>CM036553.1:20085703-21418203 GCA_020745685.1 Tautogolabrus adspersus
ATCTGTGTGATTATTAACTCACCAGAAAGTCTACGGCCCTCAGAGCTTTAAGCCCACATCCAGAGACATATCTACTGTGACAGTAATGAGAAAAACAGAGCAGGGCGTTATAAATAAACACAGTGCTCTAATCGACCTGGAGCTGCTTCGTCACACACCTCCTACACATTCATTTTTTTCTGTTGCTCTGCACTCAAACTGAACAAGTGTTTGAAAAACATACATAACCCATTTAAACGTCACCATATTGTTGAACACACATAAGAGGATGCAAACGGAAGTTTGCAAGGCTATTTTATTTGGATAGCTCATTTCAGCAACAAGGGCAATTCATCACAAAGGAGAAAAGGGACATTAAAAGGAGAAATGTATTCAAACAAACCATTAGCATTCAGAAGATATTTAAATCCACTGGTTGCAGCTTTTTACTTTTTCTAAAACACTACCGATAAAATCTTTTGTCTAAAGAAGGCAATAATTGTATTTCAACCATGAAATGTGTCGACGGCAGAAGGTTGTTTTTTATTCTATTGGCTCTGGTGTAGCCCACAAATAGTAACACCATTGACAACTAAGCACTGACTTGTTGCATACATTATCAACAATCATATTTTGCTGACAAAGACTATGATTCCAGACAGATGACGATAGTGTCTTTGAGTTACTTGTCCTGCAAGTGTTTATGTATTAAGGAAAAAAAATTAAATGTGCAAATTCCATGCAAGAGATTCAAATATGTAGTTGTGTGTGATTCAGAAAATCTGTTTTTTAGGTTTCTCCATGGTAACCTGCTGCTGAGATGTTTGTGTTAGGGCTGACTGTAACTCAATGCCGTTATGAATAAGTCATGGAAACTGAAACTCTACACACACTACACACAGACTTTCGTTAACATAGGAAGATTCCTATGGACACACTTAATGATACATGCTTGTTGTTTTCCTCTTTTCTCTTATACACGTACCTTCTTTGTCTCTTTTTTGTGTGACATCTCCTGATTGAATAAGGAAACCTTCCTAATTTTAACCATTACCAAAAACGATAAATCTCATGGGGCTTACATGTTGCCATTTTAAAGAGGACATATTATCCCGCTTTTCAAACAGTCCCCTGTGGTCTAAATGAAACGTCTGTGCTTTGGTCAAAATATAACATCAATCAAACACCAGAGGAGGTTTATGACCCTGTATAAACCAGATCTCTCAGAACGCTCCGTTTTGGTGTGTGTCTCTTTAAATGCAATGGGACCTCCCCCTGAGTTTTACTGGTAGACATCACTCCTTCGCTAGCGAGAATAAAAATGGCAGTCTTTCGCAAAAATTTTGCTCTAGGCTGGGGGTGGAGTCCATGGGTGGAGATATCAGGGGAGAGGAGGGGATTTTTTTTACCAGAATCCCACTGTGACGTCACAAGGAGAGCATATTTGAAACAGCAATTTTCTCTGTGTGGTAAGACTTATGCAGACCACAAACAAAACACTGGATGGATTTATTTCACATTTTGTGGGTTCGGTAGACACTCAGGTTACCCACATATATGTTCAAAAAACAAGTGGATTTTTCATAATATGTCCCCTTTAAGGCCACATGCTGGCACATTTCGATGGGTAGCAATATTCCATGGAACACCGACAGGGTGGAATATGTGTGTGTGCATGCGTGTGCAATTGTGCGTGTTTCTTTCCTGTAGAAATATGATGCATTGCATCTGGAACCTGGAACCTGCTCTATCGTTGCCTTGGTGACGCCCGTCATGCTGGCAGGCCCTCATTGCACACTCAAACACGCACACACACACACACACACACAGACTCCAACACGAATACAGGGGTAATGAGAGACTGAGGGACTACTGGCAGCCTGCCAGGACAATCTACGCACACCCCTTCCCCCCATTCACTAGAACATTCTGAGCACACACGTCCAACATATTCTCACATGGACTTTGTTTTAGGCGGCTCTGACTGGCACATGGGGGTTGGGGCAGTGTGTGTGTGTGTGTGTGTGTGTGTGTGTGTGTGTGTGTGTTTATGTGTGTGCAAAAAACTGAAAAGTGAACAATCAATGATTTTGACAGGGTGATTTGAGAATACTTAAACGTGACTGTGCATTGTTTCATGCGACAAAGTCCTTCACTGTCAGGATGAGCTCTCAGTCATTCCTGTCAGCTTCTGTCTCCTTTTTTCCACTCTCCACTCTCACCCCCCCCTCCATCACATCGTTCTCCTCTTTGTCATTCACACTTTGAACTGCAGTTACACACTCGCTTATTCTCCACAAGAGGTCTGCTAGCCTGCATCACTAACAAAAGACCAGCAGTGGCTCTGTCCATGACAATGGACTCGCAGGTCAGCCTGCAAGCCACACATTGCATCACAGCCCAGCAGAGAAACTAAACTGAGCTTAATGTTACGAACAGTACAAAAACATTTGATATTTACTGGCTGGCACAAAGCCTAACTTGAGCATTTGAAAGAGTAGGGCTTCGACTTGAAAACATGTTTATCCTAGAATGATCTTATTTCTCTTGTTTTGTTTTCAAAATCCCACAAATGAAGTATTTGGCTTCATGAACTTTGTATTTGATGTATCAGGGATTAAACTCAACCCCTTCAGCAATCTAAACTTTATACTTATAATGCTTTAAAGGCTAAAGCAGAAAACACATTTCAGGAAGCAAATTACTAGAACTTATAAAGAGTTAACTCAGGAAAGTAGCAAAATACAAACGTACATCTCAGATGCTGCAAACAAACAATTAGTTAGCAGTCTTACTATAGCCTTTCTCTGAGGATACTTATACAGTACCATATATATATATATATATATGGGCTAGAGTCTATTTGAACATTCTCTTTCAACACATCTGAACCAGTCTTGGCCAAACACATTTCAAAAGTCCAATTGTAACCATAAGAGATACAGTGTTTTCTGCTAGAATGATCTCAAATACTGCGTTTTTGCGATTCGATATTGAATGAAGTCGACTGAGCTAAAAGGTGGTTCTTCCTTTTGCATCATCTGTTCTTCCCTCCATCCACCTCCACAGAAACAAGCACTGACATGACTGAACAGCACCAGGGTGTCAGCCTTCTGTTTACCAATTTTAACTGACTGACCTTAGCACGTTATTGAGGGCTCATTTTTAGCATTTGGCTGTTTACATGTCATGAACTTGCAGGACAGACTGATAAAACCCATTTGTCCTGACTGCAATGAGCCTTTTAAACAGCTCAATGTGATATGTATTGTGATGTTTATTAATTGCCATTGCCGTTTCAAACATGTGTTTTTCTGATGTGTGCAACATATCTGTTCTTTTTTTCTTTCTAGTGTTGGTGTGATGGTTTGTGTGGTACTCCTTGCTGTAGAGCAAGTTGACCCTCGGGGATAATAAAGAAATCCTTGATCCTTTGAGATTCAGTGTGTATCAGTGTAAATGTAAAGCAGTCTAATGTCTCCTCCTCTGAATAGTAAAACATGTGCAAGAGGGATAAATGACAATAAAACCAGCCAGTCAATGTACCCTGTGACCAGCGATCTGCATGAGTTCCTGTGAATAGGAGAGCAAGGCCAGTATTGGATGAGTGATATGAATATAAATGAGAGTGAATTTGAATAAAGGGGGAACATTTGAATATGTTATACTGTCACCTAGCACACTTATCAAGACTATCTGCACATCCAAGCCCATGGTGATGGATTATAGGGACGTAAAAGAGAAGATCTCTTGGAAATCAAGACGTATTATCTTTCTACAGAGCAGAAAAAAACCTGCATTTGTGTTAGTCTGCATGCAAATCACAGTTTGCAAGGGTAAATTAGAGACATGGGTATGTAAAAAAGTCACGAGGAAAATATTTGATGGATTAGGTTGGTATTCAGGTTGTTGGGTGCCAAGGAATTGCATGAGAGCGAGGGGGGAGATAAATGTTCAGGTAATTGGTAGGTGTATGTTTATCCACAATAAATCCGTAACAAAGCTGGTACTCTGGGAAAAAAAGGCCGAATTACAGTTTGTGAAGCAATGAAGCTTCAACTATTTGTTCTTCTTTTTCTGGTTTAGTGCCACACCAAGTTCCATACCATCCTCCGAGAGCCTCACGTTTTACCGGGCTCATCATTCCACTGTACATGAAAACGTTTCCTGCTGATTTCTTTCTTAGGGTTTGAAATCACCTCACTGTATTTTACCAATTGACCAACTTAGGGAATTCTAGTTTGCTCATGAGACAAGTAAGTAACAGCTCAGCTTCTGGCGTCAAAGAGACACTCCTTTTTGTCTTGACCTGGTTTGTTTGTTTTGGAGAATTTGGAAACATCAAAGAAAATATAGCACTGTAAAAAAAACAACGTCAAGACTCTTGAACATAGAATGTAAATAAACATGGACGAAGCCTCAGTGACGTCACCTATTGGTTACTTAAGGATGCGCTAGAAGCCCATTGATGGTGGTCGCCATATTGAAAATGCTGCTGTCTCGAAACCAACTTTCGGTCGATCTAACCTCGATTTCAATGCATGAAGTTGTACCGAGTTGAATTTCTCAAAGACTAACACACCTATATAATGCAGTTGGGTTAACTCTGACATGTATAGGCCTCAATTGGACCTGAACTGGACGTTCTGCACATGCTGCACAGTCCCCACGCTGGGCCTTAACCCAGATGTTGAGCAGCATAAATGCATAGCATAGCAGAAGTCACATTGACATCTGCCTTTGGATATGCTAGAGGGATGACATGCATCGTATTTGTAGTAAAGTGCAGAGTATTAACGAAGTATACAGAGTTGTAAAGTTATGCATGTTTTCACCGTTCAACATACAATCAGTTTTCCACTTGCTTACTTGTTAGCAAAGTCAACTGAAAGAAGGACCAATAGCAACTAGCGGAAAGGGGGCATATCGCAATCTACCGCAGCAGAGTAATTCTGTCAAGAAAGCGATTCTTTTGAATCAACTGTGCATGTAAACAAACTGACTGATTCTTCACAAGAAATTGCTTTAATCAGGGGTTTTGACTGTTTTTACATACATAGGCTTTTGTTTTAGAGAGCAGAAATGCAAGCTAACTCCGGTCTCTTCAACTAGAAATTCAAATTGACGCCTTTTGCTATCAGCCCGCGTATCAAACATGTTGTTGTTCAGTCTTTTCATTCGACAAGCACACACTGGCAAACTTCAAAACTTCCAACTTTGATGGACCTGACCCTTGAAAACTTCACGTTGAGCTAATGCACTTCGACTGTATGGTTTTGCAGCATTTTAAAGATAAAAATAGGAAAAAATATATCATTGGATTGACGTACAGAAACAAAATATTGAAAAAAAAACAACACAATTAATAAGATAAGGGAAGAATAAAAGACAGGGATTGTGTGTGGTTTTGGTGCATTGATGGTGCATCTGTGTGTCTGTGATGATGGAAAGTGAGAGGTTTGAATCAAGGAGAAGATTATGACGTTGGAAATGGAGAAGGTGAAGAATGATGAAAAGTAAAGGCTGGACGGTGGCAGTTTGAAGAAGAGGAAGAAGCAGAGTGGCAACAGTCACTAACACACTTACATAAAAATACAAGGTAATAACAAGGTACATAGGTTAATGTATTTGTATATATGTAATATGAAAGGCTTTATAAACAGAGTAAAATGAAGACAACATCAGTTATGCTTTTAGAGGGGGCTGCAGTGGCCGCTTGTTGAAGCCTTCAGACCACAGGAGAAACAGTACACTGCATGCACCTGCAACAAGCTGCAGCTTAGCAGTGTGCTCAGGACAAGCCTATTACTACTTGACATGCAAATCTCTTTTCTAACCTTCCTCTGCCTGTAAGTCAGTCTGTCTGTCTGTCTGTCTGTCTGTCTGTCTGTCTTTTGCATTCTCACCGTTCAACATTAACTCTTTCCTCTCACAGACTTTCTGTTCCCCTTCTCTTGCTCGCTTACTTTCCCTGCCTAATTCCTGCACCTGAAACTGTGACAAGGACGTATTTCTGTGTGTGTGTGTGTGTGTGTGTGTGTGTGTGTGTGTGTATGCGTGCATGTTTTTCTTTGTATGCACTTGTAAAAAATGCAACCAAATTCACAAAACAACAAAATATTGGGGAGAATTGAAAAAATGTAGCATACCCTTTAGCATTTCTTTGCTCATGTAACCAGGATCTCTTTCCTGCATTTGAACTTGTGTGTGTCCTAGTGGGTGTGCATGTGTGTGTGTAAATGATTAAACATATGCCTGTTCTGCCCGTCAAGGTCACTGACTTATTGCAGACTATTACAAAAGTTTTGGACTTCAGTGCCCCTGCTTTCCGTCTAGTAAACCGTGTTATGCAAACACAAACACACACACACACACACACACACACACACACACACACACACACACACACACACACACACACACACACACACACACACACACACACACAAACACACACACACCGCTGTTTTTAAAATTGTATAATAATCATTCATTTTAACAAGAGGACAAAAAATAGAATTAATTTGCTGTAATCACTCACACGTGCTTGTTTCTAGACCATTCTTAAATAAAAATCAGAGGCTTAAGATTTGTTTATTATCTTTGGATGTCACCACATATTCCATTTTACATATACAGCTGAAATGACCCTGTGTGGCAATAGTCTTTGCTCTATTCTGTCATATTTTTCTGTCATGTTGCTATCCAGGCTTTGATACCGGCTGTCACTTGCTTTGTCTAAGACTACCAGCTTAAAGGTCCCATATTATGTAAAATACACTGTACCATGTGTTTTAACACTAATATTTGTCTACAAATCCCCCAATTATGAGAAAAGTCCATACACGAAAAAGTCTGTGTTTTGCCTGCTGTACTTTCATAAAATGTGTGCTCAAAAAGGCTGTTCGGGGATTTTCCCTTTCTGACTTCACAAAGGCAGTAACCCCTCCCCCAAGTGGGTGACACTCCCACAGCTAGGTGTTTGTCTGCCCTCTGAGTCTGCATTTTCACCATAAGCAATAGGGCATGGTGCAAGAAAGCCCAAGCCACATCCCCTTCCAAAGGGGCGTGGTCAGACACAGCACTCTTGTATTTAAAGACACAGAAATGGCCTGTTCTGAGCAGGGCTGAAATAGAGGGATTTATAGCCATGATAAAATACAGGATCAGAGTTTATAGAAAACAAAAAACTTCACAGACATGTTTTGGTGAGCTCTGAGACTTACTTAAAATTATTGAAAAGGAGTATAATATTTTATCGAATGTTACTTTGACTCAGTATGTGATGCATGAGCGGACTGTTAAGAAGCAAGCTAGAAAACTTGCAGGCCTTTTGTATAGACCTACTGTTGTTGACTTTTTCAAATTCACCAAACTTGATAGATTCTGAGTTTTAGACATTTGGTACCAATGTAGTTTCACCCAGCACCAAACACACCACTGCTATTGTCATAGCTGTTACTTTTATCAAACACGGTGTTACAACCCGACAGGTGTGTGAGCTCTGTGGTTTGTTTGTATGGATGTGTCAAAGTGACCCCAACTATCTGCTCCCATGTCAACACGTCCTTTACTGCACCATGCTTTCCATGCATTACCAATATTAGCCTAGTGTATCATGGGATTTTCAACAAGAGGGCATTTTTAACTGTTAAAACAGTATTTGTAACTCCAGACTGAAATTGAGCATTTTGGTTTATTTCCATAAATTTCTTGTTACAATAAAATACAATCAACCATCTCAATAAACTCAGCTCTGCTCTGTGTTCAATAGTAAGCCATTTTTAGCATGCTAACTTAAAGGTCACATATTATCCTCCTTTCCAACCAGTTTAAATAGGTCTTGGAGGTCCCCAAAACATGTCTGTGAAGTTCCTTCCTGTGTCTGTAGCTTTAAATGTAAATGAGCTGTGTGTGACCCCGCCCCTCTCTAGAGGGGGGCGTGGCTTGGGATTTCTTGCACCATGCCTGATTGTTTACAGTGAGAAGGCAGACTCAGAGGGCAGAACAAACACCTAGCTGTGGGAGTGTCACCCACTTGAGGGAGGGGTTACTCCCCCTTGTGATGTCACAAAGAGAAAATCTCCAAACGGCCTATTTGAGCACACATTTACTGAAAAGTGGAGCAGGAAAAAGACAGAGAGGATAGACTTTTCATATAATTGGGGGAGGGGGTTGTAGACAGACTAGAGGCACATATTTGTGTTAGAAAACATGGTAAAGTGTATTTTACATAATATGTGACCTTTAACTACATAGTAAATATGCATTATATCCCATTGTTAGCATTCTCTCATTGGGAAGGTTAAAAGCATGCTGATGTCAGCATTTAGCTTAAAGCACCACTTTGCTGAAGACTCTTGTTTAATAGTCTGTGTGTTTTGGCTTTAGCTTCTGGACTTTACTCTGGTTATAACATCCTTTAATAACTATCTCTGCATATGATTACCAGTCTGGCTGTTAATCGTCACCACAAAATAAATGTGTTAAATAATAATGAATATGTATATATTTGTCAATATAATGACAGTGGAATTCTAATTGAACTAAAACCTTCATATCAATGTCCTCTATAGCTTTGAAAGTAATTCTTGAGAGAGTACTCACTTGTTTACCTACCGTAAAATCTTATCTCTCTGTCTTTGTCTTTCAAATAAAATCCCTGCCTGGCAGTATGAACTCTACACCTCATTCCTTCTCCCTCAAAGTCAAATACACACAGATAAGAGAGGTAATTTGTGCACAAGGATGGGGGTTGTTTTTGCCGATGACAGTTCAATGGTCATTGCTCTGCAAACACGTATTGCTGGTGTCTCCTGTTAGCAGCTTTTGTCCGGTTGGTGAAATGTTGCAGTTAGCAGATTCCTCTCTGTATTTGTTTCTCTGATGTTTAGTCATGTCTCCTCTCTTTTTTTCTGTTTGTTTCTTTTTATTTCTAGAGTTGTTTCCTGACGTTACAGTTAAACACATTAGAGTTGCTGTTGTTGGGCCCCATGCACCAAACAGTGTTTGCGTTTTGATGTTGAAATTTTGAATGTATCATTATAATTGCCTTGCTACAGTATAAGATTAGCCACCATGACTGTTGAGAGTAGTGTGTCAAATATGAACTACACTAAGCCAGTAGTAATAAATAGAACAGTGGGTACATTGTATACCCTCACTCTAGTGTTTTTAGACCCATTTTGTAAAGATTTTGCTACTTTTAGGTGGAAAAAACGAGATAAATAGGCTTGAAAAGTTGCCTTAACTTTTCAGAATTGTATTAGGAAAATGCTTTGAAGCTGTATTTCTTCCTTCATGCAAGCAAGTAAAGTGTGAATGAAAATCAAACTGATGAATTAGATTAAATATATGAATAAATCAATCAAGCTTTTTTATATTACACTTTGACCTTTCATACAAATCAAATGCAATTCACAGTACTTCACTCTAATAAGGCTGTTTTTCTTACTTATGAAAACTATGGATAATCCCTTTAATGAGGCTACTGCAAAATGATCTAAACATAATAAATGATCATTCATCTGTATATTCTTAGGTCTGATAACAGTGGTAACATTAGTTCAGAATCAGAATCAGCTTTATTGGCCAGGTATGTTTAACACACAAGGAATTTAACTTCGGTAGACTGTGGGTGCATCCGAATTGCAAAGTGCCTACACAATCTGTCAGTAGGCAGTAGACAGTAGACAGTACCTACTATCCATGCTGTATACTGTTAGTACCTACTATTCAGTAGACAGCACAGTAGGCAGATATTTGTGCCTACTTCATTTGATTCATTCAGGATGGAAGTGACGTCATTTGTCGTCATTTGCGTTACCTGAACCGGCCGCCTCCATCCTCGTTTTTTTTTTTTTGTTTATCTTTATTGAAGGAGAGTAATGCACATATACAGTCAGTAAACAAAAACATCACAATTTAAATCAAGTAAAAAACAGATTAAATAATAAAATAACACACAGTACATACAGGAAAGAAAGTAATATACAGAATATAAAGCAAGATAAACCAATAAAGACGCAGATATAAATATGTAAATCATTCTTTAAACAGAGGGGGAAAGGTTTTATAATCATGCACACATTTGTTACATTTTCTGTTCTTAATTAAAAGTAGAGATTTTAGAAGAGGACTTTAACTCTAGATTAAGAATTGATTAAATTAATCCATGCTCGTTTATTTTGATTTGGAGGCGCAGGTGAAGTGACGTTTTATGGTTAATTTCGCACAGCATTGTGGGTGGTAAAATACAATTCATTTCCTGATAGCATGCATCCGATCCATACTTCATAAAACCAGGAAGTTAGTATCCATGCTGCAATGTTCAGTATACTGAAGTGGACACAAAAAATGCATACTGAATGACCACGAGAGTTCAGTCTACTGAAACTCCCTACTGAATAGTACGCACTGCATACTGAACTGTGGCTATTCGGAAAGGGCCAGCGCTCTCTTTGTACAAAGGTAAAAAAAATTAAATATCAACAATAAACTTAAAAATAAACAGAATTAAAGACTAATATGTACAAGGCTAAATAGGATAATAGTGCAGTGGTGAGTAGTGCAAAAAAGATGCTGAAGTGATTGTTAGTGTGATAGTTGTGGTTTTATTGTTTTTAAAGGACTGAGCTGCTGGGGTTGTCATGCTTAGCTTAACCTGCGTTTACTAATCTGTCAATAAAGTTGAACTATCTTGGCTGTGTTTGGTTTTTCTAATTCAGAGGAAGTGGCGGTGAATGTGTTTCCTGCCCTGTGTCTCCCCCCTCCAGAAACACTCACACACACACAGACACACACACAGCCTTAGCTTAAGTGAATGCAGAGAGAGAGGAGGGGAAAGCAGAGCTTAAGCGAAAGAAGGTTAGCCAGCAGCGAGTTAAGAAAATGGCGATCATGCAGGACGGATGCCTCCCCCCCGTAGATGCTGCAAACGCGTTGAAATTCTTTTAGCCTTACAGTCGGCTTTCCTTTCCACTCTGTTGCACTTTATACTTCAATGAGGTATGGATGGCTTTTATTTTTTGTAGACACAATAACCATTTGTTTATGTCGAGCTAATGCACACAGAGAGCCCGGAGCAGAGGAGACCGGGGACTGGTGTAGACAAGTTGAGCAGCCGCTGTTGTTTAGTTAGCTGCGACTCGGCTAAGCTAAGCTAGCATCCTCCAGCTAGGACCGGGCAAGGCGGCTCGATTGCATTGCAGTTCGCCAACTAAAATGTCAAACGCATCGACTGAAAAACAAGGGGATTGCGTTTTTCTGCAGGTGGCTGAACATTTCACGTCGTGTGTGAGAGACAGACTTTTTTCTGTATTTGTAGGCAGGTTGTTAACCTTGTGCTAACGCTAACTGTGAACGTTAACCTTAGCTCGCCAGTTGTGCGTACTTACTGACAAATGCGAGTAAAGTCTTATAGATACGTATTACTGTTTCTTTGCTTTTCTTTACAACTAATCTGTAATGGTTTATTGATTCCATGAGCCATAGTTTTGATTTAAGCCGTCATCTCGCTTCGTTTTAAGGGAGAAAGGGTGAAACATCTAGCTGCTTCGTAACGTTAGCTTTCAGCTAGCATTAGCAGCTATGCGATTCTGACGACGCAGGTTGCTCGACGGTGACTCCAGCGTATTACTCGACTGTTTGTTGAAATGCAGACAGAAGACTGGCGTTCAAAGTTTTTTAAATGGTTTAAAATGTGTATCGAAGCGTTGTGTAAATGTACAATTTTATGGGGGAGGGGGGGGTGTTGTAAACCTGCAGAATTGTACTTCGTATGTCGGAGTTTTTAACCCCCTCTGTCGGCAGGAAGCCGAAGCAGCTTTCTTAGATTTACCTCCGCTATGCTCTTTTTGCCTTCGTATTCTCCTAGTGTTTTGTACACTTCTGCAAATACAGCTTAGCCGAAGCCTATTTTTGTTCTATCGACTGTTATAGGTGCGAAGTTAAGGTCATTGTTAGTCTTGGCTCACGCTGGGAAAATACCAGACTGTGAGAGAAGCCATGTTGGTTAAGCTGTAAGTCAGGCAACAGCTGAGATAATGGCCGATCAGGACCCGAGCTGTAACTCTGACCTACACACGCACACACACACTCTCACTCTGTGGTTTATCTTTCATTCTCACACACACATTCTCCCATCACCTTGTAGGGCCCCAGCTCTACGTGCACTGCCCTGTTATGCAGTTCAACCTGCATTTCAACATGTACTAATAAGCATACTCTTCATTCTGCAATTACTGGCTGCTAGTCTCACTGTTTGTTTGTTTATGCCTGTCTGTGGGTGTATTTTGTGGGTGAGGTGCATGGCATTTACCCCAAGCACCATTAAAACAAATAATTTTCAGAAATGTCAATGCAGTTACACAACCAATCATAATCACAATGGTGGTGAAGGATGAGATACTAAACTTTTCTTTCTGCTTTTTTCTCTTTCAGAGATTCGGAATTGGAAGCTGTTGCCACCAAAGAAGCAGAAGCATCTAAACAGGTTAGTGTTCAAGCTTAAGATCCACAGATGCTTCTGTTTGGTTTGAGTGCAACCTGTATGGTTGGGTTACTAAATGGGTGTGTGGGTCAGGGGGACAGGAGGGGATGGGCAACTGCTGCTTATGCAAGCACATGCAGTTCCGTTTGAATTGAATTGGAGGGTCGGGGTTGGTCTAGGCTGCATTGTGCTGAGTAAGCTTTGCTGTTTTAAAATCGCTAAATGAGAAGCCAGTGTCCTGATGTTTTGTGTGAGGAGAGGTGTTTGTGCAGCACATTGTGTCCAAACAGTTGGTCGAGCTGGCACACAAAAAAGAGCCACAGTCCAAACTAGTGACCCGCCTGCTCTGAAGGCTACATTTCATCTGATTTTAAATCCTAAACATGTTTGCCAGTCTTGATATTGGGCACAATTTTCGAGAATAATTATTTGGAGTGTGTGTGATCATAGAAAGCCTTTGCATCCATGCATCTCGGTTGTTGCTGTTTGTTGTTTTCTTGGTTTTGGTTTATAGCCATTATGTTTGATATCTCCTTCAATGTATTTGTTGTGATTCATGATCTGAAAATAGTTTCTTACTGATGACGTTGTGATGTTTTTATTGTGCTGGTTTATTGTGGTTGGTTGCCAAAGCCAGTTGAAGATGATTCACATTTTTCGATTACAGGAACATCATTTCTATTAGTGTGTGTGGGAGTAATGTAAGGGTTAACTATTCAATAATTCCAAAATGAATAGCAAGAGGTTTCGTTTTTTTGTACGCGTTTCCCACAATTGTTTTTAAATTTATCACGCTGGTATCTCATACATACCTTTTTTTGCTTCTTATTTAACACAGCGCAATACTTGATTGTGTGTATGTTCAAAGGAATCATTTCTTAAACAAACTTAGATTCCATCTTTATTTTGGTTCCATAAATACCACGTTGCCAACACTACAGCGCTGCTTAAGGGCATTTTTGTTTTGGTTTATAGTTTGGAAACTCGTTTCAATTTGATATAATCAGAAGAAGTCCTGTCTTGTGGACGTTTCTATAAAAGGAAAAACCCCGGCAGCGTAAATGTGATACATTTATAACTTTCGTGGCACCAGTGGGGACCACATCCTTCAGGGGCAAAAAAGCTGCAACAGTTTTAAGCGCTCATACTCTGAAGCCCTCTAGTTACGCATAAACAAACCCAACTGTGAGTCAGTCTCTAGACACAGACTCACCGTGCAGCATGCTCACAGATACTCACAGATCCAGTTTATTTCTTGTGGGTCTGTAATCATAACCCAGTGTAAAAATAGCGTATCATTAAGTGCGACTTGTTTACTTTGCCTTTTTATAAAAATCGCCTGCTCTCTAGGTCCACTTTCGTTTTTTTTTTTAGTCGTCTGGATCCATTCTCGAAACTATTGTTCTCTAACTTCTTGTCTAAAAATATCCAGCGTGTTCCCAAGAGGTTTTAAGAGGTGTTGAAGCCCAAGCACTGTAAACTATATTTGGAATTTGGTACAGCAGTGTTATAAATTCATAGCTGCTTTGCTTGAGGATTATGTAGTGACCATTGCCCCTGTGAGCAGTAAAGCCACACCTGCAGATGGTCATGAGACTGGAAACAAGGAAGGAGCTGAAATGGAGCTTTTGATGCTGTCTTCGACACAGACTCAGGCAGGGTACAGACAATTTGAAGTGAGCATGTTATTTTGGCTATGTCCAGCAGCTGATGTACCTTGGCTTTACTGTTCGAATCTATCAATGTAGCTGACATAATGACCTCTCAAAAACATACAATTTTAAAACTTGAACAGGTTTAGACCTGTACTGAATTAACATCTTAATTGTAAAGCTCCTGTGAGGTTTTCTTAGCTAGTTATAAAGAGGGCCAGAAATCATTTTATAATGCCTATTTTTGAGCTATAGAAGAAAGAAGACCACCAGCAGCCAAATGGGCTTTTCTTCAGTTATTTTTATTGTTAATACCACTGCTGTGGGGTAGACGTCAGAAAAAGTGTCATAAGCCATTTTTCATATATGCACTCCTGAAGGTATCTAGATAATTTCAGGAAGACTGCTCCAGATATTCTTATGACCTGGCAGTTCACATATGCTCCTCACAGCGGGAGACCATCCCTGTCAGACAAGAGGGGGGGTATACCTCGGTTTTGGGGTCACTTTTCGGTACAATTTTCTGTTCAACAGGAATAAAGCAACTAAAAAGTCCGGGATGCATATTTCCAGGTTTCTCTCATTTATTTTAAACTGAAAGTAGTGCCCGTCACAGTTTGTGTCATTCTGAATCTGCGCTAGGTGCTACAGTCTGACGTGTATTACACATTAAACAAAAAAAAAAAAGAGGTAAAACAAAACAAGATGACACAAAATAAAAAACATCGAAATGAAGAACATCTCCTGATATGGATATATAAAAGACAAAATAAAATATGTGCCCGTAGGAGCAATGTATCATATTTATGATTCATTTTTATTCAAATATGCACCTCTCACATGTTCATAATGATCACTCCAAAAGGGTGCAGTCGCTGTGAGCAGGATTGGACATGCGTAGCTCCTGCACTGTATGAAAAACTTGAATCCGGGGTACTCCACTACTGCATTAGCACACAGATCCTAATGAGCTATGCTAATGTCTGTGACTCTCTCTGCCTTCACTTCCAGAGGCTTTTTAAAAACAGCAGGGATAGATTGTTTGGCACCTTTTTCCTTATGCCTAGCTCCAGTGTTTGGCACCTCAGGGTGATGCCGTCTAATTTTCATTAGCATTTTCAGTATTCTCCCAATGAAAAACCAAACTGCAAACCCAAAGTTTCTCCGCTCAACTGATCTTAAGAGACAGCTGAGTACTTCAGGCTACGCTGTATCATCTGGCTGCTGTATATTACTCTGCTTCTGTGTGTGTGTGTGTGTTGTTGCGTCTGCTACAACATCTTATTCTCTAGGCAGAAAAAAAGAAGCTGCATTTTTTTTTTTTTGTTACGTAGCATGACCTGAAATGCACCGACCTGATTTTGACTGCAACATTGACACGACAGGTTTAATGTAGCCGGGCAGGAAATGTCACATCTCGCAGTGCCTCACAAAGCCTTCGCTGTCGGGCTGTTTATGATGAGGAGGCACTTTGCTGTCATTCGCTAATTGAGTGATGGCTTCCCTGAATGGAGCCTCCAGTGTTCAGCCTCTGCGAGAACATGCTAATTCAAATTGATGCATATGGTGTGATGTTGTACATGCAAATTAGCCACGCGGCTACCCCTGGCTTTTGTTCTTCAGGCACAGGCAGAGTCTTAAGAGTGTTTTGTGATGCTAGTGTTCCTCAGCTTGTGTTTGGGTGTTTGTCTGGGGTGTATGTGTGAAACCTCACACGATCAATACTCTGTCTCCTATAAATTTGAAAGTGCTTGCCATCTTCACTGTATGACTCAATTTGAAGGAGAGAAACACTCCTACAGGGTCATGGGATGCATCTCTACAAAGTCTAAGATTTATTTTTTATCTCTACTGCCTCAGAGACACAAATATACTTTGCTTATTTTGAGTTTTTTAGCTTTATTTGACAGCAGGCAGAAAGAAAAGAACAGGCAAGTGAGCTAGACTCACATGGGTGAAAGGATCGAAAGCTTGACTGAAAGCAGGAGATCAATGGCACTTTAAATTACCACCTTACACATGTTGTGAAATAATGCATTGTTTTTTAAGTAGATTCAAAGTGTACTTTGAATCTAGTGGATGATAGAAGATTACATTTGCCTGGGGTTGACGGTATGCTGCAAACAACGGTGCATAAAGTATTTTTACAGGGGTGAGTTTTGTATATCTCATCCATTTAGATGTTTTTAAGGATAAGCGTTCTTCGCAATAAGGCGTGTAGCTGGGCGAGCGTGGTGTAGCTGTTTGTTAGAAGGCTCGCCTCAGCTCCAGCTCTTAGCCTGTCGTTAGGCCGACTGAAAGATAGGTTGAGACATACTTTCCAGCATGGCGACTTCATTGATGGGCTTCAACCGAGCGGCAACCTGCGGTCTTTAAGAATGAAGCAAATGCGGAAGTGCAAAATCCTGCAGTTCGTCGAGTGTCTGCTTGAGGCTGGTCGCAGGAACACCGGAAGTCACATACAGGCATGTAACGGTTCGTCAAAAAAAAAACGCCTCAGCTCCAGCTCTTAGTCTGTCGTTAGGTTGACTGAAAGTTAGGTTGAGACAGCATTTCCAGCATGGCGGCGGCTGCCGATGAGCCTCCAAAGCCCCCTGCCGTAACAGAAGGCTGACGTCACTCAGGCTTCGTCCATTAATATTACCAGTCAATGGCTTCTACAGACCAGTATGTGGGGAAAAGACTCAGAAGATTAAATGATGATCGAAAAACTCTTTATTTACTTTTTTTTGTTGTTGAAGTAAATGTTTCTAATTCTCCTAGTGGCTCTGCATCATTAAACATTGTAGAAATCCCTGGAGTATAGGAGTATACAGAAACCATTATTGGATAAACATGAATACTGCTAGCTATTATACTTACCCCCACATCAAATCCATTAAATTTAGACCTGTGACATCTGACATAACTAAAAACTAAAACGTGATTGTTATTATTGTTAAATCCAGAGCTGGCACTGCTGAATCAGTGAAGCTCATCTGTGATATATCTTTATTACGTACCAGTTCTTCCTCTTGAACCCTGACCCTTGTCCTGACACACACAGACGCAGCCATGAGCTTTAAAGGTGAAAGTTGAGATGATTAGCCAAATAGTGTTGTGTACCAGTCAGTCACATTGGGACTTAGAGGGTCATTAAACCTGGAGGCTTAATGTCTTCTCTGCACAGTTGAAATACGTTAAACAATAAAACAGCAGTAAAACAAAGACAGAAGGAAGCATTTAATTCCCGCTGCCTTTCTTTTTCAAAACAGTTTTATTGTTTTTTCAATGAAATGAAAAGCAAGAACTAGAAAATGTATAACAAATTCATACTTGGTTTTCCTCAATCTCATCTGACACCCCCCTTTCCCCTTCCCTCTCCCCGTCAGCTGTAGCTGTCGGGGGTTGGGCAATTGTTGGCCCATTCATAAACAGATGCTGTCCATGGTGTTTATGTGTGCTCTCCAGGAGGGCCCCCACCATGCTTCGCTGCTGTTGTTGTTGAGTCCGGGGCCATCTGCTGAAGTGCTTGATGGTTGGAGAGGAGTGGAGGAAGGAGATGGGGGGGGGGGGGGAGTGTGGGAACAGAGGGAGGGAGGGGTGTGTGTGAAGGTGGTAGGCTGCATTTATACGTAATTATAATAGATAAAGCCAATCAGGTGATGTGATCTGATATTTTTGAACGTTGAATGAAAAGTGAAAGTCGTTTAGGCGGGGTTAGGATTTTTATGGATTAATCTGGACTTCTGACCTGAAGATGTGGGATCTTGTGAATCATGCAAATCTTTAATAAATGTCTGGGGGTTGGCTATATCAGTGTGTACTTACTGAAAATAAAAAGTCAACAGTGTCTCTAAGATCAGTGCAGAATTGAAATTGATAATAATGGGTACAACGTATTTTTGGAAGGTTTATTTTGGGGCTTTTTATGCCTTTATTTAGAGATAGGACAGTGGATAGAGTCAGATATTGGGGAGAGAGAGAGTGAGGTACGACATGCCGTAGTTCGGATTCGAACCCGGGCCGCCCGCTTGGAGGACTACAGCCTCTGTACATGGGGACATAAACTAGAACCACTGCAATACCGGCGTCCGGCGCCTCATTTTATGATATTTAATTCATTATGTAGCAAAGGACTTAAAAATGTGTTCAGTCCAATTACACCTGCAAATCAACAAAACAAGTGTTTATGTTCTTTGCTTGAAGTCAGTTACTGACAGCAAACCCATAAACTATCTACTGTGGTGAAGCTGTCCCGTCGTGCACGTGTCTGAATTGTATTTATCATGGGGACGACATGTGCCCAGCATTACATCCTCAGATGTCTAAAGTATTTAGTTTACCGTCACAGAGGAGCAGACAAACCAGAAATGATTCCTGTATTCTAAAACTCAAATGAGAGAAATGTTCCTTTACATCTTTTAATACGATTAAATCATTGATTATCAAACTAGTCAGTGAATGATTAAATGGTTGACACCTTATGTTTTATTGCTGCAGCTGCAATTGTCCTTGCATCACTGGCCTAATACAATAACATTTCCCAAATGATGATATTGTATAACACTGATTAATACTCTCATATGAGAACATTTCAATATTTCTAGCAGTCACTGTGCATACTATCCTTCAACTATTCCAATGATTGAAACATTGCAATGTGCTGCCATGCTGTCTGTCTGTCTGAGTGGTGTGAGCATCTCTGTACGTCTGTCTGTTTATAGCTAAGGTAAGTGCTGTGCTCTAATCCCATTATAGGATTAGTCTGCAGCCTGCAGCTTTCTCCTGCAGGCTAAATGGCACACCCACCACGACGACCAGTGCAGCTAAATGCAACAATCAGTAAAAGAGCCAAAGTCTGATTACAAACTATTACACACTGAGTGTTGTGAAGAAGTTTGATTTAAAACCTTTTGTTGATTTGCCAGCATGTTTATACATTTTGTTTCCTGTTGGAAGTAACCAGTGCAATAAACTGTCGGAGGGGAAGGACACCTTAAGTGCCGTGTGGTGGAAAGCATTGTAATGAAAATGCAGTATATTGATTAAAATCGTTTCTTATGCTGATGCAAAAAAAAGATCATTTTTATGACTTAAAAATGAGAAATGAATTGAACCAAAAGTTTTGTGACCATAGTTTGCATAGAATTTAAAAAGTATTGAACACGTTCGCAACACGGATGACATCATTTATTGCTGAAGCTTTCTTGTCTTATTCGAGGATTTTTCTGCTCTGTGTTACTCTCATCCTTTGTAACAGTCGTCTAAGTTCAGCTTGTCAGAACCTTAGTGCTTCCCACACATAGACGGTAACTGGGCAGGCGGTCCAAGTACCAGCGGGATCAGCTGTCGTCATGACCAAATATTGAGTAACACATTTGAAAACAGAAGTTGTGTTATTTGGGCAACTTTTAAAAACGTACAGCTGATGAATATGGACGTGCAACCCCAAAGCAGTGGTATCGGCACATACTATCTGGTCTTTAACTTCAAACCCAGAATGCATTTTTTCTACTCAATATAAGTAGTGTTGCCTCCTGTTGTTCACAGGGAACATACCCATAGAGGGAAGAACAGTGGATGGAAGAGAGAGAGAGACGGAGAGTGTGAAGAGGAAGACGGATAAGACGATACAGGTCTGGTCAAAAGGTAAGAAAAGAATAGTACGGTGTCTGTCATGCCAAATCAGGATGTGAAGTTTCATCCGTCAGGGTCCGTTCAAACATGATACTGTCGATCATAGGGAGGTGTAACTGTTATTGATGGAGTTGTTTCCTGTTTGATTTATTAGAAGCACCTGCTACAAGGATACTCACTTCTTTTCTTACACAGAAACTCTGCATCAAATTACGAGATGGTTAACAGAAGAAGTACTTAGATGACATTATCTTTTCCTGATTACGAGTTGTTTTCGTCCTTCTTACATTGCACTTGTAGCCTTTGTTTAAATGATTTTAGGCGCACATGAGCACGTCAAATATTTGCCAATTTGCCAGCGTTTTGAATTTGGCTCTAAATTGGAACATTTTTCAAGAGGCCCATTTTGCCAAACGTTAAATGTATTTTCAAGGATAATTTGATAATATTGTGTAATGACAGAATTGTACTCTTAATTATAATCCCCTATCGTTGCCTTCAGTGCTACAGTTTAGTTGTGATTCATGATTCAGGTAATACATAATAGCAATTGTTGCAGTATAAAATATCTCACTGATTCACCTGTAAATCCTTTCACAATATTAGAACGTGTATTTTTACAACCTTTTTTCCTTGAAACGTCTGCGTTGGGTCTTTTTGTCATCCCACTAGTGCAGTGTGCTCTGCTCTTGTGACACCACTCGTGTCCTTTGCCATGTGACGCAGTAGGCTTTTCCATTTGAATTGCTGTTACAGTTTCCATTGAGTCCTGTGTTTACAAGCCTACTACAGTTACACCTGAAACCCCGGTCATGGCTAATGTAGGCAGGAAGTCTGATAGTGTCTATCTCTGACCTTGAGCTGGTCTCCATCCCTCCCCTTCAGTTTGCTGTTAAAAGTGTGTTGTGTGTCCCAGTACAATCAGATCAGTCTCTGTAGTACCAGAGTGTGAAGCTCCATGACTGATAATGCTAATAGAATAACAAGAGTGTGGTCATTGTTTCTCTGAAAGACGCAGTGTCTATACTGACTGTGTCGTACTTACAGCTGCAGTCTATAGGCTGATTTACCCTCAGTGGTCAGCAGCTCTTCATCAGGCACCAGCTACTTTGGCTTGTCTTCACTCCAATAGGAATATAAAATGTTTACAGAGCTGCACTGGCGATACATCTGTACCACTTGTGACAATCTATTAATATTCTACATTCATTTTCATTAGAAAATAATGTAGAGTATATCTACAACTCTAGGACTTTTTTGATTGTGGCCATTTCCACCAAAAAGACCTGAATTGAATTGATTAATCAAAACAATAACAGGCACATTAATTTAAGTCAGAACAATCATTAGTTGCAATGTAGAGAGTAGATGTGAAGAACTTTGACTCTGTGCTTTTAATACAGAAATTGATTTATAGGTACTCTTATGGTATACATAAAAGCCCATGGAATACATAAAATCAGAGTAAAGTTTCAAAATCCCTGGTAATGATTCTTTCTTGAGAAACTGGCCAAAATTAACCAACAGTTTCAAAATCCCTCAGTGCTGCAGTTCAGTTTTCAGATACAAACCAGGACATGCTTTATAAAACCATCCCGGTATAAAACAAGAAATTCAGAACAATTCTGAAAATCTATCAGAGGAAAGTGAAATGGCTTTACTCTTAGTGACTCTTATTGGTTGTTGAGCTGATAAAAGTTCTGTGTGTTTGGACAGATAAAGTTATTAATAGTCCAATGGATGACTGAATGGTGGACAAACAAGCTGAATAATTCAAAACCTGAAGCGAGTACTTTTTGCACACGTGTCTCTTGGTGAGAGTTTAGTGTTTACGTGTGCCTGCCTCTGAACCCCTCCCAACATGACGTAAAGGTGGTGGACTGTATGATGAGTGTCCTTATCACCTCCTGCACACATTTTCCCCACACGCATGCAGTATCAACTCCCGCACTCTGTTTGGATAGAGACTGATAATAACACCTGGACTTTTTTTTAAAGCTTGCTCGTGCACTAATGTCCTCCACGATGGTCTTACCTGAAACACGGGAGTAAAACTCCAGGCCTCCTTGAGCTTCTCTTACTTACCAGGAGGGGTTTTGGATATTGTAGAGAGACACTGGCATCTGCCGCTTGCTCTGATGTCATCGTGCACAGACAAGCCCAGAGGAATTGGGAGTGTTCAGGCGTGTTGCTATGACAACATGGTCTTAACCAAACATCTCAAGAAAATACATTTGGGAGATTGTCAACTAGAGTGAAATAGATTTCAAAATAAATCCATTAAATAATCACATCATCTCTAACAATATACTTTAAAGTGTTTTAGAGAGTTGCTGGTTATGTTCAGGATAAGAGATCCGTTTGTAGAAAGAAACGCACACTGACCAATCAGATCTCTCTTGCTCTTGCTGCATTTTGCAAATGCAGCTATTTTGATTTTATTCTGGATTAAATGTTTAACTTGTTTCTTAATTTTCTATGACTATCTGCTGATTGCTCACTTGACGATGTTTCTAATTGGTCGTATGCGGCTAACACTGTCCCCTTCATCTGAGCGCGCTCATAGAACCTCTAGGTGGATTTGTTGAGTTAATAACCAGCTCCATGTGGCCACTAAGAGCGATTTTCTTTTTCTAAGGGTTAGAGAGGCTAGATAACCGAAATATACCCTTGATATGTTTAACTTGCTTTGTAGTTCAGGCCTCTGGGTGTATTGGCCATACTTTGACACCATTTTTATGTAGTCAGATTTACCTTTGTTTAGGTCCAACTCTTCACAAATACTTCTACTCTCCACCTTAGTTTTCTTCAAAGGTAGAAAACGGGGTCAAACACTCTGTATTGGATACGTCTTTTGATCCTTTAGCTCTCTCTGGGCCCTAGCGGCAGTTTGCTGCTTGGCCTCTTTCGCGCTCAGAGGTAACCGAGTACACATTGTACTGGGTTCATGTGCTGCTGACTTCAGGAAGTTGACCTCTGCTTTTTATACATGTTGGAAGCTGCAGCTGCATTCCTCTCTCATCAACCTCAATGACAGGCTCTTTGCTCCGACCTCTTTTTCACATTCCACTCCTCCCTCCTTACTGGAGTATCATTCGTTTTTTTTCCTATTCTGTTAACAATCTCTTTTTCCCATTCTCCCTCAGCCACACTCGCCTAGTTTGTGTCTTGTCCCTATATTCCCTCTACCCCCCCCCTCTCACTCGCTCGCTCGTTCTCTCTCTGTCTGTCTGTCTGTAAGATGATAGCAGCAGTTGGGCTGCTGCCAGCTCCAGGGGCCCTCATGAAAGCCGTTCTCAGATGGGAGCAGGAGCCGAGATGAACAAACTGTACTCTGTGTACTGAACAGTGGCACTGAACATACTTATATGGACTAGGGTTGAGCCTCGGTGAAGTTTTTTATTGTGGCTATGAAAGAATACTGAACAAAGAGAATGCAATGGGAGCTGTAATCATTAGCTTAATAAACAAACAGCTGTTAGTTTTTCATGCCTGAAACATTACAGCAACAATGGGTTGAAAGGTAGATTAAAAAAAATCACAGTCAAAAATCAGACCTTATAGCCAGAGTTCCAGACTTGGCAAGCTGTGTTTTAATGAATACAACAAAAACCCTGAAGGAACGTAAAATAAATTATCTTTACTTTTGCAATATACAAAGAAACCTGAAAAAAGACCTAATGGGCGACTGATTACAGAACCTTGGATTGTAAGGCTGAATACTTTTCACTTTCGATCTGGCTGGAGGACATATATATATATATATATATTGTCTTTCCTTTATTAGATAGGACAACTGAAGAGAGACAAGAAATGTTGGGAGGAGAGAGTGAGGGACGACCTGCAGCAAAACGGCGAGGTCGGATTCGAACCCACAGCCGCTGTGACAAAGACTATTTTCTCTGTACATGGGGCGTGCAACATTACCGCTAGGCTATACGACGCCCCGGCTGGAGGACATATTTTGTCACGCAGAATATGTTCAATTATAAAGCTAAAAAGTTGTGTCCCTCTACAAAAGAACATGTTTAAGGATACTGGCTGTTTGGTGGACGAGCATTCAAACAATTATTTCTGTTTCCAACTGCGGACATTTTGGACCACAGGGCTTGCAATACACAGCTCATTGGTCATTCACATTGTAAAAGACAACATTTTAAAAGTTATTTCAGCTCTAACACAATATAATGCAGACAAACAAATGATTAGAAGTTTTATTTAATGAAGAATAATTTTAGTTTTGATTGCAAAATAATTGGGCACGATGAGTCCATCTGTCTGCATTTCTTTGATTCATTCTGCCTTATAAGGACATCAGCTCGGATGCTTTGGTGTTGACGGAGGTGTTTCCATGCAGGACGGTTGAGTCAAGATCCAGAAGTGTAAACAAGCACAGCTTTCTGGAAAGGGGCTTGTACTTTTAAGTGCTGCAGCTGCTGGAGGGAGCAAGTCTACTCAGAAGTCGATGCTTAAACCTTCTGCTCTGTTTATTTTAAAGAACAAGCGTCATTCAAAGAAGCAAGATGAACAATACTCTTCAAATGCTTTAACGGGTGGGAGGTCATTTGGGTATGATTACTTCGTTGTTCTGTATTTTTCATTGGTTCCAGAGAACAGCGAGCATCTTCTGGCAGCCTTTTCTGTTTAGATGTTGAAATGGTGGAGTATCTCCTCGGTTGACCCGCTTCTGTGGAGTTTAAAGAGTTATATAGCTTTGGTTTCTTGTGTGTCTAAATTAACTCGCTCTCGGATATGAACTGCAGCAGTTTATATTTTTCTTACAATGAAGTTGTACTTCACACTAAACCATAAACGGGCCACTCAACTTATTAAAATCAATCATTTGGAAAAACATGCCCCAAATTTGTAGCCTTGCACGCTTCATTGAATGTGCACACATGGGGGGCGCAAATGCACACATGGGTTTGTTTGTTCTCTTGTCGTGCTGGCTAGTGAACAGAGTGGTTGCTGTTTGCACTGAAGGTTTATAAATAGACCTGTGTACTGCTGCAGAAGGCAGTGAGAGCAAGCACACTTTGTAACCTGCAGGAAGAAAAGGTCAGGAGACGCGCAGACACACACTTGGCTTCTCGCTGTCAAACACACCGGTGCACTCTTACTGAAGGATGACTGCATCCGTCTTCTCTCTGTGGATCTCTCATTGTTTCTTGTCACTTCACTCTCTTACATACCTGTTTTCCCACTCCTCTGAGATAAGAGGTTGTGGTTACCACTGTGTCCTAGGACAGTGCTACCAGCTTTAAGCCAGTTGTATAACCCTAATCTAGTCCCATGCACATTCTTCCCTCTCAAGGTAGAGGGTAGGTTTAAAAAAAACAAATTAGCGTGAAGGCTGAGGTAAAATGACCACCTAGGAATATAGTATCAGGGGTTAAGATCAGGACCGTAAAGTTGGTGAGGCAGTCAGAGAATACCAGCACTAGTTACAGTAGACTGCAGCAATAACTTTGTATATAATGCACCTTTCAAAACAAGAGTAACGAGGGTCAGCATAGCCAGATATTAAAATACAAGGGACTGAATACAGTCAAAAGATGGATACATAAAGATGCTAAAATGGTGCTGTGAGTTGCTGTGCTTATGACTCAAACAGGTGGAACATATGAAATGCTCCAGAAGCTCTTAAAAAAAAGAATAGAAAGAAAATTTGAGTTTGTGACGGATGTATTGTTTCACTGAAGCTTTTTTTTGGAGTTTTGATTGCTGGTATAAAATATATTCAACTTACACTCTGCTCTCCTCTTGTCTCTGTTTTTGTCCTTTTTCTGCAGTGCCAGAGCATACCAAGTGAAGGCAGAGTCCGAAATCTACAACGCACCCCCCCTTCCCCCTCCCCAAACACACACGTACACACCAAAACGCACACACTTACAGTCCTCAGCAATGCCAAGGAGGCCTGATCAGCCTGCTGCCTGCTCTGACAAGCCCTGCCTCTTCACCTCAGACCCTTGAGGCTGCGCCCTCTGAACTTCAACCTTTGGCCTCCCCTTCGTCGACCTGGGAACCAAAGGTCACCTGTTCGCCACTGAACGCGGGGACACTCTCCTGCCCAGCCGGGAGCTGCTGCCAGGAGCCGCACTCACAGGTAAATACTGAAAAGACAGAAAAGAGGAAGAGCCAACAGCAGGGAGTAACAGTCAAGTTAGATACGTCAGAAACCTCAAAACACATTCAGGGCCTCTTGCCTACACAAGCAACAAACAAACACTTGAATAAGCATGAAATCAATTTCCCAATCACATTTAAATGTCACTAAATGTTAACGTGGGTTTGTTCTTGCACTTAGGTGCTGATGTGTTTCAGCTTGTATTTCTGTACTAGTAGTGCAAAATCAAATCATCCATTCAGAAAGAAAACAAAACATTTTACGACTTGATTTCATCCATACTGTTGGCTGCCCTTAATGGCACCTTAAACATGAGTCATTTGGAGAGAAAGAAACCCTTACTTGTTGCCTTTTTAAAGGACACAAAAATGATACAGTGCAACTTTTCTCTAAGTGTTTCTATATGGGAACAAAATGTTGACTGTTTACTAAATTCATATATCGACCACACAGTGCCTTTTGCAAAATTAATAGTTTGTCAAGTTCTATGGTTAAAAAACACTAAAAAAAATAAATGTCAGCTCTGCAAAATCACTGAGAATTATGCAGATCTTTATACAACACACAACTTATTAGCAGAGCATTTTGAATTCAAATATTGGATTAATCCCTTTTTTATAAATGCTAACTCTGGTAGCTGCCAGCTGGGGCTGTCCACCAATTCTTTTGTACTTGCAAGCCTTTCTTGCTTTAAACCCCTCTGACACTAACACACTTTTTCTTCTACATTGGCTTGATTCTCATTGAATGTCCTATCTGTGCTTGGCCTAACATCTCCCCACTTTGTTTGTTTGCTGTCTCTCTCACTCCCTCCGAGTCTGTTTGACAGCCTGCCCTCTCTTTGTTTCCAGACATGGCTCCCATTCGGGATTCCGTCAGCCACTCCCCTAATCAAACAGGTGACTACACATTTCCTTCTTCCTTCTCCTGCGTCTCATTCTTGATCCAATGTCTTACTTTGGCTCTCTGCTTTGTGTGAGGGTCACACTGCGTGTCTGTCCTGAACTTGAAAGACGGTACTTTGTATTAACGGCACATCAGAGAAACAAAGAGGAGAATGAGTGAGGTGATGGGTGTGAGGACATGGCAAGCACACTTTTAAAAGCGCCGCAGAGAGCTGGCAACCAGTCTATTTGAAAGAGAGAGCTGTGAAGTGAGATATTAAAAGGAGAAGAACCCAAAGATGGGCAACCAAGTGGTGAAAAGGCTTAAAACTTGTATACAGCCATTTTTTCAGAAGACTGCTGGTGAAGAATCTGGAAAAGAAATCTGTCATTCTTCTCTGGGTGTCCTGTGGTACTGTAACACCACATGGTGCAAGTATCCATCTACCACGTTTTAAGTTAGAATTGCTTCACCAAATAAAAATCTGCTCAAAGATTGTAGGCAGCAGCTCCAGAGCCTCTATGCATCCGCCTGTGGCACAAAAACAAAACATGTTCAAGCTGGCAAACAGTTTTGCCTCTGACCTCAACCACACAAAAGGGAATATGAACTATTACCATCAAACCTGATAAACATGGTTACATGTTTTAATGATGTCAGGCTGAAGCACGTTTTTGTACACCAGTCAATCTTAAAACTTAATGTTGAGCTGAATCCCAAATCTGGAGAATGTTGAAGGATCTTAAAAGCCTGTTGAGTGTTTATAATTTTATGTCCAATGTGTTTCTCTTTGTATCTCGTCTTCGCGTAATGGGGCTAATGTGATGCAAGACAAACTTCCAGACTTTTTTTTTAACACCTTCATTATGAGTCACTTTTAACAGTACCTTAATGTTTCAATATGGACTCACAAACGTTAATATATGGATCAATGGTTGCTTTGAAAATACAGGCAGTTGACATTGTACTTAAATGAAGTGGCCATAAAAGCAAAATCAGGTCAAAATAGATTTCTGGAGTCTTTTTTTAGAGACTCTCCAGGTTTGAATGCTGATGAGATGGTTTTTATTTATTTGGGAAAGTCATTGAGGTTTAAAGGAAGTCTTATTCTTTAAGTTGCTACCACCTCCTCCTCCTTTTCCCTTCTCCCGTCTTTTCAGCCTCGCTAACTATCTCCCCTAATGTCCTCCATCTCTCCTCTCCTGCTGATAATTATCCTCTACCTCGCTGAATGCTAGTTTATAGCTTTGGCATGATTTTGGGTCCTGCTGTGGTGACAAAGTGGTGGCAGCTGTGTCCGGGCTCAGGCCTGGCACTAATCACATGCAGAACAGTCGGGCAGCTGAAGGGTTGGAGGAATAAAAAAAATATCAATAGCGGCCGTGAATAGATAGATAACTGTCATTCTTCTTGATTTAATATAGTATATATTTGTGTCTTATCATTTATTGAAAACAATGACACATCCACTTTGCTGAATGCTTGAGTAAATAAACCAATATTCTTCAACTTAACAACATCTAAAAGTACAATATGCCATTTTGACCCTCTTCTCTTTATTCTCTTTCCAGGTCTGGAGCATCCTGGCTTGGACTCCCAGTATGAGCCTTCCCCCTGGTCCTCTGGCTCTCCCTGCAGCAGTGACAGCAACAGCAACTGGGGCAAAGTCCTAGTGGATGGAAGCACTGATAAACCCAACAACCCGTCTTCAACTAACTCCTCTGTCTGGCCTCCCCCATCCTCTTCCTTCTCCTGCTCCTCGTCTTCTTCCTCCTCTGGCTGCGGGTCAGGATCAGACCCTGAGCTGGCATCAGAATGTATGGACGCAGACTCTAGCTCCTCGATTGGCTCAGAGAAAAACCTTGCCGCTGTGACGACAGTGATGATGATGTCAGGAAATGCTTCTCCTTCTGTGTCATCTGCGGCTTCTCCGCCAATCTCCTCTTTGGTGACTTCCGCGATGATGGTCGGTGTTTCAGTGAACGGAGACAGCAACGGAAACAGTCGACAAGTAATTGGGGGAGGTATGGGAACCATCAGCGGTGCAACTAATGGAAATAATCACATTTCTGGGCCCTCCCACTACTCCATGGCAGGGTCCAGTAGTATTGGCAGCAATAACATGGGTAACCACAACAACAAGCCCGTCAATAACAGTGGTGTGTGGGGCACCCAATCAGGCAGCAACATGATCCCCACTGGCGGAAACAACCCCTGCATCAATGGAGGGTTGAACCCAAACACTTTAAATCCAAATGCCAACCACGGTGCCTGGCTGCAGAATCCAAGCCCAACATCCCAGGGCCAACGGCCTTCACAGGCTCAGGGGATGAGTTCTAAACTGGGTATGACTCCCCAACAGGGCCCCATCCTGGGCTGGGGTGGCATGGCAGCTCCAAACAACAGCAGTATGATGGACGACACTGAGGTGAATAATGGTACAGCAAGCAGCAAGGTGTTAGGAAGCAGCAACAGTGGAAATGGTGGTTTGCAGCCTACCAACCTTAACACTGAATCCAATGGACCAAATAACACTATAATGATGAATACTACTACTACTACTACTAACGCCACAATGACCTCTAGTCCACCAAACTCTACCGCCTCACCCCAGCTCAGCGGGGATTGTTCCTGGGGATCTATTGGAGGAGGTAATGGGGGTCCACTGGCTAATGGAATTCCCTCATCAGCCCCTCAGCAACCCAAAGGTGAGCTAGTTGGTCCTGGGGCCTTCGGTACGCCATGGGGCACGACTTCCTACCCTGGAGACAAGGGCCACCAAAATGCAGACACTGTGAACCCCCAAAACCCTGCCTTAATGCAGGCTGGGAATCCCCCAATCTCCTCTTCTGCTGCTAACAAGAGTAATAATAACCACAATAACACTGGGGCCCCACGATGGGACCAGGGGCCTGTAAATAACCCAAACCAGCCTCAGAACAACACGTCCTGGGGTGTTGGCCTATATCAAGCCACTGGCTCTGCTGGCCAAACACCAGGAAATGGGAACCAAACCACGATGGGCCCTCCAGCAGGGATACCTCGCCCCTGGGGGAGCAGCACATCGTCTTCTTCCTCGTCCTCATCATCCTCTTCCACATCTAACAATAAGATGTCAAATGGAGACTGGGGATCAGCAGCTTCTGGTAACAACCATGTAGAGGCTGGAAGTCATAAAGGAAACTCTGCCAACAATGGCTGGAAGAGCCTGGAGGATGACGCCATAGGCATGGGAGGTGGAGGTGGAGGGGGTGGAGGTGGAGGTGGAGGCCAAGCCTTGGGAAGTGTCACAGGAGTTTGGGGTCGCTCGGGAGGAAGTGAGGGAAGCGGAGAGAGCTCTGGAGGCCGATCAGGCTCAGACAGAGACCAGACAAAAGTGGGAAACCGTAGAAAAGGTACCCTTGCTGCACCAGTAGTGCCAGTCGTGTCCCAGGGCGATGTGGATCCGAGGGTTCTGTCCAACACTGGATGGGGACAGACGCCCATACGGCAGAACACCACCTGGGATGTCAATTCTCCTAACAATCAGCACCAAGGTCTAAGAGGTGATGTACGAAAGCCAAACAGCGGCGGCTCAGGCTGGGGCACAGCAACACCAGCAGCTCCATCCCAGACCTCTGGAGGTACGGCTGTAATGTGTACTCAAGAGATGTTTAGATGCATTCTAGGGATAAAGTCAAAAATATCTGAATATAAGGCCAAAATTCAACAATGTCCCTTTCTTGTACTCTCAGGTTGGGGAGGTGGTTCAGGCAGCTCAGGTCCAGGTACAGGAGGGCCTGGCTGGGGAGAGCGGCCTACTTCTGGATGGGACAGCAAACCCTCAGCAGGTGGAGGATCTGGGCAGAGTGGCTGGGATGATGGATCCAGCTACAAAGGGAACAATAACAGCAGTAACACCTGGAGCAATAACGTCAACAAAGATGACAGGTAGGTTATGTTTAAGAATCATAAAATTATTCTTAATGTTGACTGCCATTCGTTTTCAAATGATTTTCTTCTTCTCAACCTCCACATTTCAGTTTCTATTTTACTGATCAATTACTGTCTTTGTGTAGGTCAAACACATGGACTAATGCCCCCAAATCGCAGCAGGGCTGGAGTTCCAACACTGGAAATGGAAGTGAAGGTTGGGGTAATGGTGGCGATGGTGCCAGACCAGGGGCCAGCAGTCACTGGGGGGAGACCCAGAAAGGGGCCGGCTCAGCGAGCTGGGACAGCGACAGTGACCGCTCCGGCTCTGGATGCTGGAGCGAGCAAAGCCGAACCAACACCAGCAGCAGCAACACCTGGGTTGGGAGCGGAGGATCAAATACACCTGACCAGAGCACTCCAAACCCAGGTTCCAACTGGCGTGACTCAGTCCACAAACCCAATCCTCAGAGTAACAGCCAGGGCTGGGGTGAGCCAAATCCCAAGCCCTCAAATGAATGGGGAAAAGGTCCTGAATCCAACATGTCCAGAGGCAATCAAGGCTCTAGCAAGCCCACAGGTATTCAGCAAATTCATCAAAAATCACTTTCCAGAGCAAGATTTTTCCTTTTTTTATGAGAAAGTCCTCGTTTGTCATTTTCCTTTTGTGTAGTATTGTATTGTAAGGAACATGAAATGGTACCAAAATCGAATTCTACTATTCTAGCAATACATAATCAGACTTGTGGGAGGACATACAATTGATGACTCATTTTGATTCTTATTTTTCCAACATCAGGCTGGCTGGGAGGCCCCATGCCTACAGTAGGTCAGAAGGAGGAAATGTCATCTGGGTGGGAAGAGCCTTCTCCAGAGTCGATTCGTCGGAGGATGGAGATCGATGATGGGACGGCAGCTTGGGGAGACCCTGGTAAACACTCCAAAAAATTATGAATTTCTTCAAAAGTAGATTTGGTTGTCCTAAATTAGATAAAAGGCAATTCCAGGTGCCTCGTCACTCACCATGTGATTAAACCTTGTGTCTAGGTAAACACAGTGGTGGACCTGTCAACAAGTGGAACAGGACTGGCCAATCAGCTCAGGAGCCTATTGGCCCTTCCTCTCAGCACCAGTCCCACCCAGCACACAGCGTCAAGCACCCCCCTCAGCCCACGAACCCTCTGACACAGGACAAAAGCTGCACTTCTGGTCAGTTGAAATATGAATATATAGAGGTCATAATAGACTACTGTTTTAACTTAACTGTTTTTATTGAAATATGTTGCTCTTCTGTCCACAATTCTTTGTCTTTCTTAAAGCTTTTACTATGAAAACAAATTAAGACAAATGTCCAACAAATATGCACATGTCAATACACCTTTTGTGTATACATGTGAAAAAGAATGATTCTAACACCACTGACAATTGCTAGATCTTATAATTTAAATCCTCTAATTTACTGTAAAGAGATATTTTGATCATTGCACCCTCTTATATGTGAATTTATTTCATAGTTCTTAAGATTGTCAGATGTACATTTCTGATAACGTGTGCAATTATAGGTTGCACTACCTTGCAGATCAATGTAAATTCGGTTTAAGCATTGCATTGAGGTAAAAAAATAGAAGTGCTAGGATGTGAGCCTGTACTTAAAATAGTCTGGACATGTTAGTGCAAGCCTTCTGGTGCAGTCTGTAAGCCGTAAGAATAAATGAAAAAAACGTGCAAGTCCCACCCACACTCTGGTTTTGAGAAAGCTGATACGTGATTTAAAAGATTTACACCATACAAACACAAAAGGTGTGGACACACTCATATTTACAAATGTATTCAGGAGCATACGCAGTTTGCACAGAAGCATGGAGAGGAAACAAATAGTCGCTCTCCCCCATCTCCCCATGGTGTTGTCTATGTTGAGAGCTTTTTTGTAAAGCCGGTTGAGTCATCCCTTTGGAATGCTAAGAGCATCGATTTTTCTCTTTCCACGTTCGCCTTTTCTTTTTTTTCTTGCTCCTTTTCTTTCTCACCCGCCAGCTCTGCCTTCTGTAGAAACGCTGGCTTTTGTTGGGTTTGAGAGAAACAGAAAGAGAGAGAGGGTGAGTGGTAGAGAAGGAGCTCTGGTGACTTAGTAATAGGAATGGTTCCAATGTAAGGTGGGGGCAATAAAGAGAGGAAGACAGCTTTTCTGTGGCAGAGGGCTTAGAACTGGAAGGGCAGGGGTGAGGGGCTAATAGGGTTATTCAGGGTTGGTTTCTTGTGAGCTAATTGGAGCAGCAAAGGGGATGGCAAGTAAAGGTGGGGCAAAATAGCTCATTGTACTGAGAGAAAGAATCAGGTTGTAGATAATGATTCACCTCAGGAATTTTAGTTTTAGTTCTGTTAACATGAAAGAGCATTTGAACACGCACACACACTGTTGTGCAGCCAGTGAAACAATGCTAAAGATGCAGGTTAAGGTTACATTTTGTCGATTTGCAGGTCTGCATCTGTTCATATAGACACACAATTGTTTTTGCATAAACATCGACATGTATCCTGCATGCATCGACCGCTGCACGTCTCTTCAGCTGTGTTTGTTTTTATGTTCGTTTACTTTTGTGCCCAGTCACATGAGGGACACTGGAGCCCGAGGCCACCCCATGACCTGTCCTATTTTTACAGGGAGGCATCCCTAGCATCTCCCCAAGCGCCTCCTGTGCAGGGAGAAAGTAGCAGATCTGGATGGTCATCTGTAACAGGAGCCTTTTGAACTCGTACCAACACTCCCTCGGACATTTTCTGACATTTGAAAGTTTATATGGGGCGTGTGCACATGACCACACTCTGACAAGAGTTAAAGTAAACAACACTTACATAAGCAGGTCGATAAAGGGTTCCCCAGGGTCATGAGCAGGGCTCTCATATCAAGCATAGGTGTGTGATTCCAGCAGAGAAACACAATATAAACTTATAGTATCAATGCAAAAGTGATGGTATGAATTTTTAGGTAATCTTTTAGGCATAATGCCTTCCACCTGGAGATTTAGAGCATCCGAACTTGCCCGCCATGGCTCCTCTGATAAAGATGAGCTGTGAGAAGAGAAAAACCCCAAATATCTTTATGTCACTTCACAACGCTTACAGTATTGCATAGTTCAACATATTGCTTGTGCCACACTAAACAAAACACTGATGTCCTTGTTGACACCACAAGAAGTAAATCCTCATTCTCATAGCTTCATCCCTCTTTCCTCCAGGCTGGGGCGAGCATTACCAGAAACAGAAGGAGTCTTCAACATGGGCTGAGCCGACCAATGCTCCACCTGTGACCGTGGACAACGGGACGTCTGCCTGGGGTAAGCCCATGGACACCAGCTCTAACTGGGAGGATACCAGCAGAGGCAACAGAGACTCTGGACCTGGATGGGGCAACCAGCATAAGTCTGGTAGGTCCATGCATGATCCTGATTATTTAGAAAATACCTTCATCTAAAGAGTGAAAATGATTGAAAGCATAAGAAGTCATGTATACCCTCTGACTTTGATGCAAAGTGGCAGGAGTAATGACTGCATGGTGGTAATGTTACCGAATGTAGTCACTTGCTCATATGTGGTTTCTTCCTTTAGTTGCTCCAGGTCCTAAGCCCATGGAGACATGGTGTGGTGAAGAGGGGTCCATGAACAGCTGGGACCAGGAAGAGGAGGTGGAGATCGGCATGTGGAACAACAGTCAACAGGACAACCGGTCCCATGACCAAAACACCTGGAACTACAAGAATAGAACCTCCAACAAGGTTTGTACATTTGTCCCTCCCAAGCATTCAAACTGCATCGAACAAATACCTCATTTGTAAGTAAAACACATGTGTGTTAGAGTTTTGAGTACTCTAGGCATGCTTTTTTGCCAGAATAGAACATACTTTGGTAATTAGAGGGAAATAAAACTCTTCTAGTGGGTCAATAATCTTTTCTTTCTGCAATGTTTCAGATGAACAAACCAGTCAACAAACAGGATGAACCCTGGATGAAACCCTTCATCAACCAGTTCAACAACATGAACTTCTCTGTAAGCAACAACTTCTTTGCTTTAAAAAAATGTGGGACTTTGAATGTTTTGTTGTTGTTTCATACATCGATAATTTTGTGAAAAATAAGATTTTAAATAATCTGTCATTGCAGGAGCAACTGTTAAACTGTCCAAATATGAAACAACACACGTTATTATTTGCGATTGTGACGATCCATCTGGCTTTGCAATATTTATCCTTATCCGTCTTTTTTCATCTCCTCCCCTGCAGAGAGACTCTCCCGACGACTCCATGAAGACAGGAGCTGGGATGATGCAGGACAAGCGTATGGACATGGGCAATATTGGAGACTACAACGGAGTCATGGGGAAGAACCCCGGGCCCCGACACCAGCTCCACAAGGACTCAGCCATGGATCGCAACCCTTACTATGACAAGGTATGCAGAAATCTCTAAGTTACCCTGGTGTATTCTGAGTGAGGGGAAGGTCACTTGGGCAAATCTCGGGGATTCAAGAGCTACGTAAAAAAAAAAAAACATTTAACGAGCCAAAAAACATCGGGTAGGTTGTGGAACAATAATGAACATGTTTAGCGACATTACAATAATGAAGGTTGATAAGTGTCTCTGCACCGATCAGGAGGTAGGTGTGGAGGGGTTAATCTGCTGCAGTTGTCTGCCTGGCAAGTTTACTCTCAGACCTGTAGCGCCCTTTAGTGGTTGGTTTAACACACTGCACACACCATTTAAAGGGATGTGCCATTAAACACCTGTCACTTCAAAGCAACAAAGCAAAGGAAATATGAACACTTACATAGTAGTGTTGCAAAATTTTTGTTTTGCAGCAATTACTTTATTTACTTCTGAAGAAGCTACCATGCTTTTTTTTTTTTTTTTTTTACTTTGTTGCTTCTGCTTGTTTCTGTTTTTATCTTCATCTTCTGGTGCTAGCGTCTCTTTTTCCTTCCTGTTGACTTTATCTCTACTGCTCATCCCACTTCTCCCCTTCTTCACACTACACTACAAAATCTCCTCTGCTTTTCCTCCTCTCTTCTTCTGCAAAATTAACTCTTTTCCGTCGTCTCTTTCTCTTTCCTCTCTGCACTTCTCTGGCTGCCGATGGTGCTTCCTGTCCTTCTGTGCTTGCCATCCATCTGCTGTGCACACGGCCTTGCCTCTGCAGCTGTCTATGTCCTCCTCTGCTTACGATAGCCAAGCCTCTGATGAGCTTTCCTCCAATCAAAGCATGAGCTTTTCCCCTTCCAATTCTGCTCCGCCTTTCCCGGGTCTTGACTCGGGGCCGTCTCCTTCCCACTCTGGTCCTGGGGTCACTCGGCAGGTGAGTGTGGGAGGATGAAGAGGATTCCACCTTTATGTCTTGAGCATCAGGCCCTAAGATACTAAACCTTCATTTTGTTGATGGGGAAAAATACACATTACTGGGGTGGCATTCTTTGACATTCATTTCGGACTTAAAATTTGTGGTTGTACTTGCACGTGAGTTCATGTGAAAGCTGTAGTGTCAAACCCTTTATGTTGTGTTTTTGTATCCTCCCCAACCCAGAATGTAAACCCTATGATGGGTGGCAGCAGCGTAGCACAGGGCCGAGGTGGCCCCCAGTCCCAGGTCCCTCCCCAACCCAACCTTCGTAATCAAGTGCCTCCCCCCATCCTTCCCTCTCAGGTAAGACACAAATACACACACCCATGTTACTTCCCTTTATGCTAACTCGTGCTGTCTTGCATTTTTCTCTTGAGTTAAACAATTCATTGATTATGCTTTGACATTTGTTCAACTTGATTAAAGAGTTTGAGAGCTACATTTACCTTCCTCTCTCTCATCTGGAGTTTGATGTGTACTTATCGTCATATTTACAGAAAAACTATGTGAACTTCAACCAGAACTGTGTTTTTGGTCAGGTCCCTCCTTCCCTGCTGAAGTACCCAGGAGGTAACGGAGGCCTGAACCCTCTCTTCGGCCCTCAGCAGGTGGCTGTGCTCAATCAACTCTCCCAGCTCAACCAGCTATCACAGCTCAACCAGATCAACCAGTTACAGGTACGGTGATGGGAAAATGCCCTGAAACACACAGGCATGGAGAAAAGAGTATTTTTAATGTTTCACATCATGCTCTATTACAATGAGTTTCTGATTTGCCTGCAACACAGATTTGCTGTCAGACACTGTCACTTTAAGACCCCTTCCAATTCATTTTGAGATATAATCTTGTCTATGTGTTTTTTTACATGTTACAAACAAAATACATACCAGAAGATAATAAGCAATATTTGAAACTGCAAGTGCCAAAAAATGCATTTCCTCGAGTGGCCACTTGAAGCTGGCTCTGCTTTTCAGTTGTATCCCCTAAACTGTGGAACTAGTTGTTGTTTTTTCTCTTCTCTTTTTATGCTTTCTATCTATTTGATGTAAAGCACTTTGGTCAACTCTGTTGTTTTTAAAAGTGCTCTATGAATAAAGTTGGATTGGATGGATGTCAATCTGTCTAAGTGCATCCAAAGTCTACAGATTTGCGCAGTGAATAGTTTTAAAACGTGATCTCCGAGACACAAAACATTATTTAGAAGTTTCCTCCTATTTGTCTGCAGCGTCTTCTCCTCCAGCAGCAACAGCAACAGCAGCAGCATCAGAAAGCTCAAAGCCAGAGAGCCATGCCAGTGGGACGACCCACTGAACAGGTGTGTGCGCCTCTTATAATCTTACTGTCTCCTGGTCTATCACGGCCAGAGGTGACATGTCACGAAGCAGCAGTTCATCTATGTTGTTGCCTGTTCTGACCTCCTTATTTCTCTCTTCAGCAACGTCCCATTGGTTCGTCTCCATCGATGATGCAGCCACCACGTCACCTGGACCCCTCCCTGCTGAAACAGGCCCCGCCCCTAAAACCGTACTTGGAGAACTACTTGTCCCACAATGCCCCCGAGATGCAGAAGGACCCTTCTGCTCTCGGATCCATCAGCAACTTCCCTTTAAGTACGTTGGCTACTCTTCCGATTATGTTCTCATAGTTAGATCAGTATATTTTTACATATTTTGATGGTACATTTAGGGGTACATATTTGAAAATCTAAATTAGCTCTTTAGTTTTGACTATTACTATTCCTCAAACATTCAAATTCACAGTGACTGAATTTCTTCCTCTCCTCTTCTCCACGACTCCCTTCAGGCTTGAACTCTAACCTGAATGTATCCCTGGACATGGGCGGTGGTAGTAGTGGAGTTGGGGCTATGACCTACAAGGAGCCACCCCAGTCCAAACTGAAGAAACTTTGGGCTACTGACCCTCTGGAGCAGAACAGCAAACCTGGTAAGTAAAGAACTTGTGCTTGTGTTTGATATTACAGCAGCTGGGTCGCAAACTGATGATCATCGACCTCTGGGGGATCAGCTACCGTACATGAAACTGTCAGTGAATGAATCAGTTGTGTTTAAAGAGCACATTTCCAGCCCTCGAGACAGTGTGGATTTGAAGTTTGCAATAAGAAAAATGTCACTGTTCCTCCCCAGAAGGTCTTTCCTGTATTCAGCTTGGATTCACAGTCGGGCTTCGAAGTCAGACAGATAGATAATCTTTAGACATTCTTTCTCTGTGGATGGATCAAACAGTGTATAGGACAGCTAGTCCCAAAACGCCTTTCAGTATATTAATACTTCAGTTAGGAACTAATGTATGCTTTCCAAAGTTAATGCATACCAACTTAAGATTCTTCCCGTTTGTCCATCAGGTGCTATGTCGTCTGGCCTGCGTCTGGAGGACTCTCCTTTCTATGACTACCTGTCTCCTGGCCCCTCCCCCCTGAGTCCTCCCGGCCAGTCAATGGGCTCTGTGGGCGATGGCTGGCCGCCCCGTGCCAATTCCCCCCCGCCCCTTGGAAACACTGTCACCTGGCCCCCAGGTAAACATCCTGCATCTATCTACATCTATCAAAAAAAACAAACAAAACACTTTTTTTGTTTAAAAAACAACACTTATTTCATGTGTTTGTGTTTTTGCTTGTGTCTGCAGAGTTCCGGCCCGGGGAGCCTTGGAAAGGTTACCCCAACATTGACCCTGAGACTGACCCTTATGTGACCCCCGGCAGTGTCATCAACAACCTCTCTATCAACACCGTCCGCGACACAGATCACCTCAGGGACAGGAACAACGGTAGGTCACACACTTAGGGACACACAAAAGAAAGTAGGCAATTGAGAGCTTGCTCTATTTTGGTTTTCTACTTTTAAGTTTTATTTGATCCAAACTTCTCTCTTTTTTTTTCAAAAGCAGGTCAGTTAAAAATGGTTAATCTCTTAGGAAGCGTGTTTGTTTTCAAATCAGCAGCTGATAGTCAAGCTGGTTTAAAAAAAAAAACAGCTGTCACTGTCCGATTCTTTTATCAGTTCACATCCAGTTTCTGCTCGGCCAAAGATGGTTTATACGAGAGCAAGATGCATCACTCTGTCCCATAAACTAGGCTGATCCTTTTTTAAGGGGTTGACTTTATTGACACAGAAGAGATTGTAAACTTAATAGAGATGTCATTTTGTTTAAAAACCCTTTGAGCCAGTCCATTAATATCAAATATAAATAATATTTTTTGAGGCTTAAAATCTATTAAATGAAACCTCAAAACGTTTATTAAAGTATTTAAAAGGATTCTGAATTGATGAAGTGAAGTTATGCAGAACTCTATTGAACTCTCTCTCAATGCACTCTTTTTGTGACACAGGGCCATCCTCATCACTGAACACCACGATGCCTTCTAACAGTGCCTGGTCATCCATTCGTGCCTCCAGCCACAGCGGTTCCCTCACCAGTACAGCACAAAGCACTTCAGGTACGTGGAAATCTTTACCTTTCCTCTCCTTTTGTTCTGTGCTCTTTTTTTCTTCAGACTTCTGATTTTCAATAACAAAACAAATGTGTGACAAAAGAATTTTCCCTCACTTTGTCCTTGCAGCCAGACCCAATGAGTCAAAATGGTCTCCAGGCGCCGGTTCTGTGTCCAACTCCTCCCTGGCTCATGAGCTGTGGAAGGTCCCCCTGCCTCCCAAGGCTCTGTCTGTGGCGGCCCCCTCCAGACCCCCACCCGGCCTCACCAGCCAAAAGCCCAGCTCTGCCTCCTCCGGCTGGGACGGCTCTGCCCTGAGGCTGGGGGGTTGGGGCTCCTCTGAGTCCAGATACACCCCCGGTGAGAGCAAAGGCACATGAACTGTATAACCCATAGCGTATAACCCATAGCAAGTTGTTTTGAATTTGTGGGATTATTAAGGTTCGTAATTATTCTTCTTGGAAGATGGAAATAAGAAATTCCTGCAGAAAAGAGAAATTTGGTTCATCATAGAAAATGAGATATTCATCTTGTTTTAGCTTTTTTTACTTCCATGAATTCATTCTGCATACTACGCTTGTATTGAAGCTGTTGTGATTAAACGTTGTGTGCATTGGCAGGTTCCAGCTGGGGTGACAGCAGCAGCTCAGGGAGATCCCAATGGCTTGTTCTGAAAAATCTCACACCACAGGTACTTGCTCTTCATATATACATGAGTATAACATTTGATCTCCTTTATTGTTGAGTTGAAATGTTTATTATTCAGATTAAATAATAATCTGTAGTTCAACATGCAGAGGCTATGTTATATGCTTGACTTTTCTCAGCATCAGTTTCGTAACGGCTGACCCTTTGTGTGTTGGTGTATCTTTCTCGTAGATCGACGGCTCCACCCTGAGGACTCTGTGTATGCAGCACGGCCCTCTGATCACATTCCACCTCAACCTGCCGCACGGCAATGCTGTGGTCTGCTACAGCTCTAAGGACGAGGCAGCCAAGGCCCAGAAGAGCCTGCACATGTAAGACCCCAGACGAAAGCAGACGCACACACTGACCCACTACTTTCTAGCTGTTTTCACACATGCACTCTTGAAAATATCAGGACAGGTTGCTCCTTAGATCTTCCTGAGTTGTTTATTTACACATCCTTCAACATACAGGGCAGCAGGACACATGATGAAGCAGCTTCTTCACATGCACAAAGATCAAACTAGTGCGCAGGTTTTGTGTTAGAAACGTCATCATCCCTGCACGCTCACTCGTGGAAATTTTCCTGAATAATTCCTGATGCCCATCTCTACTTTTTTTTTTTTTACTGAGGGGCTTGCAGGAAAAGTCTTGATAAAGTCGGTGACAAAAAACGCCCACATTCAGCTCACAGAGTTATGTGCTTGTTTGAAAACACCATCTTTAAATCGTGGTTTATAAGTTCGTTATAAGAATCTACGTCGTAGTGGCCTACATAGTCGTGAGCAAATCATACTTGTGCGTCTGCGTAGCTCTGCAATACTAGTTGGCAGTGCGATTACCATGCCAGTTGTATCGACAGTGTCCGGCTTTGCCACATTCTCTGCTTAAATTGTGTACGTTAAATCATGGAGACTGAAGCCGATCGCGTTATATTGGATTTGGAGCTGATGAATAGCTTTATAGCGTTCTTCCTTCTGCAGATTTGGAAACGGGGCCAGTACTGAAAATGTTCTAAATGCGGGAAACATGATGCTATCCAGCGAACCAATCACAGTGCTCGCAGTCTGCGGCGCTTCGAAGTGATGTTACATATTTGAGGAGGTGCAGGTCGTGGTACGTACGCAGGCTGCGTAGGTACAAGACTACGCGAACCTACCGTGTATGCTCCGATGTAGAATCGACGCAGAAGTATAAATCCGGCTTAACTGTGTCAAAGCAGTCTGTCTACAGTTAACCTGAGCTCAGAATGGTACATTATGATCTGGTTATTTGAGTGAGTGTGAACAAACTAATGTGAATGTAATGAAGCAGCAGACACACACTCACTTATCGTCTTTCTGCAGGTGTGTTTTGGGGAACACTACCATTCTGGCTGAGTTTGCCAGTGAGGAGGAAATCAACCGTTTCTTTGCACAAGGGCAGTCATTGACCACCCCCTCCTCCAGCTGGCAGACCGTCGGCTCCTCTCAGAGCAGGATGGATCAGTCTCACCCCTTCCCCAGCCGCGCTCCTGAACCCAACCAGTGGAACAGCAGCGACCTCCACAGCTCCTCCCTCTGGGGCGGGCCAAACTATTCCAGTAGCCTGTGGGGGAGCCCCAGTGGCACTGAGGTGGGCGGGATCAGCAGCCCCTCTTCAATCAGCTCCTTCCTCCCAGTGGATCACCTGACAGGGGGCGGGGCATCCATGTGAGCCGCCTGCTAATCAAACAGGTGCGAGGAAGGGTCAGTAGAGAAATTATCAATAATCAGCAGAAGAAAATGGGGGGAAAAAAGTTATAAACGCAATGGCACTAGTCGGACTCTCTCTCACTTACAATATATTCAACAAAACGGGGTCTCCCTGTGGAAAACAAGTTACGTTTCTCTCTCTGCACATATGTCCACTTTGTGTTAGCCCAAAAACATATCAGTTGGAATACTTGAATCATGCTGGCCAATTCTATAATGTGAACAGATGGATATTTGCTTCCAGGTAGTGCTCTTTCAGACCGAAAAAAGCTTCAATCGAGCTCATTATATTATATATATTTTTTGTTTCATTCGTCATGTTTATTTGAATTCCAATTCTTTTCATTTTTAACTTTTTCTTTTTGGTTTCTTTTAATTATTATTTTTTTGCATTTGTTGGCTGACAATGTTGGAGTATGAGCTTTTTTAACTTTGCACTGAATGTGGTTTTTTTCTCAGTATATATAATCTGCAATATAGAGGGAGCAGCCAGTTTTTCCAGTGTAGCTGTTTACTCATTGCGGTCCTTACCGTATGTGTGTATGCGTGTGCACGCGCACGTGTGTGTGAAAGTACTTTGTGTGTGTGTGTGTGATTGCGTGTGTGAACGAGTACGTGTGCGCTCCTCTCTGCCTTGGCACGCCTACCTTACTGCGTTGTCTTGGAGTTCAAGATCAACAGATAGTTCAAGAAGAATAAAAGCTGACTTAGGAGGATTATCTGGTGATAGTAAAAGTGACATTAAAAGTATTGCACCAATTTTGTTTTAAAACTAAAGAACGTTGAGCTCTGCAGTGCAAAGGACTGTAGCCGCAGCTGGGACTAGCAAGCCCCGCCCGCCCTAATCGAGGGGGCGGGGTCTATCTAGCAAGCCCTCCCGCTAGCCCCCTAGTGGGCAAGGGGGGAACAGCACTTTCAGAATAGGCTTTCAATGTTTTGGAGGTGCCACACTGCAACCTCTTGTTTACAAGACTTAGGAGGCAGAAGGTGTGTTCATTCTTCATTTTAAAGAGAAGATGGAATAAAAAAAGAAAATCCTTTAAAAAAAACAAACACAAAAAAACAAAAAAAAGCTTTAAAAAATCTATAAAACAAAAACAAACAAAAAAATGTAATCTCTTATTGAGGATGAAGACGATACTTTGTAACTCTGGGAATTCGGATCAGTGTTTTTTGGCCATGGCGTTGGTTATTTGAACTATTCCTCTTTGTCTGCTAAATAACCAGCAATGGTTCTCAGGAAATCAAGCCAGTTTTCCCCCCCTTGTAGGTGAATAAAAAAAAAAAAACTACTACTCCTTGTAGGAAAGGAAAATCCAACTTCTAGCACTGAAAACTATGTATAGGTCTGTAAGTTTTTTTTTTCTCTGCCAAATAACTGCTTTAAGCTGGAGAAGCTCAACACACTGCTTTCAATATGCTGTCTTGTGAGGGAGGGGGGGTCCTTATGCTAGGGGCGGGGAGGGGGGGGGAATGGAGGATTGGCTGTAATAATCCCCTCTCTTCTCCTCCTGTCCTCCACTCCACTGATGTAAAAATCTCAAGTGGGGAGTGTTTATTGTGTGCGTGTGATTGTCAGTTGTGTCTCCTTGTCAGACTTATAAACCAAGAGAAAGGCGAATCTGTATCTATGCATACTGTAGCCTCTCACATGGCCTACTGAGAGGCGTTTTTTTGTTCTTTTTTTTTTGTTCCAATGTCTGAAAATGTTTTAAATGTTTCATTAAGTACAACAAATGCGAAATATGACTTGCTTTTTTGTGTTGTTTTAATCACTCTCATTGCCACAAATGGTGTTTTGAAAAAAAAAAAAAAAAAAAAGGAAAGACGAAAAAAAAAAAACGTGTTTTGGTTGAAGATACTATTTTAACAGTGCAAAAGTCGTCCACATTTCATTGCCTTGATCCTATTTGTGTCCGAAGATGCAACAAGTCAAGTGGCTTCTACCTGTTTACAAATAGAACATGATTGTATTGTTGTACTGCTTTTTTTTTTTCCTTTTTAAGGGAGGGCGGGGGTGTACTCATCTGAAGTTCCTGACCTTATGAATTGTGTGCGCATGTGTGAGTGTAGTATGCGAGGGGAAATGATGTGTTGTGAGATGGAGGGGGGTTGTGTGTGTGTGTGTGCGTGTGTGAACAGCGTGAATGTAAACCCAGCAGTGGTGTTTGTTGACAACATCCACGTGTGAACGCTAGATTCACCTTTCTACAAGTGATTGTTTAGTTACTAACGATGCACAAATACTCTGGGGGGGGAGAAAAACAAACAAAAAAGCTTCAGAGAGCGTGTGTGAACGAGACGTCAGCATTAGCGAAGCCATGGACCTTAATTTCCTTTCTTCATTGTGTTATTATTTTGCCTGTTGCGTGTGTGTGTGTTTTCCCACTTACCCGTGAGAGGTTTCAATTTCAGAAGTAGGTCGTCTTTAGTTGTGTTTTTAAGTTTAGCCGTGAATATTTAACAACTTAAAAGCAAACGTAGTGAGGCAGAACCTTGAGTATTAGCCAGACTTGACATTGGTGTGTGCCAGTATTGAACTGCTCTCTACCAAATAATTTAAAGGATTAGTTTACTTAATTCCAGATCTCATTGCTTAAACTATATATATAAATATATCTTATTTGTTTTTGTCTTGTTAAACAAATGTTATCAAGTGGAACATCTGAACCGTATTTGTTTCTGTTTTCTGAGTTTAACTTAATCTGACAAATTGAACTGAGGAGCCTTGGATTTTGCACTTGTGTGGTTTTAGAGAAAAGCCGAGCGAGCGGATACAGAGCCATGGCGGACGGTGGTGGTTCGGTTTGCATTTTTTTTTTTTTTTTTTTAGGTCTGTCTGAGGTGGAGAAGGCAGGATAAAAGTGTTTGTGTTGTGAGAAGATGGTGCTTTGTTGGCTCCAGTCAGGGAGCAAGCGGAGGAGAGGGTGGCGTCGGCGTCCTCGTCTCCCAAGTTTACCTCTCCCTGCTCGCTGGGGCCGACTTGTCGTCACAGGATGTAGCCGTGAACGGTTTAAAAAATGTTTAAACAAAGGCCTAAAACTTGTATCCAGCGCATTGGGGGAAAAAAATCAGTTACAGCAACCATGCTCTGTTTTTTTTTTTGCATTTTCGTTGCGTGTTCAGCTACCGTTCTGAACACACCAGGTAGACGCTCGGGTCTTTAGATTGACTGAAAAGAGGCGAGGCTTCCCGTCAGCCCCTTGGTGACTCAGGCTCGGGGATGTGGCTTGTGACTGGCTTTCAGGGACACAGGGTTACACTTGCCTCTTTAGTTCTGGCTTATCCAGGATCAGCGCCCTCTCCAAACTCCTACAGGAGATGTGGCACAAAACTGACAGGAGGTCTGAGGCAAGTGAACACTAACATAGTCGATATTCCCTTTGAACTCTCGCTGAAATTATCTTACACTTCGTTCATTCTGATTCTGCGATGCCTTTTTTCCCAAGTGCTGATCTCGGAGCAGTTATTTCACTCTTCAGCATCTTTACCGTAACCAATGAACTGAGCCCAGATCAGCAGCTGAGGAGACGGCATCGCTCTGCTGTTAGAGAAGGGATAAGCAACGTCTGTAAAACGCCTTTCATTGTCGGTGTTACTGTTTATGTTCTGAGCTTAATCTCGCTCCGTCTCTGTCCGATCTACTGTTAGTGTGTGTGTGTGTGTGTCGAACATATTATCATGCCAAATCAAGGAGGGAGGGTGAGAGGGAAGGAAAGGGATTGAATTTTTTTTTCTGATTCTTGTTGTGTATGTGTGTACATGTATTTAAAAAGCTGGACAATGTTAAATGCTTGAAGAAAAAAAAAATGTCATTTGCAAAAAGGATGATGTGAGGAAAACCTTTTAAGTGAAAACCACCAAGAGCAATGTACAATCCCCCCTGGGGGGCTGCCAAGCAGCGTCCTGACAGGGCCAGACAAGGGGAGTAAAGACGATAGGAAGGAAGCAAGGAAAGGAGGGTAGGAGAGGAGGGAAGTTGGCTGGTGATACTACTTTTTAAATGTTTAAGAAAAATAATAATAATGTGACTTTAGTTCTTCTCTTGACTTCACTATCCTGTGAGCAAATGCTATGCTATATCATAACACCACACACCCAACAGCTCCTTATGTTGATCAAAAAGCGCTGAAGCTATTTTTTTGACACACGTTCAAAAAACAAAAACACAAAAACTGTGAGAATCTGCTGTTTTTTGTCATTTTACATTTAGTATGAACACAAACAAACCCTGAAAAGCTTTAGTCTAACCAGCACAAAGAAATGGGCGGGGTGGGGCGGGAGGGTGTATTATCGGGGTTGGGTGGGTGGGTGCAGTACAGAGGGGTGGGGTAGGTTTCGCTCAGAGAGACTATGCAGTGGAGTGTTGAACCCAGGCTTCCATGTCCAACTTGGGTTTTTTCTTGTTTTTGCTTTCTCTTTAAAAAAAAAAAAAAAAAAATCCCAAAACTTTTCTAACAAACAGCTGAGATGGGATTCCCAATAATATTCCTCAAACATGTTGTGCCATCGTTGAATCGTACTGCTAGTACTACGACTAATAATAATAAAAACTGAAAAAAAAACCTTTATTACCTAGCAACCGTCGGGCCAGTTGTAGCAGGAGAGGAGGACAGGTTAAGATTTGCAAAAGTCCATTTCTTTATTTTCACAGCGCGTCTCCCCCTCGATATGCCGAGGGGGGCGGGGCCGGTGAAACTGCAAATTTTACACGACTACAATGTTTTTTATAGAGATTCTATCAATCCACAGTGTGTAGTTGGATCACCTGTAAACCTATTATGCACATTGCTTTGGGAGACTGTTGAAACTATATATAATATATATATATATCTATATATATGAGAATATAAACGTACAGTGTCTATAATCAACGAGAGGAAAGTCTTCCTCTCTTACAAACAAAACAGGAAGAAACCTTTTTATTTTCAAATGTCTTCCTTGGGTCATCAAAGGATTTTATCTGAAACTTTTGGGGAAAACTGCACTTTTTGAAGGACAATCTTTATTTGTATGGGTATAAAAATTGACAAAAACAAAGTCGCCTGATATTACAAGGTATAGAAAACCAACTCCAGTGTGCTCTAATAATGAATGCTCCTCTGATGCTGTCTATTTGTTTGGTTTCATTTAATCTTTTTATTCTGCTTTTGTTGCTTGGTTTGTTCTGTATTTTTTTTCTCTTTATTTTTCTGGATTTTAGTGCTCTTAAGAGAATCTGTACTAAGGTGTAGAAGTAGTAGGTAGTAGGTCTTCTGTTGGCTGTACTCGTATACTGATTACTGTTTGTAACCTATGGCTCCTGCAGCCGTCATACAAAGCTGTAAAACTTGGGTACAACCCTCAATAAAAGACTAACAACGACTCGGGTTTGCACCTGGACTCATTATTTCATTGACCATTTCAATTCTAGGATTTCTTTATTTAAATACGGTCTTGGTTCTGTGCAGTTCGTACACACTCTTTTTTTCCTGGCAGATAATATTCATTATGATTACTGGTTGCAAAGCAGATTAGCACCACATATCAGCTATAACTTTATGACCACTGACGGGTTAAAGTAAACAACCCTGATTATCTCTTTACACTGGGAGCCTGTCAGTGGCTGGGACATGTCAGGCAGCAAGTTAAACATTGTGTCTGCAAAGTTGATGTGTTGAAAGCTGGAACAATAGGAAAGGGGGGGGTAGGGATGTGAGCGACATTGACGAGGGACAAATTGAGTTGACTGAACGACTGGATCAGATCATCTCCAAAACAGCAGGTCTTGAGGGGTGTTCCCAGCCTGCAGTGGTCAGTTCTGGCCAAAACTGGTCCAAGAAGGGTGGCCAAAGCTCTTTGAAATGTGTGGACAGTTTAATCATATCCAACAGAAGAGCTTACTGGAGCTCAAATTGCTGAGAGGGTGAATGCTGGTTCTGATACAGAGGTGTCACAGCACAGTGCATCGCTGGTTAGGGTTGTTTTGGTGGCAAAAGGGGTACTTACACAAAATGCCACGGCTGATCAGTGTATCTATACAAGTAAATGCAGATTCAGATTTATGCAAGAAAGTCTTTATTCTGCCACTGCCTCTTTTTTTTTTCCAACCTACAAATTTCGTTCAAACATTAAGATAAATAATGCCAATAAGAAATGGTAGTGTTGTAGTCAAGACCACACTAATCGAGACCAAGACATTTAGGGATCAAGACCAAGGCAGGGCGAGACTTAGACAAGACCAAGACCAGAAATATCACAGAAAAATCATCTTGTGTGCAGCGGGCGTACCACTCATTTAGACGGTAACACAGGGAAGGTTTAACCGGCGGACAAAAATCTAACTTGAAATGGTTTGTTATTCTGTATTTTAGAAAGAGGCGTTTTCCTTTCTAATCACAGAAATGATGTGGAAAAATAACCGATCAGTGGTGGTCTTCATTTAAAGTCTTATATTTACAGTCTACGGTTCTTACTGAGCTGGAAACTCCATTCAAGAATCTTGAATGTTTTACAGCTTTGACAATTTTATCTCTAGATATTAAATATTTCACTCCTAAGTGATCGATGGAAAAATAATAATAGCAACCAATCTGAAGGTTTTTTCATCAATTTTGTCAGACGACCTCATCAGAACAACGTAAAGTCTGAATATTGGGACATTATCATTTGATTTAATTTATTCTATTTCTAATAGTTGGTGCATAAGCACATTAAAAGCCTTGAGACGTTTACCTCTACTCATTGGATACTACAAGAATTTGTATATTCAATCTTCAAATGTTTACACCTTCACACTTAGTGTTCATGGCTCTTGTGTCAAATATCTTTATCTCTCGAGTCAGACATTTAAAGGATGTTCACGCTCCTGTTAGTACAGGAATGAATATCAAAGCAGATCTTCACAGCATGTGTTTTATTATCTATTTATGAGAAATTATACATTGGAACCACAGGGTGGAGCTGAAAGAAGAAGAAAATAAAATGGTGATATAACCTTGTTTAATATTTTGTTTTGTCTCCAAGCTCCAAAAGCACATGTTTATTTAAATACAGTCAAACACAAGACCGGCAGCCAACGACAGTGCTGTTATGGACAGAAGAGCCGACGGGGAGGAAGTGGGAAATGGTTTGGTGCCCATCTGCTGCTTCCTGCGGGGTCACGTCGTGGGTCAACCTCTCTGGAAGGAAAACACACAACTTATCAGTCGAAAACACACTAAAGCCAAAACTAGAATGTGTGCGTGACAGTGACGGAGAAGGACGCAGTAAAACATGGCCGACACAGAGACTTACCTCTGCAGTGAGCTTCAGGACAGATTATTCATAAACGTCCTTCTTGTCTGCGATATACTGTACAATCTCCTCGGGACACATCAACTTCTCTGCTTCTGCGTCGGGGATCTCAAAGCCTGCAGGAGAAACACGCCGCGTAAAAAATGACTGTTTTCAAAAAATTGCACTTGAACATCACAGAGACTGAATCTGGCTCCTGAAATGCACACACAGGACGTAGTGTTGGTATTGTAGCCAACAATTTTAATGCCACTCTAATATGACATTCTGTTACTGTTACATAGACAACGTCCAGTTCTCCTTCATGTACTGAGATCAGTCTCATATAGGGCAGCTGTACAGACATGTACCTGAAGAAGAATCTGTCTATTTATGGATTATAATCATCTAAAAAAGCAGCAACAAATGTTTGCACATTTTATGTCATCAGATTTCTTCTTTGTTTACACAACAGTCCAAAAGACTGCAGTTCCTCAAGCGTCCACTTGAGGCTGGCTCAAAAAACCAAGGAACCCAATCAGGCCCCATATTAAAATGACTTTTTTTTTTTACAGCAGAAACAAACATGTTTATATCTGGGTATTAAAACCGGTTTTGGTCTCTATTACTCAATTCGTTCTGGGTTCACACTTCACCATGGGGGTCGAATTCTTTTTACAACTCTTCTGTTTTGATTATTTTTGAAGCATAATAAGGGCGTGGCCTATTTGAATGACAGGCAGGGGCGTTGTTGTTTTTTTCTCAGGAGGCGGAGCTTCACATTAGCTAAATCATGTTACTGACCTTCAACTGTCGGCTTTGTTCATGGTGTTTTCATAATTTGGAATATGCTAACTCGATGATGAGCTGGACAACTCAGGCGAGCTTTTTTCAGCAACCAAGATCTCCTTTCTGCCCTCAACTCCGCCTCTTTGTCCGCTTCTGGGTAAGTTATTTGAAGTCAGCACTGCCACTATAGTGACTGCCCTCGTTAGGCTTCAAAACACATCTTCAGAAACCAATGGGTGATGTCATTGAGACTAGCTGAGTCCATTTTTATAAGTTTTATATACAGTCAAACCGACAGACATTTCATTTGCAGTGAGAAACAGAAGTCTCTCTCTCTTCCACTATCACAGCTCAGGCTGTAGTGGCAGATGGCTGTTCACCAATGAGTCTGGTTCCGCCCAAAGTTTCTGCCTGTTAACAGATTGTCTTTTCTCTGTTGCAAAGTGCTTTCTCTTTGGTGGACTCATTTTTGTTTCTGTAAAAAACCTTGCAAATAGTACCTGCTCTATATTAGTGTCTTGAGATAACTGTTGTTGTGAATTGGCTTAGGAGTAGCTTAGTTAGTCAGACCAATTCATTCACAGCAGATAACATGATGATAAAAAAACAATATACTGTGCATCTCTGACAGACTGAGAGCTTCATAAACGCTGCTACGTCATCAAACACTCACCGAACTCATCCTCCATGGCCATGATGATCTCCACCTGGTCCAAGCTGTCCAGACCGAGGTCTTTCATGAAGTGGGAGGATGTCTGCAGCTGAGGAACAGAAAGCCACACAGGTATTAGCTGTCAGTGTTACGGAGTGTAAGTAACTAATAGTATCACATCTAGTGGCCCCTCGCCTTCACCTTCTCAGGGTTGATCTTGTCGTAGAGCTTGAGGACGTACATGACGCGGTCTTTGATGGTCTCTAGAGTGAGGGGGGGCAGGTCCCCGTACTGTCGGCACAGCAGTCCTACTGAGGGGATCTGAAGAGGGAGAGAAGGAAGAAGAACAGGTCAGGGGAAGCAAAGGGTGAAGAGGTTGAAGGGTATAGAGGTACTGAACCCTCCCATCCTCAGGTAAAAGTGTTAAGCACAAACTGTTTTCAAGCTCTAAATCACAAATACAAGCTAACCTGGCATGATTTGAAGCACATAAATTGGATAAATAATCACTTTGGCAGCATCTCTTATATGTTTTACTCTGTTTTCCTGTATTGTTTCTTATTCTATGCATGTGTCAATTCAGACTGTTTTGTCTGAGTTAAGAGTAAAGCTGAACACATTACTGTTCACTTTAATAGTTCAGTGCAAACCAACTTCAGTCTCTAGTAGTAGTGTTTTAATTTACTTTATATGGTCTGACACCTTAATCACTTTCTCACCTGCACAAGGAGAGTCCAATGAGCTCTCAGAATTTTAGGTGGATGTTTTTTAACTGTAACCTCAAAATAAGATCTAGATCCCGTGAGGATGTTTTTTTATTCATCAGTGAAACAACCTGATTTAAAGCCAACTGTTATATTCAATTTAATGAAATGTGACATACCGGTTTGCATTTGTCTGGTCTTCATTCAAAGTATCTGTAACTAACTTTTTTTGAATCCCTTGCAGCTTGATATAATCCATACCTTTAAGAATTCGTGCTTCTTACGAGATGAAAAAATGACACTCAACACATCAAGAACAGTAACCCTTATCTGCAGCAGCATATTAGCATGTTGAGCCACATGCTTTTGTGGCATATTTATTAGCCGCAGGTTAGCTAGATTTAGCTACAATACGTAGGAAGACGCGTATATTCAGTTCAGACATCAACATGGCTCCAGGCTGCAGGTAAGAGATCAGCAGTAACACAAATATGTGCCAACGAACTTAGACAACTAGCTAGTTAGCTTTCTAGCTAACAAGCAAAACATGGCTGTTGTGTAACCTCAACTATAACCTATTAAGATTTCGTGGATTTTGACAAGGATTTCACGCCGACACGTTTTTATTTGTGGTTTAAGAAACTACTTGCATGCCATTGTGAACTCTCAACAGCCTGGGTGAGCCCGGTCGTTTTGAAAGACGTCGGTAGGTCACAGCAGCCAACGTAGGCCACGACATTTCAATGTTACCCGAGACTTACCGGGCTCTGTCCAAGCCATCGCGTCCTCCGGCTGTCTGCAGCGAAGGAGAGGGGTCGGTGGATGACCGCTGCCGGGGCGGCAGTGGCTCTGACTGCTAGGTTAGCAGAGGAAAGCCTCAGCGAGGGCCGGGCGAGCGAGCGGACACACTGCAGCAGGACACGGGACGCCATGACGGGGATAAGTGACTGCGAGCTCCCAGCGTGCAAAGCGAATAAGGAACGGGGTCAAGCAAGGGCTCCACTGTACGCATGCGCAACACACAAGCTGTATCTATAATTTGCACTTTTATTTTTTTCTTTATGTATAACTACTTATCAAACTTGAGGGGGATGGAAATGAAAACAAATAAAATAAAACTTGCTAAGCGCTAACAAAAAAAAAAATCTTAAGGTACACCAATCAATCGCCGAATCACACGAATTATTCATTCTTGGATATACATAGCCGAATAACTGGAAGGTGCAGACGTATCCAACACTCAGTGTAGTTGAGTTTCAACTCAAGTGATGTGCAATAAAATGCAGATCTTACAAATGTCATCAGACTGTTTTATTCCTCCTCAACTACTGCCAATCGATGATTAGGCGCTCAACCCGTACTGTCTGAATAGCCATTCAGCAGGGTTCGTGCATCACAAGAGAAGAAGAAGCTAGGAGAGCTGACAGCTGAACAGAGAACAAAAACAGATGCGTTTGTTATTAGTGCTTAATTAGTTCACACTTTCTTGGATTTCATTCTAAATCCACAACCATGGAGTTGTCTGAAATACTGTACAACAAAGCGGAGTACATCGAGACGGTAATATATTCGATTTAAGTTTGTATTAGCTTGCTAGTCGCTTGCTATTTAGCTAACTAAAGCTAAAAGGGCGTTGGGAGATCTGTAATTGAAATTATTGTTTACTCTAGATATACAATAAAGTGAGAGAAAGTCCTTAACCATATCTGCTGGTTTATTTCAGGCTTCTGGCAACAAAGTGAGCAGACAGTCAGTGCTGTGTGGAAGTCAAAACATCGTTCTCAATGGCAAAGTAAGGAAACATAAACAGCAATCTGTGAGGGCAGCAAGTTAGATTGCCTTTACAATGTTCTCTGTTAGGCTGTGACAAAGAGCTTATATTGTGATATATGTTTTCTGATTTCCTCCAGACTATTGTCATGAATGACTGTATCATCAGAGGAGACCTGGCTAATGTCAGGGTGGGCAGACACTGTGTGGTGAAGAGCCGGAGCGTCATTAGACCACCTTTCAAGAAGTTCAGCAAAGGGTAAAACTTGTTTTTAATCGCCTATGATCTGAAAAGAGAGAGGCTAAATCAACAAACCTGAAATATTATAACGTTAATGATATTAAAATATAACGTAATGATGACTTGATTCATGTTGCTTTCATACACTTTAACTATATTTGAGTTATATAGCCTCTGGATACTCTGTGGATCCTATTGTGTCCTGTGCCTCTGATTGCAGAGCTGTCCTTTGATATACAAAAAAGACTATGGCTGGTCACAGGAAGCGTGTGTCCACAGGGTTAAACAAACCCCTGATCTTTATCTCCTTCTCTGCACCCTGCACTCTTCCCTCTCCCCTGTCCCTCCAGAGTGGCATTCTTCCCGCTGCACATCGGAGACCACGTCTTCATCGAGGAGGACTGTGTGGTCAACGCAGCGCAGATCGGTTCCTACGTCCACATCGGCAAGAACTGTGTTATAGTGAGTGGGATGAAAACTCGCACACACATAAGTGATCCATTAGAGAGAAGAAAGAAAGTAGACTGAGAGAGACAACGTTCGGTTCTGGGTTGAGAGGACATAAACAGAGGCAGTGTCTCCTCTTGCCTGAGGTGAAACAGTCACATGGTGGTCATGTTTCGAAGAACTGAGCGCAGCAGCAAACTGCCTGCACGTCTGTTTTAAGCACAGAGTCTGACCTGGAATATGAAATGAAACCCATTTCATTTTGTATTTGATGTTAACTAAAGTTTTGCAAACTTGCCACAGCAGAATAAGAAAACCTTTTATTACCTTCACATAGCTAGGTTTAACAAAACAATTCTTGGGGGGATGGGGGGGCGTTTAGTTTTGCCTTTTTTAGATAGGAGAGCCAAAGAGAGACAGGACATTTTGTGAGGCGAGAGAATGAAGGAGGACATGCAGCAAAGGGCAGATGTCGGATCCCACGGATGCTGTAACGAGGACTATAGTCTCTGTACGCGCAACATAACCGCTAGGCTATCTGGTTGATTCAACAATTGAATATTAAAAAAATGTATATTTGTGAATTGTGCATGTCTTAATTCTGGTTTATAAGATCATAAAGTTTGAGCATCAAAGCACAGATGGCTGCTTTTTGTTGTACTTGTTTCAAGTATAAAAGTTGTGTATGTGTGCGTGTGTGTGTTTGCAGGGTCGTCGCTGTGTGCTGAAGGACTGCTGTAAGATCTTAGACAACACCGTGCTCCCTCCAGAGACTGTGGTGCCTCCTTTCACTGTCTTCTCTGGATGCCCAGGTCCACCACAACACTCAACACACTAACAATCAAACATGCATGCAAAGGCCTTTCCTTTCTTTCTTCCTTTATTCCTCTTCAGGTTGGATCAGGAGGTTGTAGATGCGACTGTAGTGCGAACATTTGGTTTAGATCAAATCTGGGATTTTATTTACACATGTTTGTTTGTATTATAACTGAGAGGACTTATTTAAAACTTGCAAAAGGGTTGTTTTTCAAGTCGCTGATAACACAGTTGTTAGTTGTTTCTTTTTTTTTTATAATTTGTTTTATTAAAAATGTGTTTCCCCCATAAGTTAAGAAAAGTGCTGACAGCTAGAATTAAATAAAAAAGGTTTGGGCTAGCTAATTGAATTCTTGGTATTTAAGATGCTGTTGACGCCACACTCCTTCCATTAATTTCTGCCAGATTAGATTTGACTCGCTTACCTTACGTTTCTCTCTCTCTCTCAGGTTTATTTTCAGGGGAGCTTCCAGAGTGCACACAGGACCTGATGATCGACGTAACAAAGAGCTACTACCAGAAGTTTCTCCCCCTCAGCCAGATCTGAGCGCTGCTCCCACACACCTTCAGCAGGATCCGCACCATTTCCAGCCACCTCCAGATCTGGGCCCATGTCCGTCTCTCTCATCTGACCAATATGGACTCTCTTAGTTCACCTTCTGCACTCAGAGGCCATGCATTTATCCAAACTAGGAAACACATATGTTCTCATAAAAAGCCCCAATATGATGCTACCTTTGAAGTATGAGAAAAGCTCAACTCTAGAAACTCATGGACCTCTGTGTGGCAGCTGATAGTGACTTCTGTGGCTCTGTGTAGGTGGAGATGGACAGGAAACAGGTGTTGGTTTAGAAATGACATCCATGGACCAAAACAAAAGCAAAAACAACAGTTGTGTATTATGAGTTTCCATTATTTACGTCTGCACTTAATCTAGACAACAGAACAGGAAACTCGTATGAACACTTAAGCTGTTTTGCTCTCTGTAATTGTTATTTATGAAACCCTTTTTTTTTGCCGGCTAATGCTATTTGTCCAGAAATGTATTTCATACTGTGTTGATATCAATGCCCATAAATGCAGGGCAGCCAACGTCAAATCTGAAATAATGCAAAAATTAAATAAATATCAATGAAAACCGGTCTCACACGGGTCCAAGCTGTGTTTGCTTTTGAACAGTGTGGTGTAATAATGGGGAATAAGGCCCCCTTGTGGTACTTTAGAGAACTGTAGGCGGTACGTGAGATTTTACTGTGATAATACAAGATAACAATACAAAAAAAAAATCTATAAACAATGTAAGTTTGATTTATTTATAGCAATATTTCTATTTTCAGTATCATAGCTGATTGTCGTCACCTGTTGCAACAGTAACTTTAATTTTTTGTCAAGTCAACGTGTGTGTAATCTTGGAAAGAACCATCAACACGCTGTTAGAGAAATAACGCATCTTCTGTGTAGCCTCCATATTTCCCCCCGACTCTGCCTTTAGGCCCATGACGTCACCAGACTGCGACTTCCTAAGTGGGGACTCGGGACCATCCGAGAAGCGCATCAATGCAGCTGCATTACCATTACCATCGTGTGAAGCAGAGAGGAGTGAACGGACGAGGAAGGCACCTTTTATCAGAAAGAGATCAACATTGAAAGGGTACAGAGCCCCCCCCCTGGTGTCAGCTGAGAAAAAAGAATAAAGCCAGGGGGCTCTGAAAACATGTGACATGACAAAGTATTGGGCATGGTAACAGAAAAAAAACACCTCACGTCTTTGCATCATCATGGACACTTGATCTATACCAGTAGGTGAATTTTTCCAGTACTGTGCTCTGGCACCACCTAGTGGCCTAAAGTGAGACATGTTGGCCCTGATACAGACAGCTAAATGCAGAGAACTCTGTAAGGATTTTTCTTTTACGTGTTCACTACTTTTTTTTAATTGCAAGTGCATAAAAGGAACATGTGGTGAAAGCTCGCATGTTTACAAAAATATCTGCAAGCACACAAACACTAAGCTTCCTGACCCTACTTCCTCAACTCCTGTTTGACATGATAATGAAGACAAAACAATGTCAGTTCAATTTTACGCAAATCTGACTTTCAAAAAGCAACCAAGTAACACAACACACAGTTTACTTTCTTTCTTTTTTTTTAATGAAACATAGTCCATCCAATTGCAACTCATGGTTTTATTTCTTTTACAATGTGAACCACATATATCTTACCGACAATTAAATGTTAAGTATATAGATTAGCCATTTATTACTTTTCAAACAAAGAAGTATCAAGAAACAGCCGAGAAGAGTGTTGGCTCCAGAGACATGAGGCATGAGTCAGCCTTTTTGAAACGCTGTGGATGAAGGCCGGAGACTGGCTCAGGGGAAGAAAAAGAAAAACTAAGTGCCCCCTCTAAAGTAAACCGGCTAATCAATGCAGTTCAAACACTGGAATCGGATGATTGGGATTTGAAAGACGACACAATGTTGCTAACAGCCAATTTTTAAGTGAAGTTCTGGACAACAAATCTGAATTTTAGTGAAGACCTCACTCTGCAAACATGATTAATCATGACTTCTATCATTGCAATCTAATCAAGCATTGCAAATCGATGACATCATGAATAGTCTGTAGACACAGAGAGTGATTTCCATCGCAAACACCAGAAAGTATTGTATTGTGGGAAGGGGCTTCCTTGTCATCTAGTCTGCCCGGTAACAACAGAAAAATATCTAAAAGGTGAGCCTTCGCACTACTGGCAGGGTAGAGCACCCTGAACTGGATGAGCGTCCAAATGGAAAAACTAAACTTACAGGAAGACAGAAGTGGAAACAGGCTACTAAGCATGAGCAGAAGTAAAGGGGGGTGGGGGACTTGCTAAGGTATGCAAGGCCTAGATTTTTTCCTTTTTTTGGTTACTTGACTTTACCTGCTGATTGGATTCATAAATTAAACTCAAAGGGATCATATATCTAAGAAGAAAAACAAGGTACGGAGAGAAGCAAACGAGACAAACTGAATGTGAAGAGTTGTAAATAAACTTCCTTTCTGGTAGAGTAGATGCGCTGAAATAATCCTAAGATCCAATGATATCCTTGTGTTTAGCTATTTTCATTTTGATTTCAGGGTTTCAGAACTAGAGAATGTGGTGAAGTTTTCAATCTTCAGTAGGTTTGGCTTATGGAGTTTTCACACATGCACTTAAGTCCCCAAGTTTTCCAGTGTGAGCTTCATGTCTGAATGCAAATGTACATTTTGTTCTTGCTAGAAAAATGTCTGCATGAAGTCAGGGTGAGCCGATGTGTAAATGCAGCAGGTAAAAATCAGGAATATTCCCCACAGGCTAGCAGGAGGGGAAGATCACATATCACCCGGGTGGTGAGAAGGTTGTGCACGTAATCAGTCACTGAAATTCACCATGTATTGACACAAAGGTCGAAAACTGTCATTGTAGCGTTGGACCCTGTCGCTTCGTCAGCCATCTTTGAATTCTGCAGCATCTTTCTAACGTCATGTCTTGCCACCTAAGACCCCCTTCCGTCAGATAAGGAAAACTTCTTACTGTAAGGGACGTGTGAATAAGCGACTGTGGAAACCGCTCTGGAGTATGACGTGTTGCACTTCTGTCATTATGGACTGGGAGCTCACGGTCAGAGACAGTAGAAAGAGAAACTTCAGGAAAAGTAAATAGAGGATAAAAACTCTGTTGGTGCACAGGCTTGGCGAGCACATTTTATAGCACTTCTCCTGTCTTTTATCCTTTGCCAGCCCGGTACAACATATTCTGTATCGATCGCTCTTCAGGACCAATGAGTGTAAAACTGTTATGGACCCTAATGGGACTTTAAGGACTTAGGAGTCAATTCTAGAAATATGGATCTTTCTCTTTTTTTTTGCATTGTTCGTAAGACCTGTGACAGCTGAAATCAGATTTTCGAACCTAGACTATCATGACCTTTACGGTCTACATGTTGGCACTCCTTCACAGAAATCAGAGACTCTCATTAGGCATATCATATTACATGTTCCTTCTATCATTCAGTTTAAACTTTCAACAGTGGTTTCACTTGAATGAGAGATTAAAAAAACCCAAATGCAGAATTCTTTGTTCATTTGGACAGAATCAACAAATCTCCGCCTGGCTTCTTTTCTCACTCTGACAAGCTAGTAATCATGTATGAATAGAAAGGCCAACCTATAAATGCAAAAAGGGAAATCTGTGACTACGAAAGGTAACAGAATAACAACTGGCATGCGTGATACAACAAAAAGAAAGCCCCCTGTTTCCAGGTTGTGAAGGTGGGAGGTGAACAAGTCCACATAAACAAGGAATCAAAATCAAGGAGACGCTGACATCTCACAAGTCGGCCACAGCACGAGTTGCACCCTGGTGAACTCACGCTTAACTTAATGCATCACTAATTATTTAAAAATAAGATTTTTGAAATCATTTTTAATTGAAGTACTTTCCAATGCTAAATGAAAAGGGCTGCCTCCTTTAGTCGACCAATCGTTACTTGATGAAAAGGTCAGCATGTTCTAATGTGTCGGAGTCGCAGGCAAAAAGAAACCATCAAGGAGCTGGTGTAGTGTAGTTAAGGTGTAGTTAAACTGCCTAAGCCTTCTTCGTGAGGTAAAAAGCCTTGTGGTTAACATAAGCAAGTGACAAATTGAAGGGAGGTGTACTTGTGCCTGTTAGCCTTGACTGTAATATGTGACAAACAGAAGAAGAATGGTGGGGTGAAGTCGTTCCACACCTGATCCGCCATCGAAGGTGGGAACAGTGCGAGGAAGACCGTGGCAATGTGTAACGTAAGAGCCAGCAGGTTGGTACAGCGGGGCGTTTGTGTGTACCCAGTCTGAGTGTGTGTATGTCACACTCCCGCTGTGTGTTTACACACCTTGCCACTTGCACTTCTTTTACAACTCACTGCACCTTTTGTCAGAAATGTCCGTTAGCAGGCGGCCCGATTTGTCTGTAAAATGCTCTAAAGTCTGTTAACTAATGTCTCTCTTAAATATAGCGCAGTGCTAAAAATGATTCTTTTAACATTCTTATGCCCTTAAACTCAAACCATTTTCTGACTCCCCTGAAACGGATCATTAGAGAAATAAAAGATAACAAACGTGCAAAGACTAGTGGACACCAGTACCCGTTCACTTTACCAATGGCTAAATATACCCACGTTCTGACTTGTGTGATTTCAGTGTCTCCTGCTCTACTCCCTTACAGAAGGATTGAAGGCAACAAACAATTCAAGAACAAAACAAGCCGCTAGTTGCATCATCCTGTACCAGGTAAAAACAAAAACCCATCCACGTCTCAATAATGCACACATCCCTTATACGTAGAGCAGATAGTGTCCAGTCCAAACACCCGACATGTGGGCCAGATTTTCAGCCCCGTTTCTGCACCGGCTGCCATTGTTTGGCGGGTCTTTTAAAAAAACGCTACCTTTTTTTTTTGGAACAATTCTGTGATTTCTGCTCACCGATTATCTTCCCACAAGTGAAATCTTCTGACAGACAGCAAAGCACTCTGAGTCAGAAACACTCCACAACTTATTCAAATACTTTTAAAGAGGGTTTTTTGGAAACCAGAGGTGTGCGAAAGCGCTCCATTTCTATTTTTTCTAAGCACCAACTGGTAAGTAATGTAAGGACTGACCTCAAGTGGGGCTTTTCTAAAGCTACGACTGGGATACAATGGAAGAGCCGATTTAGTTTGCATGAGTAAGAGGTGAAAGCTAAGTGCAAGAAATCCTTATTGCAACTCATCAGCAAGATCACATAAAACAGCAGCTGCTTTCAAAATAAGACTAAGGGTAAAGGAGGGAGAGGACATCGCAGTCAGGAAACAGCTGTCTGAGAAGCTGTATACACACAAGAAATTAAAAAAAATCCTTTTCATTATCCTCAAGTACAACAATAACAAAGCAAAAAAAAAAATTAACAAGAGGGAGAAAGAACGCAAAGTTAACTTGGCTATCACTGCTGAAAAGCCGTGGCAACAAACCTAGAAATGTAATACTGGTGGCTGATGAACTAAAGACAAAAGGGGCGACAGGATGAACTAAATTGAGCCACTGTTGAAGCAGAAAATACGACCTGAATGTCCGAGCATCACAAGTCTTTAACTGAGTAACCAGAGTAATGTAACTGTGTACAAGCGGCAGGATGATGTCCCAGATGTTCTCCTACTGGACAATTTTACCCCAAAGTAACAGAAAGAGGTGTGTGGTTCGATGCAGAGGCCAGTCTCTGACAGAGTGGGAATCAACATTTGGCGAGAAACTTGATTCTGTGAGTGAGTCGATTTGATCATGGCCCTCACTTCCTTATTAAGGTGGCGGGTGAGGATGGGTGAGGTTAAGGTAGGGGAGGGAAGAGCACTAATGTGTCAAGGATCAAGTGGCTTTTCTTGTCAAGCAGTACACTGCATTTCCCCCCCTTTTGAGAACTGTTAGCATCTGAGAATGAGTTGCTGACTCCTTTCCACCGTCTCCTTTCCAGGGCAGCAATGCAGTACTTACACCCCGGTCTCCTCCCCCTCCCCCCACACACTCTTCGAGTGATCTGATTGCAGTTCAGTGATTTGTAGAAATAATGTTGGGAAAGGAGCCAAGGAACAGAATTCATTCCGCATCTCAGAAGAGTGAACTCAGGCTGAAACTTCAGTCCCTGTTCTCATTTTCAGCGGGGATCTTTTGCACAGTCAGGCATCCATATGTCTGTCCTTCCATCTGCAAATCTGTCCCACATGAGCCCATCCATCCCCCTCTCCTAGCCTCAGTTTCCAAGGCTTCCCCCCCACCCCCTCACAAACGTAGGCAGGCAGCACATCAGATCATCCTGTTGCGTTTGTGCGTAGGGGAGTCTGTGATGACATCACTGCACTGGGTGGAGTTTCGTTTCCTGGTTCCTCCCCCTCCAGCAGAGGCAGAGCCTGTAGAGTCCAGATGCAGGGCCATTTCCTCTGAGATGAAAGTGTTCAGGTCGACGTCCTGGAGCCCGTTACGCCTGCTGCGGCAAACGGGGCCTGAGCCAGAGGAGCCACCTCCACCAGCGCCACCTCCATTACTGCTGCTGCCACTCACGTGTGTTGGAGACCCTGGAGCACCGGAGCGCACACTGATACTCGCCATTGCTCCACTCAGACCTGTGACAGGAGGAGAAAATTAAGGATGAGGAGGGAATCACTGGACACAGAAATACGGGGGATACGCCAGCTACAGCGAGTTTAATAAAAGCTAAACTCAATCAATTAAAAGGGTCTGATGAAGATGACATAACAGACACTGAATGCAGATTTCTTCATTGATCGCAGATTTTCAGAATCAGAAATACTTTTTTAAATCCAGTTGTTACAGTAGCTCTTCAACACAATATAGCAGGAGGAAATAGAATAAGAATAATGAGCTACGTACAAAGCTTCACATCCTTACAACCTGTACAACCAAAGCCAAATATTTATGCAAACTCATAAACATTGAGAATTTGTCAAATTATTTTAATTTCCTAATTCGATAAAAATATAATAAAAAAAATTCAACAGATTTGCTCAATAAAAACACAAAGATAAACATTTACATTGCTGTCTTTTGAACACAATTTTGAATTATGATGTTGTTGGTGTTTCCCCCTGAACAGTTAGGGGCAGTTGTAAGACATTCCCCTTTTTGTGAGGCAGGGCACAGCAAGTTAACAGCTCTCTGACTTCATTTGTAGAAGTCGCTCACTCAGGTGGTTATTTCAGGGTCTGTTTTGGTCTCAATATTGGATTTCAGAGAAATGCAGGAGTCGGGTTCAGCGTTTTCAGAATTGCAATGTTAGGATGTTTTTCCAGGCATCAACAATAGATGAAGCCTTCTCAAAAAGAAAGACTCAGAGCAGAATGAAAAAGAGATGTAAAAATGTTGTGTGTCAATCACAACACACACAATCATCGGTGTTGACAGCAAAAGCTATGAAACCTGAGAGAGGAGACACACTGCAACCTCCTGACACACACCTAACTTGTGTGTATAACCACCTAAAGCCTGACATCATTCACCCACCCTAACTTGAGCTACACCCCAAAAGGGCCCCTCTAAAAACGTAGAAACCTTCAGATAATTTTTAATACGTATGGCCCTTACAGGACAACGGAAGGATCAATACATTAGTGTAGGTGTGACGGTACACTTAACTCACGTCAAGAGACGTTCAATCTTGGGTTAACGAGAATGAGACGACAATTTTACCACTAGTTTTAAGAAGACTTCGATGACAAAATACATGATGGGAGAAATTGTCTTTTATTCCGATTGAAAGTCAGACGTTTCGAACGAATCAAGAACCTGACACTAAATGTACCAATGCACACACTAATTAACCGCTGTATTCTTTTCACTGAGGGATTAAGCGGCAGTACATTTGTTTTTCACCATGAAGATACATTTTCTATAGATCCGCGGATCATGTGCGGCTCCAACCGTGGAGGGTGTTCCAAACAGAATACGGATCAGCTGTGACCCTCTTCTCCACTTGTTGCCACACAAACAGTTTTAAAGAGGCTGGGGTCTATGGTTATTCCAGTTCCAACATCCGACTCCGCCATGATGGCTGCTGCTCTGCGTCTTTGTACAGATATCACTCCTGAACAGTCTTCAACTCGACAAGAAATATTGTCACTTTCTAACATCAGGTGATATTGTGGAATGAGATCTCGCCACACCCCTAACACGTTAGTGTTTTAATAAATTAAAAACAGACAGTGTTGTAACTTTAAAAAAAATATATAATACCAGGGTGGTTTAAATAAAAACTCGTTCAGACAAGAGTTTCTACTACACACACAAAGAGCTCAGGGACACCCTCTCTCGCCATTGGCCAGTACTTACACACCCGTGTACAACACACCCTTATCTCTGAGCAACATGTGAAGGACAGACCTTTTCTCACACACAAACTCTCTCTCAATAACACACGCACAAACACGCACACACAGTAAGCAACATAACACACTGCAGCTCAGTGCTTGGACTGCATTACAATTTGTCAACATTTAGGAAATTCTCCAATAGGGATGTAAAGATTAATCGTAAAATCGTGATATATCCATTCAAAGGTGTCAAGGTTCACATCGGTACTCTGAAAAATGAATTGCAATAATATTGTGAGCAGCTGCAGAGCAAGATTTTGAAATTGAGGACACACCACCGTCTTTTAAATCGGAGGTGTTGAAGCATTTTGGCTTCCCCAAGACAGAAAATGAAAGAGGTGAGAAGATAACAGACAAGACAAAAACTGTGTGCAAATAATGCAAGAAGACAGACAACTACACAAATAGCACAACCAACATGATGCAGCATTTAATCGACACCACAATGAGAAGCTCCAATTACCTCCCCTTGTTGAGAGAAAAAAAAACATTAATCTTGAATCGTATCCTGAGTTTAGTGAATCGTTACATTCCTATTGTGCTGCGTTCACAAACACAGAGCTCCTGAAATTTCCCCTAAAATGTCTTGGTGTGAACGTTAAAAACAAACAAACAAATAAGAAAACATTCTCAGTCTATTCATCTCAAATCAGTCTTCATTTCTACACAATGGTAGTCAAGCCCACAGACTGACCAACACTGTGATACATTTACTTCAAGTCGGAGCCAGCAGTCCTCCTTAAAGGACAGCAGTACCACTGAATTTATATCCAACAATGCAAGGTCTTTTGGTGGTGTGTGAGTGTGAGTGTGTGTGTGTGTGTGTGTGTGTGTGTGTGTGTGTGTGTGTGTGTGTGTGAGGTGGGGCTATTCAGGCTGTATGTAAAATATATTTAAGATTGCTCCTCACCATGCAGTGCTATGGCCTCCCTGAAGGGCTGCAAGTCTGCTTCCACAGATGAGCCAGTCTCAGCTGGGGAATTAGCCCGGCTGGGGGCCACCATAGCCAGTCTGGTGTTGGCCCTGCTGCTCCTGTGTGGTGGTGCTTTGCCACATAGAAAGCTGATAAGATCCTCTCTACGGATGGTTCTCCGGCGCTTTTTCACCCAGGCCAACATATCCTGCAATCCAAAACAAGAGTGAGACCCCAGGATTAATTTGATTAACAATACAGCCTACATTACGTTTTCCTTTTAACTCCCCTTGGTGTGAATCTTATGTGGTATTTTTGCACCTGGCTGGTACCTTCATATCCGATAGAACAATCGTCCCATCTACACAAAAACATAAAGACCAAAGGGACTTACCTTATTGCGCCGTTGGTGTCCTATCTGGAAGCCCCGGTCAAAGCTCCTCTGATGGGCCTCCGCACTCTCTGTTATGGTGGACGACATTATGAGATTAATCATAACTGTTTATCATGATCACATGGCACAGCAAAGCAAATATGATATTGTGAGCTAACGATTATAAACTGTTAGGTAATCTTAGTACCACATGACATAATTTAAACCAAAGTGGTTTGTATCGTTTTGTTAAAACAGAAAAAATCCACGCATGCCTGCTTTTACAAATCAAAAACATCCTCTTCTAGAGGGTACATGTGATTCACCCTTTTCTAGTACTTTGGAAATGTAAATCTGCCTCCCCAAAACTTGTCACAAGTATACAGCACAATTAGATCTTTTCTAAAACAGCTCTATTTCACTGGTGAATTCCTGGGGTTTTTGTTTTAGAATCGAGTCTGTTTTTTTACCCAACAATAAATAAACATGTCTTTCACTGACTGCAAAAAGACAGGGACCCTGTGACAAATTAATCAATACCGGTACATAGGAGTAATACTGAGAAGGTTTGTGTTTATCGCATGTTGGGTGAGCTTATCAATAAAAAACATGTCTACATTATCAAGTACAGCGGCAGCCAGCCTATATATTGGATAAAGAACAATAACAACAGTAGGTCTAGAGGCTGGCAGATCAATACATTTTGCTAGAAGACACAGGGAAAGAGGGAGGGTGCTGGTGAAGTACCTTTGTAAAGGTTGGTTACTGCTGTGGCAGAGTTCTGAAATGGCACCCACAATGACAGGCCCTGCTGATGACATACTCTGTCTGTGGGAGGAAAAGGGAAAGATGTTTAGTTTCTGCACATGATGCAGTAGCTATTTAAAACCGGAGCACCGGTGAATAAGGTGACCAAAAGGACAACAAAACACCGGAGAGGCACAACAGCTTGAAGATTATAGGGTTGAGGTGAGGATCATTTTCATTCGCCATTTTGTCTAGCATCTAGAATTGCATGGACAGGGTTTGGCATATAAATAACTGTCAGCCGGCGCTAGATGGCCAACTTGGCAGCAGCTTGTTTAGCAATGAAGCACCGGCAAACCAACTTAACTGCCCTCTCAGCAGTTAAGTTGCAAAGCCATGTAAAACACGCATAACAAAAAAGAAGCGCCGTAAAAGTCTAGCTCTGTCAATCTGTATGTTGATTTATTCAGTCTAAAAACTGAACAATCATAGCAGACTGCTGACATACCACTATTTTCTACTATCCTCGCCATTTTGTGATAATAACGCAAGCTCTCTTTGCCTCACAATCTGTTCAGTCAGCAGCAAACCCTGGTTTTTACAATGAAGTGTACACTTCTGCGTGTGTGAACTTAACGTGTTGAAGGCACATTTCAACAGCTAATCGGGTCCGGTATAAGAGATGGCAACACTGACAGTTTACAAGAGACTGTCATCTGGGAATGTCGCGTAGCTACGATTGTTGTTACCGTCGCCATTTTGTAACTAGCCTGGCTAACGTCGCGTTAGCTATCCTCTGCTGTCCTAACTTCGTGTCAACAAGCTATTTGTAAAGAAATTCATAAAACATTGAACTTGCTAAAAAATTGTCACTCGCTGTATATATAATTGATTATAACTCAAAAATAATGAATTATACAGGATTTGAGTTCATAACTATTTTGCTGGATACCACAAGCTAGCTAAATTTAGCACTGCAAAATCAGCTGTAAACGTTACCCAGTCAGTTTGCTAAAGCTAGTTAGCATTCTGCTGATACTAAGTTACCACTAACGATCGATAAGTAGGCAGGTTGATAACAAACAAGACAAACACACACTGGCAATGTACTGCCAGACAAACAATGATATAGACGGTGCTGGTGTGAACCTTTGTATAACTGTGCTACAGCAGTGGCGGAGTTCTGGAAAAGATGCCACAGTTTATCCTGGTCGTTGTCGGCCTCCTCCTCGCTCGGCTCCCTTTGCTCCGCTTCGGCCAAACACTGCCGCTCCCATTTTGAGAACCAGTGTTCGGGTCCGTGTTCCTGTATCTCCGAGTCTCCGTCTTCCTTCTTCTCCTCCATTTAGCGCACTAAACCCGATGAAAATGCGCTTATAGTGTGTTAATAGGTTTATAGAAGGACACTGTATTTAACAAATTATGTGCGAAAACCCATGAATGCAGTTAGCGTTGTTTTATTTCGCGCTCCAGCATAACATTACTCCGTTTTTACACCATATGTGCAGATGAGCTTAGCTAACTGTTTTTCCTACTCGGCGACGTCTGTATATATATATATCGCAGACTACCCTGCTGTGCGTTTAGGTCCGCCCATTGCATCACATTTCAACGATTATTGGCGCTTTGAGCACTGCAGGGCGGGCTTTAGATCTTTGCTCGAAACGTGATTGGCTCTACGACAAGTCCGTCACAGTATTGACACAAAAGAACAACACTCAAAATTCTGTCAGTTAAGCTTGCAAGAGAGTACAATTATTGTCATATAATCTGCTTCGTGACAAAAAAAATGTAACTAGTAATATAATATTATATTACAATATAATATATAAACAAAAAAAATACATGACAAAGTGAACCCTTTGAACGAAATTATAGTCTACTACAGTCTATGGTTATATGTAATTGGGCTAACATGACAATGTAGTCCAAGAAGAGAACAAAATTGTAATGATTGATAATGAAACAGGCATAAAAAGCTCATCTGTGAAGGCATTTAAATCACTCTAGCACTGTCTTTTGTTTCTATCGTATCGCCACTGGATGGTGCCATTTACTCAAAATCTAGACTCTTACCTGTTTCTTCCCCTGACGGCCAGGTTTTATCACTGCGGATATAGCTAATTCATGACTGGACACAGAAGTCCTTACAACCTAAAAAATAGTACCTAAAGTTGTTTCTCTCGTAAAGTGAACATTTTGAAGTAGCCCAAGTAATAGGTAGAAGTTGCTTGCCATTGTATTGCCAAAAACATTGTCATTGTTTTTTTATGAGTGGACTGTTAAGTATAGGCCTATATGATTTTTTGTTGTTGATGTCATTAAGATGGCAACGACCATTAAAGAAACACATCACGAGATGAGGCTGTGTTTACTGTGTTTTTTATTCAATTGTACACATTTATTTTTAAAAAGAAAGCAAGGATATAGCCTACATAAAATAGAAAATACACATAATATTATATATATTATATAATGTTATATTATATTATCATTATTAATAATAATATTATTAATCCCAACAGTAAATAACCCAATGACATCCTATGAAAATAAAAACAACAAAGTAGTGATAAAACAAGACGACATAGAGAATAAAAGACTAAAACAATGATTGACTAACGGAGACAGTAAAAATAATAAACTGACCTAAGAAAGCATTTAGATTTAAAAAAAAAAGTATTTAAACGTGATTTAAAAGAAGATACTGATGTTGCTAGTCTGAAATCCTCAGGCAGGTTGTCCTACAGCCGAGGAGCTCAAGCAGCAAATGCTCGACTTCTTTTGTTTTTAAGTTTGAGGTGGGAACAGTGAGGAGGTTCCTGCTGGGGTAACAGCGGTTCAGATATTCTGGAGCCAGACCGTGAAGTGCTTTAATTGTAAGAAGTAAAAACTGCAATCAAGTACAAAAGAAATGTGCACCCCATGTAAGGTCATTAAAAGGGGAGTAATATGTTCTCTTTCTTAGTTTTTGTTCAAAGTCTTGCAATTTGGATACAACTGATTAAGTTCTGGTTTACCTGTTAAAAGACCAGTACAATAATCTTATTGTGAAGAGATCAAAGCATGAATGATTGTTTGTGTGTGTCGTTAAAAGATAGCATTGATCTTATCCTGGCAATATTCCTGAGGTGGTAAAGCATGACTGGATAACTTGGTTTGTGTGTTTATTAAGAGTCAGGTTGCTGTCAAAGGTCATACATAGCCCCATGACATTTTGCTTCATATTAAAAGATGGGGACCAAGGGAGCAATGGATTTCAGGGTGCAACCTATCAGAACCAATTACTAAAATCTTAGTTTTATAATGGTTAATTTGAGAATATTTGCTGACATCCATTTTTAATATCTGTAAAACAATTACTGAAATGTGAAAGGCTTGGAGAAGCCCTTTGTTCGGGAGATATAGCTCTGTGTCATCAGTGAAACTGAATATTGTGTCTTTGTATAATGCGGCCAAGAGCGAGCATATAGAGGGAGAATAAAATTGGTCCCAGTATTGACCCTTGAGGGAGTCCACAATTCACTGCGAAGTGAGGGAAGCACGATCATCAACAGACACAAAACATTTTCAACCTGGTTCAACCAGTATAACCATGTCAGAGCTGTTCCAGATGTACCAACCCAGTGCTGCAGCCTCTCAATCAGAATGTTATGGTCGACTATAACAAATGCTGCACTTAAATCCAGCAACACAAGGACAATGTCACCAGTATCAGCAATTCTTAAAAGAACATTTGTTACTCTAATAAGCACATTCTCAGTACTATGTTTTTGTGTGAAACCAGACCGGAACTTTTCACAAATATTATTTTCCAGTACTTTGAGGAGTTGCACTGAGATAGTTTTTTAAGGATTTTGCAAAATATAGTAATTTTGGAATTGGTCTGTAGTTATTGGATTCTGATGGATCAAGGTCAGGTTTTTTAATAAGTGGCATAACACAGGCAGTTTTCAAGAATTGTCGGACACAGCCAGAGGATAGGGAACTATTAACTATTTAAAGTAGCCACGGAGAGTCACATCCATTAATTCCAAGAAGTATTTAGGGGGCAGTAGCCATACAGGGCTTGTACATGAGAGCTAGCTTTGCATTTAAAGTCATGAGATCATTAGAAGAAACTGGCAATGGCCTATTCAAATGTATTTAAAGATCTATGATAGCCTGAAAGGGATTGATCCAGACATAGGATATGTTATTGTAAATTAACATAGGCCTAGGCCTACTGCATTGAATCAAAAATTCTTAATTAGCCTCATTTTCAGTAAAATGTACTTTAAAGGTTGAACGCTACCCCCTGTGAATAGATACATTAACTTGATTATTTTATCTGTGATATTCTAATAAAGTTGCATCATGGTTTTACTCACACAGTGAATATGAGCTGATATGTTTTCTTTCAACCCATAATTAGTCTACTGCCATTGCACTTCTAAACTCAGGAAATAGGTCACATTTTTTTTTTTTTAATTTTTTTATAGTAAAATTATTCTGTATTTTGGAAATAAAATCAAAAGAATAAACACATGTACTTAGTTCAGTTAGTCAGACAGTGATTTTCTTACCCATTACAGTGGTGATGATTGGGGCTTTAATGCAACATGCAGTCACCAGAATGCCTGGCCCAATATTGTCATTCTTTGATAATATTACAATTTCCCCAATATTGCTTAAGTAATTATTTTATTTCGCTTTATCATGTGCACTTGCATGATCCGTATCATTTAACATGGATCTGAACATAGCCGGGGATGGGCCAGTGTTTGGATCTCCATGCGGATGTGACATTTCAGAGAAGAGCGCGACCGCCATTTTGAGATTTACCTCAGACTGAGCACATCTCAAGCCGTACTGGAGGAGCGGGTTTGAGAGCTACACGGCTCGGGCTAATGTTGTGTGACCGGGCACCTTCTTCATAAGAAACAAACGGTTAGCCAGAAATGCAACAAGGTGCCACATACTGTCGTTTATCGTGTTAGTGTCGGTTTGGTGGATTTGGTTTATGTTGGGCCGTGGCAACTCTTGTCTCAGCGAACTTCCAAAGCAACATTGACGTTAGCGCTATTCCGTATTGGAAACGGCTTTGAATGGATAGCTTTTTCCTCCGCTCTCCCCCAGACGAGGGACAATCGGAGGAGCACACGGACTGGGGATATCGTAGGCAAAGTTGTTGAATGTGTGTCAATATCAAATGAGCCTTTGTTTTCATTGTTGTTGTTCCTATATCACCAGTTGGCTGCCCAGTGTCAGGTAGCTTAACGCTAACGTTAGCTATAAACAGGGTTTTTGTTCCCGAAGGTGCAGGTCGTGCTGTGCGTTGTCTTAGTTTCCCGTTACCCCACATTTCCCGGGGTTGAGCCGGATTGATTGAGTAAATTTCAGCGGGCCTCCCTTTTCGGAGCCCCAGTCCATCCATCCCCACACCCCGCAGTCAGACAGCGACTCGCACCCACCAACGGCGCCGAGATTGGGCGAATAGCGAGCAAATACGTCCGCGTTTCTCTACCCGCTCCCCCGCCGACCTCCCCTCCTCAATCCCCGGCGCTGACAGCGGACAAGGCCGAGGTCGCAGCAGAGCAGGCCCGGCCGCCGAGGCTCGACCTGTCCACCCCACCTCAGCATCCTACTACACCTCACCAGCAGTCCAGAATCCGGTTCCCAACCGAAGCGACCCTGGACAAGGTCGAGGATAACACAGATAGCAAGGAGCCCCGCATCACATCCTCCACCACCACAACAACAACTGCGAACATGAACCACCACCATCACCACACGCAGCAGCAGCAGCAGCAGAAAGCCGGTGAGCAGCAGCTCAGTGAACCAGAGGACATGGAGATGGAAGGTAAGAAGACGTTTTTAGAAGTGTGAACCGGAACTTTCCGAACTCTTGCCTCGTAGTTTGACAACTGCACGAGAAATGCAAAAACTTGTTCAGGCTGAGCTCAACTTTACAGTAAACATGAAGGCCCAAAGCTAGCTAGGATAGCCGGCTGCATTTTTGCTGATTGTGCGTCGGTTGCAGCATACTTGTGTGGAGCTGACCTCATTTTGCGTTATAAGCCAATAGAGCTGGCATTTCCCTCCCTATGTCTGCAAAGTTTTTATTTTGGATAACCAAAAACAACTGTCCACCCACAATGTTGGAAATTAGCCACACAAAACATGCATTCGGTCTGTCACAATATTTCAAAACAAGCTGTCCATTTTGTCGTGATGTACCAATAAATAAGATGCAATTGTCCAAACATCTCAGTTTTTAGTAATTTTGCAGTCATAGAACCACATTCATGTTGTTGTTTTTATGAACTATATATTAGTGAACAGTCCTGCATTTTACGTGGAACTTCGCCAGGTAAATAAATATTGATAACGCGAGTTGTTTGTGCGCATTGGACCTATTTTGACAGATATCGGCATCTGCGTCCCTTGTCAAAGTCAGCGTTTTAGTAAATAGTGACTTTATTAGCTCCTTGCTCATGACGTAGAAAATTTGCCATTTTTAAGACGGGCTTTTTCCTAATAGCAGCCTTAAAAACAATGTGGGTTAGCATCGTGTCATGTGCATCAAATACAGGCCTGCAAACTGATATTGGTTAACTACAGGTTAACATCGTTCAGCTTTGCCTCTTTATTGAGAAGTCATTTAATTTTAATGGATATTTTTTGTTGGGAAAAAAATTACGGTACGTGATGATACGCCATGTGAATTCATATTTCTGGAAAAAAAAGTACTGTATAGTCCTAGCGTGACAGCTAATTGTGAGATAGTGAAATAACATCCATTCGCACTTTTAAACGTGAATGTACTTGCTAGCATGCTAGTTAGCTCTCCGGCTAAAGCTCGCGGAGGGGGTGTGTGGAGATCCAAAATGGTGGCTTGTATTTTGCATCGGTCGATTTGGCTTTTGCTCGAATGTTAGGCCTTGAATATCTGCCTCACGTAATCTGGATTTTTTTCAGTCATTGAAATATTTCTCTTACGGTGTAATGTATATAATCCCGGACGGTATTTTTTTCTCTTGTATTTTTCCTCATATCGATAGCCGGTACTAGTGATTCCAGCTAATGTTAGCCAGTAACGGCCTGTAGATGAATCTGCTGCGAGTGCTTGCTAGATAGCTAGGTAGCTAACGCTAACGCAGATGCGTCAGTCGTGATTTGCTAAATTGACGGTGTTGTTACAGGTTGAGTCGTTCTGTTAGATGAGGTGTCAGTGAAATATTGAGTTATTCTTTGGTTAAGTCCTTCGTGTAAGTGATAACTTTGAGCCGCTGTGTCACATGAAACGTGTGCGCGCTGCTGGCAAGTGACGGTAGTCGCCGCTGCGGTAAGCCAGGCCCGCACAGAGGCAGCGCGGGGATTTGCTGCTTCATTGTATGGAGGACCAAACGGCATGGAGCTCGCCATTTTTAATGATCTGTGTTTTTGTTTGGCAGATTTGGAGACAGGGCCACCTCTCATTCAGTTTAGCTCGTGTCACACAGAACCAAGCGCCCTTCAACAAAGTTTTTTACTAATGTCAACTTTGGACAGAATATTGGCCTGAGGAAGCCCTCAGCATCACTGCGTCATTTATCACGGGTGATTTTATTTTATTTTTTTCAACATACACTTTTCTTAATACACCTCTGCACCATAATATTATGTATCTTTTTTACATTTAGACAAACGCATGCAGAAACTTCCCAGGATGGCATTTCTATTTTTCTGCCATTCATTTTATAATTGTCTAACTGGAAGCAAGTGCTCTACACAGACATCATCACCAGTGCACTGCATCCTTACAGGGGCAGTGGAAATAGGTTGACATATTAAGTCTTTACATTTTAATGGCTACTACTAGATAGTCATTTTCTTGAACAATATTAGGCTCCATACAGAAAAGTGGCATTGATCCAACACCTGCTCTGCACATTGCACTTATTTTTCTGTTTTGTCCAGAATAATTTAATTGGATGTTTAGCATTTGCTGCAACACAATACTGGAGAGGAGCAGGTGGAATGTGACCAGAAGCAAACATTGTGCTATTTCTCAAATGATACAATTTCCAATTCTGTTAAATATATGAACAGATTGAAGTACTTTTTTGGCACTTGTCCCTTGATTGGAAAGATGTTTGGTGCAGTTTTCAACCAGTTGTTGGACAAGTGCCACCAAAGCAAGCATTGGCTTGTAATTGGCTTTTTGATATGCTAGTTATTTTGCCCATTAAACACCAGTGCAGTTTAAAGGGACATACAGATCTACTTAGCCTTTAAAAATGTTTATAAAAATATAATATAATAAAGTGCTCCAGTACTTTCTTTGAATGCTGTCTAAGAGGAATCGTCCACTGAATTATTATGAACGTCAAAGGTCATTCTCTGAGAGCACCGACCTCCATTTGTGGAGCGGCTGAAGCGCATGAGTTTCCTTCCACCATAGAAAAATGTCTGGTTAAAGCTTGTGCAGATTTTATCATCTTATCCGTCGGTGTGGACTTCTCAGAGGTTTCAGGATAGGTGAACACAGTAGGCGAGACAAGAAGTTGTCATGGAGTTGAGTGACAGACCCCATTAGCAGGGTGTAATCCACTTGGGGAAACGAGGTCAGTGTCCCGGAGGACTCTGCCGATAAAGTTACCTGCAAAAGGCACACACTGATACAGCTGCTTCTGTCAGCTTTAGGGAGATGCAGCGTGAGAGACAGAGGAACACATTTTCAGACATTCCAAAGTGTTTTTTCAACGCTGGCTTCTGCAGCATCATTGTCTTCATCACAGGGCCCAAGCAGATTTTACTCAGTCCTTGAAGTCTATTCAAAGCTCCTCTGGTTCTGTTATCAATGTGTTTCAATAGATGAGACTGTGCAGTGAGCCGGCTCATTATGCGACTAGGATGATTGTTGTTCTGCCTGTGCGTTTGTTTTTGTACTGATGACTTGCAGCTTAATCCTGTATTGTGTGTGTCCATAATTACCCAGCCTACTGTAATGTTGTACACGCGCATGCACACACATTCTCTCCCTGTGGTCCTCAACCTGACAGCCAGTCTGGTAAAGAAGACTTGTCATGCTGCCTCAGCAGGGTTTTCCCACTAAAAAAAAAGGATCTATGGGAGACAGCTGCTGCATTACTTTTTACAAATGAAGTGGTCTTGTTGTTTTTATGCCTGTAACCATTAGAATCAGATTATCAGTCCTGATCTTCAAAGGATAGACACATTCATTTCTTAAAAGCTTTATCTGCCTTCTTACTTATACACAGCAGATGGGTCTGCTTATGCAAACGTTCTGGAAGTAATGTTGTTATGATACCCGATTTTTAAACTCTGATACGATCCTAGCAAAAATTAAACAATAAAAATATCTGTTTCTATACCATGCAGATAAAAATTCAAGTCAGAGACACAACCAAATTCCTGCTCAATGTTTAGTTTGCACGAATACATTGGCCACGTTCTAAAATCTGCTTTCTAAGTTCCCATTTTAAACCGCTTGCATTAGCTTTTGGTCAAACATATAACTGAAGATATATAATGTTTTTAACGCTTCGGTTCTTTTTAGACACCATCGATTGTTAAAATAGAGAGAGAGAAACAGAGATCGTATCGTTTTAAAACAAGTAATATCCAAAGGTATCAAAGTATTGACAATTTGACAACCTTAATTGGAAAAAAGTTTACGTTCAAGTGATTTGTTTATGTCAATTTTCTGGAAATAGTGTTTCAACAGATGTTTGATACAAATGTAGCATCATCTGTTATGGGCTCAGCTTGTAGTTTGTGCCAGGTCATCCTGATAAATTCACATGACTCAGTTTACAAAGAAAGGAAGCCTTTTATATTTCCCTTTTAAGCCCCCGATACTTGACAAAGTTGACCCACTGTCTCTGACCTACTAAAGGCACTCAGTGTCAACATGCTTCCTACCAGTGGAAGAGGTAGCTCCCCTATTGTCCGTACAGTCTTGTCATATTGTTTTCTTCTTTGTACAGCTGGGGAGACAGACGACCCTCCAAGAATCCCAGCCAACCCAGTGATCAATGGTAACTTGGCCATGGCAGACGGACACAACAACACAGAAGAGGACATGGAAGACGGTAAGAAGGATGTGCACTGTCATAAATAAAGATTTGAAAATACAGTTTAACATCATCCTGTGAGTCTTGTCCATTGAACCAGAATCCCATCTCTTATCCACAGACACCAGTTGGCGTTCAGAGGCCACGTTCCGTTTTGTGGTGGAGCGCTTCAGCCGCCTGAGTGAGTCGGTGCTCAGCCCGTCCTGCTTTGTCCGAAACCTCCCATGGAAGATAATGGTGATGCCGCGCTTCTATCCGGACCGGCCACACCAGAAGAGCGTGGGCTTCTTCCTGCAGTGTAACGCAGAGTCCGATTCAACGTAGGTTTCCCGTTGGGACAGGGGATTCTGGGCGGCACTGCAGAGACACACACATGCACACCTTTTATATTTGTGGTCCTGGTACACGGATATAAACACTGATAGATATATATATATTTTTTTTAAAGTCTCTATAATAACAAAAGGTTCTTTTAGAGTTATTATCTCTATCTTCAATTTCTAACTGACAGGTTTTTGCTTCCTTGCCTCAATGGCCGTGTTTAAAGTTTTAAACTTTTAGTTCATAACATGCAGAAAAATGTGGACATAATGGAGCGTATAAAAATGGCTTCCCTCCCACACATGCCCACTTTTCTGAGTTTTATAACATTGAGTCACAGTTGACAGAACTTTATTTTATTTTTTGAATTACTCTTTCATGTCTGTATGGAACAATCTCTGCAAATTGATGCACATTAAGCTCAGCTCACGCAGCACTCCTCCATTACTTTCATTTAATTTTAAGCAGCATGCCTGCCACTGTTTGTTAAGCATCCTCGCTGCTTGCGTTTGCTACCACCCCCGCCACGCTGCATAGTGACGACACTGAAAGTGAGCTTTACATTTGACGTAAACAATCAAACCTTTAAAAAAAATAAAAATGTTATAGTTAGATAGAATAGATAGAAGATAGAATGTCTTTATTGTCATTATACAATTGTACAACGAAATTAAAGCTTCACCTTAAAGTGCACACACATACAGTAAACACTATGTTGTTATAGTTTGGTCAACAGTGTCACTCCCTTATAGAAACTACTGAAGCACCAGTGTGACAGTTATGTTAGCTAAATGACCTGCCGCTTTTTAACATTCACCAAAAGATCAGATAAAAAACGCCTTAATTCGAAAGGAAATTTTTATGCCAGGTTTTCCCCCCATTACAGTGCAAAAAAAGATTAACACAAGAGAGCACCAAACATTAGAGAAATACTTAAACATGAAGAGTATTATACAGTTTAAGGTGGATAAGGGTAACATTCAGAGAAAGGTTGCCTGAAGAAGGAAGTAAGAGAAGTTCAGTAAAGGAGTAAGACAATAGTAATTGATTAATTGACAGTAGTATTGGCTGTTCAGATACAGACTGTTACACATGATAATCAAGCATTGCCTCAACTTTAATTAGCATCTAGACGTCTCCTTCTCTAGTGTCCTTTACACTCACTGCTTCTTTTTTTTGTGTTCGTCATAAATGAACTCAGATCAATTTGTTTGACGCCCAATGTACTTTTTTCACTTACTGGGACTCAATATCTGATTTCTGGATGCTGTCTTTCAGGTCATGGTCATGCCATGCACAGGCCATGCTCAAGATCATCAACTACAAAGATGACGAGAAGTCCTTCAGCCGCAGGATCAGTCACCTGTTCTTCCACAAAGAGAACGACTGGGGCTTCTCCAACTTCATGTCCTGGAGTGTAAGTACCGAAACGGACGGGGTGGATAGTGAGAAACATTTTACTGCTGGTCCAAGAACCCACGCAAGAAAGATTGTTGGTTTTTTGTTACAGAGGCCGAGTACACATTAAATAGACAATATCTGCACATAATTTATTTGAACCTCAGTGCATTACTTCTACTGACTGTTTATGATGTGTGTTTCAGGATGTGACTGATCCAGAGAGAGGCTTCGTTGACGATGACAAAGTCACCTTTGAAGTCTACGTTCAGGCAGATGCTCCACACGGAGTGGCGTACGTACTTCCTAATTCTCCTCTGGATTCTTTTTTTTTTTTTTTGGTCCTGGTTGTGTTTTCTACAAGGGTCTAATTTTTTCTCTTTTTAGTTTAATGAACTTTGTAGCTAAAATTTGCTTTCCCTCCTTGTAACCAGCTGGGACTCAAAGAAACACACAGGCTACGTTGGTCTCAAGAACCAGGGAGCTACGTGCTACATGAACAGTCTGCTACAGACGCTCTTCTTCACCAACCAGCTGCGGCGGGTAATGTTTAATCCCTCCGTGTTTTTATGTGTATATTAGTTGAGTTTTTATTTGAGTCTGAGAGTAATGTACAAGTCAGTTAGGTGCATTGGCTTCAGATCAGATAAAGATGTGTATTCAATGTGTTTATGCTGGCCTTGTCTGCATACCTGTATCAGCGTAAAAACATCCTCCATGCAGTCTTGAAAGCGACGTCAGGTATCTGCTCGTACGCCATTCTACGGGCCGATTCTGATACCATTATTTGTAGGCCCTGTAAAAAATTCCATTAAGGGGAATCAATTTTTCTTTCCACCTCACATCAGTGAGCTCTAGTGCAGCCAGAGACGTTACAGTTCTTTGTCGCCACCCTGAATTATTTCCACTGCTACTGTTAAAAGAGTTTCAGGCAAATAACCCTGTTATGATTAGGGCAACGACAGGGACGTCCTAGCAGAGAAAGCGTAACGTTGTTCAGAGCTACGTGGAAAGAGGGGGCTGTGAGAGGGGCTTCAGTGTTTACAACAAGAGCTGATACATACACATACTGTAGGTGTCTTCCTGTTCATAATAAACAGGCAAGCTCCTTTAAATCTATGCGTCTTTATTTCTAAGTTTACTAATCCTGGTGCCAATCCTCTTCTCTCTCTTCCCAGGCGGTGTACATGATGCCCACAGAGGGAGACGACTCGTCCAAGAGCGTTCCTCTTGCACTGCAGAGGGTTTTCTACGAGCTGCAACACAGCGACAAACCCGTTGGCACAAAGAAACTCACCAAGTCCTTTGGGTAGTGTGATTTTTTTTTTTTTTTTTTTCATATTTACAGCTCACCCGTCCTCTGTGTTGGGGCGAACAAAAGTAGGCTGGAATGAGAAGTTAAACTAGCATTGAGTGTTTAAGGTTCAGTAATGGTGGTGGTACATTTTCTTCTGTGATTATTTGCTGGAATTGAAAGGCTCAAAAGATTGCAGGTGTCGGAGAAATCAAGATTACATGAACAGAACTTCAGAAAGATCTCGGCACTGCTTCAAAAATGTTATGTATGGTTGTCACTAAGGGTGGAAAAAAACTGAAATTTGTGCGACACTGATTACCTGATTTGTGCTTTGAGTTACATTAAAATAACAGATTTTTCAAGTTTTTTGGCCACTATTTAAAATAGAAACCAGTCATCCATTTTTCCTGATCTGTGATTTTTTTCAATCTAACTGACCTCATGTTTATTTCTCCTTTTTTTTGAAGGTGGGAAACACTAGATAGCTTCATGCAACATGACGTACAGGAGCTGTGCAGAGTGGTGAGTTCTCTCATCCTGTCTTGAAGAATCTTTAGTGCGTATGAATGCTGAATCATTACTGACCTGACGTGTTTGTGTTCTAGCTCCTGGACAACGTGGAGAACAAAATGAAAGGCACTTGTGTTGAGGGAACAATCCCCAAGCTCTTCAGAGGAAAGATGGTGGTATGTTTTTGTTTTTATCTCGTCATCCTCCCTTCTTACTTGTCTCTACAGCTGCGGTTACTTTGTGTAGATGTCCTCATGTTAACACAGATGGTCATTCTTGAGTAACAGAAATATAACTGTTGACAGGGTTTGTACGGTCATGAAAAGCCTGGAGAAGTAATGGAATTTGAAAATGGCTATTTTCAGGCCTGGAGAAGTTTTGGAAATGAAATAAACGGAAGGTTTTGGAAAATTCACTTCAGCCTGTATCTATATCTCGTGTAGTTGTCCGGCAGGTGAAGATATCAACGGGCGATGCTGCCTGAGTATGATTGTCGATTATTTAAGCATTTTTCCTTTTTATATCCATCGATCCATACACTAATGGACAGTCTCCCCTTGCCCTTTACCCCTCGCTTACGTGAGGTCTGACATGTGCTCTGCAGGCGATCAGTGAGATGTCCACTGGTATGTCCCTCCTGTAACCTAGAGCTTTGATGTCTCATATCGAAGATTATCCTTCCATAAGACGTTGTTTTAAAAGTCTGCAGCTGGTTGCACTCAATGTTTTTCTGCACTCTTAGTATTGCATCATTGCGATACGCTAACTTCCCCCACACGCAGATCACCTGTTAGGAGAACGGAATATCCAACGAAACATTGCAAAATTGCAAGAGGTGTTATTAGAGCATCTTTATCAAATGTGCTGCTGATGAATTAAACTTGTGAAAATGCAGCTAAACAAGTACAAGATCGCATATTTAAAGAATCCTTTTTTTAATTTCCAGTTGTATCACAGTCTGACCTTTTTGTGTGTGTGTGTGTGTGTTTGCCTCCAGTCATACATTCAGTGTAAGCATGTGGACTACCGGTCAGAGCGGATAGAGGACTACTATGACATCCAGCTCAGCATAAAAGGAAAGAAGAACAGTGAGTAGACGCGTCAACACAAATCCCTGGTTTCTAGAATGAATCAGTAATGTTAACCATCTGTTCATTTTTCACTCTAATTAAGGCCGTTGGCTTGATTGTCTGTTGACAGCTATGTAATTTAAAGTGACCTCGATAGATGATTTTTGATTTTGCTTATTTCCAGTCTTCGAGTCATTCAAAGACTATGTTGCAACTGAGCAGTTAGATGGAGACAACAAATACGACGCAGGAGAGCATGGCCTGCAGGTGAGGATGCACAGTGATTGGATCTACGTGATCTATGTGACTTTATTCTACTTTATTTTTGTCTACATTCTTTCTAATGTTTCAATTATTTTGCTGTATTTAAGCTGATATTCAAGGTCATCCAATCAAACATTTTTTTTTTTTCTAATCCGTTAACATTTCATGAAGCATGACCCTCTTGAGTATGCAGCTACAGAAGAAATTAAGAGAGCACTTGAATGTTTTCATTAGCACCTCCATATGCATTGAAGCCATTCTATTCCTCTGTTGAATCACAACACAGCCAATCCTCATTCTACTTAGTACAGTAGTAATGCGGTGATCATCGGAACCTTATTTAACAACATAAAGTAGTCAGACTATTGTTGCACTATTGGTATTTATGTTAAAGCGTGTATACAGGGAAAATATGATGTGAAGTCCGCTGTATAAGACGCACTTTTTCAATCTAACAAGTTGGCTGTGTCCAGTATTCCAGTATAAAATGCTGACACACACACCGCCATGACTGTGAATGCAGCACCGCCACCATCACACACTGCACGCAACCCGACGCGAGTGAAAATTCGCCCAAACATTCATTGTGTGCTGTGTTGGGATACATAGCGACACAGACCAGTCAGGCAGCGCCACTCTTAAACATCTTTTCTCCCTCATGAGGTCATAAACATGCATTTAGACATAACGCTGGTGTATTGTTCAGGAGGGGATTGCTTTTTTGATTGAAAGACTCAGCGAGTGACGGGCAGCTCGACTCGCGGGCTGTGGGACAGTTCTTTCACAACTTTCACCATAGGCTGAGCGCTCCAGTATTGTACTGTAGCTAGTAGGAATGCAAATACCACAAAACAAAAAAGCTGGAATTAACAGGAAGGCAGTTTAAACCTTTTTTTTCTCTCTGGGAGACCCCCCTCCCAAAAACAGACTGCATCTCATACACAAGTGCAATTTATATTCCGGACTTTGTGGTTCTAAATAGCTGTTGAGCAAAACTTGCGATACAACTTGTGCACGGATTGTCAAGACGTTTTCGACATGTTTTTTTTGTTTCATGTTTGCAGGAGGCAGAAAAGGGAGTGAAGTTCCTCACCTTCCCTCCGATCCTTCACCTGCAGCTGATGAGGTTCATGTATGACCCACAGACTGACCAAAACATCAAGATCAACGACAGGTAGAACAAACAGCTCAACATGCGCACACACCTCTTATCACCTGTTTCTTACATGCATGTATTGCATAACAAACACACACATGTCGCCAAGCTTGAATTAGGTCTGCCCCACTGTCACACTCCCACAATGCTTCTGTGGCTGGTGCACAGACATAATTTTAGTGACAGGTCTGGTCTATATAAACCTAGGTTAGAAGATCAGTCTATTTCCAGAAACAGGACAGTGAACAGCACACCATGACTTCCTGCAGTGAGAGAAAGTGAGTCACAGAGAGTGTTTCCTGTTGGCTGTATCATTGTGTGTGATGCTTTGTGAGAGCTAATGCTGGTTGAACAATCCTCCTGGATAATGTGACACATGAGGAGCACACACACACACACATACAGCCTGCAGACTAGCTTATTCTGTCTGTTGCGTTTTCACAAGCTTCGAGTCATCCATGTGACGAAACCACAGCACCTGGCCCCCCGAGAGCTTTGTTTATTTACACACATGCACACTATTTTTTCCTTTTTCACTTTTGTTGCTCCCTTTCTTAACCTTTCTCCTTTTTTCCCCTCAAATCTCTCTTTTCCCCGCCTCTGTCCTTCTTGTTTTCAATCTTCTCACACTTTGCTCCCCATCGTTCCCCATCTGTCCATCCTCTCTGCTGCCCTCCCCTGTCCTCAATAGATTTGAGTTTCCAGATCAGCTACCCCTGGATGAGTTCCTTCAGAAGCCGGACTCCAAGGATCCAGCCAACTACATCCTGCATGCAGTTCTAGTGCACAGCGGGGACAACCATGGCGGTCACTATGTCGTCTATCTTAACCCAAAAGGAGACGGCAAAGTGAGTGTCAAGGAACCAATAGTGAGGACATTTTTTTTATACACCTTTCACTCAAAAATTCTGTGGACATATTTGGGGTTTCTGCACTCTGGGCTTTAATGTCAACACTGTCACTTGGTAATACTGCCAGGTTGTTGTTTTTTTAGCACTTAACCAGCCATAGAATTCTCTAAAGAGATATTTTCTGTCTTCGATGGAATTTTTAAACAATGATAAATAAATCTAAAGGCTGTCAGTCCTTTTTAACGGATTAGAGGCTAACTGTGATCTACTATACCATGATGAACTTATGGTGCTGGAAAATCCTGCAAAAATTAAACTAATTATTGCAATGTCATTGAATGACACACTGCAACAGCGTTTGCACAGTTGTGTGCAGGACTCTCTCCTACAAACATGCATACGGGCAGGTGCACCTTGAATGGGGGAGGCGTAGTGTTTAATTGTTCTGATCAATCAGGGTGGCGACTGTCTGACAACGGACCACTGTACCCAACTTTAGCTAACATACCACCTTCATGTATTTTATTCACAGTGAACTTTGTTTAACGTTAGTCAAAACAACAGCAAGAAGACCTAAAAAGTCTAACCCAGGGTTCAAGTGTGCTCAGCACAGGTGTATAATAATAACGCTATCTCCACGGTAACAAGAACTGTGGGGTTTAGTCCGGCGGTCACTTAATGAAAGGGGTTCAGTTTAATTTCTCAGACCACAGATGGGACTGAACAAGAGAAGGCATTTCATTGTTTGTTGATATACTGAGACTCGTTGGAAAAACAAAAATTCTATCAGAATGGCAGAAAGTCTTAACGCTTCCTCTGGAGCTCAACCAAGACATGGGATCTACTTTGTAACATAAAAAGCTAACCTAAAAAAAGGGACAACATGAATAGTATTATAAAGTAGCTATATATTTTAAGAACAATGTCATTACCCAACGTCATTTTAAAGATGGATTCAGCAACTTGGTGAAAGATGAAACTAGTGTTTGCTGATTCATTTTTTCTGACAAGTTATTCCAGAAGTATAGAGAGGGTTGCTACAACTAGGTGAATCATTTTCTGAACTACCCACTCAGATTCTGAGTTGACCAACAAACAGTAACATAAGCTACTTGGCGTTAGAAAATCTCTCATATCTAAAGACCAGAGCGTTCAAAGCGAGTGTGGGAATTGTGACTTAGCAGCATAAGTTCTGCCGGTCAATAGTGGACAATACACCAACCAATACAGCTTTTGTTGCTGACAAAGCACATGACTTTATTTAAGATAAGTCTCTGTATTGTCTGTGTTTTTTCATTAGAAATGTTTAATCTGCTAATCTGCAGTGCAGCCCTGCAGACATGGGGGTTAATGAGACCCAAACCAACACTGACTTCAAAGGGGAAAAAATCACAGATTGACATTATGCTGGTTAATATAGATTTATTTTTTTTAAAGTGGGATGAAATAGAGATTTTTTTCACATAGATTTTACACTCATTTCACTGTGTGAATGCATTCACAGGGCTATTATGAAAAAATAAATAACTTTATAGTGGATGTTCAACATTATTAGGCGTTGTTGATCAATACGACTTCAGACCATCTTCGCTCTTCTGCGATGCTCTGCCGTTGTCCCTGTAGACAGTGCTGAGAGTCTTACCATGGATGTGAAGCATGCTCTGATGAATATCATTTTTAAATGAATACCGTCTAATGCACTTTGATTAGTCGAGATACATCCTCATATACATTGATAGGTTGTCGTGACAACCGTGATGTCCAGGATAATCCACTTCATCAGATATACTAGATTGGCCCATATGCGCTCATGACATCACTGACATATCAGTTTGCCTCTAATCCAAAGTGTGATCGTCTCTTAAACCTTATTAACTCACCTACTTAGCTCCTGACTCCAACACAAAGTAGTGCAGGTTAATGTAGTTTACTTTCTGACTGACGAAGAGGTTGAGCACCCCTGCTGTAATCCTCCAGAAGAAGGACAATCAGAAGTGTATGGATATTTAGCATTAAAAGAACAGGGAGATTCATGTTTCGTACAGCTTCATCAGTTAGCAAGTCGACACTGGGCTTCATTGACATCATGCCAAGATGATTACACATACATGGTTAATAAAAACTACATAAATCCAGTTGTTATTATTACACATAAATGGTTGTCTTAAGTGCTCTCTGGTTTTCTCCCACACCTTCCTCCTCATCTCTCCACCCCTCTCTTATCCATCATTCCGACCCTCTCTCTAGTGGTGCAAGTTTGATGATGATGTGGTCTCACGGTGCACCAAGGAGGAAGCCATAGAGCACAACTATGGCGGACACGATGATGACCTCTCAGTGCGCCACTGCACCAACGCATACATGTTGGTCTACATCCGAGAGTCCAAGCTCAGTGAGTAACACACCGTGTATTTCTGTGCTGTATTAAACAAAAGATAAAAGGCGTAAAAGAATCGGCTTCTTTGGCCCACAAGGAAATTGTGAGCCACGTCAAAAGGAAGTCCATCCTAAGTCCTTCATGCAGTCTCTCAAACGTGAACATTAAGTGCTGGTTTAAATCTTTGCTTGTCTGTTAAATGACTACAGCAGAAAGGTTTTGGGACCTGCAGAATTTGCATACAGCTTCAGTTCTTACTTGCATCTCTCCTTGTATCCCAGGTGAAGTTCTCCAGCCAATGACTGATGTAGACATCCCGCAGCAGCTGGTGGAGCGTCTGCAGGAGGAGAAAAGGGTGGAGGCACAGAAGAGGAAGGAGCGCCAAGAGGCTCACCTCTACATGCAGGTCCAGGTAGGAAACAACAACTGCTGTTTAAGTGTAATTGTAAGTTGTAATGTGTGGTTGAAGCTGCCAGCTGCTTATACTGAGTATACTCAGTGATGCTTAGTATCACTGAGTATAAAAAAGCCAAACCAGCAGACTGAGGGCCTGCAGAGTCTGGTTTAACATGCTGTGATGTAAGGGAAGTGCTGCCCATGAAAGAAGGTCTGCAGAGTACAAAACTGCTTAGACTAGCATCGACATTATACCTGCACTGAATATGACCATACTTAATCCTTGCTTATATTCTATCAATCCAGATATTTTTCTAAGAAGATTCCACATTAAAAATAAAAAGAAGATGCTTGTGAAGCTATGCAAAGTAAAGGTCAACCAATGAACTGTATTTGGCAAATAAATCAGAAGTGATGGGATGTTTTTTGCCCACGGTACTTGGCTCAGATCCTTGCCGATGCCTGCAAATCCTCCGCCAGCAGGTAGTGCAGGCTGTACAACCTTCTAACAGGGAACATGCAGGGTCTTAAAAGTCTTTAAAAAGTCTTACATTTAATTTTCTCAAATGAAGTTTGAAATGTGGTTCAAAGTCTTTAATTTTGTCGATAACGTTCTTGCCTTTCTTCTGGTCTTGCCAGAATAAAAATAGAATTAAGTAAATACCAGAGTAACATAAATGTCCGTGTAATTCATTACCCTCTTGAAAGTAGAGTGTTGCGAAAGAGCTGTGTGCCACTAATACAGAACCTGACAAGGCACATATGTTCCTTCAGAGAGTAACTTCAGTGACCTGTCCAGAAGACAAGATATTAGCCGACAGTTTGGACATATGTCTGCTCATTGTACTGTCTATTGTGTTTTTTTTCCCAGTTTGTCAAAGTCACTAAGTTTGTATTCGTCCTGCCCTCTCCCTCTCCACAGATGGTGACAGAGGACCAGTTCTGTGGCCATCAGGGCAACGACATGTATGACGAGGAGAAGGTCAAGTACACGGTCTTCAAGGTCTTGAAGAGCTCGACGCTGCAGGAGTTTGTCCAGAACCTCTCTCAGACCATGGTAAGAGGCGTATCTCTGTGTGTATGTAAGGAAGAAAACATTTGAGTCAGTAGCCCTATTCTGACTGACCGTTCAAGGCGCGATATTTACCCCCTTTGACGTTTCACCTTCACTGTGAATGTCACAGAGGCGAAATGGGGGGATAAAGTGATACCCCCTCTGTACGGCCTCCCTGCTGTTTCTCTACACGTCGTGCTTCTGCAACACCATAAGGCACTGTGAAGTCACATACTAGGACACAATTATTACGCTGTTGTGGTATCAATATGAATTTACAAAGACCTAATGACAGAGGAGCTTCGTTATGCAGCGAGCGGACAGAACCACACTTGTGTGTGTGAAGCCTGGATGATGTTTTGTTACCATTAAAGCTTCCAGACAAACTCAGCTGCAGGACAGTTACTTCTATTTGACTTTTCTTGTAACTATTAATAAGTAAAGATTTTGATTTCAAAATAATCGAAAGCAGATTTTTTTTAAAGTAGTTTGATTTGCCCAATCAAATGGCCTGTGAAACTTTACATGTTGCCAGTCTTTCAAGCAACTATCTGTTTTTATATCAGGTCACTGCTCTCAGCAAAGAGAAGGCATGTTGATGTTCCTGTTATGTGTTAGCTATAAAGCCAGTTGCCAGTGTGAAGGAAGACAAGTAAAAATACACTTATCAATTCACCCTCCTGTCCTCTTTCTACTTTCAATCTTTTTATGATATTATGTCATTTTTTTCCTTGAATGCCAATAAAACTTCACCTCGCCTATTTTTGCACTGCAGGGTTTCCCACAGGACCAGATGAGGCTGTGGCCCATGCAGGCCCGGAGCAATGGGACCAAGCGACCCGCCATGCTCGACTACGAGGCCGACTGCAACAAGTCGGTAAGTGTTTGTCTCCGGAGGACATGTATGTGGGTGTAACCTGTGGAGGTATTTCTGTTACTGTTGAAACATTTTCTTCTGCTGTTTTTACTTGCAATCAGTTGAGGTGCTCCAAATGTGTCGTATCTGTGCATTCAATCCACTATATTTAATGTAGCTTTCTTCAGGGTGTGGAAACAGCAGAACGTAATCCTGTTATCCCAGTAACTGTACAAAAAACTATCTGCAGATAGATTGCAAATGACAATAGAAAAGTGGTGAACTCCCCATTTAGGACAATGCCAGTGCTAAGGGTCCAGCTCCTTGTTTTTACCAGAGACCCTCCAATCCCACGCACACACGCATCCTCCCTAACAAATGCCATAAAAACACTTATGTTGTTGAGGTTTAGCCCCCTAAAGTCCTCTTGGATGTAATCTTTCAAGTTCTTTCAAAAACTCTATTTTACATTGCTGTTGTTTTTCCTCATCTGGTGGAAAAAGTCAAGTTTTGAACTCATAATAGAGAGCTTGGTGATTCGATCTCTGACAGCCTCTAGTCTCTGAATTGTGAAAAAAAAATGCAGTAGAAACCTAAAGAAATGCATTGAGTTTTATTGTTTTAAAGCCTCATAAAGATGAAGTACTTAGTCTGCACATTTAACTGCAGCACATTAACTGCAAAACAATTCCAAACAGGAGTATCACTGTCTGAAGTGAATCATTTAATAATAGCTTCTTTTTTTAACTTAACCTCCACTTGTAAAGTGGTCCACATTACCTTAATCAGGTCAAAGTCCCTGATTCTCCAAGCCCCCCCTTTCTGCAAGTGTGTTTAGTCATTTGAACAAGCTGCCTTTGTTTGTGTTAATGTGTTCAATCATGTGTGATCCAACCTGGTCTAATGTAAACACTTTTTTGTGCATGTTTGTGCTCCAGATGATTGACTTGAGTGACAGCGAGAACCCCTGGACAATATTTCTGGAGACTGTCGATCCAGAGATGGCAGCCAGCGGGGCCACGCTACCCAAGTTTGACAAAGACCGTAAGTCCGACACATCAAACCTCCTCCAGTCTGTTTCAGCAGCTTTTTGGCCTTTTTTTTGTCGGAGGCTTTGATACAGAGCTCAGTGACTTGTTGTTTATGTGGAGGTTATATGGCTCTGTGCAGCTTGAAAAACATCTTTCCACTATAATAGAACTTGTGATTGCACAGACAGCAACGCAACTTACATCACCAGAAACGCTGCTTCCTCGGGTTACGATCAATGTTACGATTAACATTTGTGGGAAAGTACATTCAGTACATTTTTTATTTGTGTTTCACCAAATCATTACAAATATGATCTCGAAACACTTCACATAAAGAGCAGGTTAGAACGTACCCTTTCTTCTATTATTAAAAGAGAGCCAACATGAATCCTCTGTGGGCAAGCATTTGGCAACTGTGGCAACGAAAACAAGCAGACACCTTGAGCAGAACCAGGCTCATAGGTTATAGCCATGTGCCAGAAGTGTGTGGGCCGAGGATGCTGGATAGAGGGAGGAACTTAAAGAGATGGGCTGAGACAAACAGAGCAACAACAGAACATCACTGGCATTACAATGCTAATAAAAATGCTCAAATAAATGTAATAGCAGGAACAGCAAAGTATTGATTATCATCTTAGTTGTAATAGATGAAGTTAACAGGTGTAATATAAGCATCAACAACATATAATGCTGATCACTTAGGGAGCACTGATTAAGTTATGTTGTAGCTGTTTAAGTCAAGCAACTTACGATTAACATCAAGAATTATAATAATTATATTCCAAGTAAAACTGATATTAATAGTTGTAGCAGTTGGAGTCGGGCAGGTCCATGGCAGCAAGCTGGGGTTAAATGTCTTTAAGAAGAAATAGAAAAAGTCAGACCACGAGGTGATGCACCTGACATGTTGCTGGTTGTTAAGGTAAAAAAAAAAAAAGGCTGGTCTTGAAGTTTGTTGAGCGTGGGAGTTGAAGGACATCTCCTGATCAAATAGAACTCTAAGATTTCTAACGGTGGAGCTGGAAGCCTGGCTGATGCCATCTGGGGCAGTTACATCACTAGAAAATGTGTCTGAGGTTTTGTAGGCCAAGCACAAAAACTTGTCTGAGTTAAGTAACAGAATATTTCTTGTCATCCAGGTCTTAATATCACAAACACATTGCTACTAGCTTACGTAACTGATTGGTTTTGCCCGGCTGCATTGATGAGTATAATTGAGTATCATCTGCATAACAATGGAAGTGTGGGTAGGATACCTTGTGGAGGAAAGATATTCTTTAGTGAGGGAAAAGAATCGGCCCAAGCAATGAACATTTTGGAAGTCCAAGACTCGCTTTGGTGTGCATAGAAGACTTCTAAAGATTCATACACTGAGATATGGTTGACCATAAACCCTGAAAATCTTCGATTAAACCTTTGTTAAAGAAAGTCACTTCACTGATGAGCGACTTCTTTCTGGAGGATTTTTGTGATGAAGGGAAGGATAGAAATAGGCCTGTGGTTAGCTAAGAAGCCTGAATCAAGTGTTGGCTATTTAGGGATTTAATTACAGCTTTTTTAAATGACTGGTACTAGGCCTATTGATAATGACTTGCATTCATTGTTAACAGGAGTTATTCTCAGTGAGCCTGCTGCCATCAACAAACTGATCAAGCTGAAAGGTACCATCTTTAGCATAAGAGCTATCTGTTGTAGGAAGACATGGGAAATGTAGCTTAAGTGTAGCTCTAGCGCTATCACACAAACTTCCAATGAATACATTTTTGTTAACTGGAGTGTCGTCTTGTATTTGGAAATCAAATGTGACTATATTGGGACAAACAAAGATGAGGGTATTGTTAAAACAGTGAGTAGGCTTGTTTACACTTTGACTGAAGCCAATAGAGTGAAATAATGGCACAAACACAGTGCTAAGGCCATCATCATGAAGTTATCTTCAATAATGACTCAATCTGTTCGAAGGACTTTTGGGACAGATAGAAATACAGAGATTTAACTCTAACTTTTGTCTGTCTTTGTCTCCTTCTTTGCAGATGATGTCATGTTGTTCTTGAAGATGTATGACCCCAAAACCAGAAGCTTAAATTATTGTGGACATATCTACACACCTATATCCTGCAAAATAAGTAAGTAGTGGCGAACTCGAGGCTGAACAAAGTATTGTGCGTTCAGTAAATGTGCACGAAAAGGTGAAATCATGTGTCTGACGCTCTCTTCTTGCTGTAAACAGGAGACCTGCTGCCAGTCATGTGTGAGCGAGCAGGGTTTCAGCAGGAAACTAGCCTTATCCTCTATGAGGTGATCTATTTATGCAACACTCACTCACAGGCACATTCCTCTCTCTTCAGACTCTTCACACTCACTCTCTCTCTCTGGCAGACAAACATGTGCATCTTCTCACCCTGTCATATGCAGCATCTCTATTTTTCTTCACACTTCTTCTCCTTCTTCTGTTTATTGGATTTCTTTTTTCACATTCCCAACCAAATACTCTTGTGCACTAAACAGACAGCTACACATTGACTACATATCCCATGATGCCTTATGTGTTGCAGGAAGTAAAGCCCAACTTAACAGAGCGGATACAGGACTATGATGTCTCTCTGGACAAGGCCCTGGATGAGCTCATGGACGGGGACATCATTGTCTTCCAGAAGTAAGACTCACTTTGTGTGTGTGTGTGTCTGTTTTAAGTGTGTGATGTGCAGTTTAGAGTTTTTTGTATTTTGTATGTGTTACTCATCTATTGGCCTAACAGCAAGTTTGCGTGCCCCATGTACAGAGGAGGTTGTTCTCAAAGTGGGCAGCTCAGGTTCGAGTCTGGCCTGTGGCTCCTTTCCTGCATGTCATTTCCCACTCTCTCTCTCTCCCCAGTTTCCAGCTCTTATCCACTGCCCTATCTGAACAAAGGCATAAAAGCCCAGAAATAATTCTCACCCTTGATGGCTCCTGCTTCTTTACTTCCCAGCTGACACCTCAGTCTACTCTTCCCTCATTTTGTCCTTTGTCAACACTTCTTTTTCTGTACCTCAATAAATCTGTTTTCCTGCCTTCCTTTAAATAATACAGGGACGACCCAGAGAACGACAGCAGTGAGCTGCCGACGGCCAAGGACTACTTCCGGGACCTCTACCACCGTGTGGACGTCATTTTCTGTGACAAGACCATCCACAATGACCCCGGTTTCGTGGTCACGCTCTCTAACCGCATGAACTATTTTCAGGTATGGCCCCCATCAGACACTTTATATTTTTAAAGTTGGAGGATCAAAGGTAGATGGTAATTTCCACGTTTGCATTTTTTTGTGTTAAGGAGGGCGACAGCTTCCTGACCTAAGTTTTTTTCCTTCATGTTGATTATACCCATCTTAAACCATAACAGAGAATGTCCCTATAGCTGTTGTGATAAGACACTGACACCTGTCATTTAAGCTGTTTTCACACATGCTCCAAACGCCAAAGAATGTCCCAAAATGTTTGACATGAGGGGAAATTTTCTTGCACTTTTCAGGAGTGCATGTGTGAAAACAGCTTTTGATGCGTCAGTTGAACTATTTTGATTCTTTAAAATAATTGTTGTGGATGCTCTGAATGCTACCAGACACAGATGAACCCTGACAGGATGCAATGATCTCCACTTCAATTGACTGTGTTGTGTATTTGTCAGGTGGCGAAGACAGTAGCGCAGAGGTTGAACACAGACCCCATGCTGCTGCAGTTCTTCAAGTCACAGGGGTAGGAGGCTTGTCTCATTCCCAACACACACACACACACACACACACACAAATGAACAGATATTGTCTCTCGTTGTCAATTTCACTTAATCAATTGTGTTAAAAGAAACCCAAGAAGTGTATTTATTGGCACACATCTCTCTGTTTGTGTTGAATTTGCTTACTATTTGATACTCAGAGTTGTCAGTAGAAATGTTGCGTAACCTGTCCCCCCCCCACCTTTCTTTGTTGTTTTCCTCTAACTCCTCCCACTCTGCCTCCCTCCCCTCCTCTCTCCCTCCCTCCTTTCTTCATTCTCTTTATCCCTCTGAATTTTCTCTTCTGCTCCTGTTTACCCGTCTCTACCTCGTTCTTCTCTCCTCCTTCCTTTTGTTTTCCCCAACCTCTGTTTCTCTTCTCCTGGCTCCCTACTCTTCCTCCCTTGTGTCATCCTCCCCCCCTGCCTGGTGGTGTGGTGGCCAGGTACAGGGACGGTCCAGGGAATCCTCTCAGACACAACTATGAGGGAACGCTGCGGGACCTGCTGCAATTCTTCAAACCTCGGCAGCCCAAGAAACTGTACTACCAGCAGGTAGGAGTTGTTTGCACACTGCAACTTAATCTTTCAGTTGTGTAAAATGCTTGTTTTTGGTCAAAAGAGATGACATGAACTTTTTTGATTTTATGATTACAGACGGTCTTAATTTTCTCATTTGATAGTTTTAGGTTTTTCTAACGTAATAATTTGCTGCTTTTCTTGGTTTTAGATCTTAGCAGGTTGAAGACTTATAGCTTTTTTAGGTAGCTGCTCAGACAAATGAAGTCATTTAATAGATTTGAACTTGTGCATTTTCTCATTATTTTAAAGACCAAGATATTAAATGATGGGCTGAGAATGTAATTAGCAGATTCATTAATCGTGTTAAAATAGAAGTTGGTTGAAGTCCTACTTTCAGCCTTTTATTTATACTTGCTCTTTTTTCATCCTCCTAAAAATGATTGGACACATTTGACATTGACTGGTCTTAGTTTGTTGTTGATCAAATTCCATTAACAATTGAGAGCTTCCTAATGGAGCTCTCAGGGTAACAACAACTTGTCTGATTTCTTGTCCCTTTTTTCTCTCCACAGTTAAAGATGAAAATTACAGATTTTGAAAACAGGAGGAGTTTTAAATCCATTTGGCTCAACAGCCAGTTCAGAGAGGAGGTAACGCACTCACTCATTATCAGCCACTTTATGCATGTCAGTCTGAATCCCATTTCTCCTTTGACACATGGAGTATGCCTCTGTGATTGGAGCACACATCACTGTCATAAAGTGCTGATGTTTTTGTTTTAGGAGATCACCCTCTACCCTGACAAGCACGGCTGTGTTCGCGACCTTTTGGAAGAATGTAAAAAGGCAGTGGAGCTCTCCGAAAAAGGCTCTGAGAAACTCAGGTATTCATTCTGCGTTCATGTGTTTGTGTTTACCGTTGATTTGACTAAAACATGGCTGCCAAGGTAATCAAAGAAATACAATCAGGAGCACACAGTGGTGATCATCCGTTACTTAGAACAATAAACCACATGTTCTTCATCTTCCCAACATGAACAAAGTCAAACAGCACAACCAAAGACTGCAAGTAGTTTTTCTTTAAGCACAACTCCTGATGACGATAAGCCCACGTCTGCTCCACCCTGAGCTGCAGTAACCATTAATTCAAACGTTAAAGCTGCCAGGCTGTCCTGGCTTTTGTAACTGCCATTTTAAAAATCGTTTTATTTTGTATGAAACAGCTCCAGCTATCTGTGGCTTCTTGCTCTCACTCAGAAGTGAGGCATTTGAAATAAGCAGTCCCTCTCTCTCATCTCAGTGACTGCACTGCTGAGTGTGAATGCTATCTTGTTTCTTATCATCGCATTATCACACTTCTATATGTGCTGAGATGTGATTTCACATTGTGAACAGACTGAGTAGAGCAATTAAAATCAGGCGGAAAGGGTGTGTCGTTAAGGTAGAGAGAGTCACTTTCTCCATGTTTGTTGGCCTCCGCCCTGAGACTCCAGCCCCCGTGATAAATCACCAGGCTTCATCTTTTACTAAACTACTTTTTATAGTTATTTATTGTGTACTTCATCGTCCATTTCCCATGTAAAATATTACTCCAGCTCATCGACAGAGTGACAATTATATTATAAAGAATAATTTGACATTATATAACCAGTAACTTGTTTGATTGAAATACCTGACTGTACTTTAAATCATGGTCTTGTAGCCATTTGGTCCCTTCTGCTGTCAAAGGTGCTCAAATCAAATCCAAGACCTGCAGTATTTGAGAACACGCTGTCTGGATCAACTAGGATTACATTTTTGTTTTCACTAATTCATGTTATCGGTTGTTTAATGTTATTTTCTGCTCTAAAAAATTGACTTTTTTCTTTGAAGAGCCAGTGTGTGGTATTAATCCTCCCGCTCTCTGTCTCTCTCCCTGTAGGCTGTTAGAGATAGTAAGCTATAAAATCATCGGGGTTCACCAGGAGGACGAGCTGCTAGAATGTTTATCTCCTGCTGCCAGCCGCACCTTCAGAATAGAGGTAAGTGTGTGTGTCTAAAACGAACTGTGTTTTTTTTTTTTCAAGTGTATTTTTTATAATCCTTTCCTCTGTAGTCGCTACTCCACTTAACAGCAGTCCGCTAAGTTTCTCTACAAAAAAAGGCTCCTTTGGCAGCCGTCATTTGCTGTTTCACTCCTTCAAAACATTTGTTCAGACTTTCTTAGTCAGCCAGAAGATTTCACTTCTTGAGTTTAGTACCGTCTCTTGCACTTAAACTGACAAGAGTGGCAGCACTGCAGCACAGGCAAAAGTTAAAGAAAAATGTTGCCAATATTGCCACAAGCAGAGGTACAAGACAGTACAGGTACATTGAGTTTGTGTGCATCTCCACTAGAGTCGGCTTGAAAGTATTACAAATAAAAGAGTAGCAGATAAATAAGAATGTAATTACACAAAACTACCCAAGAAATAAAGGCTGAGGAGGAGGTGGGAGCAGGACGGCGGTGGTTATGCGGACGACACAGGGCCTATTGTACACAGTAAAGTACAAAAAAGTGTTGTTTTTTTTATCACATACCAATCTTTTGCATGCCTTTTTTTTAATCGGGCTAATTAATATCAGAAAATGTAATGGAAACCTTCTGAAAATAAATATGCAAACTAATAAAAAAAGAAATCAATTACTGACCTATTCACGGTTATTGTGCGCGTCATCTTCACGCTATCGTTGACCTCAGTGGTAATGGAGTGTTGACTGCACTTCGATTGAGATATCATTTAGCATTACATTCACAGCTTTGAGAAGAGATGTTGGCATCTCAGCTAGTGTAGCACACCTACACTACCATATACAAACAAGGTCCTCTTTTAGCTTAAAACTTTTATAACAGATTTGTTGACGCCTCACACATTTTGCACCGTTCGTTTCCATTTAAAGTAAAACCTTTTTTGAAGCTTTACAGATGGTAACCTTTTTCCAACCTTTTTAAAACCTCTTAAGTAATTGACTTGACAAAACCATTTCTCTGGCACATTTCCTATCAGGAGATTCCTCTGGACCAGGTGGACTTGGACAAAGACAGTGAAATGCTAATTCCTGTCGCCCACTTCCACAAGGAAGTCTTTGGCACCTTCGGGATCCCCTTCTTGCTCAAGATCAGACAGGTGTGTGTGTGTGCATGCTTTTGGTCACACGTGTGTTAAGAGAGAGTTTGCAGTCGAGGTAACATCATTTATTACTCAGTAACTCACACTCTGTGTTTGTCTGGTTGTTCCTATCTTTCATCTCAGGGCGAATCATTTCGGGAGGTGATGAGGAGGATCCAGACCATGTTGGAGATTCAGGAGAAAGAATTTGAGAAGGTACAACACCTCCTGAATTAAAAATGTCTTCTGATGGATCTTTAAAATGTTTTGCTTCTGGTTAAAATAACTAATCCACTTGGTTCTTAAAATGTGACTCTAACAAATGTGTATTTTATCTGTTTATCCTCAGTTCAAGTTTGCGATCGTGATGATGGGACGGCATCAGTACATAACTGAAGACGAGTATGAGGTCAACCTGAAGGACTTTGAACCACAGCCAGGTATTTATCTACTTCTTCTGCTGCTGCTAACACACTGCTGCTGTTCAAATAAATGTGTAAACAGCAACAAACGGCAAAACGTCTCTTAAAACGAGAAATGTAACTGTCACAAATTAGACACAAATTATATTTAATCTCAAATATTTTCAGTTTTACCACATTTCTCTTTTGTGATCCAATGTAAAAAAAAAAAAGACAGCCATAGTGACTTCACTTTTCCTCCTGGAAGATGTGTTTTAACTCGAGTCGTAGCAACACATTTATAAACAGCAACAGCTGTCCTGAAGTGCTTCACATTGACTCTAAAGAGCTTTGGGTCAAATCCAGTTAAGAATCTTCCTCAATGCAGGTATAAATGTGTTGAGAAGAAATGCAATAACAATGTAGTAAAAGTGTAAATGGTAAATGGACTTGAGCTTGTATAGCGCTTTTCTAGTCTTCTGACTACTCGAAGCGCTTTTACACCGCATGTCACACCTACACATTCACACACTGATGGCAGAGGCTGCTATGCAAAGTGACCATCAGAAGTAATTAATCCCATTCATACACATTCATTTGTCGCCAACAAGGCAGTGGGAGCACTAAGGGTTAAGTGTCTTGCCAAAGGACACATCAGACATGTAGCTGCGGTAGCTGGGGATCGAACCCCTGACCCTCTGGTTGACAGAAAACCGACTCTACCAACTGAGCCACAGCATGCCCCGACAACATTTAAAACTATAAAAACCAAAAAATAGAACATAGGGAGAACTTCATTAAACCAAAGAAAGAGAATTATAAGCAGGATAATATCACGGGGAAACATCAGGCAGAACTAAAAGCGAGAGTGAGTGGATGAGTTTTTAAAAATGTGATTCAAAACATCAGCAGAACAGGACAAAGTGAAACAGGAGACCATTCCACAGCCTGGGAGATACAGCTGAAAAAGCCTTGTCACTTTCATATTTTTTAATGCCAGTCAGAGAGTTGTTGTTTCTAAGGAAGACTGCACATTCAATGGGCATATTAATGAAAATAAAGGAAGCCCTAAAATAGAGCCCTGGGGGATGCCTTTTCTGATGTGGGTCAGTTTAAAGAGCAAATGTGTTTGACCTAAAAAGTTCTTAAGGTTATGTGTTTTGTGGTTTAAATATTTATATGTAGATGCTTCTTTTCTGGGAATGACGTACAAAACAGCCTAAAGAAAGAAGAATGAAAACGTTCCCCACCCAGCTATGGTCCTTACATCAAACTTCGCCTCTATTTAAATCAAATGCTCAACATTTGAATTTCATGATTCAGGACTCAAGTGCAGTAGTGTAATCACTAAGTGTGCCCAGCAGAGTGCGCCCAACTCCATGAATTCTCTCTGCATACTACAATTGGTCAACAATCATGATGTCACACAATCTTAACCTACGTTTTTTTTATACATGACGACCACGTGAGCTTTTTTTTTTTTCTGTTCGTGTGCACGGAGACTTTTGAACTCACTGTGTTTCCTCCAGGTAACATGTCCCACCCGCGCCCCTGGCTGGGCTTGGATCATTTCAACAAAGCTCCAAAGAGAGGACGCTACACCTACCTGGAGAAAGCAATCAAGATCCACAACTAAAAGCTGCCCGCCCTTCCTCTTTGTCCTCCTCATCCTCCTCCTGCCTCCTGCTCCAGCTCCGCCTTCCCCCCTTCCTACTTTAACACCATAACCACAGACTGTAACCAACCGTGTGAGTTTGTGTGTGAGAGACTGCGTGTGTGCGTGCTTGTGTGTGTGTATTCATCACTTTCAACACCCGCCTGGACACCTCTACAGCTCTACACCGGCACTATGTCTTCGGCAAAATAGTTTTTGCTGCAGCTGATGGATTTCCCCTCAACCACAAAATAAACTGCACCAACCACCTCCTGACTGTTGATTTTCTTTTCTTTTTTCTTTTTTGAGGCTTCGTTTCTTTTCTTTTTTGTTGCCTGTCTGGAAGTGGGAGACATGAAATTGGATTTTACCACAAAAATAATCAGAGGGGGAAGATGAAGCGGGGCACCGTATAAATGAGTGTATATATATATATACATAAATATATATATATATGAACTTCTAGACTTAGTTTTTTTCCTTCTCCCCTACCCACTCACTAGCTTTTTCCCTTCAGATTTTTGGGGGAATGTTTTTAATTAAAGATTTTTTGCAGAGGCATCATGCTGCTGTGTGGAGAATGAGATGGAAGGATGTTTATGAGGACTAACTGACAGAGAAGAGAGGGAGGGCTGATGGTCATTTTATCGTCTGCAAAAACAGCTGCAAACTGGGTGACCATCTTTGAGTTGGCCTGATGTGGTTCTTAAAATATTTTCTGCCATCCTTTTTAGTGCAACAAGAAAAGTTTTTCCAAGTTTACACACGATTCTTTCTTAGTTTGGTTGGAGGAATATGTTGGGTTTTTTGTTTTGTCTCTTTCTGCAGATCTTGTATAATAAAATAAAATCCACTGCATCTGTTTAAAAAATAAATGGGGGGGGGAAAAAGGAGGAAATTTGTCTGTATTTCATCTTGCACGTAGGCACTTAATGTCAGAGGTTTCTCAGGACTGGCAAATGTACAGTTTGGTTGTGTTTTTGAGTTGCTCTGTAACTTCAAAGGAACACACACATGCATGGACATTACCCCCCTTGACTTACTCTTCCATCTTTCTTTATTTGCTTTTTTTTCAGGGGGTTTAATGTCTTTCTCAGTCATTCCTCCTCTGACCACAATCATTAATGAGCTTTGACATCTCCTCTCTTGATTGAAACTGTCGCCTCCTGGTGGTTTGGGGCAGTAACTGTGCTGTGCTTGGTAGGGAGCTGCTGACACTTCAAGCCTGCAGGTTTGAGGATCGTTTAGAGACAAAAACCAGCATTGTATGAAACACTTAAAGCCCTATGAATTTATTATTTTTGTTTATTTTTTTAAAGCACAGATGGAATGCTCCCCCAATAGCGCATAGCTGGCTCTGTAAAGACAACATTTAAGAATTGTATATTTAAAAATATGAACGTGTAAAATTTAAGAGAAACACACGCCTTTGTTGTTGGGTACAGAAGGAGCCAGGTGTTCATATTTCTTGTGTGTAGGGTTTTCTCTTTTTCTTTGCGTTCCTGATGTACCATTGACGATTTTTTTCTGTTGCATTTGGATTTTTTTTTTTCTTTCAAAACTAACTGCATTGGTTTTGTCTTGTTAAAAAGTGCAGTACGAAGATGACCTGCAGAATCACACCTAATTTGATCTTTTCCAGTTTAAAATCCTCAGTGTAGCAGCAGTGTACGACAACTATTCCTGTATATTGCCTTTTGCTGGAAAATGTATGTTGAATAAAATTTTCTATAAAACCTAAAGCACTGCTGCTTGTCCATACTAGTGTTCAACCTGGAAAAACTTGAAGGGAAAGTTAGACTTTCAAGATGTACAATTGTTTTGTGGTGGATAGTAGAATGAGAGGGTTCATGCTGAACTCTTGCCGGTTAATGACTATTTAAAATAACAGCCTGCATGCAGTCAGACTAGCTTAAAATTACAATTTGAAGCCGGGGGAAAATAGCTAGCCTTGCTCTTTCCAAAGGTTTCAAAATCTACCTATACCAGGACCTCAAAATCTCCACAATTATTGTGCAATGTCTAATTTGACTGATCCTTTCAAGAGTAAATTAATTGTGTATCTGGTTGTTGACTAGCCAAAGCTCAAAGCTAAGAAAAATACGTAGATAGTTCCCTGTTCCAACCAAGTTGCAACTTCCAGGATAAGCGTTACTTACAAAAGGCGTGTAACTGACCTGATTGACATGCGGGCGCGATGTAACGGTGTGTCAAGAGGCTTCAAACCCGTCTCAGCTCCAGCTTTTAGCCTGTCGTTGGGTTGACTGAAAGTTAAGGTGAGACAGCAATTGCAAGTATGGCCACCACCGTCGATGGGACTCCATAGCCCCCTGCAGTAACAGAGCGGTGACGTCACTCAGGTGTCGTCCATTCATATTTAAAGTCTGTGGTTCTAACCTGTATGAGCTAAGCTAACTGGTTGTTTGGGGCAGTTAGCTTCTTAATGACGGACTAGCATACATTTTTTTTACCTTTACCTTTTAGCTATAAAGCAAATAAGTGTTTCCGAGACTGTTAACTTGAGTTTATTTTAGGAATCTTCCCAGGCAGCTAAAACTTGCTAACATTCAACTAAGTTTTTCATTTTAAATTGTAGAGTCATTCAAGATGCTTTAGGATGGAAGATGTCTTCAGAAGAAGTTTTTTTCCCAGAGGTCAGAGAAACTTTCGGAGTGCTCATGCTACCTTGTTGCTTGAGGTGAACATGTGATTCATTCATTTAAAACATCAAAAGGCTACATGTTAGTGTGTGTGTGTGTGTGTGCAGCTGTGCGCTATGTTATAAACCTTAACCGCCTCCAGGGACAGTGCAGGTCTTCAGTTTCTTTCACTGTTATTTTGGGTGTCGCAGCCTGAAAAGTTTGGGAACCCCTGGAGTTGGCTACTGGTAAGTGTGAGTCCATGTTAGGGGGATGAATGGGTTCAGAACATGAAGAAAATAGGCTAACTCTGTAGTGGAGGACTAGGTAGAAAACAAAAATAGAAACAACATAACCATCTGGGCGTATATTATCTAGTGTACTTTTATTAAGGAAATAATGATATAAAATAGATAATAGCACATAACAGAAGTCCAAACATACTAGGTTTCATCTCATGGAAAATGTGCAGACGAGTCACATCCCTCATAACAATTTTCCTGCTTTCTTGAAATCTTCTTTGTACACGCTAGAACAACAAAGCAATCAGACAAAAATATATTATATTTCTTAGTAGATGTTAGTTCAACACAGAGATGGTCATCGAGAGGATTGAAAAAATTCAGTGTCTTGATCAATGGCTCAACAAATACTTATGGAGGCCAACGTTGACTGCCACTGAACACATCACATCATAGTGTAGTCTTGCTTTAATATTGCATTGTTCTTTACATTGTTATGCATAAAAATGACATCTTTCTTCAGAGGTAAAGATTGAGCTATCTACATCCTCCTGCTGCTGTGCTTTATATAAACTTTCCTTTGACTTTGCTGCTCGCTCACATCGCCCATCATCCCATAATGTTAGAATAAAAGAGAAGTTTAATTAGGTGTAAACATATAAATATAACATAAAAGGAGTCACACTGGATTTAAATATTCTCTACGTTTGATTTTTGACTATCAAAAAGGTCTGTTTTATATATTGCGTTGGCTTTTTTTTTAGGACTGTTTTATAAACCTTAAAATGGGAGACTGGTCTGTTTTATTTCAAATCCACAATCCCTTAAAAATAGAATATTTGCTGAAGTGTATGTACAAGCCTTCATTTTAATAACATTATGTATGCATATGTTTCTTAGAAGAATAACAAGTTTTTCTCTGCTGAGACAAAAAAAAAACTGCTTACAAAAAGTGCAAAAAAGGCGTGCTCAATTTAACTTGTCAGAGTGTTGACGATACAATCACTCCCAGTCTGTTTGCAGATAATATGATGTATGATTTCAGATATCTTATTCCACTGCACATCCATAGAAATAAACATGAACATCTCTAACACAGACAGAGGTAACAGGATGTTATTTCATATTTCTATGGGTCCGTTTCTGCCCTCATGCTCGTCATTTACAACATTTCCTCTTCTCCACATGCAGCACTCTGTTGCAGCGGGGGCACGTGTGGTACGCGTCCTTGAACCTCTTCATGAAGAAGGGAATCAGGCAGCAGCACAGGACTAACCTACAACACACATATATAATGCTAATGTTAGGGTCATGTAGCACTGCAGAAAAAAAACAACAGTTTTTTATTTCAACTTTTAGACACTGAGGCAAAGTTAGCTTCCTCTGCTGTCCACATCAGTTGGTCTTTTCTTCATATGCACACATATTTCTTACTATAATTTGTAAGTATATAAGAAATTTGAACGTTTGGGCATACGGGCAATTCCTTTTTCCACTCTTTGGATGAGGTCAATGAGACATTCGCGTCGCTCTTTTTGTGCAGTGTCATATAAACAAGTATTAAAGATATATTTATTTGTAGGTTTATTTACACTTTTCAAAATCCAAGTCACACAGTGCTTCACAGAGGTAACAACATAAACAGAGAGGTCACCAAATCCTGAGGTTTAAATACATATTTTAATTTAAGGAGGTCGATATAATGGAAGTATCTTCGTATACGTCAAATTAAATTGAAAATTCAAGTTAAAGGCAGGGTTGGTAATTTTCGAAAACTAGCATGATTTTGAAAGTAGCATTCCCTCAGTGCTCCGTCTGCACCCACCCCCTCCCCTCTGTGCGCCCTCAAAAGCCACGCACAAGCGGACCTCAGGTCATGCTTTGAGAGTGGGCTCGTGCATGCAGGAGAAGGAGAACGAGCAGGGAGGCATAATTGGTTCATCAGATTGGTACCTCGTGGCAGACATTGGTCGAAGTTTTTACAGGCTACGCATTTTATTCGTTCCTTTTTCAGAGCACATGAGTTATTAATGTCTGTCAGGACCTAAAGACAATTTCAACCAAATCTTAAAAAAGTGTATCTGGTGAAAAATACCAACTCTGCTTTTAAGTCAGGAGAATCTTTCTGATAAAAGTACGTTTTAGGAAGGGGCTTTAAAAGACTAACAATGCCTCGGTGACCAACCATCAAAAATACATTATATATATTATTTAAATGTTGTGCCAGACAGAAGAAAAACTGCCTTTGCCCTGGAGACTCCAAGCAGGTAAAAGCGACTGTGCCAGATGGGCAAACTATGACAAACATGAACCTGAAGCACACACTCACCCGCAGCAGATGAAGAGTAAGCACATGAGCCAGGCGTACGTCCCTGCTTTGTAGGTGACATTGGTCATGACCTGTTGCTGGCAGGAAGTGCAGGACGTCATTCCTGGAGAATCCCCCAGTGCTGAATCGTAGCTCACATACTTTCTTTTGCCATCCCCACTTTCCAGACCTGAACCAACACCTCCGCCTCCACTGGTGAAGACTAATAGAGTCAGAGAGATAAAGGGATTGAGGAGGGTAATTTAAATAATAAAGAGTAAATTAAGTGTTTATAAAAAACAAACTTTATTTTTTAACTGGTGTCTTTAGGAAGTGTTACATCAGGTGTGTGTTTACCTGGCTGGGCATTAGCGGCGCTAGCGGAGTTGCCCTCGTTGCCGTGAAAATCGAAGGGGGAGTGGACCTTGTAAACCGTCACTCCATCCCCTTGACCTTGACCTTCTACTTGACCAAATAAAAGAGATTGAAGAAAAAAAATTAAGAAAGGATGGACAAAGACAACACTGAGTCTTTGAGGCAGTCAAACAACAGTGATTGTAACAATGTGCCTGCTGCGTTTACCTGGTATGATGTAGGGAGGGGGTTGCTTTCTTCCATCTGCACTCATTGTGCTGCAGAGACAGAGAACATGGACAAAGATATGTTTACAAAGAGAAAAATACACTAAGCCCTGATGAAAATACCTCTCAAACTTTAATACTTTTCCCACACCTTGTCCCTGCTTAAAACTACTTCAAAATCTTTTTCTGCCACCAGATGGCGCTAAAGCCAGAATGACGGATCTTAAAAGCGTAAGGCTGTGCTGAATGTCACTGTTGTCTCTTCCTGAGTAATATTTAGCCCAAAGTCAAGTGAGTCAGTGGTTGGTACAGGGTATGTTTACTGCATTGTGTAGCTGTTTTTTGTCAGTAGCCCTGAGGGGAAACGCCCGGGCGGGACTCAGTCTGAGGTGTGATGATTGACATGTTTCAGGTGTGGTCGCTAAATGAAAGGTTGTTTGTCAATTCACATCGAAAAATCTAGAAAGCTGACTGAGATACTGCAGGGATTTGTTAATATATACGGATTTATCAGAAATGTCACTATGCCTTCCTTCTAATGGACATGGTGAACTTCTACAAGACATTTAAATAAGTCATCCACATGAAAGATTTTCAAAACAGCATTATGTTCATAACCATTTCCCTACTAACAGCACCCACAAAATGTGAAATAAACCCATCCAGTCCTTTGTTTGTGGTCTGCATAAGTCTTACAACACAGAGAAAAGTGCTCCGTTTCAAATTTTCTCAACTTGTGACATCACAAGTGGGATTGTTGTAAAAAAAAAAATACCCTCCTTTCCCCTGGTTTCTCCACCCATCACCTCCACCCTCAGACTAGAGCAAAACTTTTACACAGGTCCGCCTTTTTTATTCTCGCTACAGAGGAGTGATGTCTACCGGGAAAACTCAGGGGGTCTCATTGCATTTAAAGAGACACACACACCAAAACGGAGCATTCTGAGAGAGCTGGTTTATACAGGGTCACAAACCTCCTCTGGTGCTTGATTCATGTTATATTTTGACCAAAGCACAGCACAGATGTTTCATTTAGACCACAGGGGACTGTTTGAAAACGTGGAAAAGGGGTATAATATGTCCTCTTTAAGTAACAGACAGCCATCAGTTCACAGCAGGCCAGGTAGTCAGTGGATGGGTGGTGGAGGGATCAAGTCATGTTAAACACTAGTTGACGTGTTGGAAGGAGAAATCAAAGTCTGTCATAACCCTGACAGCCTAAAAGATCTACATTAATTACTACAAACGTAATTAGCATTCTCCTGATGTGACACCTATCTGATCTACAAATACGGTAACACTGTCTAGTCATGACCTAAATTACTTGACTACATTGATCAAACTGTCTGCCCATTTTAAACAATGTGTTTCAATGTTTTTGGAATTATTACTACGGCAATTGCAGCTTGAAAAAATAGTTTTTTTCACAGCTGTTTGCTGCACATGGCTGCTGTATGTGTGGCTTTAAAGCTGTGTAGAAAAAAAAGTAATGAGATCAGTTTCACATGTCCATCCCATACAGGAAAAACCGGCCTAAAATATGCATATGACTGTAACTCATCTGTTTTGGTCTCTTCTTCCTCCTTGGAGAACTCTTTCCATATAAACAAACACTTAAATACACAGCTACTAAACTATGAATCACTCCGCCAATCTCTCTCACACACACACACATACAGACTTAAGTCACATTTGGGGGCCGTAGTTTTACTGACTGGGGACCCTAACACCTTAAACAAATCCACTCAAATACAGACTTAAGTCACATTTGAGGACCACAGGTTATATATCTGTAGGAGGCATGGACTGTATAAAGAATGGACAGCTGTATACCTCGCCTCAAGTGAAGCCAGAAGAACTAGAGCTCCCCCTGCTGACTGGCTGCAGTCATAAACCCCGCCTCCTTCATGTTAACAGAGGGTTCATCTTTTTTATCTGATAAGTTCCTTTTTAATTAGTTATTTGATGCTATACATACGTATAAAATGCAATGATTTACTGCTCTGTTGATGAATAAGGCTCCTGCGGCGCCGCGTTAGAAGAGTAGGGCAGAGACAGTGAGAGGCAAAGTAATGAGCATTAACATAAAAGTCATTAAACTTCCATAATGCAAGTGTCTGCTTCAAAGTGACACAAGAATCGGTTCTGCTGCGGAAGCACCATGACGTCAACACCACGGTTATTCCAGTTGTTTCGTGCTTCGCAGACTCTGGTTCCAAATTGCGCAACACATCAGCGCCTATCACAGGGGTATACCTCCTATCTCTCGCTCTAATACACACACACACTCAAGTGAGATTTGGGGACCATAGTTTTACTTGTCGGGTACCTCCTGACTCCCTTACACACACACATTCATACCTGAATCCCATTTGGCACCTTAGGTTACATGTTGGGCACCTCCCTGTTCCCTCCCTCTCACACATTCAGACTTCATGGACCATAATTTAGGCTTACTCATACCCTAAACTTCACTTCTTTAATGTGCAATGTGTCCCTGATCGATGGCTTAGACAGATTCTTATTTACACACACACACGCACGCACGCACGCACACACACACACACACACACACACACACGCACACACACCCACACACACACACACACACACACACACACACACACACACACACACACACACACACACACACACACACACACAATACCCTGTCAGATCTTCCTCAAACTATTAATGCCATGCACTGAAATGTAGCCACAGCTAACAATGTTCATTTGAAACCTGGCAGAGATGACAGACTGCTTTGTCATCTTGTCACAGTGCTTCCCACACACACAGGCATGCACACACACACACACACACACACACACACACACACACACACACACACACACACACACAGAACCTGCATACGCCCATATGTTTGTGTGCAGGAATGCCACTGATCTGCATGCTTTCCTCACACACTGCCTTTCACAAAATTATCTGAAAATCTGTCTTGTGGGCAAAATGAGAGGGAAAAAATCCTATCACAGTGTTATGTAGATGACAGGTTTCATTTAAATTATGCTCTAAAATAAGCAAAAACCTAAACTGCAAAAACTTTCCAGAACATCTGAAAGGTTATTTTGTGATTATAATTGTATTCTCAATGATGTTTCTGTTTTTTCCCACCAATTTAACCCACAAGATGCATTGCCTTTTCTGTCTAAAAAAGGAAATATATTTTTTGAGTAGCTTATGTTAAGTCAGATAAGTAAACAGTTGGGTCTATAAAGTTGTTTTCGGCATCCTCACAGTTTGTTTGTGAAAAACTGACATGTCTGATGGACGCGGCCACTGGGTGCGGCTTTTCAAAAAGTTCATCTGCAACATTACAAAGATGCTTTAAAACCACACGGGGAAAGTTTGAAGCTGCTGAGAAAACAATACATCCTTTATCAGAGAGAGCCAAGGCACATGACCTCAACGCGTACAGCATCTGCATTCCCTGAAGCTGGAAGTGGATGACAGGAAGAGAACTGGGTGCGACTGATCGAGAAAAACTGGCCCATGATGAGCCAGTTTTTCACTCCTATCCATTCTTAAAGCTTAACAAGTTAACACAAGCCTCGTAGCCTTCTAAGTGATTACACTGTGTCTTCATTTAAATATATCAGCTCTTAATCCACTGTGGTCAACAGTGCCGTTCATCGACAAACTGACCTGTGGAGTTCAGTGAAATGAACTGAATTGTCCTCTAAAGTTAACACCCCCGAGACACAATTGATGCATGGGTGTGGTTTTACTGGATGTGGCATCTGTGCTGGTCAAACCAGACTCTCTCTCTTTCTATGTCAGGGAGAGGAATATTCTCAGTCTTCCTACATGACGTATTTCAAAGACCAGCTTGTAAAAATAAGGTTTATTTTAAAATGAAAAATAACAAGTTAATCGATTATTGCTCCCGGAGAATCTGACCCCAAATCTGCCTTCCTGCATTTTGTGAACCAATTTTTAGTCTCACAACTTCTTATATATTGTCAAAACTCAAACATTAATTTAAAAGTTAATATAATAAATCAGTTTAGAAGTTTAAAAAAATCATGTTGTCCTTTCATTTAATATGTAAAACCATAAAACAATGACAATATCAAACTATGTTTAGGACATAAAGATGTTTGAATCTAGTTTTATACCTGAATAATAATTACTCAAATCAAAATAAGAAAATAAAGGAACACATTTTAAATGCCACACCTTGTTCGTTTAGTAAGATTCTGCTTTCTGTATTGATTGTAATTCTTGGGTGTGTCCTTTCTTACATTAAATAATTAAAACCATGCACTATAATAACAGGGCTGTGTACTTCTAATTATTAAAGCATTTCATTTATATTTGTTCCTTTACATTTCTAGAAACTGAAATGTATGTTCTTAATGTACCAAGTTTATCATACTGCTCAATTCTAGCTCCCTGAAATTAACAATTTCCTCTCTTTAATTTCTCAAGACATGATACCTGGTGTATTTCCTCACTCCACCAATCAGCACGATAAATACATTATTGTGTCTCCCTCCCCCCTTTAAAAAAAGATCATGAGTCATTGGTGTAATGTTAAAACTGGTCTGAATATTCTTACTGTTTTACTACTTTACTGAGCAACTTCTCTAATTAAAAAAAAAGACCCAAACGTATTTAAGAAAGTGGAAACTGGAGGAAAACATAGAAACCTAAACTATGTCACAACAAAAGCTACAGATCCATAGACTACTAAATAGTTAAAAAGTTACTCGAGAAACATCTAAAATCGTTTGTTCTTCGATGCTTCTGTAAAAACCTGATGTCTACACATATATACAAGAACTGGGAGCTCTGTATAACTACAGATCCCAAAGCTCAAAGATGTGTCAACTCGAAATTCAGAAATACCTGTGTCTGAACAATACACTGAACAAAACCTGGACTATTATCACAGCTGGATTTACCCAGCTGGGCTGCACCCATGGCGGTTCCATTATTGTTCAAAAACTCAAATATTTAAAAGGAAGAGGAGGCAAATCACATCCAGTGTGAGCAGGAATAAGCATTAAAATAAACTTAAAGTTGAACCCCTGCATTTTGAAATTGTACTTCTTCCAGTTAAAGATGAAAGGTTTAGGTCACAACAGATTCGATGAAGCTAAAAGTAGTTTATCTGTCATTGAGAAACCAAATATATCACTCACACACTAATTTGTTGTTGTTGAATGGAAATCAGTTCATCCTGTTTCAACTTTACAGTGATTTGGCCCAAGTTTTTCGAAGGATGTTTTCTGTCATCAAGCTGGTTTTTCACAAGATGTAGTTAAATCCTAAACCAGAAATGTCAAACCTCAAAGCTACTGACAGTAACTTATGTTACGTTTTCAGTGTTAAATCCTGTTAACAGTTTAAAATGTTGGCCACCAAAACTCAACAGATACTCAGATTCATTTCTTACCTCGGTCGGGTGTTGCAGTCGCAATGCAGTGATGTGTGTGTGTGTGTGTGTAAGCTGCTGCTGATGTAGAGTCCAGATAACTGAGACGTCCACCTGTTTCACCTGTACCTGTACAAGGTTTCTCTCTAGCCCCGCCCACAGCCAGCCGTCATCCACAAAGACGTGAATACGCAGCAGGAATGAGTCACTCAGCAGTTTAGGTGTAGCTGTACTGGCCTTTTTTAACTTGTTCTTTGTTCTTGGCAGATTATTGAGGGAGTGCATGCGTGCGTGTGTGTGAGAGAGAGAGAGAGAGAGAGTGTGTGTGTGTGTGTGTGTGTGTGTGTGTGTGTGTGTGTGTGTGTGTGTGTGTGTGCGTGTGTTTGTGTGTGTGTCGCTCTTAAATGTGTAAAACCAGTTCCACTCCTGCTGCTTTGTGTTTCTAATACAGACAGAACCAAAAAGTATCGGAAGCAGTCCGAGTTTTTGTGTTGGAATGTGAGCAGAAAGATAAGAAGTTTGATTGACATACGTTTACACACGTTATTACACACTTAAGTAGGGACCAATATGAACGTTTTCAGATATCAATGTTGTTTGGATAAATAATTGTAAGCTCTAAAGCGCTACTCTCACTGAACATGAGACAGACCACATAAAATATCAGGATGCATATGGTATTTAAAAAGCAAAAGCTAATCCATCTGCTGAACTACATGACAGGTTGGCAGAAAGTAGCACAAACAACAGTAACACACTGAAACAAATGAACTTGTAAGTCAATTTTCTTATCCCACATATATCTGTCTACAAAAGGGTTTTGGTGCAGGTAGGTGCACACTTGATAACCCCAGTGATGCGCTGGCTTTCACTGTCCGTCTCTCAGTGTTGTCAATACTTGGAAGCTTGCATAAAAAGAGCCTGGGTCTGTTGAAGGTGACAATGCTCTTTGGTTTATACAGTCAATTAGGTAGGTGGTATAACACATTTAAAACAGCATGAGCTGACCAAAGTGTTTCACAGACAGACGCAAAAAAATAAATAAAATAAGACGATATACAAAGACATCAATCAATCTTTATTTGTACAGCACCAATTCATAACAAATGTTATCTCAAGTCATTTTACAACAAGAGCAGGTCTAGACCGTACTCCTAATTATATGTCACATAAAAACAGAACAACATTGAATAATTTAAATAAATGAATTTTCAAAGGATACAAAGACGCTTTAACGAATTTCAAAGGCCAAAGAAATAAGGTGCATTTTGAGCTGTTAATTGAATTACAAAATTAAGTTGGCACATCTGATGTTTGGAGGCATATAATGGGCCAACAGTGAAAAAGATATGCCGTGTTTATTTATAAGGGGACCCAGTGGCAGCACCTATGGGGAGAACAAAAGAGGTGCTAAACCGAGCCCTGAGGGACACCAAAGGTAGAGGTGGCCAAGGAGGAAATGGTATTACATTAAAACTTACATTAAAACTTCGGTTTTCAAGATATGACTTGAACAAGCTAAGGGCTTACCCCTGGAAAGAATGAAAGGCCAAATGCAGAAGTAGGCATGACTTAAACTGTCCATGGAAATGGAAGTTAAAATCTATGTGATTGAGTAAGCAGTTGCAAAAGAGAGAGGTTCGTGGGAATGATCACTAGGGCGAAACTAGGTTCCCTAATGGGGGAGAGGAGTTCAGTGCAGCATGGGGCCTTGAATAAAGATTGGAAGACTGATTGAGTTAGCAAACCCACTTTGGATAAGGAATGGAATCTGATAGTTGTTTGACAGGATCTAGCAGAGGGCTTCTGACAGCTCGTTGAGGAATTTTGTACTGCTGTGAAATCACAAGAATGCACCTTGTGGGTATACACTAAATTATCATAAGAAGTCATTGTGGGTCAGAAAAGACTTTAAACTATTAGTTGTGTGTGCTTTTCAGCAGAAACCTTTTCCCAGTTGGTTTTTGTAAAGGCATTTCACTCAAGATAGGAATTTTTGGAGTGGTACGTCTGTGGGGTGCTAGAAGACTGATGATGCTGCGTTCCTGTCAAGTCATTTAGTGAATCAAAGGCAAGATAAGGAGTATTAGATTTGTGCAATTATCATTGATGGTCTGTATTTTGTATACTGGTGGAAAATAGAAAAGGAATAACATGGTAAAATAATGACAACAAACAGGAGGATTAGCTGTAGACAGGGTAAAATTGGTAGTTGAGCAACAACAGTTTGGAGGGAAAACACATTGGCAACCCTGCTGCCAGGTGAGCGGGCTAAACCCAGCTGCTATGATTACTTGATGTAGGCAACAGCCGGCGTTTGCATCACAGCACCAAAGGGCCCAGATACAGTATGGTGCTGCTTTTGCAGGAGGTTGTGTCGGAAGCTGGCATACCAGGCCAAAATGCCCCAACTCAAATAAGTGCACCCACATATTTGAGTTGGGGCATTTGTGTCTGTCTCTCATCTGTTTGCTGGAGGTAGGCCATTGGAGATTTGGGCAAACCAATGCCAAACACTTCAGCTTTCTTGAAACTGTCCAATTGCTTGGAATATGTTGCAGATGTGCTGGCATATTATTGGCAAATGCTTTACAATGAGGGAGGTGTTGGAGGTTGGGGACAGGGAGATCTGGCATCCTGGTGTCATTTACTCCCTGCTTAGGTTGGCTGATGTGAGGGCAACATTATTGATAGAAACAAAGGGAAGGGAAAAGCAGACAACCACTCCTTTGACAGAGGGCCTGACAGTGCAAACAAATCTTGTCTTCCGAGATGTTCCTCCACCCCAAAAGAGGAACATCAGTATCAAAGGTGTGTGTGAAAGTGGGGTGTTGCCTCTGCTAGTCATGTCGACTGGATGAGTTGGAGGCGTGAGTCTGTGTGTGCCTGTGTGCTTTCTTCTGTCTGTGCGAGTGTGTTTGAAGGGCCTGATAGACAACATTCCAGGGAATTGACCAATCCCTACAGAGTTTTACATTCCTTAAAAGGCTGAGGTGTGTGTCGTGTTATAAAGTTTTTTTTGACTGGAACATTTTTAAGTGATTACAGCGCAGAGGTTGTTCCCTTTTCCCCTTAAGAAGCATTGACACAATTTTAATGCAGATACTAATGCAAATGTTAAGAATTTGAATACATGTCTAATTTTTCATATACAACATTACAAGCCTTATCCATGACATTTTTAGAACCACAGCGAAAGGGCGAATATCATAAATGACTTATAATGGACATTCAGTAACATTGGTGCTGTAACATTCAATCATGCACAAGACCCAGATGCACTGCTCTAAGTGTTTATAGCAAAATGCTAATTTGAAACACCTGTCCAGAAAGATATAAGATAAAAAAAAGACAGAATGACGTAATCTTATTTTCAGCCTCAAGCAGATATTTTGCTTAAGGCCGATTTAAAAGAGGGTTAAAATATTCTTTAAAATAAAGACACGAGGAGTCTGATGGGTTATTAACAAAATGCAAAATCTGTTATTGGTCTTTTACAAAGTCCTAAAACAACCTGTCGTTGTTGTAGCTTGTTGGTGTGAATATGTAAATAGGAAGAAATTAAAGCACCTCTAAGAACAAGGGACAAAAGAATCATCTGAGCTTGGCAAACTTAACCAATAGAGGAAAATATGATGAAATGAAACACTTTTTTAATATTCTTCAGAAACACTTAATACACTCACTGCATACACCCAAGGTTTCTCCTGTATTTTAAGGCACTCTACTGGGACCCTCCCATTTTGTCATTTCTCAGGGGAAACTCTTGAGGAATGTGTAATTTTCACAGCCCTACAACCTCATTATAAATATAAATATAAATCCATACATTTTGTATTTTTGTCTGAAGATACCAAAGTTGCCAGATCGTGTATGAATCACGACACACATGGACAATCAACAACCACATAACATTTCAACCCCCTGTCTCTGTAACCTGGCAACCCACAACATGATTCAAGGAGTATGTGCACGGTTGCGGTTCGCAGCGAGACAAAACCTGGTTGAAGGAGAAAGCTATCTGTAAGTGTTTCAGGACAGGATAGCTGACATTACGTTTTTGTTTCTCGTCTGCATTTCTGTCTGTCTATCTATCTCTTCTCTCCATGGTCTTAATACATGTTACTAATTCAATATTTAGAGCCCTCATCTTTATTACAATGTGCTGGCATTGGACATTATAATTAGTATTATAGAAGTAAAGTAAAAGAACACTTATTGATCATTCATAACGGATTTAAAGCTAAGTACTGCCACAAATCTGAATCCCTGAGGCAGAGAGAGAGAGAGAGAGAGAGAGAGGGAGAGAGGGAGAGAGAGAGAGAGAGAGAGAGAGAGAGAGAGAGAGAGAGAGAGAGAGAGAGAGAGAGAGAGGTAAGAGTTAATATAATCAGGATTCCTGTTGTGTAGCTAGTATCTTTAATGATGATCCAAACAGGTCTCATTTGAACTGAACCATGTAGCATACTGCTCACATTAATAGTCACAAAGGAAGAGAGTAAACAACATGGACTTCTGCATTTATGCCTTTACTACATAACAACAAGCTAACATCTACATTTCACAGGTTATTTCCTAGACCTATACTATACTCATGCGTCACATTTCTAACTGTGCTATAACTATAACATGCACCCAAATATGGTGGAAATAAAACCTTAACCTTCTTGTTTAATCTCTAAACACTCAAGGGTTTTAAAAAGTGAACCTATAAACTGTCAGCGACAGACAGGTAAAGAGGACAGAGGGAGTGATGGAGAGAGGGAGGAGAAAGAAGGAGGAGGGTACAATCAGAAATATATAAATAGCCTCTCATTCAACGGGTATATAAATACGAAGCAGTGTCTCAATGAAACTGACGTCTTCGCCTTCTGCATCTCTTTCTAACTCTTTCCTATCGTACGCGTTGTTTGTTTGTTTGTTTATCATTTGATTGATTTTCTCTACACAGCTTATTTCTGGATTATTTGACTCCTGTTTTGTTTACCTGTTATTTGCAAATCAACCTCATTATTCATTTCACTTTTTTTCTAATTAGAATCATTTCCAAATACTGAAAACCTCTCCTAAATATTTAGAATTTTTTTGTATCTTTGTGATGTAAATGATGCCCAAATATTTTATGTTTTACAAGACATTAATTATCTTATCATCATTACATCCTCGGTCCTCTTGGTCTCAACCTAAGTTGCCTGGGTTCCTACTCCTCTTTATATTTGACGTTAGTGTAACACCTCAATTGAACCAGCCTTGCTCACATAAAAGTACTGTTACCTGGAGAGACAGCTGCCTGCCATAGCAACATGTATGTTACTTTAACAGTAGGTGTGTTTGTTAATGACTATCACCTTGAGGTATCTCAGCAAGGAATGATTCAAGGAATGTGTCCTCTCTAACGAGCTGATTAACAGTTTCCTGATGGTAAAGACGAGTTCAGAAGGAAGCAAAAGGTAACATGAAATGTTTTATAAATGGGTTCTTTAATTGGTCTTGGCCTGAATTCATAATGCTATCTCAAACGCCTGTCAAAACAAAACACTTACAGATGAAAATGACTACGGCTTTTCCTCATGTAGGCCTGTCTGCTGGTTATTTACCCAAAGTGGTTGATGTTTGCGAGGTGTTAGCACCAGATAGCTACCGCTGTGGCTAGATTTGCTAGCATAAATTTGTGGCCCAAAAAATAATTATATGAAATTATAATTCAATTAAATCTACATAGGTATAATAAATTATTTTCCACAGATAATTTCAAAGTGGATACAAGATTTCTCCAGACAAGGAGCTGATGAAACGGAGGAATAGGCTAGTTGCTAATACACTCCCACCTTAAACCACTGATCACAGATCCTTAGCAGACCTGTTATTTGAGAGTTAGTGTGTTAGTTTCTGAAAGCCGTATCTTTAACTAACTTCAACACAACCTATAGTTGAAAAATAATCCAATTAGAAATAGCATCTAAGCGAGCCCAGAAAGAAGTAAGCGTTCTTTGTAAGAGCACCAGGGCTTCACATTTAACTACAACTGCACTTATGCTGTATTAAACCTTCTACATTATCTTGTTTGTTGCAAATAAACACACTGCATCAGTAAGGTGCGTCTTCAGAGATCAAAGCCACAGACAAACACACTCACTCACATACCGAAACTTGAGTCGTGCCATGCCTTCTTTGATAAACTCGCCATGTCAATCAAGCAAAGAACAGACAAAACAGATTTTCATAACATCGTCTTCAAGCTTGTGATTATCTCTTCCTTATAGGCCAATCCCTACAGGCTCACGGAAGAAGGCGACAGTACATACAGGTGGTTGCTAAATAACATTAACACCTGATGTTGTCGTAGAGGTGAGGAAATGTTGACGATATACGTTTATATCATTCACTTGTATGACTTCTTTTTACTCCATGCTTTCTATTCTCCATTAGTATGTAGACATGAAATGATTTATTTAGCTTGAAATTTATTGAACAAGTTTGTACTTTTTTATAAAAATAAGCAATTTCTGAGTCCGTACATAATGGCTGCAATTTATGAAGAGCACTTTGAGGATTGGGTGGCACTGATGTGCTTCGGGTGTGAGTCAGAGTCAAAGCTACAACACTGTGTGATCTCTGTGGCATGTGACCTGGCCTGCTAAGCAGCATCACTTCCTGTCCTGTTTTTTTTAGACCCAGAATAGACGGCCAATCACTAATTCTCACTTGTTTGTTAAAAATACAGTTACTTGCATGTACGTATTGATTCTTTTCGTTGACGTTTTGTTGTCAAAGAATGGAAAACATGCTGTACGATTAAATCAAGTGATTCTGTTTCCTGACTTATTCATGTAACCAAAAAAATAACCGACCACATTTGTCATTTGTCAGCCAGATTTGTCAACTGTCGACCACGTCTTTTTTTGCATCATATACTAACTAAAAGACAACTATTTAGAAAAATGAATTCTTGGATATGAACCAACATTAGGTTTGACAAAACCTTATTTGAGGCGTATTTGAACTTTTCCATGCTTTGAATATTGCGGCTTCAATCCCTGTCGGCTGTTTCTCTGTCCATCTTAATATACAATCTATGGGTCGAAAACATAATCCTGTGAAATGCAATGTTCAGATTTAGCCTATTTAACACATGAATACGGTATAAAGAGAAATATGACACAGGGAACTTTTAGTGTAGACATGACACAATCAACACTGGAAAAATTGGTTATTTATACAAACAGTGGGGGGTCACGTTTGTGACCAACCTTTGGGTCTCAACCATAGGTCTCAACCCACCAGTTGAGAACCACTGCTCTAAACAATGTGGCAGACAGATTGGCTGGCAAGGCGGAAACAAGTAACTTCCACAAAATGTAAAGTTAAAACAGATTTTTGTGAAATATTTATTGATAAAATGTTCTTCTAACCAGTCCAAGCAAATAAATAGAAAACAGTAAAGTACTTTATTTTGCCAGCTCTATGGTTTGCTGGCAGAGACATACATTCCATCCACATGAGTACTTAAATTTACCTAAACTATGTTTGAGGTTAATGATATCATACGCCACCTGACCTGCAATCAGAAGGAAATAACTGAAGTAGAAATACAGTTAAAGAACACATTAATTAAAAACAGATGGTGCATTTTAAGGAACAATTATAACTGCTGCTATTACAGGCTCTACTTACAGTTTCTATCTTCTGTAGTGATACCAAAGGTACATTTAAAAATATGTAAACATTTTATTTTTTGTAACATGGCTACTAGACGTTTTTCCTTAGGACCCTCTTATTGATACAAAATTCCAAAATCAGTGTTTTGGAGATGCATAATGTGAAAAGCTGCTTTTTTATCGAAGGGATCGTCGGCCTTCAGCTTGACTGTGCGGTGGAATGACTTCTGGTGATGGTGAACGATCGCCCCGTCCTGAAATAGTTCTCTATTTCCTCCAGCGAGCGGCCTCGAGTCTCTGGTATGCACACAGCGTTAAACAGCAGACAGAGCACACACACCACCATAAAAAGCAGGTAGGGCACATACAGGCCGTACGTGTCCTCCAGGTGTGTAAATACGTGGGTGATCATAAAGGCCGTCAACCAGCTGACAGTGACACACAGGCCTGAAGCCACGCCCCTGGCTGCGAGCGGCAACACCTCTGACATCAGCAACCATGTTATTGGGCCCCATCCCATGGCGTATCCTAGGAGACAACCAACAATGTGATGACAAATCAGGTGATGTTACAGTACGACAAAGGCAACAAAAGTCCTGGATAGCACTTTCTTTGGGCAAGGTCAAAACGTCCTGTGATTTGGAAGTTATCTAATTAAATAAGGCGTGAGATCATCTAATAAACAACCGAACCAGTCAATGTTTTATAGCGACAATTATTAGCAGACTGACAAGTAACTGATGACAGTCAATAAAGCTTAGAGAGCTCAGTTTGCCATAACAGGTCTCAACTTGTGCAGACAAAACAAAAGATAATTGACAGCACATGATTTGTTAAATAAATACTTACAGGCCTGACAGGTTATTAGATAGACAGCGTTTACTGATTACAGTTAGCTTTTTAATGGCCTTTTGTGGCCAGACTCAGAGCAAGGCTTTTTTTTCTTCCCTGAAAAGGCTCCAGAGGCAACCTTACATTTACCAATTAAGCAATTAACCCCCCTAGAAGGTGTGCTGTTCTACTGGGTATCTACGGTGGCCCTGAAGTGCAAAGCAAAACGACAAATAAGAAAGCACAACGACAAATAGGCATGTTGTGTTGTGTTTTGTCGTTGTGCTTTGCACCTCAGGGCCACCGTAGGTATCAGCTTGGCTACCATTCTGTCAAAGTCATGAGTCAGATCTGTTCTGATATTACGTACAACAGCACAGCTCTCAGTGTAATACTGCTTTAATACAACAGATCTAAAAGTGACAAAAACAGCAAAAGAAAACAAAAGATAACGTGATGATACAACCAGCGAAGTTAGAGCCTGATGACAGTTGCTATGACTACTTGTGGGGTATAAAGGGTACCAGCTTAATCCACTTGACAAACAGCACTTGCTGCAATGTGAATGAACATGCCTTAGGGTTATGGATGAAAATGACCTATTACCTGAAAGAGGACGTCTGATGTAAGTTAAACCTATTTCCAAACTTACATGTAATCATTATAATTTGTTTAGCATTATTCAGATCTTTAATATTTTCTTTTTCAGTGCTTACCTAGAAGTAAAAACGTTCACTAACCCCTGTCCAACAGTTACCCTGCAACTAATATTAATTGATTCATGGATTCGGTGTTGAGATATTTCAGTCTGGGACCTGGGTCAATGCGGTTGACTGAACGCCGAAAACCAAATGTGTAATAAGGTAAAGCATGGACGTAAAACCGAATCAGTTTCTCCCAACACTCACCAAATATAAACACCATTGTGCAGATGAGAGGCAGGAGTCCTGATACAGGGTCTCCGACAACATTATGGGAGCTGAAGTCAGAGAAAGCAGTGATGTTAGGAGGGGTGGGGCCTGGAGGGCAATCTGGGTTGTGGGAGATCATGGTCAGGGTCAGGGTGGACAGGAACATCAGCATGCTGGACGTGTACAGCAGGGCTTTTCGGCCGGCCTTTTCCATCAAACTGGCTGCCACGACAACAGACAAGAGGCGGACTGCACCCACGATAGCAGCATCATACCTGACAGACAAAGAACAGGGTGAGGGTGGAGTATCCTGGAACTGAAGATAAGTACTTAACGTATTTTCAAATCTTTTTTTAATTTGATTTTAAAATAAAAACAATAGTAGATGATTCTTAATATGCACGTAGCTTGAGAGGATCATTAATTAAACTTCCATAAACAGCTAAATTAATTTAAAAAAAACATGAAACTAAAACAAGAGACAATGAAAAATTGACGCCAAAAAAAGGAGAAAAAAAAACATTTATAATAAAAATAGAAGAATAGAACAGGTGTCTAACTTTGGCTCCAGGGCGACTTTGCTGTGTGAAAAGATGGACTCCAGGTAGACAAGAATGGGAGTGATGCCTGTCATCTGCTGCAGGAAACGCATCACCACTGAGATCATGATTGGTCGGTAATAGAGGGGTTTGGCCAGATCAGACCATGTGACTTTCCCCTGTGTGTTGATGCTGTGCTGCATGGGGAGACACAGAGATAATGAACAAGATACACATGTGAGCTTAATCTCTTTTATTTAGAAAAGTAGATATGAAGCACGTCTTTGTCCCAAACATAAATTCTACTTAAAGCATTTATTGGTGTGATGTTCCACCTTCAAACCTCATCTGTCGCATCCTTAAACACACATCAGTGTGTTTTAGTGCTTAGACACTGAGAGTATAAACACACGCCAGACATAGACAGGTATAGCCTCCCGCTGTGAGGTGCATGTGTGAATAACCAGATCAGGAGGATTTCAGAGGCAGTCTGGGCAGACAATTTCAGGAGTGCGTGTGTGAAAATGGCCAAACAGAGAAGATTTAATGAGAACAAAACACTATCCAACCAAACCCAAAAAAGACATAAAGGAATAAAAGCAACAAACTAAAGTAGTTGGATAAAGAGAAATAAAGTGGGAATAAAAAGCAGAAATTGAGCAAAGTAGTACAAGAATCAGAAATGTTTTATTAATTCCTGCAGAAAAAATGTGGTCGTTACAGTTTCTCTAATTCGCAATATAGCAGTGACTGCTTTGTTATGTTTAAATAAAGTATTATAATGTAAATATTTATTAAATAAGAAATATAAATCAGAAATAAATAGTATAAAGAGTATAAAAAATAGAGATTTAGCACATGCAAAGTATAAAGGCTCAATGAAAAATTATTTTAGTACCAGTAATGCACACTTGGGTTATTGAAGCACCTTGATATGTTTAGATAAAGGAACTGAGCATACAGTAAAAGAGGAATAAAACCACGAGTCTACAGCACAAAACTGAGTCAATAATTAAAAAATTAACAAATGGAAAATGAATAGTGGAAAAGAAAGTGATAGGAGAGCACAGAAGAAAAAACAAAGAACAAAATAAAGCTTAAACATTTTTGGAAGTTAAGGAGTGAATCCGACCTCTGTAAAAACTCTGCTCCACTTAATTCACCTTTTAAGTTATAAAACCACAATGAAATGCATGTTCCTCTCACCATACAGCACTGAGCCTGATGTGTGTGTGTTTGTTTGTTAGCTGGCCCTGAGCTCGATGTGTGTTTTCTCACCTTTATGTTACGGAACTCGATGTGTATGTCATAGTGTTCTCCTCTCAGCCAGCGGAGGGACCTCTCAGCCTGCTGTTCCCTGCCTAGAGAGAGGAGCCTCCGGGGGGAATAGGGCATGAACACTAACAGCAAAACCATCAACAGAGCCGGCAGCTCCCCTGCTATGGCCAGCCAACGCCACGGTACCACCAGACCTGTACATCAGATAAATAGATAAAGATAACAGGAGATAGTAGGGCTGTAATGCAGTTACTTTGTGTTCTGGTCCAATAAGGCTTCTATGAATTGTGCATATTTTCAGAAATGGTTATCTGCTCTGCATATGAGTGTAAGCTAAATGTCTAGTTATTTGTATTAAGCAGCATTTATTTGTTCTTACTCAGTGCATAGAGCACCAAAGCCCCCATCACAGCAGTAATCTGAGGGCAGGAGCCCATAGCTCCTCTCACTGATTTGTGGGAGATTTCTGAGATATAAACCTGCAATACATGAAAAAAAATGAAGGTTATATACATGTTTAAACATCCAAGTTAACATTATTATCATTGTTGGCAGAATTGTCCAAAAAAAGAGGGAGCTTGCTTATATGTTAAATAAGTTTCTGAAACCATGGTAACCCACAGGAATGGATGCTGCCGTCATTCCCCCAGCAACGCCCGTGAGGAAACGTCCCAGATGGAGCATCCACAAGTCCACAGCCCCTCCCATCAGCATGTATCTAAACACATGTACAGATGCACATTGAGCACTCAGTCCTCGTGGCCCTTATGTGGATGTAACAGCGTTTATAGAGACACAGACTGTCGAGTTTTACAATGATGTTTTAATGAAAGACACATTTTTAGGGACATTCAGCATGCAGCTGTTTCTCTTCAGAACACAAAAAAAAAGTTAGTTAGAATTCAGCTTTAATGGACATGGTTGATTTGTACAAGGTTATTTTTTAATAATTCAATCAATCAATAATTATTCGTAAAGCGCCAATTCATAACAAGTGTTATCTCGAGGCCATACTCATTGTTAAGAAAAATGGGATGGGGGAGATGGAATAAGATGGAGGAAGGTTTTCTCCTTTGTATTCCTCGTGTTCTTGCTGCTGAGGTGGAGTTTCGGAGCAAGCTGAGCATGAATCAGGACGGTATTATATGACATAATAGACCGTGTAAAACATTCAATCCAAATGATACCCAGTGTAGAGCTAATCTCCTATTTACTATCTCTCAGACAGTCATGGAACAAGTATTCAAATGCTTTACTGATGAAAAAATAAAATCTATAGTGTAAAAACACTAATACCAATTAAAGCTATGCATTCAAAATATGAGTACGTTTTCAAAAAATACACTTTTAGTAACTAAGTAAAAGGTTGACCAACCCAATAGTCGATGGTATTGCTGACATCATGATGCTCAGCTTCCGTCCAATCAAGTCGTTGAGCAGCATGGCCCCCAACCCCCCTGCGGCTGCACCAAGTGTGTAGATGGAGCCGAACCAGGCGGCCTGCACCGTGTCCATCCTGAGCCGAGGGTCTGCATCAGGGCTCTTCAGCTGCGGCAGGACCGGGGACGAGAAGACTAAAGAAAAGCCGAAACTGAAGTTCCCCAAGACGGCTGCGAAGACGGCCAGGAACAGTTTGGAGTTGTTGATCTGTTGTGAAAAGATGTGGACAAGTTAAAACTCAGAGGTCCTTTGTGTACATGGATACTTAAGGTGTATATATGAACAAGGGCTTATTTGGGTGAACTTAAGTATGTCAGAGTGCTGACCTTAAAGTAAGGTTTGGATCTGGACACAATTTGTACTGAAAAAATTCCTAAAAATTGTTGTCATACGCTGTTTAAAAAATTCACTTCTACAATTTGGCTGCCCCTAAAATCTTCCTGACTTTGTCAACATCCCGGACGAGCCCCCAAATATGTTACGGCCTCCTTAACATACAATGAAGTTAACCAAAAACACTCAGAAATAGGAGAACAAAACATATATATGAACTAAATTTTAAACCTCGAGCTTTATTTAAGCAACCGGTACCTCTTATCTCCTTGCTGATCTTGTCCTGGACATGTGTTAGTAGTGTTTTCTGACAAAACGTCTAATCTACCCCATGGCAGTGGTGCCAGCCAGGCATGAAATATTACTAAATAGAGATAGTCAGTCTTGTCACTGTTTGTCGTGTTTGCTTTTGCATCATAAAGAGGCATCACAATACATTTGATTATGTTTCATGACAAGATAAAAACTCCTCACAGGAGCTTTCAAGTAGATATGATCAGTCGGCCCAGGAATGTTGAATTAACCCTTTTGGGACATACGTACACTACCAGTCAAAAGTTTGGACACACTACAGTAACAGTATTATCAATAATACAGTATAATACATGTAGGATATTGACAGTTCTAACTGGAGCCACAAACCACCAGGAAACGAAGTTGCAATCAGATCAATCCGTTTTATTTTAACACAAATGAAGCTTCATGGATGTAATGTTGATTGCCATGGTTCTAAAGAAAGAAAGAATTGATTACAATACCTATCCAAACAAATCATATGCACAATCTTCGAATTAAGTTGTATATATGCATTTTAGTGTTAAAGTTCTATAATTATTCAAATAATAATTAGCCTTATCTCATAAGACAGTACATTCTTACTGATTAACCTTAATGTCAATTCTTTAAACATAATCCTTTAAGTAAAAAGAAATCTTCAACTCACATTGATGGTCATTCAAAAGACACATGGCAAACAGCTGCAAACATGAAGTCCATCATGGGAATGTTTGGTAACAAAGGGAGGAAGGTCTTCTCCTGACCTCTATTTATAAAGGTAGGAAGTGCTACCATGTACACCTAAACACTGCATGGTGTCTCCTTGTGGTGTGGAGGGGAATTGATTTGTAGTTTCTTACAGCCGCCCCCGGATTTGTGTAGCAAATACGTTTTACTTTGTTCCTTCATCCAGGACTTCAGGGAGTGAGATTAATCTTGAAACAGGGCGTATGTATCCTCGACCCTGAATCATTACCTTGGCACTGCGAACCTTTCCATCCCTTCCAGGGTAGGCTTCAGATACCCTTCCAATCGGCCATGATGCTCGAGGATTTTGGGGGTCAACTATCATTACTACCTGATCTGAATTCAGGTTCTCCTTGTCAGTCTCCCATTTTTGCCTGGTTTGAAGATTTGGAAGGTAGTAACGAATAAAGGCTGTCCAGAAGTTGTCAGCTAGGATCTGACTGTGCCGCCACCTTCTCCTGCCAAGGAGTTCACTTTTGCAGTAGATTGCTTGAGGAAGAGAGGAGTCTGGCCGCCCCATCAGCAACATATTTGGAGTGACTGGATCTGGATCAGAGGGGTCAGAGGAAATATATCCAAGAGGTTTTGAATTCAGAATCCCTTCTACTTCAATCAGGACTGTGTGTAGGACGGTCTCTGTTGCTGCCTGGCTTCCTAGTGCGACACGGAGGGCCATTTTTATTGATTTTATCTCTCGTTCCCAGCTTCCGCCGAAATGTGGGGCAGATGGAGGATTGAATTGAAAGTGAACTTGTGTATGGGCCAGTTCTTGCTTCAAGTCCGGTGCCATGGCCTGAAAAGCATTTTGTAACTCTGCCTCTGCTGCTCTGAAATTAGTCCCACAGTCAGAGAGGAGTTCGTGAGGTTTCCCTCTGCGGGATACAAATCTTCTGAAGGCCATTAAGAAGGAATCTGTGTCCATACTGTCAAGAAGCTCCAGATGTATACAGCGTGTTGTTAAGCATTTGAAGAGTATGCCCCACCTCTTCTCTGTGCGGCGGCCGATCTTCACCATGAAAGGCCCAAAACAGTCCATGCCTGTTGACCAGAAAGGGGGCTTAAACAGTCTTAGACGGGCTGGAGGAAGGTCTGCCATTTTGGGAATGACTGGATTAGCTCTCCATCTCTGACATTCTCTGCACTGATGTTGATGTTGGCGGATGGCTTGGCGAGCACGTAAGATCCAGTACCTGCGTCTCATTTCTCCCAGGACACGCTCAGGGCCTGGGTGGAGCAGTTTCTCATCAAAATGCTTGATAATGAGTTTGGTTATGGGATGTTTTGGATCCAATATAATTGGATGGATATGGTCAGGGTCAAGGGTCTCCACTCTTCGAAGTCGGCCTCCAACTCTGATGAGACCAAGATCCGGGTCATATTCAGGAGACAGTGGGAGTAGTTTGCTACTCTTTGGTATGAATTTACCAGCTTTGAGTGTGTTGAATTCTTCTGGGAAACATTCTGACTGGGCCCTTTGCAGAAGATGCCTTTCTGAGTCTATGTAGCATTGGGCTATGTTTGTGGTTTTATCTGCTTTACCATAAAGCTCATCCTTTGTCTCATTTACCAGATCCTTCCAGCTGTGGTAACTGCTCAAATCTGAGAGATTTGTGTTGTCTGCCATTACTGTACCGCAGAACATGGATTTTCTCAGCTCCCCAACAGTCTCTGCGTCAGCTGGTACACAGGGATTGGCTGGCCAGCAGCTAGGGTCAAGCAAGAGGAACAGAGGGCCTTGACTCCATCTGTTTTGCTGAGAAAGCTCAAGGAGGGTTTTGCCTCGTGTTAGGTCATCAGCTGAATTACTCTTTGAATCAACATATTTCCAATTTCTTGGGTCAGTTAGTGTCTGAATCTCAGCTATTCTTGTGCCGACAAATACCTTGTACCGACAGGAGTCAGATGTTAACCATGATAGGACTGTGGTTGAATCTGTCCAGAGGGTCACTGACTGGATTGGAATAGTGAGTTCAGAACTGAGAAGGTTAGCCAGCTGAGCACCAGATAGAGCTGCACATAGTTCAAGGCGAGGGATGGATAGCTGGCGTTTAGGGGCTATTCGAGACCTGGCCATGATAAAGCTGATATGGGTTTGGCCATGGTTGTCCTTAGTCTGAAGGTAGGCCACAGCACCATACACTCGCTCAGAGGCATCGCAGAATACATGCAAATGGAATTCTGTTGTGGCTGCGTCTGTACAGGGGGGCAGATAACAGCGTGGGAAGTTAATGTCAGGCAGATTTTGAAGTTCCAACTCCCATGCTTGCCATTTCTCCAACAAGCTCTTGGTTTTGATAATGCTATCCCATCCTCTTTCCTGCTTCCACAGATCCTGTACTAGGATCTTTGCACGGGTTATGAAGGGGGTCAGGTAGCCCAAAGGATCATATTGGCTTGCCAGTACCTTGTAAATATTTCTCATTGTAGGTTGATGGTAGGTGATGGATCTGTTCTTATAGCCCAGCCTGTCAGTGAGACAGTTCCATTGGAGGCCTAGTGTCAGCTCTTTGGGGTCTTCATTTCCTGAAAGCCACAATTCACTAGTTTTGGACTTTGCATCTGGTGGGAGATGTTTTATTATATTTGGATCATTACTTGCCCATTGTCTGATGTCAAACCCACCATCAGCCAGTAGTGGTCTCATCTTATTGATGAGGGACTTGGCTTCTTGAGAAGATGGGAAACTCTGGAGGCAGTTATCAACATAGAAACAGTGTTGGACAGACTGAAGGACCTCCTCATTTCCATCGCGGTGGTCTTCAACATGTTTGTGGACTGCATAAGTCGCACAGCATGGGCTACAGGTTGTTCCGAATGGCAAAACCTGCCATTCATACACAGTGGGCTCCTGGTCAAGCTGCATCCCTCTCCATATGAATCGCAGTAAAGATTTGTCCTCATTCAAAAGGTGTACCTGATGGAACATACTCTTGATATCTCCACAGATTGCTATTGCATGTTGGCGGAATCTTAATAAGACTCCAAGGAGAGAGGGACCTAATGTTGGGCCAGGCAGAAGGCACTTGTTCAGATTTTGTCCCATGTATTCAAAGGAGCAGTCAAAAACCACTCTGTGTTTGTTGTTATGTTCAACAATGTGGTGTGGGAAATACCAAGTTTCTTGTGGCTGGTCCACCTGCTCATTGGGAATCCTTTGAACAAAGCTGGCCTCCACAAGCTTGTTCAGTTCCTCTTGGTATTTTGCTGACAGTTTTGGATCTTTGGACAGACGCCTTTCTGTTCCATAGAGGCGAGGCAGTACAGCTTCCTTTGGAGCTTTAAAGACGGGAATGTTAGGGGCTCTTAGCAGTGGAGTGGCATAGCGCATTACACCGTCTATGTCTACTCTAATTGTCTTAGACTGGAGTAGATCAAGAGCCAGCTTATCTTGCTTTGACCTTGTGGCTGTTTTCTCACTCACATAGGGCAACGTGTCAATCTGCCAGAGTTTTTCAACATTTTTGAGCAGTTCACTTTTGAGGCAGGTAAGAGTGAAATAGTTTTGGGTTGGGAGTAAGCTGGCTGGCCCTTGGAGAGCCCATCCCAGTTTGGTATGTACTGCCAATGGACCACCTGGTGGTCCCACACATATTGGCTCAGTGGCTGTAATGAGGTGGGCATAGTCTGAGCCAATGAGGACAAGAGGGCGAGCACGATCAATTGGCTGTAATGGAATACCTTTAAGATGGTGATATCGCTCTTGTAGCTGATTCACAGGGTATGTGTGCTCTGACAGTCCAAGATTTCCTGCAGTGAATGCTCCAATGATAACATGCTTTTCAGTTGGCTGGTTTACAGGGGAAATTTCAAAGGATACAGAGGCTCCTTTAACTTGCACTATATCCTGTCTGACTGTGCGGAGTGAGATGGTTCTAGGTTGAGTTCTAAGGCCCAGATACTGAACAGCTTGAGAGAGAAGAATAGATCTATCTGCACCATCATCAAGGATTGCATGAGTAACAAGGGTCCTTTCCCCGTTGTGAAGACAAACATTGACTACTTTCAACATGACTTTATGGGAATGATTGGGTTGGTCCATATAAAGAAGCTCTGAGGGAGAAGATGTTAACATCACGGTGGCTGATTTGTTTACATTGGCATCATGGAGAATAGTCAGGTGAACTTCTTTACAGATGTTACATGGCCTCCTTAAGGTGCATTTGTCCATTTTGTGCATTCTCCCACATTTACTGCATCGATCCTTCTCTCTGATCCATTTCAAAATGTCATCTTTGGAAAGGTGTTTGAATTCTGTGCATGAACCAAGGAAATGGTCTCTGACATTACAGTAGGGACAGTAGGGCATAGGTTTATCATTTACCTTTACTTTGGTGTTGACTCCTTGTGTCCTATCCTTCATTGACATTGTTGATGAGTAGACAGTGGAGACCTGTCTAGGGGGCTGTCGTACCTTCCTGGTTTGTGGGTTTTCCTGTTTGTGGAATTCAACAGCTCTTTCTGATATGCGTTTGGCTCTCGACTTTGACTGTAGCCAGGTTGAAAGGTCAAGGAGGGAGTATGTTTGGTTCGCCTGCCCAGTCAATATGCCACGATGAATACAGTGCTCAACAAATCCATCTCTGTACTGCACAGGGAGTTTACTGAGGAGTCTGTCAACATGAGATCCACATCTTAGTTCAGAGCCATCAGGACCTTCTAGGGACAGCAACATTCCTACCAGAGCATGGACAGAAAGGGAAAAATCATCAAAGGCCTCTACATCACCAATGCGAATAATGTGAGAGTTCAAGATTGCTCCAATTTCACTCTGTACTAGCAGCCTTGGCTGACCATATTTCTCTTGGAGTGCTAGGAGAGCTGTGGAATATGGTCTTGGATCATGCATGCTGGATCTGGCCAATTTGTGTGCTCCTGGGTGCTGAAGATGATCTAAGAGGATCTGATATTTGTACTGCTCAGTAAGATGTGGGTGATTTCCAAGGAGGTTATCTAGAGCCATTTTCAGGAGGGCAAAATCACTTTCTCGACCACTCTTAAACACAGGAAGTGAAGGCCTTGGTATTCCATAGGCAGAGGCAATAAACAGATCCATAATATTGGGCATTTGACCTTGTAAGGGAGCAGATTGAGGCTCCTGGGATAACACAGCTGGCATTGGTGGTAGACTGTTAGGGAAAGTGGGCTGCCTGGGACCAGGCCTGGGTTCTGTATAATTAGGGGCTTTGACAGGGACTGGAGGTGCAGGTGATGGTCGAGTAAAAAGAGCGGAGTGTGTCACCTTAACATGTTCACTGGGAAAGGGTGTAACCTGGACAGATGCATCAGGGATGGACAATGGTTCAACTTGACTAGCTACTGGGGCTGAAGAGGGAGAGTCAGCATACATGAAGTTTGAGGGGGCAGGAGTAAAAATTCTGGAGGGAGGTAGATCATAGAAGGAAGAGGTGGCTCCATTTCCATGAGGAGAATGGGGAGTATGAGAAGAGGCCCCTCCAGTGTGACCGTCTTCAAAGAGATTCTGTTTCACAAAACTAGAAACGAGCTGGGCTGACTCAAGGTCTTGTTCTTTGATACGAATTCGTCGGTTCATGTCGACTTGTCTGACAATTCTCTCTCTCTCCTTATGTGCTTCTTCTTGCTTCTGCTGAGCAGCTTTGGCTCTCTCATCAATTAATTTACACTGTTCGTCAAGCTCTGCATCCTCCTGTCTTTGTCTTTTAAGCTCCTCCAGCTCATCCCTTACTTCCTTCTCCTTGAGAATGCTGGCTTGGAGATTGCTTAGAATTGAAGCTTGGCTACTCCTGGAACGCATACTACTCCGAGAGCTTACAGGGAAACTAAAGGCTGACTTGGAGTAATGAGTCTTCTTGATGTGAGAACTATGTGAGCCATGGGATAGTGTGGAGGCCTTCTGCTTGGGCACGTCAACTCCATAATAATCAGGGGGTTGTCTAATTCTTTTAGGTCTAGCCCCAGGATCATGTGTTATGGACTTTGTGAGAGGTTTAGCTGATAATTTACAAATTTCTGATGGCAAGGGGACTTCTTCATGATAGGTTAGCAATAATGGCTCAGGTAAAAGGCTAGGCTCGGTTTGTTGAGTTGGTTGAGATGGATTAGATGCTTCTCGAGACAATTCAGGGGTGGCCTCATCCTTGTGAGGCTGGGTTAAGTCTGCTACACCTTGGGCTCCATCCTTGTGCTCAATAGAAGGAGCCTGGCCTTCATCAGTGAGCTCATCAGTCTCCTCCATTCCAGCAGTCTTTATCTCAGCAATTTAAGGTCACTGTGTGGAGTGTGGCTCAGTCTCCGGCTCGAAGGACCATTTGTAGGATATTGACAGTTCTAACTGGAGCCACAAACCACCAGGAAACGAAGTTGCAATCAGATCAATCCGTTTTATTTTAACACAAATGAAGCTTCATGGATGTAATGTTGATTGCCATGGTTCTAAAGAAAGAAAGAATTGATTACAATACCTATCCAAACAAATCATATGCACAATCTTCGAATTAAGTTGTATATATGCATTTTAGTGTTAAAGTTCTATAATTATTCAAATAATAATTAGCCTTATCTCATAAGACAGTACATTCTTACTGATTAACCTTAATGTCAATTCTTTAAACATAATCCTTTAAGTAAAAAGAAATCTTCAACTCACATTGATGGTCATTCAAAAGACACATGGCAAACAGCTGCAAACATGAAGTCCATCATGGGAATGTTTGGTAACAAAGGGAGGAAGGTCTTCTCCTGACCTCTATTTATAAAGGTAGGAAGTGCTACCATGTACACCTAAACACTGCATGGTGTCTCCTTGTGGTGTGGAGGGGAATTGATTTGTAGTTTCTTACAATACATGTTATTATAGCTACTGTAAGCTGTATCTAGGGCACACCTACTAATAGAAGGGTTTTTCTTTATTTGTACTATTTTCCACATTTTAGAATAGTAGATATTAAAACAATAAAAATAAAACATGTAATTTAATTTTTGTTTTGGAAGGAAATGCATGCATACGAAGGTATCAACTTCACTATTTCTATTTATGTAGAAACACATGCCAAACATTTAAGCATATGCCTTTAGATGAAAATGTCTTTGAGATAAGAACGTGCATTTCAATCAGGTGTGTACAAACTTTGGACTGGTAGTGTATGTGCTCAGAGGTAGTGTATGTGCTCAGATAATTCATGCCACTCTTATATAAGTCAGTGCCCCAAGCCTGGTCTGAACACACCCCTGCCACATCACACAGGGCAGATTGCATAGAGTCACCTTGTCACTGACTTTCTATGTCAAGACGCCAATATAACAAAGCCCGAAATATTTCAGGTTTATAAAAGTCCATCTTAATTTTATTCAATTTGTGTTAAACTCTTCTAAAATCATCATTTAAATAACATTACAGACCAGTAGGAAATGTCATCAGATAATCAACTGTAACCCAGCCATCATTCTTACCGGCTTCGGACACCTGATGAGATTTTAAGATCAGTCAAAATCAGTGAACATTTTCAAACCTTGGGTTTAGGAGGTGGTGTGATCAGCAGTGGGGTTTCTTCATCCATGTCAGCAGCAGGCGACAGCACAGCACACAGGAGCCTTTTTAAATCTTTGTTCTCCTCATGAAAAGATCAAATAAAAAATAACACTGCTATCAAAGTTGATCTTTCTACATAAATCCCCTTACAACGTTGCTTCTTCCTTTTAGGCCAGGATGACAAATGGAAACACACCGGGTTAGTTGGACAAAATCTGATTGCGAAAAAAAAACAGCTTGTTCAGGTGATAATACTGAACTTCCTCTGTGCAGAGTGGAGTTTCTCTGCTGACAGACTGAAACTAACAGAGGCTATGTGGTCATAATGAAACTGAAACTGTTTTTTACGACCACCTCTCAAAAGTGCAACTAAAATTCATATTATTGAAAATAATAATAGATAGGTGTAATGATATATTAAAGCAGTTAAACATCTTTTTGATTTTTAAACCACTCAGTGTTGCTCTGACTTTAAAAACACTTTTCAGCGGCAGTGTCACAGTTTATCAGTGACATCTGTAAAGGCACAGTGTTGCAACCCGGTCATGAGGAAGGGCTGATTCCTGGATTGGGCTGCTCCTAAAGAAAGCAAAAGAGAACAGAGCCCCCTGCTATGAGTCAGGAGGAAGAAGGAAAGTACAGGCGGATTCTCCATTCGCTCACACATCAGGAGATTAACTGTTTCAGTGCCATCACAATACACACAGGAATCAAAGAATACACACTTATTAGACTGATTCAACTACTTATCATTCAGTTTAATTCATTAATCAATTTGTATCCTATAAGTGCCCAGTCACAGGGTGCTGGTTTAGCTCGGGTGGTAGAGCTGGCTTCTAGAGTATAAAGACTACAGGTTGCAGGTTTGACTTCTGATCCTGGTGTTATTTGTTGCAATTAATATCTGAATTTCTCGTTGCATTTTCTGTCTCTCTAAAGATGTCCATCAGATAAAGGCCCAAAGCCAATACTCCAGTGGTTGTTGAATAAAATCGTGAAGAATAAAACACGATCAAGTGCTTTGTTGTACCAAAACACTACAGTCATTCTGCTGATATGCAGCTAGTTAGTGGTGTATTTGTGCACACTACTGAACACTCAATCAAAGAAATATCTAAACGTACTAAAATTGGGATTGTAGTAGTGGAGTGAAAACAGAGCAATGATTGCAGAGGGATTCATTGAAAGTGGTGCAGCGATATGCTTCGATAACGCTCAGCATTAGATGGCGTGTTTTTTTTTGGCCCTTAACTGATCTTTTCTTTGTGTTTATGTGTGCAGGAGCATGAGAGAGAGGCAGAAAGACTACCTGTTAAATCCATCTGCATTTCCTCTTTGGTCCCCAGTGATGTTGTGGAAAATGGAAAATGTGTTCTTGTCCAAGCTTGTGGGTGTGTTTTGGAGTCTTGTGTATGCACATATCTGTAAATTGTGTTGAAGAGACAGGGACCCAGGTTCACAGCTGTATCCATCCCAGATTCAGTTCACCATGGGAAACCTCCGATCTGGCCTCTGGCACCTGATCCTGGTCCACATACTTCTACTACATATTCAGCCCATGTTGGTGCAGGGGGCTGATCATGTGTCCCAGAAGCTACGTCGACTCACTGAACAGGTAAGCTTGCTGTGTGTTTTTTGATATTTCTTTATCAGCAATGCAAAATTGTCGAAGCAGACCAACTAGTATGATGGATTATCTGCAGAAAATGTCTAAACAACTTTGGCAAAATAGACACTGATTTGCTGCCTGCTGACTTCTGATGTAAAACAAGTTAAGAGAGGGTGCTGGGGGGAACAACAACACATGCGTTTTTGAACAGCTATACTGCAACAACACCATTACGATACTCTGCAATTATGGCGCTTTTTATACTTTTCTACCAAACCCAATTTCCGAACCCTTTTGCCATCATCGTCTATCACTGTCTGATAAATCAAATGCCTCTGGGAACAACAGCAGCATTTCTTGGTCCATAACATCCCGGAGTACTGCCCGCTCATATGTTGAGTCTCAGTTCAGAATCTGTAAATAAAGATTAGGTTACACCAAACCAAACAACACTGTCAAATTGCTGTCCCAGTGGTAAACTTACTGTGACCCACCATTAACCCTTAAACCTTTTTCTTGGAATTGCGTGGTGTAAAGAGATACCAATCCCATCTTGAACAGGCAGTGTAAAAGTGGCTATAGCTACCGCTAACTGTATACAACTCCAGATCTCTGACATGCTTGTGAGCTTTAGCATGTTAACTTGTTGCTATCTTTGTAAGACTTGTTGATATCTCTATCTTCAACTTGTTGCTAGCTTTAGCTTGTTAGACTTGTTATAACTTTTTAGACTTGTTGTTGCTGTAGCTTTGCCTTTTCAAACTTCCTTTGTGTGTAATGTATGCAGGGACAGAGTGCCGTATTAAGCAGGTGTGTTGATGGAGATTCAGGTGAACCTTTCTATCATTTTATTTGGTGAGAACAAAATTGAAATGGGTATCTTAAAGGCCTGGGACAGTCAGATTTTATCAGGGCATTTCATTTATTGTTGGGATGTACAGTGGATTTAAATGTGGTTGTATTTTTTACCAAAACTACTTTAAATAAAGTTACCTATAACCTAGCATTTAAACATACTGTATATTTTAAATCAGAAATCAGTTACCAAACAGCTGCAGAAATGAGTATGAAAACATTTTTGTGTGTGTTAGTTCCATCAGTTCCAAGTGCTGACCCAGGCCCGTTTGGACATGCTGGCCCTTAACCAGGACAGAAGAAACTCTTCATGGGGGCTGGAGAGTCGTGTTCAGGCCTTGAATGACCGCTTGCTGCAGACATCACAGGACCTTAAAGACCTCAAGCAGAGCTCAAGGCAGGAGATAGGGGGTCTCAGGTTAGAGACCTGCATTTTTGAGGAGGTTTTCTACTCTCTGTATTTAAGGTTTATTTTTGGGGCTTTTTATGCCTTTATTAATAGGTGTGACAGCAGATAGAGTCTGAAATTGGGGAAAGACAGAGTGTGGAATGACATGCAGGAAAGGAGCCATAGGTCGGATTCAAACCAGGGCAACACGCTTGGAGGACCACAACCTCCGCACATGGGACACACGCAATAATCACTAGCAGCCCCATGTAGCTGTTTTTGGCAAGTTTACACTTCATACGAAACTGAACATTAGATAGAAGGAAAGATGTTTGAAGTTACACGTTAAACTAGTGTACTGTCGTTCAGTTGAGTAAACGACATAGGAAGTTCTAGACGTTTATCCCTATCTATCTCCTCCAGTTTGCATCACTACTTGTCTTTCCCTATATATTTTTTTATATATTACTAATTTACGACATATTTTTCGGAACTGTATATTTATTCCATTAATACTGCATGACAAAGATCTTAAAATGTAAAATTTCTATGTGAAGTTGAGGCGAGCTGAACGCAGCAGAAAAATAGGCATGAATATTCACCATGAGCAAGCAGGTGGGGGTGCTGATGTTTACATCAGTGACCAAAGCAACCGGTGCAATCTTTTCTTTTTACCATATATTTGTTGAGACTGCAAACATGTCCTATTTCACGCATCGCTGATAAAAGGACAAATACTGCCATTATTGTGTTCGATGCTGTTGCTTCATCTGCCCTTTCTATGTCGGCTCTTTACGACATGCATCTTGCACCTTCCCTCCCGTCCAATAGGGAAAGTCATATGTGAACAGGCAAGTCAGGAAGATTTCAGGATAGTCTGTCCTTGAATTTTGTATAGCATTTTCAGTAGTGTATGTGTGAAAAAAGCTTACGTTGTCCCATGTATATTGTCATCCCAGAGAGTGGAGTAGGAAGCTAGAGAGGAAGAATAAGCGGCTGGAGGGTCGTGTTGCTTTGATGGATCGGAACCTGAGAGAGAGCCGCCGCTTTGCCCACAAACAGAAGGTTGATCCTGGTCAGGATTTCTCCAACCTCACCTTGGAGCTCCAGAGCCAAGAAGAAAGGCTGGCTGCCCTCCAGGCTCAACGGGACGAGCTACTTATTGGGCTGAGAGGATTGCAGGAATCCCTGAAAAACCAGGTGCTACGTGTGACTCGGCTGGAGGGTCGTCTTGGGGAGGTCTTGCAGATTAAAACTGGAGAATTTCAGAAGTACTATGAGCCCGGCAGGAGGAGTCTGACTTATAGAGGAGGGGGACCTGAAAGATTTCTGGATGGACAAACCCAATCAAGACCCGAAAGAATCACCAACCCGCAGACTGAAAATCATTCCAAGGCCACAGCTGAGAACAGAAACCCTCAACAGCCCAATCAGTACCAGGGAACACCAAATAAGCCTAAATATCCAAAGGCCCAGAAGTCAAGACCTCAGCCAGAATCACATTCGCAAGTACCTTACCACCCCCAATCGCAGATCCAAGTCAGAGCCAAGACCAGGACTTACCCTACCAAGCAGGAGGAGCTCCTATCTCGCCAGACAGTCCCAGATCTGCATACCCAGATCCAGCCCCTAAATCAGCAACGATCCCAGTCTCATTTAAAACACCACAGACATCACTCTAGTTCCCATCCTTTGTCCCAGACTGAAACTCGTCCTAAACCTACCAATGAGAGGTATGGAGGAGGGGAGCAAGAAAATGACAAAAAAGTAGAGTCTTCAGTGATCCACAGCATGCTTCAGCTTCCTGTCAGGCAAAAGATCCCTGCACAACCAGTTCCAAAAAAGGATGCAACCAGTAAGTAAAGCTTGAACCTCTGCGCAACCTCTTGATTGTTCAATACTTTTCTTTGTCACTGTGTTTGTACTGCGTTTTTCACACAAACAGTCATACAGCAACAGCAAAAATATAATGAATGAAGAAGAAACTAAACAAAATACAACATGCAACCAACTACAAGACATAAAAAGAACAAAAATACACAGGTTCACATAATAGTATGTCACATACAAATCAAAACTATTTTCATGAGTTAAGCAGCCTGATCAGACATTTCCCAATAAAACATCAGCGATACCTCAGGTCGGTACAGTCCACACTAGAACTAATTCCTCTATTGGTTTAGAGCAGACACATTTATCAGAAGTTCAATGACTTCAGTGTTACTTTTCGTGATGTTTTCTCTTGCCGTTCCTCTTTTACTCTTGAAACCTGGTTGAGAACACTGCAATAGCTTCATTTAACAACAGAGCTGTCACAAAACAACTCAGAAAATTGAACTGATTTGACGTGTATTTTAACTTTATAGTTTGACCTATGTCCCCTCTGTTTACCCAGCTGTTAGTCTTAATATAAAGTATATGGTCAATCCCCATCAGAGAGGTTGCTAATCTCCTTTGTCATGATTACCTAACTAGAATTTTAGATACAGTAACTCCCCCATTTAGATTATATAATGATCTAGAGTTATGCATAATTACAGGTGACAGGTAGCTGCTGTTGGCTGTTGGCCAAGTGTCACTTCTGTTCATTTAACCCGTACAGTAACTTAACCTGTGTAAACTTGTACTGCTGATACCTTTTGGGGATTTTGTTTCATGCAAGTATCAGTCAATTTATCTGGCCTGCTGTGTGTGCATTGTACATTTTCCAAAAATGGTAGCATATGTATTTATGATAGAGGGGCTTTACGGGTTAGAACTACTCTGTAAGCATGTTTAAGGTGTTTAAAATTCATCCTTATATTTCCAAAATGAATATGATACAGAGTTTTTACATGTTAGCATGAGGGTTTTAATTGACTGAACAGATCATCTCTTTCATTCTGTCTGCAGTCTGTAACGTGGACTCCATGCTGTTCTTTCCCATGGCCTCAGCAGAGAACTACGTCACCTTCTCCTTGACACTCCCCGACCTCCATGAACTTTCTGTCTGTTTGTGGCTCCGTGTGGAGAACCAGCATATCGGCACGCTGCTCTCTTATGCCACAGATGATAATGACAACCAGCTAGTCCTGTACGGGCACGGCTCTTCTTCCTCATCTGCATCTTACTCTTCTTCTCTTTTTCCATCCTCACCTTCTTCATCCCCCTCCTCTTCTTCTTCCTCCCTGGACTTTGTCATTGGAGACCCTGTTTATCGCCGTCTCCCTGTGTGGTCGCTGCTTGATGCTCGTTGGCACCACCTCTGCATCCTCTGGTCCTCCATCCAGGGTCGTTTCTGGCATTACAGTGACCAACGCCTCATCTCCTCAGGCTCCAACTTTAGGAAGGGCTGGGAGGTTCCTGGAGGTGGATCCGTGGTGCTGGGGCAGGAGCAGGACATTGTTGCAGGCGGGTTTGATGCTGCTGAGGGTTTTGCTGGGCAGGTGGCTGGGTTTAGGGTGTGGAAACGGGTGTTGAGCCCTGCAGAGGTGGAGGGTGTGGCAGAAGGCAGAGGTGTACCCAGAGGGGTGGTCCTCGGCATGGAGGACATAAAGGAGCTGCATGGAGAAGTGCAGCAAGTGTCATGTGAATGTTTAGAGCATTGTGTGTGAATAAGATACAGAGGAAGAATCAAATGAAGGCTTTTAACACAATAACTGCAGGGAATACTTAATGTCTCTTCTGTGCCAGCATTGACAGGACAAGAATCCTTTATTTTTATTCCTTTCTTAAATATCCTGTATGTACAGACTGTTCTCATGTTCTTAATGCTAGCTCAAATCTAGTTTTGGCATATCCAGGTTATTTTTTAGAAAGTCTAGACAACATAAAACAGATTCATTAAATTAGATTTTTGCAAATAGCCTGGTATCCATGTAAAAATGTTTGAACTCTTGATGTATTGTATTACGCAGAGTGCTCTGTACAAAACAATAAAAAAAATTAACAACAAGCGTTCCGTTTGAACTTTCCATCACACAGTATCAGTTCAGAGTTTTAGAGTTTTAGTCGAAAAATAATGTAACTACAAACCCCAGGATCCATCGCGCATACAGCGTTTTGGCCCTGCGCGCGACCCATACAAAACGTCACGAGTTACTGAGATGATCATGGGGAGCTGAGAAAGAATAACAGAAGTTAGCTAGCAAACAGCCACAATTCATGAAATAAATAAGGGACATACTGGAAGAGCTACCGGCGGCCAGCATGGCCAACATTACAAAGAAAGTGTCATGGTCCAGTCGGGCCGACGAGTCCGGGGCACCCGGGGAGGCGACACCGCTGCTTAATGGATCTGAGCAGCCGCCACTCTCCAGACAGGTACTGTTAGCATGTCAGGCTAAAGTTAGCCAAAGAGGCTTTACCCTTACAGCGTCAAGAGGATGCTTTGTCATGTTTTATAAACCATTTTAAGGTTAAGATGCATGGGTTATGTATATTTTGAACGAGTTTGAATGCATTGCCACCTTTAAAATATTTATTTTGGGGTTTGATTTCATGTGTTTGGTATGTTTGAAGATGGGCTACTCATCAGAGGGGACAACAAGCTTTGTTTGAGACTGAATGTAACTGCTTGAAAGTAATTGCATTAGTGGGGTTTGTGCAATTACTTGCATGATGCACTTCAGCATTCTTTGTTATCAGGACCAGCAGTTCAATGAAAGAGACTTTTGTGAAGCTAGAACTTCTAGCTAGCTGTATTGAATTATTAAAGGCAGTCTGTAGGTAAACATTACACTTTCTAACAACTTACATGTAAACATTAAACTTGTAAAGACTAAAAACGATGATATAAATTAAGTCTTAAAGTGACAGACCACAAATAGGAATAACATTTAAAAGTACGTCATACAGGGCTACGACTGATGCTATTTAAATGGGACGTTTCTTTCATGGTTTAGGAATAAGGATATTGAAAGCCAGTGTCAAGCTCTAAAAATGTAATAATGAACCAGAGTAGTGGCCGTCTTTAGACTGAAATAATGGAAAATCCAGCTTCCCTTTTCCCTTCAGAGAACAGGACTACTTCCTGCTCCATCAGGACCAAAGTGGAAGTGTACTCTTTGTTCTTGTTCTGTGAATGTTCTTTAGTCATTTTAAGTTAACATTTGTAAACATGTACCTGTACTCAAACTATTTTAATTAAATTAAAAAAGGTTAGTAGATTATTTAGCAGAAGAGTTTTGCAACCATTTCACACTTTATTCTACATGCGATGCCGTTTCTTATACCTCTTGTGTACCTAAATACACACATCTTAAAAAAAAAAACACAAGCCTATAAATTGCTATAAATAGCAATATACATATGTATATATTTCTGTTACTGTCTGTGGTGTCTGTAGCTGTCTGGAGGAGGACATATATTTCAAATAGGCAGACTCAGCACGGTGGATTTGGAAGAGGAGATGACGTCAGAGGAGGTAAAGCCCGAGCTCAAATTGACACCAATCGCATTTTCTCTCTCTCTGTGTTTGTCGTTTCTGTCGATCATCACTCCATCAAGACCTGAAGGGACTTTTCTTGTCAACTCCTGACGCAATGTCTTTCATTCAAAACCAAAATAAAACCCCATCTTTCTAACTAAATCAATAAAAAGGGATGATTTTGAGCCTTAAAGACGCTCCAGTGTCAGGCAACATGTAGGTGACTTAATGCGATTCAGCCTCGTGCTCAGGCATGTTAGTGTGCACAGGGCGAGTGATCTGTGAGATTGTGCCTGAGATAGGTTGAGCTCTCAGACATTATTTCATTTAATTTAAGCTCAAGTCTGGTACAGAAAAGATCTGCTGATTGGCACTGAGACAGCTGACTCATCCAGTGATAGAAAGGCACGTGTTTAAAAAAGAAAAAATCTGATGGTTTCCACCGTGATGCATTGCAAATGACGAATTCAACTGATGATGTGCTCATGGCCTTGACAGCTCAACCATTCAGTGTTTGTGGTCAGAAACTGATGGATTACACACTGTGGGGACGGAAAAGTAGATAAAAATGACAGCTTCTTCATGGTAGAAGCTTATTCCAAACTAGTCTCATATATTAAGTTATCAAGGCCTCATTCTGAGATTACAGATCTCTGAAATTTAAGACACCAAATCCTCCATGACATGGTTTTCACCTATTCCTTTTTTTTGTTTTACATTTTACGTTAACACGTCTTTTCTGACTATTGGTGCGTTATTAAGGCGTTAACAATAAAATATTTTGATGCACCGTTGGCTCAGTTTAGAATGAATAAAAAAAATCTGGCTGCACAGTTCGTAGAGGACAGTCTGAAGATTTGTTTCAGTTTAAAACTAGCAAATGACTGTCGCTAGCTACTAGCAGTTTTTCTCTGGCTGATGGAAATGTGATGCCGTGCATGTGATTTGCATGATTGTTGTTTGCAAAAGCATGTTTTTTCTGTGTTTTGGTCTGTAGTCTTTTGCATTTTAGTTGCTTGATTTGCTGCAAGCTGGGGGCAAAGCTGTGTGACAGAGGCTCACTTAGCAATGCATAAAAACTGAACTTTGGAATTGCATGTTATTGACTCTTATGCATGTCAGACTGCACTTCTTCACACCAGTGTTTCAGTCGTCACTGCATCTTCAATCCATTCTCAGATTAATTCTTCATTATCTACGTAAATCAAATCTATGAACCTTTTCCTCTTTAGTCCTTCTTCTCAAAATGTCTTTCTCATGTCGTTTGAAATGTCGCAGCTTTGATCACTGCTGTTTCATCCAAAAACGTAGATTCCTCTGATTTCAGTGACTTAGTTCCTCTGGTGATTCAAAAGTCATTGTGTTGGTTATTGTGACCTCTGTACTTTCTTCCTTTTTTTGCATCTGCAGGACCCTTTAAGAGGACGGCCTAAAGAGATCCCTCATAACGAGAAGCTGCTGTCGCTAAAATTTGAGGTATGAAAGAAAACTCCTCAAACACAAACCCTGATTTGACACGAGGGCATTATTGCTGATTTAAGCCTCTAAATGTGTGTGTTGTATTTGAAACTTTAAAACAAATGAAGTAATAAAAACAAAGGTAGAGAAAATGCAGTAGAGTCCAAACAGCATTTCTTGGGCAACAAATCATACAGTAATCTGCTCAAACGAGATGGAAAACTTGCAACATTTGATAAAATCAGCTTTGTATTAAAAAACAAATCTGTGAAATTGTTGGCATTCACCCAAAAAAGGCCCATGTCCAACCACCTAAGGGTGAGAATTGCAGGGTAACCCATGATACAAGACGCTACATTATGCTGCGTTACGAGATAAATGGTAAATGGGTGTTTACAGCGCATGTCACACCTACCCATTCACCATCAGAAGTAACTAATCCCATTCATACACATTCATACGCCGCCGACAAAGCAGCTGGAGCAATTCGGGGTTAAGTGTCTGGCCCAAGGACACAGCGGACATGTTGCTGCAGGAGCTGGGGATCGAACCCTTGACCTTCCGGTTGAGAGACGACCGACTCTACCAACTGAGCCACAGCCACAACACGATTTGAACCGATGCGTTTGAAACACCAGTGTTTGATAATTGTTTCACATGAGTCAGGACGACGATATATTGTCATATGGATATTTTATCCTACCACACACATTCTGTTTGTCATGTTTCAGGATGTTTGAACAAAAGAAAGATTGAAGAAATGAACGCTGCATGTATCCTCGTCCTCATCATCACCTTTCTCTTTATTTAACTGATTTATCATATTTGCTCTGTTCTGTGTTCTTACAGAGTCTGGACTATGATAACATTGAGAACCAGCTTTTCCTGGAGGAGGAGAGGAGAATGAGTTACATGGTAAGTTTGTGGTTTATTACAGTTGTTATATTTCAGTGTGTACACATGTATAATGTCCTACTTCTCCTGTGCCTCTTCTCTCTCTCTATTCTCATTTTTTATTTTTAGGGTTTCCGCTGTCTGGAGATCAGCCGCTGGGTCGTCTGTGGTCTAATCGGCTTCCTCACTGGCCTCATCGCCTGTTTCATTGACATCGCTGTGGAGGAACTGGCTGGAATCAAATACCAAGTGGTGAAAAAGAGTATCCTGAAGCTCTGTAGTTGTGTCAGCAACATGCTTATCAAGGAGGACTAAGCTTTTCAATGCAAAGACACAAAGAATAACGATTTGGCTTTCCACTTGTATTTGATTTTAAAGTGATCAACAGGGGACACAGATTTTTTGAACTGAATGGATCCTGCCTAACCCTTCCACAGTATTTATTGTTTTAGGGCTGTCAAATGCTTAGATTTTATCGGCACTTTATTTCCTTGTTGGATACAAACCAGCTTTTACTTCGAAAAAGAAAATAAGGAACTTCTGGTAGATGGAAGGTTACAACAATGAAGTTAACCACGTTGTTACGGAGTGAAAAGTAGATTGAAACAGCTTAAAGTTATTGATAATGTTATCGATATTGGAGAGAGAAAAAATTTGATACCCCGACATCAACTTAATCTTTCTTAGATGTATGTTCAATCTGTAGAGATCGATATCAATATATATTTTTATTGCATTAATCCCTTATATAGATAATGCTTGTTGTAACCCCATACAGCACCCTCTGCTGGTGAAAGAGAACTGCTAGTTTAATACAATGAAACTCAAATTAAATGATACGTGACTGGCGAATACATCTAGTAACATCGGCGCATATCTGCGAGAAAAAAATATCGGATACTGATAGTCACTTGATAAGCTAATATCGGCTGATACTGTCGGCCGGACTCTCGTAAAAAGGTGAAATGTTTGGTATCACAGGGTGGATAATACTTGTGACTCATCATCTGAGCTGTCGGTGTCAGCGTAGATGTGTCATTTTTTTCTGTCACTGTGGCTACAGCGAGACGCTGTGGTCAGCACTGTGGATAATCTATGGTGTCTACAGGGGCAAAATAACACAAGGATTAACTTCAGACCTTAATCACGTTACAGTTAACACGATGCTGACAGCCCTAATATTTTTGATAATCCGGACTAGACGTAGTTTTTTGAAGAGTTTAATAATGAAATGTTAATTCCTGAAAGTGATTTCTCTCTGAACATGTCTGGTTTTATGCTTTGGACTGTTGTAGCTATTTAACCTATATCGTCCTCTAGGCTGTTTAATTTAATTTTTTTTTTTTTTTAGCCATGTAAGTTTGTTGTAGCTAGAAAACAGTCATATCTCTTATTGAGGCTGACTATCTTCTAAATAGTGTTAATGTCTAAGCCCTTTTATATTTGTTGTCTATGAGTGCTACGAACATTTTGTAGCTGGAGCCTCAGCAGCGTGGCCATGTCGTGCCTCAATCAGCCCCGTGCTCAGAAGTCTTTCCTTGACCTCCGACTCCTCACAGACATAGAGAACTTCACCGAGGCCGGCGGCCTCTCCATCTCTCTCATTCTCTGGGCCGTCCTCAACGCTGCCATCGTCATGGTGGGCTCAATCATAGTAGCATTTTTTGAGGTGAGGGTGACCTTTTGGTGTTTTATTTTGACCGCTGGTTTGTAAACCAAATCACATCCGTATTTGAGTTGTCTTCCTCTTTTCGTGTTCCTCAAATGTGAGCAAAGTGTCGTAAAAGCTTCTTAATCAGTCTGAATTCCCAACCACTCAAATGATATGGAAGTGAGAGCTGATTGGGCAATAGAATATCTGCACCTGCTGACTCCAAAATGATGAAATATTGAACATTTGAAAAGTTGGTTCTGTTTCTCTATTTCTGCTAGACTGGTGAGCCACAGCTTGGTTTGGTTTGTGGATTTAAAAAAAAAAAAAAAATTAAAAAAAGAGTTAGGTATCCTCCTGAATCAGACTGATTTGAATTACCACAAGTCAGCGGTGTCAGCTGTCAACACTTTTTCATGTGAGAATCACAGACTGATGGTTGTAGTTTCATTACTGATATGTGAAAATGACTATTCTCACATCCTCAGATATCTGTCCTGTAATCACAAACATTGTATGTCTCTAGATTTTCCATCTTTCTTCCTTTAAACTCTTATTTTTTCTTCGCTCTCCTTCCAGCCCATAGCAGCAGGAAGTGGTATTCCTCAAATAAAATGTTACCTGAATGGAATCAAGATTCCCCGGGTGGTACGACTCAAGGTAAAGGCCGCAGACACACACATACATCATCTTGGACTTTAAAATCTGTAACATGTTGTGTGCTTGTCCTTGCAGACACTGGTCGTGAAAGTGTGCGGTGTTATCTGCTCAGTGGTTGGTGGACTTGCAGTTGGAAAGGTAAATATAAACAAAAATCACCCTAATGCAGATTTAAAACGATTACAGTTCTCATTTTTTTACAGACAACATTCTGATACTTTGTGCCTGAATAGATGGAAAATTGAAGTTTTAAAATAAAGATACTTTAAATTCAATGTTGAATGCAAAACTGTAAAGAACTCCCTGTCACACCTGTCCTCTCGTTTACCCACACCTACTTTAGGAAGGTCCCATGATTCACTCTGGTGCCGTGGTTGCTGCAGGAGTCTCTCAAGGCAGGAGCACCTCTTTAAAGAGAGACTTCAAGGTCAGTGTGGGAAGTGACTTACGGGCCTGTGTGGGTGTATGTTATAGGGCCCGACTGATATGAGATTTTCAGGGCCATCACCAATATCGATATTGGGGAGAGATATGCATCTCATACCGATATATTGGCCCAATATTTCTTAGATCTATATTCGATCTGTAGAGATAAATATAGATAAAAACATTTATTGTTGATCCCTCAAATACAGTTATCAAGCACTTGTGGAAAAGATTTATAAGGAAGATAAGATGGTGACTCAACTGGAGAGTAACTGTGCATGTACGTGCATCACTGCTGGACACTCTGCAGAGTGGTAATGCTTGAAGTGCCCTCTGCTGGTGACAGCCAGAAAGAGAACCACTAGTGTAATACGATAAAGCTCAAATTAAATGCTATTTGATATATGGAGAAAACTAAAAATATCTGCACATATGTGATAAAATCAGCCGATACCGAAGTCACTTGATATGCTAATAATGGCCAATAAGTCGGATGTGTGTATATGTCTTTGGTGGGAAGTTATTATTTATAAGTGCCTGTTTGTGTTCGTAGATCTTTGAATATTTCCGGAGAGACACAGAAAAACGGGACTTTGTGTCTGCTGGAGCTGCTGCCGGAGTTTCAGCTGCGTTCGGAGCACCAGTCGGTAAAAAAAAAAAAAAGCAGCCGTCTCACACAGCACAAGTATACTCATGATCTTTGTTACTAATCGGTCTAATATGTGTGAGCAGTTTAGCCGCTGTTGAGCAACAGTGCAGGAGTATGGCTGCACGCCCAAACTGAAGACAAAGAACAGCTGTGAGGAAACTCCCTCTAAGGCACTTGTTATAAAGCTTGTTATAATGGGACTGACTGTGCACCCGTCCCGCACCTTGGCAGATTCATTCTGATGATGGACGACACAAGAATGTTAGAACGATGTGAAAACTGGCACCTAGGTTATTTATCCACAGATACATGTATCTGCAAATATATAAAAGACAGGAAAATGAGTTTGTTTTTTTCCTGAAGTTTCAGCCTCAGATATATTCTCACCACTGTTGTCGGCAGTCATTTGAGTAATAAGGTTGTGACCATTCAAGAGACCCTGAACATCTGCAAACTAAATCCTTGTTTGAGTTTCAAAGCCTCTTGAGCAGTTCTAGGTCACATCAGTTTAAATGTAATTATTATAACAAGTCTATGAGCATTAACTAGTTAAACGCGATTAATGAAGGTCTGAAGTTAGTGCATTCATTTTTTAACATCGTGATTAATCACACGCTATTTGACCCCTTTACGCGCACCGTGAATAAGCCTCCCCGATGTCTGCTTGTAGTCACAGTGATGGAAAAAAACGACACTTCTGGGGGGTCACAAAAACAACTAAGCATGTACTGAATTAGAAATGTTGGTGCTAATCTCTTTGATCCACAGGTGGCGTTCTGTTTTCTCTGGAGGAGGGAGCATCTTTCTGGAACCAGATGCTGACGTGGAGGATAGTAAGTCACTCTTTCTCATGTGCGCCCTGATTACAGACTCTTAAAAGATTGTGCGATGTTTAGGTAAGGTGGTTGGAAAAAGATGGCAAATAATGTCTTCTGTTTGTTTTTTCCCCCCCTCTACGTCTCTCCTCTGCAGTTTTTTGCCTCCATGATCTCAACGTTCACCCTGAACTTCTTCCTCAGTATCTACAACAACAACCCAGGAGACCTTTCAAACCCCGGTCTTATCAATTTTGGACGCTTTGAGACTGACGTAGGAAACTTACTACACATACCAAATCTCCTCAAATTAGAGCCAATGGTCAAATAGAAGCTGCTACCCATTCATAATAGTAATCCCAAATACAAGCTGAAAGTTAAGGGTGATCAAATAACTCTACATTTCTATTGTATTACAGTCATTTTAATTTCCTCTTTCATGCATCATTCCAAACTGCACTGTTGGATTGAACTAACAGCAGGATGCAGTACAATTACCTCAGCAAAATGTTGCTGCTCAAAAATGACCTGATATTAAAGCACTGCCAATTATTCTGATTAGAGGCAGAATGTGCGACATTTTACACATAAATACAGCAGAAATCCAGAATATCCTCTGAAAATCATGACTGTCCACAATGAGTGTGACGAGCGAGTCCCGCTGTCTGTGATGCTGTCTGATCCGTATCTACATCGTGTTTACATGGACGGAGCAGCCAGCCGGCTCATCCCCTTGCGTATAAAAGTTGTTTAAGTGAGGGACTAGAGAAAAGAAGAATAACATACTGTACTCACTTCTTATTTGAATGTCACATAAGCGTTTTTAGTTCACGGTCATTCCGAGGGTAGAGGGGTTGGCGGTGTGTCGCTGTAGGAGAGCGGAGGCTTCAATGTGGCTGAGGTGTCGCCAAACAGCAGTTTGTTTGTTTTGGTTTCATGCTGGTGCTCAAGGGCGACATTTACTGGATCAAAAAGTCGCACATTCTTCCTTTAAATATCGAGAATAAGAAAAAATGTGTGACTCAAATAAGGGCCTGGTAAATCATTCAGCAGGCATCTGTCCATTATTTGAAGAAAGACTGAATATTGAGTACTTTTCCTGCTCTCTGTTGTTTGTGAGTCTGTGTAAAAGTTGACCTGATGTCACTTTGTGGTTTTTCAGAGTGTGGCCTACAATCTCTATGAGATTCCCTTGTTCATCGCTATGGGTGCTTTAGGTAAAACAATCATTATTATTTGTATTTGTTTCCACATAGGCTGCATGTGACTCTAGTATGGATGTGGTGTTTGTCTATTCGATTATACTGTCCTGTGGTTGTAAGATTATGAAGATAATCGACCTAATTGTCTTCCCTCTCCTACTCAGGTGGATTACTGGGAGCTCTGTTCAATGTTCTCAACTACTGGCTGACCATCTTCAGGATCCGGTAAGGTTCAGAAATTGACCAAATGTAAATTGTCATCAAGTTGTGAGAGGGCTTCAACAAAAGGTCAGGTGTCAGGCGTAGAAAGAAAGGCTTTGTGTGTGCAGTGTGCCAAGAAAAACAACACAAGGCAACATGAAGGCTTTGTTATTGTCTGTCAAAGACAGGGCGTGCTGCAAGATGAGGACATTTTCACATGAGCTCTTAAAGCTCTATCATTCAGAATGTCGGCATGTTGTGATTACAGTGTTTAAAAATATCAGATCAGGTTTGATCACTGGGAGACTTCCTTGTAATGAGCTGTTTTCACACATGCACTCCTGAAAGTTTCAGGACATTTTGCCCCTGAAATCTTCTCGAGTTGTTAATTGCAATTTACAGGAGTTTGGTGCATGCGTAAAAACACCTCTACACCTTTTTTTTTTTTTAAGTAGGGAAATAACTACTGAGGTCCGTAACATGATGACATTACAGCCTTTGTAACAACAACAACACTGTGTTGTTAGCTGGAGGCTAACGGTCACTAGAACTGTCAAGTGAATAAACGACACACGTACTGTAAACACTAACAGCCAAGATAGCTCGCTGCTTTCATTTGAAAAACTGCGGGTTATGTTCAAGCTGAACACAAACCAACATTCCTTTGGCACAGAGTAATCCTCACGCTCTTAAGTAGGGCCCGACCGATATGGAATTTTTGGTGCCGATATCGATAATAGGAAGGGAAAAAGCTGATCGACCGATATCGTTCTTAGATCTATGTTCGATCTGTAGAGATAGATAGATATAGATATACACATTTATTGTGTTGCTCCCTTAAATGCAGTTGGCAAACACTTGTGTGGAAAAAATTTATAATGAAGACAGGATGGTCACACAACTGGAAATACCTGTGCATGTATGTGCAACATCGCTTGACACTCTGCAGAGTGATAATGCTTGTTGTAATCCATATAGCGCCCCCTGCTGGTGAAAGACAAGTGCTAACGTAATACAATGAAACTCAAATGAAATGCTATTTGACTGCTGAATAAATCGAGTGATATCGGCGAATATCTGTGATTTTATTAGCCGATTCCGATAGTCACTGGATATGCTGATATCGGCCGATATTATCGGCTGCTCGACTAATCGGTCGGGCTCTACTCTTAAGCCTTTAGATTTCCTGAATCCTCATTTCACTCGTCAGCACATTCTCTCTATAGTGATCAAAGAATACAGAGCAACAGTTTCTTTTGTATTTTTGTTTGGCCTTGATTGCTAAATAAACCGACAGTATGACAAGGCGTCCTCTAGTATTCTTAAAGAGGCTTTATTCATTACATCTTACCTTTGAACAGCCAAACAATTACTGACCCATAAAAAAACATTCATTGAAAGCTATATATGGCATGTTTGTATAACCATGGTTAGCGTTTTTGGTCATAAATACACCTCGCTCCTCGCTTGGTATTTACAACATGTCATGGCCAGTCCTATTTATGAAACTAGTTTGACTCCACTTGACCTTTACAGAGCGTCTTCATCCCTGAGGCACAAAATGGCCGAGTTGGCACGGCCTTCTTTTTTACTGTTGGCTTTTTTAATTGAACCGAGAGTTTCCTCATTACATGGGAAAGTCAATAACACTAACAATGTGCCACATTATGGAAGTATGTGGTTGATCGAATCTATTATGTAATTGATTTTAAAACTTCCTTTGTGTGTGTATTTGTGTTTATGTGTGTTACAGTTATGTTCACCGTCCTTGCTTGCAAGTGATGGAGGCCATGTTGGTTGCTGCAGTTACAGCGGCAGTGTCTTTCACCATGATCTACTTCTCTAGTGACTGTCAGCCTCTGGGACCAGATCACACTGAGGAGTATCCACTGCAGGTACACACACACACACACACACACACACACACAAACACGCACACACACTGATTTTTTTCATGTTCAAATTATGGCATGTAATAAACCAAACCTGACTAATGCATGCATCGTTACACATCATTCTGTGAATGCTCTCTGCTCATTGAAAACAATTGACTAAACTCTAGGTGGACATGGGCCTTAGGCTGCATTTGGAACCATCAAGTAATTTAGCAGCACAGGGTTATAATAAGCGTATCTCCAGTGGGAGGTTTTCACAAGACAGAGCTAAATTGTAGTGCTGTGTGACGTGATTTAGGTTCAAACTCAGGGCATCATGTTTATATTTCCTGCTCCATTCATCAGCAACAACACCAGATGTGCTCCTCAGTCCTTCATCTTTGTCTGCATGTTTCTTCATTTGTAGGATTGTATGTTAGGTTAACAGCTTGTTCAATTTGAAGCAGACGCATAGACTAATGGAAGAGAAGGCTCTTTGTGTCTTTTTCATATAGTTATGACATGTTTCTCTCTTAGCTCTTCTGTGCAGATGGAGAGTATAACGCCATGGCAACAGCCTTCTTCAACACTCCCGAGAGAAGTGTTCGAAGTCTCTTCCACAACCAGCCAGGTAAGGAAAAGCTAGCAACAATATTAGTGTACAAACATTGTGCAACAGACATTTTTCTCTCTCTTTGTTTACTGTATGGATAAAAATAGTGAACATTATTGTGCTCCTTCTTTTATACCTGCCTATTCTTCTCCTTCATAAAGGAACCTACAATCCTTTGACCCTGGGTTTGTTCACTCTGACCTATTTCTTCCTGGCGTGTTGGACGTACGGCCTGGCTGTGTCTGCCGGAGTCTTCATCCCCTCTCTGCTGATAGGAGCAGCCTGGGGACGACTGATTGGGATACTGCTGGCTTCCATCACCGCCTCTGGCTCGGTAATTGCGTGTTTACAACGATCTGCTCTGTTGGATGAGCTTAAGGGGAAATCTTTCAGCTTCCCCATTTGAAACAGACCCCTAATACGGTTGCCCTCCTTGTGATGTCACAGTGGGATTCTGGTAAAAAAAAAATACCCTCCCTTCCTGTGTTGACTCCGCCATGTTTTCCACAGGGGGCACGCTGACGAGTTGCCATGGAAGCTCAAAGCTGAACTCGTGTCGGCACACCCCGCGGGGTGAGGGGGAGCTCATTGCATTTAAAGAGACACACACCAAAACGGAGCGTTCTGAGAGAGCTGGTTTATACAGGGTCACAAACCTCCTCTGGTGATTGATTCATGTTATATTTTGACCACAGCACAGCACAGATGTTTCATTTAGACCACAGGGGACTGTATGAAAAGGTGGAACAGGGGTATAATATGTCCTCCTTAATGTTTTGTAACAATTCTGCTCATTGCCCTGTGACACAGATGATTATACCAGCCTCTCAAATGACTGAGATTATGAGTTATGTCACAATATAAGCATACAAGCAACAAGTTGCTGTGAATTTTCTAATATGCAAACTTGCAAAAATAAAATAAAAAATTAGCTGTAACGGGCGACTCCCATGCCTCAGCTTGGGTGAATATAAGGATTGTCAGTGTGTCACTTGCCTGGATCAGTAATGCTTTATAGAGTGCCAACACTGTTTTCAAGGTATCTTCATTTTTCAGTATGAACAGTCAAAAGTGAAAGGAAGGTAATCTAATTGAAGCAGATATTATTTCTTACCTATTTGGCTTGGTTTTCTAGTTTGACTTTGTTGTGAATGTGTTTTGTTAGGTTTGGGCTGTCCCTGGTAAATATGCCCTGATTGGAGCCGCAGCTCAGTTAGGTGAGTCATGTCTCTCCTTACCTTGTGAGTGTTTTGTACCTCAAACATCACATTTCAAACGGTTACAATAATCAGCTATGAATCCTTTGAAATCATTTCTCCAGCGTTTTCGTCACGTCTTCTTTATAAAATCCAGATGTACAGTATAGATCGAGATTCTGTTGAATACTCAGTAAGAAATGAGGCTGACAATGCTCTGCCCTCCACAGGTGGCATTGTGAGGATGACTCTCAGTTTGACCGTCATCATGGTGGAGGCGACGGGAAACGTCACATACGGTCTTCCCATCATGCTCGTCCTCATGACTGCCAAGATAGTAGGAGACTACTTTGTAGAGGTGAGTGAAGGAATACACCGTGCATGCTGTTTTGAAAAGGTGCTATGTAACTGAATGTGAGAACTATTGACACTAGAAAATTAACTCATTTACTCCAAAAAGTGCAAATGAGTATTAGGAATATGCTTGATTGTTGATGTGCTTTAAAGTACACAACCGACTCTTTATAAAGAAATTAAAAGAAGAAATGAATGAGCTACTTATAGCTGATAAAATTACACTTCAGGTGACAGTGACAAGACTTTCAAGAGGAATCAAATTCAGCTGACGTCTATTTGCACACATAAAGCATAATTCCCTCTTTGCACAAAAAGGTTAATCATGCTGACTTCTTGAACAATTATTCTACAACCAGTGGGCCACAAAGATAACATATATTGTCTACTGTGTACAGTTAGCACTGGGACACATGCATCTTGACTGTCTTTCTGCCTCAGGGTCTGTACGATATCCACATCAAGCTGCAGAGTGTGCCCTTCCTGCACTGGGATGCTCCTGCCACCTCCCACTGGCTGACTGCCAGGTAACATCCTGGAAGTTGTTGTGCTTCCTTTATGTAAACAGTGATTTTCTTTTGTCCAGTGCCTGCCATTTTCTCACCATCATTTTCTTCTCTCTTCTTGATGCTCGTCCAGAGAAGTGATGAGTTCTCCGGTCACCTGTCTGAACAGAATAGAGAAGGTCGGAACCATCGTGGACGTTCTTAGCAACACATCGACCAATCACAATGGCTTCCCTGTCGTCGTGGAGGTTACTGCTAGTGATGAGGTATTTTGACAGAGCCTTTACATTGCACAAAGACAAAATAATGTGCTTAAGGGGACATATTGTGAAAAATCCACTTTTACAGTGTTTTTGAACATTTATTTGGGTAACCTGAGTGTCTACTGACCCACAAAATGTGAAATAAACCCATCCAGTCCTTTGTTTGTGGTCTGTACAAGTCTTACAACACAGAGAAAAATGCTCTGTTGCCTTCCTTGTGATGTCACAGTGGCATTCTGGTAAAAAAAATACCCTCCCCCTCCTATGTTGTCTCCGACAGCCATGTTTTTCCCAGGGGGCACGCTGACAAGTTGCCATGGAAGCTCAAAGTCGTGTCGGCACACCTTGCGGAGTGAGGGGGGGCTCATTGCATTTAAAGAGACACACACACCAAAACGGAGCATTCTGAGAGAGCTGGTTAATACAGGGTCACAAACCTAAATTTTGACCACAGCACAAATGTTTCATTTAGACCACAGGGGACTGTTTGAAAAGGGTTATAATATGTCCTCCTTTAATACCTGGTTTATTTATGTTTAAAATACCTCTATTAGATGTTACATTAAAAACTTTGAACACAATTTTTTCTTATTGCCTGAAAGTGGGAGTTTTTTTTTATTCTACAGTTTTACAAATTACAGACAATTTAAATCCTAATTTTTTAGCCATCAACAGGTAATGTTGGATTTGTGTCTGTTAAGATGTATTTTTTATACCAACAATTAGGAGAAGTCTTTGATGAAGATGCAGAATTTTAGATTATAAATTTGAGCTTCAATGCCAATGGAAATATTTGATTTCACTCATCACATCTTTTATTGATCTTTTCTCCCATTCAGCCACCGAAGCTCTGCGGCCTCATCCTCCGCTCACAGCTCATCGTCCTCCTCAAGCACAAGGTAACATCAGCAACAAGAAAAAGATGTGTCATCCTCACTGAGATCATTTAGATGGACTTTGTCATTGTTTGCCCATGCTTTGTCCTGAAAGGTGTTTGTTGAGTTGGCCAGGACCCGGCTGACCACGAGGAAGCTCCAGCTGAAGGACTTCAGAGACGCATATCCCCGCTTCCCCCCAATTCAGAGCATCCACGTCTCCCAGGATGAGAGGGAGTGTATGATGGACCTCACAGAGTTCATGAATGCAACACCTTACACTGTTCCACAGGTAACAAACACTTAGACACACTGCACTACAGATACGCAACTGTTTCACTGACGCCATGTTGCTTTGAGTTCATTTTATCTTTCAACGATTTGGAGAAGGTGGTGCCACGCTTTATCGACGCATGTCTTTATTATTGCCATGCACATCACGTTGGTGTTAGCCGAGCCTCTCTTTATCGTCTACAGCTCATTCAGAATGCTGCAGCTCGTCTTTTAAAAGACAAACACAAATAAAAAGCACATCTTACCTTCACTTTACTGGCTCCCTGTGCGTTTTAGGATTGATTTTAAGATTTGTTTTACTGACTTATAAATCTTTGAACGGGCTGGCTCCTCCTTATCTCTCTGACCTTTTAAAACCCCATTTTTCATCACAGACATAGATCAACAGTTTAGTTGCTTCTGACTGTCTCAAGGTCAAGCTCAAAGCTCAGGGACCACTGAGTGTTTTCAGGAGCACCGCTAAAGCTCTTGGACCCTTCACGTTCACATGTCGACGTTCTCCCACACTGCCTGTTTTTAAATCTAACCATCAAAATCGCACTTTTATGCCTTGGTTTTTGGCTCGGCTTGAAAGTTGACTTATACGCCGTTCATCCCTTTCTATTTGTCTTAACAAACTGCTGATTATACATTGGTCTGTGTTGTACAACACTTTGGTCAACTTCTTTTTTTATACTACTGTATATAACCCAATTTGCTTTAACCAGTATGTTGAAACTATGAAATGCAAAGTGTCTTAGACTTGCCTCGTGTTTTTGTAGGCTTCAAGAAATAGTTTTTGATGTTCCTGTCTCTCAGTAAGCACATAGAAATAGAAATAGAAACAGAAGGGGCTCCGGTAGCGTAGTGGTTAGTGTAGGCGCCTATTGTACGGAGGCTGTAGTCCTCCAGGCGAGCAGCTCAGGGATTTCGAATCCAACCTCTGGCTCCTTTCCTGCATGTCATTCCCCACTGTCCCTCTCTCTCTCTGATAACAGACTCTATCCACTGTCCTATCGCTACAATAAAGGCCCAAAAAGAAATCTTAAAATAGAAACAGAAATCAGAATCAGAAATACTTTATTAACCCCAGGGGGAAATTCGGCCCTCATGTCAGACAAAGCGATTGACAGCACTCTGTCAGAAGAGTCTTCATTTAAATTTCCCTTGTTGTATGTCAGGCGGTTAAAAAGAGAAAGAAGACGAGGAGTTTTTCTTCCAGAAATACAACACCTGACCGTGCACTGCAAAAATCAATAAGAGATAAGACATAGAGAGGGCGCCATATTCAGACAAAATTAGAGTTCCCTGTAGCTTTAAATTGAAATAAGTCTTTTTGTTGTTGTTGCAGGAAACATCCCTGCCTCGTGTGTTTAAGCTGTTCAGAGCGCTGGGACTCCGACACCTGGTGGTGGTGAATGATTCAAATGGGGTAAGAGTGCTTTTCTTTCTTTCCTTTTTTTTTGCTTTCAATATTAATGATGACCACATTTGTTCCGATGTTACATTGTGGGGTTTGTGACCCTCTGCAGGTGGTTGGACTGGTGACCAGGAAAGACTTGGCAAGATATCACCTGGGCAAACACGGTCTGGAGGAACTTCAGCTGGCCCAGACATAGTACACATTCATGAATAAGTCTATGAACTATGACCACCGTATGCCTCCATAAGCGGTTATCAACCAGCTATGCAGCCTTAAAGGACACGAGTAAAGTCTACAAGGTCCCTCTTGTTATTATTTTTTTTGTCTATACCAAAAGGGTCACTATGAAAAAAAATCTTCTACAGCACGACTTTAGAGACACATTTCAAAAATCTTGATCTTGTTTTCAAACATAATGGCACCTAAAGCACACATTTGCTCTGTTAATTATGTATGAAGAGATCAACCTGTGCTTCTTTGCAAAGATTATAATATGCACAGAAAAGAATGAAGAAGACTGTGTCAAAGTGAAACAAGTGAAGCGAAGTCCGGTCAACCTTTCCAGACCCTTTCAGCGGTTTAAAAAAAAAGGAAAACCAGAGAAGATACTCCCTGTTGTCAGCTGGTGCACCTCTGTCAGTTTTTTGTGTTTTTCTGTTCCCTCAGCATCCCGTGAGCAGTTAAATGTTACTTCCCTTTTGAGGTAATGTTATGGTTATAAATCAGTTAGCACATTGAGTCTGTTTTCAATCATTCACACGCTTTGCTTGTTTTGCAATTGAACTCATGAGACATAATCTGATGGTTTTTCACTGATTATGAGTGAGAGTTCATGTTCTACTATTTAAGGTCTGGTTTGGAAATGATGATTATTATTATTATTCCATTGTTGTGTAGTTTTGCACTGAATGAAAGCTGTTATTTATTGCTGATGTTGGATGCTTGTTTTAATTTAAGTGTGTGGCTTAGACTAAAACGCGATCGGGAAATCTTAAGGTTTCCCACGTCACATAATTCAAGACATTCTCACATGAATAGTCTGATGAATGGAGAGTTTATGGCCCCCTGTTTGATTTCTCTCATTCAGCTGAGTGATATCGTGAATAAACACACGCTCCCTTCTTTCTTTTACTTACTGATCAAGTCTATATTTATTCAGCTGTCAAGAAACAAATGGACTACTTAAAGGTACTAACATCCGATTCCCTACTACTTAATGTTTGCACTCTGATGTACTACTGAAAAAAGTCCCTCTCATGAAGCTCTATTTGAATGTAAACCGTTCTTTACCACATAATCAGTGTTTTCCTGTAATATCCCACAGAACAGTCTGATTTATAAATCTGTTATTTAAACTCATTTCTCCACCTGATATATTTCTTTTGTCTACTTTGTGCTCTTTGTTCTGTTGTACAGATGTTAGTGTAAAAATATAGACAATGCTCCGTTTTGTAACCACTGGATACGCCTTTTGTGAATAAAGTTGAAGTTTATCGATTGTTATTTGACTTGTGAGTCAATTTGTTTGGTAAACCTGAGCACAACTTTTCTTGTTGCTTTTCATCAGTTTAAAGCTTTTTGTTTATAAGCCACTAAAAGTAATCGAACACAAATAAAGAAATGCACCTTCATAGTTTATATCACTTCTCTCAGTGTCCACTAGATGTCAGTAAAAGCAATTTAAAAAACACTGGTTTACGGGGCTGCTGCAGATATGGCGGGCGGATAGGCTCTGCTTATGTGAATAAGTGAATGCTTATGTGTAAATGTAGGCCGTTATCTGATAGCAATGCACATTCATTGACCAACGTACAAAACCATCCACTTTGACATGTACATCAGATAGATAGATAGATAGATAGATAGATAGATAGATAGATAGATAGATAGATAGATAGATAGATAGATAGATAGATAGATAGATAGATAGATAGGAACTTTATTAATCCCTTGGGAAGGTTCCCTCAGGGAAATTCAGATTTCAGCAGCAGGTAGCACCAAAAACAATAAGTAGACATTTCTATATATACAGGTTATTAAAAGTAATGATTGTAGTAGCAGCAGTTGTGTTGTGTTGTTTTTGTCCTTGTGTTTATAAATAGATAATTAACAATAACAATAAATAATGCAAGCTGTTAAGATTGTGTTGTGGTCAGGCCTATTTCTCAGGAGGTCCCCCCTTTCTCTTAAGGAGGAGACCACCTGGGTCCCCTCTTACGCATTCTACTGGCAGGACAGTGTCAGTATAGATCAACCAGCAACCATGCTGGTGACTCTACCTGACACTGAGGCCTGAACCTGGATCTAACCTGGTGTTAGAGCTCCAGGAGAGGAGAGTGAAGCTCAAACACACGTTAGAACCTATCCTGCCAGTGAGGGACCATATGGGCCATCTCTTTACGGGATAAGAGGGGACCCAGGAGGTCCCCTGTTTCTCGTAAAGAGGAGACCACCTGGGTCCCCAACGTCTACTGGCAGGACAGCGCCAGTATAGAGCCACTAGCACCTGGCTCTTGATGAGCCTTGGTCTATGCTGACCATGCTGGTGACTCTACCTGACACTGAGGCCTGAACCTGGATCTAGCCAGGTGTTAGAGCTCCACTTCTCCTCTACTCTGGCGACTCAAACGGGTCCTATATATAACCTCGGTTTGAGGATTTTATGACGTATACGGTGACGTCATCAAAGGAACAGCGCGGACACAACGTGACGTTGTCTTTTGGTGTATTGGATACCATGGTTACCCAGCTTGATGTTGCTGGTCTCTGCGCAAGCGCAAAGGCGAGAAGAAAGCTGGATGTGCTCAAATGTCTAATGGTTGTTGATGCAAACTGGGGCTACATTTTTCAGGACATTAGACAAATAATTGGCTGCAGAAATGAGAACATTTGTGCACATTTTAATTCAATCAAGAAGATTTGTTTTCTTTTTTTGGACACTTATTTTGTCTTCGTTACACCATTCAGTCTGCGACGGCGCTTATGGTGTAGAAAACGTGTACTTTATTACTCCACAGGCAAGGATGGCAAAACATACAAGCTGTCGGTACATCAGCAACATGTGTACACTTCAGCAGCCACGCCAGAATACCAGCTCAGACTGTTTACTCAAACCACTTCTTTAACTTTCACTGTCATGTGCAAGAGCTTACACTGCCACCTGCTGGCGAGTGCAAAAAGACCTAACTAAACAGAAGCTATTAATGTCCCAGTATGTTTTTAACAACATGTTAAATAAAAGTATCTGGACATAACTCACACAAATAAATATTTTTACGGGTGCTACATGTTCAAGGCAAAATATCTTAAAATCACAACACTTAGTACTCACAGAAGAAATACTGAGCATTACCTTAAATGCAAAAATCTTTCATTGTAATATTTAATGATATAATATACAGAGAGAGGAGCTAAAGGGTTAACGAGAGTTAACATACTGATGTTACTCAGCTTATAGAGAGTGATATGGTTCTTATTGAAGCAAATCCTTTGGCTGAGGGTTCTCTTTTAAATGAATTAAAACACCCATAAATAAGTGACTTGTGAGCTCTTTTGGATCAAATGTATGTCAGGGCTGGTGCTGAAAGAACTGACCCAACATTGAGAAATTAACTAGCTATAAAAATATGTTCAAAGATGATCTAAGAAAATGTATAAGTGAAAGAAAATAATTAAAGTTAAATGCTGAATATATATGAACCAGCTAAATGGAACTTACCTGGGTCCCCTCTTACGCATTCTACTGGCAGGACAGTGTCAGTATAGATCAACCAGCAACCATGCTGGTGACTCTACCTGACACTGAGGCCTGAACCTGGATCTAACCAGGTGTTAGAGCTCCACTTCTCCTCTTTGGAAGTGGTACTAGTTGATTTGAGATGAAATTAAAGAGCGATAGCCTGGGGGAAAAAAGCAGAGAAAGTTAGAAATCCATCTCCCAAAGAGGAGAGTGAAGCTCAAACACACCTGTTAGAGCCTATCCTGCCAGTGATGGTACATCAGCACCATGCACACACTTCAGGATCTAGCCAGGTGTTAGAGCTCCACTTCTACTCTTCAGGAGTGGTACTCTGGTGACTCAAACAGGTCCTATTTATAACCTCGGTTTAAGGATTTTATGACGTATTCAGTGACGTCATCAAAGGAACAGCGCGGATCGAACGTGACGTTGTCTTTTGGTTTATTGGATACCATGGTTACCCAGCTTGATGCTGCTGGACTCTGCGCAAGCGCAAAGGCGAGAAGAAAGCTGGATGTTCTCAAATGTCTAATAGTTGTTGATGCTAACTGGGGCTACATTTTTCAGGACATTAGACACATAATTGGCTGCAGAAATGAGAACATTTGTGCACATTTTAATTCAATCAAGAAGATTTGTTTTCTTTTTTTGGACACTTATTTTGTCTTCGTTACACCATTCAGTCTGCGACGGCGCTTATGGTGTAGAAAACGTGTACTTTATTACTCCACAGGCAAGGATGGCAAAACATACAAGCTGTCGGTACATCAGCAACATGTGTTCACTTCAGCAGCCACGCCAGAATACCAGCTCAGACTGTTTACTCAAACCACTTCTTTAACTTTCATGTGCAAGAGCTTACACTGCCACCTGCTGGCGAGTGCAAAAAGAGCTAACTAAACAGAAGCTATTAATGTCCCAGTATGTTTTTAACAACATGTTAAATTAAAGTATCTGGACATAACTCACACAAATAAATATTTTTACGGGTGCTACATGTTCAAGGCAAAATATCTTAAAATCACAACACTTAGTACTCACAGAAGAAATACTGAGCATTACCTTAAATTCAAAAATCTTTCATTGTAATATTTAATGATATAATATACAGAGAGAGGAGCTAAAGGGTTAACCAGAGTTAACATACTGATGTTACACAGCTTATAGAGAGTGATATGGTTCTTATTGAAGCAAATCCTTTGGCTGAGGGTTCTCTTTTAAATGAATTAAAACACCCATAAATAAGTGACTTGTGAGCTCTTTTGGATCAAATGTATGTCAGGGCTGGTGCTGAAAGAACTAACCCAACATTGAGAAATTAACTAGCTATAAAAATATGTTCAAAGCTGATCTAAGAAAATGTATAAGTGAAAGAAAATAATTAAAGTTAAATGCTGAATATATATGAACCAGCTAAATGGAACTTACCTGGGTCCCCTCTTACGCATTCTACTGGCAGGACAGTGTCAGTATAGATCAACCAGCAACCATGCTGGTGACTCTACCTGACACTGAGGCCTGAACCTGGATCTAACCAGGTGTTAGAGCTCCACTTCTCCTCTTTGGAAGTGGTACTAGTTGATTTGAGATGAAATTAAAGAGCGATAGCCTGGGGAAAAAAAGCAGAGAAAGTTAGAAATCCATCTCCCAAAGAGGAGAGCGAAGCTCAAACACACCTGTTAGAGCCTATCCTGCCAGTGATGGTACAGCAGCACCATGCACACACTTCAGGATCTAGCCAGGTGTTAGAGCTCCACTTCTACTCTTCAGGAGTGGTACTCTGGTGACTCAAACGAGTCCTATTTATAACCTCGGTTTAAGGATTTTATGACGTATACGGTGACGTCATCAAAGGAACAGCGCGGATCGAACGTGACGTTGTCTTTTGGTTTATTGGATACCATGGTGCAGCTTGATGCTGCTGGACTCTGCGCAAGCGCAAAGGCGAGAAAAAAGCTGGATGTTCTCAAATGTCTAATAGTCGTTAATGCAAACTGGGGTTACATTTTTCAGGACATTAGACACATAATTGGCTGCAGAAATAATAAAAAGTGCACATTTTAATTCAATCAAAAGATTTGTTTTATTTTTTTGGACACTTATTTTGTCTTCAGTACACCATTCAGTCTGCAACGGCGCTTATGGTGTAGAGTAGACTCTACGGTGTTTACAAGTGAAATCTCCTAGTGAATGTATACTGACACGTTCAGAATCTAATGTTAAAAAAGGTAATGTGTTTTCAACACATCCCAAACGTACCACACGAGATCCATACAGTGAAATATGTATAATATATAATCATAGTTGCTGCACTATTACTGCACACAAACCTTTACAGTTTGTGTAAACAGCTTCTCTAATCTTTAAAGTTAAGAAGATCTTCATACAGCGATACAAATCAATGAATTAACGAGATGACAAGCTTGCACATCTTATTATAATAATGTAATGATCATATGGCTCTGGGATTTAACAATATCATATCATTAAATAGGTACAGCATGAACATTAAGACTCAAAGAGTTAACCAGCCTAAGCTTAAAGCAATGAATTATTATAAATTAATATAATGTGCTTAAGTGGAGAAGTGAAGCCTATATTAGAATAGTTCAGACACTCAGGTTTTGGGGACTCAGATTCTACTTTGATGAGTCGGACTCGAGACTTGAGTTTTTGACAATTTGAGAGGCATGTGGTAATGTTAGCTTAGCATGACTAGCAACGAGTACTTTGTGTGAATAACTTCTGATAAATCTTAAGAATAACTCATTGACAAATGACTTCAAACATTGTATTTTCAACCAAAAGAAAACACACACCGACTATTATTACATTAAAACATTTTATTCATTGTTACACATCAAATATATCTTTGTTAGTCACCTGTTGCTCCACAGCCTTACCTGCACTCCTCTCTCTCAACCAGGAAGTGTCAACCAGAGCTGAACCCAGCCTTGGGTTTATATGGGGGTGTGTAAAGTGGAAGGTGCCATGTTTGGTAGAAGTGGAGGGGTGTTTAGTTTGTTGAGATTAAAAATGTTATTTAAAAGGCTGTTTAAGTATTTACTTAACTGAAATGTATTTTGTCATGCTTTTAGCCTTACTGCAGATAGTATGTGTTGTTTGTAGAACAGGTAATACTCACCTGAGAGTAAATTGATTTCCAACCCCTTTTGGTAGGTGCCAGCTCCTATATAAGAGGAGGCTTGAGGGCCTCTTAGGTAGTTGGAGGTTGGAGTTGGAGGGTCACAGTGCTGGAGAGATTCAACAACTCATCAAAGCGTGTACAGAGCTGCAGGGGCCCAGACTTGTTTAGAGCTCAGTCTCTTCTTTTGTTTGTCACTTTTTGCATTACATATTTTTCTTGCAAGTATTATTTTTCATTTTTACATTTTCTCCAGGCCTGCACTGTACATATTGCTGCACTTGATTTTTTTTTCACTGTAAATTATTTCACTGCATTTTTTTAATGTTCCCTCATCTTTGGGCCTAAGCCACTAGGCCATCCTTACAAAGTTGACCTCTTTTATAGGCCTATTTCTTATAATTTGGTTTGTAAACTTGGATTTCTATTTTTGGGTAAAACAAAAATGGTGTCTCGTGCATTACCGTTAACAATTGATGGCAGTGGTGGGATCATTCTGTGATCTTTTGGATTTTTTTGGTTTTCTACCCTGCTCCCCCTGAAAAGAAGTCGAATGAATCGTAGCGGGAAAAGTTGATGGAACACCCAGGAAAGGCAAGCAGAGGTTTAAAGAGTACTAAAATATTCTACTCAAGTAAAAGTACTGTTACTTTAATAACATTTTACTTAAGTAAAAGTACCAGTTTAAAAATTTACTCAAGTAAAAAGTAGCTGGTTGAAAATTTACTTCAAGTAAAAGTTACTAGTTACTTTTTTTAAAAGCTTCTGTCCTGTGCTGCAAAAAGGATTTAAATCTCAAAGTTTTTTTTAATTAAAGGACAATCTTTACAAAGATGTAACTTTTCAGGTAAACATTTTCTTTTCTACCCCATTGACAAAAACAAAATATAATTATAGACATTAAAAAGGATTTCCCCTCTGTTTTTAACCAGCAGTATGTTTTAATGATGTATAAGCTGATAATCAAGGCTCATTTAGCTGCAACTAAACCTGAGATGAAAGATAATCCATTTGTTTTAAAATCAGCCTTCAGTTTGTATTAGATGTTTTAAAAAGGAACTGTGTTAGCAGGCTACACTGAAGCTTCTAACTCAATCTGTTTGGTTTGAAATATTTATTTTCACACATCTGAGATATGTTAAGTTGCTGCAGCTTATAACACCCAACTTCCTGATACGTCTGCTTCAAAATTAAAGTATATCAAAGAGATGGCAATTAGGGACTTTTATTGTGAAAAACTTGCCGGAACTAAATGTGTTTTACTCAGTAACGGATGTCATTTCAAATGTAGCGAATTACAATACTTAACAAAAAACCTACTTAAGTAAGGGTACAGATTTTAAAGTACACAAAAAACGACACAATTCGTAATTCGTTACTTTACACCTCTGCAAGCCAGCAATGAAGAGGAAGACAATGGAGCTTCTGGGACTGTAGGAAGCACTGAGGGTGAAGGTAAGGAGCCAACTCTGTCATACCTGATGTCCATTCTCCAGGCCCACATGGGTCAGCAAGAGGCCCGGGAGGCTAAGCATAATGAGCTAACTGCAAGGCAGGAACAGCGCTTTAAAGCACTTCAACATCAGATTCAGCTTCTGCAGTTAGAAGTTCAAGGCCAGAACAACTCCAGTACCTGATCCTCAGTTTTCAGACTCTGACCCATCAAATGTGGAGGCTCTATTGACTACAATGCACTATCCTTCTGCACAAGGTGAGGCCTCTGCAGGTTTTTTTTAAAGTATTTTTGGTTTTATTCAGATTGTGATATTAATGATTTGGTTTTATTGTTTGCCGTTGTTGTGTTTTTATTAATACTCTTGGTTTTATGCATGTTTTTAGAATGAGTTAACGTTCTGCCTTGGTATGACTAGTGACAGATTACCTGTACCTGTATAGCTTTGTTTGATTTAATGGACAGTTTTTCTGCTAAATGAGGAGCCAGAGCAGTTTGTGAGCCCTCAGGGGCCCCCTACTGGTCTAGGGCCCCAAGCAGTTGCCTGTTGACAGGCAGCGGCAGAGTGAGTAGCTTTGCCAGTGTGATGGTTTAGAAATGACACAAGATAATTATAGATTTTTGTCTCAATTACCGTATCCTCAATGATACATGAGAATTACTGATTCAAGTTCTGGTAATCTGTTACAATATTTACAGTCAGTTACAGAAGTTTAAGGTTGTGTTTTATCTGAATGTTTTTCTAACACCTATAGAAGTGATGTTGATGTAGTTACCAGGAGACACCAGCAGGGGGTGCAACCGCAACTGAGTAATGTATACTGACACTGCGCTTCCTCACCTGTCACAGGTGATCTGAGGGATGTTTTGTGTCCGTGATTCTTGACTCAAATATCCCCTTTGTCAGGTATGAACTTGAACAAAAGTGTTGTGTGTCTTGTCCTGGGTGTTCGATTTAAATGTATAGTCCTTCCAGAAGTTGTTTATGTTGCAAAACGTAATTTTTCTGTGAAGTTTTGAAGTTAAATATATGACCACGAGTTAAGCTAACAGTCTAGCCTGCAGATTAGATTAGCATCACAAATGCACAGTCGTCCGTGATACCGTGTTTCAGTGTACATCTGTTATGAGTTTTTATTCAGTATGCTTACTGTGAGAAAACTACTTACTACTTTGTTGTGAGTTTGTATTTGTTTATCGGCTTATAGTCACCTATAGGCTATGTGTGAATATGTTGCAACCAGTCAATACACAGACGATCTGAGGGATGTTTTGTGTTCGTGATTCTTGACTCAAATATCCCCCTTTTCAGGGATTTTACACCAGCGGTGTCAGTATCTCTTTGGGACAGTAGGTCGTAACACCAGAGTGTTACCTGTGTGTGTGTGTGTGTGTGTGTGTGTGTGTGTGTGTGTGCAATACTGGCGGTATTAACTTGTTTCTTGTGTACTTGCTGAGCGACTTGAGGAGACCCTGTGAAGGAAGCAGCAGGATTGGTCAGTCTCAGAAGATCGGGACAAATTGAGCTGAGTGACTTTTTGGCCTCTTACGATTTAAGTGGTGGACTTTTAGCTCTCCTTTGTATCCTTTGTTTTACCTGACTTTTATTCATGTTTTAGCAAAGACATTTTAGGACAATTTTAAGTGGGTTTTAATTTGGTGCCGTTTAAGGACAACCTAGCTCATAAATAAATCTGTTTTGCACCAGCACATCATTGTTTTAAGTCTCTTGATTACTGTCAGCGCTGCTCTCACCTCAATTAATTCAATTCATTATTCTTTTGAAATTACCATATTCCACCCCGTTTACAGTACCTTACACAAGAAGTAATTGAAATGATCATCCTTGTACAATACTTGAGAATGTTGTCCCCTGAGCTTCAGGTATGGATCAAAGAGCATGACCCAGATTCAGCAACAGAGGCTGCCAAGCTGGCCGATGTCTTTGTTGTTTCACGGAAAAAGGGTCAACCATGGAGCTACAATGCATGGAGGACGACAAAGGACAGCCACAAACCAGCCCAACAGTTCCAACAGGGGGCAGCAACCAGTGCAGGTAAGTCTCATGTAGGAGAGCCAGCCAGCTAGCAGGCCAACAAAACCCTCTAGCAAAAAGCTAATTTGTTATCTATGTGGACTTTAAGGCCATACTAAACCCATGTACCCGAAAAACTCAGCTAAGATTACAACTGTTATAGTTAACCAACAATTGGAGGTTTTGCGTACAACCTTAAAAATATGCATCCTGTCGAGACGTTTTCAGGATTCAGGGAAAATCTCACGTGAGTCCTTCAAATCTGGGATCTGAAAGAGGTAGTAAAAATGCCAAGGAATGTCCAAATGGTTCTTCTCTGTGATTTTGAATTGTTTGTTTTAGTGATTTTTAAATTGTCTTTTTTAATATTTCTCTGTTTTCTTTTTCTCTCGTGTTAAGCACTTTGAATTGCCTTGTTGTTGAAATGTGCTATATAAATAATCTTGCCTTGCACAAATGTGCTTTGTACCACGTCCTCACATTAAAAATGACTGTTCTATTAAAATGCAAAACATTGAAGTTAATGGAGCCACGCTGAGGGCCTTGCTCGACTCTGGGAGTGATCAGACACTGGTACACAGGAAGTTTTTACCTCCCAACATTGAAAGTGAAACCATCCCTATCTGTTGTGTTCATGGAGACGAGAAGCCTCATCCAACAGCTGACATGTACATTAAGGTAGAAGGTCAAACTTTCCTTTTGAACATTGGGGTTGCTGATAATCTGCCTTTTGATGCTCTTCTAAGAAGAGACCTACCAGTTCTTTTTGATTTGTTGGAGCTGTAACAAAGCAGAAAGTGTAACGCTGTGGTAACCAGAATGCAGGCCAAGCAATCCAACGAGCCCTCTGCAATTCTCAGTGCCCTGCCCTTTTTCAATGAGGAGTTGGAGACCACACCTGGGAGGTCTCGGAAAACCTGCAGACGGAGAAGGCGGGAAAAATTCCAAAAGACAGTGGTTATACCATCAACCAGCACTGAGCCAGAGTTACCACTAGGGTTACAAGTTCCAGGTAATATAAGTGATATGCAGAAAACTGATCCATCTTTAGTCTCTCTTTTCCAGAAAGCAAAGGAGGAGGAGCCGGAAGCTGAGTTCGACATCATAAGTGATGAGTATGTCCTGCAAAATGGCATCCTCTATCGTCAACAGGAGTCAGTGTTGCAGCTATTGGTTGACCAAGCAGCTGGAAAAACACCATGCTTGCCTTGGGGCACTCAGTTCCCAGGGCTGGTCACCTGGGCAAACACAAAAACACGGCTCGCATTAAAAACCATTTCCACTGGCCTGCGAAGGGATGTTGCTCAGTTTTGTAAAAGTTGCCCTCAGTGCCAAATAACATCTGCTAAAACACCCCAAGAGCTCCACTTCAAGTCTTTCCACTAAGAAGACTTTATGTTTGGTACAGTTATTTTCAAGGGTGGGCTTCTCGTGAAATATTAACTGATCAGGGAACTAACTATATGTCTACTCTTCTGAAACAGGTGTACCAGTTACTTGGTATCAGGAGACTCAGGACCTAACAGGGCTAACGGAGCACTTTAACCAGACCCTGAAACAGATGCTCCAGAAGTTTGTAAACAACACTGGTACAGACTGGAATCAATGGCTGCCCTACCTCCTCTTTGCATACAGAGAAGTACCCCAATCCTCCAATAGTTTCTCTCCTTTTGAACTTTTGTATGGACATGAAGTTTGGAGCCCGTTTGCACAGTTGAGAGAGATCTCGGAAGGAGGCAAGGGGAGGGTGGGATCTGTTAACGTTGTATCCTTTGTCTTCCAGATGAGAGAGCAGCTGGAGAAAATGGGTGAGCTGGCCTAATCGCACATGGCGGACGCCCAGCAGCAACAGAAGTCCTGGTACGACAAGTCAGCCAGGCAGAGAACCTTCGACCCAGGACAGAAAGTGCTGGTGCTCCTTCCTAGTGATAGAAGTGATGCTAATAAGAAGTGTGCTGGATGAAGAAGTTGATGAGCAATACTTACCTCTCTCGTGACCTGGTAGACCATGATCTCAGACGGCCAACAGCTTCAGGTGAGATCTATCTGTTATTCAGAAGTTTTCCAGGAGAATCCTGTGAGAACAAATATTGTTGAGCATGACAGTGTTGTGAGAGAAGGTGAGAAGATTAAGTTACAGGATCCTTGAGAGCCTGCTGGCCTCACTGAGGAGGGAGGTTGACCTGCTGCTGTCCCTGGGGATCATCGAGGCTTCAAAGAGCGAGTGGTGTAACCCAGTGGTGCTTGTACCAAAGAAGGATGGAAGCATAAGGTTCTGCATTGATTTCAGGTACCTGAATTCAGTTTCTCACCTTGTTGATTTAAAGTTATATTAAATTGCCTCTTTTATAGGCCTAGTTCTAATAATTTGGTTTTTAAACTTGGTTTTCTATTTTTGGGTAAAATAAAAACCCACCTTTTCTTTAAACTTACTCCTGTGTCTCGTGCCTTACTGCTTGGGCCCCCACAAGAGAATCCTTCTCATCTCGGTAAGAGTGTTTATAAGGCACACTACAAGTGAAGGCCTGTGTCTGGCCATGAAATGTTTGTCTGATTTCACCTATTGCCGCGATGATGTCACCAGTTGTAATAATCCCATTATCCCAATGATTTCATTACCTACATTAAGATGTGGGTTCTTCTTTTTTAGGCTTCGGTAGAGAAGCCATCCAGTGGCAACGAGAAAACGTTCGGCTATCTCCTCACACAGAAAGACGAGGGATCTGAAGGTAAACTTTTTACATGATTCTGAGAAAAGTCTTTATCAATTTAAAAAAAAAGCAAGAAAAAAAAAAGCTGTGCAATGTAACACGGGGGAGTTAAGAATCTGATCCGTCTGTGATTCAGGATCATTCTCTGAATTGTTGCTCTGCACGGTTTTGTTGCTGTGACGTAATGGTAATACATGTTATTGTTTTTGTCAACAGGGATATACAATGTGTTTCTACTCATAAGGGTGAGTTTTTCCACATTTCAAACCTTGCATTGGCAAAGATCGAGACGGGTATCAAATAGATTTTAGATATTCATCGTAGCCTCATTGTTAACCAAATGAAACATTAAATCCTCTTTTTGTCATTGCAGCTGTATAAATAATGGATGTAGGGTCTTTCAAAGAGGTTAGTTGAGACCCTCTATTGTTAGTGCTAATTTTTATTTTCTGATAAGCAGAATTTTAATTCCACCTCTCCACACACTCAGCTCCAGTCTCAAATCAAGATAGACTTCTGCTCAGCCAAGGATTACCACGACGAGGGCTGCAGTACATCGGTAATGTTCAGTCTGGGCCATGAAATCCACTTGGTGATCCGGGTCAGTGTCTTTTCCCGCCTGTTATTATGATACATTGGGTAAAAGTGAGTTACTGTGTTATTAGTGCATGTTGTGTGTGTATTTCAGCCTGTGTGTGTAACATGTCTCAGTAATGGAGTGAAAAAGTAATTTCCCCCTGTGGGATTAATAAAGGATATCTTCTTCTTACAATGATTGTCTCTGATAAATATATTATATGCTGTTTATATATTCCTCAAATCAACACATGTAAGCCGAATTAATGTGTATGCCAACTGAAAGTCAAAAAACATTTTTTGATAAAGGAGCTAGTGCAACATTTTACACATGAATACAGCAGAAATCAGTCTCTTTAAATGTCTCTGAGTCATGACCGTCTACAATGAGTGAGAAGCGCCCAAGTGTCCTGTTGTCCGAGTCGTGTTTACATGGACGGGACGGCCTTGCGTATAAAGTTGTTTTAGTCGAGGACTAGAGAAAAGAAGAATAACATACTCACTGCTTATTCAGATGTTACGGGTTTATTGAGACATTATTTTTGTGTATTGTCAGGATAAGTACGTTATGTAAAGAACTTTGTAGCGTTGGTTTTTGGTAAGTGCTCTGTAAACAAAGCTAATGGGTAAAAGAGAGGTAAAACAAATAGAAACAGTTGCACAAAGTTAAAAGGCCTGTTGGAAAAGATTGCAGGCGGCAAAAGTATATAAGCCTTTTTTTTTTTTTGTCTTCTCTTCTGCTTAAGGATACCCTGAGTCTTTGGGACCTTCACTTCCTTGTCATGATTCACGGTTGGCCCGATCTGGTCATTCATGACTTTGAACTCACCACATGAGTGCGGCTCTGCCTCCATGGTGGCGTATGTATCAGTGTTTTAAAACATACTACAGCTGTAATTTATACAGAGGAATGGGACTCAAGTAATGATTAAATATCTGTTTCACAGCCAAGACAAAAGCAGCATGAAGATGATCACACTGACCAAACAAGACAACTGTCAGGTATTTGTACAAATCCTTTTTAAGAACTGTGATATGTGATTTTCACGAGGCTGTTCTGAATTCAACATAAAGCTTAACGATTTTTCAGATCAACTCACTGCAAATACAATTCCTGCCCTCGATGGCTGTACTCTCTGGATGTATCTTCAGTCTACTGTCTCGTCCAGACAAAAATAAACATGGTAAACAGTCAACACTTATTACAGTGCTAAATGGATCTTGCATGCATAAAATAAATACATGTCTGCACATTTAAGTAACATATTTTACTCTTTCTGATTTCAGGATACCATTTATTTAGTTGACGGCATTTGTGAGAACCCAGAAAGTTTGGATATGTTTTATTTTTGATGTGCTGCTTGATAACGATGAAAAATCAAGAAAGACACATCCCTCAGTGGGTGCTGCATCCAAAATAAAAAATAGGTAAGGAAAGCAAAACAAGATCTGCACACCAAGAAGCTCCCGTTTGAAGGATTTATTAAGTTATGTTATGTTTTGCTTCCTTGCCCCCCCCCAATAACTACTCAAGAAAATGATAAAAGTTTTAAAATAGTAAGGTCTTTGTTTTTCTTTTGTTTCTCAACAGATAGTCGAGGAGAGGCGATTTCGTCTGTCGTCAGATGCTTCAGAGAGGCTTTATATATCTAAAGTATATACATTTATATCCTGTTTTGTGTTCTTTCTAAATGCAAAAGCATTGTTGAATTGTTTTTGTTCTATTTAATACTATATAAAACGATCGAAATAAAGTTTCAATAAATAAAAATCCTAAAATGTCTCTCTTCCCAGAATCACACATTAATATATATTTTTTATTAGTGTACAATAAGGCTGAGAGACAGGCGGACAGTCATCCAGACACTTAACTCTAAATTCAGCTCAAATGTAATGGCAAGACTTTTCAGCCTCTTGAAATGTGTTTGTAAAGAAGTCTGCACAATCTGTATGTAAACATGCTGAGTGAGAAAGCATTGCTTGTCCTTATCAAAAATTGCTACTGTTTGTGATGAATTCTGACTATTGCGATGTTTGTTGCAAATCCTTTTATTGGAATAACGATGAAAGTGCAGTTACTTTGGTGTTCTATTACCTACCCTGACCTATGTTTTAATGTTGTTCTTTTTAAGGAGGATAATTATGGGCATGAGGGAGATTTCTTCTGTCGTCGTCAGATGCTTCAGAGAGACTTTGCATGAGAACAGGTATGTAACTTTATTTGGATGCATTTCTTTCTTCCATTTTTTTAAAACATATTTACTTTGCAAGGCTATCATACATGTCACAATAAATGGATTAAATGAAAAATACAAAATGCTTCTATTATTTTCAGTGTTTTGTCAACGGTTGCATTCCCACTACCAATCAAGAGGTAGGCCTCCTTTAGGACATTTTATTTTACTTGTTTTTTTTAAACAGTTTAGATATTATGCCCAGTTGGAAGTGTATTCACTTGTGTGTGTGAACACACTTTTCCAAATGGGCATAATATCTAAACTGTTAAAAAGAAACAAGTAAAATAAAATGTCTTTATAATTGTATAAATATTTCAAAAGCAAATTTTTTTTTTCATTTTTCCCTTTGAACCGGTAGTCGGAAAGAGGGAAAGAGGGAAAGAGGGAAAGAGGGAAAGAGGGAAAGAGGGAAAGAGGGAAAGAGGGAAAGAGGGAAAGAGGGAAAGAGGGAAAGAGGGAAAGAGGGAAAGAGGGAAAGAGGGAAAGAGGGAAAGAGGGAAAGAGGGAAAGAGGGAAAGAGGGAAAGAGGGAAAGAGGGAAAGAGGGAAAGAGGGAAAGAGGGAAAGAGGGAAAGAGGGAAAGAGGGAAAGAGGGAAAGAGGGAAAGAGGGAAAGAGGGAAAGAGGGAAAGATCCGGGTGGAGACTGGGAGTCAGATTGGGTTCGCGGGAGATCGCGCGACCTCTCGCTCCCCGCCTGCTCTCCTCCGGGTGGAGACTGGGAGTCAGATTGGGTTCGCGGGAGATCGCGCGACCTCTCGCTCCCCGCCTGCTCTCCTCCGGGTGGAGACTGGGAGTCAGATTGGGTTCGCGGGAGATCGCGCGACCTCTCGCTCCCCGCCTGCTCTCCTCCGGGTGGAGACTGGGAGTCAGATTGGGTTCGCGGGAGATCGCGCGACCTCTCGCTCCCCGCCTGCTCTCCTCCGGGTGGAGACTGGGAGTCAGATTGGGTTCGCGGGAGATCGCGCGACCTCTCGCTCCCCGCCTGCTCTCCTCCGGGTGGAGACTGGGAGTCAGATTGGGTTCGCGGGAGATCGCGCGACCTCTCGCTCCCCGCCTGCTCTCCTCCGGGTGGAGACTGGGAGTCAGATTGGGTTCGCGGGAGATCGCGCGACCTCTCGCTCCCCGCCTGCTCTCCTCCGGGTGGAGACTGGGAGTCAGATTGGGTTCGCGGGAGATCGCGCGACCTCTCGCTCCCCGCCTGCTCTCCTCCGGGTGGAGACTGGGAGTCAGATTGGGTTCGCGGGAGATCGCGCGACCTCTCGCTCCCCGCCTGCTCTCCTCCGGGTGGAGACTGGGAGTCAGATTGGGTTCGCGGGAGATCGCGCGACCTCTCGCTCCCCGCCTGCTCTCCTCCGGGTGGAGACTGGGAGTCAGATTGGGTTCGCGGGAGATCGCGCGACCTCTCGCTCCCCGCCTGCTCTCCTCCGGGTGGAGACTGGGAGTCAGATTGGGTTCGCGGGAGATCGCGCGACCTCTCGCTCCCCGCCTGCTCTCCTCCGGGTGGAGACTGGGAGTCAGATTGGGTTCGCGGGAGATCGCGCGACCTCTCGCTCCCCGCCTGCTCTCCTCCGGGTGGAGACTGGGAGTCAGATTGGGTTCGCGGGAGATCGCGCGACCTCTCGCTCCCCGCCTGCTCTCCTCCGGGTGGAGACTGGGAGTCAGATTGGGTTCGCGGGAGATCGCGCGACCTCTCGCTCCCCGCCTGCTCTCCTCCGGGTGGAGACTGGGAGTCAGATTGGGTTCGCGGGAGATCGCGCGACCTCTCGCTCCCCGCCTGCTCTCCTCCGGGTGGAGACTGGGAGTCAGATTGGGTTCGCGGGAGATCGCGCGACCTCTCGCTCCCCCGCCTGCTCTCCTCCGGGTGGAGACTGGGAGTCAGATTGGGTTCGCGGGAGATCGCGCGACCTCTCGCTCCCCGCCTGCTCTCCTCCGGGTGGAGACTGGGAGTCAGATTGGGTTCGCGGGAGATCGCGCGACCTCTCGCTCCCCGCCTGCTCTCCTCCGGGTGGAGACTGGGAGTCAGATTGGGTTCGCGGGAGATCGCGCGACCTCTCGCTCCCCGCCTGCTCTCCTCCGGGTGGAGACTGGGAGTCAGATTGGGTTCGCGGGAGATCGCGCGACCTCTCGCTCCCCGCCTGCTCTCCTCCGGGTGGAGACTGGGAGTCAGATTGGGTTCGCGGGAGATCGCGCGACCTCTCGCTCCCCGCCTGCTCTCCTCCGGGTGGAGACTGGGAGTCAGATTGGGTTCGCGGGAGATCGCGCGAGAAAAAATGAGAGTGCGAGTGCGAGAGCAAAAGAAATAAACAAAAAAAAATATTTAAAAAAATGAATAATATTTTTTATTTGTTATATCAATGATACTAATTGTCATCCACAATATCATCATCATCATTATTTCCACCATCATCATTACTACCATTTGTAACAATTAATGGTATTATGATATGATATCAATGAGACAATTGTTGGCAATTTTGGTTACTTTTGTAAATAGCAGCAAGGCCATAGACAGTTTGGCAGCTTGGAATAGAATCAGAATCAGAATCAGGTTTTATCGCCAAGTACATTACAAGGACTTTGTCTTGGTGCGTTGGTGCAGAACAATTAACAAGGGAAAGAAAACAGAGCATAAAGAGACTAGCATAAAGACTGAGAAAAAGGGGTGAAAGCTAGCTGTGTTTAAAGCTAGCAGAACTATAAATTGGTTATTTGCATTTGTAAGTAGTGTAATATAGGAAACTTAAGTGGGTTTTGAGGGCAGTTTCTGTAACTTTGAAAAGAGCAACAGAAGTCGTTTCCTTTTTTCCAGTCTCTGTGCTAATTAAAGTTAACTTGCAAGTTACATGAAGTTTAAACTGTTTTCAATCAGCTGCTACACATTTTAAGAAAAATATATCTTTACACTAACTAGCTAAACTTTTTAGGAAGGTAATTTTGACCTATAGCAAGAAAGCCAGGGTATTCTAAACACATTAACCATTGCTCTGTTCTCTTCAAACTGCGTAGATTTAACCATGAACCAGCAAGAATGCAACTAGAGCAGCTTAATTTAGCCATAATTTGTTTAGTAAAGATCTGTTCTAACCCACTTAAATGTGTCAGATGACTCAGCATTTCAGCACAATTCCCTCATCAGAATGCAAAATATCCTATTACCAGCAAATGTCAGCGTTGAAAAATACAATTGTATTTTAAAGTATTTTTGCAGACTGAAATATCTGGACAAATAGATAGACATAGACTGTCCTAATGCAATAAAAATGTTGCTGATTACTGAAGAATCACGAATGCTCTGATGTTATGAGTCAGAAAGGTAAAGGGATGCTAGCAAGATTCAACTGCAAATCTCTCTATGTGGTTGAAATTTAGTGAAAACATTTAACAGTTGTTTAACCAAAAGATTAGATAGCTAACCATGTTAATGTCCCCAAATCAATATTTTAACAATCGTTTATTCGTGTTGTTAACTGTTGGTAGCAGTTTTAAGAAGAAACAGGGTGCAGTGGCCAGCTAAACTGGAGCGATGTACAGACAGTTTCCCTTCACCTTTAACCTTTACACCCTTCAGCCAATCAGGATAAAATATGCAGCCAGAGTAGACAATGCTATAGCTAACTCATATTTAAGAGAGCTACTCTGAGTTAGCTCTGTACCTGCTTAAATAGAGTGGTGATGCACTGACTCAGTTATGCTGCTGAGTCCATGTTATGAAAATAAAACTCAGCACAGCAGGAACTTGGCCGTTTCCTGCTGAACATTTTATCAGGTTTATCCTGTTTGAATAGAAATATGTGGCTCTGCATGGCTGAACCCTGGGTGGGCCTCTCACGCTCAGACACTCTTTATGACACCATTCACGTCTACCTTGTTCAAGCACACATTTTATAGACGCCACTCATTCCACCAGGGACCACTGCTACCGCTGATTTATATTTCCATAAAGCAGTATGATATAATGGGTTTATAGCATAGCTTGCTTCAGGATAGACAGGGAAAAAGACCCTCTGTAGACACTGACAGGGATGAGATGTGGGGCAAGTCATAGAAAATGGATAGTTTTATATTTGTTAACCATTGTAATGTGTATTTTGAAAGTGAGGCTTGACAGATTGAGAGAAGCACTTAAGCGCTGTGTTATTTTAATCAGAGAACCAAAAGATTTGTTCTTTTGATAGCTTACATGAGCTTTTTGTTCTAAAAATGATTTGTTTCAGTTCTTTATTTTTTGCATTGTCTGTGCTTTAAAGATTGAGTCTAGATTGTCTGAGCTGAAGTTGTTGGGTCACATCAGGTTAGCAAAAAATTCTTGTTCAGGTATCGTTTACGCTTTGGGCTCACAAGTATTCAACTCATGTTTATACTGACTGTTTTGAGATTTATTTTTAAGACACTGGCTTGGCTCTGCTTTTTTAGTTTACTTTAAAACAATAAACTCGATATGTCTATTGCATGCATGTTTGTGAAAATTATCAAAGTTCAAGCACACTTGGGAGTGTGCAAATTTTAAATTGTAGGCCTGTGTTTTCATGTTCACTGAAAAAGTAGATGGTTAAAATGACGCCTGCAGTTTCAATAAGGATGTTTCAATTTGTTCAAATACAGGTAATAAAATATGTAATCTTTGCAAAGTTATTTATAAATTAGCCATGTAGCTTATGTTGTGTGCCCACTTCAATACGCTTTGACTGTTGCAATTACATGTTTGACATTTTCATTTATTTCACAAGTTAACTATTTTGGGCATTTCCTAAGAAATCTGAAATACTGTTATACTGTCTAAAATATTGTTTGACAGAATATAAGACATTAGTATAATCAACTTGTATGAACTATTTGCTTTAATGTATTGCCAGCTCTGCTTAACCTGTAGATCTTTCTCCTCCTGAGTCTTGGCTTTTCTAAAGCACGAAAACTTCCGGTTTGCTCTCAGACTGCACTTTCTCAAGCACACCAAAGCCTGTCTATTGTTGTGTGCTGTAGCCCCCCGTCACTAGTTTGATTATCGACCAGAGCAATGTGTAAGCACAGGCAGGTGCACGTTAACCTGTGAGTAGGACTGAAGGCTGGTGTTGTTAGCAATGCTAACGTTAGCCACGATTTGCAAATTCAACCCACAATGCACTGCATTTTGGTTCACTTCCCTTGTTTGGTCCGGAATGCGTTCTCCCCTACGGCAAACCGAACTCTTGGAAGTGAACCAAGACCATCGTTTTTAAGGGGACCAGAGTTCGTTTGAGTATTCACGCAACCCCAAACCAAACGAACTATCCGACAAAGCACCCCAGAGTTCGTTTAGAATGGACCAAACAGCTCAGGTTCAGGTTCAGGTTACTTTATTTGTAACCGTAGGTAGATTTGGTAGGTGTGAGTGCACCTTTAAAGTTAGGGTGCATTCACACCTAAGCCACTTAGCTATGGTAGCCTACACAACATTTGACAGGCTTTCGTTCGCTTGACAGAGTGCAGTCTGAAAGGAAACCAAATGAAAAATGCAATACTGTTGCAACTACACCCCTTGTTGAATTCATACATTAAAGCTCCTGTGAGGAGTTTTTCTTTGATTTGAAATGAACTAAAATGAATCCTGAAGCCCCTATATGTCTTACAACAAATTGATCGAATCCATCTGCATAAAGATGAACCAATTCTATATAGTCATTTTAAATGTCTGTAACCTGTGCCGTGGGGTAGGTGTCAGACAGAATAACTGTATGCTAGAGAAACAGTCTTTGTAAACATTTTCTAATGAGATGTTCACAATGAGTGATACATTCGACTGTTCAAAGAAAACAGGACGACATAAAAAGAAAATACTTCTTAGAAATGTGCAAAACAAAATCAGAAAAGAGATAAGAGGTACCCCTTTATCCACAGGGGGCGCTAAAATCCACACAAACCAAAAGTTTCTGACAGAAGTTTTAGTTGTAATGTGACAAAACAAACTGGGGACAGCTTATATTAAACATGTTGATTTGTCTTCAAGCTAGAGACTGTAGACATAACTGGGGCACTGCAAGGAAAGTCCTTCGAAAAATGGTTTAAGTTACTTTGAAAGCTGTTTTTTGACAAAAAATTGAACTAGATTTCAACATCCTTTGGGTACAATGAAACTAAATGTGTATAAATGTGTGTGAAATACATCACAGTGAGGTTTAAGAGGGCGAGAGACAGAAAGCAGAAGTTGTCTCACATAACATGCTATATGACAGCCACACAACCGCTGAACGATATATTAACAAGGTGTGTGCATGCAGACATGTATGAAAGGGAGTGTGTCTGATTGTCAAAAGTATCCCCCTTTGTATTTCAAGATGATGGAGGAGATGATTGAATGAAAAAAAAGATAAAACTAACAGTCATGATTGAAGCAGACTCCTGACAGGGTGTGGTCACGAAAAGACTGAGGGAGATAAAGAAGAAGAAGAGGAGGAAGGGAAGGGGAGGGGAGGAAGGGAGATAAATAGAGACAGAGGGCGAGAGAGAGATGGCGTGACACAGTGATGAATAGGTGGAGGGAGAGAGTGGACACCACGCGAGAATTCAGAAAAAGTGTTGAAAAATGAAGAGGAAAAGCAAAGCATAAAAGAGTTGAGCGGTAGCGTGAGAAGGAATGAGGTGTAGAAAAAGAGGGGAGAGGAGGAGGAGTAAATGACGGAGGGAGAAGAGAGAGAGAAGGGGGGGTAAAGGATGAGCTCATTGCAGTCTCTGGGATGATGACACGAGGAGGAGAGGAGAGGAGGGAGGGAGGGATGTAGGAGGGGAGGGGTCCGCTGTGAATCGATAGCAGCGTCTGACACACACACGCATGCACACACACACACACATGCGGCTTCAGGCAGCTCTGCCTGCTGAACCAGCGTCTGACGGCCAGCGTTAGCTTTTAGCATCTTCTGCTGACAGTTAGCATTTTGGCTTCTTTGTGGAAATAGTAGAAGAAAAGAGGCTGTTAATAGTGTCTGCTGCTGCTTCCTCACCCACCCTCCCTCCCTCCCTGTCTTCCTCCTCTCTCTCTCTCTCTCTCTCTCTCTCTCTCTCTCTCTCTCTCTCTCTCTCTCTTTCCCTTCCTCTCTCACTCTCTCTGTTTCTCGCTCTCACACACATCCCCATCACACCCACACCTACACCAAAGGGTACCCTCCCTATTTTTCTCTCTTACGCCACCACGTTTTTTCCTCTTCCCCTTCAACCCCTGAAACTACATTTTTAAATCATTTTTTGTAAGGAGGACATGCTTGTCTGAGTCTCCCTTTCTATTTCTAATCTAGGACTTTTTTGTGTGGATTTTTTCCTGCTCTGATACTTTGTTGCTACCTGTGGAGGTCCCCCCCCCCCCCCCCCACCTGGTTCTCTGGTTCTTCTCCTGCCAGCCGTCGCACTGAGCGCAGCCCCGCAGAGAGGCACCATGCTGGGATTGGACGTGTGTGAGTTCGGGGGTCAGGTGCTGGAGCTGCTGTGGCTTACTATGTGCTACAGAGGTGAGGGGGCGGACGTGTGTGTGTGTGTGTGTGTGTGTGTGTGTGTGTGTGTGTGTGTGTGTGTGTGTGTGTTGTAAATGCTCTTGTGAATTAGTTAAACTTCACTGATCAAATTCATAATATTCTGTTGTATGATTGTGGTTTAAAAACACTCATATACTGACATCACATTCAAATCATCTGTGTGTGTGCTCAGATCTGTGATTGTGTGTGTGCAGTATGTCTCTATCCTGGCGGGTGTGGACATTTTAATGTCCAACATGGGGCGCTGCCAAGACAAGCTGAAGGTGGCAGATCAATAGCTATTGATCACACACACCCTGTGTGCATGTTTTGTGTGTTTGCTGTGTATGCCAGCTTTTGTGATTACGTTTCTGCTCATATATGCAAAGAGTTGTGTGTCCATGGGAAATGTCAGCAGAGAAGGGAGTAGGTGAGTGTGTGTGTGTGTGTGTGTGTGTGTGTGTGTGTGTGTGTGTGTGTGTGTGTGTGTGTGTGTGTGTGTGTGTGTGTGTGTGTGTGTGTGTGTGTGTGTGTGTGTGTGTGTGTGTGTGTGTGTGTGTCAAATGACACAGCGTATGCCAAATGGCTTGAGATGATGTTACTACTGTCTGCTCTTAGTTCCTTTTTTTCATTTTTTGTTTGCAACAGTCTCTAATGTATCTCTTTGTGTGATTGTGTGTGTACGTGTGTGCACATGCTAACTTAGCACACTGCAGCATTGCTTAGCAGTTACAGATGGTGGAAGAGACCTGGGGTTTCCCCTCACACAGGTGTGTGTTTAAAAATGTGTATTTTGTAAGATAGTGGGATTAGCCAAAGAGTGAGAGACAGAAAACCAAGAAAGGAGAAGTGTGTGAAGTTATTTCAAAGACAAGGACACAAAAACAGAGAGAGAAGGAGAGAGAGGAGGAAAAAAAAAAAGTGAAGTGAAATCGATTTATGATTTAAGGCAGCCATGAATAATCAATTCCAGTTACTTTTTACATTTCAAATAGTTTTGTGAATTGATCGCTCTGCCCCAGTCACGATTCAAAAAGTCACAGAATGTCAAAACTTTCCATTTCGCCTGCTGAATAATGAATTACTTTTTCAGCCCCGCCTCCCTATAGAGCTCAAACGGTCATCACTAATTTAAAATTACAAACAGAATATCAAGTCATTTCTGGGAATAATCACGAGTGGCGACAATTACCCGAAAGTTGTTGGTCCACCACAGAGAGTAGGTGAAAGTGTTGTACTGTTTTCTCTGTTCTCAGCTGAGGTGCAAGTAAACTGTTGCTCTCCTGAAATAAACTCACAAAATATCAATAAATACAGATGACGACGCTTCAGGTCAGGGTGTTAACAAAAGGAAAAGACTCTATTGAATGTTCAGATGAAGAAAGGCACAAAAACCATCAGCTGTCTGGTTCTCTGGTAGAGGAATGTCCTAAACTACTCCTGCTACAGCCACTTTCATAGTTATTTGGTATAGTGATACCAAGGAAGAAAGAAATCTTTAAGCTTGGTACTTTAACGTTTCTAAGAAACACCACTGAAGCATTTAATCATTCATGAGCTGTATGAATGTCATAACAAGAAATGCTACCTTCGCTTTTTCATGTGTTTTTTAATGCCAGTAACAAAACAACAAAAACCCAGCTTTTAGGAAGCAGAAACTCTCAGCTACACAGGAATAATAAGGGATTTGTACGGAAGCCCTAAGTGGACATAAATCCATAAATTGTATTTCCTCTGTTTTCCTGTGATAACGAGTGATTTTTGGTTGTATCCTCGAGATCTAGACTTATTTATTGCGTATCCCTGGAGTTGCAAAGTACAAAACAAACAGAAATATGCTAACTAATATGCTTAACTTTCCTCATAAGTGTGGACATTGGCAGCATTGCATGTCCTTTGGCCTATCGCAGTGACCAGCCTGTTGTTTTGTTTTGTAGATCACCAGAGGATTATCCCGTTATCACTTGAATACAAGCTTTGGTATCTCAAGTATTCAGCCTAGCACCTTTTCAGACTGCTTTCTCTTAAGCCCCGTTTCCACCAAGCGGTCCGGTTCGGTTTGTCTCGGTACGGCACGCATTTTGTGGCGTTTCCATTGACTAAAGCCGGGAAAGGTCCCCAAATTACCGACCCGTTCCGTCCTACTTTTTGTTACCCTTCTGTTGGGGTGCCAAGTATATCAATCCGACCCTAAAAGGTGGGGCTAAACACTGCAGTCCTTTGATTGGCCAAAAGAATCGTCACTTCCCGTGCGACAGCGGCATTAAAGGAAGCTAATGCGCTGTTGTTATGGGAACTATCAAGTAACACATCCAAGAGTTTTCTTGCTTTTTCGGCTGTATTTCTCCTCGCGACACGCAGCCTTCTCTGAAACAAAGCTTGATTGCGTCTTGTAACAAAGAGCCACATGCCAATGAAAAAGTAGATGAATTGCTGGATGTCTTCCATTGTTGGTCTTTGTTTACTGTGTCGCATTTTCTTCTTTGTTGAATTTATTAGCGAGGTACACTGTGTCGCGCTGCTATGATGTCACGCTATTACGTAGCTGATGCGGCTATCGGCATCCGGCTTACCTGCCGCCTACCAAATAGGGCACGGTTGGCTGTGGAAACGCAAACAGGATCAGGCTTTACCGAACCAAACCGTACCAAACTGTATTGATCCATACCGGACCCCTTGGTGGAAACGGGGCTTAGCATAACTAAGCTCAGCCGTCATGACGTCTTTGAACATTCATATTGATTCCGCAACTGCGTAATATTGGTGTACAGTCGGTGAATTCACGTTGCGTTTCGGCATAGAGAGAGCACAGCACAGCGGGAGCTCCACATAAACACACAGACAGACAAGCACACATACACTGCGCTGCGCTCACTCGCTGACTCCGCTGATAGCGTCTTGCCTCTGTAACGCCTCTGTTACTACCTTCGAAGACGATACAGAGGGGGGGTCACTTCTTCTCCCCATTACGCCTCGAAACATCAGTCTGGATAGGGCTACTATTAATAATGGGTATACCAGGTTATTGACCCAAGATGAGGGGATAAATAAATCGAGATCCTGAGAAAAAAACTAAAACAGAAATTACTCATCACAGGAAAATGAAGGGAAATATAATGCATGGATGTTTTTGCTGTATCTGTGCAGGTATTTGTGGAAATGACACATGGAGTCTTGTCAAAAACACTTGGCTGAGATTGAATTTTGAAAAATGAGGAGGAGGAAGACGAGATTTTGAGAGGAACGTGGGAGGAGACCGAGTAGAAGATAAATGGCAGGAGTGAGGAGCGAAATGACGAAGCGAGAAGGAAGGGGGCTGACAAACCTAGAAGAAAAGAAGATTGTAGGGGGCAAAGGAAAGTGAAAAGAAGACGACTACTAAGATGAAGAAGGACAAAATTGTAAAAGGAGGATGAGTAGGTGGCAGCGGATACTGGAGAAGGAAAGGTAGAAGAAGAGGGGTTAACATGAAAGAACACAAAAGGCAATATTAGTGGATGAGATCAACGTCTTGTGTCAGCAGCTGTTTCCAGGAAAGAAGGGAGTGTGTGTGTAGTTCTTTGTGTGTGTGTGTGTGTGTGTGTGTGTGTGTGTGTGTGTGTGTGTGTGTGTGTGTGTGTGTTTGTGTGTGTGTGTGTGTGTGTGTGTGTGTGTGTGTGTGTGTGTGTGTGTGTGTGTGTGTGTGTGTGCTGTGGCAAAGACAGAGAGTGGGTGAGGCCCTTGTGGCAACTCTCTTCATCAGCTGTCAACCAAAACACAAGCATGATCATGTGGTGTTCAAACAGGCTAATTGAATTCCTTTTCTCCTTTTTTCTCTTTCTTCATTTTTCACCCTGGTGTTTTTTCGATTTTACCTCCATCTTTTTCTCACGAGATCTCTCCTTTTGTCTCCTGTATCTGCCTTCTTATTTCCTTCTCCCGCTGTCAGATTAAATAACACAGCCTCCATCCTTTAGTCTCAAATGCTTTCCTTCTTCCTCTCTTCTCTCTACCTGCTCACTCTCACTGTTCGTGTACACACAGGCACATCAGTTTACTGTACCTGACTTCATCCCTCCTCCTTTTCTCTTCTGTTCTCGTCGTGATAAATGAGATTGTCTGGGTGAGCAGACACATGCGAGACCAATCAAATCAGTCAATTAGACAAGCTGCTGTCCGAACCAGGCTGATGGGGCCGCTGTGGACATATTACTGCGTGTGTGTAAGAATCATTACATGGGAGGAGGTTAATTATAGGGGTTGATGTATATTCACATTGCTTCTTTTCCATTGAGGGCTAAATATGTCACTAGCTTTTCTTTCATTCAACTCTCGTATTTCTAGAAAAGCAAAGTGAGTTTACTTTCTGCGTTTAAAAAATAGCACTGACCTTGCTTAGGAAATGGAAACTTACCTGAAATAAAGCGTTAAATATCTGTTACCTTGTGAGCAAAGAAAAATCCAAAGGTCCCATGTTAATCGAGCAGCAACCTCCAGTGTAAAAAAAAATTACAGTGTGGAAGTGCAAAAAACTGCAGTTCCTCTAGTGTCCACTTGAGGCTGGCTTCAAAAGCCGAGGAATCCCGATGAGGTGTCATAATAAATGCCCATTTTCACAACAGAAATATACATGTTTACAGTCTGGATTAAACATGTTTTTGTTCTCTCTCTATTGTTCATTCTTTATTGAAAAAAAATGTACAGGGTTGAGTAATGCATCTGTTTTCTATTGACAAAGGTTAAGAGTTATTTGCATAATTAGGGGTGTTGCTGAGTTGACTGACGTGTGCACATGTCGCTGTTTGCAAGGAGGCTTAAGGCTCACCTCAGATCCATCTCTTGGCCTGTTTCTGTACTCATAAAAAGGAGAGTTTGAGTCAGCATTTCCAATATGGCCACCGCCATTGTCGGGCTTCGTAACACCTCTTCAGAAGCCAATGGGTGAGACATGTTCACCTTTTATACAGTGGTTGATTCTCAAGTCCAGCAGCGTATGTTCTTAAATCACCTTCTTCTATTTTTATTCGTATTTGAAGGAAACGCCAAAGTTTTTCTCTCGAGACACTTTACAAAAATTAGTTAAAAGACCTTACTCATTGCTCTATTACAAAGACCCAACATAATCCGTCATGAGCACAGCATTCAGCGACATTAAGCAAAGTTACAGAGGCAAGATGATTCATCAGCTTTTGTTGCTGTTTGTGATGCGTTTATACTGATATATTTTCATTTAATGTTTCTTCTAAAGAGGGCATCTCATTTGAACACACGCATATCTTAGGTTAAACCTCTGCATAACACAGCAACACTTTAAACGACTGCAACAATACAAGTTAAAGATATTTAATATTGTCAGTAATACAGTCTACAGAATCAGCAGCATCCGAGACATGATATCACAGCTGGCTCTTATTTGTCGTCTCAGCATGTCATCAAAAAAGAAACACGGCAAATATGGTTCTATCATTTTGCTGGTTTGTATGATGAAGTTTTATGAGTGTCTCCTGTGTTGATGGTTTGTCAGCAGCCTTACACGGATATCTTGCAGGTGACAGATCGATTGTGAGTGTTAAGGTGGAAAAGGCCACGCACTGACAGCAGCCTGGAGACTGAAGCAAACCTTGCTGCTGTAATACTGTTATGCTGATCATTCTTCCTTTACTGTCTTTTTTCTGCAGTGTAAAAGCTTTTATTGGTTTTGCAGAACCCTGGAAGATTCATTTTATCCTCCTCTCTCTCTCTCTCTCTCTGTGTGTGTGTGTGTGTGTGTGTGTGTGTGTGTGTGTGTGTGTGTGTGTGTGTGTGTGTGTGTGTGTGTGTGTGTGTCTTTTTGGATGTGTGTGTCACAGCGTCCCAGAGGTCTAGTTATAGTATTAGAACAGAGCGGTGACAGCAGGCCTCACAGGACAATAAAAAACAGCAAATCAACGCTTAGGACACACACACACACACGTGTAGTGAGAAAGAAGTGTTTCCTGACACAGTGAACAGTTATCTGGGTTAAGGGAAGAGAAGGCAGACAGAAAGCAATTATGAAAATGGAGGAAGGCTGCTTAAGCTAGAGGAAAGCTGTTTAGAATTAATTTCTTAAAGTGCAGATAAAGTTAAACATGTCTTTTTAATATAAAGGTTACATTTTCAATAAATGGCTAAACAATCAAATGCACTTCTAATTGAAGCCATTATACGAATGTCTATTTGCTTTTGGGTAGAAAGTATGATAAGATTATTAATACTCCTCTAATATCTGTCAGCAGCTTGTAGCTTAGCATAAAGACTTACTGTACACAATAGCTAGCTTTAGCATGAAGGAAACAGGACCTTCCCACCTCTAACAAGTTTCATCATAACCAATTATAACGGTGTAAAATGATAACTGGACTGGAGCGAGGGTCAGCAACAAAATCAGCTTGATTCAATTGCTTCCTATTTGAGTGTCCTAACAGCCTGTGAGCAACGCAGTGTGAAGCGACACTTTTGTACTGAGCCCAGCTAGCTGTTATCCCATGTCAGTCTTTGTGCTAAGCTAAGCTTGCTAGCTACTGGCTCTTAGCACTCATAAGCATCAAACAGCCATGGGAGTTATATTTGTCTTCTCATCTTACTCTCAGATAAAAAGCTGAAATAAATTAAGGCTTCCCTTTCCCCAAATAGATTGAAATTTGATGTTTTTAAAGCTTTTATGCTAGGTGCTAAATGTGAAGTGTTAGCAACAGGCCTGATTGTTCCCTAACTGCGCAAGTTTTAATTTAATATTTTTGAATTGTTTGCAAGCCTGTCGTGTCAAAGTTTGTTGTCTTCTCCTGAGATGATGAAGGGATGACCTGCCCTACTCTGCCTCTGATTGGTTGGTACTCGCTTCCTTTTGTTGGGTTGGTTAGATTTAGGCATGAGGACCGATGATTGCTTGGGACTTATATCTTGGTAAGCCAATCAGAGGCAGAATAGGACCTCAAGTAGGGCAAGCAGCAAGTTAGGAAATATGTTAGAGGGACCAGTCCAGTTGCCTTTGGATCAAGCTTCGAATTTACCACAACCTGGATGACTGAGAACCTACACAGATAAAAAGGGGATATTTATGATTCTCACACTATGAAATAGGAGAAGCATTAGCATGTGACTGTGTGAAGATACGATATGATACACTTTATTGTCCCCTTGTTGGATGCTCATTTGTGTGACTCTCACGGCCAATGTGTGAGACTTGGCAGCTTTAAAGCTTGGACATTGTAAAAGAGTGGAATAACAAAAAAAAAAAGCACATTTGTTGAAGTCTCATGGCAACAGGGAGCCAACAGAAGAACAAATGTTTGGTGTGTGTTTTTGAGGTCCCATGTTAGCAGCCCTCTTCCAGTACTTTTTACCCTGAAGCCATGTTTCCCCCTGCCAAACAGATTGCATTGTTGATTTTCCCCAAAGATGTTAGTTTAGCTGTTATGTACATGAACACTGAGTCGGATTCTTGTGGTTGTTTCGCTGTCTCAAGATCCTTTTTTTTTTGTTGCAAATTTGATTTGGCAACAGTTTTGTACTTTTTACTCAGATATAAGAAGATAAATTATGTTGCTTTCACTGAACAACAGGTCCTTAAACTTAAACAGCAGAGTAGGCTGACAGTCAGTGACTTGAGAAACAATGGTGAGTCCATTAGAGGATACAAGGGTTGCATTTCGGTTAGGTTCTGGTTCTGTTAAATAATGAACACAAACCCAGTATTCATTTATTTTTAAAGGTAACAAGTGGTTTAGGTCTTTTTAGAATTCTTTCCCCGTAGCATCCCTCTCACTTCTTTTGTGTATAAAAAAAAAGTCAAAACGTTAATTATTCCCCTCACCATGCTTTTTTTTTTTTTCAGGCTTTTCTGCAGCATCACTGTGTAGTTTACACTTGTAGCACATATTTTACAGAAGGCACGTGTAATGATGCAGAAGATTATTCCAGAAGCAGCAGGGGTAATGAGGCAGTTTGATGGGCATCAAAGAAAATCCACTAGTTAATATCACATCACAGATGGGGGCTGAAACAGTTGAAGGGACCACAAACATATCCACACACACACACACACACACACACACACACACATGCTTACACATGCACACACTCTGCTGGCTAACAAATAGCGTTAGCAGATTTTTAACACCAGATTCACACAATATGGAAGGCTTTATCCCTGCATGTTCAGACTTAATTAAGCTGCTTTCTCATGTTTTGGCAAGCAATAAAATACACTGAAAATCTTCCACAGTTTATGATCCGAATTTAACATTTTTATCTCCTTTTTTTTCGGCCCTACAAAACGTATTTTATTTATACAATGTGACCAATCTAAGAATGAACTATCATCATGTTGATGATGTATGCCTCTGGGAAACATGGTCAACTTCTGGTTCATTTTGGTGTAGTCAGCCGCTTAGCCTTTTATGACTTCCAGCCAAGCCCTCTTTTTCTGAACCTGCAGAGATTACAGTCCAATTAACAACTTCAGAAGAAGCCATGTGTGCAAATCATGAGCAAAATGAAATTTTCCTCTTCAGATATGTCTGTAAAATAAGTGCTGTTATTTCTTGGTTTATTAAAGCGTCTGTTCATCTGTTTCTGTTGAGTCTCAGTTCTGCACAGATGCTTCTCTGTGGCTTACTTAGGTTGTATGAACCACAAAAAGAAATGGATTTTCTTGTGATTTACTTGCAATTAACGGGTCTTAAGTTTGCTGAAAGTACAATTGGAGGCTTTGTCAGATCTGCCCTCAAGGTGGAAAGGAAACACATTTTGAAAAACGTCATGCCAATTGCACGACACAGCGTCAAGCAGATTCTTTGCTCAAGTTAAAATCCTTGAGACTCATGAATTGTTTTTAGACACTCACTCAAATTTCCCTGTGACTGCAAAATGTTCCGTTTTTTTCCATTTTCACTAATTTAATTTCAGATTTTGAAACCACAAGGCCGATGCCATAATCTTCTGTAAGCCCACTGCAAGCTATCAATTTAGAATACATCAAGAGGTCATAGACTACCATAATATGAAAAATGAGAAAACTTGACTGTAGCAAACACAATCTAACTTGAGAGGCATTTTTGCTTAATATTGTTTAAAAAAAAACTACCACCAGAGAGTTTTAACCCTCAGAGAAAACCTTCCTGTTTGATTTATAAAGATGTACCTTTGTGTGCTGTTGTGTATGTGTGTAAGTGCAGTGTGCATTAAACAAGATGTGCCATGGATCTCTCTTGTGGCAGGTGAAAGTGAATGCTTTACTGTGTATTTTTCTGTCACATAAAATAGATTTGCTGCAAAAGTGATGTCACCGCACAGAGAGTTGAAAGAGTTGCCATGGTGACTGACAAACTCGGTCGTGTTTGGCCCTGATTGGGTTGTGTGCTGCTACAAACACAGGAGAGTGTGAGAGAAACCAGATAACTGTGTGTGTGTGTGTTTGTGGGCACCTTTGCTCGGCCACTGTGTCCCCGTTTAACACCTTTGATATTCCCTCATTTAAAAAAAAAGTCTGTATAAACACTGTGTGACTGCACATTCATATGCACTTGTGTGTGCAATTGTGTACCATCTTTCTCATCCAATTATCTTTCAGCACAGCTCCGAGCTGATGTACACTGAGCCGTCTCATTATGAACCGTTAAAACAGAACCAGAGGCCATTACAGGAAGCTATTACAGCACAGTAAATAGACGTCCAGCACTGTTTGTGTCTGTGGGTTCTCTTCTCCGGATAATTGCATTCTAGAGGTATGCATTGTGAATCTGTGTTGGCAGCCATGTAACATTTATTGTACGAAATGATCTCTGCTCTGCATGTGTGTGGGTGTTGTCCTTGTAAGTTGGTGGTAGAAAAACATAGACTGTGCGTCTTTCCTTAGCCTTGAAGTTGTTAAAATATGCTGCTTGTAAGTTTATTTCATGACCACAGATGTGTAAAAAAAGGACTATTATCAGCACACTTTTTATCCAATCAAATGCACTTCATTTATATCGCAATATTAAAACAACATTTCCCAAAGTGCTGCACAGAGAACTAATAGCAGAAATAAAAACTATAAAATACATTAAAACATGTGAAAGCCATTAAAACACGTACAAAATGCTGTACTTAAGAAAGTGTGTGCTGAAGCAAAAACACAAAGTCTCAGAAACACAAGAATAGGAATTTTAAGACTGAAACATGCTGAAAGTTTGACCGTGTACATGACCTGCAGTTATTGGGTATTCACTATCTTTTGACCTGTCAAATTTGTCCAGTTATTCTAGATATTCCAGTCTGCAAGTGTCCACTCTGATGGGGTACAGATGAGTTGGAGAGGCTATAATGAAATTTGATATTGAATCAAAATCCCAGATGAAATCAAATCCCCGGATGGCTGGAGCTGCCCTGCATAGAGTCATATTATAACGCAATCTTGCCTGTGTTGGTTGAGTTTTTGGATCACTGAAACATAACTCAAATGTTGACTGCAGATCAGCTATGACTTTCTGCTTTTATCTGACTTATTTGATAGTGTTGTAGTTCATGAAACTCGTTACTTTTTTAACAGTTTTACGTCTTAAATTAAGAAAAACAATAATTTTTGTCTAGAACATACACCATTTTTTGTTAATAAGAAGTTCATTTATTTATACATGTACTCCCTTTACTGTGTCAGGTTCTAATATCAGGTATGATGTATGGAAAGATTGTAAAGTAGCTCGACTTAAAAAAAAAAAGGTCTGACCAGCTAAAACTGCAGCTAGCGTTTAAATGCCGTCTAATAAACTGTCTGGCAATAAAATTGACATTTGTGAAGAGTTAACGCAAAATGTGTAGAAACATTTAGAGTAAGCTCCGGAATAAAATGATTTGAACTCTAGCCGTCCCAACTAATTGTAAAAATATAAACTGAAGAGTTATCATCAGACCTAGTCCAGTTTAAAGTTAATTTGAATAAAGACATGCTGGACATGAATGGAGGGAGAGTATGTGGTATGTTGGTATGTCTCACATACTGTAACACGTTTGTAATCTTTCAATGTTTCTTTCTGGAAGGTGTGATGGCTAACAAGAAGGATTTGCCAATTGAGGATGAAGAGGACGAGAGAAATTTGAACTACAATCCCCCTGCCCAGAAGTCTTTGGAGGAGATCCAGGGACTGGACAAAGAGGACCAGAGTCTGGTCAAGTACAAGCAGACCCTGCTGGGGATGTTACCTATTACTACAGGTGGGTGTGTTTATTGTTCTGGACAGTAACCTTCAACCACAAACATCTAACTGTTGTGGCTTCTTTAGAATAAACAATGTAAGGGTTATAAGTATGAGAATGGTTTTGTATTTCTGTTTCTCAGTCATCAGTCTAAACCAAGCGGCAACTTCCGAGGAAAAATTAAGACAATGTCGAAGTGCTAAAAATTGCAGTTCATCTAGTGTCTTGCTTAAGGCTGGATCTGGTATTTACTGTGACTACTGTGACTAGTGATTTATCAATGTGTAATAGCTCACTTTTCAGGGAGCACAGAGGGGAGGGTGTGGGTGCAGACGGTGCACTGAGGGACTGCTACTTTCAAAATCATGCTAGTTTTCGAAAATTACCAACCCTGCCTTTAAAACCAGTAAGTAGTTGCATTTTTGCACTTGTTAGCTACTATTGAAGTCAGTGTGGTTTATTAAGTTGGTTTTTAGGTAAGATGCTTGATTTATCAAAGTAGCATTCCCTCAGTGCTCCGTCTGCACCAACCCCCTCCCCTCTGTGCTCCCTCAAAAGCCACGCCCCTCACTTACATGCACAAGCGCCTTTGGTCCATAAGTGGACCTCAGCTCATGCTTTGAGTGTGGGTTCGTGCATGCAAGGGGTAGAGAACGAGCAGGGAGACAGGGAGGCATGATTTGTTCATCAGATTGGTACCTCGTGGCAAACATTGGTCAAAGTTTTTACAGGCTTACAACTGCTACAGATGACGGATTTTCTTCGTTCCTTTTTCAGAGCACATGAGTTATTCATTTCTGTCAGGACCTAAAGACAATTTCAACCAAAATCTTAAAAAGTGTATCTGGAGAAAATGACCAACCCCGCCTTTAAGGAGTCATTCCTGCAGAAGTGTGCTTGCCTTGCCAGCTGTTTCCACCTGGTTTCAGTCTTTATGCTAAGCTAAGCTAACTCCTCAGTTAAAATCTGATATGAGTAGTAAAACAGCAAATAAGGAATATTCCCAACAAGTAATGTATGCGCATGAGTGAGTTTTGAAATTAAGAATACTGATACTATAACAATTAAACTATCTTTTATCTCCAGACCTCTCTGTACCTAATGTCCAGGTGACCAGACTTACCCTGCTGTGTGACACGGCTCCTGGACCAATCACCATGGACCTGACAGGTACACAACCTGTGTATTCATTTGAACATCTAAACATTAATGTTATGAATCTTGTATGGTACTGGCACACCAGGGCTTCCTACATAGTGACTTAAAATCACAGATTTTCTCTGGAGCAAGGCGTCTGTCCACATTGTGCTGCATTTTATGTGCAGAGAGACTGCAGTGGGTGTGTCCATGCTGGAGAGGAGAGACAGCTAAATGTTTGCTTAGTGGGCAGTATCGACATTTCCCCCCTGGGAAGGCGACATGCAGGGGAGTGAGGCTGCTTTGAGTTCTTTTTAAGCGTGTGTGTGTGTGTGTGTGTGTGTGTGTTAGTGTGTGTGTGTGTGTGTGCGTGTGTGTGTGTGTATACTGTAATGTGCATGATAATCAGATGGCTGCAAAGAGATTATGTCACTTGCTTCAATGCGTTAGTTTGTACGTGCGTGTTTGCAAGAAGTCTGTGGTGCGTGGATGCAGGTTCACCTATCATTGACTTGTGTGTGTCAGGGTGGTTTGATTAATGGGTTTAACAGTTTGTGTTACTGGGGTGTGGGTTTTTCTTGGGGTTTATGAGTGTCTGTTGTGATTAGTTGTGTGTGTGTGTGTGTGTGTTTGTTGGCTGCAGTTATCCAGTTTTGAAAGAAACAAACATTTGATGGGGTCAAAGAAAGGGTACAGTACAGACCCATTGCCTTTGCAGGAGTATGTGAAGGACCCCTCATGGATAGGTTAACATACATAGATGCAAGTCCTACTTTTGCACCATCTTTAAGAAATAAATCAAAACAAAATATCAATATGTACAAATTTTACTCTATAATTTGTTCAAAGTTGACAAGAAACAGGTGGTCCATACTTGGTCTGTATAGCTGAATAGAACACAGTCAATTTTATAAGAAAGAGTGTGTATGAGTGTGTTAAGGAGGGATTTTTCTTTGTCTGAGGATTCCCTTGCACGCACAGTAAAACACACACACATTCACAAAACACAAGACAAAATCACAGACTGCTCAAATCAAAGGTCATCTGGTTGCTAGGAGATACTGACTTTCACTCTGATTCAAACACACAGAGATAGAAAGTATGCGTGTGTAAGGGATGATGTGCTGAATTGCCTAAAAAGGTAAGAGCCTGCTGTTCTTTCACTCCAGAGCAGATCTAAGGCCTTCAGATCTGGTCTCAATCACAGATGAGGGAGAAGGAGAGAGGCGGATGGAAGATCAATTGAATAATCTCTACTCGGATGTGAGCGCTACAAATGTCTGGCAGGAAGACCATTACAAACAGAAGCATGGACTAAAGGAGCATTTCACCTTTCATAAACATGAATAGTTTACGCACCATCACAGGGAATAGTTGTTTCTAGTTGCTACAGAGGAGTTCAGTCAGGTCTGAATAAATGACTTTAGCTGTATCAAATTTGAAAAATATTTTCGATTACTTAAAGAGCATCACTGCAATAAGAGGTAGCAACAGGACTGTTTTTGGACTTTTGCTATTGTTCAAGTTTACTTGAAATGACAGCAGAGGCCATAAAGCGCAAATATTTCTTCATACCCAAGCAGCAAGCCAATATGGAAGAAGAAAACATTGCTTTTCCTTGAGTGTGAGCTTGAGGCCGGCTGCAAAAGATAAGGAATCCCTATTTAGGTACCATGTTAAAATAACCGTTCTTAGAACAGAATAATGTTTACTGCCCGGTTCCAAAAAGGTTTTGGTTTCAATAGCTCATTTCTTTATTGTTAAAAACTGGGCAAGGTGAATTATTATGCTTCATCTGTTTTGATTATATTAAGGCTAAGAGATATGCATAAATATTTATAATTAGGGGCGTGGCTGAGTTGACTGGCAAATATAACTGTTTGCCAGGAGGCTTAAAGCTAACCTCACTCAGCCTACTCACGTGTTACTAGATTGATTGAAAGTTAGTTTGAGATAGCATTTCCATAATTGCTACCACTATCGTTGAGATGCTTCAGAAAGCAATGGTTGCTTGTTCATGTTTTATACATTCAAACAGTGAGCAGTTATTTTCTGAGAACTCATTTCACCCCTGTCTAGTTGATCACATACTGCCGGCTGTGCAATATCAAGCAATCCTATGCAATGACATGGGGCGGCTGTGGTAGAGTCGGTTGTCTCTTAACAGGAAGGTCGGGGTTCCGATCCCCAGCTCCCGCGGTCACATGTCCGATGTGTCCTTGTGCAAGAAACTTAACCCCAAGTTGCTCCCGCTGCTTCGGCGGCGGCGTGTGAATGTGTATGAATGGATAAGTTGACACTGATGGACAGTGCATAGCAAGATGGTGACTGTCAAAATGCCAAGCTTTAGATTTTAAAAGGGGGGTTCACAAATCAATGATTGATGTGACATTGTTTGCATCTTCCTTATTCTGGATATGAGTGAAACAGAGGTATGACCTTTGACAAACTGTGAATGTGATTACCAAACATAAGCAAACATAAAGTGATGGTCAATATTTTTCATTTTCAAGTGACCCGGCATGGTATCACTCTGCTCTTGACAATGTGTCATGGCCCTCTTTAGGCCTAAACACGACTCATTTGCCTCAAAATGAGCAGAAATCTTTAAGCTGAAGAGGAATTTGGTGTCCTTCAATTGTGCTGATTCTGCCTAAGTATTGTAATGCAATAAATCACTGAATCTAGATCACTGCATAAGCTGTGTAGTTTAGCAACGCTGATCAAACAGTAAAAATAGGCTTCCTTAAATTTCCCTGTGAAGCTGTGAAAAATGTAGATTTTGTTCAATGTTGATGAATTTGTGCGTTTGTGCCGCGGTGCTAAAGAGGAAAAGAGAAATAGCTTAATGTTGTGTGCGAGAAAGTCATCTTTAATCATTCATCTGTTGAGTAGTATTGAGTAGCAGTGTAATAATCCATCATGCTGGTGTATCGTGTTGCAGTGGGATAGCCGAGCCGGCACCAGGCTGGACGTGAAATGGACTTTCCATCCAAGGCTGAATGCATTAGAGAGCTCATTATACACTATAGGCTGTTACCATTGCAGTAGGAGCTCTATCTGCTAATGGGCATTTACTGCTCTGCATGTGGGTGTGTGTGCGAGAGAGACGGAGAAGAAAGGGTGGCAAAACACCGGGTCAGATAAACTGTACTGTAGAAGAGGTAATTTTCTACATTTTACCTGACTGATTTTTTTCATCAGAGACCATCACCTTGTATGAGTTTGTTTGTTTATTTGGGTGGAAGACTCAATCTTAGCGTCTCACCTTCTAACCGCTCCCTCGTGCCTTCAGGAGGTGTGAACTCCCTTTAGTGCATCCAACCTCAGATTATCTGTCAAAACAGACAACAACAGGGCAGGTGGTGCATAGAGCGTTTGCTTTTATTGGTCCGGTATGTTTTTCTATCTCCACTGAAACATTTACACAGTTATCATCTATGCAATAAGTACATCACTGGGACATAGTTTTAGGTTCATGAAACTTCCAGTTCCTTGAGTCTGAACCAAACAATATCCATTATTTATCTTATTCTTGAGCCATATTGTGTTTCTCTTCAATTGAATGTCAGTAAAAATGCTGCATAAGCATACTTTGTAACGCACCTCTTTGCTCTAGGATAAAAAAAAAAAATTTCACTCTGTGGCATGCTGCCAAATGGCTCTGCACAAAGACATATCTTTGAGTCTGACGTTTCAGCGCTCTGGTGCCCTAAATGTTAGCACAGGCTTTGTTAAACTTTCATGTTTCCAGTGTTCAGGGTTACTACTGCTGAGCACGCACGCTGCTACAATCCCACACACTCTTACTGTATATATGTAAGCCACAGCACATTTCTATTTTACAGTATTGTTATGTCATCAATACTGTTTGTGATTATTCTAAGAGTTTTATTGGGTGTAAAAACGATATGAGATTAATCTGTTTAAAGAACTGCATGCTCGCCTGAACCTTTGTTGTAACCCCTGCTGTACAAGCAGAATATCTTAAATATGCCCCTGAAGAAAAAGACCTAGAAGAATAAGAAGAGGAGGATAATCTCCTCTATCTGAACATAATAACGTTTGACTCCCAAAAAACATATTGCTATTTCCAATCCAACATTATTATATGTCTTTGATTTATAGTTGCAATGTTGTTCTTAGAGGCAGATCAGACCTTCTTTATGACCTCAATCTTGGCGTTACGGATGTCTCCAATCGAGTCTTTGACATGATGTGGTTCTCTCCTGATCATACAATCAGCTCCTGAAAAGGAAAGATCGCAATCAAGGCGTTTGTGTCATGTTGAAATCTTTTAAGGTTGAGTTCCTCATTCCTATCAACAGTTTGATTTATATTCTACACAACTCCCATTAGGATTAACTCTAACAAACATAATGTATACATCAGCCTCAGATGCAATTTGTGTTAAGTGCTACTTAGTAAATTTCGACCTGCCAACGCACAGAGCTAATCAGGGGCGTGTCCAGAGGGGTGGCATGGGCCCCCCTTGAAATCTTACTGGCCATCCCAGGTGATTGGTATGATTGGCCATTTGCCTTACCAGAGATGGGACTTGTGTTTTATTTAAAATACTTTAATTTATAACTTTGGTTGAGTCTTTGCAGAATGAAGCTTAGCAGATGTTGTCATGACCTTGTGTTACTGAAAAGTTGATGTGATTGGTGCAGACAGAAGGGGTAAATAAACCCTCTTCAATTCATGTGTGGGCTCACTAACTACAGGCCACCCCTGCACAAGTCAGTGCCGCAGTTGGGCCCCCCCAGTTTAAAAAGTCTGGACACGCCCCTGGAGCTAATGCAAACATTGTGATTGCATAGCATCAGCATGTTTAAGGTTCAAGACGTTAATTGTCACGTGCACAACAGTTACATAGAAGCAGCCATTGGTTGAAAAAGATCTCAAAACTCAAGGCTATACCTACAACGGGGCTCTAGTTTGATAAAGAAGGCTCCGGTAAAAGCAGAACATAAGACATGTGTTATAAAATAATAAAAAGGCCACCACATGGGAATATAGTGTATGGTATAAAATGTCTTCAAAAATGTAGCCCTTTGCAGTAGGTTTCAGCCATGTGGAATTTCGTAGGCATATTTATCATCGGTTGACCCACCAAAAAAGACTATTCTTGTCATGATGTTTACCCAACAAGAAGTCTGCTTTTTGTATTTCATTTGACATGGTGGCCTTTAAGGGGCCATTAAAAGGGTCCATACTTGGGCCGCTGTGGCTCATTTGGTAGAGTCGGTTGTCGATCATCCGGAAGGTGGGGGGGTTCGATCCCCAGCTCCTGCAGCCACATGTACGATGAATGTGTATGAATTGGGATTAGATATTTCTGATGGTCACTTTACACAGCAGCCTCTGCCATCAGTGTGTGAATGGGTAGGTGTGACCTGCGGCGTAAAAGCGCTTCGAGTAGCCAGAAGACTAGAAAAGCGCTTTACAAGCCCAAGTTCATTTACCATTTACTGTTATCGAGAAAATCCTCCTAAATGTTGTTGAGCTTAAATGTTGGATTAATGAATAAGACAAAAAAAATAATTTTACTCTAAGTGTAATGCTCATTTTAATATCCCTAAAATACTTTTCCTGTTTTGATTTAAAGAAAAAAGAAAATCCATATCCTTTCCCAAATACGCTGTATGCCTTTTTGCACATGCAGATCTACTGGTTCCTGATGCAGCAGCAAAAACAGACGTTTTAATGTGAAAAAGACGGATTAAATCAATGTCGCTGTTGTTTACTGGCATAAGTCAAAAAACTAATGTTATATGGTGTACCAGGCATTTTTAACTTTGTTATTCCCATAATATTTTTGGCCTTTTTTGCACCAGTACAATAGTTGGCTTATGTGAGCTTCAGCTGTGTTTTCCGTGGTTAGATCTTTCCTGTGCATGTGCATCCTTGCATGAGAATAAATTGTGTGCTTGTGTGTGTGTGTGTGTGTGTGTGTGTGTGTGTGTGTGTGTGTGTGTGTGTGTGTGTGTGTGTGTGTGTGTGTGTGTGTGTGTGTGTGTGTGTGTATGTGTTTAAGTGTTAGAGGATCAGGTAGACAGCACTCCACACTGACCTATTTTCTCAGTCAGACGCTCCCAGGGGAGGCCGGCATCGCTCCTTTTCTCTCTTTCCTCTTCGTCCCCTGAGACGAGAGATGGGCGAGGAGAAGAATCCAAAGGAAAGGAGAGCTTTATGCAACAGTTCTTAGAGAGAGACAGACTAAATGAAACAAGACTGAGAAAGAGACGAAGCAGTGAAAAATCTTCACCCTGGAGGAATGGTTTTATTAGCTAAATGACTTCCACTTTGATTTTATGTAATGGGACGTTTAAAGTGTTTCATGTTGTGGTGTCTTACTCCCACACCTCTGACAGTCATCAAAAGCAGAGATTTTTCTTGGCAAGAGTAAGATGCAGTTCCCTGGAGGCTTTCACCTATATGCATACATACATATATTTTTACCACGTAAGACACCCGTGGGAATCAAACCTGTAACCTTTCTCTGTCGCCTTTTTAGGGAGAGATGTACTTCTGTTTAAACGCTGTTCGTAGGTTCCTTCCTTTCTCTTTTTGTCTATCTTCTTTCTCCCTCCTTCAACACATCCCTGCTGTCCGTTTTTATTCACCCTCCTCCTCTATATCTCCTTCATCTCCTCTCTTCCTTCCTCCTTTCCGTCTATTAAGAAGCACTCAGGACTGATGGTCCGGTTTAAATTGAGATATAAGCTGATTAGGCAGTGGATACATTTCTGATTGTGATGGGCTTTTACAATGGCTTTGGATGCCTCCCCCCCCTTCCAGCATGAACTCAATCAACTCCACGGCATGACAAAGACAATTTTATTCGACACATAAGACGTGGGTTTTACTCTGAATATACTATGAATGCAGAAGAAATCACACCTGTAAGCATGACATTGACTCCTCCTATTGAGCTGAAAACATGAGAGGAACATGCTCCAAATCCCCTTCAATGATTATATCTTTGAGTTACACTGAAAAAAAGGTTGGCTGGATCTTTGCAAGTTTTTCACCTCTTTCACCGCACACAGACTTTATTTATCTGTTGTTGTTTTTTTAAAACGATCTTGTTCCTAAACCCTTATAATGGATGTAACTAAGTCATAAACGTACCGCCTCAAATTTGATGGTGAGAAAAAAACACAAAGAAGTAGCCTACAAGATTCACAAGACACCAGAATTTTTAAACTTTGATGTGATACTTGATATGAAATTCAAACAATATCTCAACCTGTTTCAACTACAGCAAAAAGAAAAAGTCCCAGGCACCAAATTTTGGGTATTCTTGTGTTTATTTACCAGAAATTTGGAAGCAAACTTCTGCACGCAGTCTGCATTTTTAAGTGAGGTATATCTTTTGTATTGAATGTGCCCGTAAAAAAAATACAATACACATTTTGGATTACATCTTTAAGTGTATGGATTGGCGTATTTCAGATTTTATTTGTTTATTTATCAAATGATGTAAAGTCTTTTGTCCGCTGCTGATTGCTTCAGGTCTTCTTATGTGGTATGATTCACGTGTTTAAAAATTAAACAGCAGTGCGATCATACAGTGAGTCATTTTGTAGCAGGTGATGTCATGTTGACCATGAGTGATGTTTATTGTTGTTGTTTGTGCAGGAGACCTGAGCGCTCTGAAGGAGAAGACCTTTATCTTAAAGGAAGGAGTGACATACAGACTAAAGATAGACTTCAAGGTAAGATGGATGGACGCAGTCCCAGTGGAGTGTTAGTCATGGAGAGATTTACTGTACATTACAACAAGAATGGATCGCTGTTAATGTGCATAGATCAAACCAGATAATCAGGTATTCACATTAAGTATTAAAGAGATAGAGAAGGAGAGGCTGTGCTGAGTAAGACAATATGTGCTGTACTATCAAACAAGACCATTATCATATTTAATACGTCTTTTCAGTGCTGTTCTGTTTATAGTGCCGGGAAAGATTAAAGCTGGAGAAGCCACTTGTCTTTAAAAGTCAGTGAAGTCTGACAACAGATCCATATGAATATTTCTAAAGTTAGAAAATTGATTGTACATTTTCAAATGTCTGTCAATGCCACTGTCAATTATTTGTTTTAAAAATTCAGTGAAGACCGCTTCATAATGTGCAGCATTCGATTCGAAAACAAATTTCCCCCATGTGATATCAAATTGTACGTAGTGTATTATATTGTGTCCTTGTTTCGTTTTGTATCATTTAATTATATTATTAGGGGCGGCAGCTCAGTCTGTAGGGACTTGGGTTGGGAACCGGAGGGTCGCTGGTTTAACTCCCAGCACGGAACAAGTCTGGAAATTGGTCTGGTAGCTGGAGAGGTGCCAGTCCACTTCCTAAGCACTGCCGAGGCGCCCTTCAGCAAGGCCCCGAACCCCAAACTGCTCTGGAGCGCTCGCTGTGACTGAATTTCCCCTCGTGGGATTAATAATGTATAAATTAATTAATTAAATTATATCTGCTTTTTTAAGTGAAATGGCAACAAGTGGATGGATCATCATTGAATTACTTTACATACGTTAACATATGTTAATGTTCTTCTAATAAGAAAAATGAGTCACTGTGATGATCCCGAGACTTTCTCTCTCTCTCATCATTAGTTATTTTAGACGCCTTTTTCGCCTTAGTAGCAAATGTTACCGCTAAAGTGAATATGTGAATTAAAAAAAAAGTTAAACAATGATGTATACAGCATTAACTTTGAATACTGCCTTGACTGAAATTAAATATACAAACACAAATTGTTATTACCTTGTGTGACAACAAGGAGATATAAACTCAAGCTGTGTTTCAAAGTCAAACATTTATCAGTGACAAATTGTCCATTAACTGTGTCTTTTAAAAGCCACTTCCCTCAGCCTCTCTGTCATCTCTCGTTCCCTCCATCATTCTCTTTCTTTTTTCTCATTCCTTCAAGCTGTTATTTCTGACTCTCGTCTCTCCATCACCCCTCTACACTCGTGTAGACACGCAGCAGCTATTTTCCACGCTGCAAGACCACTCTGTAAAGAAACACAGATTGCAGACGGTTGAATATTTTTGAGAGTAGATAATTACTGTAGATATAAGGGAGATGTGCTCAGAGTGATAAAACAGATAGTGTGGTATGAGGACACCTTCAGGGCAAACAGCTTCACTGCACAAAGGAGACACAAAAGCATGAAGTCTTTAACCCATACATGTTTTTTTGTAAATGTGGATAGTGTTTCTACCATAAAAAATGTTTTCACATAAAATTATTTAATTGTCATTCCATTGATTTCCGCGACCCGAGCCTTTTCAGTGGGTCGCGAACATGTGATTGGAAAAAAGTGTCAAAAAGTCTATGAGGCGCTCTTAAAACATGCTGGTTTTGTTCCTTCTCTTTGTTCCGTCACATGTTTCATAACATCTGAGGTCTAAACTGGTCTGTTTTTCAATCAATAAATCTGATTGGTTGAAAAATGGGTCACGATTTTCATGAAGGAGATGGTGGTGGGTCCTGAGGCTAGACCAGTTGAGAACCACTGATCTAAATCAACCTGATCAAAATCAGATCATTCTGTTTCATCTTGTGAAAGTGTCTTTGATTGATTTGGGTTGGACACCAGAACTTTTTTGTTAGGTTTAACAAAAGGGTGGCAGCTTTTTGTGTTACTGATGGTTCATGACAAAGATTTGATGAATCTGTGTGTGTCTGCAGGTGAACAGAGAGATCGTTTCTGGCTTGAAGTACCATCATGTTACCTGCAGAAAAGGAATTACCGGTAAGGTCATTTGCCAAATGTCTTGTTGAACAAAATACTTGAATATTTATCTGGTGTTTACTGTGGTGCTGATCATAAAGTGACAAGACGACACACAGATGTTCTCTCTAGCTTCACGCCACCATTTTTTAAGTGAAAATTGTGTTTTTCTGCTCAAGTGATGTTGACTTAAATTAAATGACATCACATAAGGCAGTGTATAAGTTTTCACACAGCTATCCAGTGGAGCGACACACACTGTATACAGCTTTCTTCTTCTCTAGAACTCCAAAAGACTTTTAAACAGATAGAAAATATTGTGTAGTTTTTATTGGAATACACATTTTCTTGAGCAGAAAGAGGAAGACAGCTTTGGTTTTAAACTGTCTTGTATCTTCCTGCAGTGGAAAAGGTGTCGCACATGGTGGGAAGCTATGGCCCTAAGGAGAAGGAGCATGAGTTTGTGAGCCCGCTTGATGAAGCCCCCATAGGCATGATGTCCCGAGGTCACTATCAGGTCAAGTCACGCTTCATCGACGATGACAAGATTGTCTACTTGGCATGGGATTGGAACTTAGACATCAAGAAGGACTGGGATCAATGAAGGCAGAGAGATTGAGAGTGATGATGCCATCTTTCCCTTTCGTTCTCCCTTATCCTTCTCCTCCCTGTTGTCCTTTCCCAGTTCCCCAACTCCATCCTGAGAGCCTAAAGCTCTACCTCTCTATCTGCTCATCTTTCTCCTCATTCTTCTCTACTCGCTTTTCTCTTCCTTGTCTTGTTTAGTACATGTCTTCTGAAAGCCATTAGATGACTTTAGAGAAAACAGCCCTCGTCTCTCTGCCTTCTGTTGTTTTTTTAACCTGTATAACAAACAATGAGGCTTTTGGAATCGTAAGATCCCCTTTATAACGTTCATTTTCTCCCATCTTTGTTATGTATCCAGTCATCATAAAGCTGTGACGGGTCGAGAGAAACAGTTAATGAAAGGAATCCAGCTTCAGGCACATAGGAAGTTCATTTGATATTTAGAAAAGGTTTGAATCTGCATAACTGACTTTTCTAAACAGAAGAGATGAAGAATGTTAAAACAGAGTTCAATTCGATGCTCAGCTTTTGTTTTATGATTTCAAAGAGAAATCAAACTACAAAAAGCTGCCATTTAAGACCAAAACCTGCCAGAGAATCGCCACGTTTTAAAATATTCTACAGTATGAACCTAAACCTGAGTGAACAACAAACTGCTATTACATAATTCAACTAATTATTCAAGGAGCCAATTCGCCTAAATTAACACAAAAGCTGAGCTCATATTGCAGCCCATCATTAAACTCTCCAAATCTACGACAATGTTAATAATCCGGGTTTCACCTCCCAATGCATTGTGGGAAATTGAGTTCTGAAATGTAATAAACATTATTAGGAATGATGTCAGACTTTATAAACTCCTGGTTTAGGAAAAATAAAGAAGAGAGAAGCACATGCATTCAGGGTTAGATCGGTTTTATTTGTTCTTTAATTCACTTGTTACGCGTATTTCCCAATTTTCTGGAGTCAGAAATGAAACGTACGATTCATACTCAGAGCCAAAGTTTTTGCGTTATGATTAAGTATTCTTTTTTATCCATCCTCCTAGATTTTAAATGATTGAACTTTTGACTGATCGAGAATAAGGGTTCAACAAAGTTCCTTTAAATATGTACATTCTTTCTATGATATTTTATATACTTTCATATCATTACTTTTTTTAAATGGCATTTTCTTTTTCGTTTGTTTTTGCAGAAAAAGTACATCATCAACTGCAGCGAGAAAGAATGTTTCTAATTAAATGACCCTGAAACTTCTCGTTTTAAACCATAAATAAAATGGTAAAGTGAGAAGAACGAGCAAAAATAATGATCTTTGAATTCTGATTCATCCACATTTTAATATTTCAGTTTTCTCAAGTCTTTGTGAGGCTTTTTTTTTGAAAAGGCAGACCAATGAAAGACTGTAACTGAACTGTGCATATTGTAGAAAGAGATGCATGTATGTCCTTTAGGATTTGATACTCAGTAAACATTTACAAAGTAAGCCCTTTCTAAACCTCTCTCGTATATCAAAGACACAAAATGTGAATACAATTCTGCTTTGAACATTAACTAAACATAACGATAGTAGCTGAAACATGGAGTACTGTCTTAGAAGTATATCAAGGGTTGAACTGAATACCCTTAAAAAATAAGAAAAATCATTACAGTGTGAAGTCTTTGGATATGATATTGTTATTGTTGCTGAGCATACTGAACATTGAAAAACATTTGAATTCGTTGTGATCTAAGATTAACTGTAAATGTAGGCTTGTTGGGTGTTGCATGGTTAAGCAAGATTCTCTCTTCATTTTTTATGACTTTATTGTAAAATTCTATGTGATTTAAAAAAAGAAGAAGATACTAACGCAATATCCAGATGTCAATGGTTGCCATATACTTAAGATACAGTGATTACAGGGATGTTTTTAAAGGACAAGAGTCCTGGGAATATTTGTCTGTATCTTAAAACCCCGGCCTGTAACAATCTTCAAATATTTGTGTCCAATCTAATATCCTGTATCTTTTAATAAAGGCAATTCAAACAACCAGTGAAATAGTATATTTGAAATATATCGCCTGCACTGACATGAAACTGTTGTTCAACATTTGGTCAAATGTTCTTATTCCTTGTGTTGCTTTAGCTAGATGGCACGGTTCTTATCACTTAAATGTTTATCAATTTGTTTCTACAGCCAGATGACGTTTAGCTTAGCAATAACGCTGAAACTGCTTACTGCTTTTTGTCCAGATTACTTGCGGAGCAGTTGTAGCGTTACAAGTTGTAAGTCTACATGAAAAATGGGATTTAAGTGTGGCACTAGTGGTGAGTAAAAACATGTTCTTGCAGAAGAATTGCTCAGGAGGCGGAAATCGTTGTAAAAATAAGGTGGTGGATTTATTAACCAAAAATGCACAAAAGAGCAAAAACAACAGTCCCGGGTAGATTAATGAAAAACAACTAGACTTAACAATCTGAAAGAAGTCACAGCCTCACAGCAAGCTTCCACAAACAACAATTGTTCCCCCCAGCCTCTGGCTGAGTCTACCTTTATGCTTATCTTGGCCCCGCCCTAATTGGAGCAAACCATTTCAGTCATAACAGGAAGCCAAAGAACAAAATTTAACAGCAAAATATAATCAAAATATTTCAAGTGGGAATCTAAAGCAGAATATCAACTAACAACAGTAAACAGGAAACTTGTTTTATTTAACCTATTAGGTATAGAAACAAGAAACACAACACAAACTGAAGGCTCCACTCTGGAAGAACCTTTTCACACCAGTTTTTAATCTCAGCTTACATAGATCAGCCTAACCTAGTGGCTGATGGTAGCCCATTAGCCTCATGTCCTTAGTAGAATCACCGCTCTTGCTCTTGGCGAGAAAGCTAATGGAAACGAATATTCATGTCTGTTGCAATCATTACGTATTAAGTGTAACAAGAAAGAAATTGGAGGGAAAATTTAAATCCCATGTCCAAGTTGGTTTTAAATATTTACACAAAATGCTTTATTGGACAACACAGTACAGTCAGCCATTGGCAAGAAAGCAATTGAATTTCAAGTGTAACATGATATCAGAGGAAAGTCCTTTATCTCTTGCCTATGGTAACATTAGCAAAGATTTTCTTTATTAAAAGATTTAATACCGCTCCTATTACTTACTCTTTTTTTTCAAGCTAACATGTTAGCCTGGCCTAATTAGTTAGTACGCTCATGCAAGCTAGAAATGTACACTTTTCCAATTGTATCTTGTTGCTCTATCAAATGCTAATGTTAGCTAGGAAGGTGTTGAATGCAAACGGTAATAAGCCAAGGAGTTATCAAATGTGTTTTTTTTAAACTTGTTAACATGACCAGATGTCCCCCCAGACTTTTACTATCAAGTACTATCAAGCCGTTTAAGTTGTGTATCAATCAGGAAGGAGTGAATTGATTATAATTGGTCAGATTCCGTAAGTTTTTACAATTTGCAAGTGTAACGTTTGAGAAAATGGCCACTGTGGGAGTATGGTGACCCATTCAATTGCTAATGAAGATTCTCAAATGGTAAATGGTAAATGGACTTGAATTTGAATAGCGCTTTTCTAGTCTTCTGACTACCCAAAGTGCTTTTAGACCGCATGTCACACCTACACATTCAGACATTGATGGCAGAGGCTGCTACGAACAAGTAACTAATCCCATTCATACACATTCATACGCCGCCGCCGAAGCAGCGTGAGCAATTCGGGGTTAAGTGTCGTTCCCAAGGACACATCGGACATGTTGCTGCGGAAGCTGGGGATCGAACACTCGACCTTCTGGTTGAGAGACGACGACTCTAATATTTCAACCATTTTAACCCACATAGTTTGTCCTTTGTTTGTCATTTTTACCTCAGCAGCTGTCAGGGGAAAATGTCATTATGTATGAAGATGGTTTCAGGATTGCAGTTCAGTCCAACTGATCCACGTAATATATTAGTTTAGCTAATAAATCAATGTGCTTCAGAATAGTTGAGAATATATTTAAAAACAGAGTAATCCACACCGTCTAATCAAGGTCAACATCTGTGACCATTCTGTTGACAAATATCCCCTCCAGTGTCAAAAGTCTCAATCTATTATCATCCCATCTGTCCTATTCCTCCGTGAACCAGCCCTCCCTTTCAGATCTTGTCATGGCCACGGTTGTGTTGTTCCTGCTGAGCGCCTGCTCCAGCAGGGCTCGTTGGGCAGTGGCTGGCAGGTAAAGAAAGGCATAGACCAGGGCCAGCAAAAGAAGGGCTGCCAGTAGAGGGATGCCCCAGTCGGAGGTCATAATTGGTTCATCACAGCGAGCCTGCAGAAATGACTTATCTGGCATTGTGTATATCTTTACTTACATCATCTTCAGGAATACGTTTGCAATGTCACAACCACAACTTTAGAGATAAACTTGTTTTTTTCTCTTCAAAGTGAGAGAAAAATCCTACATCTAGACAGCCTGAGTACTCAAACCTGTAAAGAAAAGATATTGGTAGCGAAGAAACCTTCTGGTTTCAAGATTTTAAATTACACAAAATATCCAAAGATCACAAGAGAAGGAGAAGTGATGAAGATGGAGAGTTTTGCCATGGACAACAAGAAATCATCTTTATCCAGGTAAACAAAACATCCAGGTGGGTCTTCTTTTACAGAGTCCAAAACAAAGGATGGCTTTCACTAGTGTCTTCACAATCAGATACTCTTTGGAAAAATGTCGAGTAAATGATTTTGTTGTTATAAGAGCAAAAGAGAATCCTGGTTTTGATCAAGGAAAAAACAATAGATCCATGTTGTTGAAAGGGATCCTAATATTGTATTTAATGTCCGCCTGCCTCTCTCCCTGTTGTCGTCTTTTTGGTCTGACTGAAATGTTCATAACTTCCGCAATGTGCCACAGGCATCTCTCAGACAAACCAATCTACCACTCAGCTCTGTGAAATGTTACGTAACAAAAAGCAGAAACACAACAATAGGGACATAAAGCCACAATTAAACACCTGTGTCAGATCTACACAGATATCCACATGGAGGGAAGCAGATTGGGTTATGAAAATCCAATTATGTAATGGTTCTTGATCTTCTTAGCTGAAAACAGATTCATACCTGGCTGCACTCAGGGATTATTTACAGCCTGCACTTATTACAACCAACCGCACCATATGTTCCAAACAATCAGTACTTTGGCAGTGCAAACTGTGAGGAAGTCCTAAGGTGATGGAATGAAAGAGGAAAACTGATTAGTATTGGGACCTTGCTGACATTATGGATTCACAGAAAATTGTTTTCCTGGGGAAGATGTTTGAGTAGTTTCTGTTTTTCCCCCTAAACACCCCTTAATGCAGATTCTGACTGCCACTGAATGTTACAGACAGAAAATAGTTCACCATAGCTTTGGTATGACCCTGTTTGTAGACGATGGCGCTATTTGGAGGAGAGGAAAACATATTCAGCATTTGTTCTTGCAAACTCAGAAGGCTTGTATCAAGTTGTAGTGAGCAGATAAGTGGGGAATTAAAAATATCTTCATGAAGAGTAAAATCGTGATGTTTGGCTTTAAGAGGAAAATCCCTGCTCTAACTCTTTCTGTGTCAGATGTCCTTTTGAAAGACTCAACATTTTCACATTTTGGGTGTGTGGATGGAAGAAAAACTAACATGGTAGACTCACATAGATAAAAAAAAAAAAAAAAAAAAAGTGCAAGTGTGAAAAAGTAAATAGTATTATTCATAGCTTAGCAGGAAGTGATTGGGAGGCTGAGAGAGACACCTTGCTTATGATTTATCAAGCAATGATAAGATCCTCTTTAGATTATGGCAGTCTTCTGTTAAAAGAAGATATTAAATTGGAAGAAGGGATGATGTTGTTATCACGCAGGCAGAGACTGGGCCGGTGTGGCTTGGATGCATATCTTAATGTTATAGGCCAGGGAAGCATCAAGATGGTCTACGTCAGTCTGCGAGTTTGGAAACTGAGAGCATTCATTAAGTGTCTTTATTCAACTGATTTGTACCAAAAAATACATGAGATAGACTACAAACTCTAACTGAGGAGGGCAGCATTACACTTCTCAGTGTACAGCCTGCCGAAATTCTATTAGGAGAAGAAGAAGAAGAGAAAGACGACATAAAACATCGTAGAAGAAGAAGAAGCGGCTGCGCAGTTCTAGGCAGCACTTGTTTTGTTTACATCTCTCTCTCTCTTTCATGTAGTATACTTTCGGTAAATATGAGCTGCTTATTTGTTAAAGCGTGCTGTTATTTGTATTCATTCATGCAATCGCAGTTTTATGACATAAACCTTTAACGAGCTACTTGTTCAGGGTAATCGTAGCTAGTACCAAATCAGTGTTGCTAACATGCTAATGGAAAGAATAACTTGCTGATAGTTCATCCAAAACTTATTCCACAGATGTTTTAAAGCGATGTTAATAGAGGAAAAAATCTCCTTACCACACATTTACACAGGTAACGTTTTACCTTGGGAAAGATAGCAGCTATGTCAGCAGACAAATGCTACTAGGAGCTAACTTTTTCTCTCCCAGTGTTTGAATTGGTAGTGTTGTTAAGTGTTCAAGCCCTGTGGAAACTAACATTTACACAAAGCAAATGACGGTACTTGTTCTTTATTTGAATGTCTGCACTGTTTGCCATATTGTAGAAGTAATATTCATTCCAGAGGGAAAATAACATTATTTTTAATTAACATAATGAACCTTGTCTTTCTGCATTTTAGAATTAAAATCAATTGTCATGATTTATGAAAATATGAAATCTGAAAAAGAAAGTTTTAATGATCTCCATAAGGTATCCCTTCAGGGCATTTGAAAGAAGAAAGCAATAATAGAACAGAGAGAAGTAGGAAGTCTCCCTAACATTTTTTTTTTTAACTAACTCTTTCATATGGGTCATCTTCATTGTAGTGTTAACAGGCTTTGAATGCCTACTACCCTTTTGGTCATAATTACACAGATTTGTATTTGTATATTCCTTTATTTAGAGATAGAGGCAGAAATCAGCGAGAAAGAGTCAGGAATGAGCTACATGTCAGACTTGAACTCTGGCCGCCCGCTTGGAGAACTATAGCCTCTGTAATTTTGAGTCGCATGCACAAACCACTAGGAAAGCGGCACCCCATAATTACTCAGTATTTGATATGAAGACAACTACTTTGTCTCTGTAGGGCTGTATGAGTCGAGTCAGGTAAAGGCTGGAAATGATGACCACACAGCCTGCCAGCCTGGAGAGCCTGCGTGTGCTTTACCACAGTGATGACTTCATAATAGTGGACAAACACTGGGACATCCGCATTGACAGCAAGATGTGGTACGAGAAACTCACCGTGCAGGAGCAGCTTCGGCACCGCTTTCCTGAGCTGGCAGACCCCAGCACCTACTATGGCTTCAGGTTAGAATCTCAATTATAATAACTGCATCTGCTCACTGACACCATACTTATAAAGAGTAATAGCCCTTTCCCCCCCCACACACACCTTCATTAAAGATAGAGTGAAGGGTTCAGTGTCTTGTTTAAAAATACTTTGGCATGTAGGAAACAGGAATCCAGGATCAAACTGCCAATCTCTCTGTTAGCAGATTACCTGCTCTTCTTATTAAGTCACAGCAACCTCTAATAGTTATTATAATATCATCGCTTTCTCTTCTATCAACAGGTTCTGTCATCAGTTGGATTTCTCCACAAGTGGTGCTCTTTGTGTCGCCCTCAACAAGGCTGCTGCTGGTCGGGCATACCGCTGCTTTAAGGATCGCACCGTCACCAAAGCCTACCTTGCCCTGGTATGGAACCAAATCTCAGTGACAAATGTGCTCACAAAAGATCATTAGTACCATATACGTGTCTGGTATCTGTTTGTGACACTGCAAGTTTTGTGGGGGGATTTTAGGAAAAAAGTTGAGTTTCTCTTTCTTTATAGGTTCGCGGATGGGTGGAAGAAGAGACGCAAACTTTGGACTTCCCCATTGGCAAGAATTCTTCAGAGGGGAAAACACACATGATGTGCATCGAGGGAACAGAAGGTATATAAATCTGACCCAGATTTTAGTGTGTTCATGTGTGTGTCTCATTTTTCTACATCCTGACAGGTAAACGTTCATTTTGTTCAGTAATTTATGTGTTTGAACTTCTTTTTTTTTTACAGCAAGATCAGATCTAAACTGTTTTCCTTACAGGGAAAATTACATTTATATTTGTGGATGTGGATGGCATCATCCACACACCTGAAATGAAAAAGGACATAAATATAGACACATAAGGTTTAAGGTGATTGGTAGTGTGGAAAATAATTATTTGCTACCTGATGATGCAGTCTTGAGTTATTTACACTCCCTGCCTTCTCAGGAAACTCATCCAGTCTGACAGAAACCCGTCACACTTTTACATGTTAGAGATCTGCGTGTAACACTTCAGGTCTAACATCTCACTTCAGGTTGTGAGAATCCCAAGCCTTGTCAGACTGAGCTGACAGTGTTGGAGCACGGGTTGTATGAAGGAGACCCAGTAACCAAGGTGCTACTACAGCCACTCACAGGTAATAACACACATTTTGAGAAATGCAGAATTTCTTAACTTTATTTAGAAACAACATTTTTTGACTGCTTTTCTTTATTTGGCCAGGATAGACTTCCTTTATTATTTAATTAAATCAACGAAGCCCCTCTCTGTGCTATTAGATACTGTACATACTAAGCAGAAAACTATGGAGATCTATTATCTTGACCTTTTCTCCCCCAGGTCGAACTCACCAGTTACGGGTCCACTGCAGCGCAATAGGCCACCCCATTGTCGGGGACTTCACCTACAGCTTGGGGGCAGACGAAGCCCCCTACCGCATGATGCTACATGCTCACCTCCTCCAAATTCCCCTGGAACCTCAGCCCCTGCTTGTCTCTGCTGAAGACCCCTTTCTCCCCAACATGGATCCAAAGTGGCTCCCGCAGCGCGTGTTACGAGCACTGACAAATACCGTGGAGGCGCTGCTGGAGCGAAGGATGGAGGAGGACAGGAAGATGAGAGAGGAAGAAAGAGAGAGGGTGAGAAGAGTAGAAGAGAGGAGGAAAGGCGGCAGGCAACAAAGGACTAAGGAGGAGACTGAGGAGCAGAAGAGGCAATGCCAGGAATGGCTGAGTGAATGGGCTGGAGACTGATGGACTTTTTTTTTTTAATTGTGCATATGAAATTATGAATTCAATGTCTGCTTATGAAAGTCATCTTAAGCATGCTTCATCTTACTTATCAGGACACGCCTGCATGCTGCATCGACTGGTTCGCCTCTTTTTTTTGGAAAGGGTTGGAAAAAACAACCTCAACAAACGAACAAAGACAAATAAACTCCCAAAACATAGCTTCTATAAGTTGACCTTAACTATGTCAATAAGGGGAGATGCTGGAGTATTTCCAGAGCATCAAATGTGCTTTGGAATATTGATTCCATTTTTTTTCCAGGAGCAGCTTATCCTCGAAAAACAGAGGATCAGTGTGAGAAGGCATGACAGACAGACCAGCAAGATTAGCTTGTCAGCATTTTATTTATTATCTATTTAAAATTAACCATGTGAAGAAAATTAGAGTTTGGTGGAAACACGTTGGACCAACTATTATCAGCTACCACAAATATTTGCAATGTCTAAGCAATATTGCTGACAGTCTAAATCAAGCTAATATGTCACATGCAACCCTTGTTGCTGCAAGTCATTAACACTGAATAGATAATCCATCTTTTTAAGCAATTCATGCTGCAAATAAAGGATTCTAGTGACAAATGTGTGTTGAAGGTTCATGATGAGATTTTCTGTTCTATTGTTGGCCGTCCATGGCAAATGTTCATCGCAAATCCTGTCAAAACTATACTGAACATGCATTAAATTCCACCTTTTCCTATGATTTTTAGATCACGTGTAGTTAATACTGTAAAATATATATCTAAAGAGCAGACTTTTCTTAATGACGATGCACTGCATAGAGCTAAATCAAGTAAAGTACAAGTTTTTTTATGCCCATGGTCGTTATACATAAAACCTCTAATAAGACTAATTCAAATTAGGGTAGAATTTAATCACAGTAAGAAAATACATAATTAAAGCAGGCATGTATTAAAATGCAGAGCTACTGTGTCGCAAATGTCTACCAAAGATGACAAAACAAACCTCATGGTACAGTTCGGCTAAAACTACATTACCCAAAATGCCTCATGTCGCTGTACCGATAGGTCAGCAACAAGGGGCGGGACATCAACAACAGCAGGAAGACGAGTGAGGGCAAAACAAGTGTTTTATTTTTTGAAATCGAGAAATTGGTTCAAAAATTCAAAGCATTAAATAAGTTGATCACTTCGTGCAAAATGAGCGACGCAGTTTTCTCCTACGAGAGTTTGGTTCACGCTCTATCAGGAGCCATGGTGAGTTCGCCTTACTTTCAGTATTCATTCAGGTTATTAAATGTGGGATTACAGACAGTTTCTAAAATATTAAGGTCAGCGTTCATTTGTTGTTAATCTTCCGTCAGAAACCTCATTCAAAATGTGACGTTTTAGGAATCATGACGCATAAATGGATAATCTCTACATTTTCTGACCAGACCTTAGATTCGGCAACAATTATCCAACTTTCTTTGCCGAATTGGATAGTGTTTTATCATCATCCAGGGAATTCAGTTTATTTGGTTTCTTGGTTTGTTTTGTGCTGTACACACGCATTTCCCGTTTAGTTGTCAGAATTGTCAATGGAGTTTGGTCGTCAGTGTATTCCTTATTACTGAATACTGACTGTATCCTGTTTTAGGGAAGTGTGACTGCCATGACAGTGTTCTTCCCTCTTGATACTGCAAGACTAAGGCTTCAAGGTAAGACACCGTTATGATTCAACCCCTTATTACAGCAATACAAGTCATTTGATAATGTATTACAATGTAAACCAATGTCATGGATTCTGTTTCCTGTGTTTTATTTTCGTTCAGTGGATGAAAACAGGAAGGCCAAATCAAGTCTCGCCATTCTGGCAGAAATTGTCAAAGAAGAAGGACTGTGAGTAACAAATGAGAGCTGACTCGGTTGAGTTGATTTCCAGCAAAATCTTTTTACAAGCTATATCTTATCATATGTAAAAGAGTTTTACATGTACATATATATTTTTAATTCACATTTCTTTGTCAGAATACCACAAATGTGGACAGTTTGTTTTCATGTGATTTTATTCCATGCTGACATTGATGTATTTTTGTATTGCATTTTAGGCCCTTACTGTTTCAGTATCATGAAATCTGCTCCACTACACTAAAGCAAAAAAGCCCCCTAAAATGTGTTTGTCCTCCTTCAGATTAGCCCCGTACAGAGGTTGGTTCCCTGTCATCTGCAGCCTGTGCTGCTCCAACTTTGTCTACTTCTACTGCTTCCACAGCCTGAAGGCTGTCTGGCTGAAAGGAAAACAGTCGGCACCCAGCACTGACTTACTCATAGGGATTGCTGCAGGTAAGAGAGTCCACATCATTAAAGATCGTCTTTTTCTTTCATGTACCTTTTTTATTTCTAACACTACTTCTCCACTTTCAGACTTGGACACTAATCAAGGCCATTCCTTTCTGGGGTTCTTGTCTTGCTTCTAGGTGTTATAAATGTACTACTTACCACTCCTCTGTGGGTCGTCAACACCAGGCTGAAGCTTCAGGGTTCCAAGTTTCGCAACACAGACATACGGCCTACCAACTACTCTGGCATTCTGGGTAAAATGTTATCATCTTGATGTGCTTATATAAAGAAACTCTAATTCTGTATTTACTCACTACACATAGTTTGTTATAACGCTCTTGAGTTAATACCACTCCTTTTTCTTTTAGAATAGCAGCTTATTTGGTCTTTTGTTTTTACAGATGCATTCGTGCAGATCATCCGTGATGAGGGTGTGGGAGCCCTGTGGAACGGGACCTTCCCATCCCTGCTGCTGGTGCTGAACCCTGGCATACAGTTCATGATTTATGAAAGCCTGAAGAGGCAGCTGAGGAGAGGAGTTCCCAGGGAGGTGAGTGGGAAACAGAATAAGATGAAGGAGGAATTATCAATAATATATGAGAAGCTTGATCCAAAGGCAACTGGACTGGTTGAAGATCTTGAAGACGTTTCACCTCTCCTCCGAAACGCTTCTTCAGTTCTAAACTTTTTGGTGGATGGAGCTCGAATTTAAGCCTCTGTGCATGCTAATGATCAAGGATGACTCGCTTCAGAGTTGTTAGCTGAGTCGATAATCTAGTTTCGCCTAGAGTCGTTGCCACCCCCAGTCGTCTGTGAGTCGTTGGAGTCACATGACTCCAATAGTGATAATTATTTGAGTGCATTGTTGAGTCCAGCTAATTTTAGATTAAAAAAAACAACCTTAAATTTAAGCCAGAGTGTGGACAGCATCAATTTTACAGATGAAAGACAAAAAAAAACTACATTTAAAGATTAAACAGTGTATAAAACAGGGTAACATTTTTTGACATCAGTGGACATCTTCTTTTATTAGTTTATTTAACAGGGACAATGTTCATCTTCATATGTTATAAACAAAGTAGATGCATAGATGTGGTTAAAATGAACAAATGGAAAAGGAAAGGAGGGAAGATCATGGGGGTTATCTGATCATCTGGATGAGTAGACACTAGACATGCAGAGTCTCACTAATTCTGATCATATGATTTTGGAGTTTAACCACAAGAGAGAGAGTTTACCACGTCTTTGCACAACTTCACACACATGCATTTTGAATGCATGAAGCAGTTTTGGGAAACTCGATACTTAATCTCTCACTTTGTAAGAGAATGTATTGGTTTGGTTTAAAGTTACATTCTACAAAGATTTTTTTTCCCTTTCTTTACTCCTATGCCGTACATTTCAAGGAAAACAAATCACTTGTCTCTCAGATGTGTTGCATTGTTTCAGTTTCGTTTCTGCTCAGATATTTTCAGACATTGAAATTGAAACTTTTACAATCTATTACACACTGGGAACTTTTTTTGTGGTATATTATGAATAATTCCATCCCCCACTTGATGACACTTTCGTCCCTAAAACTACTTCCTCCCCTCAAATAAAATACTTACTTATTATACTTATCATAATCCTCTGGTGATTTGTTTGCCACTGGTTCTATGTTATGATGACAGTATGGAGTTTAACAATGTTTCCCTCTGTTCTCCCCTCAAGCTGTCATCCATAGAGGTCTTCATCATCGGGGCGGTTGCCAAAGCTATTGCTACCACGGTTACATACCCACTGCAGACTATACAGTCCATTCTTAGGGTAGGTGTTGTGTCTGCGCCTGGTGGTTTTTGTTTACTCGTGCACTTGCTGAAAAGTTTAATCTGCTGATCATTTTAAAGACAAACAAAATCATTTGCCCTCACAAAAATTAAAAAATTGCCAAAATCCCTACAGTTCGGTCAGTTCAACGAGTCAACAGACAACTCCAGACTACTGACCAGTCTGAGGACGATCAAGTGTCTGTTGGTCAACAGAGTGAGGTGGGCACACACACTTATTACATAATTTGTTAAAAACTTGACAGCATCCTTACATGTGGTTTTTGCATGAGGTATTTTGTCTTTTTCAACATAATATTTGTTGTTGTACCCAAAATCATGCAATCATCTTTGTGCTTTAAACCCTGATTTGCTCCAACAGGAAGTCTGGTATGTTGGGTCTGTTTAAAGGCCTGGAAGCCAAGCTGCTGCAGACGGTGCTGACTGCTGCTCTCATGTTCCTTCTCTATGAGAAGATCGCCAGCTGCACCTTCAGAGTCATGGGAATGAGCCCCCACCATTACAAGAAACACTAGCTGGAAAGGTGAACCACAAACATGGACACTTTGAAGCAGTAACGCTCTGAATGACTCACTGGCTCACTGCTTACAGACTTCCCCTCCCTGGAAATCTGTCCTTCATGCCATGAATCCTCAACCAATAAAATATTTTTACAAACTTTAAGTAAGCTGCTACTTTTTCTTTGTGTGAGAAAAAAATAATAATCAGCCAGTAAGATTATATATTTATGGAGAGACAACAGGTGTCATTTTTTGACAAAAGGACAGGCCAGACGGAGACCAGTAAACAAACTGCAGAAAAATGTTTTCCTCATGTAATTTCACATTGTGGTGTCTATGTCACTAATAAACACTAACTAACTGTCTACTGAAAACTACTGAATCTCATATTGATAGGAAACTTTCCCTAAAAAATTAGTATCTCAAACTTATGGGATAAATAACTATTTTGAGAATAAAGCTCAAGTCACTACACCAAGTGTTTTGAGAAAGTTTGTCGTTTTATGTCATTTGAGATAGTTTCCCATTAGAAAAACTAATTAATTAAAATGAATGCAGGAGTTTAAACACTAATATCTTCCAATAAACGTTCTCCTCTAACAAACTTCTGCGTTTTTGCAACACACATCATGTTAATACAGAATGATGCATTTTGTCTAACTTTGAGGAACAAGTTAATAATTCTCAAAGTATAGTTTCTTTGATAATGAACAGCCCGGCCTTCACACTCTGCCCGGCATCCGGCACACACCTTGGTACACACGTGGATCAGTCGTGAGAGCCTGCGCAAGTACACAAGTTGTGGGATAGATGTAAGCAGCGGCGAACCGGGTATAAGATGATCCATCCGCATGCTGTACAAATCAGAGGTACAGCAGTTACGTAACGCGACAGTAGCTCAGACTATCATAATTACGTAAGCAACTCAGCGGCTCCTGACTCTCCCTGCTAACAGAAAGTGCTAAAGTTGTGTTGTGCCTTTTACACCATCATGGATTCAACGACCACAAAAGAAACAGAGAAGCACTGCGTCCTGTGTTGCCAAGAAGTTGAGATCTTCGCCTTAGGAAAATGCGACCATCCGGTTTGCTACCGCTGCTCCACCAAGATGAGAGTGCTGTGCGACCAGAAGTACTGTGCTGTTTGCCGGGAGGAGCTCGACAAGGTGGGCATTCCCTCGCTACTGTGGCTCGGGGATGTCGCTCGGTGTTGCTAGCTAGGCCGCGATGTTCTGGTAGCGTTGTCGTAGTAAATGAGTATGAAAGAACTAAGCTGAATTCTTAATAAATAAAACACATATCCAGTAAACACGACAAGTAACCATAAGTGTCTGCGGACTGCTTAGGCTACATATCTCGCTGTCATTAGCTTGACAAAGGTAATTCAAGCTAACATTAGCGAGTCCGTCAATGTAGCCTTGCTAGTTAGTACGTCTATTTAAACTCGAGTTGAATGGATTTGCTTGTTGTTGGAGTCCTTAATCAATTTGTATTTTCAATGCGACGTGGTTTTGATATTCACTGAATTGTCAAAGCAGAAAAACCTGTTGTCAAAGCAGGTTTTCAGCTGTCACCTTTCAAACTAACGAGAGCACGTTAAAGGGTTTAGCGTTGCCAGGTAGCTAGCTAGTTATCATACGATTTCTATTCAAGTGCTGAACCTATTTGGGCATAATGCGTGTCTGGCTGCCAGTACCTTATGTCTTGGGGGGGACCTTTATTCTCAGGTACAGAGAACTATGTAGATAGCTGGCCTAATGGACTTCGGCCAACTTGTCAACTCGGCTGGACAGTCTTATCACTAAGGTCGTCAATATCTGCCAATACACCCAAATGTCACGCGTGCGGTCATCATTGGAAAATATATATGTTGTAAATTATAGCTAGACTTGTGCTTGCCAATCTTTTGTTGAACTGCTTTATTTTTAAAGCGTTTCTGATCGGGATGTAACATTCGCAAAACTCACTATACAATACGATTCACGATACGATTCTCTCACGATTTATTTTTCAAAATGAGACTGTAAACAAATTATGACTGAAAAAGATTCCTTTAGGGGCTGCAAACCTGCTTGTCAGTGTGGTTTGGACTTTTAATGTTTTTTCTCTCTCAACAAGGGGAGGTGATTGGAGCTTCTCATTGTGGTGTCGATTAAATGCTGCATCATGTTGGTCGTGCTCTTTGTGTAGTTGTCTGTCTTCTTGCATTATTTGCACACAGTTTTTGTCTCGTCTGTTATCTTCTCACCTCTTTAATTTTCTGTCTTGGGGAAGCCAAAATGCTTCCACACCTCCGGTTTAAAAGACGGTGGTGCGTCCTCAATTTCAAAATCTTGCTCTGCAGCTGCCAATCGCCTCTGCACTACAGCTGCTGACGCTCACGATATTAGTGCGATTCATTTTTCAGAGTACCGATGTGAACCGTGACACCTTTGAATCGATGTATCAGGATTTTACGATTAATCTGTACATCCCTAGTTACTGAACTGTCTTGGTTTTATAAGGTGAATGCTTTCCCCATATGACTCCATATATGACACCACCCATGCAGTACTCATGAATAAAAAATCTTGTTGTTTAGCTTTGTTCAGCCTATGAAGATCGGCATTCTTGTGCTCTGACTCTCCTGTTGTTCTCAGGTGGTGTTTGTTAAGAAAGTGGACGCCTTCTCCTGTCTGCCCTACCAGCAGTTTTCCTGTGAGAAGAAGCATGATATCTTTTTCGGTGATGAAAAGATTTATGCCAAGTACAGGTACCTGCTCTCCTCCATACTTCACGATTTAGTTTTCTAGTGACTGTAGAAATGTAATCTGTCAAAAGTATCACAAGTACAATCAGCAGGGACTCAACCAGTGTCTGTTAATTTATTCCAAAAAGTAGCTGAAGAGTAAGGGCTTCACAGAAACACAGTCACCAACATGGATAGGTCTATGTTTGATTTCTTTTTTTAAATGCTTTAACAGTGCAAATAGATTAAGAACCAGCTAATTATTGTAGGATGGAAAGCTACACACGTAAGTACTAAAGCGTAAAAATGAAAACAAATCTTCTGTAATATTTTGTTCTTTAGCTGTAAATAGAACAAACACTGAAACGTTGCAAATGTATTTGTGCATTTTAGACAATGTGCAGGAGTTTGCCTGCATTTTTTTGGTGATTAAAAACAAGAAATGACCAAATATTGGGTGCCTAGGACTTGTATTTTTGTTGCCATAATTAATGACTGATTGCTTTTTAATTGTTTTCAAATGTACTGTACAGTGTATAGGCTGATGGAGGCCTAGTGCTGAAACGTGTCCGTTGTTTTGCTGCTGTTACCCAGATAAAAGAAATTTAAAGGACATTCAGTGTGCTGATTTTCTGTCTCTTTTTAGTCTTGTTGTGGTCGTGCAACTGTAACTGTTTACTGTCGAGTGTGCTCCTTTTTCGCTGTTTTTTTTCCTTATTCAAATGTATTGTCCCTATCATTTTCCTATGTAACAAGGAGCGCTTTTGTATTGTTTATAATCATGACTTCAGTTTCTGTTTGTTTTGCTCTGATCGTTTTAACTCATGGTGTGCTTCTTTTTTTTTTTCTCCAGGCATCTGCTGTTGCCAGAGTGCGTCCGCTGCTCGGAGCCTAAAGTTTTCTCAAAGTTTGAGGAGCTGGAGCAGCACATGAGGAAGCAGCATGAACTCTTCTGTTGCAAGCTCTGTTCAAAGCATCTCAAGGTATACTGATGAGGCTCTTTAGTCATTTTTACAACATATCTTCTCTCATCAGACTTGATCATTTAATTTAGTAGAGCTGCAAGAGAATTTAAACTTTAATCCTCCTCCAGATCTTTTCTCATGAGCGCAAGTGGTACAACCGGAAGGAGCTTGCGCGTCACAGAGCACATGGAGACCCGGACGACACGAGCCACAGAGGGCACCCACTCTGCAAGTTCTGTGACGACCGCTATCTTGATAACGATGAGCTGCTAAAGCATTTGCGCAGGGACCACTACTTCTGTCATTTCTGTGATGCAGATGGTTCGCAGGAATATTACAGGTGTGTATAAAATAACAACACTTGGTATTATAGTTTGCATGCTACTTCAGTTGTATGTACTAAAACACAATGTGTATATGAGTCGTCTACATAAATACAAAACTAACTGTGAAAGTTTGAATTTGCTAACAACAGTGATTATCCGTACCTGAGCGATCACTTCAGAGAGAGTCACTATCTGTGTGAGGAGGGCCGCTGTGCCTCAGAACAGTTCACCCATGCCTTCCGCACTGAGATCGACTACAAGGCCCACAAGGCTGCAGCACACAGCAAGAACCGAGCGGAGGCGCGGCAGAACCGCCAAATCGACCTGCAGTTTAACTATGCGCCAAGACAACAGAGGAGAAATGATGGTAAGTGATCATTTTTAACAACGGTGTTTAATAGAAAGACTGATCTCTTCTTTTTATTGAGAGGATTACTGTTGATATAACTTTGGTTTGAAATCCGTGAATGTGATAAAACACAAGTGTGTCCTTAGGTATGGTGACAGGTGAGGACTACGAGGAGATGCGTCAAAATCGAGGAGGAAGAGGAGGACGGCTCCAGGGAGGACAGAAGAGCTGGAGATACTCTCGGTGAGCCCGCTCTCCTGAACATTTATAAAAATGCAGGGGGCCAAAACATGATGTTAAGTCACAATATAATGTTTACAACATATCCAACATGGTGGACGAAGCAACAGAGTCTGACGCTATAATGACTGTTTCAGCAATCATATCTATGCTACGTGTAATTACACGTACAAGCAGAGAAGAACATGAAGCAGCTTCTTTATGTGCACAAGGATGCACCTGTTGTACACCCGTGACTTATTAAAGTGTCAATATTCCTGCTGATCATTCGTGGGGAATTTTCCTGAATATTACCTGCTGTGTTCACACGCTGGTTCACAGACTTCTTTCAGAAATGTTACTAGGGGCCAGTGCAGGATATATACGGGGTAAAACATTAGGGCTGTTTGTCTTCACATGCTTAACCTAAAATTGTAATATATTCAGGAGTTTTGGGCATGGGTGAGAAGAATTAATGAGCTTAATGGTGATAGTCAATTAAAACTGTGATGGTCCATCTTAGCTGTTTGTGTTTGTCATAGACAAAGTGTACGCAGGTGTTGATGGGTCCCTTATTTCTGTATGTGTAGTTGTCAAGGCTATGAGGTCTAGATTAGAATAAAGAAATAGCTGACCAAAGATCAAACTGAGGAGTGTTTCAGAGCTGTTTTGGCAATCTTTGTTTAATGGTTGAAGGCTTTGAGCTTGTGTCATAAAGCTTTGAGAAGAGTTAATGCTTTAAAGACGTGTTTTTTGTAAACTGAACATTTGACCTCTTTAGTTTACATTCTTGAAATGTAACCATGGAACTAGCCATCATAATATTTAATAACAGAGTGTACCAAAACCTTTTACTGTTTATATTTAGCTGTCTGTATGTGAAACAAGTAGTGATGTTTGGTTCCTTTTTGCTTTTAAGGGTACAATATAACCCTTTTTACACATACGGAAATCTCCTGAAAAACTCCGGAGATTACCCCGAGGGGCTGTATATGCGCAAACAGCCAAATTTTTTGCACAGACTTCACCCGGAGTTTCTCCTGCCAGACCCCTAGTATTGAGTGAGTGGGCTGATGTGCAAACGCTGCAGCATATTCTCTGCATAATTCACCTCGAGCCAATAGTAGGGGAGTATACTGTGACTGCTGCACGGTGCATAGAGTGTCTGCACGCGACCACTACGATCTACGTGCACGTAATTCAACGCCCTATTATGTTTTCTGTTCATCAGTATGTTGTTCTCCGCTCTTTTGTGGATGTTGTCATTCTGTTGGACTACACGTACCCACGATATAAAGGCAAATATTGTCATTATAGCGTTGTGTAGCGGACTCTGTTGCTTCGTCCGCTACTTCCGCGTTGTTTTTTACGTCACATCTTACCTCAGGAAATCCCCCCCCCCCCCGTCTGACTGGGATAGTCTCCTGTTGTGAGGAGCATATGTGAACGGCTAGGTCGGGAGAATCTCCGGAGCAGTCCTCCCATAATTATCTAGATATTATCCGGAGTGCATATGTGAAAACGGCTTATGTGAATGTGCTCTTGTCCTCACAGCGAGGAAGAGGACAGGGAGTTGGCAGCTGCTCGGCGGGCCTCCATGGCTGTGCGTAGACAAGAGGAGAGAGCAGCAATGCAGGAGAGGAGTGCTCTCAGACACTCCAGAGAGGAGAGAACAGAGAGGGAGAGAACTGAACCAGAAGAGCCCAGACACCGGACCGGACAAATCAAACCAACAAACAAACCTCCAGGTGTGTTTTTGCCCATTTGACTTTAATTACCTCATCTCATGGAATGTCTGTAGTTTTGTAGCTGAATAAGGAATTCACTCAGTCTTTTTCATTGTTTTATTTCACAGTAAGAACAATGAAGAGCAATAATCCAGAAGAAGATGACTTTCCAGCGTTGGGAGCCACAGCAGCCGCATCTATGTAACTAATTTACTCGCTAATTACAAGCTGAAATCCTCGTTGTACACCATCCTGTGCTGAAATATTTAATTTGAGTTGTGTCTGTCTCTTTAGTGTAAAGCCAGCTCCTGCGGTAGTAACAGCAGTCAAAACTGCTTTGAAAGAAGACGACTTCCCGAGCCTCTCAACTGTTGCTGTATCATCCCCCATGACCCCGGCGTACTCTGCCCAACCTAGGAAGACTTCCTCGTTCCAGGAGGAGGACTTCCCCGCTCTCGTCTCCAAAATTCGGCCCCTAAAAACTGCAGCCGGCAGCAAGTCTGCTTGGTCTGGCCATACTGCTGTAGCTAAACCCACCGCTCAACCGCCTCCTGCTTCCAGAGCTCCCACTCAGGTGTCCTCCATCTCCTCCGGCCCTCAGCTCCTCTCCTCCTCCTCCACCTCTTCGTCCTCACGCAGGAAAAAAAAAGTAGGGGAGAATGGGAAAGCGGCAACCACTCGCTCTCCACCTTCTTCGGATGATGATGGCGGAGGATTGACGCAGAAGGAGTTCCGCGCGGTGCCCACCATGTTGGATATCTCTTCTCTGCTCACAGTTAAAGGAGGAAACAGCAAACCTCCTACAGTGACCTCCAACACTCCTGACCCGACCCCCAACAACGATCCATCTGCCTCTAAAGCCAGCAAGAAGAAAAAAACGCAGAAGAACACAGCTGCTCCCTCCACGTCTGTGTCCTCAGCGTCAGGGACCACACAAATGCCGAGTTCAATCTCAGTGGAAAAGGCGGCACAGAAGGAGAACGTACCTGAGAGAAACTGGAACAAACCGTCCGGTACTGTGACAGCACCTCTTACAAGTGGATTGACTAATGGCCACCCTGAAAAATCAACACGAATAAGCAAGGAGGCTGTCGCAGTAAAGTCGAAGCCCAACACGGAAGCCCCTCTGGAACAGGAGGAAGAGTTCCCTGCTCTCATCACCAATAAACCTCCACCAGGTACAGCACTTTGACTTTGAACACTCTCTACTTTATTTTATTCATTAGTTATGAGGAGCTGCTTCAAAATGTAGCTGTGCCTTTCATATGAAGGATTATATAAAGTGTATGTGGGAACATAAGAATTAGAAATGAAGAAGCATATCTCTGAAAATACAGAGTTAATAAGAGTCTCTTTTTGTTGGTGTGTGATTAATATCAAGCACAAAGATGTCTTTAGGGAGCATGTGCTGAATTTATTTACTTCCATTGTGGCTTCCTTTAGTCACTTATGAACTCTAGGGGTTTTTTTTGCTGACTGGGCATACCTAAAAGGAGATGCCATACTTGCCCAAAAGAGAGAGGGGAATTGTCACCTTTCCAGCAACTAGTGCAAATTTCCATATTTGGTCGGAACCAGGAGTGAACTAGCGACCCTCAAGTTCTCAACCCAAGTCCTTACAGACTGAGCTACTGCTGCCTCAATAATAAATACTAAGAGGGCTCACACTCTTTTTATCTTTCAGGCTTCAAGACTTCCTTCCCAGTGAAGTCCTCAGCTCCTGCCCCATCCTCGGCATTGCCCCCACCTCCACCCGGCCTGGGAGTCTCAGCCACTAAACCTCCTCCAGGCTTCACTGGGATCCCCCTCAACAGCAACGTGGTGGAGCCGGCTCCTTCTGCAGTCAACATGTGAGACAACCTCCCCTTTTTTTTTTTTTTACAAACGAGCTCCTTTTGATATGTTAACATTGGCCTTGTCAGGTGCAAAGTGAATTTATATGCGTCCCCACCTCTGAATCTCTCAGACCCCCCAAGATGTCGAACAGTGGTTACCTGGTACCAGAGGACTTTCACCAGAGGAACCTGGAGCTGATCCAGTCCATCAGGATGTACCTCCACAACGATGAGCCAAAGTTCAACGAGTTCAAGAACTTCTCTGCACAGTTCAGACAGGTTCTCCCCTCATTTTCATCCACTTTATAATCTGAAGGTTTTTGTGTTCCTATCACTCACAGGACATTTCACTCAAGTTCCATGTAATCCAAAGAGCAAACAAGGAAGATGCAACTGAAACAATCAGACAATTTATTGTATAAAATTGATCGTTAGAAAGTAAATAAAAATGTGCCTGACACTATTAAGGCGACAATCAGAAAAACATTTTGCTCCCTGTCCTATAAAAGTACAAGTGATTCAATGCTACTAATCCAAAGTAAGAACTTCATCACTTATTAATACGAAATCATTCGAATGAGGCACAACATTTCAGAATAAACCTGATTTTCTCTATGGCTGTGACATCATTAGTTATTAGATATTGAAAAAAGAAAAGGTTATACTACAGTTGTGAAACTCCAGTTTAATATTCAAGTTTTCCTCCTCTCTCTCTTTTGATTCCCAGGGTGTGATCTCAGCAGCCCAGTACCACTGCAGCTGTAGGGAACTACTCGGCGACGACTTTAACCGCATCTTCAACGAGCTGCTGGTTCTCCTGCCGGACACGAGCAAGCAGCAGGAGCTTCTGACGGCCCATGGAGACTGTAAGGCGCTGGAGAAGCAGTCCGGCGCTGGAGGCGGAGGAGGAAAGAAAAACAAGAACAAGAAGAACGCCTGGCAGAAGCCGACCACAGCGGACAACGCAGCAGCTGACCTGGACTGCCGGGTGTGTCCCACTTGCAGACAGGTACTGGCCCCGAAAGACTTCAACTCCCACAAGACCCTGCACAACCGGGACAACGAGGAGTTCCCTTCCCTGCAGTCAATTAGCCGTATCATCAGCTAGCCTTTATTTCTTTTGATCTGTTTGCCAGTCATTGGGCAAATGTTCTGATGCCCTGTCAAAGCCCTTCAGCTGCCAGTGTGGGAAACAGCAGCCCGTGTCCATGTGTGACCATTTCCGAGGGGAGATTGGAGCTTATATATCATTTTGATTGGAATCTAACATGGTTTGAGGTGTTTTTTACTTTCGACGGGGATAACATCGATAGGTTCTCGTGAATGCTTTCACCGTTTAGCGTTGCTCCATTTCAACCTCATTTCCACTCGCATCCTTTTGAGGCTGTCTCCAGCTGGAACTGGCACTTTCAATTTATTTAATGAAAGAGGAGAGACTATCGTATGCTTTAACAGAAATCATTTCTCTCTCTAATTCAAAAATGTACGGAAACATTTTCTACCTTGCTTTGTGTTTTTGTTTTAACAGAAGACACGTGTTTTGTTAACATCAAGGTTGATGAAGTATGTATGATTCCCCAGCAGAGCTGCTTGGTTGAACAACAAAATAAAACAAAAACATGCTCCATTCAACGATTGAGCACTGACATCTTTAAGTGTAGCTGTTTGATTGCCTTTACTTGTTTGTTGCTTGATGCAGAGGAAGGGGCGATTAGAGGTGTCGCACAAGAAGAGAAGCAACAAGTAAAAGCTCTCTGAGGTTCGATCAAATTTCAGTTCACAGTTTTTGTAACGATTCTCTTTTTTTTAACATCACTCAGCAATAAACGTGATGTATCGGCTAATTGATTTATTAGTTTGTCAAATAGAAAAAGGAAAACACAAACACTCATTCGTTTCAATCATGACTTATCTACTTTTCAAAAATCAGCCTCTAAATGAAACGTCAAGTTTTCCGTTTTAGCGTTTACAGTTAAATAATGGTACCATGGAGAAATACCGTCTTCTATCACATTGCTCACAACAAACACAAAAAAACAGTTTTAATTCCAAACCTTTCTCAGTCGCTGCTCAAGCTCTGTTTGAAGTCCAGCATTGACACTCTGGTTCCTGTTCCCTCGATTCGATGCAGGGGGACTGGCTACATCCAACACACTCCTCTCATCCTCTCTCTCAGGATCCTAAGCTGACACCCGTGTGTTTGTTTGTCTCCTGTGGTATGTAAGTGTCTGTGTTTGAATGAGTGTGCATGTAGAGTTAATGTGTACACATCTTTCGGGCTTCAATAAAGCTGTTTCTATCAGCACTGTTTGTTTCTCTATCTTTGTTAGAGTGACGTCTGTGTGTGTGTGTGTGACGGAGAGAAAAGTGCATTCTTTAAATTCTGCTGAATGACATGATGAGGTATACTGGCCGTCTACAAACACAACCTGATTTTTTTTTACTTCTTATCTGCATGTCATTGATATCAGCTGTGTTTTCTGTGACATGTATATGTGGAAAAACAAAAGCAGTCTTTTTTTTTTTAGGCCACCCAAAAAGTCTTACTATACATATTTTTTTAATGAAAACATTTTATCCATTTAAATTGCTTGAACATTTCACATTTCTACTGAACGTGGTCATTTTAATCTGATCTATTCCGTTAAATTTTAGTTTAATATTACGTAGCATACTTAGATTTAGAGATGCACTGATTTTGATAAACAGGGCTGATACCGATATTTGAAATGACAATTTCGCAGATTACGCCTTCGTCATTCTTTATGTCTGATTTTCAAACGAACTATGAGATTTGAACATTTTGAACGATCCACGTTCAACATTTTTTCATGAAAATTTTCAACAGGTCCGCGATCAACATTTTTTCATGAAAATAACAACAACGTTTTTTCATGAAAAATAACAACAGGTCCGCGGTCATCATTTTTTCATGAAAAGGTTTGCTGTTGCTCCCAGCACCGTCCCAAGAGCATGGATGAGGTACCAGGAGACCAGCAGTTACATGACAAGAGCTAAACGAGGCCATGGATGGGCATCAACCCAGCAGTAGGACCGGTATCTGCTCCTTTGTGTGAGGACGAACAGTAGGAATGTAGGAGCACTGCCAAAAAGCTTCACAGAATGACCTCAAGCAGGCTGCTAGTGTGCCTGGCCACACTGTCAGAAACTGACTCCATGAGGCTGGCATGAGGGCCCAACGTCCTCCAGTGTGACCTCCGCTCACAGCCCAGCAATTCGCAGCTTGATTGGCATTTGCCAGGGAACACCAAAATTGGCAGGTCCAACATTGGCCCCCGTTCTCCTCGCAGATGAGACGGTACTACCGCGTCTCCAGAGTCTTTCACACCGGTCACATGTGCCCTGTGTGAACCTGCTCTCATCTGTGAAGAGAACGCCAATAGTGAACCTGCCTGTTCCGGTGTTCTCTGGCGAATGCAAATGGGGTTGCACAGTGCTTTCATTTCATTTGCACCAAAGCAGGTGTTACTGATTCACTTGTGCCTCCTAAACGAACAGATTGATATCCCTGATGTTGAACTGACTGGGTGTCTTACTGTGATGATTAAGTTTTCCTTTATATTTTTATAAAGTGTTTATCATCCAAATGAGATTGTTAAATGCAAGTTGTCTATAAAAGGAAAAATCAAAACTGAAAAGGAAAAACGTTTAACGATCGACATATTAACACAAATGAGGTAAAAAATAGTCAAAGTGTTGCCCCATAATTCTTCATATTTATGTTCACATTTTAAGTTGTTAGTTCGCAATTTCTTCATGTAGAAAAACAAAAACAGTTCATGCAACCACTTTCTGAAGCATGGTGGATTTGGTGTCTTTTTTCTGCTCTTTCAATTTGAGATTTGACACCATGAAATGAAACATGCTCCAGAGCTTTGCCCCCCCCCCCACACCCCAATCTCTAGCTATAACAAAGAATATGTTATTAACCCATTAAAGATAACAAAAATATGAACACATTTCAAACAGCCAGTCCAAAAGATGTTATCTTTTTTATTTAAGTGACGGTCAGACTTCAGTCCAGAGACATTCAGGTAATAGACAGTGACACACATCTCTGTACAGCGTTTTTACACTGAAGAGGTCAAACACCTTCAGAACAGGAAGAAACCATTGAAAAGTAACATGTTTAAAGGGGAAGCACGCTACGAAAATTAATATTTACTTATTTGTTGGTCAAGGGGGATTCAATTCTTATTAATATTGTGGGGGAGATACTGTTACATCCATGCAATGAATTATACTTGAATCCACACAACTGATGGCACCAGGGTCACCACAACTCGTCACCTTTTATTATGCCGATCAAACGAAACAGCATGATCACATCAGACTTTGATTTGAGGTGCTGACGGCCCCGTTCGAGAACGGGAAATCAAAGTATGTGCATTCTTGTTAATAAATAATCGTTATTCATGTTTTCAATTTATTTTCAGTAATACAGGACAAACCAGACCCGAGACATCATCACACACAGGTTCCATTTACTTCAATAACATACTGAGTTTTACAATCAACCAATACCACAGTAGTGTACGTGGGCCAGAACATAAAACAGAGAATGCTTTTATTATCGTTTTTATCTACCACACGTACTGAAGAAGAGACTGAAGCACTGAGAACAATAACACAACCTGACCTCACAGTACCCCAAACTACCCAATAGTACCCCAGTAGTACCTAATATCCCCCATTAATACCCCCCCTCCCCTCCCTCTCGCCTAACCAGGTAACTAGCAGACCTGGAATACAAGATTTAAAGAACTATACTGGTGTCTTTCATATTTTAGCATACTCATCCATACTTAATGTTGTTACCGACATTTTCAAAAGCATGCCACAATGTTGTGAATTGATTTCCTTAATATGAGAATGACAATAATCCTGCAAGAACTTTTTAATTTGATGTGGTAACTTCCTATTTAGTTATTTGGATAAAACTTGACGTTAGTTTAGGATGGCGAACTCCGCCACCAACAATGACTCCTTGCTATATAAGGAGGTAAAATACTGAATTTAAATACTGTTAATAACCATAAATAGCATAAAAATTGGGTTTGCAGTGTCTCCCTTAAAGAGAGCATTTCAAACTCATTGCATTCACACACTTAGTTGTCTATGTCAAACCTGAGCGATTAACAAAAAGCATCACTTCAGTTTTAAACGTTTCATGTCTCAGGTCGCTGCATGCTCGTACTGGTTTGATATTAGAATAAAGACAACAACAGGCAGTTTTGAGGATCCGTTTCTTTTAGGAAGCCATTTGTCTCATTGTTCATACTACTTGAAGGTAAAAGCCTACAACATGAAAAACTACAAAGTATAGTCCTTTATTATGTATCAGAGAGATTTGATGGTACCAAAACCCCACCCATTAAAACTCTAACACCCTGTGGTGTTGCACCCTTTCCCAAACCCAAATCCTGACAGGAAAATGCCATTATTTTATCCTTTTTTTTTAAACTATGAACTCAACGATAGTTTGGTGATCAACTTGAAGAAAAAGTTCACAGGTAAATCTTTAAGTGGCTCTGTTTCAGAAGACTACTTTATAATATTTTTTTCTAACACTCTCCTGCTTTGTTACTCTGTGAGTCATTACGTCTCACTTTAACTCTTTTGTTCTGAGTTTTAGCTTTGATATTTTAGAAAGTAAATAAACCATTCTGCTCTTAAATACAAATTTTTAGGACTTAAAGTGGAATTAGGAAACTGTTCTGTAGAGCAGCTAACAGTACTGGACTCTGGGGCTCTCTCTCTTTTCCAGGACTTTAAACAACGATAAATAAAACGAGAGACAATCCTGTCTGCTGCACTGTTGGCTGGATCTCACTTTGTAAAGCATATTTTCAAGTTGAGAATGACATAGTATTCAATATATAATGAGTTCTATACAATATTTTCATGCGTTATTCTCATGATTTCTTCAATAAAGCCAGATGTCCTGATGCTGCAGTACCGACTCTGTTCTGCAGAGGGCACTGTTCGTACATGATCTGTAAGAAAATCAGGCATTCTACAGGTCAATTATGTCACTTATATGTTTTTGGGTTCATTTTGACTCTGTTAATCAGGAAAGAAAAATCTTACTTTTATACTTTTAAGCAAACTGATAACATATTAAGCAGAAAGACTTTTTTTTTTACTGTGGGGGAAATGATAAAACTTTGTTACAGATGTTTGATTTCCTCCTAAAACTTTGACAAACACATGTTCAAGAAAAATAACTTTTATGCACCACAAAAACTTTTTACACATCAACACACGGTCACACATGTTCACGCAGACCCACACGTCTCTCAGGCATGCTAACACGTGCGCACAAGTACACTTAATGCACCTCTCTCTCTCTCTCTCTCTCTCTCTCTCTCTCTCTCTCTCTCTCTCTCTCACACACACACACACACACACACTCACTAAATCTACAGGTTGTTTGATGGCGAGTGCACGTGAACCACAACACAGACACTGCTACACACCGACATAGTTGTCATGGTTACTATCATCGAGGGCCCTCGAGTGACTCTCATCCACCCAACCCTGTCTATGTCACCATAGCAACAAATTCCAAACCCCCCCTTCTTCATCAGCAGGATCAATGAATTAGCCAGCTAGCTATCCTTATCCAATAAACAGATTTTTTTCATTGCCTGAGACTGAATCCTCATCTGTGGCCCCTCTCTGCTCTGTGATCACGTAAAATGGACATTAACATCATTGTAGTAACGTGGTAATAAAAAGACAGCAATAAGAAAACAGGGCAGTTTGGCAGCTTCTAAAGAGTAAACATAAAAAGACCTGACTTCCCCAGAATCCCCCCGAACTCGCCCCGTTTTAACACGCACAGCACTCCACATACAGTTTGGCTGTCTCAAATAACACACCACAAACAGTCCCTGCTAACATAAAGGAAATGTAACACAACAGGCCTTCTTGGAACAGACACACACTGGGCCACCCACTTCTCAGAGGCAGAAGTAAGACCCCAGTAGGTGTCATTTTTTGTCTCTCCAAAGAAGTTTTTTTGTCTTTTTTAGTTAATTTGTGTCTTTCTAGTTTTTACACATGTCCTTGTTTTTAGTTGTGTTTCTTTGCAGTTTGTTGAACCTTATTTTTAGTCTGTTTTTTGGTCTCTTTGTTGTCATTTTATCTTTGAAGATGCTTTTTTTTCTTTGTCTGACATTCCAACCCAAAATGTTCAAAGTCAAATTAAACAGAGTTTCTAGCCCATGGGGGTCAGGTGGCTCCTACCGCTCGCTAAGCCAATTCAGTAATCCATCTATGCCTGGCACAGAAACACAAGACTGAAAAGTTATTCAATGGGGATTAAAAGTCTCCCCAATGAACAACCTGGAGAAACTGCCCGTTGTTTAGTAATGAACTGGAATCACACAGATCCAGCTTCTGTGCCAATGTAAGGAACTTTTTGCATCACAACACTGTTTATTATTTAAATTGTGTTTAAAAGAAACGTTCCACTACATAGCCTACAGGAAGACTATAATATTTGACGAGAGGATATTTAAGTGTCTTGATGAATACCTACATTGGCAACAAGCACTGGCAACAAGCGGGTGAAAGGTTCCCTCAGGCTACTCTTAATATTTGAGAAGCTCAATCAAAGTCAGATCAAATATTCTAATTTAAAAATAAGCCTGAAATGTGTTATCACAATTGGAGACTAGTATGTAATTTGAGACAGTGTCTATACATTTTTTTCAAATCAGACAGTGAGTAGCCAACCTACAGTACATAATACACCTACCTACAGACCTACATGAGAAGTGGAGATATTGCACTTGGTCACAAAACATTGTCGTCGTTGTTTCTTACAGCATGTGGAAATCTACTAAATTAAGTCACTGTCTGAGACACACGTTACAGTATGGCACTTAGTTGTTGTCTAAGTTTGGAAACATGCAGATTCAACACACATGATCACTTCTAACTGCAGCAGGGAAAAAGAGGGAGGTGCAATCAGACCTGAAGCTGAAAAAAAAATCACATTCCCCCGTACTGTTTGGCATGAAAAGGGGATTTAACACTTGAATGAAAGAAAAGAATACGATGAAGGTGCTGTATGTGAATGCCTTATGCACTATTTCTGTCGAATGCTGCTTTGTGGTTGAGTCACACACCTGTTGATCCCTTCATCTCTTTCATATTCTTGTGTTTGAACACAGCACAGCGGCCTCCTCCTCTACATTTCCTCCTCTTGTTTTCTCTTTTTCTCATCTGCTCTTATCTGACAACACTTGATGTGCTAAACAGGAAATACTGTTCATAATAGAGGTCTAAAAAAGTGCAGAAAAAGCTGGAATGTCAAGGAAGGAAAGGATACAAGAAGAGGAAACAAAGAAGGCGAGGCCGATGTTCAACCATTTTTGAAAACTCAGCCCAGATAAACACGCTAACAACTGCAGGTTTAACATCGCAGAAAGCAATTTTCTACTTTCCTCCTCTTCCTCTCTTATAATCTTCTTCTTCAGGTTTTTCACTTCTAGTAAATGGGAACCTGGTACGTGGGTGCTGCGTTGTTCTCGGTGAATGGTGGGCTCTGGTAGGTCTCTGTGGTCTCAGTGGTGGCACCTACTGGTGAGTTGGAGGGGTAAGGCTGGGTGGGTGCGCCGCCGTCCATGTGCTCCGTGGTGAACAGAGTCATGTCTGTGCCGAGCAGATACTTCTGGACTGCACGCACTGTTAGACCAGCCTACAGGGACAGAGGGAAGTGAGGAAGCAACCTTTAAAAACAATCTTTTAAAAAAGAATTGCTTTGTTTCAAAATCTTCACTAAAGACATGAAGCTGACTTGACTTGCCTTTAAGGAATTTTTGGAAAATGCATCTACAACAAGACTAATATCAATCTTATATCTGTTGATTTAACAAAGGCAATAGCTAGCAGTTGCTTAGCTTAACATAAAGACTGGTCCCAGTTGGAGACAGCTAGCCTGGATATCCCTGAAGGCAATCTTGGAACCCATTGGTTATTGGCTGACGACAATATAGCCTCCAGGAGCATTGGCCAACTTTTGGGTGGTTCCGGCCGTTAGGGATAATTGACTACTGGCCAAGGCTTCCTTTTCCATGTGTTGCCTTTGTTTACAGTTTAACTAGCAACATGGGAAGAAGAGTTGGTGTTGAGTCTCAACGTGTAAGTGCAGTTTGTTAGCTGCGCTTGCAAGCAGATATCTGTTTAAAGAGCTAAATCGTCATTAGATGCTTGCCAATGGGTTCAGACATTGCCTTGGGTAGGACTGCATTCTGCCTCTTATGCCCTCCACACAGACGTTATTCATGTATATATAGCCCATGCCAGGTGAAACGCTAATGGATGATACTTCTCATTGTATAAAACAAAAACCCCACAACAATTATGAGAACCAAATTCTGGTCCTGGGAGATTACAATGAAGGTAATACGATTGCCATTTAACTATTTGCCAGGCAACCAGCAGAGATTCTAGGAAATTACTTCCCCAACAGATCTCTGATAAATTCTGCCGAACTGTGCAGTGATTGCTAAGTACTAAGTGCTATTATACACCATATTCACATGGCGGCCATTTTCCCCTCCATCACATTTCAGATGTAAGCTCAAATGCTGCACTGCTGTGTTCCAGGCTTTTAGTGGTTTAAGCATAATGAGAATTTGAGAAATGTTATCATTTTATCTCTGCAAGATTGATTAGCAACTGAAAATACAATATGCTGTGAAAATCAGGAGGGACACTGGGTCATGTTTTGTTAGCTGAATGTTCTCGATAACTCTTTAGCTACCGTCAGACAACAGTTAGTTTTAGCATTAACACCCTTCTCTAATGTTAACATAGTTAACACTATACATGTATGCCTTTTTTATCATGTAGTGTTATTACACTATCACACAGTGTTGTTAGCATTTAGTAACTTCCTAGATAATGCTAACACTATGAAGTAGTTTAACGCTAACACTAGCTGCTGGTAAGGTAGCTAATGACTTATCCACTGTGTTTTTTTTGTACAAATATGTGCCAGAATGACCTCTCTAGAAATATACTAAAATACTTTTATCTGAAAAGGCACCTAAACTCAGATGAGCCTTAACAAATTGGATTAATTGATGGGAGATGGGTCAAACTATAAAAGCAAAATACACACTAAATAATGTTTTTCTCAGACATGGTTTCTGTCTTCAAAGTTAGATCTTACAATGCTGATGTATGTCCAAATGTTCATTTTTCTATGAATATTAGCTTTAAATAGATATTTGATGCAATCAGGAGTAAAACTCTATGATCAGCAGCTCTGTTGACAAATACGGATTAGCAGAGTAAAGAAGCGACAGGGAGAGGAAACATAACTAAGGGATCTGTTCTGCTGTTGACGTTGGCGACCTGAAGGTATCTTTGCCTTTTCGATTAGCGGAGCGGGAGGGGCATCAAAACAGATGCAGAGTCTACTCTGGCTCAAGGGTGACATTGTCAGTGCCTGTGGCGGTGGGTTTCTTTGCTTCACTTTTTTTCACAATATTAGCAAGTGGAGACGTGTTGTTCATCTTTATATACAGACAACGGTTTTAACAATAATGTAGGACTCAACTTAACAAACCATGTGTGCATGGTAACATATTTAGAGTGAAACGTGATCAGTTTAAAGTATCTATCAGAAATGGATTACTGTCAATAGTTGAGGTCATGGAAGGATTATTAGACGGGATGCAGGCACAGAGGCCGCAGTGGTCAGGATGCCTCTAATCCAGAGCCTGTTTTAAGTGTTATTAACTTTTCACTTTAGCTCAGTGAAAAGCAGGGGTATCCTTATCATTTTAACCACCTCATTATAAATCTCTTTCCTTTGATGTTTTCTGATAATATATAAGATAGTAACCTGTTTTTTGTGAAATATAGTACCTTTGTAACCTCTTACTGCGACAAAACAAAAGGAGGCCTTGCATGCATCAGTACCCAGGAGCCTATTGTCTCATAATCTGCTCCTGTTTTAGATAATATATGGTGTTAATTCAATAGCTGCGTGTATTTTTGGAAAAAAAACTGATTGTAAGTATGAAAATATTTGCCCAGTAAGGTGCAGGAAAGGTTTAGGTTAATGTTTCAACACAGATACTGTGCTTACAAAGTAATTGGTAAAGCAGGGCTTTTCGCACGTTCTTACCCAGGTGATTATTGAGAAGAAAGAGAAGGTGATGGCTGCCCGAGCTGCATCTGCTCCCTGGTTGAGCGGCAGATCATCAGGTGAGGTCCGTGACCACTGATTAGCGAGGAAGCAGAAACTTACAAAGTACAGGAAAGTCCAGGCACCTGCAGGAGAAGCAGAAAAACAATGAGGTACTTTTTTTAAGGTGATTTCCAATCTAACTTTGAAACAGATCAACTGCAGGTGTTGATTTCTCGGTTCCTGTCGCGCTGGTCTTTGTTCCCTTTAGAAATTAAAATAATATCTTTGATATGAGCCAAGAAGGTTTCATTTCTCTTGATGTCTTATCTGGGTAGCAGCTGACTGAAACAAAGAAGTACACCTCATAGTGACAATTTGGGGAAATACGGTCCTTTAGATGCTGCTTTTGTCTAAGAGGACAATGTTAAAGGTGTGTGTGTCTCTGTTGTAAGTTTGTTAGGGGCAGGGTAACTCACTGTGTGATGTGATACCTGATACAAGTCTCAAGATAGTGATAATATTAAAATAAAGCAATTCTGCGATGGTTGACATATAGCAAGACAATGAAATACAATATCTGCATACCACGCTTCATTTCTTTACCTCTTTTCACCGGCTGTCAGATGTTATCGCTTCTCTTTTTTTGCCCTTTTTATCCCCTTGTCAAATTTTCTATAGCCTATCAACTTCTGTTCATGTTAGCCTCGTTGTCAAAACAGTCATATCTATCATTCTTGTCAGAACAGTCATACCTACCCCCCATTGTCTTAAACGAACAGTCATATCTATCACTCCTGTCAGAACAGTCATATCTATCACTCCTGTCAGAACAGTCATATCTATCACTCTTGTCTTAAACAAACAGTCATATCTATCACTCTTGTCTAAAAAGAGCCGTATATCTGTCACTGACATTCAAAGGCTGACTATGAAACAATCAAATTGCAGACGTTGCCCAGTGAACCCCCTGAGTCTTGGGGAAAAGAAATCTTATTTCTAACTTATTTCTGCCAGGTGTGAACACATTTGGGAGCTCCTGAGCTCTCATGTTCCAGGTTCCTCTGGATCGTTGGTGGGCGGCCTGCCTGAACGGCCCCCTCCCCGTTTGTCCCTATCCTTCTTCCTAAATCTTACCCCATCTCCCCCAATCACATTTTTCAAGCCCGGTGCAGTTTCGGTAGCTGTTCATCATGAGTTTGGTTTTGGCCAAGATTTTTCTTGCCACTTTACTTTGCTATATGTTGCTTAGGGCTGTGCTCATGATGGATTAACGTGGGGTCTTTGTAATATAACGATGAGTAAGGTATTTTACCTGCTTGCCTCGAGATAACATTTGTTATGAATTGCCGTTATACAAATAGAGATTGATTGATTTATTGTCCTCCTCACCCGAGAAGCCGATTTCCAGCATGATGGCCTTCTTTCTGTCTTTGACGGAACTGATGGAGGAGAACTTGTAGTCGAGCAGGAAGAAGAAGGAGCACGCCAGCAGGCCCACCAGGCCCATGAACACGCCGTAGTTGCACGCATCTGCATTCTTGTTGAAGACACAGTGGAGACGCTCGCTGCCAAAGTTAACGTAACCCTCGTTCACAATGGAGGCGAAGACCACCAGGGAGAATATCTTTGGAAGGGGAGGCAAGAGGAAAAAGAGATGATCAATCAAATCGATCATTGTCTGTTTTACAAAAACATTTTCCCAGGCTCACTGGAAACAGGATTATGTCAGGACTACTCGAGAGCTTGTCTTTGAGCATGCTCAGACCAAAAGCATTAACCTAATTTCCTCTGTTTCCCTTTGACTGACTGAGAAGGTGGATGCTTCACTTCCCCTCAAGAATCACACAGTCCTGAGGCAATGTGTGTGTATGCTACAAGAGGCTGCTGCTTTAGCTCATGCTATTAACTTTCTGTTTCCTGTTTTTCCCATTTTTATGAATAACACCCTTCTTTAAGTTTGATCTGCTCTGATTTTGCTGTAATTTTTTTCCTCTGATCTGGACTGGCCCATTGAACCTCGTCAGCTGACTAACACTCGATGGCAGAACAGGGCCATGTGATACACACACACACACACACACATACAAACATGGACCTACACATGGGGTTGTGGGTCATATGATGGCAGAGGGCAACACGTTGGGATAATGTCAGCTCCACAATTGGAACGAATCGTATGTGTGCGTATAATCGGAGCAGATACACACTCAGGTGCTTTTAGTGAATCAGCACGAGAACGCTGCTTATAAGTCCAAGCTCTGCATCTCCACATGGAAAGAGGACCTTTAACTGATTGCGGTGTGTGGTTTTAGAAATATGGCTGCATGTGTGAGCCAAGCTGAAAGGAAATTACACTATTGAGTATTTTGAGCTACATTTTTTCGATGTATGATTTTTATTTAACTTATTCGCTATACATTTTTCTACAGTTTTTCACATTAACTTGTTGCTTAATTTGTAAACTTTTTAAAACAAAGAGCTGTATTAAAGGTGTATAATGTTGAAGAGTGTAGAAGCTATGGCAGCGTGTCCTGTTGTTTGATGAAAATGTTGCATATTTGCTTCTTGAAATGGATTTGAAGTGTCCTGTATTCTTATTTTGGGGGCTCTCGCAGTACAAGAATTTTAAATTTTGAAATTAAAAAAAGATATTAATACCTGTTTCGATACCACGGCAACAAAAAAGTCCTCGATACTCAATATGGGGCTATTTCTTGTTTTCAATTATCGAAAAATTGCAAACACACTCCTGCGCACTGTCTAAAACGTTGCCAATTTATTCGTGCAATTGAATTCAGACAGTATGCTGATGTTTGCTTACGATTTTTGAAGGACTCTTTTTCCTTTTACTATCCACCATTAATATAAAGAAGGTTGTATCATTTTAAAACATGGATATTGAAAAGTATCACAACATCTTGATTCTTTGTAGCCAGTTCTTTTAAAGTTATTTTAGTTTTAGAGTATTTTAATTCAATGATACTTAAAAGCCTGACCCAAAGTTGGAGAATCACTCGATTTAAAGCTCAGGGTTAACCAGCTATTGAAATTGAGCATCACAGGATCAATTTTATCCACTGACTTAATGAACATAAACCTCAGTATAACTGTCCATTTTTTCTACAAAAAATGTGTGTCTCCTCAGTCTTATGAAAGGTTTGAGAAGGATATTGAGTGTGGGACTTTTGTATTTTCAGTGGATAATGTAAATTTTACTTTGACTTATATAGTAAATTGTAGTTCTTCCAACACAGATTGCAGATGCATGCTGAGTATAAACCTGCAAGGTGAAATGATGTCGAACATCTTGAAGGTTTTCAGCCGGAAACAGCTAAATAAAAGAATAAACTTCAAAGCATGATACCCCAAATTGTTATAAAAATGATTTAGGCTGCTTGAATTGTAGGTGAGTGTTGTTTTCCTCTTTAATTGGCTTATCCGGATATCAGGTTTCTGTGTAACCTTCCCATCCACAATAGAGAGAACCAAATCATATATGTGTATAATAATAATACAGTAATGCAATCAAACGGATTGTGAACACGGTTCATAGTTTGCTCTCTCTTCCTCCCGTGTGTTCGCTCATCTCTGCACTAGTAGAGGAGACCTTCTGCGTGTCACTTAAAGGTGATGCGTTACATCAAACGTCAGGGCACGACGCGTCTCCGTGGCCCGGCCCGCGAGCGTAATGATGATCACGGACCAATCAGAGGTGGGATGACGGACGAAGACCGTTTAGGGCAAATCAGCAAAATCATTGGCTGAATATGGTATGTGAGATATTAATGCAATGTGTGCGAGTGCAATGAGAGTGGTAATTAACAGTTGAAAAATAGGTATAAAATAATAACAGCTGATATGTAGCCTCTAACAGGAATGGAGGCTGAGCATCGAATAAGATGCGGATCTGTTTTTTCTACACAATCCGGGTCCGGTCCATTGCACATCTGTGCCCGTTTCCAATAAAGCAAACAAAACAACATGTTTAAGGATACTAGATCTGTTTCTCCTCCATTAAAAAATCTCTGCTGTGGGATCATTTTCATGGTCAGGGTGTCAGACAGCCACCAGGCCCTGGTTACACCCTGGACGCCAGGTTTTTACATAAATACACTCCCGTTTAAAATGTAATTTAAACACACTGCTTATCAATTAGCCTATCCCTTTTCTTGGGTCTATTTTTACAGGGAGGACCCGTCACGGGTCTCGCGCAGCAGCGACAACAGAGAGGACCCCCCTCACCCTCCTCTCACACACATACACGTTCACACAAGCAAACAGCAGTCCGGTAAAGAAAAAAAGGAAAAACCCGCTCTCACCCAGGACAGCACTCGGAGGATGGTCTGCGGCTGTTTTGCGAAGGCAATCGGGTCGATAGTGGTTCCGGCCCGGCCGGCTCCGAACGATCCCACTCCGTCCATCTTCTGACTGTGGCTCTCTCTCCGTGTGTGTCTGTGCGCTCCTCGCGGCTCCTCGCGGCTCCACGCTCACGGCTCCCCGGCAGGATGGATGCGCTGCTGCTCTCTGCTGTAGGGACGGGTCCTGCGCGCACCCAGAGGCGCGCGTGCACAGTCAGGAGGACGCCGCGAGAGTGTGGGAGTATGCACGAGCTATGTGCTCGCTTTAGCGTATCTGATGTGTTAATCCATTAAGAAACATGTTAATATTAATATACAAATACGGAATTGAATAACCTATGCTTATATTAAAATGATCGAGTTTTTAATCCCATAAAAATCATCTTGGTATCCCCATGCTGCTACCTTTCTTTGATCTGTTTTTTGATCGTGGCCTTTAAGATGTAGCTCTATTCCAGATATTCAGTATAGTAGGCTACTTCAATAAAGTCTGGAGACACACAAACGTTGCCTCCTGAGATTAGAAATAAAGCCAAAAATAGCACTTTCTAGAGTGGCCACTAGGGGCTGTCTCCTTAAACGAGTCAATCACCATTAGGCCCAGAAAACCCAACTTTAAAGTACAATTAATCATGTTTACAGCTGGGTACAAAACTGGGCTTTTGTCACTATAGCTATCATGATAGGCTAACTAAAAAATAGTGCATTTTTAAAAACACATACAAAAGTAGCTCATATTAAGGCTAAAGTCATTTTATTATGGATGTGGATGTTTTTAGTGACAGGTGAACATCTCAAGCTGTCTAATGTGTACAAATAGGAATAATAACACCTGTGTGGATGCACTATGTGTATGTGGCCTTTAAATGTGTTGGGTCTGGAATACGCTGTAGTCAGCCATAAGATCATGACAAGGTAATTGAAGTGGTTGAGGAAGTTAATTTAAACTCCATCTATGTATTTTTAAGAGTTCAGTAGAGTTAGACTCCATCTGAATAACTCAATATATCCAGCCTGAATTGCTAATAAGTCACAAACATTTCTTAGTTATTAAAATATGGCATGATAAAAGTCTCATGATGTGTCGCTGTGCCAAATAACACAATACAGTCACAAGTGACTTATCATGGGATCTTTTTTTTTTTACAAATAACTGCAGCCTCAACAGTGACCACTTTACTGAATGCAAAACTCCTTCAATATGAAACGAGCGTCACAAGATGTTTTTGTTGTTTTGAATGACATCAGCTTGAGTTTACTGTCAAAGCCGTGCATTCTGACAACTAATGACATGCCATCACTTCAAAATAATCTACTCAAACTCTTCTTAATGTAAAAGTCCACACAGAAACACTCAGATCAGTACTGTACCTAATGCTCAGTAGGTCAAAGTTCTGTAATACAATAGTAAAGTGGTACTGTAAGAAAAAAGAAATATGTGATCAACGCTGCTTCTCTAATGAGGGGACAGCTACCCCTGGGGGCTAATCTGAAGAATAGCAGGGGGTACACAAAATGATGTCATTCAAATATAAATAAAAGGGAATATTCCTTTTTTTGTGTGCAGATGTTAAAATTGTAAACTATAAACTGATGCAGCAAACACAGTTATGTAAATATTTCTCTTTGTAGTGAATCTAAAAGGGTGTAAATGGAAAAATACATTTCTGGTTGGAACGTAGCGCAATACAGCTTATAAACACAAGCCAACGAAACACTGTTAGTATCAGGGAGATAATGTTTCAATCCTTTTTTTAAACAAGCTTTGTTCTTTCTTTCCAACATAGAACTGAGAAAACAATGTTTTTCAGATATGGTTTAAACTTTAAAGGATGGTGCAGATAAAGAGAACCAGTGATACCAGTGATAGTATCATGCAGACGACACTAGAGGTCAGTGTTCAAAATGATAACTGTAATGAGAAGAGGAGAGCAACATGAACAAGCTAGCATTAGAAGAAAAGTTATTTGGACAACAGTTGTGTTTAAATCCTATGTTTGGGTGTTTTTATAAGGGTGTATATGAGAGGATGAACGTGGACTCACAGTAACAGCTAACCCCACGCTAACAGTCACACACTTGATCTGGTGTCAATAAAGTCTCTTAATAACAAATGAATGATCAGAGAGTTTATTAATACCACACACAGATCAGGTGACTTGACCTAACATGCACTGGATGAAAGACGATAAGGCGTCACATGGTGCTAACACAACAGGTGTTTAAATGAACCTGTAACCCACTTTACTAATATCATAATACAGGGGCGTGTCCAGATTTTAACAGGAGGGGCCTGAAGTGCAATGCGCGCACACACACACACACACACACACACACACACACACACACACAAATTAATTTCAATGATTTACCCTTTCTAACTTCAACAATTATATCTACTTTATAACACAGGATAATGGAAACCATATATCCTCTTAGCTTAATTTGGTAACGACACCAAAAGATGTATGTTCAAAATTCTCCATTTAAAGTACTTAAAAAATGCATACAAACTCCTGCACACTGTCTAACTTTGCCAGTTGATAAAACGCATGCAAGAGTGTGCATTACTTTCCTATGCACCTGTTTTATGAAACAGATGTGCAAAGTATTTATTTACCATTTAAAATACAAAAAGAAAATAATAATAAAAGCGGCCTTTTGCAAAAAAAAAGCCAGAATAGTCTCACAAGTCCCACCTTTGACGAGGCAATTAGCTAATCACAATCTGAGTTTTGGGGTGGCCAATCAGATTTGCCACGCCCCTGTTCTATGTAAAGCTTGTTAATTATATCCAACGTTAAGATCATGACATATGTTAACTGAAATTAGTTCAAATGTTTACCCCAACGTTAACTTTCAAAGAGAAACACAAATAAAGAATTTGTTTTCGGAGACGCTTTAATCAATGCAGTTACATTTTAATAATCTGCATAAATGAAATGATCAATATCTGTAATTCAAAAATCACTTTTATTCAGCTTAGCACTAAACAAAATATACAGTGTGCTGTTACCATTTTGAAAACATCTACAGTTAAAAAATAAGTATGTAAAATAAACATACTTATGATTTAATTTCAGTATTTTACAAGTGATAGCTCTAATTCATCTCTGAACTATCATAGTATAAATATTTCTTACACTTTAAGAATGTGATGATTGGACTTAACAAGCTTATTCTGGTTCAAACATTCTATAGAACAGACCAGGAAACACGTTTTAATGCAGTTATTATATAATGCAGGACAATCATGGTGGCTGTTTAAACCAACAACACAAAAGCCACATTTGTCAAATAAAAGCTTTTTTGGTTTCACTAAATTGAATGTAAAATTGTTTTGTCACTTGGTTTTGGTTCTAACTTCAGGAAAAGAGACTGTCCTTGGTTGTTTTGTATCTTTAATTTTATTACTAGATCAGTACCCACACACAAATAAATGTATTGAAAATAAAGCACATACACCGTCTCTGCCTCAGAGTTTCATCATAACAGAGATGTGAGCTCCACTTTGTGGTCCACTTTAACTCTGGCAGAGAAGGTTTTATTTTCCCCGCTCAGTCCTCACGTCTCTCAGTCACAGGAGCCATCTTTCCATCCATCCTTCCACCTCTCGTCCACTCGGGAGCAGTCGAACTCTGGCTTGCCTATTCGAACGTTAATGTCATTGTGGATTCGGCAGAACCACTGAGAGAGAGCATGGCGACTCCTGGTGTCCGGCTGGTTGGTTTTTAATCTGTGGAGAGGAAAACATTACTTACTTGTGATAAAACTGAAGATAAGAAGAAGAGGCTTGATATGTGACTGTCTAAAAGAAGCAGTGTGGTCCGACCTGCCCCTGAGATCTTCTGCACATTCATCACAGGGGAAGAACTTGGAGAAAAGGTTGATAAATTGCCCCATCTCTTGCTGCTGTGTGGCCGACGGACGGTCGGGGTAATACGCTGCCATAGTGTGCAGGAAGGACCAGGTGTTACGTCCCAACTCTCCCCTGTCCAGTGGACATTGAGGATCTTGTTGTGACTCTGTCTCTGCAGCTGTGGTCTCCTTAAGAATCATAAAGAAATCAATGTAAACATATGAAGAGGAAAAAGCGGGAACTGAATATTGAACAGAGATGGCCTTCTGAAACATTTGTTCAAGTTGTAGTTGCTTTGAAGAAAGATGTACTTGCACTGCTTGAATCTTTTCCTACAGAGCTGAATCGTCACTAAAGCTGGAAAGATTGTTTTTCGTATTTAGACTAGTTTTTAAGTCCTTTAAAGATAGTATTAATGCTTTGGATGAGACCTAAGAACATCATTTTTGCACAATGTTTCCAAAGGGACTCTGACATTGCACAAGGAATCCAGTTTTACAATCACGTCTCAGCAATGTGTCTGATAAAGTTGTGGGGGGAAGAAATCTTATTATTTCAAAAAAGATTTTGACTACGTCATTCTTCTTGTTGTTCTGGTGTGCCATCTGACTTTGTCTATATTCAAGACCCTCCCCTCCTATAAGAGGCTGCTGTCAATCAGGACCAAAACCTCACGCAACAAGAACAGTTTCTTTCCATCTACTGCCAGCCTCATTAATAATGCCTCCCCCCATATAACACTGACTCTCATCCAACCCCACAGTCAGAGAACATTACAGTAATGTGAAGGATAAAACTGATTGTATGTGTTACATTAGCAAACACTGAACTTGAGTAATTTCTTTTTAACTCTGCACTCTGTGTGGAAATGTATACTGTAAGATATTTGCACTGTAAATCATGCACACTTATATATGTGGACCCCTGGAAGAATAGCTGCGCTCTCCAGTGCCCCTTTAGTACATTTTGTGTTCTTTATATTCTATTATATTTATATATATATATATTTATCCTATTCTATTTAAGTTAGAGCTTTATTTACTATTGTTGCTCTATTTCTTTGCTAATTGTTTCCACCACAACACCAGGTCAAATCCCTTGTATGTACTTGGCAATAAAAACAAATCTGATTCTGATCACTTTATAAAACAGGTCGTTATACCTTTGGTTTTAAAGTCTAAATCTTACTGATTCAGTTGCAAAATAATTTAAATAAAACCACACATCAGAGTTTCAGGTTATGACACAGTCAACGACAACCGACACATCTAGTTCCACTATTGTCAATTTACATTTTACTGAACACTTACTACTTAATGTACGCCAAAGCTCACAATTCATAGTTTTTTATTAAATATGAATACTGTAAAAACAATCTTTGAGCTACACATTTTGCTGATGGGGAAGTTTACTGACTGTCCTCTGATCTCGGTCATACTGAATCGGAGTGATACATGAAGTTCAAAAGTCCCAAAGCTGTTTTATCCTAAATACAGTAATAGGAAAGCATCAATTTTTGTTGTCGTTAAATATGACGTAACCCGTTTTCTAGTCAAGCCAAACCACACGACTGTAAACAAACCCTTGACCTCTCACCTGTACAGCAGCTGTCGCCTGTTTCTTCTGGACTTTCATCCACGATTTAAAGTCCGTGCAAGTCCTGCATGGCTTCTTTTTCACATCCCCGGTTTGCTCTTGCTCTTTACCCGAACTTTCCTCAGGTGGTCTCCCGGCTAGAGTAAAGGGGAAACCTTCAAACCCGGGCGGGTTGGAGGCTGAAGATCCTCTCGGTTGTGTGGGCGCAGCCATGTTCGCTATTAGCTAATAACTCTGTCTGACCTGCAGTGACTTCTCCACACACGTCAAGTATGTCCCGCTGAATGGGCACATTATCGCCCCTTTATTTATGTATGTATTATATTTATTATTTCCCCCCTCTAGCTTGCGAGCAGAGTCATGTTTACACTGCACACTTCCCGGTTGATGTCAGCGTTAAGTTACACGGGAACATTTCCTTGTTTCCGCCGGACCCTTCGAAGGTACGGAACCTTTTCCGGGTTGTGACGTCAGATCAATGTTTATGCAGCGGAGTGCAGCATCTGTGGGAGTGTAAGTTCCTGTTATTTTACAACACTTTTTCAAAGTTGACATCGCCTGTATTGTATATGGACATGCATTTAAAGCTACGCATGTCGCCTCGCTGTTTTTGTGTTCGTTGTTTTGAACGGTGTAGTCAGATAGTGTGATAGCAGACAGGATGTCTCCGGTTCGGCCCTGTGTGGGCAGAGCTGCAGGTTAGTATCGATTGTAGGTCAGGAGAAGCAGACCTCCTTCTCTCAGCTCCAGCTGTTTTATTATGCTGCTCTGATTTAATTATTTTATTTTGAAATAATCAATACGTGTAGGCTACCTCTATGTATTTATCCCTTTGTTGATATCCTGTATTTATATTTCTTCTGCTTATTTATGATAATATGGACCTATCTATTGGTCTAAAATAATGTTTAAAGTATGTATTAGTTTGTTTAGAATAATTGTTAATGTACAAGTTGTTATTATTTCCATGGACAAAAAAAGACTATAGGCTGTAAATGATGATGATAATACTAATAATATTAATAATAATGTTATATACAGTGTATGGAACAGATGCATTAAGGTTAGGATTAGGGTTTGCAAATTTACTAAGATGAATTAACTTATCATTGAATGTGAATTAGTGCCAGATGCACATATGAAGAAGTAACATCTAAAACTAAAAGACACAAAGAAGGCAAAAGAGCAAACAAACACAAGGAATTCATGCTGACAAGCCATACATTGATGGATAATAATTTCTGTCTTCTTTCTGCATGGCCTCAGATTCCTGCAGACAGTCATCACTTCTGTGCTGTCTGTTTCCAAGAAGCATTTCCCCATACAATACAAGTTATCCTCCTGGTTTCTGATATTTGATGTTCTGGTCAAAATGTTATTATATTACTGCACTACTGTTCTCATTTAGCTCCAAAATCGAATCAGCTGAATCTGTGTTTGATCTCTTTGCCTCAGTGTCTGTCCTGCACGTTGGATCTGAGAGTCAGGATTGGGAAGCTAAGTGAGGTGGCAGCTGCTGCTGGTGCAGCGAGCCTTGCGCACAAAAATGTCTGAAAGCCCAGAGAAAGGTGTCTCTCTGTCGGCTCAGGAGCTGAAGGAACAGGGCAACCGCCTCTTTTTGAGCCGCAAGTACCTGGAGGCTGCTGCCTGCTACGGCAAAGCCATAGTAAGTACCCAGTGTAACAGTGGCCTTATTGTAGAATCCATGCAAAATCCAACATTGCTCTTAAAGACAGACTCAACTTTTAACCTCAGTTTTGCACATATCCTTGCAGTCCATGCTTTGTTTGTCTCCCCTCTTGCAGACCCACAGCCCCTCTGTTCCAGCGTACTACACAAACAGAGCTCTGTGCTACGTGAAGCTACAGCAGTATGACAAAGCTCTGGCAGATTGCAGACACGCCCTGGAGCTGGACAGCCAGTCAGTCAAAGCTCACTTCTTTATGGGGCAGTGCCACCTGGAGATGGAGAACTATGACGAAGCCATTGGTAACCTACAGAGAGGTATGAGGCATCATCTAAAGCTTGATTCATTCGCTAAGATCCTAACAAAACTTAAGGGTCCAGTTTGTAAGATTTAGTGGAATCTGAAATACTGTTAGAAATAGACTCTGAATGCTTAGTATGCTCGTATATTAGAATATGCTTTTTGTGTCAAGAGAGGGAGAAGAGCTTGTGGCAGAAAAAAGGGCTAAAATGGATTCAAATCAATTTTTTGGTATTTTTTGGTTTTATTTTGAAAGCTTGGCCTCGGCTTCATAAATTAAGCTTAAAAGACAAAGTGGGTAGGACTAGATACGTTTTTTTTACTCCTCCTACACCCCTTTAAACAGAGACTAGTGATAAATGAGTTTTACAGGAAGTATTTTGTTTTTCAGGTTACTTAAGGGCAGAATAAGTTCACCAACTGAAAACAACAACTCTGAAATATTTGCAACATTTAAGCCGACTACCTCCGCATCCATCAGCCACAAAGCAAACATTGTAATAGAATAGAAAGCCTTTATTGTCATTATAAATGTGTATAATGACTTTAGAAATGCTGTACCTTAAAGTGCACGGACATACAGGCATCCATTAGTAACAAACAACTTGCATTCAAGAAGGGGAAAATGGACTATGTTTACTGTATGTAAACATATTTCCAGCAGGCGGGCGCCAGTGGCCCGAGTACAATTATGTTTTATTTTATTTCTCCAGCTTTTAACTTAGCCAAGGAGCAGCGGCTGAACTTTGGCGACGACATTCCCAGCGCTCTGCGGATAGCGAAGAAGAAACGCTGGAACAGTCTGGAGGAGAAAAGGATCAATCAGGAGAGCGAGCTACACGCCTACCTCACCAAACTCATCCTAGCTGAGAAAAAGAGGCAGGTCGTATACATCGACGTCAGTGATATAGCTCTGGGATACTTTAAAAAAACAACAACCCTAAAGTAGAGTCTGTGCTGTATTTGACAGGGAACTGGAGGGCTGCAGACAGAAACAGGAAGACAAATCAGACGACATCAGAATTCAACACAATGTGAAGGAGATCCACACTAAACACGTAGGTGATTTAATCTTTTGGAACTTAGTCCATATAAGGCTCTTTGTAATCTACTCTTTAAAGTATTTTAGTTTGGGTACAGGAGAGAAATAAGGAACGTATTTCAAGCCTCAGCAATAAAAATAAATCATTTGTGACCTAAAACTCTTGTTTTCTTTTTTCTCCTACAGGACAAGTTTCTTTCAGACATGGAGGAGCTGTTCTGTCAGGTAGACGAGAAGAGGAAGGTCAGTGTTTCTTAACTTGAATCTGTCAATATTTACTTCTCTTGCTGAAAAAAAAAAAAAAGTCACTTCAAGGTGACCAACATAGTTGTTGATGTTTGTGAAATAAACCCCCCAAACTTTAGCACTGGGTTGCAGCTGTGTGGAAGTTCAAATGTAGTTCATCTAAAATTAGCTCAGAGTTCATGCACTACTAACGCTTAAGATGTTGCACATACTGATAGAGTTCCAACATAGGCCGGAGTTACACCTTAAATCTTACACCTAGCTCCTAGTAGGTCTAAGGACATTTTGAAAGATAGGAGGATGAGGAGGGGTAGAGGGTTCTACCGGTTGTTTTGTGCTACAGTAGCAACCTGCGATTAATTACATCCCCTTGGAAATCTATGATGACTTAGATTTGTACTCCAATGCTGAGATACAGATGATCACCGACCTGCTGGCAGCTGACGTACAACATGACAGAAACAGAGTGTGTGAAAAGAAACTCTCTCCCTCACTACAAGTGCGTTTGGCTGGAAGGTATTCAATGCATTATTTATGCCTCTTACCCCATGTAGGGCTGGGGTAGACCCCAGCTGACATTGGGTGAGAGGCGGGGTGCACCCTGGACTGGTCACCAGTCAATCACAGGGCCGACATGTAGAGTCTCACCTACAGACAATATAGAGCAACCAATTAATCTAAGGAGCATGTCTTCGGACTGTGGGAACTACCCAGAGGGAACCCGTGCATGCATGGGGAGAACACGCAAACTGCACACAGAGAGGTCCTGTCCGACTGGGGTTGAACTACGAACGTTCTTGCTGTGAGGTGACAGCAATTACATTACCAAATGTTGTTGTTGACTGTTTCACTACTCGATGTCTGAGTCTTGATTTTACTCTAGCTGTAGATCAGGTTGTAGAGTTTAGTTATCACCTAATCATTCTGGTATATCATATTTTACATAACTTTTTCATAGCTGGTTGACAATTAGAGGTGGTTAGCGGTTATCAGCTGTGAGCTGTTCAGAGACAAGAAGAACTGTAACAAACACTGCATTAAGGAAAATATAATGCTCTTCACTGATTTGCCAAAGGAAGAGAAAACGTCATCTCTACAACAATATTTTGGTTAGTTTGGATGTTGTACTCTGCTGCTAAAGATGAACTTTACATCTCTGTGGTGGGACCAAACAATGACACAGCTTAAGTAACAAACTAACTAGTTTTAATGTATGTTTTCACCACAACTCAAAGCTCCTGTGTGGAACTTTTGGTGTTTGTGTCGATTTTGGCGCCACCTGTTGGACAAAGCAGTGCCTTTCATGATTTTTTAGGAAGTGTTTCCGAACAAAAGGTCTCATCCTGCGCTCTCTTAACAAACATATCACTCATTGTGAATATCTGCTGTGGAAATTATTTAAAAAACTCTGATTCTTCAGTGTGCTGTAAAACGCCTCATCTGACACCTACCCCCCCGCCATAGTTTCAGGCATAAAAACCACTATAGAAACAATCCATCTGTTCTCTGATGGTCCTGTTTGCTTTAGTGTGTTATATAGACGCATCTGTATACATTTCAGTCAGTTTCATAACCAGCTAAAAACTATTCAGAGGAGCTTTAAGACAGAGCTCAATGCACTGCTGGTGCAACGAGCCACAGTTAACTCTTTGTCTGAAAAGGATTTTCAGTTTAGGTCAAAAGTAAAATTGTCTCCTAATGAAATCTTTCCTGTGGTGTGTTTGACAGAAGCGTGAGATCCCAGACTACCTGTGTGGAAAGATCAGCTTTGAGTTGATGAGAGAGCCCTGTATCACTCCCAGTGGAATCACCTACGACAGAAAAGACATTGAAGAGCACCTACAGGTAAAAACTCCACCACAGATGAACATAGAAATGTCTGAGGGCACCTGTGTCTGAGTTACTGCTAACCTTAGAAAGAATCTCATGATGCAGTCAGAGTCTTGCAGCCCCGTGGTGAAATGTGGTAATAGTTTAAGGGTAAAATCGAGATGTCTGCTGTTGTCTTGCAGCGAGTCGGCCATTTTGACCCGGTGACACGCACTCCTCTGACACAAGATCAACTCATCCCAAACCTGGCCATGAAGGAGGTTATTGATGCTTTTATTTTGGAGAATGGATGGGTGGAGGACTACTGACCAATGACACAAAGGGAGGGAAGTGATTATTCATAGATGGCCCAATCCCAAAAACCTACTTAAGGTGTGACTTTCTGTCTTATTTCTTTTACAGTCATGTGTATTTCCAGGTTACATGTGATGTCATCAAAGTGTATCCCTTTCTTATATTTTTTTTACTCATTTTTAAGCCTCTTTGTCCAAATCCCAACACCCTACACTCACAGGCTCTGAGCCGTGTACCTGGTAGGTGTGTGAATGCTGTTTTACATTTACCATCGAGTCCACGACGGCTCTGATGTGGACTTTTCATCGCCATAATATGTTCTTTGTTTGAGTCCGTATTTCTGTACATTTTCCTGTGGGACTTACCCAAACTTCAATGTGAACTCGGTGACGTGAAGGTTGTGATCACCCCCCTAATGTTAACAAATAGTCATATTTTTCTATAAATTAGAAAAAAATGGAAAAAAATCAATACAAAGCCATCTTGGATGTGACCGGAGAATCACAAATAAGTACATTTTAAAGTGAAATATAACGTTTGATCACTTTTGTGGTAATTTATTACTTATTAAGTTTTACAGTTAAAAAAAAAGTTTTTCAGTTTCATATCCTCAAAGGATTTACATTACATGTCTTTCTTACTTCTAATAGTTTGCTTAAATATATAAACACTGTAATATAAGCCACACCAATTCACAGGATTTTTTCTTCTTGGTCTTTCCAAGCATCATGTGATGCCATGGTAGTGCACCCCATTCAGTTTAATACACACACACACACACACACACACACACACACACACACACACACACACACACACATACACACACACACACACACACATTCATGCACTGCACACCTGACGGCATTCAAGTCCATCAGGGTTTAGCAGATGTAAGGAGGAGATTGGGATTGGACAGGTGTATTTGTTCATGTGGGTTAGGGTAATTCACAGATAAAGAGGATATAAAACAGTTAAAATGACAATGGCGTTTTTCCCCATATCATCCTGATCGATTCAGTTTACTGATTTCCATTTACAGAGGAACTAAAGCTTGAGATTGACAAAGTGAGTTTTCAGTTCTTTTTTTTTTCTCCGCAAGGTCGCTGTGTTCGACCTTGACAGCAGATTCAGTTCTTCTTCATCTGACCTCTGACTGTGCAAACAGCCCCTCTTTGTTCTTATCTGTTTGTTCCATACGACTCCTTTTACTTACACCAGTAAGACCGGGGGTTACACGTTGTGTTTGTTTGAGGCTTTCCTGTTCCAGATTTGTGTCGTTTAAAAAATGACCTATTGTTCATCAGTAAATGAAGTCAATAATCCATGCTGCGACTCTTAGAGTAAACAAACTGCTGGCGACTATCAGTTTATGAATCAAAACTGCAACGCTGGAGTTGCTCTTCATTTTTAGTTTAAATGTGAGAAAGTGTTGTGTTTGCTGGCAAACTAAAAGATAGGAAATTGTAACGCTGCAGCTAAAGAGAAAGGATCTGATCTTTATTTAAAAATGTTTTCAGACAACTGTCCTGTTTAGTAAGTGGTCTATGATGATGCCTCGTTATGAAAAAAACTGAGTTCGTTCTTGTAAATTATTTTGACTTTCCTCTGTTCATTTTTTTATTGATGTTTTTCAAAACGTTGTGTGTACTGATGTGAATGACCAGCAGGTGTAGTTAAGAAAAAGTACATCCTTATTGGACAGCTGTATTTCTTATTTGTTTAAGCTCGTCTTTATAAATGTATTTGTTTCTATTATAACTGACAATTACAAAACACCGTGACTCAATCAAGTAAAGGTCTGATTGTCTGCATGATTTCGAAGAGACTGTCATGACAACTCGAGTGAACCGATATACAAACTTACTTCATTTCTTTGTTTAGCTTCAACTATTCCAGTCAGAACAGAAAGACTTTGAATGATCAATCTTCTGCACCTTAAAAGGCACAATGTTTGAAATGTGATCAAATAAATGTTCCATGTTTTCTATGTCTCTTTCTTTTCTCCTTCAGTCACTACAGAAATAAATGTGTTCATTTTTGGTGATCATTAAGAAGTCGTTTTTAAGCCATGTTAGCAGCTCGGCCCGGAGCACTGAGTCTCAGACTGACATTTCTCAACAGCTGTGATTTCCATGTTATCAGTTAATTAGTAAGAGTTAGCATACTTACGCCTAACTAAGACATCATAGCTGCTTAATGCGAGCCTAAAGTATATACTAATGAAGTACATACTAATGAAGTACATACTAGATGAATTACTTACTTAATAAAGCACATTCTACATGCAGTGCATACTAGATTAAGAACATACCCCCATCGGACTGTGTCGTCCCCACGACCACCGCCGTCCTCATAAATGCACGGCCTGCTCCGACTTCCCCCTCAGCGGCAAGGAAGTGTGCACAACAAGAACGCGAGGAATACAAAGGAGAAATCCTTCCTGCATCTTATCCTATCTCCCACTATCCCATTTTTCTTTTGTAATATAACAATGAGTAAGGTCTTCTAGCTGCTCTTTTGTAATATTGGATTACAAAGAGATTGATTGACTTTATTAGGTACATATTTAATAATGTACATAATATGTTAAGTCGTACTTTCTGAAGTACATAAATTCAAACTTAACAATAGAATAAATGTATGTGTGTAAAGCGTATTTAAATAGCACTTTTCACAGACATCGGTCAGAGTGCTTTACAAGGACACAACATATGCCTACGGAAAGCAAAAAAAGTCAAAATAATGCAAATGCCACTAGTAATTACAATAACAACAGCAATAAAGAGCACACAAGACATAAGAGTGTATACAATAAAAAAACACATTTCCCAGATATGACGATAAACAGTAAATTACATGGTGCATTAGAAGATTAAGCTAAATCACCCAACTTCCTGGGGAGATATGTGAGACCTTGTTAGTGCTCTGACTGCATATTTTCATCAATGGGTTTGCAAGTACTTAAGTATGTTTGGAGGATGTTTGTCTGCTGGGTGACCTTTTTTTTAGTTTGTTTGAGCAGCTGATTCACCCTGACCCTCACCCTAAGCAGCGTTTCACATTACTTTTATACTTTATTACCTGACTCCCTTCTGTGCGCCTGTCATAATTACTACAGCCACTAGAGGCTGCTGCCTGACAAGAACTAATAAGCTGCTTGAACAGATGATCAATATGGGCCAGGCTCATTTTATGATGCTATGTATCCATTTATAACCTTTGATCAGTAGTGCAAAAATGGTTTGTCAAGAGAAATAATGTTATTTCTTTAATATGCTGTAACATAGGCATTTACTTGGAGTTGTGTCTCTGGCACAGCCTTCACCTTCTTTTAGGTGCTTAACAAACTTCTGAGCATTGTAGTAGTTCCTCTCCAGTTGCTGCTATACTCTCACTGTGTTCACTAGCTTACTAAGGTGTCTGTGACTGTAGTATGGGAATGAACCATATGAACATAGGCCTACTGTACAATGGCTTTATTTGACTATTTTTTTAAATGCTGCTTAAAACAATGCGTTTAAGAGTACTGATAAGGAACCAATTTTGTCACAAGTCAATTAAAATACCTTATTTGTCACTTACAGATTTTAGGTGGAGCTATACTGTAACGTCTGATTGGCTGAGCACTTGTCATCCCTGAAAGGTGGAAATACTATAAGTACAGTCTATGGACAAGAAACGCTGAGGCGGAAACACCTAGTGGCTGTAGTAACTCCTCCTACCGGTAATTCAAGTCGGGGCAAACCATCAAAATGATTTAGGATGTAAAAGTATGTATAATGTATGTTACGTTTGTTTACCTGCCAAACGGATCAGCTAATTGGCTCTCTGAGTCAGCTATCCAATCAAACGCCTCACGTTTGTGTAACGGACATCTACAAAAGCTCGTGTACAAATGTTCAGCATAACCACAGAGGGTGGAGAGGTTATCAGTCATTGTTGTTTTGCTCGACTCCACCCATCGGGAGTGTCTTTGTGCAGTAAACCAAGCGCACCAGTAAATTTAAACACGTCTCCGTGATAGCCAATCAGCGCTTCTCTAGTACTATCTGGCCCGAAGCGTCCAATCAGGAGCGCCGATCTCTTTGTTGTTGGTGGTGACATGAAAATATTGTTGTTGCTGTTGGAGACTCGGTGGTGGGAGACAGGCAGGCAGGCAGGCAGGCAGGAAGGACGGGGTTTGAAGGTTCCGAGGTGCTGAATAAACTCAATTTTATTTCTTTCAATTTGTTTCGACTTCAAAGAAACTGCGTGGAAAGTGGCCATGTCTGTGAATATGGACGAACTCAGACATCAAGTCATGATCAACCAGTTTGTTTTGACTGCAGGCTGCGCCGCCGATCAGGCGAAGCAGCTCCTTCAAGCGGCCCACTGGCAGTTTGAGGTGAGTGTCAACGCTGGACCGTGAATTCACTGTGCACATAATGGCTTCCTCTTTATTCTTAACTCTCAAGGCTGAGTTGTGATGATATATATCAGTGACCTCCCCCTGGCCATTTTTAGGGGTACTGCCTTTGCAACCATGCGCTCCCGTTAGCTAACACCAGCTAAGCTAGCAGCACTGAGGACGTGGTACTCCAGTCAATGGCCGTTTTTGTTTACATTCCCAGCAGGAATCCACTGTGTCATTACCAAGCTAGTTGTTGTTAGCCTAGCCGCTGATAGGATAACCAAGCTTTTATATAGCATACTAGTCGCTCAAGGCTGGACATTGTTTTATGGTTTAATAGCTGTGTTAGAAAATAATCTAACTTTATGTGTGACGTGGAGAGTCAAATCACTGATGCCATCTTGTCAGACAGGGCCCGTCTGATAACATGTTCTCATCCGCTCATTACAGCGATTACTCACAGATTATAAAACTACGGGTTTGGCTTGTTTGTTTGGCTCCCAATCTCTTCGTCTGAAGCACACAAGGTGATAAAATGACCCCTCCCTGCTAGACGGGTTTTTAACTAATCCCTTAATCACATTTCCTGCATGAGAGGAGGCTGTTCAGTCAAACAGTGGGAAAAAAAAATCTTACTGTGTTATTAATTTATTTGGAGGGAGGGGGGCATTTTACATAAGGAGAAAAAGAGGCCAATGTCACTGTTCTCAGAGCTAAATGGTCTGACATTGATCCTGTTCTGCTCAAGATGAAAGTATATTTTCAGCTAATCTTATATACAGGCATTCTTGTGCAATTCTCAGTTATTTGAAGCTGAAATAATGAATAAATACAAATGTTCTCCGGGTCCATGACCTTGTAGAGTTGGTCTGACAAACTCAACATTTGTATTCCTTATTATGGAGAGATTTAACTGTTTTTAGATTTATCATTAGGGCTGGGCGATATGACCTGAAATCAATATCACGATTAATTCAACATTTGACCTCGATTACGATTAATGAACGATTATTTTGTGTGTTTTTTTGCCCTCATAGTTCACTGACTCTACGCTAAATATGCTCAACTATTAAAGCTGGGATATTTTTTTCTGATGAACTATTTTGTGGTTATTTATTGAATATTTCGAACTGAAATCGAAGCATCGCTTGAAATGTAAACGGCACATTTTAGTTTTAAAGTAGAAATGACCTTCTCTAAAACAGTAGAAAATAAATAACTTGCTTTTCTTGCAAACAGTTTTTCCACAGTGTTTTTTTACATTTGACTTCTTTTTGTTCGGTGTCGTCTTCCCTAAAGACAAAATGTGTCCAAATGACGGACATTGTCGTGGATTGGACGAGTCGTCACGTGACCGCCCTGAAAATAATCGACATGGGCAAGATTACATCGCTTAGAGGTTCTGAATGTCGGTTTTGATTAATTGCCAAGTCATATTTATCATTCAAGGGAAATTTGTAGTATTTGAGACATTTATTACAAACAGATTTTGACAGACAACAGCTGTGATACAGGCTGTAATGGATACTAAATTACCCCTGGAGTGAAATTAGCCTCAACACATTAGACAGAAACATTGTCAGACACAAGAATAACAATGTGAGCCTGTAAGTGGAAAAACAAGCACTCTTGAGTGGATGTATTTGCTCTGAAAGATTACGTTGAAGCCGTAACAGCAGGTTTTGTAGCCTCTAGCTCCAGCTGCCTACAAGAGAAATTCCAAATATTTTGCCCAGGTTTAACAAGGCTGTGATTCCCCTTGAAATCAAGAAAATGGTGGCCGGTTTGATCAAAACTGCGATGAAACATAAAGGACAACTCTGGACTTTCCATTGTCACTTGGATGGTTGATGCAAGAGGACAATAGTCTTAATACAAAATGGCTCCCGTCCTCCAGCATCAGTGTGTTTGTAACGTATATAAAGCCTGGGGAACAGCTGACTGACACCTGAAGAACTTGAAGCCTCCAGATGGTTCTGCTGCTCAGACCACTCCTCCATCTGCTTTAGTGACCAACCTGTGGGGGCTGTGCAGTCAGTGTTGGGCCGCAGCCTGGCCAGGTGGTTCATCAGAGGGGCAGGAGGAGGAGGAGAAGACTTGGCTGAACTCCTCTCAGGCGGTTGTCAATGTTTGGACAGCTTGATTGACTCTGAAGTATTGGACTTTTTTTTTTTCAGAGGATTTACTCAAAACTGTAGCCCGTCAGGGAGATGGTTTATTTAGTTCATAAAGGGCTTTAAAGTAGAGCAGAAGTTGTTAGTCTGTCAACAGAAGCGTGAACCAGGAGTGAAAGTTGAGTGTATGTTTGGTAGTTTGGAGTATTTGGAGGCCATTGTTCTGACACAGCAGAGAGTCATTTACCTGAATGTTAAAGGACTGCCTAACACTCAGAGCCTTCAAAGACAATAAAGAGGAAAAGCTCAGACATTTGAAAGAAATGCTGCTGGTGATAAAAGGACTTTCTGCTACTTGAATGGTCATTTGTGTTTCGTAAACCCTGGCCCTATTCGTACATATTGTGGGGTCTACGCATGACAAATAGGTACAGAAATTTCCAGTAAATTTCCTCAGCCAGCAGCAGTGAAACAGGCTGAAATGGCTGCAACATAATCCGTTGGGCCTGCCAGCTCGAAGTACATCTACTATGAGTGCTTGTTTTTGCCACTGACATGTTGTGTTTGACAACATTATCTCTCATGAGAAATGTGTTTGAATCATTGAGAAATGTAATGACTGTTAAAGATTAAAAACATTCTGAGTAATTTGTTACTCATAGTATTAAAACTAGTTTGATATGACGAGGATATTACCTAATGGTACCAGGGTTCTGCAGAGGCAAAGATAACATCATTGATTACAAAGTTTCTACGAGACAAAGTTAAAGGGGAAAAAAATGTTTATGGTAAAGAAAACTTTCACAAACTTCGTTCTATTTTGCTTCAAGCCTCTCAACTGTTTACATTTAGTACATTTCTTAATGACCTAGTTTTTTCTTCTTTTTTTCTAATATTTATTTTTTGGCTTTTTGTGCCTTTATTGGAAAGATAGGACAGTGGATCGAGTTGGAAATCAGGGAGAGAGAGTGGAGAATGATATGCGGGAAAGGAGCCACAGGTTGGATTCGAACCTGGGCCGCCCGCTTGGAGGGCGGCAGCCTCCATACATGGGGTGCGCGCACCAACCACTGTGCCACCAGCGCCCCAATGCCCTAGTTTTTGACCCAAAACAACCCAACAATGATTTCAGATAATAATCAGAAAAATGTATCGGTATTGAGACTGATAATAATTTAATTGCAGCTCTTTTCATGGAAAATAACTGTTGCTGAAATGTTTCAATGATTGGAAACATCCTGTCAGTGTTTTTGTACAAGACATAGACCATGAGATCAACCCCTACCAACCAATGACCACAGAACTTCAAAGAAAAAAAAAAGAGAACACAAGTTCAACCACTTTTTGTAGATTTTATTTATGGCTTGCAGTTTTCATATTACGACAACTTCCCCAAAACACATGTTCACCACACCCAGATACTACAGAAACCAGAAGAATAAAACAGGATACGTTGTTTTAGACATACAAGTACAAAAAAAAGGATGTATAAAAGCATATCATGGGAATCAAAGAAAAAAAAACGTCTTTATTGATATTCTCTCAATGGACTTGCCTGCTCTGCGATTGGCTAATAATATCCCCTCTGATGTGTCTGCGTGTGTCTGTGGTTAAGGAGAATAGGGTTAGGTGTGTTTTGTCTCCTCTCTGTCTGTGGACTCGGTGTGAGTGAGAACGTAGTAAACAGCCTGTTGTTCATTTCAGTCGGACAGCAGTGGCCTGATTTCTCTCAGCTCTCTGGCTCCGGCTGCGAGCCGAGGCCAAAGGCGTCTTCTGTACTCAGCTCAGCAGTTACCCAGGGGCCTGTCACCCCAAAGGCCATTACAAGTTTGGAGCAGCAGTCATATGGTGTTCAGAAGAATTGAAAGGAACAGCACGTTGAGCTACTAGCTAGCAACGTTTCAGTGGGTTGAAGTTTGAAATGATTTGTCTGTAAAGGAGATTAGGGGACGACTTTGAAATGAATTTCACTTTTTGTTTTGCTATCACAGGTTTAGAAAAGTGAAGACAGGATGATGGTGGTTTTAAGTGTGAGTGAGAAATCTGCTTTGTCGGCTGAGAACAAAAGAAACTGTTCTGTATCTAAACGGGGGAGGGTGTTGGGGGTTGGCAGGGTAACTCACAATCAAATTTGATATGCAATAAGTGGCCCTGGATAATGATAATATCATGATACAGTGATTCTGCAATAATAAATGAATACATTACAATATCTGATGAGAGAATACAAAGTTCCCTTTTTAATGATGACAGCGTTTTACCATTTATGCTTCATCGCTCAACTTCTTCTTTTTCGCTCTCTGATATTAATCTTGGTGTCTTCTTCTTGCCCTATGTGTGTGTGTGTGTGTGTGTGTGTGTGTGTGTGTGTGTGTGTGTGTGTGTGTGTGTGTGTGTGTGTGTGTGTGTGTGTGTGTGTGTGTGTGTGTGTGTGTGTGTGTGTGTGTGTGTGTGTGTGTGTGTGTGTGTGTGTGTGTGTGTGTGTGTGTGTGTATGTGTGTGTGTGTGTGTGTGTGTGTGCGTGCGTGTGTGTGAATTTAATATTGTAAGTTAACGACTTTATTCTTGTAAATTTACAACTTAAATCTCATAATTCTTTTTGCTTAAATCTCGTAAATTTATGATTTCATTCTCGTACATTTCCTACTTTAATCTCGTAAATGTTTTACTTTAATCTAGAACATTTCCTTATTTTGTCTTAAACGTGGCCCTAATACTCTGTAACAGGAATATATCTAACTTTACCATTCTAATATTTATCTATCTTATTTATTACAACCTAATACTTACAATCGGGCCATATCTAAAGTACTCAACTCATCAGAAATAGAACCAAATGGTTTTATTATGAGAAATTCATTTTTACATCCAATTAATTCCCTTGAATCTAAATAATTTACTGTTTGCGACTCCTACACTTAAGGTTCATCTTGGTGAGTTAAAGGTAAGGTTCATGGCTTCTAAAACACTCCCTTCATTTATGAATAATTACACAAACAAGTCTTTTCTAAGCTGCATTGTCTCTGTGTTGTTTTGTAACTTCCGATGAACCATCCCTTGTAGATACACATACTGGAAGAGTCTGTGTTCACAGCACCAGGAAATGTTTAGTGACAGTGTGACATCAGTGAGTGACGTTCACCAGATCTACTTCTGAAAACTCGACTGAGAGGAGACAAAGAGTGGCGTGGAAATAATCGCAGCTCGGCAGCACTTTCATCGCTTTGATTATGTGTGTCACGTTGTACGCCACACATTCCTGCGCTGCTGCTGCTGTTGTCAAACAACCAGAGCGTGGGGGTGGGAGGCGTCTGGGGGGGGGAAACCACACATTCATTGAAGTGTTGGCATTAAGAGGCCTCCTCTGAGGGGGGAGGAGACGAAAGGGTTTTGCTGAGCAGTAAAACAAGCTCACACTCTTATCCGATACTTTCTGTCCTGCTATATAAACATGTTTCAGTTTGTCCACGTTACGAGCTCGATACAACACTTCATGTTGCTCTGCTGAGTTTTGACTTGTTTCAAGCTTGTTTTGACTGTATGTCCAAGTTAGCAGACGCGTCCTTGCTCACTTAGTAGATAAATATTTACTCCGTGCTTTATCTCAGAACATTTAAAATATTTGAGAAATTGAGCAAGGATACACAGTATGTAGTTCCTGGGTAACATCTTTGTGTGGATTAGGATAGAAGACACATCTTAGTAGTATCTTGTTTTTGTGCTAGAGAATCATTTTCTCCAGATGGCTCAAAGTGTTGTTTGTTTTTCGAGTCGCAGCAGCAGGAAGAAGTTAATCAATGCAACTATTCAGTTTAGTTTTTTTGGAGGCCTGTCCACTACTTTGGTTCTTGAAGCTAACCAACATGGAGATTGGTGTTCTCAGTGTCTGCGTACCTTTAGTTCGTGAATGTTTAATGTGTTTTTGTTGTACTTGGATTGAAATGAACTATAGTCAAACTTTTATAAGCTCCAACTAAAACAGGGCCTGCTCACTTTTAGTAGGAAGAACACGTTAGAACATGTCTCTTACTTATGTGTTGGTGGCGTAAGCCCCAGAAACACACAATTATAGGGATGTAACGATGAATCGTGAAATCGGGAATTCACGATTCACATCGGTGCTCTGAAAAATGAATCGCTATAATATTGTGAGCGTCAGCAGCTGTAGAGCAAGATTATGAAATTGAGGACGCACCACCGCCTTTTAAAATCGGAGGTGTGGAAGCATTTTGGCTTCCCCCAAGACAGAAAATGAAAGAGGTGAGAAGATAACAGACAAGGCAAATATTGAAAGAAGACAGGGAACTACACAAATAGCACAACCAACATGATGCAGCATTTAATCGACACCACAATGAGAAGCTCCAATCACCTCCCCTTGTTGAGAGAAAAAAAAACATTAAAAGTCCAAACCACACTGACAAGTGGGTTAGCAGCCCCTAAAGGAATCTTTTACAGTCATAATTTGTCTACAGTCTCATTTTGTAAAATAAATCGTGAGAGAGTCGTATCGTGAACCCAGTATCGCGAATCGGATCGTGACTTTAGTGAATCGTTACATCCCTACACAATTATAAAGGCTGACCCCTAATTTACTTATACTCTGTGCGCGCCCCGGTCCGTCAGCGCCACGGTTTTGCTCTGTTGGACAGAGCGCGCCCTGCCACACTGGTTCAGTTTCTGGAACGTGAGCACAGCCATGATCTGCTGTACACACAGAACAGGAGAAGTACAAGATCACGTGAGAATAAAGAGAAAAACGTGCAGCTGGCATGCTCCTGAGATGGACCACAGCGCTCGCTGTGTAAACACAATCATTGGCTACATGCGGCAGTATGTGGAAATTGGGGGGTAATGACATCTTTGGCCACTTGCGTGAACTAGGATGTGGGCTTTACTGTAAGTAGCTTCAATGCAGGTGTTACTGTGTTCAAACAAAACACTGAGATCAAATGTATCAAAGGACGATACCAAGTTAAATCAAATATTCATCCGCACAGTTAAAATGTTAAAGTTTGAGCTCAAATCTTTGTGAACTGAACACTTTGAGTCTGCTCTGAAGGTTAAAGAGATAAAATGAACATTAAAGGGAAGTCTGCAGAGTTCTGAGAGGCTGAACTGCACAGACACACTGCCGCAGACTGAGTCAGAGTGAGTGTTATTTTGGCTGGAAAGTGAATTTGAAGCAAATAAATTAGCTTCAAACAAATTTTGTGCCCGCGCCTGACACACCTTTTTATTAGTTTAAGACACGACGCTCAGTGTTTTCCATGATGCACATGAATCACTCTACAGTCACAGAGAACGTTTTGTTTTGGCTGCGTTTGTTATCGGCCCTTTGTTTCCGTCTCTCAGAGGTCACCGAGTGTGTTTTTTTTGTTCCCTGGCCTTGCCTGTGTTCACAACAAAGAGGAACCGAACAAGAAGCCAACTCATTTCCTTGTTTGCGCAGTGAGGCAGCCACGCCACGCTGTTTACATTTTTACAACCGCTCTGTTTTTTCTCAGTCAGTCAGCTATTTAAATCTCCTGCAAGAGAGACTCTGAGCTGTCAGGGGGCTAAGAACCACGATTTATGTGACCGTTTTCTTAGAATATTTTGTGACTAATAGGTTAGAAAATACATGAAAATGTCAATTTTTTTGCTTTTCGTGGTATAAACCAAAGAAAAGAACGTTCTAAATTCTAAGAACTGTTTTCACTTCTTCAAACTTGTCAAAGTTTCCTTGGATAGGAAATGAACATTTTCAATTTAAATACTTGCCAGTTTTGACATTTCATGACTCTTTACACTTTTCCAAACAAATCTCTTGTTTCTGAAACTCACTCAGACTGTACGAGTGTGTCAGTTAGATCATAGCTGATTTGAAAAGGCCTCTTGGTGGTCAAAGGACCCTGTTTTAGATCCCAGTGTGGAGATAATAGTTTGAAACCCCCAGCTCACATGACCAGTTGTGTTGGCTGACCTGCGGCCTGACCATAAAGTGGGGGGATGGGTCCGCTCCTCCTCCGCGTGGTCAAAGGCAGACGGAGGAAAAGTTTGACTCCTCGACTTCCTTATGTTTTTTAATCTAAATAAATCACATGATCATAACACAATCACAATCTCTCTCTCTCTGCAGACGGCCTTAAGCTCCTTCTTCCAGGAGGCCAACATCCCCAGTCACCACCACCAGATGGTAAGTGCATTTGGTTCCTCTTAAAAGAAAAAAAAATGTATGAGACTTAAGACATGTGTGGCTGAGTGGAGGCTGACAGACTGAATCCCTTGAGCTGGGCGGAGGGTTGCATGCACCCACTGACCTACTGGGCTGAGTGCTGAGTTTCAGACACACAGCTGGGATTCATGCGGCACCAGGAATATCAGCAAGTTCAGCTTTTTCTACACGAGGAAAGAAAAACAGAAACTGGTGCTCAAAAGACGCTTCAAAAGCCGGTTTAAATGCTGGGCTTGTTTTGTTTTTCTGTTGAACGCTCTATATTCCCACTCCCCATGAACTAACCAACTTCTTTATCATTATGTGTATAGAGCCAAATCATAACAAGTGTTATCTCGAGACGCTTTACAAAAGAGCGTATGGGATGATAATGTGCAGGAAGGATTCCTCACGTTCCTGTTGTCCACACTTCCTTGCTGCGGAGGTGGAGGTCGGAGCCCCTAGACACAGCGTTCCAAACAGAGCGTTGCCGATGTGACTCACTGCGTCACAACGTCGTGCCTCACGGTGGAGATTATGAAGTGAGTGAGGGAAATGTAAAAGGAGCTTAACTTCCCAAAAAGGAAGTTGAGAGCAGAATAAAAGGTAAAGAAGAAGACAACAGGATGAAGTCAGAGATGATAGGGTGAAGTGTGATAAAAGGTGAAACTTTTTAGGGGCCTTTTATACTCTTCAGTGAATCAGATATTGTGCTGCGTCATGATATGATTGGATTGCAGTATATTTATTATCGCAGAATCGCTGTTTCGTGATATTGTGGGCTGCGTACTTCATGATCACTGGAAACTCTTCACATAACATTCGGACTGATCCCGCACACGGGGAGCATTTCTTCCTCTGACTACACTTACTTTAAGTGTCCGTCTGCTATAACAGGGCGTGTGCTGACATGATCACCGTTAAATCTCTAATTGTAACCCTGTAAGACAATAATTACAGACTCATGAGGAGGATTCACTTCACAAATGAAATGAATAATTGTTCTGTCTCTGTGCAGACTTGCGTCATCGCGCACACACACACACAGAGCTCCCTGTGTCCTTGGCTCGGTGCTGCTTATGCAATCCTGTTTCTTAACTGTGCGCGTCTGAAAACTCTAACCCACCACGCTGCATCCTGGGATCTGTCCGATCCTGATCACGCAGCAGCCGCATGTCGACACAGCCAGTGGTTTTTTAGCCAGTGTGACCTCCTCAGGCTGCTCTTGTGTTGGTAAAAAAAAAAAAAAAGGCCTCTCTGTTGATCTGTGTGAAGCTTGTTGGAGCTTGAAAGAAGCAAGGGAGTGTGTGAGAGAGGCGGTGGCTAGGCTTTGTTATTATTTTGGGTGCAGCGAGGTGACATCATTCCCTTCAAGGCCTCGCAGTGTGTGTGTGTGTGTGTGTGTGTGTGTGTGTGTGTGTGTGTGTGTGTGGAAGAGTGCCGGTCTGAAAGAGGGGGGGGAGCAACCATACACAAGAGCCCTTCCATCCCCCTCCTCCTTAAACTGTCCAAACATGGCTCCAGGGGTCTTCATGGAGCCATGTTGGGACTGATGGAGGAGAAGGAAGTCAGTGTAGCAGCAATAACAAGCTCTCAATCTCTCTGCTCACAACAAGTTAGTCACTGCTTTCTCCTCTGCCACAAAGACCGAGGAGCGAGTGTGTTCTGAAAAAAAGAACTCTCCAACAGAAGTTTGTTTAGAAGAAGTTTGGACCAAGATGAAACTGTTTGAGAAAGAAGACTTAGGAGAGTTGAGTCTGGTTTGTTGTGGTGAAATCAGACGGTGAACAAGGAGTGGATGTTGTCATGGTGACGTTATTTACTGGTGGACATTTTAAAACTTCAGATTAGGTATTTTGGCTGTTAGGGCTGTTCCTAGGCGACTCATTCCCATGTTAAATAGAAACTAACTGACTAATCTAAAGGTAAGAAAACGCACAGAAAAGAGTCAAATTTAGCATCATTTATTTAAAATTGTCTAAAACTTTCCTTCACATTACCTTCATTCATGTCATAAACAGCGCCACCACAAGGAGTCATGAAGTAGTGACACGGTGAGTCACATAGTATCACACTAGTTGGGACAACAATAGTTTTTATATTTGTTTAATATTCACAATAATGTGAAATAAATCATTTGGCTGTCTGCCTTCAGGTCACCTTGGTAGAAACTAAAGAACGCCTTGACGCCATTATTTTCAAATATTCACCATGTTGTTCGGAACCAGTTCGAGACAATAAACTCACGTCCACTTCTTGTGTACGACCGGGTCTGTAGCTTTAACACAAACAAAGATGAAAAGATAATATGAAGAGATAAACACTCCAAATAAACAGAAACTGATGATGATGAGAGTAGTTTTCTGGGTGATCGAGGCTCTGACAACATTGTGACTCAAGTGGAGAACCGGTTTCATTGGCATGTTGGGAGTTGATGCGTGAGGGTCATGTGTCTATTGTGTGTGTTTTGGTACACGTCGTTCTCTCCCCGTGGCTCCACAAACGCTCATGAGAGGTGTTGTTGTTTGTAACACACACATACAGCCAGCCAGGACACCGGCGCTCCCCGAGGAGCCAAGCAAGCTCTTGAAACATAAACGTCTCTGTTCACTTGAATCCTTCAATGAGTCACGTGTTGATGTAGCAGACAGCATGTTGGTTAACTAGTAATAATTGAATATAGTTAGTGTCAATCACATGTGGTATGACAGTTTGAGACATTTTAAAGATCAAATCTGTTCATTTTAGGGAGAAAAACACGAGTTTGAAATAAAAAATATTGTGTTTAAATGAAGACAGACTGTCTACAATGAGCGAGAAGCGTGAGTCTCGCTGTGTTTACGTGGACGGGACGGCCTTGTGTATAAAGCTGTTTGAGTCAAGGACTAGAGAAAAGAAGAAGAACATACTCACTGCTTATTTGGATGTCACGTAAGTGTCTTTAGATCACGGTCATTCCAGATCAATTTATCTGCAATATTAAACTACGAGCTAATTCAAGTGTGCTAACATTAGCCTGCTAACACAACAATGCAAGAAACAGGCAATTGCAGCTCGAGCAAAGGACAATTTGGTCAGCTGCTTGCGCTTAATGATGCTTAAATATGGTGCGTTTGAATCGATAACTCTTTCGTGTGAACTCGAGTGGAGAGGGGTTGGAGGTGTGTCGCTGGAGGAGAGCGGAGGCTTCAGAATAGCGGAGGTGTCGCCAAACAGCAGTTTGTTTTGGTTGAATGCTGGTGCTCAAGGGCGACATCTACTGGATCAAAATGTCGCACATTCTTCCTTTAAGTGCTAAAAATCTAAGCAGTTTCAAGATAGTTTGAAAGTGATGTACACCCGAACTACAGCCGGTTCAATCCCTGAAGCAAACATCGCTGAAGATCTGAGCTCCTAAACACATCCCTTTATTTGCTGTTATATAATCCCAAAAGTTTCAAACATATTCCCTCTTTTTGTGTTTCTGCTGAAGCACTTCTTGATTTGTCCCTTTTATTCATTCAATAAGCAAACACATCTTTTTTTAATCAAACTTATGACAAAGAAGCAGACGATTACAATATGAACAGAATCAGGGCTGCTGAATGAATAGGAATGAATTTATTGAAATAAATAAATCAAAGCAGTTCTTTTCTCTTAGCATGGTGCAGACGAGTTAAAAAAAGATTTTTATTTTTTTTGAGGACTCAGGAGGGACATGTTGCAAAAGCAGTGATGATGTAAAACCTGAAGAAGGGCAGAGACAGAAACGGAGTCAGAGCTAATGTGATCTCTTTAATATTTGATCATCTATTACAACGTTGAGCAGAAGCATCAAACACGGCAGGCTTGTTTTTTCATACAGGTCCAAACAGGATTTACAAATTGAAGCAGAGTTTGTGAGTTTTTAAGGACGGAGATCTTTTTAATGTGAAATTATAAAACAAGACTCAACTCTGGTCCAAACAGACTTCCACGTTATTCCCTAAGACGAAACAAAATGTTGTAAGACTCCATCTTTGACTTCAGGAAACTGGAAATTTATCAGTTAGCTTTTCTCAAACCAAACAATGAACCAATGTGAAGAACTGTCAGAAGTTGAAGCTCTATTAGCGAACACAAAGTGCAGAAAGTCGACTAGTGTGTCTGAATTACAGATATTGAGGTGTAAACACGAACATGTGACACCTGTGTGTGTGTGTGTGTGTGTGTGTGTGTGTGTGTGTGTGTGTGTGTGTGTGTGTGTGTGTGTGTGTGTGTGTGTGTGTGTGTGTGTGTGTGTGTGTGTGTGTGTGTGTGTGTGTGTGTGTGTGTGTGTGTGTGTGTGTGTGTGTGTGTGTTTGTGCAAATGTCTGAATGTGTTTGGTCTAAATATAGGGAACCTTCTGTCGCACAGCTGAGAGGACCCCCCCCCCCCCCCCCCCCCCCAACTTCCTTCCCACCACTCCTCTATTTCTGCCTGCTACCTGATCTGTGTCAGTGTGTGTGTGTGTCATTAATTAATGTTGTCACTGAAGACTATTGGCATTTAGCAGCGTCTCACACTCTGTTTTGGACCTTTTCTCCATGTCAACAAATGAATCCTAGTACTCAATACTTTGATGTCACAAACATTTAGTTCAATAAAGTTTCTTGATTTAACAGAGGAGACGTCTGAGCCGATAATCAGTAAACAAGCCTGAGCTGTTACACACCAAACTTAGTTATTTGACCCTCCCATTTTTTTATTTTTTAGATTTATTTGGGGGCTTTTATGCCTTTATTTGATAGGATAGATGATAGAGTAGAAAACCAGGGAGAGAGAGTGAGAGAGAGTGGGGAATGACATGCAGGAAAGGAGCCACAGGTCGGATTTGAACCCTGGTTCGCCCACTTGGAGGACGATAGCCCCCGTGTATTTGGCAAGACCTAACCACTGGCCCATGGGCGCCCCTTGATTTTGCAGACATGTTTAAACTGATACTCAGCGTGTTTTGAAATGTGATACCTGGTGACGTCACGGGATTTCTCAACCAGGGCCGAGTTCCTGGTAGAGGGAAGAAGGAGTGGAGACGAGTTCAGCTCTTTGCTGCAGCACGTTCAGAGTCCAATAACTTTCTGAATGTTGAGCAGGTTTTTACATAAAATGTCTCACAGATGAGGAGAACTAAGAGCCGAGATCTCCAGAAAACAACTGGAATTAACTTATCACAGGAAAACCAGCTGTGTTATCTCCTAAAAAGAGGATGCATTTGTTCAGATCTGGAGAATAAGACTGGAGTGTTCTAGTTATCATGTGAAATGGTGTACCTACATTTGTATAGATGCATGTAAGAAAAACATAAAGTGGTATGTGCTGGTAACTTCTTTCTCTTTCTTCCTCAGATGTGTACTCCCAGAAACACTCCCGCCACGCCGCCAAACTTCCCGGATGCCATCACCATGTTCTCCAAACTGCGGGCGTCAGATTGCAGCTCTAGCGGCCCCTCCCAGGTATCGATGGCCGGCTCTCCCCCGGCTACCTCCTCCACGTCAGGTTTCGGCTCCTTCTGGGCCTCCTCGCCACCCAGCCACCAGCCCGCATGGCTGCCCCCATCGTCGCCCACGGGCCACCACATGCACCATCACCACTACCACCACCATCACATGCAACAGACTCCCATGTGGCCCCCCGTCTCTCAGCCCAGCGGCGCCCAACAGCCCCCCGTCGTGTCGGCTCTCCACGGCCAAAGATGAGACTGAGCGATGGGCTGCAGGGGGGCAAAGGGGGGGGGGGGGGCAAAGGGAGGCTGGTCGCTGGTTCAAGTGTAGCTGAATGAATCTGTTTTGCAAATGGGGAGTCTGGGTTCGTATGTGAAATGAGAGGACAGAAACTCGCTGGTTTCCTCTCTTGTTTTTTTTCTAAAGTGAAGACGAGCAGTTTGGACACTTTCCCTCTCTGCCTTCAACACAAGTCAGCACCCACGCCAAGAACACGAAAACTTTCTGTAGTCATCCATGGAAACGTGCCCAGGACGCCACAGAGCACTCACCGAGGAGAGGAGCCACGTTACCTGACGAACTGCTTAGTGATCTTTTTTCTTTTTTTAGAAACGTTTTTTCACGTGGTTCAGGAATAATCTTGCAGGAAGTCGGCAATAACCAGCAGATAAAAAAGACGCTTAGGCATGAAATTGCTCTGACAAAGTTTTTGTTTCAGTTGGATACGGAACGGGAACAGATTGAAGGAGGATCAATGACGCTGTAGCCATAAAGTAGAGCCATTAAACGTCTCACACAGGAAAAGTTCACCGAGACGGACGCACTGACCGCATGTGCTACTCAACAAACACCCACATACCAAACAAACATCTGGTAGATAAGAATAAAACTCCTAGTGTTGGTTTATGACACTTCCAACTGATCTCGAGGTATCTCCAGGATCTCTTAAACAAATATGGCAGCTGGAGAGGACGTTACTGTAAGATCTGGATCTATTAGTATGAGATTACAATCGTTTTTTTAAAGAATTCTTCTTTTTAAAAAGGTAGTCACTGTCTTTATTTATGAAGCCAATTTACCAAAATGAATGAAAACGTAGCGATAGGGCAGAAATATCCAATAAATGTTTTGTTCAGTTACTTTTTAATATCATTTCCTTTTTTAAACACATGAAGTGAACGATGTCAGAGACTTCATGATCATTAACAGTTTCATATTTTTTTTTACTATTCGACAGTCCTCATGTTGTGGATGCTCCGACTCTGATATCTGGAGTCATTTTTTTCAGGCTGATAAAAGATACCAAAAATAATGTTTACATTTTTATTTTTACTTATTAGAGAAAACCTCGATTAGTGGAAACCATTAGTCCAACCATAAAATACGAAGCCTTTGAAATGTCCACAGAAACGGAAAACTACGGAGCGCCTGAAGTCCCAAAGAGTAAAAAGAAACAACTTGTGAGTACAAGTTAGATGATAACTTATGGGGACAAGATAATCATATTGTGCGCACAAGATTTTTTTTTTTTTTACCTTTTTTGGACTTCAGGGGTTCCGTAGAAAATGACTTCCTGTTTGCAGACATATTAGAGTGAAGGGATTCACTGATGCGTTTATGGATTTCTTCACCGCTTTGCAAAATGTGTCGCTACAGGGCGCCGTTTGAAACGGACTTGTTTCCGACAACCTGAAAAGAAACGCTGCGTCTAGACGGTTTGAAGAGTGTCTAAGGAGTCTGTAAATACCTTGAGACCAGCAGGAAGTAGTTCCAACCCTGACATAAATATAAAGTGAATTTATGAGCACAGACCGGTGTTTGGTTGGACGGACGCTTACGGATGTGAAGTGAGGAAATGATGGATGACTTAGGTAGAAGTTTGCAATAATTTGGTTATTTGAAAGACTGTAATAATGAAATGGTCTGATTTTGCCTGGAGACTTGTTATGTGAGTGACGCCGCTGTGATCACTCGCTAATTCAGCAGGATAAGTCTTTCATGGTCCTGATCACTCCAGATAAGAGCCTCCGATTGATCTTCTGCTCAGTTTGACTCTAAGAGGCAGGTTTTGTAAATACAAACTGCAGCAAATTGATGAACTTACAACAACAAAAACACACATCTGATCTGAGAGTATTCGGATGCTTCGGTTTTGTCTGTGGAGGAGGGGATCCGAGGCCAACTCAGTGATTTTCCACACAACCTGTCAGACACTCAACCACTCCTACCTCTGTGTGTCTGAATGTATTCTCTGCTGCACACACAGACCGGAGCAGAGGGGTTTAAAGACTCCACAGCAGAGCTCGCAAAAATGATTGTTCGAAACCACCCCAAAAAAAAAAGAGAAGAAAACCCTCGATTTCCTCTCCACACGTAGAGTAGTCTCAAGTTTACACGGTCACTTCAACATTAAGAGGAGGTTGTATTTGGATGCAGAGAGAGAGAGAAAGAAGATGTTGGTCTTTGCAGACAATCAAACTGTTCTCTTCTGTTTGGATTTTCTCTCGTCTCTGGTTTTACTGTCCCGCACTTCCTTCTCACACCGGCTCACTTCAAAGTGCAAGCTTTTTTTTTTTTTTCATTATGTACTGATCCAATCCAACAGCCTAATGGAAAATAGACATTTTTAATATCTGATGCAGGAATTTAACAAAATGATCTCATAATGTAAAGGAAAAAGATCCATCCTGACAAGAGACCTAAAGATCCAAATTCATAGCTTTAACTGAAATCCACCATCTGCGAAAGAGAGACAACATTTCGACACTAAAATGTTGGCGATGTGTGCAGGAGTTGCCTGAAATTTTGGGTCATTCAAAACTGATAGAAAATTAACAAATATTGGACGTTAGGTGGACACGGGGCCTATAGGACTTCTATTTTTGTTGCTGTGGTATCGATACCATTTGATTCTTCGTATCAGAACGGGGTTATGAATTCCCGTATTGTGACGACCCTATTAGAAACAAAGCAGCATTGTAAGATAAAATAAACGTTATAAACTGAGCAGAAGCTCGGGTATGGCTCCTTTAAATCAGAAAATGAGTGTGATGAAAGGAGACATTTCCATTGCAGTGTCCTGAGGGTGGATCTTTCCTTGGACTCGAACGCTGCAGCACTTTGCAGACAAGTTGAGACAAATGTTAGAAATGTGCAGAACACCTTGCAGGTTTGTTTTGGATCTGTTCTCTGTTGTGTGTATAATGAGCACGCTTCCTGTTGACTGGATTACAGGCTCTGCTCTGAAAAATGAGAGACATGTTGCTTTTTTTTGTATTGTTTTGTAACCAGAACTTTAACATCTTTACAGATGATGTGTCACCGCCACCCATGAGGTTTTTACAAAGCGGCTAATGTTTTCTTTTCTTTCTTTTAACCTCCCATTCAACACTTTATTTTGCTCTTACCAGGTGGATGACGCTCCCCTTTTTTTTCTCTCCGAAATTCTCTCTGTTCAATATTTTATAGAGATTTCTTTTCAGTACTTTGTGTTCATTTCCTCTGTTGAAATTTGTATTTATATGTTTAATAAAACAGTGTATGATCTGCTACTCCCTGTGGGTTCATCTCTGTCAGCTGCATCATCACTTTTGTTTTGTTTTTTTACTTTATAAGAGCTGAAGGGTGACTGAGAACATCCACAAACTGATCACTCAGTCTTTGCATAAGTGAGACTGAAGATAAGAGGAAGGATGTGGTTGGAGCAGGATGATAAACTGAGCTGCTGTTTCTCATCACTCTTCTGTCCTTAAATAGTCCAATATTTCCTAGAAGCCACAGGGCTAGAAAGAAGAAGGAGATCCGAGGCGAATAATGTGGAAAAATGTGTCATTGATGATTTGAAGAGCCAGTTAGCTCGTATTTGTCAGGAAGATTCACAGTTGGGTTTGAATGAAAGAAGGGCTCTTTTAAAAATGATACCAAACACAATGTGATGAGACGTTGAACATGTCCTGACCATGAGCGTGACTGGACAAAATGCATTTTACTTTGGGGGGGTGGTTCACTTCATGAGCTCCTTACTGTGACACAGCTGCCACTCAGGAAAGTCATCATACCAAAATATCATCTGCAGACACGGACATCTTCAAAACTGATTACTAAGTTTTGAGACCTTGAGTGGAACCAGAATCTGGTCTGGACTAAAAGAGACAAAGACGGATTGAAAGAGAAAGTGTGGATTCTCTTCAGCGACAAAACCATTTCAGTGAAAATAAAAAGCTGCATTTAAAAACAAACTACGACCTCATTTCCAAACAACGTTAGTTTAAGACCCCTGAAACTCTGTACTCGATTGAACATAGCGTAAAGACGACATCAAATGTTGAAGAAGACTTTTCATTGTTTTTGAAAGAAAAGACGTGAAAGGTTGAAACAGCCGATCAGTGGTGGTCTTGATTTTAAAATCCGCAGTCCGCCCAGGTCGAGTGAAAATGCTTTTGATTCCAAGGCGTGACAGAGACCTTCAAAAAGTGGTCTGGAGACCGGTCTTGAGACCAGGACTGATTTCAAATACTACAACACCAGTGTGACAACTTTCAAATAAACCCACGAGTTCCAGGCAAACTTTAGTAGATCATTAGTCATAACACCAAATTCTTCAAGTTGTGACCGCATATCAGTATCAGAGTAAGTTCACACACTACACTACTTTCATCTTTACTCATCTAAGTGTCCTTCCTCCTCTCGACCTGATGTTTCTGTGAACAGGATGTACACTTCTGCTTCAGAGTGATACGTTTCCTGTCATGATGCAACAACCCCCCCCCCCCCCCCCCCAAAAAAACAAACAAAAACAAACATCTGCTACACATTGAGGACACATGAAGGAAACAACAGAAACACATGAGGGGAGTTTGAGCTGCCTACTGTATATAATCACTGGAGCAGCTTTTCAACAGGGCTGTACTTAGTGATGCAGCAACATTTTATAACCTACATCAGTAACAAGCATTTAAAAAAAGAGTTATATGTGTCACAGAGTCTGAATCATGTTGTTCCTCTCGTGTTTCATGTCGTCTAAAAGTATTTATAACACATGAATGAGCCAGGCTGTTGAGCTCAGTGAGTTCATTACCATAGACACACACAGCAGAGTTTATGTGGACTGAATCCCATACACACCGTGCTGCTGCTGCTCCAAATACTCACTACAGCACATGTAGATTCATCCGCCATTGAAAGTAGTTCATGTAAAAAGGTAGAAGGACTTTCTATAAACAATGTTTCAGTTACAGTCTGGAGCCAAACTATAATCAGGTGCAGATATAAAGTACGTCTTTCCTTTTCAGTCTGTCTAAAGATAACGCTGAGTCAGCTGGGATAACACAAACCCACAGTCAGGTTGTGATAGTTGCAAGCAACGGATTTCAGCAACAGCAATATGTGACATTTGTGTGACAGCTCTTCTCAAACATGTTACCTCTTCTTTGTACAGCAGGGACAGCAGGCACTTTATGGAGACGACTGATCACTGAATACTTTGAGTCCATTTCAAATTCCTTTAACAAAACTCAGAAAACTCATCATTTTGATTGCTAGTTTTTTATTCCAGAAACTCCCTTTGACAGAGCTCACCATGGAGGTGAGCCCTACATGGAGTTGGGAGTCAAAAGTGTCCCGAGCGGCTGACCGTGGTGCCGTGTGTGTGAGGAGGAGGTGAGTCGTTTGCCAGCTCCGGGGAAATCGAGCGCTCGGGATACGGAGAGCACCTGACTTTGTCTACAAGGAAATAAACATAGTGTGACAAAGGTTAGCAACGAGCAGCACAGACCCCACCTTGACCTTTCCAAAATACACCGAACCACATTTGTGCTCATCAATCATTTTGAAGGGCAACGTGAAGGCAGACTGAGAAAGTCAGCAGGTTGGACGTCCTGATTCACATAAACCTTCAAATATTTGGTTTAATGTCGGGTTCAAGGCTGAGAGAGGTCACGACACGGGAGCTAAAACTGCTGCGAGCTCGTAACTATATGATCATATTAAAATAGAAATACTGAATCATGCAGGCACCTGAGAGTGAATGATGATAGAACATTTCTAAAACTACTAACAATAACTGTAAAAATGTCCCAGCTGCTTTCTACAGAGAATAATGCCGAGGTATTTACAAACACAGTCACCTTTTAGGCACAAACGTACATTTATTTTAGATTTTTTTCACAGAATGTCATTTTTTAATTTTTATTCCTCCCTTAAATTTTCTTTCTGCTTTTCCCCTTTTCCCCCTCCTATTCCATTTAGGGCCGAGCTGTCAATCAACTCGCTATGGGCGGGATTTCCTGTTTAGGTTGAGGTGAATTCCTGCACAGGTTATCTTTTTCTTCTTCTATCTTTTCCCTCCTTACTCGCCAACAAACACTGATTAATTGTTCATTAATTTTCCTTTCTATATGTCTAGAAGGACTTTCTCATTGTTTAATGTATGACGCCTTTGGCCTCATTTTAGTAATTCTGCATGTCAACATTCACTTTAAGACATTTCCTGTCGTGACAGAATGATATTGCTTCACTGTAAATAAAATTTAAAAATTACCTTCTTTGGTAAAGCTTGTTGGTCTTTTAGTTTCAGAGTTCCTGCTGGCAGGTTCGTTCAGGCCTTCTTTGTAAACACGGCTGTTACACCTGACAGCAACATCCTGCTCTGACTACACACACACACACACACACACACACACACACACACACACACACACACACACACAGAAAGTAGTTAATGGTTTGGAGACATTTGAATCGATTAATTCTTTACACTTTGTTAAGTAAAAAAATAACAGAAATCTCAGAACCTTACTCTCTGCTTCCTCACTATCTATGTCTTGTTATCATATAGACAGTACTCTTTATGCTCTCTGTCCCAAACGCTCAGACAGAAATTGGGAAAAGGGCCTGGAATCTGTTGCAGAATCACTTTAAACTCAAGGAGCTGGTGTCCTTCAACGTTTTTAAATCTAAAATAATAGACCTGGAAGCAGATTCTATAGGAGGTCGATGCTTTTAGCTTGACTGCTTGAACTACTGACTCCCCGTTTAGACTCATAAATGGTTGTCTTTGAATGCTAAATGTAGTGTTCTCTAAATTGTACTTCTCTCTTTCTGTCTCCGTCTGTAACTTTGTGTTTTTGCTGCTGTCTGTCTCAGCCTAGTCTCACTTAAAAAAGAGGTTCTAAATCTCACAGGGACCAATCTGGTTAAATAACAAAAAAAACTTTCCAGGACTTTCAGTGACTGTTGGTGGTTTTGAACTCAGGTCCAGTAAGTGCAGCACAAACCTCAGCAGAGAGATTTTGTCGCGTTCTGGCTCTTGCATTTCTCATTTTCTTCAGATTTTCGAACATCATGGCGCGGGTTATGATCGTGCCTCTCCCCCCACAGCTCCTCGACACAGCCAGGTAACCGTAGTCCTTCATCTCCGAAAACTGTTTGCTGTTTGATCAGAGAGAGAAAACGTCGACATGAGAAACAACTGAGAAACTATGACTGCAGATTTTTGAATTGACCAAGATCATAAGGATGGAGGATTGCTGAATATGCACAGGAATACATATGTTATTGTAACATCCTGTATTGTTCTATATGCTCTCTGTTATCATTTACACCGTTTCATTTTCTTCTATAAAAATGACTTCTCCTTATTTACTGCTGCAAGACAGATGATCCCACAGTAATTAATGCAGTGTCGTCATTAGAGCCCGACCGATTAATCGGCCGGCTGATAATATCGGCCAATATCAGCATACCCGGTGACTATCGATAAAAGTGTGCCTTTGGGTGGTTAGTGTGCGCCCCCGCCCAAATGTACTGAGAGCTTAAGTCCTCCAAGCGAGCAGTCCGGGCTCCAATCAGACCTGTGGCTCTTTTCCCACACGTCATTCCCCACTCTCTCTCTCTTCCCCATTTCTCACTCTATCCACCGTCCTCTCTCTAAAACAAAGGCACAAAAAACCCGAAAAATAAAACTCAAAAAGGGTGACTTTGGCGTTTTTAAGCCTTAGTTTGAAATCAACACATTTTTTGGTTACAGACGAAAAAAATAAGAGCTCAAGGTAGCATTAGACATGAAACTGCCAATGAGATAAAATAATTGTGTCAATGAGACAAAGCTGCTGCCTTTGTAGAGAGAGCCATGTAACAGCTGTTATTGACTCAGATTCTGGATTCCCGGCACAGATACTGACTAATACTCTCAGAGTTTGAAGACTGCTTATGTGACTTTAGAGGTTCCATAGAACCTCCATGCTCCTGTTTCTTTGGACTGTTCTTTAAGCTGTCTTGTGCCCCCTGCTGGTGAACAGAGAAAAAAAACCATCACATAAACTGAAAGATGGAGAACCGCTGATCTCACCTTCTGTTGTTGTGACGAAACTTCTCCTGAGGCTTAAATGCAAACGGCCAGATGGACTTATGTGAGGGGGGACTGGTCAAGAAGGGCAGGTCCACCAAAGTCCTTTAAATGATTAAAGAAATGACACAAACACCCGAGAGATGACCCATGATTGAAAGAGCAGATTTTAAACATTTAAAATATAAAGTCGTATAATCTTTTGTTTTCAGTGTTGACTCACGGTGCGAGGCTGTTTCTGACGACAGGTCGGTCACAGGAGAGGCAGTGATATCTGTCCACAAGTTGTCTGCAGAGAAACACAAAGAAACATCATGTCTCCTCCTACAGCTCAGGTCTTCTCTTTTACAGCGAGAAAAAACAAATAACGAAGTAGACTGGCTTGACTTGGATATGGGCCCTGAGTGTCCACTAGAAGCTGGCTCCAAAAATCAAAAATCCAGGCCCATAATTAAAGGGCCCAGTTTTACAGCACAAACAAAAACGTGTTTACAGTCTGATCAGAAAAAAAAGAAGTTTAAAACTTTAAACCCACTTCTTCAAAGCAGCAGCGTCATCCAGATCCGGAGCTTCCTGAGCCTGCAGCTTCTCATGGATTTTCTTCCAGCGATCTTCCAGCTCTGTCTTCACGGGGTCAAACTCAATCCGGTTTAGCTGGAGTCAAACACAAGTCACGCATCGTGTCACAGGGAGTCACAGATCCACTTGATGCTCCTGTGTGAACATTGTTTACCTTACACTCCATCTCTGTGGAGAGTCTTTTGATGACTTTATGCCAGTCCTGCTCCTGGCCTGCCACCTTGTTGAGCAGCTCGTGAAACAGCGCGTTGAGCTGCTCTGTCTCAGAGTCAAACTGCACACGGCTCACTTTGCTGTCCAGAGCTGATTTATCGGTGGTCTGCAAGTGTGAAAAACACAAAGAGTTAAGGTGGAGCATTATTCGTCTTCAGTAATAAAAAAAACAAAAAGTAAACGTTCTTTTAGGCTTATCAGTTTACACCAGGTGATTCTGTCTGCTGCTGAAGATCAAATAGACTTGGTTTTTTTGCACACATTTGCGTGAACCCTCTCATCAGCAGTATTTATTTTATTTAATCATTTAAAATGAATCCACTTACAAGTGCACTCTGGATCATCAGCTTGTCGGCCTTCTTCTCCCCAAGCTCATCGGTCATTTTGCACAGTTCCTGTAACAGAGTGATATCAGACTTCTGTTAACACGACAAAAGAGAAGAAGAAAATAGAATGTGATACAGGTGTATTTTATATTATTTCATGTTAACAGGTGTTAACTCTATAGTTATAAATTAAAGAGACAAAAAGAAAGAAGACAAACAGGACGACATGCTGAAGGTCGTGTGTGTGTGTGTGTGTGTGCACCTCGATGTAGCTCTGTTTCTGTGTGTTGTCCACTTGCAGACACCTGGTGGTCTCATGCAGTTTTTCACACCCGGCTTGAAGCTGCAGGACCTCCTCCTGCAGGCTGCTCACCAGCTCTACAATCTGAATACACATATACACAAATACACACAACCAGCCACACGAAACAAACACCCACACATAAGATCATTAATATCGCATTGACATCTCACGGTGTACTGAAAGTGAAACAAGTCTTGTTAAAAGGTTTTCCTGGCTGAATGAAACCGCTCTGAATTAACACACTTCTGCATTAGGTGAATCTAAACTGTCTCTTTGCGCTAACCTGGCTTGCCTCTCCCTCTAGGGGTGTCCCTGCTCTGTCGTCTGTCTGCTCCTGTTGGAGCTGCCAGTTCACTGTGCTGCTGGTGAATGCTGATCTCTCTTTTCTCTGAGAGAGGCCTCGGCCGTCGCTCTCATTCTGACCGGCCTTGCCCTGGAGGTCGATGGAGTACTGAGAGTTCAAGGACTGCATCAGGTTCTCCAACCTGCCTCGCAGGACGTCCAGCTGAGGCGAGAGTGCGGGAACAAGGCAAAGGTCTGAGATAAAACTGTGAAACTGATACTGGACTCTTTAAAAATCTGGAAATTCTCTCCATGAAGGTTTGTAAGATTCTATAGTATCAGGCCTTTTTCAACCTAAATATGATAGTGGATGACTTCATAACGTTTTAGGTAGAAAAAATAAGTTTGGACATTTTCCCAGTAGATTGTGTTTGCTGGCTGACCCTCACTAACACGTCTCTCTGTCTGACCTGATGTTGTAGAGGTTCCTGTGTCCTGCTCTCCTCAATTAAAGCCTGCCTAGCCTTCAGCTGCTTCATGTCCTCCTCCAGTTTGTTCACAGACTTCCTGCACACAACGAATATTCAAGAACAGACCTTCATCTGAAATGATTTCATATTCACAACAGGCTAAAAGTCAATGTAACACAAAGACCCCAACAGGACAGTGTGCACACATGGGGCTCATTTTGCCAATAATTGTAGGAGATATTCAGGAGTTTTGTGCATGTGTGGCTTTCTATGTGACTTTGTCTGTTACTGTGTTTATATATGTGACAGGTTTCTCTCTCTTTCTACCCGACACTATTTACCTGACGTAGGATATTTGCTGTTTGAGCTCGTGATAGGCTTTGCTATCTGGATCAACACTCCCTGGAGCTGAATCTGAATCTGAGCCCGTTGGGTTCATAATCATCTCCTCCAAAGCGTCCAGCTTTGGACAGACACATGACATCATCAGAACAAGAAGCAGACTGCAGTACTGTGAAGTGTGTGTCGGTGCTCATGTTCATTTTAAGAATGAAGGATTGTCTTCTGGACAGAACTTTCTGCCTCTTGCAAGGTTTTTTTTTTCTCACCCACCTTTTCCCGGTCGCTCATCAGGCCGTCTATCAAAGCTCTCTGCTGGTTCAGCTGATCCGTCAGGTTTTTGGATTCATCCAATGAACCTAAATGTACAATATGAACCAGTAATTCAAAACAGGGGTGAAAAACATTCAGGGTTTATCTCCTGCAAAATGAAGTAATTGGAGGAATGTTTAGACATTTTTGAGTAACCCTTCTATAAAGCTGCGGACTGAAAGCCTAAATTATTGTAGATTAAAGTTAGGTTGCTCCGTAGTCCGTATGAAGGACAGACAAAATGTTTCTTTCATGTATTACCTTTCATTGACTAAGTTACCTTTGCAGTCGATGAGCTCTCTGAGGTGCGTCAGCTGTGATTTGTCCACCTTTCCTTCTTTCAGCGTTGTAACAAGAGCTTCCAGTTTACTGAACCTCTCCATCAGTTTGCTCAGGTTCCACATGGCCTCTGCTGTCTCAGGGTCTGAGCCACTGGTGTTCGGCGACAGCGGCGGACCAACGGGCGATCGGCCTGTGTTAGGAGGACTCTGTGGCTGGGATCTTGATAGGGTTGAAGCGGTCTCTGTGGCTGGCTGGGTGTGCGTCTCTTCTTGGAGAGTCTGTCCAAACATCGGTGGAGAACGAGGAGGTGATGGAGCGTGTGAGGGTTCATTTGTGGACGGATCTTGAAGTCCTGAATTTACAAGGTCCTTTAAAAAACATGATAAAGAGTTATGATCCAGACCTGGGGTGTCTGACCCAGGCGTATGTATTTTAGAGTCAGGGGGAGTTGGCGACATGGATGGTGAGGTGGTGAATTGATGCCTCTTACAAATTTAATTTCACTGAACTATCAAACTTTACTGACACGTCCTCATCATCGTTCAAACTGATTATCCAATATGTATCTTACAGACTGGACCTTTAAGCATGTCAGCAGTAAGAAGCATACATGACTCCTGAAAGTGCTTTTCAATATTATGTTGAAACCAATTTTGTAGCACCAGTGAAATAGGAGGAGATAGGAGCCTAAAAACACTGAAAATAATAATAGAAAGTAAAGAGAGAAATGAGCTGGGCTGTTGAGAGCTGTTGCCAGTTCTCACTCTAAAGTAAAGTAAAGAAAAATGGACACTCGGTCCAGATCAGGGATGCGGTCTTGAAGCACTGAGCCATCAAAATGAGACATTTTCGATGCTGATTTCTGATCAAAGCTATTACAGACTTAGCATTACTGCAGTTTGCTTTCAGCGATCTGAGAAATCATTGTAACACATACAACAAAGTCAGTGCAAATCAGGATTTTCCTTATAAGGTCTGTCACTTTGTTATCTTACTTTCTGAAGGCCTTCCCTCCCAGCGAGCGGTGCAGGCTGCATGACGTTCCAGGTCACACTCTTAAACACCTCTGCAAGGTCTGGGGATCTCTGAAATGCGTCCCTCAAAGATCTCTGTCACAGGCAGAAGACGAGAAATTAAAAAGTCAGATTTGTTATTCTTTGGAAATAGATCATTGAAAAAAAGAAATGTTCCATGTATCTATTAGCAGCCAAGAGAATTGAATAAGAAACATTTAAGGAGTAAAGTTGATCCTCTCTTCCACACACTCACCAAAGTTTCCTCCAGGGCGTCCACACGATGGCAGTACTTCTCCACAGTGACAGTCTCTGCCTTAGCAACAACCACCTGGACACAGCAAAGAGCCAGTGAAACCCTGCATGAGTGTAACCTGCCCTAAACATTTGAAATGACTTGTATCCCCATTTCCTTCACTTTGACTGTCTGAATATAAGTGACATTTAACCACTCAAATCTCATTGTAGTCAAATTAAGCTGTTACCAAGATAGCACTAGTGTTAACAGAGTACCCTTATCTAAACAACTCTTTATTCCCTCTGTCATATGCATTTTGAACAAGGCTAGATCAACACTACTATTTAACGTGCTGTGCACATGTGCTTTTACTAATTTATGGAACTTTTAGTCTGATTTTTCTTGTCACAAGAACAGGAAACAAATTAAATGTATCGCTTAGGGATTCCACAAGTAGTAAAAAATAGTAATGAGACAATTGTATGAGTTATCTTAAGCCGTTTTTTTTTACATATGCACTCCTGAAAATATCTAGATCATTTCAGGAGGACTGCTCCGGATATTCTCCCACTTGGCTGTTCACAGCTGGAGACTATCCCTGTCAGACGGGAGGGGGGGGGGGCGAGGGTCTCCCTTAGGTAAGATGTGAGAAGTAGCGGACGAACAGAGTCCGCTATACAATGCTTACATGAAAACATTTGCCTTTATACCAATGCTAACTGTAGTTCTACTGAATCACACTATCAACTAAAGAGCGGAGAACAACATACTGACGAACAGAAAACGTAATGCAGCAGTTTAATTACGTGCACGGAGATCACAGCAGTCTTGCTCATTGTCTATGCACCGTGCACCAGTCACAGGATATAAACGTATATTTCTCACATCAGCTACCCGGACTTGCTAATATCAGGAGTTTTTTTAGGACTTTTCTGCAAATGTGAAAGCTCCATTAGTAATCATTCCCTCAGAGCAGTCTCACCTTCTGTTGGTGGCGGAGCTCCTTCATCTCCCCCAACTGATCATCATTCTGCTTGTTGAGCTCCTGAATAAACGTCATGTCCTAAAACAACAACAACAACAAGAGACAGACACTAAATATCAGTCATTGGTTACACATCTTAAATTACTTAAATGTTGATATCAGATTTATTCAAGTCAGATGACTAAATTTGGGGTACACTGAGTAAAGAAACTGATGTTCCCCAACAGTGTGAACTAAAAGATATCTCAGGAAAACGACTCCACCGGTGCAACCACGTGACCTTTGACCCCAGTGAAAGCAAACGGGACAGAACAGAAGCTGACAAAGAGGGTAAAGCACAGTCCAGGGATTACAGATGAGCCTAATCCAGCAGTTACACAAATTGTCTCCCATTTTCTATCTCAGGCTGAAAATCCATTTCCTGTGAGACGGCCACAGTCTGTTGTCCGAGTAAAGAGTCGCACTTATTTGTTCGGCGTAAACTATCAGCATGTGTGTCTGTGTGAGTGGACATTCCTGAGCTGCAGGTGAGTTGGTGTTTAACCTGGGTCAAACATGTCAGGACATGAAATAATTTCAAGCGACCCCACAGAGCTTCACTGATAGACTGCATGACTAACAGCTGGTTAAAGAGAACAGCCACACGCCATGATTACAATTAATATGGGCTCATACTGACCGCCAGTTTTCATGTAGCTGCACTGACCAATTATTAATTATTAGGGCCCGACCAATATGTGATTTTTGGTGCCGCCACTGATATCAATATTGGGGAGGAAAAAAATCAGATACTGATTCCTTTTTTTGGATCTAAGAAATCTGTAGATATAGAGAGACAGACACATTTATTGCGTTGATCCCTCGAATGCAGTTATACTGTAGAGGCCGAATAATCGTTGGGCTCTCGTTCTGACCACAGTGACATGTGGCATATGCCCCCCTCAGTCACTGCAGGGCTACGCAACTGTGCTGTGGGGCATTCAGAGGGAAGACACAGGTGGGAGAGGGCATTCCAGGTCACCTCATCATAGTTGAGTCAGCGGATACAGCAGGTGACCTGAATGGTGCCTGAAGAGGACATGAATGATTCAGATGCATCATCGCCTGCACCTGCCCGACGTCCGGCTTTTCACCAGAGATCTATTCTTCCTCTGACAACCAGAGTCATCGCTGCGGGGGACTAATTACCCCCTATCACATAGAGGGAGGGGAGGGGGGGATGAGATCAGGAGCGATGTAGGAAAAAGAGGATCTGGGCATCAACATGGCTTGTGAAACCTTCTACTCTGATTAATCTCTTTCAGTTCAATCTATGTTGTCCTCTTAAATCAACAGCTGACAGTTTGAGTAACGGTGAGGCTCTTCACCTCTTTTTACCCCACTCATGGAAGCAGAAACCTGAACAGAGACACGCAAAGGTCATTTGAGATGTCAGGGTGGCACCCATCTCCCATTGTCCTTTGCTCTGTCATCAACAGCTTAATACCAACCTGAAATGCTCGCTGCTGCGTGCCAGGAAGAGTCAGAGGAGAAGAAGAAGAAGAATCAGAAGAAGAAGAAGAAGAAGAAGAAGAAGAAGAAGAAGAAGAAGAAGAAGAAGAGTTCAATGCTGGCTTAGACTCAAGAGGTCTTTCAGTTTTAAAAGAAAATGCCTTTAATTAGAGATGTAACAATAAAGTCAACATGTGATACAATACATTTTACGAATCTGGGTTCACAATACGATTTTATCAAAAATGTTTACGATGTTCAAACTTTTGTACAGACATGAGACAGAAGATACTTTAAGAATAAATTATTATTTGATTCATATATGAGTAAATATTTTAAATTTGGGGTCTCGTCGTTCCCCACCAACATCGAACAATAGAAGCCAAAAGCCGATAGCGTCCTCTGCTGGTTAAAAATGAGTATTGCAAGCATTTTTTCTTGTCAAATTGATTTAAATTGTCCATATTTGTATTGATATTCAATACTGTTGTGAGTAGCGAGGAGCCATATCGTATCGTTCATGATAATACCGGTATATTTTTTTATATGAAAAAAAAAGAATTCCGTGATAATGGCAACATCCCTACTTATTGACGTAGCGACATCAAATCAAAGCCCCCCTTGGCTGTGGCTCAGCCCCGGGGGCTTCAGGTTAAAGTTAAGGATTTGTGCAGAGTCATTTCAAATTATTGCTTCCAGAGTGCATGCAAATAAGACTTTAAGATACAGTCACATTTTTTGCTCAGGTTTAATTGAAACTATTTTAAAACGGGTCAACTTAATTGACTACGGCAGACATTTCTTACCAACACAGCAGTTCTTTTCTCTCTTTTTTTCTTTTACAGATCTTAGTCAGGTTTTCAAACACACACTTTATGAAAACACCAATCTGTTAAAAACAAGGGAATAATACTGCACCTTCCACCTCATACTATAATACACATTAAGTGTATGTTTTCTGCTTCAATAGTGACCTCACGTATTCTGATGTAAAGTAACATACAGCTGACTGAATATACGCAGGCCTCAGATCCACTGACTGGTATTACACCAGTTGTGTTGCTCTTCCACATATAGTCAATATTACAGAACCAGCCATGGTCAGTTTTCAATTAGTTACAGAGGTCAAGTCGTTTGAAAGTGCTGTCCTGCTTCACTTCACAATCACTCTTCTATTTTGGGTTTATAAAAAGATCTTAAGCAAGGTCTCTTGAAGGACTGCAATAGTATTATAACAGAGTGTATACAAACTACAGATTATGTGTGACTTTTACTCTCTTCCTGCTGTGAACAGCTTTATCTGCTGCAGATGTTTATTTCAATGTTAGGTGGGCAACCTTTACAAGCCCTCAGGGTTTTTATTTGTCCCACCTGTGATGATGTCATCCCACCTTTTTGATGTAGAAGTTTTCTCTTGTGTTCAATTTAAGACCTAAATACAATTTATGAATGTTATTAAGAGAATTATTGAGATAATTTACAAATGCAGAAGTAGTAGTAGTGTAAGTAAAATAATCAGTGGTGTAGTGCAGGGTTTAAGCAGGTATATGGAGTATATCCACTTATTTTTCAGTCTCCAGAGGGTATACCCACTTCTAAATCCCCTGATTCACACCATTGATTGATTGACAATATTAAGTAGTATGCTTTTCCTAGGGCGGTAAAGGGATGACCCTCCTTTCTCTGTCTAATTGGCTGGTTAACACTTAATAAAAATACAAGAGAAGTCGTACATGTCACTGAGGCTGTTGATCCTCTGCAGGACGGGACATAAAAAAAACCATTTGGGGTAAAAAGCAAGATTATACCCACTTCTTCAGGCACCACTACACCACTGAAAATGATGTATATGCAAGAAAATACCACAGAAGTTATAGGCTACTTAATATCTACTGCAAACAATAGATTATTACATCATAATGATAGGCCTGAATAAAACTTTGATTGAATGCTCAGAGAATGGAAATTATGAATTTAGGATTAGTTTGGTAGCATCCCAACATTGAAAAAACAAACACTTGTTTATTTGAGTGAAGTGCTGACCTTAGGTGTTGTTCCTACCTCGGACCCTCCGTCCTCGCAGGTCTGGATGCCGCTCGGGAGCCTCCCCTGGCCGTCTGCCGCGGCACCAGAGGAGAGAGTCGGGGACGACGAGGAGGAGGAGGAGGCTGCCCGCTCCACCTTGGAGATGTTCCTCTGGATCCGGTGCTTCTCCTCCGTAAGCTGTTCCTCATCATGAGCATCAGGGCATCTGGTCTTCTTCTCCAGGGTTTCCAGCTGCTTCAGCACGCCTTTGAGCAGAGCATGAAGCTTGGAGAAGTCGACCTCGCTCTTCTGAGGTGGCCGGATGGATAAGTTTAACAAGTCGTACAGGTTGATGTTCTCCTGCGTCGACATCTTGCCTCCGTGCGCGAGGACACACAGCTCAGTCGGAGTTAAGCTAACGTTAGCTATCTGGTTTAAGTTAACACCTCACCACCACCTCATATCTGCATTTTATCCCAGAAAAAGTGCGCTTGTGACGACTCCGTCACAAACAGCGATGTCAGTACAGAACACAGTCATGCAAATAATGTAAAATAAATCACGTCGGTCCCTCTCCAACGCGTGAAACCTTGTCCAGGAGCAGACCGATGACCGTTAGCTCGGAGGTCGGTTGATGTTTGAATGTTCAGAAGACAAACAGAAACTTCAGCAGCAGAGTGTCGTCAAAACACACGGACACAACCAGAACACTGTTTCTGACCTTTCATTACAAAGAAAACTAAACCGATGATTGGTTTATTTTAACCATTTCATGCATGAATTTTAAATTCAGGTATGCCTAACCGGATTTTTTTAATATGATTATTATTTTTTACTTCTTAGGACATGCAAAGGGACATTATTTAAAAAAAAGAAGTAAATATTCATAATTCTGAAGAAGTTACAGAAATGTCCACCAGAGTGGACATCATGCAACGCTATTGTGCAAAAAAAGTACTAATACTTTAAAGGGGACATATTATGAAAATCCACTTTTACAGTGTTTTTGAACATATATTTCGGTAACCTGAGTGTCAATCGACCCACAAAATGTGAAATAAATCCATCCAGTCCTTTGTTTGTGGTCTGCATAAACCTTACCAAACAGAGAAAAATGCTCCGTTTCAAATGTTCTCAGTTTGTGACATCACAAGTTGGATTCTGGTTAAAAAAAAAATACCCTCCTCTCCCCTGGTTTCTTCACCCATGGACTCCACCCCCAGCCTAGAGCAAAACTTTTGCGCAGGTCTGCCATTTGTATTCTTGCTACAGAGGAGTGATGTCTACCAGGAAAACTCAGGGGGGTCTAACATTTAAAGAGACACACACACCAAAACGGAGCATTCTGAGAGAGCTGGTTTATACAGGGTCACAAACCTCCTCTGGTGCTTGATTCACGTTATATTTTGACCAAAGCACAGCACAGATGTTTCATTTAGACAACAGGGGACTGTTTGAAAAGGTGGAAAAGGGGGATAATATGTCCTCTTTAATGTATTTATTTTGTAGTGCATAAACAAAAAAACTGATTTATTTTCTTTCAAAAACACATTTTCAGTTTTCATATGTCCACTGGGGTGGAGAGAACCATTTAAATTTAAGTTTTTGAAGGATGACCATCTTTGAGTTTTGGAGTTTTCCTGTTTATTACAGGAAAAAAACATGCTCGATGAGCTCAAACTACCTGCTCAGTTTTTTTCCCTGGAGGCTGCCAAACAGCAGACATTTAATAGGAGAAAAATAACTGATGTGGAGTAACCATACATATCTCCACATCAGTTATTTTCATGATCAGCAAAGTCTCAGTATTGTCATTGAAATATATAGCCAACAATGCATGATGTCCAACTTAGTGGACAGCTGATCAATCATGATTTTCTCCAAAACTAAAATCAATATTTGGAACTTTTCACAATAACATAGTTCCTTAGTTGTTACTTAATGTTTTAAAACAAATCCCCTTCAAGGGTTTTCTAGAATAACAGGATTAACAATATATTCCTGAACCACATGGCATTTGGGAGTTACATCGGCCATCTTGATTTTGAAGACATTTTTAGTACACTTAAAACTGCTGGCCAGTGGATGACAGTGTATGGTCTGACTTGCTAAAGTCCACTGGAGTGGCTGATGTGAAACCCTTCCATCAAAACCTGTGCATTTAGGAGAAAACAGCTTTTGAATAGCTCTCCACTGTAGTGACCAGTATGCATGAAAGGGTTAAGATAAATTTGTAAGCGTAAACATCTGACATTTAACATTTAAAAAAAAAAGTTCCTTGGGTTCACCCAGGAAGCTACAGGCGAAACGCGTTGTTCGCGCACAATAAAATATTACAGGTAAGTTATTTTCAGTGTGCCACGGAGTTGTGATCCATTTTTCATGGTATGTTCTGCACTTGAGAAGTATAGGCTGTGCATGGGGTACCCTGTTAGCCTCTCATAAAAACTAAACTCACCTACAGAACTATTCACCTGTGCTTTACTTATAAAACCAGTATTATACAGTTTTTGGTCAATATACTCAGGCACACAACTTATATTCAAAATAAGATTTTATTGGTAATAAAAACAAGCAAGCAAAAGTGTGTGTGCCGTTCATTACTACATTCAAGTATAAAATTACATTTCTTATAATTCACATGCATTTCCCTTAATATCCATGAGATTGATTGCATTCCCTTCGGTTGCAACGCCAAAAAGATTGAGGAAAAATCCAACCCCTAATGTTTATTCCACAATAAATTAACCAGAATAATGTACTGTTATTTAAGTATTGACACTCAAATATTGACAATAGAAAGAAAAAAAAGACAGCATGTATGATATAGTTCCTTGTTGCCATCTCGCCTTTACAAAATGTTTGGAAAGGACGAGGCCTAAGGCCCACTTGTAGCACTGTATTGGTTTGGCATCAGATCACTTTAAATTGAGTGATGATTTTGAATTAATCTATTCAGGGTGCAACAACCTAAGTTACAGAAATAAAAAAAGAACAATAACAGTCTTTGGCATTCCTCTAAATCTACCATCTAGCTGTCTTTGTTTTCCAGTTGAAACTTTTTCTAATTCATAGTAGAAGGTCAGAAAAAGTATCAAGGAATAAAAACATGACTGACATTTTTCTTGCTTTTACACAAACTAAATAGACTCTTTATTTTTTTGAACTAAACGCAGTCAGCCGCTTGTGATTATGAAAAGTTCCCTGGAATGCAGAGTCATGGGTCGTGCTCAAGCCAACATGGATCTCATTACAGATAAACCAGTTACACAGCATTAAGGGTACGATGAGAGAACAAGAAAATATAAACAGCATAACAGAATATGACATATTGACAACATTTCCCTTTAGACTATTTTGCTCTAATGTCTTTCAATCAAACTCAGCCAGATGAGCGTTAGAACCTAAATATATATCCGTCTTTACAGTTCATCCTCAGACTGTGAGAAGCTTGTCACTGCAGCTGAACCTGTTTGGCAAACAGTGGCAGACAGCAGTGGATAGACAACATCATTGCTTCAGTGTATCAGAGTCTTTGACAGTGCAGAAGCATGAACTACGTTTACCACATGTATATAGAGCCCAAAGATGGCTTCTTTATGTTATACATTGTAATGAATGTTGAATTGGTGCCCATGATTTGCTGCTCTGAGTGTAAAGAGATGTTACAAGAGAGTGGAAACATGTTTAAAGGGAATTCTGGTATTTATAAACCCTTTACACATTTATGGGTCTAAATAACTTATAGGTGCAAATAGTTTGATTCATCTGACAGCTGGAAACCAGGCTGTATTGGCTCCCACTGTAATTCTGTTGGTACAACTGAACCAGGTCAAACAAAGTGCCAACAATAAGTGCTTGTTTTAACAGCTGACAGGCTCAGAGTGTTATTCTCAGTGTGTCTGATTCAGAGAGATACCAGCAGAAACAGCGGTGACATTCCTCTTTTTAAAGCCGCTGGACTCCATTGACAAAAGCACAAATTTTACCTCGCAGAACACAGGAGGTGCTGAGCTTCTGCTGCCTCGATCAGTTTGTGTTATTGTGCATTTCATAAGTATTGTGTTGGAATTAATCATTTAAAACACCCACATCCCTCATATTTAGAAACAGGCTAAAAGATGGAAGCACGGGTAGATCAGCAGCTCCCATGTTTTTTACGGTAAAACTCGTACTTTTTTCAATGGAGTCTGGTGTCACAAAGATGAACAACAATCTGAGCTTGTTAGTGCCAAAAACAACGAGCACCTTTAGTGGGCGTACTTTGATGGCGACTCTTTAACCTAAAGGATTATGTTGCAGCCATCACGGCTAAGTTTCACTTCTGCTGGATAAAGAAATCGACTAAGGAATTTCCAGTCTTTTTTGTTCCTATAAGTAATTACAGAGGTTTTTAAAATACCAAAATTTCTTTTAAAGTTGTTGCATGCAGCTTGAGCAGCAGCGCTCAAAGAGAGTAATATGTCGGTGATATGTTTGTGTCGAAACATACAGAAAAATAACTCTTATTCCTCTGGATCTGTTTGATTCAGGCACTAGCAGTGGGATCACATTACCCCTCCCCCCTTCATATTATCATTGATTGACTTGAATTAAAAGTGCTTTTTATTGGATGACCAAATCTGTAGACGTCTCAGCCGAGTCTGTTTAAGGTTGATATTTAGAATTTGTTCCAATTTATTTGAGCTGTTTATGCACTAATAATGAGAGCGATGCCAGATTGAACCAAAAATAGTAACAACTTTAGTGCACACATCACTCTGAAAACCCTTTTAATTTAGGTCTTATAAATGCAAAGACGAATGGTACCAGGCTGCTTCAGGAATCATACCGCACGGTCAGGCTGAGATACCTTCATTATCATCATCCCTGGGTGATATATCCAGCTGTGGAGGGCTGAACGACACCTCCAGCTGTGCCCTCCCTCATCCTCCTCCTCACCAGTCTCCCATCAGATGCTGTCGTAATCCGTCTGCCTGGTGGACTCAGCCATTGCCTCAGCCATGAAGAAGGTCATGGAGCCCAGGAAACCCATCACGACCAGGATGAGCAGCTGCCAGTGAAGCAGCAGGTAGTTACTGTAGAAGAAGGCCAGAGCGGCCATGATGGACTGGACAGAAAAGAAAACAATATGTGTAAATACACATGAATCTAAATACATTTAAAGAGATCTCTGTAGCTGCAAATATACATTCCAAATTTCTTCTGGCACATAGCGATGTTCTAAACTCATTGTAAGTTTCCATCACAGTGACTCTGGTCTCAAACTCACCTGGATGAACTTGAAGACAGCGAATGCGGGGGCGCTGTTGTCGCGGAACATGAAGCCGATGATGCTCAGCAGCTGAGTGTTGAAGCAGCTGTCGCCCAAACCGAGCAGGAAGCTGCAGAGCATCGCCACCGGCACACTGAGCAGCAACACAAACACATCACAGTTTAAAACACCTCATCAAGCCCAATCAACTGGGCCTACACAATCCAACTATTATGATTATTAGTTTATAGTACAAGTTCTGTACATTTATTTTTTTCTCGTAAAATGTTTCAATTTGCCAGACTTGAGTGCTGCCCTTAGGGTTTATAGTCAATCTTTGACCCTTCAGCTCTACATAACAACAGATTGTAAGACATTGCTGGAAAAAATAAACAGCGCAGAGATAAATTAGCAGTAATGTAAAGTTTTGGATGGAGGGATCCAGTCACTCTGTCACGCTGCTGAATTAAACAACCAATCAGGGTTAGCTTGCACGAAACAAGCCAATCACAGAGACTCTGTGTGAGCTTATACTTAACGACACACACCAGTTGCTGCTTTAAATTCTTTCCCTTTTAATTTTTTTTTTTTACTTCATTGGGACGTATACGAGACCCTCACTGTGGTCCTCATACCTGGGTGTGATGTAGGCCTGCAGGTCTGTTCCTGCTTCTGGAGCCAGAGGAGCGTCGCTGGCTATGTTGAGAAAAATCAGGTAAAAGGCAATAAAGTGAGTGATGAGCCCGAGCAGCACCACAGGGTTTCTTCCAAAGCGGTTCCACTTGTTGAGCATCCCAAACACGCCCCCTCCTGGCCAGACAAAGCAAAGAAATTAAAGACGTTTTGGCCTTGTGCTTTCATGTACAGACATCATGAATCAACATTTTTTACAAGTTGCACATCAAGGAAGACTTACCTAAAATCTCGCCAATACCGATGAAGATGCCAGAGATGCCGATCAAACTCTTAGCGTCTTTGCCAAACCGAGTCATGGCTCCTATACACGTCCCGTACACGCCGCTGTAAAAAGTGAGTTCCAAGCCTAAAGCGCAGACACACTCATCAGCTTCAGAAACTTCCATGGAATACATTTCAGTTTGACCTTCAGACATCTTTTTTTTTTCTTATTTCACCCACCTGTGTATCCTATTGAGATGCTCAGAATCAGCATCTCCTTGGTGACAAACATTTTGCATGCTTTGACTGCAAAAAAAACAAAAAAACAAACGTGTGGATGTTAACAGATGATGAGACGATTACACCAAGGGTTAAAGGGTATTTACAGTATTGAAAAACTCGGGGTCTTTTCAGTGTTTGTTGGAGTCTAAATCACTGAAATTAAGAACAAGTTTGCAGATTGCTCGAGTTAGTAGAATGGATCAGCTAAATACTGTGAGATGGGCTTTAATGGCTGCAACCTAATCTTTAGGGGCAAAATGATCTACGGAAGCCCTAAGAGGACATGCTTACATGATAACAAGTTCTTTTGAGTTGTTTTCTCAAGATCTTGACTTGTTCTGGTTGTCTGATAACTGAGCTGGTTTTCCCATTATAAAATAACAATTCAGCTCATTATCTCGGGATATCTAATCTTTTTTTCTCATGATAACTAAATCATTTTCTGGCTATCTAGAAAAAAAAACAATTGGCTGGTCAGTGTGAGCAGACCAGGACATGCCATTGTCCGCACTAATGAGGTAAGATAAGCCTATTTCTGTGTTTAATTTGTGCTTCTGCAACTCCGGGGATAAGAGATAAGTCAAGATCTGAGGAAACATATTCAGAAATACTCGTATGCTGAGGGCTTTCATCTCAATCACTACGCTACACTACAGGAGCTAGTTGTTGTTTTTCTGCCACTGATGAGCACAGATGTGTATTGCAAATCTTTTGTCACATCAGCTCATTATGAAACCAGAAACGCGAATAGCACGGCTGTCTTCAAAGCCACCAGACTCCATTTACAAAAAATTGTTATTTAAGCTGGAACTCAGGAGTTGCTGGTCTACAGCTGTCTCAGTCAGCTAGTTTTAATAATGCATTTTGGTGTATAACCCGACCTTTGTGTTGGATTTAAACTAAGTTAAAACACCAACCAAACCTAGAACTTCTTCCAAAATGTTTGTCCCTGTACCCTTAATATTTAAAAACATGACCAGTGGTAAGTGTGTGCCCCATGTAAGGGGGCCATCGTCCTCCATGGGGCGGCCCAGGTTCAAATCCGAACTGTGGCTCCTTTCCTGTGTCATTCCCCTCACTCTCTCTCTCTCTCTCTCCCTGATTTCCGACTCTATCCACTGAGCCCGAAAAACACATCTTTGAAAAACTGGACTTTGCTTTACAAATACTAGATTTTAAGCCTTGAAAAGTTCATGATGGGGAGGTTATTTAGGTCAACTTACCAAAAGCGTCCAGAGCTTGTGAACAGAGGCCAACGTGTGGCGAGCTGCGAAGAGAAGGACGGGAGTTTATAAAAAAAAACAAGATGATACAACCATGTGGACCTTTTTTGTCTTAAAGCAACTTGTACCTCGTCCTTCCACTGGCTCATGTTTTAACTTTAACTACACCCCCTGAAGTGGACTTGGTTTCCATGCCGACTGTTTCTCAGCCATTTCAAAGAGAGATGTGGAAAATACAACAAAGGATAGCATTTACAGTAAAAGGTCACCTGTCTCATCCAACACTGCTCCACAAAAAAAAGCACCTTTCCTACTCTAGGGTGGGATGACCGAGGCTCCCATCTATCTTGGAAGGAAACATTTTCTAGGACATTTCAAGGGAACTTTCCGCGATCTATGTGGAAGTTAAATAATGTCCAGCTACTTCATGCTGAAGACCAAACTCAGAGACTGTTCCAGGGACACCACTCGCCATTTTGGCTCCACTAACAATAGCCATGAGAAGATAAATATCCCCATAAATATCCCTAATTTGCCACTTCCAGGGTCAATATGCAGTGAATTATCTACACCTCTGCTGGTCTGAACTTTTCCTGGAACCCCAGATACCACTAAGAGCCCTCTCCCCAAATCATACCTCACTGGAACAAAACCGATGATTCATCAAACACAAGAGCACCACTAACAGAACCAATCGCACACTGACTCCGTGCAGCTCATTCTACCCAAGTTGTGTGAAACTGAACACATCATTGCCCCTGGTGGAGCAGCAAAGGGACACAGAAACTGAAAAGGCGTCCCCTTGTGGACTTTGAGGGTAATCCCAGTACAGTATTTCAAACCTCACTTTTACAGTTTGGGTCCAAAGGAATTATAGGTTAAAAAAAATGTATGAGTATAATGTACTGTAAACTTGGGTATAATTGTGCCACATTAAAAAGTGCTTGTTTTTGTGGATGGCAGGCTCATACAGTTCTTTTAATTCTCCTTTTCTTGTTGTTGTTTTTTCAGTTGGCAAGAAATAGATCCCCATATTAGGACAGGAAAACATTACTACCATTACTAGGCATGCAACTAACTGTAAACGTTTGAGTACAAGCACACTAAAATGCAGTGTAATGCTAACTCATTAAGGCAGTAGCAGACTTGTTCTTCTTAGTAGTAGTATGGTAGAGGTAGAAGTAGCAGTAGTAGTCATTTCTTCACTCATAAATAGTCACAATACACAGTTTCAGCTGCAGTTCATGCAGTGTAGTGCTGCACTGTTCAACTCTTCAGTCTATCAACTGTCTCTACTTTATCTCTCTCCATCACATGCTGTGTGTGTGTGTGTGTGTGTGTGTGTGCGTGTGTGTGTGTGCGTGTGTCTGAAGAACATGCAGTACGTGAATTGTCCCTGTTCTGTCATTAACTAAATGAGAGGACCCCGAGATTACGATGAAGAGAAATGCACATCATGTTACAGATCATCCTGGAACGAGAGATTTCAACAGAAGCTGACTTCTTACACCCTTTTTAAATAGTTAAAGTTCCTCCTGTCTCTAAACGCTCTGTCATCCTTCCTGACCGTGTATATTAAGCGAGAGGTTGTGTGAGAAAGAGAACAGTGAAGCAAAGGAGAGCGAGGGAAGTTGCTTATGTTTTATGCAACATCATATACAGGGGCATAATGATAATGCGCCCAAAAAAATACAAAATGAAAAGATTGCACACGAGTCTCAAAAGCTCTGAGTCAGGTCTCAAGTCTTTGAGGGGCAAGTCCGAGTCCGGTCTAAAGCCACATTTTTGTGCAACTCTAGTCCAAGTCTGAAACTCAAGTCCCAATCTCTGGTGGACATTCATTGATCGATATTACCCTCAAGGATTAGAGCCATCTGCTTCTTCTAGAATGAGACATAATAATGAGATATGTCAGCTCTATGTCCTTGTGAATATTAGAAACTGATTGTGTGTTAAAATGTCTTTGTGTCTGAGAATAACAAGCATAAAAAAGTGTTATACAAATCGATTATTTTCATAATAAGGCAAGCTTTCCAGGGCTGATAAGTATTAGACTTTAGGTTTTACTTTAATCATTTTACTTCCTGATTCTCCTGTATTTCTAGACATTAGAATAAATGTCTGCCTGAGGAGTGCCAGGGCGCATGTTTCACCCAGAGACACATTAACTCTTTCACTGAAACCTTACAACTATTTAGTAGCACGTTTAAACCCCTTCACTTAACCATCAGCTCCAGGAATGTTTCATAAAATTGTCCAGGATTCTTCCCTGACTTGTTGTCACATACAGTGAAAAAAACTACAGTGAAAGTTGTTGGTGATGCTCACATAGCTGTCGAGCTGCTTTCTATGGATTCCGTCTGCAGCAGCGACTCTGACGCCTCCGAGGGAGCGGGGTCAGAGTCAGGCCTCCGGATCAGGAAGAAGAGGAAGCAACCCACCAGACTGATCACGGTGAGGGAGATGAACACGGTCTGACGGTCCTTGTCTGAGACACACAACGTGAGTCACATGCTTAAAATTAAACTCCTTATGAGAAGTCCGCATGGGGACCAAACTCTAGGAATAGCAAGAAACACACGAGGCAGAGATTTTTTTTTAAATAAACGCGGCGTGCTTCTTACCCGTTATGTGGACGTGTCCATGCCAGGCACAGTAGATGTAGAGATTTCCAAAGAATAAGCTGCAGGGAAATCATTTTGTAATTAAAAAAACGTAGAAAGATCACCAAAAACACAGAGCCTATAAATCTTGTTTCCATTCAGGTGCATGAAAAAAAAAAAGCAGCAAAAAGTCTCACCTGAACTGCAGCAGCGCCCAAAATATGCCACTATTTCTACCAATCGTAGTATCAGTAGAGTTTATTGCGAGCACATTTCCCTGAGCCGTCCACAAAACTTAAACACACAGAGAGGAGCAAGATGAGAAAATATCAACATAAAGACGACTTTTAGAAGTGTAAGAAAAGGTGATTGGATAACATCTCTGTACCTGCTGCTCCTATCCCAACAACCACAGACGCTGTATAGAAGCTCCAGGTGTACGGGTAAATAAACATAGCGATGTAGCCGCTGTAAACACAACATTTCAAAACACATAAGAAGCTGGCATTTGCCTGAAAAACACAAGTTAGAAGCTGATGTAAGTCTATGCAAGCTTACCTGTACAAAAGCCCACTGAAAAACATCGATAGCTGCGGCCCGATGACAGTCACCACTGATGGAGCGATCAGGTTAGATGCAGAGAACACTCCATAGATGATGGCCATGCTGCAAGTGACAGATAATGCACAGTTAATATTTTAGTAAATTACACAACCATTGATGAATGTTTGGGGCATATTTATCCCAGATCTTTCAAACTTTTGAAAGAGAATGTTGCATTTTTGAACCTGGGTCCTATTTGTGTTTACATAGTTTGCGGTTTTATTGATTCATTAGATGCAAAAAGTTTAAGAATTGCTCTTGTTGAATACGTCAGCTGGCAGCTGCAACAGGCTGTAATGGCTGCAATACATTTATTAGGGGGTAACACTTAGGGTGCTCATTTTTACCAACCTCATGCCCATATTGGGCTTGCACAAAACTCCTGAAAACTTCCTGAAGTTTTTGGGGTGAGCTGCATGTGTGAACACATCAAACACATTTTTCACTCTGACTTTACCAGGACTTTCTTCTGCCAGCCCCCAGTTACATTTTCCACATGAAGTCGGGGTATGCTTATGCGAGTCATTTTCAGAAGTGCATATGTGAAAACAGATAGTGTCTGCAGGCCCCCGTCTGTGGAATCAATTCCCTCCTCTCATCAGAGGCGCTATCTCATGAAAGTCATTCAAAGCCCAGCTCAAAACCCAGCTTTTTACCCTGGCAGTTGAAATGAGTTCAACGTATTCAATATTTGATTAAAAATGTCTTTCGGCATGCTATTATGTGTGCCTGTGATCTATTATGCCTAATCTGTAAAACACGTAGGTCAGCTGAGGCTGTCTTAAACGTGCTCTACAAATAAACTTGACTTAACAAAACGAACAGGATCTCTACACAGAGAGAACACAGATTTGCATGAGGCCAGAGATAGCTGTTACATAATTTCCTTATAGCCAAAAACAGTCATTTTCAGTCACTGGGTGATTTTGCGTTTAAATAGTTATACCAGGTCCAAAACTATGTTTGTGTAAGATACAGTAAAACAATTGGATGGAGCACGGGTAAACAAGAAACTCCAGAGTCCTGTCAACAGGGTCTGGAGACGTGTTACAGCTGTCTCAAGTTTTAAAATAATCTTCTCTCTTCTTGTATGTTGTCAGAAATTTAGAATAACAATCTGAGCCTGTCAGTCGTTTAAAAATAAGAACACTTTTAGTGGCAAAGACCCACGTGTCCCCAAAGATTACACTGCAGTCATTACAACCCATTCTGTTGAAGTAGGAGGAAGCAATTCCAGGAAGCAAACCCAAAACTTTTTTTCCCTCTTTCAGTCATTTACACCCAAAAACATGTGGACAAAAAAATAGGGTGAAAATTTAACAATAAAGGAATTATTGTTTTAATGAAAAGATTGAAATCATGTTGGGTGTTTCCTTGTAGGCAGAGTGAATGCAAAATTAACTCAGAGCAAACTCTGTTCCCTAAAGTAGTTAACCTAAAATTGAATTATCCTTCAAGATTTCGTGCTGGGAAGGAGTTTGAGTAAGCTCGTTGAGCTGAGCCTCAGATCCGTACACATAATGTGTACTGGGACATCAGTAATGTAGTCTACATATGTGTATGACTGTAAGAGTGGCAGCACTTTACCTTGTGTATCCACTCCCGTGGAACTCTGTGCTGTTGAAGCTCTTGATAACCGTTTGCTGTAAGAAAGTTACGAAAATGAACCATATCACACTGATGACTGATTATGTGATCGGAAGTTATGTGCGATCAATCTGGAATGTGAATGAGAAAAATCAAGCCTACCTCTATATTGCCACATGTTTGAAACGCTGTAAACATGAACATAAAGCCGAAGCCCAGGATAATGATGTTCAACAGCTTCTTCCCCTCTGGACCCATTTTGAGGGATGTTTGTAAAAAGTCCTTGAGGAAGTGAACACAAAAAGAAATTCAAAGTGACCAGCCCCTCTCGGAGTAGAATAAGGGGAGTACAAATTAGGATAGCATGTGACATTAGGACAGCATTATTCACTCACAGCAATCCATTACAAAGAAATCATTTTGCAAACTTCATTCATCAGATCTATTATTTTATCCCAAATGCAACTGCATGTAAAATACAGTGACAAGTGTCACACACGCTACTTTACATTACTAATTTGACAGTGTACACATACAGTTTATTCGGCCAGAATCATCAACAATGTTTAATGTATTTTCCTAATTTAAGAATGTTTATTAACGTCAGCAATGAGTGTGTTGATGGTTTTTTTTTGGAAATGTACACAGATTGCTATATGAGAAGTGATGTCTGTTAACGATTCGTATGCTGATTTACCAAGTAGGATCATTTAGGTTACAACACACAATAAACAAATGAGAAATGACTGACATCTTTTTAAACTGTGTTTGCCTTTATGTTGTTTTCAAAGATATGATCGCTGAATTAAAGAGCAAGAAGTGTCTTTTGTGTGTACAACGTCAGTATTTAAAATAAAACTTTGACTGAGACATGGCAGAGCAAACAACTTACCAACAATGCTGAAGCTATTTGGCTAACCCCTCTGGCTGCTCCTCTTTGTGTCCAGGCTCAGTCTGTTATTGGTGACATAGTTCGGTCTTTGCAGCACCTCCGATATCCTTAAAAATCATGTTCTTCATGTGGTTCCTAAACTAAATTTGACTTCAAGGTTTCCGTCGTGTAAAAGGGATTCTCCAGAATACTTTCTCAGCACCGGTGAGCTTTACTTTGCCCCAAAGTGGAGAGGGCTGTCATGTGAATGCAATCAGCTGACTGTAGAGCTGTAACTATGTTTGTAGCATCAAGTCGCCGATTTACAAACGCTCAACGCAGATGGAAACTCACGTGCTTTCACCAATCCAGTTGTTTTTTTCTTTGATTTCGAAAACTAGTTTCCACTTCCGGTTCAGGGGTTTGGTTATTGTACTTCTTTCTAGTTCAGATGTCAATGAAACTATTTGCAAACATATTCGATAACTTTTAAATAAGCCTTAATCAATACCAATATATGTCTTGTATTAAAAATACGCAGAACCGTAGCTTCTTTTGAGTTAAAGATAGCGACTAGCAAGCTATGCTAGCAAGCTATGCTAGCGCTGTTCAAGTCAAACTACTTCCGGTTGTGATTTAAACATATCCTGAATATAATATATTCTTTTTAAGCGCTCCTATGAATATGTATCAAATCGTTTATACGTGTAAAGTTAGTATTTCAGATTAATTTATTTTATTGTATTTTAAATGCGGTCTTCTCGTCTTTTCGCGCGTTTATGTGTATAATAAAACATCACTACTTCCACTAGGGGGCGCCATTGCAGGTAGTATATTAGAGAGAAGCGCCACATTTCTACAGAAGAAGAAGAACAATCTTCCCCTGACTGGTTTCGGGAAGTTGGAAACGACGTGGACCGAGTTGCGATTGAAGAAGTCGTTTAATCTATGACTGTGCATCCTGAAGAAAACCTACAAGAGAAGTAAATTCTGTTTAAGTCGCGCAGTTGAGTGTGCTTGTGAGTTTTTACAAATATAAAGGCGGGATTGTTGCAAGAATTTAAAGTGTTTTGAGGAAGGCTCTCGGGCCTAACAAGCTAATCACAATGAGTTACGGTAGGCCTCCGCCAGACGTCGACGGCATGACTTCCCTCAAAGTGGACAACTTAACGTACCGAACATCGCCAGAAACCCTCAGAAGTGTGTTTGAGGATTACGGCCGTGTAGGGGACGTCTACATCCCCCGTGACCGATACACGAAAGAAAGTCGGGGTTTCGCGTTCGTGCGGTTCCACGACAAACGCGACGCGGAAGATGCAATGGACGCCATGGACGGCGCGCTCCTAGATGGGAGGGAGTTGCGTGTTCAGATGGCCCGATATGGAAGACCCCCAGATTCCCACGCCGGTGGAGGAAGGAGAGGTGGGCCGCCCAGGAGACAAGGTGGCGGCGGCGGCTATGGACGCCGGAGCAGGAGGTAAGAATTAGCGCGAAACTGCGAGCCAGATATCCCCATTTTGGATTTATGTACGCAGTTAGTTCCTAGACTGATCTGAAGAGTGGCCTCGGTCAATTAATCAAACGAGATTCCTCAAAGAAATGAGTTTTTATTTTTATTTTTTCTTGCTGAAAACTTTGGTCACACATAAAGTTATTTTTGTAAGGAATTTACCGCGTAAAGCACGATTGTTGAATACAAACTTTTTGGTTGCTCTTATACACGCTGGTCCAACCGGAACAATACAATGATCCATACACGTGTTTCAGACCTGTTTTTTTTTTTTATGTTCGAGTATTTAAAATTGTGTATATATCTAAATGTACATTTAAAGAAGTGGCTTTTCACCTGGGGGTGGATCTAAAAAAAGAAAAATACTTTTATGATAATCTTTGTAACTCCCTCTGTATCAAATGCATAATGAGGGACTGTTTTCCTATTCTAAGTGCCTTTTTACATTTTAAATGACAACTCACCCACTGATTTTATTCAGCTCTTCCCGCAGCCCGAGACGCAGAAGGCGTAGCAGGTCCCGCAGCAGGAGCCGCTCTCGCTCCCGGAGCCGATCCCGCCACAGCAGGTCCAGGTCCTACTCCCGATCCAAGTCCCACTCTCCCAAGACCAAGAAAACCAAGGCAAAGTCCCATTCTCGATCTAGATCTAGATCCCCGTCCAAATCCAAGTCGAAGTCCAGATCCAGAAGCCGTACCCCAGCCTCCAAAAGAGGCTCCAGGTCAAGATCTAAAAGCCAGCCCAAGTCAGTGGCAGAGAATGGAGGAGAAACCCCGTAGATCTCGCCACGCCAGCAACAGGTAAGGTTCCGAGAAGATGCTCAAGTCACACAACGGAGGAGATTTTACGTTTCAAATTTTAGCTCCAATTCTCCTTTTCAAAGTTGTTAAAAAAAAAAAAAAAAAAAAGAAGCCAGTTCAGCAATACTCCCAACAACATTTGAAGGCTATTTTTTTTTTCTGGATGAGTTGGTGCTCAAACATAAAGATTATGCCCTATGAAAGATCCCAAAGTCATTCTTACATTTCCTTTTCTATCTGCTGTTCAAGCTCATATATTTTTATTTTTATTTTAAAGCACAGTTCTTATAGTAAATCAAATCTGGAACTCTTTCCTTCCAAAGCTGCAGCATCCTGTTTGCTAAAGAGGAGTTTGTGCTGAGCTGAGGCAGTGTGAGCAGTTAGGTGTGTGGTGAGCTGCCCCGGGGCTGCCTGCTCCTGCTGGTGAGGGTTTCTGTTGCAGAAGGGTGGAGAGCCTGTCAGGGTTGGGGTTTGGTGTTGAGGTACGTCTGCCTGTTCACCACTGGACATTAAACTGTCCTCCGGGTCAGATCCCCAGCCAGGTGCTGGAGGGGCTCCGAGGTTTGTCCGACTTTGCCACCATGTAAGTCCCATGCTGTTTGTTTAGTTTAACTTTTTTACCCACATTTATTCTCATAACACATTTCCATTTGGCCAGTTCATAGAATGTATTCAGGCCGGGTATAGTGGGATCAAACAGGAGGCTTTCTCTTTCCAGTAACATTAAGTGGCATTCCTCCTTTTTTTTTTTTTAACCTAGACCTTTTTTTAACTACTAGTTTAGTTATTTGAATCGGTGACAATGTACAAAATAACATAAGTCTCAGAAGAGAAAAGATGCTTTCTACCGGATTTAGCTAACTAGCTAAATTCCATCTGTTGTCCCAGGGCAGATGATAGGTGTTCCTAACCACTAATTTCTCCATTGATTTAATGCAATTTTGAATTCAGACTAGTCTAAAGTTAAAACAGTCAAAACTGAGCTAAATTTATTTAACATGGTATCCCAACAACTGAGGGTAAACAAGGTCAAATTAATTTGCAGAGTGTGGCTAATGTCAGCAGTGCTAGCAACAGCAGCCTTCCGTCTTCCTTCAGGTTAACGTCCACATTCTTGTGTTGGTTACACATTGCTCTGGACGAGTGGTTATATGCCAGTTTAAGCTGACGCATCCTACATCCACTCTTAACCTCCATTTTCTAGATCCAAATACTGCCAAACCTCTATGTGCTACATCCGTCCACTGTGCTTGTTTACATCAGGGTGGTATAGCTTAATGGCAGTAGCCATTACTAGAGTTAGAGCTGTGTTGGGTGGCTGCATTCTAGCTTAGAGACAACACTGAACCAACCAGGAATGCAGGCCTGCCTGAATTAATAAAATATTAATAATTAGTCTCACCAAGAAGTAATTCTTGAGCAGGCGAGCGAGGGTGACCAGTCCCAAAAAGTTTCACCAGCAGATGTCAAGTTTTTGCAACCTTATATTTCCTGTTACGCTCTACTGTCCTATCAATAAAGGCATCCTATGCCTCAAATACCTTTTATTAAAAGCTGCCGATCACTCTGCCTCAATTAATTGTTCTCAACTTTTTCTGTTTGGACAGTTTTCAGGCAAAGACTTCAGATGTTCAAGACCGGAATCCAACGCAAGCATCAGTGTCCTGCTGTAAAAGGTTTTTATTTTGTCTTTCATGCTTTGGTTTTCTTCTTTTTGCCACAAAAGGCTCTTTTTTTTTTAATTCATCAATGTGCTGTGATGTTTATTTCTTTTCATGGATTGTTTGATTTTAAAGCATCTGGTCTAATGTGGAGGGAAATTTCAGTTCTGCTTGTGTAACAATATAAACAGGATAATAAGGGGTGCAAGTCTCAGCTTTTCTTAAGTTCTTCTCACCTCATGGCCTGTATCAAGAAGCGAGCATGTAGTCAAAACCTTACGTGCTTCTTCTAAACGTCACGTTGAGTCTGGAATGAATGTGGCCACTAGCGGACTCATTACAGTGATGTTTACATACAGAGGTGGACTCATTTGGGCAGTAAAATGTATCAATGTTTTTTTGGAAAATGATTTAACCTGTAATAACACCAAAAGTCTGCCTATTTTCACTTTGCGCTTCCTGCTTTCACATTGACCATTTCTGATATAACCTTGAGATGTCAGGAGAAGCTCATCAAATAGCCCTTTACATGTTTTGGATAATTTCAGGCCCTTGTGTTTTTGGGAGCCTTTCACACCAGCTTCTCACAGCGGTAGATTTGTGTCGGGACAACCTCCCACAAAACAAAATACTTGTAAGTGTAGCAGAGCTTTTATTGTTTATCTAACTACAACATGTACACATGTATGTTTCCACAACAGTGAAAAATATACAGGTGAGCAGGGAAGCACCATTTTGAGTAAAGTCATGGTGAATTGATTCAGCTGCTTTTGATCGCATGCACCATAACCAGACAATGTCCAGACATTTTCGCGGGAGTAGTGCATGTGTGAAAGGGGCTAAAGAAAAGCTTTACATGCATTTTCTTGCTTTGGCTCAAAGAATTTGACTAATAAAAATCATAACAATTTTACTTGTGTGTTGCCCTGCAAATTTCTACATTTGACGTTTCTTTCACATGTAACCCTACACGTAAAATCTTTGCTTTACTGTCTGCTTTTAAAAACAGATTTTTCTGTTCAGGTCTCAATGTAAGGCCAACCCTAAAGACGTTTAATTTTTTCGTTTACATCAGCCATAGTGTGTAGTTATGGTGAGTCAAACTTAATACCAAAAAGCCTCGGGATTAGCTTAAAGTAAATCGGTCATGACGTTAATCTCGCTCAGTGATACAGGCCCAACATATCAGGGTGGTTTTCGTCATTGATGTTTATTTCTTGTTCAAAATGACATTTAAAAAAAAAACAAAATCCAAAGTGATATAATCCAGTTACACTTGTTTTAATCTTGATTCTAAAGCAGTGAAGATCATCAAACTGAATGAACTCTCTTTAAAATGTCACCTGCTCCATTTCCACTCTTTGATTTCGGCTGTTCAGGGTGTCTTTAGTTTGCCAGGACCTCGGATCATTTCCCCCTCCTGTGTTAAATGTTACTGCTGATGGTAAAAACACATTTAAATGACTGCAATAAAGCATTTAAGAAATCCTGTTGAGGACATCACACATTTTGAAGCATCTTCTGAAGTCATTTAATTCGACAGGAAATGGTTCACTCAACCCTGGACTTTTTTTTATTTTCCCTTTTTTTAAAAAAGTGTTTTTTGATCCTAATCTTGCTTGTATTGTTTCTTTGTGCACTAGGCGCAGTTGTGTAGCAGATGGGTATTGCTGGTTAGCTGTTGAGGTTGCGTGTTGCTCTGCTGAGTGCTCGGGGAGTTTCCGGTATTCTCCAGAAAGCTCCTGTGACTACCAGCCGTATGCTCGCTGCACTCTCAACCTTCTGTACCATGAAATGTTTCCCCCCACGTGGTCATGGATGACAAATGTGACTTTCATTAAAGATTTTGGTGTTTTGTCTAAAATGGACTCCGGCCTTTCATTTAACCTGTATGTATTTGATGAATTATGGACAGTTTAAGTAGTATTACTAAATCCTAAAGTGACTGGTTCTCCCCTAAAACCAGTTCAAAAGTGAACTAACTGGATTAAAGCGATCAGGTAATCCAATCATTGATCCAGTTTATCCTGAGCCCATCAGGGGTTTCACTACAGACTAGATAATGGGACAAAATTAGGAAGTTTGCAATGATGTATTTTCAGACTTGTTAAAAAAAAATTGTTGGTACACATTAGGGTGGTAAAAAAAAGAAAAAAAGGGTTTTAGCCCCAACAAATCATTCCCCATACGACATTAAATCAAGTGTTTTTATAGACAGTGTATAACCAGAAGAACCTCGTTGACATGAAGTATCTCATTTACAGGAGTGAGCGTGCTAAGAGGGGCAGAACAGTAAGTTGTATCCATAAAACAGTAATTACAACCTTGAGGCTCTTGTGGACAAATTGTGAAGTTCCCTTTTAAGCACAAACATCATTACTGGAAAAATACTTGTTTTCAAACTAACTTTTTTTTCCCCTTATTTTACAGTTTTTTGATTAAATGCCCCCAAAATGAATTATTTTCCCATCAGCCTCTGCGTGTATTTGTGTTTACTGCTAAGTAGAAATGTAAGAATGCTAACATTTAAACACTGTAGCTACGTTAAGGTATTTAACCTTATATAAAGCATGAGGGCTGCTAGAATGGCTTTAAACACTGCTGCTTCGCTGCCTCAGATTATTAGAAGAAGAGAAGAACACAGTCAAACGTACCGTAATAAAAAATGATTTTTATTGTAGGTTGACAAACAAAACTTTACAGACATACTGCACTCTACCGCAGAAAGAATTGCTACTGCATGACAAACATTGCATTCAAAAGAAGCTCTTTACATGATTCGGAGGAATTCCTTTTCATTTATTGGTTTATGGAGAAGAAAGAAAACAAAGGCCCTCAAAAACAAAAATATATCATACAATAGTTTCTCATATTTTTAAACTGATATGGAAATATGTTCAATCTACCTTTAGATGTGACTGTGTCTCAGCAATCAGATTTTTGTTTTCTATCAAACCACGTATGATCAAATCTGCCTCTCAAACACTCTTGAAGGTCAGAAACTTGGATTGCAGATTAAATATTGTCTAACATGTTTTAATGGCAAACAAGTATTCCTCTTTAGATAATATATTGTGTCTAGTTGAATTTGCCAGTTAACTGTCATCAAGTTTCATCTCCACACCCCTGTTGAACAGTCAATAATGAAAAATCATGAACATATCTTTGTGTCAAAGCACGGAAAAGACATAAATATCCCTATTGTTCATTCAGTGTATAGTCCAAATGGACCATTATTCATGAGCTTTTAAACCCTGCAGGTTTTACCCAGAATTCACCTGTTCACCAGCAGATCAATATGAAAACAAACAGCGAATAATCTGAACAGTAAAGGTCAAAAATGAAAAGATCTTAACAGAGAGCAGGCCCCCAGACACTTGATCTTGATCTTGTGTATGCAAAGTAATTTACAGTTGATGTAAATTTGGAGCTAATTGGTTTTCATTATTAATTTCCCAAAATCAGTGTACGGACAACATAACGTACTGCACCTGCACATGCACCAACCAAACATCCTACTGTGCCTGACTTTAATATGAAGTATCTTGGTTGCCGTCTTACAAGTGGAAATATTACAAATCTGAACACTCCATCAAAAGCACCTTCCACTACAAACATCCCAAATGTATTTACTCTTCCAGTTGCTTTTCTTGCTTTTCGTCCAAGCTTTTCTCTCTGGAGGACTCCCTTATCTTCCTGAGACATTCCGTTGTTGCTTCCTCCATTTCGCTCCACAATGATGTTGATCTTCTGCAGCAGCTCGGTAACCTGAGGTAACTCATGTGCATCTCCATTGTCAAAAACATGACAGCCTCCACGACACTCCCTGATGAAGTCACGCAGGGCTAGATTTTTTCCGATTAATTCCTCAATGGAACGTCCTTCTTTCTTCAGATCATCTCCTCGCGTGAACAAGGCCATGGTGTAATGCACTGCCTCTCTGCCAAAGCTCCTCTGGATCATTTCTACTATTTGTTGCTCTTGCTTTGTGAACCTACCAAGCTGGAGCACGACCAGGAACACAACAGGGCCAGGAGGATCAAGCAGCAACTGCTTGAGCTCCTCCAACACCTGCTCTTGGATTTCTTCATCCAAGGAATCAGATGTGGTGCTTCCAAACAGACAAGGAGTATCAACTACAGCCAGATTCTGCCCGTCCAACTCTACATTTTCTATCTGGCACTCCTGTGTCACGGAGGAGTCGCTTATGAGAGATTTAAAAGCCTTTCTCCCCAGGATGGTATTTCCTGTTGCACTCTTTCCGGCTTTAGTCGCCCCAATCAGCACAATCTTGAGCACCTGGGCTTTGGTCTCTGAAACACAAAAGTTTTACATACTTTTTAGTGCTGTCAATCGATTCAAACATTTTAATGTGATTAATCACATTAGAGGCTGTGATGAGTCATGATTAAACAATCTATTCCAATCTGAACTATTCATACAGAGCAGTTCCCGCCTGGAGTGCAGTTTTAAGCCATTTTGTTACTTTTTTTGGGACAAAAAAAATGTCAGATCCAAGTGTCAGCAGAGTCTGAACCGCCATGGATGTGCTTGCACAACTTGAAGTGGACCCCTGGGCCCCGCTTTTTCCTGTTGATTGGTCATCAGATGATGAAGATCGTTTGCATTTTGAGAAAACTCAGGACAGCAGCCACTCTGACTTTTACATCCCATCGTTGGAAATGTAATCAGACTCACAGTAACAGAAGCCTACAGCCTCTCTTGTTTGTCTCCAATGACTGACGTTGTCAGATTACTTTTTAACAGGTAAACAACAAGACAAATATTTTGGCTATACTCTGTACAAGTGGCTGTCACTGATCACCATTAGGCAGCACCTAACACCGTATTGTGTTAGAGACTGGCTAGATTAGATTCCTCTTCAAGGACGATCCACCAGGGCACATCTCCCTTTCATAGTTCAAAATAAACATTAACTTGATCAACCTGATGAGCACTGATGAGTCATCACAATCTGTCAACATTAAAGGTGCACTATGTAGATTTGGTGGTGAAATTATTTGAAAGTTGGAGAGGTGAAACAGTTCTATGCTATATTTTCTGAACTAAATACACAAACTTTAATCAAAGGAAAAAATGGTTCCCTGAACACAGTTTGGAGGTAAAAATCTACCAGGAGAGTTACGGTTTCACTGCTGCGGGCCCTCCACCATAACTTCTCGTGTATCATTTTATCTTCAAACAGTGTTCCAGGGACCACATTTTCCTCTGAGGACAGTTTGTGTATAGAGTTATGAACATGTACCACAGAATCTTTACATTTCTCAAGCACTCACATGTATCTGCTAAAACTCCATAGTGCACCTTTAAGGTCTTGGGTTTGTTAAAAACAATCTCTTCACAAAAGTTTGGCTAAGCAAATACTTTTTTACCTGATAGAGGCTGCATCTGCACGTATTAACTCAGCATGATGAACACAAATAAGACAATTTAATTTGTGCACTGCGACAACAATCGTATAAAACAGTCACACATGGAGATTCACTTCACGACAAGCTAGCTGACGATGCTTATCAAAGCATGAATCAAGAATGAACTGTATGTTAGATAAACTTACCGGGTGGAACAGTTTGCTGCTGGGCCATGTTTGTCTCTTGGCTCGTCTGTGATGTCTTGCTTCTGTTAAAGTTCAGCTGATTGATGGTTTCACTTTGGTTTGATTATTAAACTCTAAACTGAAAGATCCTCCCTCCCTTAAATCCTGCATAACCTGTTATATGACAGAGTGAATAAAGTGCCTGTTCTCATTCACTTAATCACGCTGTTTGTTTTTAATATCATACAGTCCAGTTGTACAAATTTTTTAAGTAGTATGGAGTAGGTAATCTGATCCTGTTCTTTGGTGAATAGTGCAAATAATACCATTCAATTACAAAAACAGATTAAAATGAGCTTCACCTCGTGGGATCAATAGAGTATGTCTTCTTCTTTAATTACAAGATTGAACGTAAACTCTTGATTTAATTAACACTTCCATATTTGGTATAAAATATGATTATAATCACTTTAATGACATGATGATGTGCGTAGTTTTATGTTTGAAACTTTTCAGCTTGCGACCCCTAAAATAAGGGTGCCAGAGACTGGGGACCCCCTGTTTCCCTTGAGGTGGTTTAGGCATATAACGTAGCACACAGTCACGCACACACACTCATGGGCCTATCCAAATAGTAACACATAAGAAAACAACAGCCTAAAAAAACGTAAGATTGTTTTATGAAGTAGCCGTTTTTATTGTCGGAAAAACTAAAAGCAGAATACAAGTAATTTCCATGTGGCACTGAGTGGACATTTACATATACACAGGGGTGTTCATCTTTATGTGTGAAGATCAGCAGACACATTGTTGCTGTCAAGTGCAATCTTACAGATTAAGTATTTGTACAGTTTTTATTAGTTCTATTTTTGTTGCACTTAATGATACAGTTTTATATTGAAGTATTTTGTTGTCTATTTTTGAACATAAATGGTTAAAATATACAATTTTAATCTTGAATCATTTTTTTTGGAGGGCATCACAACCCTCAAAGTGGTGGTCTTGACTCCACATAGAGAACCACTGTAGTAGGCTACTTGAGCAAATCTTGCCTACTTATTTTCTTTTTTGCGTCTGCAGTGTAGCATTGAATTTAAAAAAATGAATGCTTCATCCACCTCCTCGACAATCACAATAAAGTATCTTAAATTACCTTATCTTATCCTCAATGTTTAATTCTGAAGAAATGTATATGAGGATTTTCCTGATGAAAAGATGACAATATTATTATGACACCATGACGTCACCTTTCCAGTAAAGTGGAGAAAGAACAGGGAGTGGCAGTCCGACGACGTTCTTAGACCTACGTCAGCGACGTACTGACGTTGCCTGCGGGGCGGGGCTTCAAATGCTTGTTTTTCAGTCCTACGAGCGTCGATGAACTCCATTTTGTGAAGACTGTTGAAGCAGAGGGTCGTCCCAGTGACAAGGCGGAAACCCAGAAACGACACAAAAAGTCTCAGTTAGCCTACGAACCGCTCGTTTACCAAGTTATCATCCGAAAGGAAAGTAAATCTTATCGTATGTCCGGTATCCAGAACCTTCATACTTTTGGTAAGTCCTTTTTTTTCTATCAAAGTACCGGCGATAAAAGGTGGGGGAAGGGCGATTTTTTTTTTTTAGCAATGCTCATGTGAAGCGGCTCATTTGCGTCGACGTTTTGCATACCTTATGATTTGTTTAGTTAGATTAACATCTTGGCTCCTTAAATGAATTGATTGAAAGTTCAAATATTGCACCGATGAGTCTGGACTCGGGATATTGTTCGTGTAGCAGGCCTTTGCTAACGCAGAGCGACCGCCATTAGGCCTGCACCTAGCTACTTACCAGTTAGCTTATTCTTCACATCTGTCTCCATCATGATAGTCATATTTCGGTTTGATCTGCTGAATATTTTCATCACCTAATTCGTTTGAAACGTCACATTAACATTGGCAAAAACAGATTTGCAGTGTCATGATTTCTGTTTTTGGCAACATTTCCTCTGGATGCAGAAAGGGAGCTGGTTAGCAGCGGCTAGCTAACACTGCCCTAAGCTGTTGAGCTGTATATTTAGCTCATGTGTTTGCGCAGTTCTTAATCTGAAATATGACTCCACCAAATACATCTGCCAGATGGCCAACACTAGACGGATGAATCTCGGATGTTGAAGTCTTGTTTTTGAATTAAGAGTCAAAGTTCAGTGATTATTGGTGTTTATTGTGATACTTTCACTAATACGTATTTACAGTGTGCTAAAAAAGGTGTATGCATGTGGTTGTCAATTTACTTATTCATATCCTACTTCATTGGTAGTGTAATTAAATTGTTCATCCTTCTCTCCTCTCCAGACCCCTTTGCTGATGCAAGTAAGGGTGATGACCGCCTCCCGTCCGGGACAGACGATTACATCCACATAAGAATCCAACAGCGGAACGGCAGGAAGACCCTCACCACTGTTCAGGGCATTGCACCTGACTATGACAAGAAGAAGCTAGTCAAGGCCTTCAAGAAGGTACAAGCCTAGACTTTCTTATGTTACATTTGTGTTTTTCAGAGTGCCTTGCGTGTTGTAGCTTGCAGCTTTTTTTTTTTAGCAGTTTTTGGATGTTGTTGTGTATACTCGGCCATGTACCCACTGACTCTCTGTTCTGCTCCTTTTTGTCCCAACAGAAGTTTGCTTGCAATGGTACAGTGATTGAGCACCCAGAGTATGGTGAAGTGATCCAGCTTCAGGGTGACCAGCGTAAGAATATCTGCTGTTTCATCATGGAGGTAGGTGTTTGTGGCACCTCTTTGTTTTTTCATTTCCAATGAAACCAGGGTTGTCCTAATTGATTGACCTCTTCCTTCTTATTTGCAGGTTGGCCTGGCCAAGGAGGAGCAGCTCAAAGTCCACGGTTTCTAGAGGCTAGCAGCCCCCTCCCACGCCTCTCCTGGAAGGCCATTAAACACCCCCCTCCTCTTCCTTCTCTCCTCCTCTCCTATGTGCTGCTGTTGCTCTTCCTGTCCCCCCTTGCAGCCCCATCAGCTCCTATTAGCTAACACGTGAATTACCTCTGACAAACATGGGACTCTTTGACACCAACAACCCCCTACAACACCAGGGGGCAGGCTCGCTCTCGCATAGACACGCCACTGCAGCTCCACACAACATCAGGGATGAGTGGTGATGACCCTTCAACACACACTTCCTCCTTCCCTTTCCCCCTCAGTTAATTTCCTTTTTTTAATTTTACTTTTAGGTTCTTGTGCCACAGTAAGGAGGCACCGTTTTGTGTAACTTTTTTGTTTTGTACTTAAAGGTGTTTAAATAAAATGGATGTCCATATGTTGGAGTGGAGTGGTGTCATGTGGAATTGGGTGAGAGTTGGGTGTGAACAAATAGGTCATATACTTAAAACCAGTGTATGTGGCTGAAGTGGGGGAACAAAAAGGTAGAAATTCTACAGATGGGAAGAGACGTTTTCTTTTTTTACGATGAAGTTTGCCAACTTCCCTATTTTAAGCTGCTTTAATACCCCCACTTTGCATTGTTTTCATGCCCAGCTTCCTGCTTTCAGGTTAGAGAGCAGAGTTTGTAAAGTTCAATCTCCACCATCCTGTCCAGCAAACTGTGCTTCTGCTCTTATTTATGGCACATTTTATAAATCTTTTTATTTGCTGCCAATTCAAGTATTAACATAAAATGGGGGTTCAGAGACGGTCTCACTTTGGTCAAACTGAGGCCTGTTATGCAGCCTGTGGTTATTATGGACACTTGAATTTTTAATTTACAGTACTGTAATGCAATAATTTATAAATGTCAGTAAAGATGGAGTTATGCTAAAGTAATACAATAACGATCAAAGCCATGGCCAGGCCACACTGTGCTCCTGTGACTGACGGTGATGGAGAGCAAGCCTGTTTTGAAAATTCCATATTTGGTTCAATAAAATTCTGTAGTTGATAAGCATTGCCTGGTTTTTGTACGAGTGGATGTTCATTGGCTTATTAAGCATTTGCGGTTTTGGTATCTACAACACTTTCAATGATGAATATAACACATGAAACTGCTCGCTATGCATAAAAGACTCAGACAGGACATTAAACCTTTAATTAGAAGTTCTCTGCTTGCATTGTCAAGTTTATATTGCTGAACTGAATCTAAAAAAACTTAAATCCTTCAAGTTTTCATACAAGTAATGAGAAACTTTTTCTTTTTTAAATGTAAAATTCCCCCACTTGCAGATTACTTGTGTAAATAAATACTATATATGTATTGAAATCCATACATAGACCCTTATTTGGGGCAAGTTTGTAACACGATAAACATATTTCTTAGTAGTCTACATTTTATATATATTATAATATTTATCTATAAATATATTTTTAAAAAAGTAGTTCAAGTCAGTTAAGGTGCTGATAGTAGTTTTATTGAAAATAATTTAAGACCACTTAACCTTGAAACGTCAATCACTATCCAAACTCCCTTCATAGCGTTTGACAAAGTTTTACATAACTTGAGTTGCTTAATTGTCAAATAAAGTTATATCCGCTAACAGGAGTATGATTGATTCTATTGTCTGGTCATTTTCAGTTCGCCGTTCCGTGAATGTATTTTGTCCCTTCCGGGTACCTACCTTTCTGACACCATGGCAACGGAGCAGCTACTGCCGCAGCTCACAGCGTTTGTATACAGCGTCTGGTAGCATCTGCTCGTTTTCCACATATATCGATAACAATGAAAGAAATAACTTAACTACAAACAGATTTTCGACTGTTTTTTATCACGCAAGAGTTTTGTGACAGCGCGGGGACCTTTTATGACGGTAAGACGTTAGCAGTGTTAGCTGCTACTAAAATCAAATCAATTAACAAACGTGAAATTCTCACTTTATATTTGCTCTTTTTTACTCCTCAAAATTCTGATTTGCAGATTTAATTTTCCTTTTTTTATGATATCAGAGTGAGGTGCAGTTCCTTATGTAGAGTCACTTCTTTTCATACTTTTGTGCATTCACCCTCCTCATGGCTAATAGCTAGCGCTTTAAGTTAGCTAGTTAGCTGCGTTACTTTATTGGGGAAAGAAACTTTTGCATTTTTGACATTTCTTACTATTTAAACATGCTATTCACGCACTTTCGAACAGTACAAGTAAATGTCATTGAAAATAAACTAATTATTGCTCATTTACGTGTTTATATTACTTGTAAATATCCAACTCATTGGTGACAATGGTTTAGATCTAACCATAAGTCAGTCATAACTCATGTCCCTGTCTTTAATGCTTAAATACAGCTTAAAGGTCTGCATTTAAAATCGTGACATATTCATTTAACACACACTTGAATTTTGTTAGCTGTGGAGATACACAGATGGTTTTGGTCAGCCTAACAATCGGGTTTTACTGCTCTATTTCTTCCTGTCAGAATTTCTCAAGATGTGAGGCTCGATGTGACATGTTAAGATGTCCTCTCAGGAACAGACAATGCAGGTGAGGAGGAATAATGAATAATTATTCATCTGCATACAATTCATGAGATATCTCCTCAGCCAATCTTTGTTACACGTGGTCATATTTACCCCTGTTCTCCAGGTGTTGCCTATTTGGGGGCTTGCCATCCCTCTCCCAGCCGTGCTGATGATCACTGTGAGTCTTTATATGATCGTCCTGGGCGTTGGGCTCTGGATACGATTCTGTCTTAAGGTTGGTGATGACACTGAATACATGAAATATGAGCTTACATTTTGGGACAAAAAACACTGTTCTGTCATGAAGCCATCAAACTTATGACGACAATTGACTACTTTCAAAAGACTTTTGTACTACTCTAGATGATCCATCTGCGTCACATTCTGTGTTTGATTTAAGGAATCCTCCGCCTTATCATGTCTGAATTTATAAGGAGAGTTCCTTTCTTAACCATTTTGACTCTCTGAAGATCAACAGAGTCTGTGTGAATGAGTTCTTACTGGATGATAAAATGTACTAATCATCACAACTGTATTTTGTTTATTGGCACGTCTTGGACTACATTTCTGTTTGGAATGAGATCGTACTGTTCCCCCTCCCACAGGACCGTTGTTCTTGCAACTGTGACTGCTGTCCAAACATCTCTATATGTGAGCAGTGCTTTAAGCTGTCCGAGATGTGTAACTGCAACATGCCCAACATGAAAACATGTTGGGGAAATTGTCCCTCTTTTCCTTCTGTAAGTAACTCAAACACCAAATCACATCATATCTTTATTGTCTCCTAAATAAGGCATTAGATCCATTTGAGTCTGCCATGAAGATCAGTGCAGAACAGAACCTTTTTGTCCCCGTCACAGCAGGATATTTGTCTTTCTCTCACTAGTTTGCAAAGACCAGAGATATATTTGATAAACATGGACGTATCTCCACATGTATCTCTTAACTGATGATGTGAAAACACAAGGAAACACATTAAAGGCCTGACTTGAGAGCTCAATTTAGAGAATGAAAACACAATAATAAAGTAATGATAATGGATTCTAATTACAGAAAAAACCAGCAATAGCAATAAAAACAAGAGTATGATAACAACATACAAATAACATCCTAAAATAACTTACCAGTACAATCCAACAATGACAACAAATATTACAGAGCCCCTAAAGTCCTAAAAAGTATTAAAATAAAACATCTTATACGCACAATATAATTATCTTGTTCCCACAAGTTATAATGTTGTGCACACAAGATATTTTTTTCTCTTTTTTGGACTTCAGGGTCTCCATAGAAACCTGATTATACAGGAAAGTGTAAGATAGCCGGGGGTTTGTTATCAACCAGTAGAGCTGCATCCTCTGATCTTAGAGAATGCCAACAGAGTCAACGAATGCTTTGTATCACATGGAGAAATGCCGGTTAACACTTGCATGTTTTCTTTTTATTGAAAAATCATACCAGAACAAAACTGGCAGCTAACAAAGAAGCATTGTGTTCATACCTCTGTGAACATTTGAGCTCTGACTGGTATCAGCATAGATTGTTATTTCATCTTCCTGTGACCTCATTTAGACAGATAGAAAAGATTAGATTTTTTTTTCCAGCTCAAAGAAGAAAAAACAAACAAAATTCTTCACTTGAGCACCAAAACAGAGAGTGTAGCGTGTGTCTTATTAAAGCAGCCAGCCTCATATTTGAGCTTGTCGTGTTATTTCTCCCACAGTGTGACTGTTGGCACAATCCCTGCAGCTGTGAGCGCGATCTCTGCAGCTGTCGGCCTCCTGAGTGCGACTCCTGCCACTGTCTCTGCTTCGAGATCACGATCAAGTAGATGACGACGGTGGAGGTTCACTGATGGCATCATCAGCTGAGTGACTTTCTAAAACGTTTGCCTTTTTAATACGAGTTTTCAGCGAGGATGGAAAATGACCTTCAGCAGAGATCCCACAGCGGCATGTGAACTGGCATGTCTTTGTGTTTTTATTGAGGTTCCAACATGAACACTTCTGGTAAAATGTCACATCTAAAGAAGACTGAAAATGAGTCTGTTGCTGCTATTCGATGGAATAGCACTTTGCAGGCTGTTTCAAATCCACTACTAGCAGACATATCTGCTCTCATTCACTTTTTTTCCACTACAAAATAGTATTTAGTGAATATTCAGTAGGAGTGAAAACCACAGTATGCAGTCATGTGTCACATCTTCAATCTTTCTTGTGATAGGACAGAATTTCTGAAAAGTTAACTGAGTTTTGTTTCACAAAGGGAAAATGAATCTATTCAACCAAACACCTGATAAATCAAAATCCATCTGTGAATATTATATTTCAAAACACAAGTTCAAATGTGTTGATACCTCTGTACCTCAAGAAGAGCAGGGAAGACGGTGTCCTTTTTCACAACTTCACCATCTCATAGTGAAGAAATCTCAAACACAGTCTTCTGTGGCTCCTCAGTCAGGCTCGTTTAGGACTCTGGATGAGAGATGAACGCATATTTCTTGACGCCGATGCAGTTTAAATGGAATGGCACCATCTTTGGCTGCGGACACGGTAATATTGCCTTACAGTATGTTGCTAAGAACTCAGTTATCCATCAGGAATTTACTCTGAATAAACATTTTCTTTATTGTCACAGAAAGCTTAAACTAAGAAAGATAAATAGAAACACAACTTGTTTAAAACTCAGATTTAGATTTCTATCTTTGTACTTTGCCAAAATGCTGTACAGGTCAGCGCTGCATTTAGCAAGATGTACACCTGTGTGATCAAACACCTGCTTTTTGTTGATCTCTTTGAGTGCCTTTTTTTAAGTTATTTTCCATCAATAGGTTCATGTTTTAGAGAGTTTCTGTAATTTCCCGAAGAACAGCTGCTCATTGCAGTTTTTCACTCAAACCAGTAGGAGGAGCTGTAGAGCCTTTGTTGAGACTCTTTTCAGCAGCTACTTATTCCACATTTGGTGCTCTTGAGGGGATTCCTTGTGTGTTGTTTACATTTTATTCTTTGTTATTGATGCCGTTGCTTTGTGCTGATTGTTTTTTATACCTTGTTGTTATTAAATGATCTACTGTATCAGTCAAACAGCTTTTCTCTCTGTCATCTTACCTTGAAGTTCTCAGAATCACGGAAAACGTTTGAACATCGTCACACAGGATATTTCTTTTGCCTGGTCAGGGCACAACAAGAGTTGAAGTTGATGTGTTTATTCTTTAAGAAATGTTGTACTTTTTGAAATCCTACATTTTTCAAACTAATGTCCCCTATTTTAAAGGGTCAGAGACTCCTACATGCTCTTTGAGAGTTTCTCCTTCAAAGCAGGAAACCATTTTGAAATCTTTCTGGAGCATTGGGCGAGAGTCGGGTACACCCTAAACTGTTCACTAATTAACCCAACAAGCATGTCTTTGGACTGTGGGACGAAAGCCAGAGTACCCGGAGAGAACCCACACATGCACAGGGAGAACATGTAAACTCCACACCGAGAGGCTCCTGTCCAACGGAGATTCAAACCAGCAACCTCATCAATGTGAGGCGACAGCGCTAACCACTGCACCACCTGCAGCTGTAATTTAAATCGATTTACAGATTTAAATGAAAAAACATCAACAAGCGACTAAAAGGAATATTCACGTAATAAAAAGCAGTTTATTAAATTCCTTTGTACAGTACTGTCACGTACACGTCTACATTACAGTTTTTTTCATGGAAAATCAGAAGCCGACGTTTAGATATCGAAAAAGTAAAGTGCAGCTCAAGTATCTTCAGCACAAATACTGTGTTCACACAAGTGCTAAGTCACTAACGATGGAAACAAACATTTTAGTACAGCGTCTCTCTGATACAATGAGGTAGATGATGTGTTCCTTCAAAATACGTTTTTCACTCATTTGTCGAAGAAAGACACTTCCCATTTAACAACCATTCCGTTCTGTGTATGGACAAAGTTATTTGCAGTCAGTAAAAAAAAAAAAAAAAAGACTTCACGTTATCTTCTTATGATCCCTGAAGCTTCAAAAACCATGAATGTCTGCGTTTGTTCAGTGCAGCTTCAAGAGTTCTTCATTTGACCCCTGACGCTCAAGACTCAGAGAAGCCCGCACCCATACACTCCTCTCTAGGCCAAACAAAAGTCAAGCCAGTGAGAACAGTGACCAGGATGAATCACATTTTCTTGCAGGATGTAGAGAAATAAAGTAGTACTAGTAGTATTAGTGCTTTCCTGAAAGTAAATAGCTTAGCATTTGCTAAACACTCAAACCGTTTTTCCAATTATTGTCACTCTCCAAAACAAAAACAAAAAATGGCGTTCTAAGACCCCCGGGATCAAAACATGCTGACTTCCGATATACAGTTAATAGTAAATTCATATCGAAAATGATAGTAATTTAAAGATTACTGTAAATCTCCCTCAACACAGAAACAAAGATGGATAATCAAATAATATTGACAACATATTTTAACGTCCTCAGTTTGCCTTGCCAATTACCTTTGGCAAACATTAAAACAAACATTAGCTTTGTACCAATCACATAAGTATAAACTTAGGTAGTGCATTCCATCATTATACAAAAAAAAATGTCAAGCAGTTTTATGCTAACAAATGTCTCTCAAATTCAAGTTTGCTTACATTCATCTGTGCCACTCACATCATGTAAATCACTTTTACAAGTGGGAGGTTTCTACATGAAGAGTTGGAGACAAACTGAGAAGACGAGGAGATGAAAAAGGATGAAGACGGACGAGTGAGGAGGGCAATCCACGCCGCTGTTGGCAGTTGTCATGCTGGGGGAATCCGTGGTGTTAGTGGTACTGTTGGAAGCTGGAGATAAGAACGGTCCTATCGTACTTTCCAAGAATGCGCTAAAGACGCTCACTCTTGTTAAGACCGTTATTGGATCTGCTTTCACTCGGGTGCTTGAGTTATTTTCAAATGATAACACGGATGCCTGGAACCAGGACCCATCCACCTTACACATCAGAGGACCGCCAGAATCTCCCTAAACATGAAGGACAAATGGACATGTTCAAGTTCAGCAAGAAAACTGATTGCATAAATGAAAAACACAACAGAAACTTATTGAAGGTTATTACCAGAAGTTCACATTGATTGCAATAGGTCTAAACAGACCTAGTGAGACACCAACAACAACAAACCTCAGTTTACAAAGCAAGGGAGTATTTACCACAAAGGATGAAGGAAAAACACTGCCACAAAATGTATTGTATCCTATTCTATCCTATTACATGGAAGCATAATGTATGGTATGGTTTGGTATGCCAGGTTAAGTATCATAATGTTTTGTATTGTTTGTATCATACTTCCCTAATCTTACTGTACCGTATCATGCAGTACCATATCGTACCATATCGTATCGTATCGTATTGCAACGTACCATACCGTACTGTACCGTACAGTACTGCACCATACCGTACCACATCGTATCGTATCATACAGTACAGTATTGTATCATACTGCACCGTAACGTACTGTATCGCATCTTACCGTATCATATCATATTGATTATAATAAAAAACATTATAATATCTGCAGTTCTGTATCAAATAGTAAACTCCTGCTGACAAAGATCATATGTTATGTTGTAAAGTTTCAGATCAGCCACAAAAGGCCAAAAGTCATTTGAGTTTGACAATCTACTACTTTTGTTACTCACATTCTCCAGGGTGAATGATGCTGTACAAATCGTGTCACTTGATGAAACGTTTCCACAATTCACGATTGAGGTCTGGAATTCCTGCAGAACTTCTTCCTCTGACAATGGGGAAAATAAAAGGATTATTAATAGTTTGTCACTCCCAGTAAACTCCCTCAAATGGGCATACAAACTCTGTAAGAATGTCGATGTCTAAATGTTTTATCTAAAGAGGTGAACTGATCAGTGAGTGTTAATATGCTTCATGGACTCACCTCCACCACGACCAGAGCTCCAGCCGGCACCCCAGCAGGTTGAGCCCTCTGCGAAGGTCTGTCCGTTGTCCAAACAGATAGGCTGGATGTAGTCTGACAGGGTGGGTTCGGTTGACAGATGCAGCACCGCTACATTTGACCCAGTGAGGTTGCTCAGAGTGATATTTTTCACATTCAGTGTCACCTCAAAAGGGTTGGATCCACTCTGTCTCAAACGACCCAAAACGACGGTCCATTCAGACGGCGTGGGGGAACTGTTGGAGGTAAAGAGATCACTATAATCCAAGAGTTGATTCACCGTACCTTTGTCTTTTCAATCCAATGATAATTGCAAAAAAAATGTTTCACATTTGAACTCCTTAATATTCTTAGAACGTTTCGGACAGCCTTCCCGTAAAATGTACCAAAGTTGTTACTCTTCCTGCTGGACCGAGTTTGGGGTAGGTTGGGCGAGTCTCGTGACATAAAAAATGACATATTGCTTACAAGACATCCAAGAGGGCTGGCCAAGCAGAGTCTGACGCTACACAATTATTATTATTGGACACTTGTATCCACAATATCAGCGAAAGATTGGAAAACTGCCGATGATCAGTAAAGAGTATGACGCTGCTTTAACGTGCTCAATGATTACACCAGTTACTTACTAGTCATGTGACATGAACTCCATCAACCCCTCCTGAATTTTCCGGACTTTTACCTGCTGCGTTCTCACATCAGCTCACCCAGACTTCACGCGGAAATTTTACATGAGGGCAATTTGTATTGGTTTGTATCATGTAAAACCCATGTTAAGACCAATATCACCAATCTGTCTCTCAAAAATCTTCAAAGTTAGGACTGTTTGTTGTAAAAAATACTTTCATTATTCAGTAATAATGAAAGTCCCTTTTTATTGGCTCAAACTTAAAACAGAAAAGTGACATCACTTCAGAGGTCTCACCTTGAGAAGCAGTTGGCGTTGCTCAACACAGAATCCATGGCAACCAAAGTCCCACCACACACATGGCTTCCATTCTTCTGCAGGCTCGCCATCCACGGCCACACACCAGCTTGTGTGACTGAGCTTCCTCCCAATATACGGGAATTCAACGAAGCTTGACCACAGACCGCAGCTGGAGAGAAAGGAAAAAAGATCCATCAGTAAAGATTATCCTTTAAGAATGGTGCAGCCATGAAATACATGGAGTCCTTGGTTTGAATTTCTCCCTCAGTGTAAACATTCAGCAACATGATCTCAAACAAGTTAGTGGAGTATCAACATAAAAACAGCTCAGACTGACGCTTCCTGAGTCAAATTAAGGCTAAAAAATCAGCGTGTACTAATTCTGGACATGTCAGGCACTCACGTTTGGCTGTGGGAGGGACGGTAGGTGGTGCTGGTGGCAGGCCAGGACAGGTGACACTCAGGTCACTGTCAGTCCCAGTGGATGTGAAGGTGATGTAGCCTGGCTGGTTGGTGGTGATCTGACTGTTGATCCACGACTGGTACTGGGACACTCGGGTGTAGACTCCTGGAAAATTAGCCTGAGCACATCCTATTCCAAAACTTACAACCCCCTCCATGATCCAGATGTTGTTCTGCTTGCTCACCAGCGGACCTCCTGAATCCCCCTTTGAGAAAAGAAAAAGGAGTGTTTAAGAGAGCTTCATCTTGGTAGTCACAGGTTGTCAGAATCTGTCACAAATAATGATGTTTAAAATGATCACCTGACAGGAGTCCCTCCCTCCAGCCTCTAACCCAGCGCAGATCATGTTGTCTGTGATCCTGCCCACTCCGTAGTTACAGTTACATTTTCTGTTGCCCACAATTGGCACCTCCACCTCCATAAGATTTTGTGGGGATGGAAGGGGTACTGTAGAAAAACAATGTATGTTCAAAGTTGATGCCTTAAAATTGTGTTCCACAAATTGAAATGTTTGAATATTGTATCAGTAAGTAAGTGGCAACACCTCAGCTGTTGCCAGGTGTTGACTTTACAGTGTTTCACTATTGCATAAACACAGTTCCTGAAACTATAGGGCCCTGTCTGTCAAAACTCCACTCACAAAAACCAAAAACTTGTACACAAAATGTACATCTTATTAAAGGGTAAACTTCATCCTACTCCTTCTTTCTCATGTGTCGGTTTCCTTGTGTTGAGTAGATTGGCTAAAATTGTTGTTTTGGTTCACTTTAGTACTGTTTAATGATTTTGTCATTAATTTTTTTAACATGTTCGAATTAAAGATATCAATTAATCATTCAATCAATCAACCAATAAATCAATAAATTAACCAACCAACCAACCAACTATTTGAATTATTGGTCTTAATTTAGGGATGTGTGTTGGGTGTTTTGCAAAATACTGTGAGGATGAGAATAGGCCTATAGTGGGGGCTGACATTTTGCTCTCTGTGATTCGAGTTTAAATAACTGAATGTCATTTTCACTCATATCAGATTTTCCTTTTAAAACCATAATTTTGCCCCACCCTCCATACCCTTACCTTTCACCGTAAACAAACACTTTTGATTTTATAGCTTGTACAAGTTTTGACCAATGGTAGTGCTCTGTTTTGAACTGGTTCCAAATGAAGTGAGCACATGACTCCAACTTTTGCTGATCTCTGCTGGTTAACCTTTAGTTTTAGAATTGATTGTAAGAAGTATTGTTAGTTTTTAAAGCATCACATGATTGGGCACCACTTTATATTTATGATCATTAAACCTTTATCTGCCTGATCGCTGTTTGAAATCCCATGGTAGAATTATCTTAGGGCCTTCTCTTATATTTACTGTGATTATTTTACTATCTAAATATAACTTTCTTTATCTATGTTTTGTTATCCCTTGTATTAAGTAGTATACATGTGAGGCACCTTGTAATTCTGTTTTTGAAGTATGCATTATAAATAGGTTATTATTATAATTTTTCTGAGAAAAAAAATGTAATCCAGTTGATTTCCGACGCACCTCCAGATCCAATGGTGCCCCAGCCGGTAACCCAGGCGTCTATGCCGCTGAAGAAGGTGCTGCCCGGGGCTGCCAGGCACACCGGCAGGATGAAGCTGTTGAAAGTCACAGCTGAGGACAGTCTCAGGAGTGCGATGTCGTTGTCACTAGTACCACTGTTGTAGTTGGGGTGGACGATGACCTCCGCTACCGTCCTGGACACTTCGTTGGAGTTGGTTCCCTCTTGACTCTGCCGGCCCAGATACACCACCAGATTGCTGGCGCTGCTGCTGGGGCTAAAGGGGACACAAGAGAAGAAAGCAGTGCTCAGGCATGATCAACAGTTGTAGCAGTCTGGACAAGTAAACTGTCAAGTCCTGTTTGTATCCCAAAAGGCAGATGGCTGTTCACCATGAGTTTGGTTCTGCTAAAGGTTTCTGTTTATTAAAAGGCATGTTTTTCTTGCCCCTGTTGCCAAATGTTGCTAAAACCCTCACTCATAGTGGACTGTGTTTGGTCCCTGTAGAATATTGAAAAAGAGTAAGCTCAGGAGGAAGCCTTCGTTTACCACCTTGAGTGACCAGAGCAGGTCACCGATCGGTGGATCGATACATAGGGGTTTGTGGTCATATTAAAGTGTCCCGAATTGAGGTTTGAAAATATGGTCACTCTAACCTAGAGCTAAAGGTAGCCCTTAAATGTAGCCTAAACCCTTGGCTCTGTGCAACCATTTTTGTCAGATGGTAGGCCTACCTTGGAATCAAATATTGGGTGCTTGAAACAAATCTTTGCTGATTGAAAAGTGATTCTTCCATTGAAAAAGAGTTTATGGCTTCATGAGGGACTCCACATTTGACTATTTCTGCTTCTTACCTTTGGAAGCAGTGAGCAGCAGACATCACCCACTGGTTGTTAATGAGGGACCCTCCACAGAAGTGAGACCTGGAAACAGATGTGTGCAGACTGACCTGCCAGGGCCAGCTGCCTTCAGGGGCCACCTGTCCTCCAACAATCCTTGTGTTGAGCGGAGGTCTCCCACACACTAAAAATGGACAGAAAACAAACGCACACAGTGAGTCATGAGTTTGCACTCCTGCAGGAATTTAGACTTTAACTTTTGGTTTAGGTTTAAGATCCTGAGTGTGTGCCGGGATATTTCAAGGTGTAGCTGATCAAACATAATTAAGGTAAAAACGATTATTATATAACGACCAGTCTAGACATTCTGTTGCTTTTAATGACATGCTGTTTGACGGCAACAATAATGAAACTCTTAAAAAACACAAGGGAAGCAAACACAGCATATTAATATTGCCACAAACGAGTGAAAGAAAATAACCAGGACTCACCATTAAGCTGTCCGAGACACTCTGGAAAAAAAACAAAAGAAAACATCTTCATTCAACAATTCAGAAATCTCCTGAACTCATATACGACTGAATTGAAACGCAATGTGAACATGGAAGGGGCTTCAGAGAGGGACACACTTTGAACCCCCTCTAAGATTGGTCCGACGCTTTGATTCCCTCAGAAATCATCATGATCATGAAAGGTTTCAACAAACAAAGATTGAGGAGATGTTCCCTCGTTATATTTTGGGCATTTCTACTGGTGCTTTTTATTCCGTCATTATCGAAACGTTTCATGCAGCGATCGTCTTCTGGTGAGAGTTTTGACCTCTGGTAGAAACGGTGTGATGATTAAAACATTTTTGTGGCAGTGATTGAGTGTGCAGGCCTTTCTCCTTTGTCCAGTTTCCAAATAGACCCACATATTTTAATTATCAAAGGAACTGTCTTTTAAAAAAACTAAACTGTCTGACATACAGTATAAACAGGATATAGGCGTATAGAGGCATAAAGTAAATGGTGATTTGATTGCCTGAAAGGTGCAGATTAAATGTCACATTCTTCTTTGAAACTCGATGAGATGTCAAACCAAACAGAGGGAAGTGTCAGTACAGCCTCACCCTAAGGTGACCCCCTGTCCTCAACCTCAGTCTGGTTGCGTAAAGTTGAACAATGAACACATACAGGTAAAATCATTCAGCATGCAGGCGACTAAACAAAAAGGTTCTTGGAACATTGACGCCTGTCATTAAACCCTGACGTTTGAGAATCTTGTGCAAAGGAGCAGAAAAATGACAACAATGACAGATCTTCCTGCATTGACAAACAACATAAATGCTGTTTTCGTGTGAGTGAGTGAGTGAGCGGTGGTGTCATTGTCTGCATGTCTTTCTTTTTTAGCCTTTTTCACTCTCCTCTGTTGTTTTAACGGATCTCACTGTTGTGTGGTAGCGTGTGCGTCTCTCATCAGACAGGTTTTACAGTCGGGTCTAACAGGATTTTTAACGTGCCTGCACTGTTTCAGCCTCGGTGAACACACATTGGGGGGGGGGGGCGCGATACAGATTGATGCCTCTGACCTGTCAGAGTTAAATCCTTTTCACACAAGCAGACACAACAATCACTGCGTAGGAGTTAATAAAAGAGGCATTTCAACCTTCTTTACATGTTGAAATCACTTTGTTTAATCAACAAAATCAATATAAGCTTGTTTCAAAAAGGTTTGGACACTGTGTCAAACACTGATCTAACAAAATGCATCGTTTTCCACACTTGATCAATTAAAAGCAGAACAAATAAAATATGTTTAATGTGACATAAACCACTTTTTACTCAGACAAGGAGATAACAAGTCCTTCGTAAGTGTTCAATCAAACAAATCCTGTAGATATATGTTGATATGTAAATTCAAGTGTTAAAGTCCAAACTGAACAATCTTTCTGTTCTTTGTAAATATTCACTGATTTGTTTCCTACAAATTTGATTCACATTTCTCACAGCGTCCCAACATTTTCAGTAATCGGCATGCACTGCGCCTGTAAAATCCATTTTAACCATAACTATTTGCATGTGAGTACATCCAGCAATAAGTGAACACTTCAGTTGTAGATTGTATATAAGAAATGGACATAAACACTATTATGTCACTCGTTCGATTTGCACTTCAGTTTTGATGCTTAAAATCACGTCATGTTGTTTTTTTGGAGCCAGAAGGGACCGACATTTGGAAGAGATGATAGGTTAGCAAACGCTAAGGAAGCAAGGTGCATCAGTAATCTAGAGAAGCTGTGATATTTCATTTTGGATGCTTCTTTCAGCGAGCAAAAACACGCTTTAAAGAAATCTCTCAAAGTCAAACAGCACACTCCCCAGAGTGTCTCTGAAAATAACTGAAGGCTGAAAGATATTCTTCAGTTCGCTGTCAATCACAGTAGCTGCACCCTAAAACATTCCCTACTTTACCTTTACTCTACACATTGACACATTCTTTGGAAAATGAATTTTCTTCTCGACTTTTATATAACAAAACTTTTTTGTTGCAAAAGCTCAAGTTGCCCCCTGCAGGGTGTGATAAAGAATGCAGGTTTAATGCCCTGTGCTCACACATAGTCTATGGATTCAATATGAACAACGATAAGCAAACATGTCCATCTAAATGTCTTCAACAAAACGAGCCATGAACATGAAATGAGCTATCACGCAGTAATCGGATCATTGTAGGCATTTACAATTTCTTTGCAAATGCTTAACAGCTGAAAAAACAAACAGCTGCTCAGAGGTTTAAACACGCGTGGCATGCTCCTTGAAATGGTTAATGATTGCTTTTGAACATGGCCTTCAGCAACAAATATTTAAACGTTAGTGGTTTTTGTTCAGTTGAGTTTATTGTTTAGTTTGTCCACGGGATCATGACGTACAACATACATCCATTTCAATTGATGAGAGGAGATGCATTGCACCAGATGTAGCTGATTCTACTTAAAGGTTTAAGAAAGATTTGCAGAAACAATCACAACTGTGTAAATTGGTCAAGAATTGGAATAGTTTTTGCCTCATTTATTTTGGTTAAGTTTTATTTTGGCAGATTTCTTTTTTAAAAACTAGTTGTTAACATTTTTTATACGTTTGAATCTTATGAATCTTGAACTCCTCCTCTAACATGTCGACCCCTTAGAGCCCCTGGTCAGACTGCTGTTCCTACATTATATGAAAAAGTAAAGCGAATATACCCTCTGTGTGTATCTTGCCCTTCGTTTTCTTTGGGGTTAAATCATTTTGTAAGACTTTAGATTGATTGTTGGTCAGATAAGCGTCGTCCTGTAGGTTTTATTCCGTAATGAAGATGACGGTCCTGCTGCTGCTCGATGACTTAAAATGTTCAAGGTCCATCTTTTCCTCAGCCAACGTTTTGCAATCGGCTTCACGATGAGGTGTGGCTCCACCTTAACTTAAAAAACCCACCAAGCACCGAACCACCTGACTGAAATCTGTGCCGAGACATTTTTTTAAATTGCTCTATCCCGGAATGAAAGCCCGGTTTATACCACGAGTATTCATATATTTTATGATATGTAACTGGTTTATTGTCTGATCATGCTGCCTTTGCTCTACAGTTCATGCGTATATTTGACTCTGAATATATTGCCGCTCTTTTATCACTGTAATATTGCACATTTGATTATTTGAGTCATTTTCTCTGTATTGTTTCTCCCTGTCTTATTGCTTTTCTTCCTATCTTTAATTGTTTTCTTTCCAAAGCGTCCTGTGGACCGGTGTTGAGAACCAGCATGTATGCTAAAACACTTAGACAATGCCTCAGGTTCGTCCAATGTCACTGTGATGTCCATGTCAAATAAAGTCTATCTAACAATCCTAAGAGAATACCTTTAAAGGGCAGATTAGGTAACATCATTGTAGCCATCTTTGAAACGTAAAACCTCTAAGAAGGCTTGACATTTTCAAAATAATGATCCACAGGTTGTAGCACCAGGTTAGCGTCTTTATACATCCTATTCCTTAGAATGAATTAAAGAATTTCAAACCTTCTTGAATGAAGTTAAAGGAGGTTTAAAAAAAGTTACTTTTAACCACCAAGAATTGCCAACATGGAAAATCAGACAAGAAACTCTCCCCTCAATCTGACTCATCTTAAAGGTTTAAATGCCTTATTTGCATTAATCCGTCTACACGTTCTTAATGGTCATTCATTTATTTCATCTCACACAACAAATATTCTAACACACTAAAACATTACAGTTTGTTTTAAAGCACAAGTCACATGAATATGTTCAAATATTTAATAAAGAGAACAACCAAATAGGAAACATGTTCAGGTTACTGACGTCTATCGCATTAAGTATACCTTTTCTTTAAAGTGTTAAAAATATGGAAACTGTTCCTTTAAGGTTGCTTAGCGATCAAACTCAATCTGGAATGAAACCCAAATAAATGAATGCTTTTATGAAGCCGCATCATTTGTTTGTCTAAAGGTTGAGGACATATTTGAAGTATAAGACGCTGTGATTTATGGTGACAGAATTAGACTGAAGGCTGAATGTCATTAATGCACAGAGTGAGCGACAGGACGACGTACACTGGGAGGCTGCTCAGGTGATAATTAAATGCCACAAATGGAAAGGTGTACATAGGTCAGTCATTTCACTTATTTGTGTCCTCCAAACAAAGTCGTAAAACAGGACAAATGAAGCCCTCCGTTCTGCTAGGAGCACATTTAAGTGAGAACGCTTTTAAGGTCGTCACTGCAACATGTCAGAATATATTCTACTTTTTATTCCACGTGTGTCCGACTGCTTTGAATAAAGCTTACTTTGCAGGGTTGTTCTTTTTTTAAACATCCAATAACAACATTTTAACATTCATAAGACTTTCAATACTTTTGTTGTTGTTTCTCTCATAGATTTGACGCGTGCATATTTTGATTCAGTGTCAGGCAACATGAAGTATTTTGGCTTTGTACATTTTTTTTAAGTTGCGTGAAAGGCTGCTTTTTAAATTAAGAGTTTGCACAGGCATACAGTTGTGCAACACTAAGCTCTTCTTCTTTACTAATCTACTTCCTCCTGAGAGTTTCTCCCGCCTGAAGCAGTGAGTGGATCTAAAACATGGATGGTTCAGGTGTGTGTGCTGAGGAGGAGCCGGGGGGGGTGGTTCCTTACCTTGTGTGAGGAGAGTCAGCAGGGTTGCAGCGCAGATCACTTTGTGGAGAGCCATAACTGGAAGTCCATGAAATCGAAGTCTGCACGGGCATATATATAAGCTTCTTCTTCCCTCCCTCTCTCTGTCCCAACACAAACACACCTCTCTCTGTTCCACTGACAAGTGCTGTCACCTGTCCAATGACACACCCAACAATTCTCCAATAATCACCTTTACAACACAAGCCTTCCTCTCTTACATATGCACTCGTATACCATTCTTAGCATGTGTAAAGTCTGGACTATTTTTATACCAGTGGTTCCCAATCTTTTTTGGCTTGTGACCCCTCATTGACTTCCCAAAACTCTGGTGACCGAGACATCCAAAACGCATCCATCTTTTTACTAAGAGTAATGTGTTTTCAATCATGTAGTAGCGTTTTCAACTGTGTTGCAAGTCAATCAATCTATCAGTCAATTTTTATTTGTACAGATCCAATTCATGACAAATGTTATCTCAAGACCTTACTCATTGCTTTACTACAAAGACCCAACGTTAATCCATCATGAGCACAGCACTAACAACATTTAGCAAAGTTACACTGGCAAGAAAAAAAACTGTTAAAGGAAGAATCGAGCTGCAATTTCCTGTGGCCTGCATTGTTGTGTTAGCAGGCTAATGTTAGCACACTTTGGTTAGCTCGTAGCTTCATATTGCAGAGAAATTAAACACAGAATGACCGTGATCTAAACACACTTACGTAACATCCAAATAAGCAGTGAGTATGTTATTCTTCTTTTCTCTAGTCCTTGACTAAAACAGCTTTATACACAAGGCCGTCTCGTCCATGTAAACACGATGAAAACACGGCTCAAACAACAATACAGCTGGCGGGACTCGAGCTTCTCACTCATTGTAGACAGTCATGTGTGGGGCCCGTATTAATATCAGGCATGTTCATGGACACTAGGCACCTCCCCCAGTCTCATATATTGTTTTGATATTTTATTTTATTGTCTTGTTCAATCATACTGTTAGATATTCCTGTTCAAAGGCACCGTGATATTTTAGCTGGTACATTTGTGGGTCAAATCAAAGAAGTATCACACAGGCACTTTTGGGGCAGCTCTGGGCAGCACAGGGGTCTTTGATGCCATGCGTAGCTCAGTCGACCCAGATGTCCGAGAGTGTGCAGCCACGCTGAGTTGATGTGTTTGTGTCTCTGTGTTTCAGACCGAAGTAAAAGAATAATCAAAAACCCATGCACGCTTGGTTCTTTGTGTACAAGTGTGCAACACATGACTCAGGGAGACATTTACAGGATATACTTGATTTCTGCTATATTTATGTGTTAAATGTCGCACATTCTTCCTTTAACAGGCAGAAATCTTGGGCAAAACCAGACTCATGATGAACAGCCGTCTGCCTAAAGTGTGCAGGGCTTTAAAGATGGGATAGGAGGACATGGGATAAGATGCAGGAAGAGGGATTGGGGGGAAACAGACATGGGGGTGGGGATCCATAGCAGCCGGCTGTCCCCAACAATCGGACGAACCCACCGATCCTGAGGAACCTACAAGACAAGAGAGCTCTGAAGCTCCCAGGAAAATATGTGGTTAGTAACTTAAAAAGTAGATGAAGATTTACAGATAATGACTTTTCATTTTACGGTGATGCTTTAACTACACAAGGCCGAGAATGACGCTGTACTTTAACTTGATACTCAAACTACATGAAGCTGAATAAACTTGTTTTGTTTTACAGTCAAAGCAGCTTTACACGTTTATTTGATCACAATCCAAGGGATTTATAACTGGAAAGTCCATGTCAGAAGACAAAGAGCTATGTTGTCACTGGCATGATATGATTTATTAAAGTTGGGCAACATCCTGGAACACACATTCTACTTTATCATCAAACCAATCACAACACAATGACATCATCTCGAAGGAAAATGGAACCATATCCTTCATTGCTTCCTGACATTAATGTTTCAACTCTACGGCCTTACCGTACGCTGAACGTTTATGAGCTACTGCAGGGTTAATGAGTCATCTGTGCTATCGAATAAGCTCGCCAGAAAATAAAAAAAAACCTCACATTAAAGGTAGGATTATCTGGATTTAGTTTGGGCCAGGATCGCCATGTTGATTCTTGCCCAATGTAAACTATCCAAGACCATCATTGCTAAGTTGATGGTGGAAAAGTTAAAGCTCCTATGAGTAGATATGATCTGCTTATGAAACAGACTGAAATTGATCATAATGCCTCTTTATGACGTACAAAAGCAAACAAGACCCTCAGCATTAAGATTGATAATGTCCTTATCGTTATGTTTAATGTTTACAACCACTGCTGCAGGGCAGGGTTAGGGTGTGTGAGAAAGGCGCCACGTGCCGCAGAATGTGAAATCACCAGCATTAGTAAGTATTAAACTGTTATTTCAAGGTTAAACTGTTATATAATCTGGTTTTAAATACATTTAGCTTCCCCTTTCCAGAGTTCTCTCAAGTTCCCTGAGATTCAACTTTTACTCACAGGGAGTCAGAATCCGACTATTTTTTCCATTACTCTTTAAGCGTCAAGAATACAAAAGGTTCAGTCAAGGTCTTGTCTTTTTTGTTGATTGTTTTGAACACGAGTTAAAGTTGACAAGACTTACCTGTTTCTTAAGAACGGGGAGGAGCACTTGGTTCCATTCCAAAAGATAAAGTTCCCGGAAAAACCACAACTACCATGCCTACCCCCTTAACTGGCATTGAATAGAGTATCTGTTATGAAGTGTCACCTGGTCACATTCCTGCATCTCTTCACTTTAAGTCTGTTCATTGTCTGCTCCACTTCCTTTTCACGTCTTAAAATCTTCGAGGGAGCTTTAACATACTTTTGCTCATCTTTAAAACTTACATGCTCTGACTGAGGAGACATCTTTAAAAACGGGTGTCCCCTCCTGGAGGTCGTAGGTCATTTCAATTCATTTCTACTAATATGAAGAAAAACACGAGACAACTAAAAACATGTTTAATTTTGTCAGACTTTAACCATGGCGGAAGACATTTTCTGAAGAAACAATAGTGTAAGAATAATGTGGTTAATATACAGAAATAACATCTTTTTTTCCCCTACTTAAATGCACAGTATGTAAAATCCAAATTGTTTTGTAAAATTACTGCAATTGTACAGTCGTCTGTACGTGTTTGTGTCCAGTTCATAATGCAGCCCAATGGTCCCACAGCCCTATGTTCCCACATTTCTAAGATTTTTCTCAAAATTAGGGTTAGGGTTAGAGTTAGGGTTAGGGCTGTTGGAACATAGGGCTGTGGGAAAATAGGCACGCTCCCAAGCAACCATGCCTTTGTGTCCTCTGTGGACCTGAAGTGGCGATTGAATCCATTAAGACAAAGATTTACTTCTGTGATGTTCATTTATTGCATTCAGAACAACTGAGGCCGAGTGACACATGCAGTAAAATGTCCCGGTGCTGTTATACTCGATATCCGTACTCACTGCACACTTCTTGTCCAATCAAATGACTCAGTCGGAGCTAACTGTAAAGTATAAAATATAAAGTTTAGATGGCCAAGGTGGAGCTCATGGAGTTGGGTAGTTGGACAATGTACATAATATATAAATGTTATACATCACATGATTTATTTTTAATTAAACTGAGCTTTTTCCTCAAACTGCTGCTGCATCACAATGTTTATCAGATTATCAGAATATTTCGTTAAGATATTAGACCTCCATATTAGTTGGACTTTGAGCATAATCAAGTTCAATGAGAAAAAAATATTTAAATTATATGTTTGTTGAAACCTAAAACCAAATAGATTTCATGTTTATAACTTATAGAGTTCAAGCTGCTATGAAGATTTGAATTTTGTGAGATTTAAAAAAATACTTCTCTGTCGTATTTCCAGTACATGAATCCTCTTTTTGAGATTGGTTTAAAGTACCAAATATATTATTTTCCATGCGTCATTTCCAGTTATGCACCATTTGAATTGAAATCTCTCAGCAGTTTGACGGGTTGTTTGTTCTGCCAACAGTGTGGCCATGACTGTCAGAGCACTCAGAATAAAACAGGCCAGGCCGTCTTTGTAAATAAGAATTTGTTCTTAAAGACCTGCCTAGTTAAATAAAGGTAAAAAAATTAACACTCATTAAGAAGCCGATGAGCTGCTAGTTGAACTCGTTTAAAGACAGTGATCCGGAGCCGCCACATTTTTTAATATTGACTCATTAACATTTTACAGTTTCAGTAATTATCAGTTGGAGAAATAAAGTCTAAAACTATCGAAAAACCAGATTTCAACGCTGCACCAATTGAAGTTTTACACGGAACAACAGCTTCTTTTCCGTGACGTTTTGAGGTATACGCAACTGATCAAAACAGTTGAAGTGATGCATAGAAGAAGAATGAAGCAGGCTGGCCTTTCCCTGCATGTGGAGTCAGACTCATCGGAAAAAAACTGTTTTCGAGAAGCCTGCATAAGTTGGAACAACAACAAGGATATGCAGGACAGAACCAGGTGCCAGACTTGCCCACTTGACCTCATATTTGTCATCACATGGGGGCAGAATGTTTTGTTAATGTTGAGATTCTTCTTTATGAATTCACGTATTGCTCATCACCGTTTGTCTCAATTATTACTTGTAACAGTGATATTCCACACATCTTCTTCGTAGCGTCCACATCTTTTTTTGTTGTTGCAACATTTCGACTTTCTGAACTGAACTCACTGAAGTCGGAAGAACGACTGCACAAATCAGAACATGGGACCATCCGAGGAGCACATGAATGCAGCATTTTACCTCAGTTTCTCTATGCAGACAGATGGATGGACCGACAGGCCAGAGAACAGGCATGCTTTCTGCTCAGGAACTAGTAAAACTACATTTGTCATTCAGTCATTGACACTTTTCATCAGATAGTGATTGTTTTGGAAACAGAGGAGATAGGAAAAACTTTCAACACCACAAATGCCAAACCTCAAGGCTTACAAACCGTAATGTGACGTCAATGATTTTTAAAATAACAGGTAAGCAACGTTTCAAAATCAACAACATCGTTACAACTATTGAAGCTTGAAAGCACTCGTTACTTGACGTGAAATAGCCGACTGTATAAGATTAAGGTGTATTGACATTGATTCAGCGGGCAAAGCAACGCTTATGCATCATGGTAGAAAGAATGTCACGTAAAGTAAACACACACACAAAGGCTGATGACCATTCAGCGACAACAACTACGTCTTGGGAATACCAACATTATTTATTTTTTAACTGAGTTTAAAGAATAAAGCGGTGAGTTGAAGTCTATGTGCAGGAAGTTAAACTTTGGCCACCACCAAGAATAGTAATTCTAATCTCACGAAGCGGCGAGCTAAACAACATGCTTATACTACACGGGTTGTCAGAGAGCCCAGTGTCACTGGAGAACCAGGTGCAGGGCTTGATTTTTAAATCAACTCCAGCGCCAGGATCTGTAAGCTAGGATTAAACAGAGAAGCCCCATTCAGACTGCCCTTTCAAGGCGAGATATTTACGTCCCTGTGACGTTTTCGTCTTTAATAGCGGAGGAGTTATGGGGGGGACGAAGTGATCCCCCACTGTGCCTTTGGAGGTAACAGAGGTGTTGGGGGGGGGGGAATGGGATCTGCAGAAAGAGTGGGGGAGCGCAGCGCTGTGTGTGTGTGTGTGCATGTCTGACTGCGTGTGTGTATGTGAAACTGTGCTCTGATCTCTCGTACTTCTGCAACGCTGTTAGGCAAAGTGAATGAACTGACTGGGACACCAATATTACTCGGTTGCAGTTGGTGTTGACTGCATGCTCCCAGTATCAACTGTTGAGTCTGTGGCCTTTAAATAAGTAATCAGAAAAAACACCTACACTATATTGCCATAAGTATTCACTCAACCATCCAAATAATTGAAATCAGTTGTTCCAATCACTTCCATGGCCACAGGTGTATAAAATCAAGCACCAAGGCATGCAGTCTGTTTCTACAAACATTTGTGAAAGAAAGGGTCGCTCTCAGGAGCTCAGTGAATTCCAGCGTGGTACTGTGATAGGATGCCACCTGTGCAACAAGTCCAGTCGTGAAATTTCCTCGCTCCTAAATATTCCACAGTCAACTGTCAGTGGTATTATAACAAAGTGGAAGCGATTGGGAACAACAGCAACTCAGCCACGAAGTGGTAAGCCATGTAAAAAGACGGCGCGGGGTCAGCGGATGCTGAGGCGCATAGTGCGCAGAGGTCGCCAACTTTCTGCAGAGTCAATCGCTACAGACCTCCAAACTCCATGTGGCCTTCAGATTAGGTCAAGAACAGTGCATAGAGAGCTTCATGGAATGGGTTTCCATGGCCGAGCAGCTGCATCCAAGCCATACATCACCAAGTACAATGCAAAGCGTCAGATGCAGTGGTCTAAAGCACGCCGCCACTGGACTCTAGAGCAGTGGAGATGTGTTCTCTGGAGTGACGAATCGCGCTTCACCATCGGGCGATCTGATGGACAAGTCTGGGTTTGGCAGTTGCCAGGAGAACGGTACTTGTCTGACTGCATTGTGCCAAGTCTAAAGTTTGGTGGAGGGGGGATTATGGTGTGGGGTTGTTTTTCAGGAGCTGGGCTTGGCCCCTTAGTTCCAGTGAAAGGAACTCTGAATGCTTCAGGATACCATGAGATTTTGGACAATTCCATGCTCCCAACTTTGTGGGAACAGTTTGGGGATGGCCCCTTCCTGTTCCAGCATGACTGTGCAGCAGTGCACAAAGCAAGGTCCATAAAGACATGCCTGAGAGAGTTTTGTGTGGATGGACTTGTCTGGCCTGCACAGAGTCCTGACCTCAAACCGATAGAACACCTTTGGGATGAATTAGAGCGGAGACTGAGAGCCAGGCCTTCTCGTCCAACATCAGTGTGTGACCTCACAAATGCGCTTCTGGAAGAATGGTCAAAAATTCCCATAAACACACTCCTAAACCTTGTGGACAGCCTTCCCAGAAAAGTTGAATCTGTTATAGCTGCAAAGGGGTAACCGACGTCATATTAAACCCTATGGATTAAGAATGGGATGTCACTTAAGTTGATATGCGAGTCAAGGCAGGTGAGCCAATACTTTTGGCAATATAGTGTACATATGGAAAATGGGTACAATATGAAATGTGTGAGTCATACTGAGTATATACTGACGCACAAACAGTTAATCCCTAACCTTCAGTTAATTATAATATACCACAGACGATTAAATGCAACCAGGTCATGTATGCATGACTAATTATAGGACTCATGAAACCAACTGCCACAGGAAAGTTACAGGTTTATGGGCATGAATGCTTGTGCAAATATGTAGGCCAACTTTTTATTGCACATGCATGACTGTAATCAATTAAGATTATCTAGAGATCTGTTTTGACTTCAACACTGAAGTTCTGTTGTTCAGTGTTAAAACTTTTTAAACTTAAAATCAACTTTGATTCCATAGTTCAGTGCTTCCCAAAATGTGGTCCGAGACCCCCTGTTGGGCCGTGTGAGTACTGCAGGTGGGCCGCGAGAAGACTTCAACCAAGCAGAAAAATAAAACATCACAATGATGACTCGACACTTTATGCGATTAGTAAGGCTGGTCATGACTATTCTCGGACGTTAAATCATAATATTTTACTATCGGTTTGTTATCTTTCTTTGTGTCTATCTTCCCGTCATGTCGTCATGTCCAATGATTCTCCCTGATCGAGGATAGCTGTAGTCATGAAACGTACTGGTCCCCTCAGTTGTGGTGTGAAAAGTACAAACTGACATTCATTTGCATAAACCGACATCCCCTAAAATTCTGACATTAACAATACACCAATAGAAATAGTATTTAGTTGTGTAAACTAAGAACCACAAAGTAATCTGATTTGGCAATCGGTCCTGCACAAGGCATGATAGATAGATAGATAGATAGATAGATAGATGTACTTTATTGATCCCAAACTGGGAAATTGTGGCGTTACAGCAGCAGGTTATCAAAACACACAATGTTAGTAACTAAAACAATATAATATTAAATACAAGGTGAATAAGCATTAGAATATAACAAAAAATAGGATTCAGAAGAAATATATACATCCAGGATTTAACTAAACATTACTACTAGTCTGGAATGTGAAAAATTTGATGCAACATTTGTAAGTCATGTTTAGCTGAATGTAAACATACTTTCCAGGAGGTAGATGAACATGTGTAATAAAACAGTGATAACAGTATTAAAAGAGCAGTATTGATATAAAGAGCTGTCCAGAGCTGTGCAAATTCTGAGCTGTGCAATCAATTATACCTATTTTAAAGTGCAGGAGTGTAGACATATATCATCTGAAACTATTGACTATAATGAGGAGTAAGCAAGACAAATGAAGTGAACTTTAGTGCAGGGATAATTTGTAAACTTTACAAAAGCAGAACAGCTGTGCAATAAATGATACTGATATTAAAGTGCAGGAGTGTAGACATGTTATCATCTGAAACTATTGACTATATTGATGAGTAAACAAGACAGACGAAGTGAAATTGAGTGCAGGGATAATTTGTAAACTTTACATGAGCAGAACAGGTTACAGTATGAAGAGACAGAGATGATCATGAGGACAGTTCTCTGCTCGCAAGCGGTGAGCTGTTGTAAAGGGCTATGGCTTTAGGTAGGAAGGACTTCCTGTACCTGTCCTTGTGACAGCGGAGTTGGATCAGTCTGTTAGAGAAGCTGCTCCGCTGTCTGTCCAGTAGGTGGTGCAGAGGGTGATCAGGATTATCCATAATGGATAACAGTTTGTTCAGAGTCCTCCTCTCTGTCACCACTACAAAAGAGTCCAGCTTGCAGCCAATCACAGAGCAGGCTTTCTTAATGAGTTTGTCCAGTCTCTTAATGTCACCGGCTCCAGAACTGCTCCCCCAACAGACCACAGCAGAAAACAGTGCACTGGCAACAACAGACTGATAGAAGATCTCCAACATCTTGCTGCACACGTTGAAGGATCTCAGCTTCCTCAGAAAGTAGAGTCTGCTCATCCCCTTCTTGTACACAGCCTGAGTGTTGGCTTTCCAGTTCAGTCTGTTGTCCATGTTGACACCCAGGTACCTGTACTCCTCAACCACAGTCACATCCTCTCCCAGGATACACAGCGGCTGTGGCGCTGTCCTCTTCCTTCTAAAGTCAATCACCATCTCTCTGGTCTTGTCCAAGTTCAGAATCAGGTGATTTCTTCCTGTCCACTCCACAAAGTTGTCCACCAACGTCCTGTACTCCTGTTCCTGCCCATCACTAATACACCCTACCACTGCAGAATCATCCGAAAATTTCTGCAGATGGCATGACCTCGAGTTGTACTGAAAGTCAGAGGTGTACAAGGTGAAAAGGAAAGGAGACAGCACAGTCCCCTGTGGAGCTCCTGTACTACTCTCCACCCATTGATGGGAAACAATGTATGATGAGCTGTCGCTACTGACTATCAAGACTTTACCCGGTCGGACATAACAGGTATTTTAAGGTAGTGGAGTTAGCCAATATGCAGTATCATTTTTGCATTTTCCCCACCTCGGGTACCTGTCGCAAGCAGGGTCTCCACAACTGCTCCCCGGGGAAACACACAGAGACGGAGGGACAAAGGAAAACGTTCATCCTTGATGCATAGTTTGAAGTGTGACGTCTCATTGTTAACAAGGATCCTCATGTATTGCTGTCTTAAAGACTTTGAGCCCATCTCATAGTGTCGTTTCATCGATGACAATGCTGTTGTGTGCATTTAGAGAGCTGAGTTTTGGGTGGTGGGGGGGTGATTCTCCTCATTTCAGTCCCTTCAGCACTGTGAGCAGAAGTTGCTAGTTCACTATCGGGTGGAGAATAAATCGTAGTTTGAGTGGTGAAAAGGACGTAGCTACACATACCTTCCTCTACTAAACGTGCTTGGTGGGTTAGTTTTGGCTGAGGTGCTTTTTATTCCAGGAACACATATGACATTGAAGCATTAAAAGGCAAACTGGATCTACGAGTCTCAGACTATAGAAAGTTTATCAAGTCTGTTCCAATAGTAAGAAGTATACAGGTGTGTGTGTGTGCAGGTATGCAGAAGTGAACTCTGATTTAATCCACACAGCAGTGAGGCGGTTAATGGCAAATGATCAGATAGAAAAAACGAGAGGACATTTTTAAGATGTGAAAGACCTTCAATTGATATATTTTCTCCACAATAAGCACACATGCTTCTTCATAGAAACAAACTAAACAAACTGCAACTTCACCCAACTAACAACAACAAAGAAAACATGCAGAAGAAGACCAGCATCAAAGAAACGTATTTAATCGATTGCAGTAGCTAGTAGTTACCATGACAACCTGAATATATACATATAGCCTATCTAATTATAAATGTGTATTTGTTGTTGTTTAGTTTTTGATAAGGACAGAAATGCTTGAATAAAGGCACAGCACTGTTTTGAGGTAATTTTTTACACAAATGGCCCGCCTACATTTTCATGATTGACAGGTCTGTTGTTTAACCTGGTTAGCCTCTGCGATTAGCATGTTAGCAAGCTTTACCGTACTGCTAATTCAATCTGAAGGGGATGGGGATGTCTTACGTTCTGCTGGCATTTGATCATAAATCAAAATATCAGACACAACTAAATGTTGACCGTGCCAAAAACAACTGTGAGCCAAGTTTTATTCAATGTCGTCGATTACAACAGAATAGTAACGGATCCACAACTCTGTCTTCTGGGTGTTTGCTTCATGTCAAGCTCAGTATCATGTTGTATGCTGCCTTTCAAGCACGCACGATTGGCATCCAACTACACTATCAATAGTAATATCATCTATCATACATTTTTCCAGATGAGAGGTTCTCCAATGTACTGCTGATCTTCTGATATGATCTGTCATGTTTTTGAAAAAAAAAAAATGGACCTGATGATGGCGCTAGAAAAAAAAAGCCTAAACATCCCAAAAGTAGTATTGTAGTTTCTTGAGGAGAACATGAATGTCTGCAGTTCTTTGACAATCCATTGAATGCTTGTTGAGAAATGTAAAAGAAAGAAAGAAACAAATTTGTACCTGGTTCTGTTGCTTGAAGAGAAAAATGTACAGGGTTACCAAAGTCACAAGGATTCATCCTCTGGTGAACATGAACGGCTGATAAGAAAAAAAAATCATTATTCATAACATAGTTAGGATATTAATGTAGGAACAGACTGGTGGAGCCACGGAAAGCCTACATTTTGCAATTTTTTTTGCAATTTTAGAACCGAAATGAGAGGTTTATCAACTGTGGTCGTATGGACAGAGGCGTGTCCAGAGTGGTGGCCCCTCTAGAAATCTGACTGGCCACCCTGGGTGCACATTTTCTTTTGTTTGTACTTTAAATTCTAAATAAAAACATTGGACATCTATTTCATAAGACAGGTGGATGGGTAAGTAACACACACTGTCTTACTTGCAATGAACTAACTATCAATGTTTCGGGACCAAAACATCGATAGTAAGACTGTGCAGGAGTTTGCATGCAACTTCTTGACTTTGAACATACATCTTTTGTGTCATTAAAAAGTAACGGTAATGTTTGTGAGAGAAATTTCTTCCAAAAATGGGAGAATTGCTATTTCTCTAAAGAAATAAGAACACAATGTGATATGATTGAGGAAACCTTTTATACGTGATCACGGACAGAGGCGCTGCTTGTCAACAGGCAAGGCAGGCAACTGCTCGGGGCCCCAGACCAGCAGGGGGCCCCTGAGGACTCAAACTTTAAACCACAGCAGTGGCCCAAAATGTGCAAATTTTGCAATGACAGTATGAAACCTCCCTAAGGGGGCCCCATTTAAATTCACTCGTTGCCTTGCTGAGCGTCGCAGCATTATAGCTATGAAAACCAAAGTTTGTCAATGAAAGTCAACCAAGAATATTAAAGAGAAAACAGAAACAGGAAAAAAAGAGGAAGAAGAGTAAAATTCGGGACAATGGCAGGTTGTAGGGCGCCCAATTATTTTTGCCTGGGGCCCCAACATACTCTAGAATCGCCACTGATCACAGAGAGAATACACTGGACATGGTTCTCTACTGAATGTTACCTCACACTGATCTTAAAAAAGAGAAAACCCTCCTACAGTTTCAATACATCAAAGAACATTTCAAACATATAAACACTTCTTCAATAGCTGCTTGGAGGCAACCGCACCTACAGTACATACAATAGCACAACAGATCAACATCTGCTTAAAAGCAATCTCACCTTTCCTAAAGATGGTGATTACCAGTTGATAGGTCATAGAAAGGTGATTAAAGAAATCCTGCTTTTTGTTACTCCTGTTATAACAATAATTTTGCTTACATGTTGCAATCATCCCGTGGTATAAAGCAGGCTAGATATTATTGGTGAGGTAAGAGAGGGTAAATCATTCATATTTATTTGTGTGCGTGTTTGTGCACACATCACTTCAGGGCCACCCCTGCATAAGTCAGTTGGGTCACCCCAGTCAAAAAAGTCAGGACACGCCCCTGTGTATGCAACTATAAAATAAAAATAAATAAAATCTGAACAATGTCACAACTGGCAATTTGGACAAAGGGAATGTTTTCTAAGAAAAAAAACACATATCATTTTTCAATTATCAGAAACACACCTCTTCTGTAATTGATGTGCTCAGTATCATGTAGCGTGCGGTGCATTACTTTTGTGACCTATTTTTAAAGCTCCTTCCTCAATGTTTACTTTCACTGGTACCAGAGCATCAGGGCGGCAGTCATTGTTCATAATAAGGGCTCTGTGACATTAATTACTCACTCATGCCCTTAGAACATAATACCCGAGGCGCTTATTAAACCAATAACTGTCTGCTTTCAAACCGGCTTTACAGGAGAAGTGACTCTGGTTATATATGCAGTGGCGTGATTGCTGTCCTGGATTCACATTTGCTGCTTGTTTGCGGTCGTGGTTTCATGGAACATCATGCAAATACTGTGTGGAGCCAGAAGTTGCTGTGTCTAACCCATGCTTGTGCAGACTCCACAAAGACAGCAAACATGGCGGAAAATTAGATGAAGAAGTGACTTATTATAAACATGTAACTAAAGGCCTGTTCATGCTTCAAGCAGCTATGAGGAACTATGTGGTTACGTTGTGGTACAGCTTACAGTATATCTTTGCTCATCCCGTTCTGAACATGCAGGCAGTATAACCGGAGAAACCCCAAGCGTACTTCCTCTTAACTATCTAATTAATTACTGTTCATGAAACTTTTATCTTTTGTTCTGCTTGCCGTGACTAACTTTGTTGGAATCAGACGAGCTGGCAGCTGTGACACGTTAAAACTAACAACACAGATACATTAAAGGGCGGCTGTGGCTCAGTGGTAGAGTCGTCGTCTCTCAACCGGAAGGTTGGGGGTTCGGTGTGAATGTGTAGGTGTGACATGCGGTGTAAAAGCGCTTTGAGTAGTCAGAAGACTAGAAAAGCGCTATACAAGCTGAAATCCATTTACAATCCAGTCTTCCATCTTACTTTTAATTATTACTGTATTATTTGTTATTATATGCTTTGGCAATATATTTACACATTCATGCCAGTTAAGCTAATTGAATTGAATTCAATTAGCTTCAATAAAAAAAGATCACCGACAAGTGTTTACTGTTCCATGATTTTTGGTTTTCCGTCTGTGTTTTATGTTGCACTAACGCCGTATGAAATGGATGTTGTGCATCTCTAACAATAAAGTCAGTAAGCTTGGACTGTTTCCAAGTTTGAACAAAGAGAAGTGTCAAATAAACAGTGAATCAAAATGTAAACGCCTCAGGCCAGCCGCTCGCTGACGAGGCAGAAACTCTGCTGGCGCGACAAATGGATTTATACTTAGACCATGTTTTAAAGTTCAACACCTAATAGACTCAACATATTATTATTTTATTATGAGGACTTAAACTGAACTCAATCCATCACTGGTAGAGCTTTGCAAACTGAGGTGAACTCAAACCGGTCTGATGATGTGGATTTAAATTTGAATATGAAAAACAGACACATTATTTGTTTTTTTATCAACACTTTAATTTGAAACGGACATCGGGAAAAATACAAACACAAACTGATGAATAACAAACACATTAATAATACAGGACTTCTGTCCCAACAGAAATGTTTAGACACATCTGCACAGATGTGAGGCCTCAGTTACAAAAAAAAGCCTCCTCATAATGATTTGGTCTTTTTCCCATGAAGCTAAAATATTTAGAACTGGAAGGCAGACGTCAATAACCAGATATACTGAGAACAAGCGTTGGAATCTCAACCGAGATTGCTTTTTGACTTGACAGGTTGGATTGTTGGCTCGAGTTCAAATAGTTTTTCACAAGCGACTGAAGTTCCCGTAAGATACAAAATGATTTTCTGTTTTGCTTCCTGTCCAACGTAAAGCTCCGGGAGCAACTTAAGCTCCGATACCGTTTTCAAAGCTACATTAATATATAAATGAATGAAAAACATCATCGTCTGTGAATGCCAGCATTTTACCTCGAGTTCTCTTTTTGTCAGTAAAAAATGTAAGGCTTTTTGCCTTCATTTGAGAGGACATCTGGGAGAGAGACAGGACATGATGGGAGGAGAGAGAGGGGGATGACATGCAGCAAAGGGCAGAGGTCGGATTTGAACCCACAAATCTGAGGTGCTGGAGCTGATCCCAGCTGTCATTAGGCGAGTGCTGACACGTGGAGACAGACAACCAGCCACACTTACATTCTCACCTATGGTCAACTTAAGAGCCACCAATTAACCTAACAAGGATGTCTTTGGACTGTGAGAGGAAGTCGGAGTTCCCCGGGGAGAACATGCAAACTCGACACAGAGAGGCTCCTGTCCGACGGGGATTCAAAACCAGGAACCTCCTCACTGTGAGGCGACAGCGCTAACCACTGCGAAAACACTGTGAAAGGATTCTTAACGTGACAATGGAGTCAACTTTGTGGAGTCAGTGTGACTTCAACGACAGATCCAGAGCTTCATGTGAATTTGTTGGAGATTCAGAAGAATAGAAAATGGGTTAACTCTCTCTTACAGTCAAGATTAAAGATAAAGAAAAGAACTTCAACCTCATAGATTCCTTCCATGACCTGGTTGTTGTTTCCAGGTTTTTCTGCATAATTAGTACCGTGTTATCTCTCAGCTACAGCTTTGTATTTACCACAGAAGTCTGACAGTGAATGACATGAACAGTAGCTCTCAAACAGGTTTTGAAATCCCCAGGTTAGATAAGATCAGTGTAAATGTCAGTTTTAATCATCCAGTCCTTTGTATGACTCAGCAGTTTGTGAAGCACAGCAGGTCAGCGTATGAACACGATGAACAGCTACAGTCTGAGAAATACAAAAACTAACATTCTCCTCTTTTTAAAAAAATCTTCTAAACATATTTTAATGTTCAAATTCTGAATTCTTCATTTTTATGTGAATTTGCAACAACATAGAAACGTAACAGAAAGAACGACACTTTGGTTCTTGTTGCCGTTTTTCATCCTTTGAAATAATCAGTTGAATTCTTTCTAGAACACATTGTGATGTCAGATGAAAGCTCTCCGATTAGAGCGGCCTTTTGTTGTGAGCAGCCCGACACGAACCTGTGTTATGATCTTTATTTTTCAATCAGCATTGATGTGCCACACCTGCTGGGTAGATGGATAAGTGATCCCAAACAGGGAATGTCAAACAGTGTCCTAACAGCACGCGAGCGTTAAATATCGAGATCGCACGCTGGCTGTCCACACTGCAGCCGTGAAATAGATCATTCTTTGCTCTGTGACTTTCAGTTTCCCCTTGCAAACAATATGACATCTAGTGCTTTTGTATTGAAGGCGGACAAACTGAAATGTGGTGCTTCGTATTGAGGAGCTGTTGACTCAAATCACAACTCAGAGGCTCGTCAATAAACGCCTTTCGTGAGCTGGAAAACGTTTTACTCCGATGTTGTAAACAGAAGTCAGAGCTCAACATTTCAATCACGGATGTGTGTATTTTTAATGCACCACCATCTCCACTTTGTAAGACAAGCTAACAAGCTCTGTTTAGTGAGAAAAGTGAGTGCCTTGTAGAGCCCCCACCGTCCTCGTTTCTCGCCAGTCTACACGAGCAACAGGGAGGAAAAAATAGAAAAGGCGCGTCGGGGCAATATTGACGCGCTTCTTCGCGCTGCGTCGCTCGTGGGCAGTTTGGACACTCCAAAAGGAAACAATATATTATGCTCTTTTTGACGCTGATGTCGTGTGCTGTTAGGACAGGCTGTGATCTTTGATCCTTTATGAAAACTGAAATAGAAACAAAAGTGTTTGGCTTACACTTTTGTTGAGTATGTTGAATGGTCTTTAATTCATTGACACAAAAATAAATAGTTTCTCTTGGTCACCTGACTCTGGTGGAGTCCTGTATGAGAACGTCGAAGAAGCAGAGTGGGATATTCTGACACCAAGGTGCGTGAAGAGGTCAAAAGGCTCCAGCAGCACTTGTAGTATGAAGTTCAACTTTATTAACTAATTAGACCGCTGGATTTGGTGGATGAAGGCCGCAAGCCGAAATGCGTCGGATCGTCATACCTCAAGTGTTTCTGGAGCTTTTTGACCCCTACATGAGAATGTTGTAATAACTGGTTCAGCTTCTTGTTGGAATTGTTTCCGTGAGTATTACGTTTCTGAGCAGGTGTGTAGAGTAAAATATCACAAACGTTCTGACAGAACCAGAAAAGCATATAATCAGATATGAAACAGATTTGTTTTTCTACAGACGAAATGTGATCCTGACATTGATTTTGTAACTGAGGCCCCACTGAGGTGAAAAACCTTGAAAGCAACGAGTGACGTGGACGAGAGAAAGCAGAAAACAGGGATAGCCACATTTTTGTACACAAGTATAGATTAAAGAAGTTGACAGAAGGTGTGAAAGGTTCAGCCTGGGTCCGGTTTGAAGGAGGGTGGGGGGGTTAATTACACTGGTCTTTGTACTGAAGTGGGACTGTTTGTCCCCGTCACACGCTTTAGTAAGGACGGCCTCGCCGCTCCTGTCTGCGGTCACCCCTGGAAAAAAAAAAACCCACACTGATGACATCATCAGCATTCACCCAATTTGCATCGACAACAGGGCGAACAGGTGTGTGTGTGTGTGTGTGTGTGCGCTTGAACAGTGAGGCGTTTACACAAATGATATGCTGATGCACGGGAGAAAAAGGACCTTTCAGAGAGGTTTCAACAAGCCTTACAGGTGTTCATTTATATGTCAGCATCATCATCGTCAAGCTTCATCTTAGCGGGACATTTATTTCCAGTAAAACAAACACAGGGGAAACTCTTCTGGTCATTTGGCTGATGACGAGAGTTCATGTAGCTGACTGGGAGATGTGATTATACCATCATGTGTGTGTCATAGCTCGGTGTAACCATGTCTCTGCCGTGGAGCAGTTTGTACTCTGATATAGAAGAACTTCAATTAAACAAGATGGTTACACACACACATAAAGACGTGTTGGTATCTCAAGTTTGGACTCTCCAGCTCTTCAAATGTCCACTTTGTCAAGTCAAATGGTCCATGGTGCAAACCAACAGGTCCAAATATTTGTTTAAAAAAAAAAGTTGCTGCACGTTACCCCGATTGTTCAGCCACATGCTGCAGCGTGTGTCAGATAAGATATCTGCAACAAGGACGACAGTGTTTGAAGTGGAAACATGGGACACAGATACACTGTCATCCTCTGTCTTTATGTAAAGAAGGTTTTTGACAAGCTTTAAGGATCTGACCACGGGAACTATGAAGCGGCAGGCTCAGGAACTGTTCATTTTGGCCATTCCTTTGAAACGCATTAATACTGCTGCAAAAAGAGGCCATTAAAGTTCTGGTGTCACTATTTGGCTTTACAATGACTGAAACTATGGTAGAAACCCACTTGTATTGTCTGGTGCAGGCTGCAGGTATCAGCCTTAAAGGATTGTGGATTTTATCTGCTGAGGTTGGATTCTGTTAAGAACACATTTCTTTACAACCAGTACAGGAGGAAGAAGAACTACAACGACCACAAGCTGTTTCAGTGTGCGAGTAAGCAAATGGAGCTAACTTGGAATCTCAAAAGTCAATCATCCTTTTTGCCAATGAGCACGGTCTGACGGTGCGATTCTCACCTTATGTCCATCTTTCCAGGGCTGTATCCTCCCCGGTCACCACCTCGGCCCCCTCGGAAGCCCCCACGGTCCCCTCCTCGGCCCCTGAATCCACCGCGCTCAAATCCACCCCGGCGCTCTCCTCCGTAACCGCCTTAAAGCAGAAAAATGATTTGGTGACAATTTGTAAACAGCTGACGGAGCGCGTGTGCTTTTAGTACTTTTTGACCCCAGGGTGTGAATACAAACCGCAGGAAACGTTTATTTACTGCTGCAGTAAGGTACAGCTTTGTTCAACAGCACAGTGCTCCCTGATGACTCACAGTAATGAAATCTGTCTCTATTGTAGGAGTGCAGGTTATACGGTTCATTCAAGCGACTCATGAAGAGCAACGTGATGTGTTTATTCAAAGGCTATTCTTCATTCCTCATGCAATCATTAATGAAGGAGATAGTTCAGTAAACAGCTGAAGGAGGGACAATTTCTCCAGTAGAAAGTCGTACAAGAGAGACTTTCAAAACCTGGACAAATGTCTCCCCCGCCCTCTCTCCCTAGAGTCAGTGCGCACGTGGGTTGCCATGTGGTGGACACTGAAGCTTCAGTGTTTAGCCAGCTCTGCTTCTGTGTTCTAACGTCTCTCCATTTTTCAAAAGCATCTTTAATATTGATCCTAGTTTGAGCACGTTTCTGCTCGTGGAGCTTATTAGAAAAATTCCAAGACTTTTTAGGTCGGGTAGAATCAGTTCTATCTGAACCAGTTCTCTTGCCCGCCTCCATCGCTGCAACACCTGTTGGTTTGCCGTGATAACTGGTCTCACATCTGGCAAACTGAGGGGTGTCCAAAACGGCCGTGTGGGGTGGGGGGGGCCTTAATACCGCCTACCTTCTCTGGTCAAAACAAATACAGACCATTCAGGATCGGAAACTTAGAAGTGGGACATACTGGTTGTCAGAGAAGCCAGCACTTCAACATCGCATGTTTCCTTCACGTCTGATGATAAACTAAGATCATTTTATGATCCTACATCTTGCTCCTTTAAGATAATAGCTTCATTAATACTGACTACAAATGAAAGAGTTTGAAATAGCATACAGCAGGAGTCACCTCTCTCCATCGGGGACATCCCACATTCATCCTCAGGTTTAGGGTCTTTGCACTGGTTGCACTCGTTACGCCACGAGAAGTTCAGGTTGCCACAGTTGCTGAGGAGACATTTGCAGAAGGAACAGTGGTCAATGAAAAACCTCTTCAGAAAAAATGAGTTTTATACTTTGTGTGAATTGATGTGCCAGTTGTCTAAACAGCTAAACATCGTCCCCCTCATTAACTCAAGATTAGCCAACTAGTCTGAATTTAAATTAGCCTTTAATCCTCTTTGAATTAAGTTGCTAGAAACATCCATACTTTTAACTTGCTTCACACATTCATACATATCAAATACATCTCTATCTTTAGCTATATAAACATATCTTTATCGAGGATATGCTGACAGTATTTCATATGGAGATCGTTTCAGTGTGACCACTGCACTAACATTTAATGAAAGATATATAGTCTCGTATAATCGAAGATGTGTAGCTTTTATACACAGGCTCTCTCTCTTTCCCCTTCCATCTACAATCGATAAGTTGGATCCCCGAATCCTGACTTACGGGTTAGAACACTTCCAGTCCCCAGCTCTCTGCTGACCTCCCCCACCTCCACCTCCACCTCCACCTCCTCTTTCTCCAACTCCTCCTCCTCCTCCTCCTCCGCCACCCCCATTGCCTCCTGGGAAACCTCCACCTCGACCTCCACCAAATCCACCACGGCCAATTGGAGCTGCACAGGGTGAAAAAGAAAACCACTCAGACCTTCTGTCAGTTAAACACGTGACTGGTGATGCTGTTTTAGGAATAACAACGGAAGTGTTCAAGTCCTTGCAGGTCTTAAAGTTATATCAATTACATTGGATCTTTTGCTTTTTAATTTGCCAAGCTATTAGCTGTTTTACAAAACGTGCGTGTGATTATAAGACGGCAAACAGGATGATAATATGCTCATCAGTGGTAAGAACTCTCCTCTGCTTTTCCAAATTCAAAAATGAACTCTCAAACTGAACATTCACATTGAAACATATTTATCAAGGACAAGGATACGTTTTTAATCTTTTGCTGCTATGACAAAATGTCAATCTGAAAATCCCCCCCCCCCCCCAAAACTTAAAAAACAAACAAACTCATCACCTCTTCCTCGACCGGCCCTCATGCCACCTCGGCCTCCAAAGTCAGCTCTGCGGGTGGCAAAAGATACCTTGATTGGATTTCCATTGAAGTCCTTACCTGTTGAACAAAGACACCTAAGGTTACACTGACCTGGTATGTTGCTGTGTGTAAGCAAATGTTTGATGAATGAGAACAACCGACCATCAAACCAGTCGATCGCAGCTTTAGCTGAGGGCGGATCATCGAATGAAACTGTGGCTTCCCCCTTCAGCTTCCCGCTGTCTCTGTCGGTGTACAGGTTTATCATGGGCAGGCCCGTCTTCTTGTTGATCTAAAGGATGGACCGAAGGAGACAGCGATATAACATTTAAACACAAAACATCAATGAATATTCATAACAAAATCAGTGATTGAGAGCTACCTTAATGATCCCAATCTGTTTAAAGAAGTCCGCCACTGATTCCACAGTGTAGTCGTCTCCCAGGCCTTGCACGAAGATGGTGTTATTATCAGAGTTATCCTGGTCTTGCACTATTGGAAGATGGATCAAAGAGTTTAAGTATCATCATCCTATAGGGTTGTTTTTTTGCAAACATTCAAGTTCACAATCAGCTTTGAACATACAGCTGACACAGTCGTCTCATTGGAGTGTTCATCTGATGAATACACTCAAATGTTCTCTCGACTTTTAGCTCTGGTTTGGTTTCCACCAACTCCTGAGGAGAAATCTGTCTCTCAATCTGGTGGATATTCAACTTTGATCCCCTGCGCAATCCCTTCGGAAATTGGTTGGGGTAAAACAAAACATCTCATTGGAAAACTATTATCCATTGTAAGTATTCAAGGACATATTTTACTTTTGGACAAGTCAAAACCATGAAAAGCGTTCAGGACAATCCTCTCTTTTGGACATGTATCATCAACTGGAGGAGGTCAAGAAACACATTTCTTTACAACAAAATGATCCCCCAGAATATTTTGAAAGCCATCTCTCGTTTGAACAAGTATCGTCGCAGAAAGGGGATAAAGATAACCAACACTTAAAACAAGTATTACAGTATTCTTAAGACAATCATGCCTGTTTTGACAGGAAAAATCCATCAAGGGGGTCAAGAAATGTGTCTCCTTATGACAACAATTGTAAATTGGAAGAGGTTAAAGAAGGTTAAAGGTTAAAGGTAGAGTATTTTCCATGGGATGTCGAGGATAAAACCTTTGCATTTGGGACAGTAATTTCAATGGGAAGGGTTCAGGAAAACCATCTCTTTGAAAGTAGTGTCATCAATTGGAGGAGGTCAAGAACCAAGTCTTTCGGAAAGGTATTACCCTTCAGAGAGGTTCAAGAAATCCATCTCACTGAAAGAGAACTACCATTATGAGGTGGTGAAGAAATTCCTCTTGACCGATACTGTTCTAGAGACGAGTTCAAGAAAACCATGTTGGTTTGATAAGAAATATCCACGAGAAAGGCCACCTCTTTTGTATGGGTATAAATGAGAGAGGTCATGAAACAAAGGGTGTTTGGGCAAGTATTATCCTTGATAGGGGGGTTACAAAGAAAACATCTAATTTGGCCAACCATTTTTCATTTAAAGGAGATAAAGAAACAGTCTCTGTTTTTGACAATTGTCCATGGGAGGGGTTCAAGGAAGCTCTTACGGCGACTCTATCCATGAGATCTCATTTTAACATGGGTCATCGATGGGAGGGTAAAGAAACCCCTCTTTTTTGACAAGCATTTCTCATGAGAGGAGACCAAGACAAGTGCTATCTGTTTGGAGGAAGTCAAGAAAACCTTAACCATTACCATGATTCATTTTCCTTCAAAAGAAGACGAGTTGTCAAGAATGTGTGTAGCTGGAAAATGCTAAGCTTAAGACTGGCCTAATGAAACATGTCTAAACTTACTATAGCCTGGTCCTCCATGTCCCAGGTCTCTTGGTCCTGGAAAAGGGCAACAAAAAAAACCGAAACAGAAATTAGTGCTGGAAAAGCAAATGTATACCTTACATTTACACCCCACAAAGTCTTCACAAATGTATTTTATTTTCTCTCTCTATTACTGTACCATCATTAAGACCCTAGTCACTTTTTACCGGGGATCCATGACCGCCTGTATTTTTGTCACAGTCCTGTCTTAAAACTTTGTCATTGTTGCTTCAAACCCTTGAGGATTACCAATCCTCGCAGCACTTGTGAATGAACTACTACAGAGCGTTCATAAGAACAAGATGGTGCGAAACATTTAGACTACTTTCAGGTCGATTTTGAACACAAGAATAACCATCACACATGGAATACCATTCCAATAGTTTCATTTGTTTTGATCCATGAAGTAAACCCAGCCACGTACAACTCTATGAAACATCATTCAGAGCCACAGGGATGATGTTTAAAACATTCGACAAGTCAATGCATTCTTCTTTATGCATTTCTTGGTACCCTATAATTCTTTCCTTTCCAACAAAGATGTCCAACTCTCAGAACCGATACCTACACAGGTCAAAAGAATTCCTGTTTATAAACCAACTGATAACCTTGACCACTTACATGGTAAGGAACACCAAGTTTGTCGAACCGAGAGCTTGAAAGATTTACAATGTTTTGTTATTTATATACAGTTAAGCACACCTTCCCCATTCAGAAAACCAACCTCTAATGTTGAGGTTTGTGAAGTGAACTGAAACACCTTAGAAATTCTTTGGTGTGTTTTGACCTTAAACCACTTCATATACCAACTAACTTGTTCCGTCTCCAGATTCCCCGGAATTGGTGTGAGACCTCCATTTTTAAAACAATCTTTGTCACCAGAAGCCAAAGCCCAATGCCTTGCATCAACACAACCTTTGAACCGTATGATTGAACAGTCAACATTTGACATTTAAAACCAGGCAGACCCCTTTTTTTTTTTTTGCAGCATCACAGAAGTTACCAAAGGATTTTTTTTTTTTTACTTAAAAGATAGTCTCTCCATAGACTAACAATACAGTATTTGTCTTGGCACAAAATGTGGATGACTCATTATCGTTTACATAACCACTTTCATTGGATAGGGACACACCTTTCTAATGACCACTGTCACTTTAACGAGAGGATAGGTATCAGTGTCTTATATAAAACTCTTTTCAATCCATGTATAGAAAGTTCTTGACATTGTTAAATCCTTACAATGGACCTTTACCCCATAACTTCAACTTGTTTTTTTTAAACCGAAACATGTCTATTAAAAACTATTTTAGATTTTTTTAGTCTTTTCAGCAGCATGTCCATTTTCTGTATCGTCGCACCTTTTATCATTGTTTTTGTGTGATTTGCATGTATTCAGTTGAGATAAGCTTAGGGTATAATTAGTGCTTCAAGCGGCTTTTAAAACCGACTCCAGTTCTGTGATAAGCATCCAGAAAGGTGTCAGCTTAAAGTGGTATGATGACTTGTCTACTCAGAACCATAGAGCTCTACAGCGACTGGTCGACCACCAGTTCTACAGGAAACACATTTCAGGACATTCACACCACAATGTGCAGATTCAGAGTACGTCGAATAATAACCACAGAAATGGACTATTCCAGCTTCTACACCCTGGCAGATGTATTAGTATACACACAAGGCCAATGCAAATAGACCCAAGCATATTTCCATCAGGCCATAGGGATGACTGATCCTATTCATCTCCGTTTGTCGAGCACATTCCATACATGGACAGTTTAAGACTTAAATAGCATCGTTAGGTTTGTTTGATTTTTTGAATACTTGCTTTGGTTCTTAATTATTCTCTGTACATACTTTGTGTTTAGGGTCTATAAAACCTTTGAACTAACACCACTTGTGCAGAATATAATTGAAACTGCTCAGATTATATTTTTTCATCACTGGCCAACCACTTCAACTACGTTATATCACCTTTTTCTAAATGTATTAGATCATAGAGCCTTTTTCTTTTTTACTTGCAAAATAGAAAGACAGTAGGTTATCACCCAAAACAGAACCTTTGACAGATTTGATCAAGTTAAATACGCTCCTAGTTAACTTTTTCAAATCTGGTCTTGTACCGTTTGACTCTGACGAAGACGCAGTGCGTCGAAACGTTAGTCCTTTGCACCTTTATTACATTTGCCTTAAGTGACTCATGTGCTTCAGTTTTTTCTTTGGATCCGGTCTGAATCTTTTGTATGTTCAAAAAGGACTCCGGATTAAGAAACAAATGTTCCCTCCATTAACAGAACAATGTGAACGGTATCAAGTTGCATGTTATCCAAAACATTCTACAGCTATGCAATCAAACCAGTTTGTACTTTTCAACTCTCATCTCTTAAATGAAGATCCAAATCTTTCTGCACAGTTTTGACCACCATGCTTGTTACATCTCAGGCACACAGTTATTATTTCATCAGTTTTTAAATCAACGCACAACCTGAATATGAATCATGTTCCATACCTGTTAACTGTTATCGCTCATTTCTTTCGTTTCAGATTGAAACGCCTTATATGGTCTTGTGACTCACGGACCACCAGACAATAGATCTGAACACTCTTCAAATTCAATAACCATCAAATTCCAAAGACGCCAAAGATGAGAGGTACATGTACAGCCATTTAGTACCATTTAACTCCCTCTGCTGGACATGTTCAACCTCTGTGAGAGAACACTTTCTGTAACTTGAGACTGTCATGCATTCAGAAATCACCTAAACACAGTGATGTCCTTACCTGTTGGGCGGTGCCGCTGAAAACTCAAAGTTGAAACGAGGTAACTATTTAAGAGTACGTTTAAAGTTATGAGATTCCCAACAGATGGAACCATCTTTCTTTCTTTGTTCACACCTGTGTTTTTATTCTGTAAAATCAGTGCAGTTATATCAACTGAATTACACTTCTGCAAGTCCTTAAGCTATTTCACAAACCATCTACTACATTACCTTACACTTTACCACCACTTATCTCCCCCTCCATTTAAGCTTATTCACTTCAAACACAAAACCCTTTTGTTTAAGTGTTTTTCTTGTCACTTACCACCAAACTTATTGAATCCTCCACGATCGCCCATTCTGATGAGGAGGAAGAGAGAAACGACACGCATTGGAGGATGGTGCTGACAGGGATTTCCCTCATTGGGTTGTGGGTAACCTTCCCTCTCAGAGTCACCCAGTTAAACCCACCCCTCTACATTTGGCTTACTGTACCCATACTTAATCTTGTTCAGAGTTCATCAAATACACATTGAGGACATGAGGCCAGTTTAAAGACCTTGTCGTGGTGTGTTCACAGGCAGCTGAAATTTGGCCATTTTAACCTTCAAGTAGCATCAAGTCTTTGAGTGACTTGTATGTACCCATTTAATTTCATTGTATAACTTTTTTTTCTCAATCTAACCAACCCCAATATTACGACCTTTAACCCCTGGATGGATGTTGGGTATTTTTTTAGGTCTCAGACAACCTTTACTTTTACACTAATTGCAGAAAATCCCATAACAGATAATCTTTGATGCTTTTCTCACGACGTCCCAAATTTTGTCTGTAAGTTTTTTGGTTCTCAAGCTACAGAAAGACTCAAGAATGTCTCTAGTCTTTCCCCACTTTGCATTTTCCAAACTGATGGCTTAAGAGTAGAAAGCCAGCCTGTAGAGAAGGTAAAGCCTAGGAGAAGATTCACAGGTTGATTAAAGCAGAGAATGACACAGTGATCCTGCAGGGGTCGTTTGGGAAGGGGGGGGGGGGGGGGTGACAGGTGACAAGGGCAGGCGATGGTAATGTATTTTGGCGTCTGAAGGTGAGTTCAGACCGAAAATCAAACCTGTAGTTGTTGTGACAAGCAACTTCATACGAAGTAATGCAATAATGAATCAGCTACATAACAAAGGGTTCATGTTTGTTACTAAAGCCTATCCGTGTTGAGATTCTTATGACATCATGAAGTTGCATCAGAAATGGTTTAATATCGTTTTACAGATTTTGTATATTACAGAAGCTGTAATCAAGGGACACAATTTTGGTGGAAGCGTTCTGGTATCCATTTGTGTTCAAAGGAGTATTGTCAAAAAGTGTTTCAGAGGGCTTTGTTTGGCTGTATGCAGAAAAGCAGACCATGTAGAGAGCAAACGAGGCGAACACATCGACAGTTGTGCTATCCTGGATCCCATAAGCAATCACCTGTACATGTGCAGCTTACAATCTGCTCTACAGCTCCTTTCCAATTTACGTTCGCTGATGGGTTCTGACTGAGGCTGGAAATGGTCAGTTAGAGCTCCACTCAAAAATCAAGCATCTAGAAGTTGTTTGCTTTCCTCGTCTTGCAACCAGACTTGACAAAGCAAAGACTCCTAATCACGATGAAGTTATTTCTGCATTCTGTCTAGATCTTTTTTTTGCAATTATTGCAGCATCACAGCATCACATCACTTGTGACTATGTAGGTACAGTAAAACTGCTGCACACCAGAGCCAGATAAACAGATGGTCTACAGCTGACATGAAATGCCAGTGGTCAGTGTCCATCAGAGAAATCCTGGCAATGATCCTTGTTAAATTTTCACCAAACTGGACACTGGTCAACCTCAAAAAGTAAATGTATATGGACTTGGATTAGACTACTCAAAGCAGCTTTTACACTAAATGTCGCAGTCACACACTGACAGCAGAAACTGCTTAGTAAAGTGACCTTCAGTATAAACAACTCCTATTCGTACACAATCACACAGATCTCGGTGCAGTGTCTTCTGTCAAACAGGACACCTCGACATTTGACTGCAGGGGGTTGTGGACTGAATCCCTAACCATCCAGTAGGTATCCAGGTACTACCTACTGTACCACTAAGCCACAGCCACCACAATCCAAGACACAGTTCTTGGAGAAGGCAGTAAAACTTGATGATGTGCCTCTTGATGATGTCATGAACCCCGACACGACTCCTTTTGGGCCTCTGGCATAGCAGCACGGCAAACATTTGTGGGTTGGGTTTGGTCATCACATACTCGCACTCAAAGCAGCGTGAGTAATTTTAGGTAAAAATTAACTTTGCTAAAGGCCTGAACAAAGTTGCCATTTCAGTAAGTTTCCGCTAAAAGGGACACCATTTGGACTCTTGAGTTTGTAGAGGCTCACTGACCAAGCTAGCTGAACTGTTAGCACATCTATGAATAACGAGGGTACAAATGTAATTATAAAATAATTAGTTGTGATGGTATGTGGGTTAGTTAGGGAAATTTTATCTAACCCTTAACTTTCAGTTTAAACTCCCACACTTCCTTAGTTCTTGCCTTCGCAAACAGTATGAACATTTTATACCCCTAACCCAGAGGACGCTGCGCCCCTTACCTAACCTAACCCTACCCTAAGTCAAGCCATCACAATGCTTCTGTTCAACAACACATGTGGTAAGTGGACGAGTCTTGCTCAGTGCCTACTTAAAAGGATGCCATGAAAATGCATTTGGGTATTCATTTGCACATATTGTAATAGAGGGGATGTAAATGTAATTGTAGCTCATGATGAATGAGGGTAAATTGAACGAAATGGCCATCTTATTCATTTATGAGTTCATAGCTAACTTCACGAGGTAAAGAAGTAAAAGTGTAACCTCCGAAAACAAAAGCGTCAACTTACCATACCAGTTTGTGTCTCATAGATTTTCCCATACGCTGATGTTACTCTTGTTTTAAGATCTATTCATGCAATTTAACTCTCCTCCTCGGTCCTTCTGTGTCAATGTATGTGCAATATGAAGCTATGAGTTAACCAAAGTGTGCTAACAGTAGCCTGCTAACACAACAATGCAGGGTGGACAATTTTGTCCGCCGCTTGCGCTTAATGGTGCTTTCATGGTGCGTTCTAATTCATGACTCCTTCGTGCGAACACGAGTGGAAAGGGGTTGGAGGAGGTGTGTCGCTGCAGGAGAGCGGAGGCTTCAGAATAGCAGAGGTGTCGCCAAACAGCAGTTTGTTTTGGTTTAATGAAGCGGCAACCTCTGATCTTGAAAAATGAAGCCAAAGCGGAAGTGCAAAATCATGCAGTTTCCGCTTGAGACTGGCTCCAGGAACCCCGGAAGTCACACACACATGACTGGCAAAAAAGCCGGCACGGTATGCGTTATCCATAGTTAGACGCGTAGCTGACAGGATTGACAGGTGGGCGCGATGTAACGGTTCGTCAAGAGGCTAAAAACCCGCCTCAGCTCCAGCTCTTAGCCTGTCGTTAGGTTGACTGAAAGTTAGGCTGAGACAGCGTTTCCAGCATGGCGACTGCTGCCTATGAGCCTCCGGAGCCCCCTGCAGTAACAGATGGCTGACGTCACTCAGGCTTCGTCCATTCATATTTACAGTCCATGGGTTTAATGCTGGTGCTTAAGGGCGACATCTACTCAAAAAGTCGCACATTCTTCCTTTAATAGATAACTTTAAATTGTATAATTCTAGTTATTTCATCATGTAGAACTTTCATTCATGAGTTTGAACAAAAATAAGGTTGGAAGAACAGTCTGTTTTGATTGCTTGTCAGAGGGATTCTTATTTTGACAAATGTTTCAATGTTCTCAGCTAGTGTTAAGAGCTGCATGTTTAGTTTTCCTAACCACCATACACTCCATCCAGTCAAACCACCATGAATAAACCCCAACATGTGGTTACATGTTGCATTTCAGTTTATGTGTCTTTAGTTGTTTTCTTTTTTAAGAAGTGACACAAAGCACAGATTGGGAAGTGTAGATGTCTGAATTCACCTTTGTAACTAACTTAAGTGTAAATAACAGGAAATGAATCATTCAAGTGTTTGAATAAAATGAAGCTTCTCCATAATACCTACCCATGTTTTCATTTTTTGTTCAACGTAAAGAATCAATGAAGACTTTTCCTCAAGTGTGTGTGGGAGGGTCATGTTTTTCATTTGTGTCAGTTTTAAACAGAAACATGTGAACTTTTAAATCTGTGAGCCATGGTCAGGCCTTCACTGAACTTACTGACTTCAGTAAGTTTATCCCGGTTCAGCTCATAGAGCTGTCTTCAAGGCTTCTCTTTCAATGCTTCATATATTTCATGAGGTTGTTTTTTTGTTCCCAGTGTTTTCTGTCTTGTTTATATCGATGTGGACTTTGAAGGTGTAGTTTCAGACCAGCTTTCAACAACAGGGATCTACATTTTAGACACCAAGCTGCAACATGATGTGATCCACTGGACATTTAAATCACCACCTTCATTTTGTGCTAGGGAACTACGCTTCTGAACATTTAGTTTCCTGTTGTACACTCTGGGCATTACTCTGAGATATTAAGTTCATCTCTCTGAGGTGTTCTTCTAAAGTTTAATGTTTACATTCAGTAGACTGGATGATTATAGATCCCAAGAAACGCACTTTCCAAATGTCAATGGCTAACTGAAGGTTCTGCCTCTATCACGCAGATGCAATGATTTTTAAAAATGACTTTCATCATGTTAGAGGTTCCTATTATTGTATTTTGCTGACACCAGCAGTTAAATGTTTGCCAATGTATTTAACCCATATAAGTGAACATTTTTTTCATATAACTGCAGAGATCATTAAGATTTGCTGAAGCCTGCGGTTATTGTGACAAACTGATATGGTCATGAATCCTTACGTGTATTAGCATCTTCATGAAATGAATAAAAGTTCTGATGTTAGTGCTCCTGCCCTGGTATTATGTCATGACAAATCAGAACCAATGTTTTGCTACTTCCAAAGTCACGTGACCAGAGATGTGGCACCAGACTTGATCTTCAGATATCCTCTGTTGAATTCCCAGAAAGGTGCTTTGAAAGACAAATTAACCTTTTTTGTACGTGTTGACCACAGCTCTAAAAACAAACACTTTCTTTTTTAAGTTGCCACTGTTAGCAACTTCTCAGTTGTTTTGTGAAGCTTTAAGACCTTGTGGGATTCATTTTCTTTTTAAGCAAGTTTTGACACACCAGAATTAACACCTCAGTTGCTTTATATTGTAGTTACCAATGTATAGCGGTCCTCCACATGTAGGTTTCAGACTGTGCATTTGTTCTTTCATAAGTTCGACAGAAGTACTAACACTGACACTCACCCCATGCCACCTCGACCTCTCGGTCCACCTCTGCCTCCTCGGTCAAACCCTCGATCATATCCTCCAGCACCGCGACCTCCAAATCCACCCCCACGACCCCTGCCACCACGGGCATCCGGACCTCCATAACCACCATCAGGGCCACCGTAGCCTCCACCCCCTCCGCCACTCATAGGAGGGCTTTCGTCACCATAACCTGAGAGAGTTGAGGAAAATCAGATGCTAATAGATTTACCTGTTTCAAAGTGCAAGACCAACTCTAACAAAGCAATTAAGAAAGCTGCTTCATAAAAATAAAAAAACTGAAATATTATGTGTTAGATTTTTTTGGGAATTACTTTCATTCCATAGAAATAATTCTGTGCAGGTTGTAAAATAGAGCTAAAGATTATTCTAAGCTGTAAAAGAGAGCAGCTGTAACAAGTCATTACCTATGGAAAGTAAAAAATACAACTAACTTAGAAAAAGTCAATAGAGACAGATCCCTTACCTCCACCTTGTCCATACTGGCTCTGTTGATTGTAGCTCTGTGGAGGGGAAGAGTTGTAGCTGGGGGGCTGGTTGTGGTGTCCTCCTCCGTGTTGGGGTGGTTGTGGGTGGCTCCCGCTGCCCCCATAGCCGCCAGTGTGAGCTCCACTGTTGCCATAACCACCTCCACTCTGTCCACTGCTCGGTGGCTGGTTGTAGCTGGGAGCCTGCGAGCCACCCTCATAGCTGTTTAAGGAGAAGGAGAGAAGTTTTGTTTTATGTTTTGCATTACTTTTTTTTGTTTTTTTACAGTTTGGCATGAGTAAAGTTAGACATAGTTGGCACAAAAAAGTCTTTAAAGGACAAAGTGGGTTGTTACAAAGCAGTATTGCTCGTATTTCATCACATACATGCCCATAACATCTCTACTCCTGTCCAAATGGGAGTTAATTCCATTAATTTAAACTTATGAAGCAGAAGGTCATTTTGTCTCACCCTCCAGAGGATGAAAGGGGAGGCTGCTGCTGGCTGTATCCAGAGAAGGATGACTGCTGGTTGTAGCCCATGTTGGAGGACTGGTTACTGTTATAGCCTCCAGAGCTATAGGACTGACTGGGGTGATTATAACCACCACCACCACCTCCTCCTCCTCCCTGATTAGAAGATGGTGAACTATATCCTGGGAGAAAAGAGGAGACAAGACATGGAGTTAAAATTAACACTACCGTTGTGTGCAACTAGAAATCGTCGTGGTTTCAGACAAGTACTCCGCTACCTGACTGGGGTTGACCATAGCTGCCATATCCTCCCTGGTTGTAGGAGCCAGAGCCGCTATCAGAGCTCTGGTTGTAGCCTCCATATCCCTGCTGGCTGTAACCTTGGCCAGAGGACTGACCATAGCCCTGGTTGGCACCGCCACCTCCACCACCTCCACCATAGGACCCATAGCTGCAAGCAGGTAAAAAGAAAAGAGTTTGTATAAAATATGAACACACAGCTTAAAAAAGGTATTAGCACTTTACCATACATTTCCAAGATATAACATTTAAAAAAAACAGATACAAGCAAGTAAATACAAGTGAGCCATATAAATCTCCTCCCACCCACAATGGCTGTCAAACTCTTGTTTAAAGTTACAGTACTTACCCCTGGGCAGATGTTTGGGAATAATCTATGGAATAAACAAAAACAAATGTTAATACTGATAAAACACGTTGAGATTTCAATAGGAATATTTGACAGTGGGGATGTAAAGAATAATTGTGAAATCGTGAAAAATCAATTCTCAGGTGTCAGGGTTCACATCGGTACTCTGAAAAATGAATCGCAATAATATGGTGAGCGTCAGCAGCTGTAGAGCAGAGGCGGTAGGCAGCTGCAGGGGAAGATTTTGAAATTGAGGACGCACCACCGTCTTTTAAATCGGAGGTGTGGAAGCATTTTGGCTTCCCCCAAGACAGAAAATGAAAGAGGTGAGAAGATAACAGACAAGACAACAACTGTGTGCAAATATTGAAAGAAGACAGACTACACAAATAGCAGCATTTAATCGACACCACAATGAGAAGCTCCAATCACCTCCCCTTGTTGAGAGAAACAAAACATTAAAAGTCCAAACCACACTGACAAGCGGGTTTGCAGCCCCTAAAGGAATCTTTTTCAGTCATAATTCGTCTACAGTCTCATTTTTTAAAAGTAATCGTGAACCCAGTATCGTGAATCGTATCGTATCGTGAGTTTAGTGAATCGTTACATCCTTATTTGACAGGGACAGTGACAGCCACTATCCCTGTAAAGCTCTCCCTGTGTCTATATAAATAGACACTTTGCATACTTTCTGTCTATGTCTAAATAAAACCATCTCCTTCAAGCACATATGGGAAGGACAAGTAAACAGCATTTACAGGTAAAGTTGTAACGATGCTGTTTATTTTGAGATAAAGACACGCATTAAGTGTTCACCATCTTTAGCTCATCATTGTATCTCCATCATCAGTGTGTGTGTGCTGGGGGGCGGGGCCGCCTTCAGAAACTGGGTCAGAAACACAGCAGCTACCTAGCTAGCTGATGACACTACACGGTTTAGCTTAATAATAGCAGGTTAACTGAAACTACCGATAGCAACCTGTATGCTAACAGTAAACAAGTCAGTGTTAGCTTGCCTGTAGAAATGCTATGAGGTCCTTCGGTGTTATAACCGGAGTCATTCATAACGAAAACAACATTAACCAGCTCAAGCACTGCCTGTAATTACACACACATTTAAGTAGCAGGTTAATAAATGACATTCATTGACCTTAAAGCGAGTTATCTACCAGCTAACTAGCTTCTTATCACTAGCTTGTAACCGGTAACGTTAAATATTGGTGGCGATATTTCTTATTATAAGCTAAGTAGTCCGTTATTTTTCGACATTGGTAACGTTTTTTTAAGCGCTTCGTTATATCGTGATGTTTTTCTCACCGTTTGACGACATTACGAAGACCGAGAAATAGCCGTCGACTTTACTCGGGATCAAATGTGTTGTTAACGAACCGACTGAGCCGGGGAAGATGAAGAAACACCGGCGTCCCTTTAACAGCGCACGCGTGCAGTTCCTGCTTCGGCCGAGAGGGGGCGGGCTGCAGCCTGTGCCTTCTTATCAATAATAACAAATGGGTTATGACATTTTTCAGCTAGATTGCAAAGATGATGTAGAAAATACAATAACCAGGCGAGACAATTTCAGCACAATCGAGAGTACAAAAGGGGAAAGAAGTACAACAAATAAAAAAAGGGAATATTTCCAGCAGCAGAGCAACTTTTCTTTTCTACATTTTTAAGTAAATTATGGTTTTTACTCCAGTATATTTAACAATTAGAATTACAGGTTACTTTCACACAAAAATACACAATTTGCTTTTGATATAATGCAGTATCCCTCTAAAATATTCTACCCTGTCACAGCCTGTACACATACTTAAAAGTATATTCAATTTGACACACTTTGCAAGTTTTGGTGATTAAAATAGATGAATCTGATGGTTTCAAATATTAATAATAACACCGAGTAACAGAGTTATTCTGCATTTGTAAGGTAGTACCTTAATAGGAGGACATCTCTTTGTTTGAGCACAAGTTTTTTTAAGCGCTTCGTTATATCGTGATGTTTTTCTCACCGTTTGACGACATTACGAAGACCGAGAAATAGCCGTCGACTTTACTCGGGATCAAATGTGTTGTTAACGAACCGACTGAGCCGGGGAAGATGAAGAAACACCGGCGTCCCTTTAACAGCGCACGCGTGCAGTTCCTGCTTCGGCCGAGAGGGGGCGGGCTGCAGCCTGTGCCTTCTTATCAATAATAACAAATGGGTTATGACATTTTTCAGCTAGATTGCAAAGATGATGTAGAAAATACAATAACCAGGCGAGACAATTTCAGCACAATCGAGAGTACAAAAGGGGAAAGAAGTACAACAAATAAAAAAAGGGAATATTTCCAGCAGCAGAGCAACTTTTCTTTTCTACATTTTTAAGTAAATTATGGTTTTTACTCCAGTATATTTAACAATTAGAATTACAGGTTACTTTCACACAAAAATACACAATTTGCTTTTGATATAATGCAGTATCCCTCTAAAATATTCTACCCTGTCACAGCCTGTACACATACTTAAAAGTATATTCAATTTGACACACTTTGCAAGTTTTGGTGATTAAAATAGATGAATCTGATGGTTTCAAATATTAATAATAACACCGAGTAACAGAGTTATTCTGCATTTGTAAGGTAGTACCTTAATAGGAGGACATCTCTTTGTTTGAGCACAAGTTTCTTCCTCCACCAAAGTTTGGATACTTGTGTTTATGACAATCTGTCATATCTTACAGTCCCACTATAAAAGAAATTCCTCATCTTAAATGTATCTTGTCACTCTATATATGGAAATATAGGAGCCATGGGAAAAATACAGTGTTTCCCTCCGGATTATGGAGGAGCAGAAGAACAATGTAAAAACGTATAGGTGTTGCACAAGTAACTCAAAATGGTGTAAATGCACTGTGTTAACTTTCACTTCTGATGCTCCTGTTTATAAAGATTTTGAGTGAACGCAGGATATATGACTATGCTCACAAAACTAGAATCTAAAGTTTGCAGCTTCTGAAGTTCTTGAAAACAGACTGATTTATTAACACTTCAAAAGTAAACTTGGAAACATTAATAATGTTTGTGTATGAAATTCACTCTGCAGTGTTGTTGTTTTCTCGTCACCATGACAGCAAAGTCTCACACAAGCAACCAGACTTTTCCCAGGTGAGTTCATGCTAGTTTAATTTTTACTTTATTCTTCACTTTTCTATGTGCTTTAGAGAATTTAAATTGTACTTTTATGTTTCACTTGAAGAGAGCTACATATCTCCAATATCTGCCTCAGTCTATCAGAGAAATACTTTTATTTTATCTGAGATTCCCAGCAGGGCCTGTGCTTCCATTTTTAATCTGTTTTCTGCCTTATGTACTTTATCAAAAATAAAAAAAGCAACCTTCAGCAACTGAGGCTGGCAGTGTCAACATGAACACTCTGATGGATGGTGACCGAGGGTTGGCCCCCCATGCTAAGCAGTGTCACAGCGGCTCAAAGACATCCAGACCCAGAAATTTGCATCAGAGCAGTATTTGCTTTGGTGACACGGTTTGCAGCTACACCACCACCCACCACCAGGTCAGCCTGCAGTCATTATCTAAACCTATATGGCACTCAAGTCTGGTTTTATCATCAGTTTGTGTTTTCATGTTTGTCAGAGTTTTTGTGGAAGGTCTACGGGTGGACGTCCTCTTATTTTCCACCACAGAGATCCCAGCTTCCTGCCGCAGCATCACACCATTCTAGATTTCAGCACACAGCCACAGAGTCGGCTGCGGACACACAATCAGGAGGTGCACGGGCCCAAACACATCCCTGCGGTAAGACAATAACATCAGGAGTACTATCGTGACCACTAACACTCCATGCATCCCATCTTGAAATGTAGTAGAGCCTGAGCCTGTCTTTTAGTGGTATACTTTCAGTGGGCACAAATGGATTACAAGGATTTCATTACAGCCATTACAGCCTGTGCTAAAGTATGTCAGAGTATGTGTCTCTTTTGAGTATGTAGCCCTTGTTGTCGCCTCTCATTCATTTGTGCTCAAACTTTTTTATGTATTGAAACTACTCGGTTTTGGTGTTTCTATGAGCCTATGAGTACCATTCATCATTTTTCGTTCACTTATTAAATATAAGCCCTGTTTAAAAAAAAACAACCCAAAGACCTTTGACATTTTGTGCCTTGGTCCCTTCCCGACCTCTTATACCTCCTCATTGTTCCAGAGGATCGACCCAAAGGAGAAGAACTGGGCTCGGCATCGCAGTGGCCAGGCGGTCAGAGAGGTCACAAACCCTCAGGGTCAATCTGACTACCGGACCACCTACCAAACACAGCACACACACCCAGTGACGGATGGCTCGCTACAACTGACCAGCGGCACACCCACACAGTGGCATCAACACAATATACTGACAGGTAGTCTGAATAGCTTTCACATTTAAATACTAACAAATGTCCTTCTTAGTAAGCAGTATTTACTGGTGTTAGCAAGGGGAAGCTGCTGGAATTTTCACAAACATTTAGAGCTCAGTATCTATTGTGATAGGGAGTATTTTGCAGTTTCATAACAGGATATGCCTCTGAACGTAAAGTATTCTAACAAACAGGTCTGCAATAGAAACATGTGAATCCAGGTTTAATTACATTATTGGAGGGTTATCTAAAACCTGAAACATTTAATCCTTGTATCTACATTTATTTTAAGATTTTAGTTTTTACAGTAGGTGCCTGTATAATTTTATGTGATTATGGGTGACTCACAGCTTGAATGCATTTAAAATCCTGAGTGTCCACTGCCCTCCTGTGGCCGCACTGAGGAACTGCAGCATAAAATATAAATGTCTTATATTTCAGTGTCAGAGTGTAGGAGCTGTTTTGTGTGGGGGGTGGTAACAAAATAGCAGAGTTATGATTGACCTTTCAATCAACCCCTGCTCTACTATAGGGTGGTGGTGGACAGTTTTGTGTTCAGTTCATGTATGAAATTTTGGTTTTGTTCACAAATCCATGACAAATCAAACCTGTGTGCAGGTGAAGCGAGGCAGACGGCGAGTCCAGGGAAACCTCGCAGACACTCCAGAGACAAGCAGCTTTGGGCAGCGAGGCGCTGGGAGACAAACTACTCTGCACTCAGACTCTACTGACACAACACAGTGCTAACAAAGGGCTCATAAATCAAATATCATCTGACTACCATAAAAAGCTGTTGTCCCCTCTTAAATACAACGCTGTACTTTTATGATTCAATTTGAGCTGCAGGGTGCGTCAGACTTGCAGATAAAGATGGTCACAAGAAATCTTCATCTGAGAACATGTTGTAAAATCTAGGAACAGCCCTTGAGGGAAACAAAGAGTTGCACTGACTCATTGGTTGAACATCAGTATTCACCAATATATTGCAACGTCGATCCATCAGCAAATAATGTAGCATACGCCGATGTCAGTAGCTGATGAGCATCTGTTGTGTCGCATCAACTTAATGCAGGCAAGCTAGTTTACCGAACTGCTGATTCAGCGAAGAGGTAGAAGAAGTCCCTTGTTGGAAAAACGGATTTGTTTTCATGGTCAAAAGTGAAAGAAAATGTCGGTACATCCGATCTCATAGCTCAGTTAACAAATTAAAGACAGAATTTAAAAAAAGGGAAGAAAAATCAGCATTGGAAGTGTTATTTTAAACGTTGGTATCTGCCCTGATTCTCAAGTCATGCAATGATAAATACTTCTAAATACTGGGTGAAGAGGTGGATTATATGGCTCATAATAGCCACTGCAGGGAACCAATACATATTCATTTAAAGATCAATTCACAAGAAATATTTTAAGTAAACCTTAAAGAGTTTAACATTTCACAACTTTTTAAGCTTCCTGGTTTTAGTGAGGCCAAATAATGCAGTTCCTCTCAAAGTACTTTTTTTTTTAAATCAAACTTTATTTGTTTCATAAAGATCTCAGACAAATCATGAAATGAGTTAAAAGACAGTGATCAGACCAAAATAGTTGAGACTTAGCAGGGGAGAATACAGATAAATATCAAGGAGGGAGAGAAAGGGCTGACTTTAGAGGGACAGAGTGAGGTCGTAGGCCTATTTACAGAAACAGTCCACATCAGTAACACACCGTGGGGCTTTAGATAAGAGCTAATACACCACAGAGTCCAGCTAGCAGCGGTACAGCAGTAGGCTTGTATTTAAACACAGCACAGAGCTCTGCTTTGATTCCAGTTTTAAGCGCTAGTTTTAAATACTAAAGCAGAAATAGAAAAACAAAAAAAAAAGAAACTTCACCTGTTCTTGTGTGACAAACCCAACTGTGGAATCTGAGGAGGTTAAAATGATGCAGTAATGCTACATGAACTGCTCAGTAGTCCCGGGACAGTGAAGGATTTAAAAGCATTACTGACACCTTAATATGAAGCACACGTCAATGAAGAAACCAAAAAGGGAAGAGTTCAGCTTTGTGCTCATGGCAGGGTGGCGTGTGTGTTTGAGCGTTTCAGTGTAGCATGTGAACATGTGAAGCAGATAACCTGGTGGCTTCATGCATGGCCTTTGAATTCATGAAGAAAAATAAATAAGTGGGTGATGAAGTTTTAAATGTCAAAAAAAAAAAAAAAAAAAAAGTGTGAGGGAGAATTTAAACGTATCCAATGTGTGAAAACAAAAACTTGTGTCTTCCTCTGTGGCAGAGACCAAGGAACCAGGAGGCGTCTGAAAACATTTTGCTCTCCTCTTTTCTTCAAACTTCCTTCCAACTTCCGTTTCTTGTTGTTCATCTTTCAGAGATTTCCGCACGTCCGTCTACTCGTTCTTCTTCTCCTTCTGTTTGAGCAGTTTGTTGATCTCCCTCTTGGCCATGCCGGCGTACTTGCTGATGATGCCGTTCTGGTTCAGGCCGGGCAGCAGCAGCAGGAAGCTCACTGCGGAACAAAAAAAAAAAAAAAAAAAGTGTGAACAGCTTTGTCACAGGCCACAAGTTTTAATCATCGTCTGACCACATTTTTACTGTTGGGGGGATAACATACATTTTGTACGGATTGGCTTCACCATAAGGATATTATGTTACGGGTAATAAGACATGTACCCAGCTGGAAAAATTGGATTTAATAGGATGAAGCCGAAGCTTTGCCTTTAATCTTTCAATTTCAGCACAAGCCAAAGTCCTTAATCTGCCTGTACCGTCCCCCAAATTCTCATTTGTTCAACCTTTGGGTTATTGATTTTGGTACAGAGTTTTTCAAATCCTCCGACAGGATGTTTTTAAATGAGTTTGTATTTCAAATTATATAAAATAATCTTAAACTTAGTACTCTGTAAAGAACCCTTGAATGCTTCCAACGTACACTACGTGAATGTTCGGTAGGGTCAAAAACGCTGCGAGCTGTGGGAGGCCTAAATAACTGCCTTTCAAAGAACGTGAGTTATTGTGTCAGACACGTGGAGCTCAGGACATGAAACACTTGACGGGTTATTATGAAAGCATTACTGCAAGGCAAGTGAAGAAAGTTACATTAACAAACTCTGTCAATTTCTTATCAAAAAAGGATGTTTAGCATTCCAACAGCTCACTGACGAACAGGAAGGGAGCTGAAGAAGTCGACATCACCAAAACTCTCTCTCTTTGCCTAAAGAATATTCATTCATGTGCAGATCTGTTTAGAGAGATCGTGTACAATGATCAGAAAGCTTTTCAGCAAATAAAGCCAGCAGGTACTGGTTCACTGGACCTCAGAGCCTCACACCTGTATATGAACATCCTAGTGTAGTGGGAGTATATTTTAATACAGAACATATTATCAGGGCTGTTAGTTTAAACCTTTAAAAACAGGAAGCAGCTAGCGCACCAAGAGAAACTTAATCTGACATTAAATGAAAAGAACACTTTGTTGTGTCGGAGTCATGCACCCTCTGAAGGCACATCAGGGTTCTCTGAATACTTGACATATCTCAGCTTATATAACTGATGGTCGGCTCCTACACAGCAGGAAAACCTGCCGACTCACCAACTGTCACTCTGCCTGAGGCTCCTCTGTGCAGCTTTAAAGCTGACACCGCTGTTTGTCTTCTGCTCACTTTAATGTTCACAGAACAGGGTTAAGTAACTTCCCCCTTTGTGTGTCATTAGTAATGAGGAGAATACTAGAGCTGATTTATTACTATTGATAGAACATTTGTCTCAGGGATCTCAGTATTGATCTACATTACTTCTGCACTTCTGAGTCACAGTACCAGGAAGCCTGGTGATGACGGACAAGGCTCATGTAATGTAATCGAGAGGGGGGAGGGGTGTTACAAGATACAAAACTGAGCAACAGCCTCTGAATAAAAAACACACGATGCAAAACTCATGACAATCTGCACCATTTGACACAGTCAGCCATCACTTCCTGTTTCTGTTGTGTCGTGTAGTTCAACACAGCAGCCATTAAGAGGATAAACAGACCCATACAGTCATGTAGCTGAAGAACAGGATCCTGATCAAACAAGTCTCTCACAGCCAAAAGGATTTGATATCTCTTAGTGAGGTGTTGTACTGGGTGGTGTAGTTTCGTGGAAACGTCCAAAACAAAGAAACTTTTGTAGTGAGGGATTGTTTTTGTATTGCCTTTTATTCTCCAATTTATAATGAATCTGTTGGAATTCAGACACTAGCAACTACTAGCTGATTCATTCCAACAGAGTATAGCACTAAAAAAAAATTCCATTAACATTAAGAAACACTGGCTGATAGTCAGGAACTTCTGATCTTAACCCCACAGCAGTTAAAGCACGTGTAGTCTAAAAATGGTGGTGTTGGTCGGGGGATGAGGGGGCAGTAGTCCAGGTGTATTTTGGCCCATGTCCACTATCTTTTTTTTGCACTGGCAGCACAGATTACCTCATTTACACAGCTTCCTGTTGCTAGGTTAAGAAATTGTCTTATGGCATTTCCTCCCTTGGAAGTGACCATTTATAGAGTCTTTTAAAATTGCTCTGTATGCTTCATATCTGAACATGTAGAGACAATGAAGGAGTCATGTCCTGGCATTAGCACGAGCTCGAGACCTGGAAATTGTAAAGGCGAAAAAAAAACAAGTCTGGGTGCGTGAGAAACTGAGATAAAGGTTTGTTTCTCCTCCAACATTGTTGACGAAGTTGAGTAACTATTTCCAACAGTAGCTTTGTGAGTGGAGCGGTGTATTTATTGTGTAGAAAAAAGATGCCATTAGTGGACACGTCCCTAAATTACCAACACAGAAGGATTTTGAGAAATTAGTTGTAGTTGTAAAAACACTAAAATGACTGTCGTCGTGTACTCACCGATCAAGTAGGTGAGGAACAAGTTGTGCACCTGCTGTCCGATCCAGGCCACTGCCAGCAAGCTGCTGATCACTGAGGCAAAGTACTGTGAAGAGGGAGATCACATTACATTCAACCATCAGCTACTCAGACTGCAGGCTGATAATCATTAAATGACATTACATGAATCTTTTCCTCAGATATACTTCAACATAACTCAATCTATTTCGATCAGCAGAACATACTAAAGGAACCAACAAGAGCTGCAAGAATGAAGTCAAGAATGTGATTTAAAAGGGATAGTTGGTATTTCTAAAGTGGGGTTGTATGAGGTACTTTTCAACAGTAAGTATATTAGTCACAGGGGAGGTTGTTCAGCTCGGCTCTGTTAACGAGAACGGCAGAAGTGCAGGAGCAGAAGCTAGGCCACACAGCTATGCAGAAGGAGACGTTTGCACCACGTAATTTAGCTAATAACACAATATTAGCAAAGAATTCTCTGCTAGCTAACCACTTTGTCTTATCACTACATCCGCACACCACATATACGTTCCTCCGCCTGCAGCGCACTGATCAGCTTTAGGGATAGAGTTACGACTTAAGTTGAATTTTGCAGAGTAGATTAATAATCATAACCGCATCCCTGATTCAGACCATTTAAAATCAAAATGTTTAAAGATGATCCCCAACAACAAACAGACTGAGTGAAACTATTGTTGGGGACCATGGCTTCTTGTACCTTTATGCAGAAATAAAGTGTGAGGAGAAAACTTGCTTTGTAGACAAACTTGGAATCGGCTCTTCTGGTTTTTTAATTTAATTTCTGAAACTTTGGTCCATAAAAACATCAGCCTTCAGTTCTGCAGGGAGCTCCGTTGAGTGCTGCAGAATAAAATGAGCTAAACAACGTGGAGCAAACGTCCCCTCCTGTATGGCTGTTAGCCTCGCTGTCCTGCCCACACTTCTGCTGGTCTCTCGTGAAAGGGGCGGAGCTGACACATTTTCTGTGGCTAATATACTCACTATTGACAAGTACCTCATACAACCCCCCTTAAAATACCCAAATATCACTTTAACAGAGTCTCTAACAGGGTTAACGCTTGCTGTGTAAAAACAGGTTATCACTGCATGTAACCCAGTTTGAGGGCTGCTAAGTGGAGCAGCAAAGCCAAATCCGCTGAGGATATCTTTATCCGGAGCACAGAAAAAGCTCCCCTTTGTCATAAAAACAGACAGGAGGGCTCCTTTTATTGCACTGCAGATATCGCCCAAGGATCATGTCTAAAGTTAAAGCTGAAAGGATTACGTTTTTATGTTTTCTTTTACCATTTTTGGCTTCTCCTCCTTGAGGGCGCAGAGACGCTTCCACCAGCCCACACACCGACGCTGGGTCTTCACCAGGTTACCGCAGATCTCGTGGAAACGCTGCTGCTGCTCGGTGGTCCTGTGCACGAGGAAAAGTTTATGGTTAGAAAAAAAAAACATCAAACTTACTGTATCCTGACATTAGTGTTTTTATTCCCTAATAACGGGGGCCGAAAGAGAGTTATTTATTTTACCAACCAATCTCATTGAGAGGACGCTGTTTGACAAACCTCACTGAACTACCGAAGAGATTCCAACAGAGCAATCTGATTGGATCAGAGGCATTCCATGCATAACTCCACCTCAGCCAGGAGCTCTGAATACTTTGAACATTTACAGCTGACAAGTGTTTATCAACCCCATACCTCAGAATCTAAACTGACTACAACTTCACTGGTTTCATGATCAAATTCATTTCTTTTAACAAAGTCAAGGATCATCCTTCATAGTAGCTGTTCAGTGGTAACCATGGATACAAACAGTAGCAAGAGTGCCGTAGAATGGAAGGTTTGGGTTGCTTGGAAATGGTCTTTCAGTAAATTTGTTGAGTTAGAGTAAAAAGTAATCTGTTCATTTTTAAACACTATTTTCTATTTGTATAAAAAGTAATATCACACCCAAGGTCGAGATGTTGTTCTGGATATCAACCCTGCTGTGATTATATTCGGCACTTGGCCTGCGGCCTCGTGCCTACAGCCAAATCACAGCAGTGCTGATATTCAGTACATCACTCCCTCTCGTGTGGTATTGCTTAAGTTGACACATGCATAACGAGGGGGTGTAGATGCACTGGTAGAACAAGAACGTCTTTGTTGCGCAGGGTAAAAATCACTGTCTTTTACTTGATATATTCACGTGGCTTTGAAGACAGACAAACTCGGTTTCTGGTCTTCAGTAAAAAGGATCCCTTTTCAACAGAAGCTTCTTTTCATAGAAATCTTTGTAAATATCAAACATTAAGAAATCCAACACATTTTAATCAAGTGCATTCGTAATCAGGGATTCAGTTTCAGCAATTTAAGCTTTTATTGGCTGCAGGATGAAGCACTTTGTGAGTTAATTCCAAGTTTTACCTATAAATTATAAAGAAAACAAAGTACATTATATCATTTCAAATGTGACTATTTTTTTTTTTTTTTACCCTCTTATTGTGAACCCATTATCTTGGGTGTTTTGGCTTCTTGAGGACAACTTGGGCTCTGGGAAATTCACCACTTCACTCAAAAATCTGACTGGTTATAGCAAAGAAACAAAGTTAAACAGCTCTGTCAGGTTTGAAAGACTAGATGGACACAAGACTGGCAGGGTCAAAGAAATTGACTGGAGGAGAGCAGCTGAGAGAAGTGGCCTTCCCTTTCTGCTTATCCATCCTTTCCTATTTCTGTCCTTGTCAGAGAGCCAAACGCAGACCGTGACTGGACTTTGATAGCTCTCTTTAACCAGCCGTCAGAGACACACTCCTACTGTGTCTGACTCTTCTGCAGGTTCAGTGAGTGAGCAGCAGCCTGAGGTACACAGCATAATCGCAAAGAGTCTTCGATCGGACGTTACACTTTTCTGGCCCACATAAAACAAAAAGCTACCTTGCAAACCCCAGCGTGCATTAGAAAACACCACAGTTAATTTCAACCACAGACAAAAGGGTGCTCTAAACCGGCTCACACCACTGAATGCAAAGTGTGAAAACAAAGTAGCGGTTGCTCCTCACTGCGACCTGGCTTGTTACCCTATCCTGTTCTGGGGGTCTGATTAACACCTACACACTCACACAGCAGAGTCAGGTGGCTGTTCGGTATGCACTATATAATGTCAAGGCTCCATGGTGTTGTAGGATATGCTAGACAGAATTTAGGTGAAAAAAATTAAGCCCTTGTAGGTTTATCTTAACTTCCCCTTTATCTCAAAGTTACTGAAATGGCTCAGATCAGTCCAAGAACCCAGCAAATCTTCAACTGAGGCTTTGTGTCCAATTTAATCTCACTGTTTCTGCCTTTTGCTACCACTTATCATTTAAAAAGGGACTAAGCAGGTACATCATCTTATCAGACCCTATCATATTTCTAATATTGATAATTATCCATTTTAAGATTGCGTAACTCCTGAACCCTTAACACAAATCAACTGATTAAATTGTAGACGTAAGAAATAGACATGTTTTTATGGTCTACGGGAAAACCAATTAATTTCCACCCCCATCAATGTGACTTTAATCGACATCTCTCACCACTTATTGGCGCCAAAGACCCTGGGGGCTAGGGTGGGCACAAGGTAGTCAGCCAGGCAGAGCAGCATGATGGTGCAGGACACCCCGGTCAGCACAGATGGGTCCAAATAGTAAATCATCCTGTACGAGAAAAACATGGTTAGACAGTCTGAGTTTTGAACCATATTTATATCAACACTATAAGCATGTTGTTACATCCATGCATCAAAGAGGTTGGTTTCACTTTCTGCAGTTGTGATTGTGTGATCCCTGTACAGTACACTGGAGCTGTAATGTTAACTACTGTCTGCCAAGACAATACAAAAGGCCCAGGACAAAGGGTGCATGCAGGAGATTAAACGGAAGGGTGTGAACATTTAGGAATATACAAAGGGAATGCTTTGTATTGTGTGCTAGTCAAGGTCGTTCAAAGAATGTAACAACTTGAGTTAATTAAAACAAAAATCTTATCCGGTATTAAGACAGTTTCCTTCTACAGAGCTAGTGCTACAAAAATGCAGTATGAGTATACATAACTCTGGAATAATTCCCCCCCCCCCCAAAGATGAGTCATTTTCTTGTGAATTAATTTTAAACAAATGTAATACCACCTGGTTAGGTTAGATACAGCTCATCTTGATACAGATATGTTGGAAGAAAGGAAACGTGTGCTATGCCAGGTATGGGCAAGCCTGTGATGAAGTTCAGTCAGCTGTACTTACATGAACAGCAAGCTGGTTGCAACCATCAAGGCTCCAGGGAACCAAGGCTGCTCCCAGCGGAGGACGCGATCTCCAGCCAGGATCACTTCACCCCAGCCCTGCAGCTGCTCCTCCAGCTGGGCCGTTTCCTGAGCCTGAAAACAGTTAAGATTACAGCCACATTCAGCATGATATCACCAATAAATGTATACTTGACAATTTGTCATACGAGCACATTTTTGGGATTGACATGGATCTCTCCTCAAAAATCAATAAAATTGGACATGCACCTAGGGCGTGAATGCCGAAGTATTTCACCATCATGTCTCCTTGACAAATTTAGTGTTGCTTGCCATATTCCAAAGCACAATTCAAAAAGGTTGTCAGTTTTGGTGGTAGAAAAGCAGGCGGCAAACTGGAAATCTATCCTCCTAATTAAATTCTCAACCTTGATAATTTTGCACCTGTGCGGGCATTTACCTGCCACACGCGGTTAGCAAACTAGCCGTCTCTGCTCGTAGCCAAGGAATGCATTTTGAGTTTAAAGCCAAATATATGCAAGTTTTAAGTCCAGGGTGTGTACGCTTTTAACGAAAACGGCGCCTTCCATTATTGATACGACTGTGCAGTATACAGCTTATCTACATGCTACACCACTTTCTCCATATTTCGTCAGATAACGTCGAGTAAAACGTGTTACAACATGAGTTCATGCTTTGCTGGTAACTTACGTAAACAGGTAAAAGTTAGCATTAGCAACCTGCTGGCAAGGTTACCAAGAGAAACGTCTCTGCTAAATTTAAAAGGGTAAGGCGTATGTATTACATGAGCTAGCTAGCTAACTTGCTAACTAGCCAGCTAGCTGACGTTAGCTGCATTTGCCTTCGCAGTTCAGCGGCTGCGGTTTGAAAAACAGTCGGATAAGCGATTAAAGCAATCTCACTGCTTGACGGTACAGAGTACATGTTTTGTGAAAAATGTGGTTAAACGGAGGCAATTCTTTGCAGCTTGGAGATAAGCAACGACAGTTTATGATAACGTTACTGTTACAAACACACCCACGACGGAAAGAAACGATTTGAAATCACAAGGTAGCAAGAAAAAAGGTTAATACTTACAAGCAAATTTGCGCTTTTGTTGTCACCGTCAGCCATCTTTACTGGATCAGTGTCGGTTATCTTGTAAATTAGGAAGAATTTGTGTAGTGAAACGACCTGCAGAGCTGCTACACACACGCCTCTTTGCTGGCTTGGGTGACACTAACCGTTGCATTGTGAAAGGTTGTCTTTAAATCTCAAAATTTGCGTCAAAATCCGCGAATGGCATTCTGGGAAATGCAGTTTTGTGACAAACAAAACGGGAAGAATAACTTTAGCTTTAGCTCAAATCACTTTGCTCTGCTTTTCGAATAAACTTAACGGCATAATAATTACAAATACAATATATACTCTAATAAAACCCATGCAAAAGACGTGTTATATAGCATACATGATAAAAAAAAAACTTTATTCTGTGAACAATGTTTGCTAATTAGGCTATGTTAATTAACTATGAAGGAAAACAGGTGTGATCAAGCTAAGCATGCGGAACTTTGAGTGTTTTTAGAAAAACAATTTGTCATTAACACTTGACTCAATTATTTGTCATAAACCTTTCATGTTTTTAACCTTTAACCTAAAATAAAAGCATGATTAATGTGAAGTAGCCTAATTGTTTTTTTTTTAAACTCTCTGTTTTTGATTGTAAAATGAAATACTTTAACTATAATTTGGGAAGCCTACATTTTTTTCCTCAATGGGCTCCAAATGGGTTACAAAACGTTTGCATTCTGTAATAAGAGTGAGGCTCGATTTGGGCTAACAGGGCTAATAGTGCAATAGAAAGGGGTAGGCCTGATTCAAATGTATGCTTATGTTTAAATATAATACAGTGGATTAGGGTACCACCAGCTGGTGGAAGTCATTACAGGTTTTGAGAAAAGCATCAGTGGTTAATCACCTGCTGGCAACTTCTCTGTGTTTTCAATCTCATTACAACCTACGGCAGATACTTATAAAGACAGAGACCTGCATGTTATCACCTGAGACTGCAAGGTGTCTAAAGGAGATGACTTTTTAAGCCCTCACCTGCAGGGGAGGGAGAGAGTTTAGAGGTCAGACAGAAGACGGGGTAGCTAGTTTTCTCTGACACTATACTTTATGTGTCCCTGATGGTGTTCGACTATAATATGCTTCCTGGCTTGGATGATGGCCCTGGCCTCCCTGCAGGAAATTCAGATGTCTTTACTACACTAAGTTGACATCAGGTCAGTTCATTTCTGTCATCAAACTTTTTCTGTCTCTCAGTCTAGTGCTGTTTTCTGTGTATTATCCTGATGCTGTATCTCACAAAGACAAAGAAATCCATCCTATATGTTATTTCTGGAAATTCTCTCCTCGTCTTTAACAGATATGTTTGTAGGTCGTAAACTTTTTTATATATGTTTACAGTGATTGAGTATGTCTGGAGCTTTAAAGACTTTTAAAGGACTCTTAAAGCTGGTTATGAAACAGACTGAAATTAACATTAATGCCTCTTTTTGACCCTCATTAGCAAATAAAACCATCAACAAAACGATTATGTCGAAGTGAGAAATGCGTTACAGCACACTGCATAAACAGCTTAAAGTTTCTACAGCAAATGTTCACACTGAGTGATACTTACTGTTTAAAGAAAGCAGGATGATATATTTTCCCCCTTCAAGAATAATTGTATTAACATTTTTAACAAATGTTCTAATTTTCAAAATGTACAGCAGACTGCAGGGTTTAAAGAAAATACATCCAGACCCCATTTCCTCTCTGTTCTTTTATCCACGACTACCGCTGGACTTTCATACTTCTTTGGTATAGTCATGAAACACTGGAATAAAAAACATGCAGGTTCTAAAGTCAGGTTTTGTTAATTTAGATCACGAGACTGACATTTATAGACAGAGACACAAACCAAAGTTAGAAGGAGAGTCTTTCTATGAATTGACTTACGGTTCTTAAAGGTCACATATTATGCAAAATAACTTTACCATGTTTTTCTAACACTAATATGTGTCTCTAGTCTGTCTACAAACCCCCCAATTATGAGAAAAGTCCATCCTCTCCATCTTTTGCCTGCTTCACTTTTCAGAAAATGTGTGCTTGGAGATTTTCCCTTTGTGACATCACAAAGGGCAGTAATCCCTCCCCCAGGTGGGTGACACTTTGACAGCTGCCCTCTGAGTCTGCCTTCTCACTGTAAACAGTAGGGCATGGAGTGAGAAAGCCAAGCCACCCAAGCCCTTCCAGAGAGGGGCGTGGTCAGACACAGCTCATTTGCATTTAAAGCTACAGACACAGAAACAACCTGATCCGAGCAGGGCTGAAATAGAGGGGTTTATAGGCATGATCAAATACAGGATCAGAGTGGATTTTTGGTAAAATTTCACAGACATGTTTTGGGGACCTCTGAGACTTATTTAAACTTGTTGTAAATGAGTATATTATGTGACCTTTAAAGTATTCGAAAGCTCTCCATCCCTTTTTTAATGTGTTTTTTTAATGTAAAAACCCGTCTTACTTAAGTCAGTACAAAAGTCTGTCAGGACAAAATAAGATAAGAGATAATATGTACGTATTTGTCCACAGGCAGAATCAAAACTTGACACAAAACAAAAGTTCCATACAGGAGATTTAACATTTCTTTTCCTGCTTTTTGTGTGCAATTGTTTGTTATATTTCTTTATATGATTGTTCTAGTGGGACAGCAAAGCTTAATGGAACTCTGTTTTTCAAGAGAATACGATATGAATAATATCTGTTATCTGCTGGCCCGCCCACAGATATGGCTGGGCCCCTAAAAGGCAGAGTGAATATAGGCCCACCACAAATTATTCAATAGTCATTCAATAATGTCATTACACATGTGTTGCATTATACAGTAGCGCTAGCGTTAGCCTTCTCGCTAACATTTGCCTTTTCTGCCTGGCTCTGATCAGCTTTTGGAGCTGACTGAAAAACGTTTGCTAACAAGTTACTTTTGGGGTCAAATGGCCCCCCTGTTTTTTGTACTTCTTACCTTTTTTCCCACTAAAAAATTGTTCATACCTTTTTAAGAAGAGGGGATTTACTTTTTGAACAGGCAACAATGAATACAATGTGTTCCTTTGTTTTGTGATAGTGAGGATTAAGTTTTACATTTTCTTGTTATGATTGCTTAAATTTAGGATGACCATGTTATACCTAACCCCAACGGGCCCTCCATGCATCTAGGTCCAAGAAACCTGTGCAGTTTTGATGAGAGAATTTTCTTTTTTGATTTGGTTTATTGCAGTGAGGAAGATGACTTGTGTAAAACAACAAATCAAGAGATTGTATAGCTGTATATGGTTACAGTATATGTGAACACTACAGAGGGGTATGTGATGAATCAATACATTTAAAAGGGCATGTCCCGAACTAAATAATTGAAGACACAGGCTAAAGATTATAGAAGTATCTTTGAAAGTGTCTCCCCCTGCAGTTTCATTTATCGTCCACAAGATGTCAGTATTCCCCTTGGAATGAGCTGCTCTCAGCTCTGCAGCATACCTGGCACATGCTGTATTTTATGGTTGTACTCACACATTTTGTTTGGGCCTCGTAGAAATAAAAAAAAGTGTCAAAAACATGAAAATGTAAATCTTAAGATCTACTGAATCTTAACAGCTCAATGTAATCAGTAGCAGAGTTGTTGTGGGGTTAATATTTTGAATAATTGCAGAGATGGATTGTTAATCATCTTTACAGCATCAGGTAATTTGCACAAATAATAAAAACTTATAGCTCTACACTGGACAGGACATCACTGGGAACGTCAAGTGAGAACCTTCCTTCACCGGTGTTTTGTCCAATTAGGCTCACGACTCCTTGGGAAGGTTGGACAGTTAGCTTTGGCGTCACAGATACATCCCCCCATTCCAGCTCTCACTGCCCACCATACCCACATGCAAAACCTCTACATCTTACCTTCTTTACCACATCGCCATCACAGAACCAAACTGCATTGCCACCTTCGTACATGCAAGCTTCAGTTGGTGACAACACTGATACTGCATACCCTACCACATGGCCCCTAATTGCCCACACAACTAAAATGTAACTACTTCTGGTGCCAATATTACACATGATACATATATAAGATTATATAATGTTTACAAATGTAATGTTTTGAAATATGCAGTGCACTCCGTAGATTCCATGTTATTTTCTTTTGGGGCTTGTTAGGCATATCTGCTGAGTTTGTGGAGCCAGCTCATTTGAATGCAATATAGTGTAGCCCCCTTGTGATCTGGCACGAGGCCAGGCAGACAACTGATTTACATAAAACTTTAATTTCCATAAACTTATCAGATGCTTCCAGCAGAAAAAATTAATTGCATTTCCCTGTGTTGTTTTGTTTCTGGGAGTGGAAAAGCTTGTGCCATGATGCTGCTTGTACTGAAACAATACAAAGTCAGTTGGGTCGACTTCTCTGAGGGGTCGATTGAACAGGAAAAAGGACTTTTTGCTGGCATGTCAGAGCTGTAAGAGAAGGTGTAATGACTTATCCAGAAGCGTATTTATTGGATAACTCAACTGCAACAAATCTGCTTTTAAGACACAATTTATCCAGATAAAAACGGAACCCCACTCGTCTAATATGACTTATTTTCTCTTCAAACCTCCTTTTCCTAATATTTGATTTGATTTAAGGCTGAACCTTCTTGCTGACATTCACAGACTTAAACAAGTAATGTCTAATAATGCATTAAAATCTGTTTTCCTATTTGTCTGACCATCACCTAAGGAATGAGAGGTGGTAGCTGACCTAGAGAACCAAGAGTGAAGGTGTTTACAGTGGAACCATTATTGTCTTTATATTAATACAAATATGTAGAAACTGTTTTGGGAACAGGTCCTAACAGAACAAGACAGATAAAAGGACCAAAAAATGGAGGCTCACACAAGGCAGGATACAATGAAATGGCAGAGTGTATTAAACAGTCCAGGTTGGTGCACAGGTAATCCAAAGACAGAGAAGCACACAAATCCAAGAGGGGCAGGCAAAAGTCAAAAGTCAAACAGGAGAAAACTCACGAGAAAAGACCGCTGGAATGAGGCGACACGAGGAAACACACACCAAACTGGCAACACGCAGGAGGATACAGAGGGATTATATACACAGACAATCAGAGGATAATGAGACAGAGGTGAGCACACAGGGCGGGGAAGGACAAGGCAGGAAAACGTGGGGAGCAGGATCTGAAAGACAGAGACAAGGGTAAGAACAAAATAAAACAGGAAATGACAGTAATACTAAAATAAAGAGACAGAAACAAAACATGACCATAGGCAACTTGACGGGTTGTGTCAGGTCCTTACTATAGAGAATTAGCAGTGATTGGTATGGTAATTGCTAAGCATTGATAACAAAGCTAGAAAAACACACCAGAGTCTGTGTTCCTCAAAAACGTTCCTGTGTGGCAAGATGCTGCATGCTAGCAGCATGTATGATGCACGACTTATTGCCAGCACTTTTATGCGGATGGATTTAGGATTCTATTTTCACATTTGTTACGCATGTGGATTATATATCTAACTAAATAAAAAGTGAAAGTTGTGGTGTGAGTGATCTTAATGGAAAACAAATGATTTCTATCTAGACTCATCATTTGCACTTCCCTCTATAGTCATCCATCATGAAATCTCAGGAAAGGAGATATTATTAATTTGTCCTCCAGCAGTAGCGACAATCACAAATCTTATTTCTCTTATTATTCAGTGAAACTGAGTCCTGCAGATATCACAACTAATCAGTCATTGTGAATGGTCTCCAGGTTAACGGGCTGCAGGATCTTCACCCACCCTGCCATTCATGTAACGATTTTTGAGTGATGGGAGCATTGATGAGCGTCCACCTTTGCTGCTCGTTGTGGGATTTGATTGGTTGGTTTTAGAATTGTATGTCTGAGTGAATGTGTGGGACGACATAAACATAAATTAATCCGACTGTTTCCTGTCAAATAAATTCAGTAAAATAAAATCATTTTTTTTGTCTTTTATTGTGTCAAAGCTGTCGAGCCGATTACAGCCTGCAACACTTTTGTTGTGATTACAAAAAGAGGTAAAGTGGATTTAGGTGTCAAGGATCGCAGACAGCTAATTCCTGCAATGAGGATGCTAATGTGGTCGAAACATTGTGTTGTTACAGACAGACTAAGACAGATAGAAGAAGACTTTCTGGACAAACTGCATTAAAGAAGTATTTAAGCATCATGAGCTTAAGCATCCTCATTGCAGAAACACTCTTCCTATCCACATAAAATCTGCTCAGTAGACATTTGCGGAAGACACATCACTTTTTGATCACATTTGCTCTATTGTATTCTCATGTTTCACTTCATGCAGTATTTCCTGTATGGTTGTGTTTGTGGAAGCTCACTGTCTTTTATTGTTTCCCCTGGTTGTACAGCAGTGTGGTCGAAGTGACTTGTTTTAGATGTGCATCATAAATAACATGACTTGACTTAAGATAAGAAATTACTATCACGTGCTGTGTGCCTCAGGCTAATGTTAGCTACAGCAATCAGGCAGCTGCTAGCTAGCTGGAGGTGTGCATTGGTCTTTACACTGTTATGTTAGATGAATCTGATGTAGCATTAATTGACTAACTCTGACAAGTTCTACATTTGTTTTTGCTCACAGTTGAAGTATTTTGTAAATCCAGGTGCTTGTGGTTGAAACCTTGATATGGTTTGTGATTGTTCGTGGTAGGAAGGCAGTAAAGAAGAAGATAGTCTGAATGAGCTGCATCAAAAAAGTAAGTTAGCAACATGAGCTAAAATAAAGCAACTTCTGTCATGTGCTGTGTGCCTCAGACTAAGACTGTCAACAGTTGGCAGGCTGCTGCTACCTAGCAGGAGTTAAACACTGTTGTGTTTCCTAGAGATGTCAGAGACGCTGCTTTACCTTCAAGTATTTAAATCCAGCCAGTGCCACAATCGTTTCTGCAAACAGAGAAATCCTTCCTTTGTGAATCTTTTTTGTGGTGACTTTTATTTTTGTGATGTGCTTTTGTTGACTTTTGTTTGCATTAAGTGTGCTTGCACTGAATCTTTAATTACACACATTCAAATCAAACCCCCTATTGAAGTAGTCTCAAATGTGTAGTTACAGATATAAACACTCAGTCCTTTACTGGGAATATGCACAAGATTATTCATTCTTTCAGAACTACCAGACATAGGCATGGGGATAGTCAACGTGAGGCTGACTTTGGGTGTATTCCTTATTTTGTATTTACATCTCATAACTGGCATAGCTAGTGAGGTTGTACTTTTCAAAAATAATGACTCATGCACCACTTCCCCTTGTCAGCATACCGCTTTGAATAAACTTGAAAGAACTGGCCACAGGGACCATTTCTCAGATGCCAAGGTTGAGATATAATAGCACCTAAAATACAAAGGATCAGAACCAACTTTTGTGTTTCGGGTCATCCTTTCTAATCCTGCATGTGAATGGCTCTATTACCTGACTTGGTCTTACTATGGTAAGAATAGCTTCCCAAACGTAAGATTGTAGAGTCTCACGCTGTGGTGGAGATCCTCATTAAAACCTAAGCTTGTGTTTCATTTGCTTCCTTCTGACAATCCTGACCTTCCCTCTAATTAAAAATGAGAGCTGTGGATTAGTGTGCACTAAATTATTTTAAGGAGACCCGACACACTGGAGGAGAAACTTTGTGGGGATGTATTTTGTGCAGCTTGAATCATGGCTTGTGTTGCACTGTTACAATGATGTGTGCAACCTGAAAAACAGTAAGCCTTCAACGTCGCTGAGTTGTGGACCTGTCTGTTGAACTAATCTCATATTGGCTGGGCTGAAATTCATTTTCCGACTTGATGTACTACTGGGCCTGATTAATATGTCCACAAACAAATAGATACAGTCATGTCTGTTTATCTCTGATGCTTCATACAAATTCTCGTATCTCTAACATTGATTTTCTCTGCATCAAGAGAGACCATCAATCTAGCTTCAATTTAGGCCAATTTCTGAGAGCTGCCCTCATTTGCAGAGAACTGTCAAGGCTCGGCTTAAGTCATGTGTTGTTTTCATCAGTTTAAAAACATCAGACCTGCTTTGATTTCTCTTGTGTTTGCTAGAGTTGACACTTCCATTCCTCTCACTCTAAATTGGCGACAAACCGTGCAGGTCAGTATGAGCCTACTCTCCCGAAATGTTACAGTCCGAACACTCACTTATCGTTGGCTTATTTGGACAAAATCCCCAAATGTGTCAATTGATGAGCATTTACTTGCAAGGTTCTTAGTTAAAGCCATCATCTAAAGAAACCTTTAAAAAACACTGTGTTACTGCCCAAGTATTTTCCATTCAGAAAGGTGGCCTGTAGTGCCAATGTAAACAAAAGAGTGCAGAACAAAATACTGACTAACAGAAAACATAACGCAGCCTTTTAATTACGTGCACGGAGATCGTAGTGGTTGTGGTCAGACAGTCTATGCACTGACTCCAGTCACAGTATATATACGTCACAGCCCCATCCCATTGGCTCGAGGTGAATTCTCCGGAGAATATCCTGTTGTGTTCTCACATCAGCATACTCGGACTTGCTGTGGAAAAAATACTAGAGGGCTGGCAGGAGAAACTCCGGGGGAAGTCCGAGTGAAAATTTCGGCTGTTTGCGTTCACATTTACAGCTCCTCCGGGAAATATCAGGAGTTTTTCAGGAGTTTTCTGCAAGTGTGAAAGGCCTAGTACACTTCTGACTCTACTGACATCCAAACTTAATCTCTTTTGCAATTACATTTATATATTTTTTCTTAATATAAATTAAAAAAGTTTAATTATTTTATTTTATTTCTGTGTCTCTCCCTGTATTTGCCATGACCTTTGAGTCGGTCATGACAGTCCCTTGCAAAAAATGGTCCCGGGCAGATGCTAAAAACTCTATTTTAGTTATTTAAAATCACAGAAAGTCAAGTGATGGTTAAAACTGCTGAAGAATTTTAATGCACACTGCCCACAACTCAGAGGTTTTTTCTTTTGCAGAAAATTGCACAAGCATTTTAATGATCAGACATTTTTTGGATCAAACTTCATTTTTAGCTCAGGGCATTTGAGGGTTCCTAATCTTAAAAAACTCTTCATCTCAAATATGGACTTCTACTAAGGCAAGAGTAAAACGTACCTGAGTGTTACAATTCCTGATACCAGCCACCAAGAACATGTTTGGTCTTTGCCTCTTGCTGTTTTCCTCAGTCGTTTTCAGATGCAGTAAAGCAGAGAACAAGAGTAGATGAAACACAGCCAAACTGTTGTGTGGAAAATGTTTTCTGGCACCGGTGTCTGCTTCTCTCTTTTGAATCTCTCACATTATGAGGTAGTTACAGTAAGCCAGGCCCATAAGCGATCCCTAGATGCATGCTGGCACAACACCACTCAGTCTGTTTGTAGCCTCTGAGTCTTCTTGCCTTGTTTGAACTACCTGCTTCACTGCACTGTTTAATTTAAAATAAACTGTTTTCATCATAAAGGGACATCTCTATTCTCAGGAGACGGTGGGTTCATTATCATTTTGAATCTGATTGTAGAACATTAAAGCTGGTAGAGGAGGCAGAGCTGGCACACTGGTCCAAACTGGCACACAATATGGCTGTAAATATGCGTGACTCAATCTAAAATCTGGAAGCATCCAATGTAAGGATGAAGTCAGGGATGTAGATAAGCATCATGGCTAAAATGTGCAATTGACGATACACCTGATTGGACTTAGTGCAGATAGGGGTTTGGTATATGTTAATACAATTTGAATCACCAGTTAAAAGCTGTTGGAAATTTTGGGCAACCCGTGTTTGCTGAAGTGTGGACAAATAGCTAGATTGACAGCAATGTTGTATCTGTCTGTTAATGTCAGAGCCATTTCCTGGTTATATAAGCTAAACACAAAGACCTGGAACCCTGTTTGAAGCCTACAGCATTGTCAAAAGGAGACATAATCAACCATCTAGCATCTTTCAAAGATCAATTATTACCAAAAAATGTTTGACCCATTACACTGTATTTATAAATGTAAGGATACAAGCAATTTCCCGGTTAGCTAGTTTGCCTCTAAGATGGTGCACAGTCCTGAAACAGGGGAAACAACTGTAGGTCTGCCTAAAGGAGACATAATCCACCTACTATCATCAGTCAAAGCTCTGATTAACAAATATTTGTGTGAAAAAGTTAAATAATGATCTTCACCACTGTTATATCTGTATGTTAATGTAAGGGTTCCAGCCACTGTTTAGCTTAGCTTAGCTGAAACATGGCGAAACAACTCGCCTAGCTCTGTATCGCTCTGGGCATAATGATCAATATAAATTTTGATCAATAGAGTTGTCTCTTAATGTTAGTACAACCATTTTCCGGTTAGCTTAGCTTAGATCAGAGAACTAAAACATGTGGAGCAGCTAGCATTGCTCTGCTAAAAGGGGACACAATCCCCCTACTAGCATCTTTCAAAGATCACATATTAACAAATAATTGTATGCCAAATAAGAAGATTAATATGTCTGTTATATCTGGATGTTGATGTAAATACAGCTATTTTCCAGGTTGGCTTCTAACTTAGCATAAAGACCTTAAACAAGGAGAAACAGCTGTAGCTCATTTACAGTAAGCGCTGGTTGCCTGGCAACTGTTCAAAGCGTAGAAATAATCTTCACGCTAAGCTAAAATAAGCAAAGCTAACCCACTGCTCTATTTAGACTATGAGAAAACACGACATGTGTGCTATAATGTTAAACCATTATTTTTCGTGACCTGTTGAACCTGTCCCACAACTATTACTAGCTGTCTGTATGACAGTTTAACACAAACTACAGGGACAAGTTTGTGCTTGATTCATGTAGAAAATGTTTTTGACTGTCCTGTCGGGCAGTTTGGGAAAATAGCTTTGACAGGCAGCAGAGATGAGATATGGACCTTGACAGCTGTGCCTATTGTATGTGCCTGAGGGACAGTCGTCACCTGTCAGGGCCAAAATAACTTTCGGCTGCTGTGTTAGCTGTACTTGCCGTCTTTCAATTCTGTTTTTTGGATATTGAAATGAACAATCTCATCTGACACTGCAGTCAGACAGCCACAGAGAGCCACAGGAAATGTGTGACAGCGATGAAGGCTCGTCTCCTCTCTGTCCGTCCTCTTGCTGGGTGCTGTGAAGGCATTGTAGTTGTAATTGCCTTCAAGACTGGCTTAGGCTCTGGACCAAGGATCTTTCAGCTGAGATCTGCTAAGCCTATTACAGACTTGTTGCGTGAAGAAACACAATCCTATGAGGATGAAAGCTGTAATGTGTGAGAGCCAATTTGTGCCACTTGCTTTGTCATCACCACATCCCGCCGTTGCTGAAATACAGTGTAACTTTTGTAGTGTGGATCATTAGAACCTCAACACCGACACAGTAGACAATACAATGAATTTTAAGTGAAACAGAATTTAAAAAAATCCAAATCCACTGTTTGTGGCAATGGTACGATAAAGCAAACAACTAAAAACCACTGGGATGGAAATGTGACTCTGCCAAAGGCATCCTGACCTCTATTAGCAGCTTTAATATGAATCTCATACGTGCGTAACATTCCCAACATGAAATTGGAAAAGATTAAACTGGCTTGTTTAGGTAACAGTCTTAGATAATTTGAATTATGTTTGTATTATGTACACTAAATGATGACTATCAGGAGTCGTCATTTACAGCCACTTGAACTGCGAATACTGTATAACAGAGACATACTCTGATAAAGTAATTGGTCTTCTGTGCCGCTATACTCACAGTCCCCTACTTTATATAACGTAACTGTCCAAAATAATTCAAAAAGGTAGGTTGTCCAAGTACAAAAAGGTAAAAATTGTACTTTTTTCAACAAACTACTGTCCCACATTATTAGACCGGTTTATATAGTCTTTGGCCATACAAAATTCCAGCTGCGCATATTGTAGCTGTTTGCCAGAATATCTAATGCCTGCCTTAACTCCGCCTCTCTGCTGTTTCTAGATCGACTAAATGTAAGGTATAGAGAAAACGTTCCGACATGGAGACCGCCGTCATTTGGCTTCAAAACGCCTCTTCAGAAACCAACGGTTTATGTCAGTTTAATTATGCTGCTCTGTCTGACAGGATGATCACACATCTTTCATTTCTTTGATTATGTTGAAAACTTCAGTAACACCTCAACATGTGCCCAGCGCTAGAAAAGCTCAGGCCTGCTGTGAGTTTTATCACTTTGCAGGAAGAAGTTGTTCGTACAATTTTTATATAGATAGATAGATAGAAACTTTATTAATCCCTTGGGAACGTTCCCTCAGGGAAATTCAGAACTGGAGAGGCTGCCGTCTCTCACAGCGCTCACACAAGCTGATGGTTTTAATTGTGCATAATTTTAGGAGGTGCTGCGGCATCCTCAGCACCTCTACTCCCTGTGTCCCTGCACAAACAACAACAAGTTCATCATTACACTTGTCACTCTTCTAATCAATTATCAACACTACACAGTAGCACAGTAGAGAATAACAACTAAAATGTGAACTTACCTGTTTATTTGGCCAAAACAAGCCACAAAACAACCATTAATCCCTCGGTTTTCGCCAAATCGAAGACAGTAACTTTTGAGACGTGCACAAAAAACCCGCTGATGGCGTCCCTACATGACCTGAATGCTGTCTGACCTCTCGCTCTCTCCCTCTTTTTTCAAAATGAGATTTAAAAATGCATGAAAGTGGGCAACAACATATTTTAGTAATTTGAATACAAAATAAAAAAATTACACAACAAATTTGAGAGATTTTGATAGTGCTAAAGGAGGTGCCGGATCCTATCAAATAGGTCCCAATCTGGGAGGTGCCGGATTCTGTTCCAGCAGAATCCGGCACAATTTAAGCCCTGCTTGACGTCCATGTTTTACAAAGTCTATATGGTTTAAATTGGCAACAAATGTTTGTACAGGTTAGCTAACTTATTTTCTGATGTAAGTAACTTTGTGAACAGGAAGCAAGTCAACAAAATGAAGATACACTAAGCGTAAATCTGCAGCGCATGTACTTATTTCATCCAAAAATACAACACCATATTATATTCTTGGATGAATATTGTCTTCCTCTGACTATCTGTTGTTTTATGGCTGGGCTAACTTCTTGCTAACCAGAATTATAACACCAGCTGATAATAAAACAAAGCCCCTACTGACAACAGATTGGGAAAATAGATATCATCCTGTAGCCACCCAAGGTCCAGCCACTACGTGTTCCCCTTAAAGGGAGACATTTCTTATACAAAAATATGTTACAGAATAATCCAGGGCATGTCCTAGCAGCCAAAATGTCACATTTTTATTTGAAGTGTTGAATCTCAAGCAGACATAAAAACAGCAGGAGAAGATAATATGACTCAGGGAGCACATAGAAAACTGAAAACAAAGCCCTGATGACTGCTCTGCTATAAAATCTGCTCGTGAACATTTTTGGACCGTTACCTGCTGGCAGAAACTTGACAGAAGTCCAAACCCCAGGCAGCCTCTTCAATGACTGACAAGCTTGTCGGTTTTATTTGATTTTCAGGGAGTGAACAATATCTCTCTCACGACTAAGAGAGATCCTGACATGATTAAAAATAGTCTGAACTACCTGTTATTAAAAGCCAGAAAAACACTGAACAAGATGTCTGGTAAAAGAACCCATTATGACCTGTTTATGTCTATTCATAGTTAAATGTTCAGATCACAGAGTGCAGTCCTTTTAGCCATCAGCAAGGGTCTGAAGTGCATTAAGCAGGGTGACCTGGCCTGTAAAGTACCCTTATTTTGAAATAAATTCAAGAAATTGTCTGACATTGTACATTTTATTGGCTGTCACACCTTTTCCGGATGTCCTGCTTTCCTTCACTAAACACCTGAAGGCACTTGTATTTTTAGATTCTGATGACATCACGATGTATTTTTGGATTGGCAAACAGGAGAGATCCTACTTTAAGATTTTCTTGCCTGCTATACCTGGCCTCCTCTCCTTGCATCTAACAGACAATGATTCGTGTGTGTGTGTGTGTGTGTGTGTGTGTGTGTGTGTACGTCACAGTTACCATATGTCGAGGAACCGCTTTTGTGTGTATGGTTGGGCCCATGTCATACGATCAAACAAGGATCCCTGCAGAGTTTTACATCTGTTGTTGTTTCTCTTATTCCCGGTGTGCCGTCTGAACAGTGGTATTACAGCAGACGTATCGTGTTAGAAGTAGAAATGGCTGCTCTGATCTATTATGCAAAAAGACGAGACGTGTTTTATGACTTTTGGCTTGCAAATGAGATAATGTTTTAAATATTTTAGAAGGCCAGGTACTGTAAACGTTTTCTCTTAAGATTTTAGATACCGCTTCCTCATGTTTTATTTATTTGCAAGCACCATTTAAAAAGTTATCTTTAAAGTACAGTGTAGTTCAATCTGTTTTACTATATTTTTGTATATAGGAGGATTTTTAAAACTTCTTTTTGAAACTACTCTTCTGAATTTGCTGTTAATCTCTCATTATGATACTGTATATAATGCCACACAGTCATATCAAGAGGTGTAAGTGGATACCCTTAACTGAAACAATAAACTGTACTAAGCTGTTTTACATGCATGAGAGAGAAAAGGGAGGGACTTGGAGTTAGGGCATGATTAGATGATGACCTTAAACATGTCCTTTCTCTTTGTAGAACTGATTGAGTTCTTCACAACCCTTGTAAAGTTTGACAACATGCCATTAAAATGACAATAGAGCTTTGGGTCAAGCACCGAGGTCTCTTTATTGTATCGTGGCGGCCACGTATCCTGTACATTGTCTTGTAAAATGACTGTTGACATCATACAGTGTCATAAGTTGATGGCCCTTTGATCCACCACTTGATTCTGTGTGATCACAAAAATCACTGTGTCATCTGTAATCAAGGAGCCAGCATGTCCGGATCAAACACAAAGTGGATCAAAGGTTCCAGGCTGAGACGAGATTATTCAGGAGGGGAAGATGTGACTGAAGAATCTCAGGCCTTGAACCTGAGCCAAGGAAGTTAATATCTATCTCACACTAATTACAGTGACAAAGGAAGACAATATGATGTTAAAATCATAGACAGTGTAAATAGTGGACGGGGGTCACCCTGATGTCCCTCATTGGTTTTTTGACCGCCTTTTTGAAGCATTCAATTCAGCGTACTGGCCACTGCCATGTTGGTGTTCTGGAGCCCGAAGTGACCATATGTGAACGTAAGGTTGAGTGAGAGATTGGCAAATGCCAAGTTATCAAAGCTTTACAGTCTTTGCTCTGCGATAGCTCATTAGCTGGCTAACCATCCCATGAACAATGAGACTCTTTTAGTGGTGGGCGCTGATTGAAAACAGAAACAGCTGATCAGGGTTCAAAATAAACTTCCTGATTTACAGGCAAACCATTATTGGCAACAATACAACATAATAAGCAGTGTTTTTGTGTTCCATACACATGTGTTTCAGTACATCTTATTGAAATCAAAATATCTTCGAATCAGATCACAGGCTTAAATCATAGATTGGGTCGTTTTCAGATCAGCAAAATATATTTTTTTGGAGAGATAATTTTTTAAAGGTAGGACCCCTGGATCCACCCAGCCTACTAAGTTCATCAACATTAAAAACACAAACAAAAATACTTTTGTGACCAACACATTTCCTGTAATCTAAAAAAAATATATTTTCTTGTTTGAGCTTTGACAATATTGAACATGTTACATAAACACACCGATCATTTAGCAGATGTGAGCGTATATTTGCACTGGCTGATCCCACAGAACCAGTTGGACCAAACAACAAACAGGAAGTGTGTTTTTAGGGACTGTATCTTGAGTTTTTGGACAGAACACAGCGCTGTTTAACAAATGCAAATCAAGAATATTATTTTATAAAAGACTTCAAAGACGGGCTCTGCTGATGTCATAGATTGATTTTCAAGTGCATCCAGGATCTGATTTTTTTTTTTTACTGATTTCGCAAATGAAACAATACCAGTACGAATAATCTGTTCTTCATGAAAAATCACCAAAAGCCACTAACGGCACTACGAGGTGGGGCATTTTAAAACTGGGCCAAATAGTGTTTGACACAATTTTGGAGCCTGCCTCAAGTGGCCACTCAAAGAACTACAGTTTTTTGCACACTAACATTTTCTATCTGGTTAAGTTGATATCTTTCTTGTCATAAATTCGGTGTCTAGTTATGATTATTTAATTTTGTGCAAAGTTGCATCATTTAACTGGACATGCCAAATAAGCCTGTTAACTGATGACTATGATCCTGTCTTGATCCCTCCATCCTGCGATCATTTAAGCTGGACTCGCCCCTCTTTCACCTTTCCCACTGCTAATACACATTTAGAAAGTACCCATTAAATTTAAACTCCTCATATCGTCTATCAATTCAGTACTCATCGCCTGTGCAGCAATAAAAATTCACAACATGATCTGCCTTATTTGAGTACAGGATACGTGCAGAATTTAATTCGCTCACACTCCCTCAGGCTGCACAACTAAAACATGATTTCAGTTTGAATAGCTTTTTTCAGAGCACTGAGAGGTCTTGCCTTTTGCTGAAAGAAGCACCTCTACCATAACATTTCTCAATTATCTCTTGGTTGCACAGCAGTATTTTGTTTACCTGCCATGTTTGATAACCACGAGCCACATATTGCTGTGACAGTGAGTGTGTTCAGATCACTGCAGGCAGATATGAAAATGTCACTTTCATAACTGTTGTTTATTGTTAGCTGGAACAGATGATTTCTGCGGTACACGTGTCTTCTGCTCACTGAACCTCTTACTGTACATGCTGCCGTCAGGTTTATTGTGAAGAAGAAGACATGCACAAGAGGATCTCTGGCTGTATGGTTCAAACACATCAAGGCACAGTGAGAATCTCTGGCTGTATGGTTCAAACACATTAAGGCACAGTGAGAATCTCTGGCTGTATGATTCAAACACATCAAGGCACAGTGCAGGAAAATAGCAATCCAAGCGTTCCTTATGTTTCCACTTTGCTTCTTTCTTTAAACAATTACATCCGCAGATTGCTTTTGCTGAGACTTTGACCAAATGTTGTTTTCCTTTCACTTTGATGGGTCTCCAGATTCACCCATTTCTACAGTAAATGTAGTGTTGTAGTACTCGAAATCAGTCTTGGTCTTAAGATAGCGAGACCGCTTTTTGAAGGTCTCGGTCTCATCTGCGGATTTGAAATCAAGACCGGTCAAGACCACCACACTGACAGGCTTTTTTATCTAAATCAATAAAAAGTCTTATTTTGTGTTGTACAGTGAAAATTGTTTGTCCATGTACTTTTTACTGTATCTCTGCTTTGTTCTTTTCTTCTCCCAGGTATCTAATAAAACAATGAATAAAGGAAATTACACGTGTTGGGATTGCCTAAGCGGATGTGCCATCAGGTGTTAATGTTACAATTGATACTTTTCCAACATACAAAGCTCTACAATTTGACACAAGTTTATGGACAGTTTCACAGCATTCAGTGTTCATTTTGGTAACACTTTTTAATGGAGTGTAATTTTGAATCAGCTGCCATTAAATTATAACTGGTCCTTACTGGTACTTCAGCGCAGGCAGAGTGGAAGAAAACAGGTATGTGGGGAACAGGGAACGATCAATTGGGCATCGTAGAGGAAATAGGATAAATATAAAAGTACTCTTGTAAAAACTGGGTTATTACAAGGTGAAGTACTGGCACACAAATGCACTTCACAGTTTTGATATGATACCAAAACTGCAGAGAGAAGTAAGGTCATGAGAAATCATTTGAGATAATCTCTTAAAACAGATGGAAGGTTATTGAAGAACATGTCAAATACAGTCTGAAATGCACAGCAGCAGAATTACATTATAGATTCCTAAAAATAAAAACACCAAGTTTCCCCAAACATTACTGTAATTTATAACACACCCTCTCTTAAGGGGGTCTTAAGCTTCCCCTGAAAAAGGCTGAGTCCCTGCTAATCCCACCCTCTTCCTTTCTTTGGTTTAAGAAGAGATGGAATAAAAACTGTTATATGTGCATGGAGAGTGCTAAGATACATGGATTACAATACATTCAATGCTATGTTCAATAAGTGATGATGACCAATTTAATGGCCACGGCAAAGCTAACAGGCTGCTAATTCTAGCAATAAAGACGCCCAACATGGAGGAAAAGGAGGCAGGACGATGAAGCAGAGGACTGTCTGAAGAACTCGCCATAATACTGAAATAAGTATCATGAGCTTTAAGTAAGCTATAAGTTATATGCCATGGGCCTGTGCTAATGTTAGCTACAACCAACAGGCAGCTGCTAGCTAGCAGGAATTGTGATGTTTGTATAGTATCGTAATGTGTTTGCCCACAGCTAAAGGTATTTTCCGAGTCCAAAGATTTTGCGGTGACTTTGTTTTTAATCTTGATAGTTTGGATTGTATATTTTGGTTAGCATTTGTTTGGTTCAATAATAATGTGCAGAAGTAAATGAGCTTGCCATATACTTTGGGTCATTAAAAGTTAAATCAGCTAGTTTTGTTGAAAATCGTTCATACCTGCTACCACCTAGTTTTTACTGAAACACATATACTGCATAGTCTTGAACATGTATTTTACTGGTACTGATTCTCACAGCAAATTTAAACTCTAAATCTTACTCGATAATGAAAACGTTTTTCATCCCTCTCTGACTTCCTCTCTGGTCTGAACACTGAGTTAAGCCTCTGGACTTTGGGTTGAACTTTCAGAGACAAAGAGAGCAAAGGTGATTTATTGGGGTTTCAATCCTGTGGCACAAATTAGCTGGACCAGGAGTTGTATTAGGCACCGTGATGGTGGTGGGCTCTGTTATAATGAAGGTCATTGGGGTGAAACTTGTACAGGAGGTACAGAGAGCAATCGCCTCTTTGAGTGGCTGGCACTGTGGTGGACATTAAATAGGTGGAGGCAGTAACATTGACCACCAAGACTTCAACCCTCGCCTGTTAGATGCACTTAGAAATTGATTTGCTATAATCCGGCTGTCAGTCAGACCTGTCTCGTAGACTATTTTCGATGCTTTTCATTTTCCGACCCTTGTGCCATTTAGCTCTGTTTGGGTTGGGTTATTACTTGTTTGAGTTAAATCCTCAGTCCAGCTTTAGCTCCCCATTTTCAATACTTTTCAAAACCGATTTTCTTTAGGCTTCTTAATCACAAGATGAGCTGTAGTTAGTGCAGTTCATTTCAATGCAAGGTGTTGAGCCTCAGCCGAAAAACAAACTTCTCATTCCATTGAGTGTAAACCCGATGTGTTGTATTGACTTTCAGGTCTTTTCATGTTTCCTCACATACTCTGGTCTCGCACAGATCAATACCACTAACTAAGCAGAGAAAATAGCTGTAGCCGGGCTCTTACTTTGGGGAAAAAAAACATTCTCTAATCCACCTACCGACTCAGATAATTGGTCCGGACATAATACACGGGAATGTCTCCATACAATGCAGGTATCATTAGAGGTGAGTCACATGTGCAGCATGCTGGTAGCAGGAAGAAATATGAGACAGAGATAAAGAGCAGGGTTATTAAAGAAGCCCCGCTGCAGGAATGCAACAGAGGATGACAGGATTTGACGAATGGATGAAGATTTAAGGCAGCACAGAGAGTTACTCTGGGATCCCGCAGATTGCAACTGAGCCACTGATCCTGCTCTCCTGCAGCATCTGCTCTGTGTGCTTGATCTCAGATGTGCTAAGGCCTGTTGTTCCTATTGTCAGTACAGTTCATAAATTAAATGATAGTAAGGCAAGGCAAGTTTATTTCTATAGCACATTTCAACAACAAGACAATTCAAAGTGCTTCACACGACATCTAAAGCCTCATGGCAAAGGGGAAAAGAAACCATTAACAATCACAGGAAAGATAAAATATGAAAAAATTACTTCCTACAGAAATGAACTAATAAGATTTGAAGCAAAAATACGAATTGGAAATAAAAAAATATATACATACAAATCTAATTTGGAAAGTAATGATGTTATGTGCTCTGCCACCTTTCAGTGTTATAGTGCTCTGAAGTCCCTGACTACAGAGTCTTACCTTCCCAACACACACAGATTCACCTGCTGGTCTCGCCTAATCGAAATGGATTCAGTTTAACAATCCACCCCAGAATGACTCAAGCTCAAATAGCTCCGTCTGTGTTGGGCCCTTCGATACCCTGGAAACCCGGGTGCTGTGGTGGTGAAATCCACCCAGTCATTACAACTTCACACTACACCAATATGTAATTGTAAATATTTAATGCCCATAAAAGGGCATGAGTGCAGGACCCTGCAGACACACATGATCATGAAAATATGTATGAAATATTTTATTAACTATGAAAAATTATTTTTTTATGTAACCCCTATAATGTTATACAACTGTAGATTTAAAATAAATGCAATAATCGCAGTCATTTTACCCGACGGTCAGCACTCAAATGTGTGTAAGAGTGCTCTTGAGACTTCGTAACTTCTGTTCTTACCCCAGAACAAATCCCATATAAGAACACATTTGTGAATCCTAATATCTTATTAAAGTTCGTAAGTAGGATATTTAAGAACAAATGTGTTCATAAGGCTGGTTGGTGAATGAGGCCCAATGTCCTGTAGATGCAAAGATAACCACAACAAATTCATTATTTTATCAAAAATTGTGAAAAATTGTGAAAATTAGCAGTACAAGACACAAAAATGGAGGCTTTAATACCTGACTGATGTCTTGCCTGTGTGTGTTTTTTCTACATATTGGGCGCGAACAGGTTAAAGAGAGTGAATAGAAGCTTCTGATCAAAGCTTGTTAAGGTGGGGGGAGGGATGGAGGGTGTCACTAATGTTTTTCCTTGTTCCCATTCGTGAATATTTGATGTTTCCCACCACAGACCGCAGAGCGAGGCACTGATGTGTTCAGCTCTCGTACGTACGAAGAACTGAGGCTCAGAGTGATTTCACAGATGAAAGCTGTCAGTGCCAACCTCCCAATTCAGGAGCCTAGAGAATAATATTACATCAGAGCCTTTTGTGACTAAAGAACAATGGTTCTGAGTCTGAGTAGAGCTTAGAAGAGGTGACGACTGAAAACATGAAAAGGTGGTGGTGGCGGTGGAGGAGTTCAACTCTACCTGGACTAAAATCACAGAGATTCAAGTTGATGTACGGTAATGATTCAGCGTAGCTTTCATTGACAATAACATAATAAAGGTGCTGTAGGTGTAGGGGGAGGAATGGTTAGACATTCATGTTGTGAACCAAGCATTTATCTTTGTATTTTTTACGAATGATAAAGGCAGTGGGATGTACACATTTAAAAGCCTGCCTTTTAATAAATCAAAGATTTGAACACAGACTGCAAATAATGCATTGTTTCTGGAAGAAATAAGTTAAAGTTTGAAGCCTTTTTATGCTCAAATTTGATAATTACTAAACATCTTGATATTTGGGCTGGTTTACTCTGGAAAGGCAAGTTTAAGGTGTTATTATGGGGTTAAAAGATTCAGGGGGGCGGGGGTCTCCTGAGACAAGACGTGACGTAAAATGAACGACACGGAAGTGGCGGACGAAGAAACAGAGTCCGCTGTATGATGCTCTAATGAAAATATTTGCCTTTACAGTATATCAATGTTAAGTTTAGTTAAACAGAAACACAATATCAACAAAAGAACGGCGAAGAACATACTGGCAAATATAATGCAGCCGTTTAATTAGGTGCACAGAGATCGTAGCAGTCTTGTTCATACAGACCCTATTCACAGGGTATAAACGTCACCCCCCTGTGAATTCTCTGGATAAAATCTTGCTGCTTTCTCACATCAGCTCACTCAGACTTGCTGCAAAATAAATACTAGGGGTCTGGCTGAAGAAACTGCAGGTAAAGTTAGAGAGAAAAATGTGGCTGTTTGCGTTCACTCATGCAGCTCCTCCGGCAAATATCAGGAGTTTTTCAGGAGTTTTATGCAAGTGTGAAAGCCCACTTTCACACTTGTTTGGCACACTGTGTGCCACGGACTTCTGATTTATTATTCATGGTATGATCCTGCAACCGTGAGCACCTGTGAACGTGTTTAGGCTGTGCACGGGGTACCCTGTTGACCATTTAGATTAACCCTATAAGTGTTTATTTATTTATTCATTTGCAATGTGTTAATGCAAAAGCTCATGTCACGATAACGCTAAAATTGCGATGAATTTCACAGCCCTACTATACACTTGTTGGAAAAACTGATGGATCTGAATGCGGCAACTGCAAAGTTACAATTTTTGCGTCTTACAGAAGGCACCTTCTGTGATATTGCTCAAGTTTTTTTTATAGCTACTAAGTTCATAGAGGCACATGTTTTATTTATAGGTATATGTATGGCCTTTGATGTTCAAGTTGGGTTTATACGGAGCAGAAAACTTCCATACTGTATGTACCTGAACTTCACATTTTTATTTATCTGCATTTCCAACAAAAACAGAACAAAACTCATGCTCTCTTTCTCCAACACACGCTCGTACAACAATGATAAATCCTGTGATTCAGGAAAACAACACAATAAATACAGTGTTAGGAACAGATAATTAAACATTCCCGTGTTTTCATCAACACTGAGTCATCTATTGAATCAGAGGCACAACAGCCATGTTCGCCCTCTCCCCAAGGACACCCCATTGATCGTTTTCTGTGTGTGTGTGTTTTCTTAAATCTTTGGCGTGCTTGTGTGAGTTTGCTTTGTGGGTGGCAGTGTGATTCATTTTGTACCAACGCCCTCTCATCTGCAGACTAGATTAATTTGTTAAAGCTCAGCGCCCATTTGTCATTAAGAGAGAGCGAGTGCAGCATAAAGAACACAACTGATTTTGGTCCGAATTGACGAGAGGCCTCATGAAGTGTTTATTAACACTGTTTTATATATGTGCTCCCCAGGACTGTGCGTCATTGGTCTAAATGTGAAGTGTTTGTCCCTCTTCGTGTTTATAGAATTGTGTTGTGAGGCTTTCATTACACAAGAGGTTGTCTATTATCTAGAACACCATTTCTTTTTTTTGACATGGGATACTAACCGCTGTGTCCAAACTGTCCACAATTGTTAAGGCCAATTATGTGGTTTTGGTTTTGTATTAGTTTTGTGAAGAAGAAAAAAGGTTGTTTATTTTTTGACCATGGGAACGATATGTAAGATATGTACTGATATGAATCATAAAATTACCTTACTATATCATCAGACATTAAATGCACAGAATGGAAAATCCGCCGCTCTCAATCAAAACAATAACAAAAGATGACGTCAAGGCTAGTGGGGAATCATGGGAGCTCTCTCTGCTGCTCAATGTTCTGGTTGCTCTGTCAACAGCACAGCAGCCAGTATTTCCTCCTCCTAAGTTTCGATTCCGATGCAGAATGTTTGTTTTTTTTACCAGAGAAGGTAGGTAGTTTTAAGGCACCCCCACACTGCTGTTTTGCCCCTAGTCTTTGGCGTTAGCTTCCAATAGCAGTGGAAGCGGGCAAGCAAACTGGTTTAGGTATAACTGATTCTACCAGACCTAAAAAGCCTTGGCATTTTTCTAACAAGCTCCACGATCAACAAATTAAACTAGGATAAATATTAGAGATGAAGCGATAAAGGAAATAAAGTGAAGCTTCAGTGTCCGCAACATGACAACCTGCGTGCTCATCGAATTTGGACTGCAGTACCCAATTTTAACGCTAGGTGTCAGAGTTATGTATTGCTCCTTCCTGGATTTCAGAACTTTAAAATGGACTGTATGGCATTGAAATGGGAGGTAAAAATAAGATATTTAAGTGTATCACAAAAGAGATAACTTCTGTTGGCACTTTCAATCTAACCCATTTGGCCAGTAACCTGCTGAGGTAGCTTGAAAACATTTTTGGTAATCTTCCAGAGCCCTCTATTGGTCATATTAGCTTTCTAAATGCTAAAATATGAATCAGCTGCCATTTCCCTCAGGGGGAGAAGCTTAAATTCTGCTATGATGTTGTACTCCTGTTTCCCAGGTTTTTAGTCACATATATGAGGGATATCGGACAAATAATCATCGTAAACCTACAAGGAACAGCAAAATCTGGAGGTAAATGGGGCTTGAATTCATTGTAAAATAATATATGATAACCCCTTCTTCTGTGCAATGACTGCTAATGTTGGTTTTAAGTCACTGCCTAGCGAACCCTAAAGTAAGGCAGTTACTTTCAGCTAAGTGACAAAGCTTAGTGACGTTAGCATTCAAGCTCTTGAAATGCAAAGAGTTGCAAGCTAACGTTTGTGGTTGTGGTTAGCTAGCAGTTATTTGGTACATGGCTGTGTCTGAAAGCACTTACTAACATACTGCAAACTACATACTTAAACAGTTAGCAACATACTAACACACGTCCTCTCATTACTTCATTTATCAGGTGTTTCCAGTGTGGGTAACCTTAAAACAAGATTCAAAGAGTAACTTGTTACATTACTGCTTCATACTAAGAAAAGTAACACGCTTAAACCTTTTTGCGACTCATCGGTTGTATTGTCCAGATGGTAGGTAGCCCACTGAATGTCTACTGTTGAATGTATTGAATCTTTTGTCATGGAACAGCCTACTTTCACCCTAAATTACTCTGCAGCCTAATAACAGAAATATTAGTCGCGGTAACCTCTGTGCATAACTCTAAATTTTGACCATTGATGGAAAATTCACTAAATTATCCATGTATTTAAAAGTGTCTTAACAAGAGGGTAACTTAATGGATTCTGGACAAAGAAGCCAGAATTTGTTGAGCTACTTTGCCTTTGAATGAGTAAGAACTAAACACACAGCTAGGTGCCCTCCATTGAAATGCTGTCCCTGACATTTATGTACATCAATATGTGAAAATTGAATCAGCCACAGAGAAATTTAGCATTGAATAAAGTGAGGGGAAGCAGGTTACGTAGGTACAGGCTAGTCGGTATTTTATACACTTCAAAGCGGAACAAAAAGGAAAAGCATGTTTTCATTAACAGCAGACTGCTGGTTTTATATTGCTGTCTGAGAAAAATAAAAATGATGATAAAAAGTGGAAACATGTCATGCCTCATTTGTATCTCTCTCTCTCTCTCTCTCTCTCTCTCTCTCTCTCTCTCTCTCTCACTTCTGCATCTTATTCATTCTTTTAAAAGTTCAAATACAGCACATTTCCAGCTGTGGAATAGAAGTCAATTTAAAAGGATGTAGCCTAAGTCAGGGGTTCTCAAACTTTGTCATGTCAAGGACCCCTATATAGCACTAGCCTCTTGTGTGGACCCCCCTCTTGCAAAATGTCTTAAATATCTCCCCCCCTTCTTGTACATTATGATGGCAAATATCAAAAATCAAAAGGAGAGACGAGCGCTGAAGAAGGCCTTGTACTTTCAAGGACATTTAGTGTGCTGACTTTTTCGTCTCTCCTTTAGTCTTGTTGCATTCGTGCACCTGAAATATTGTTTACGGTTGAGTGCGCTCCTTTTTTGCTGTTCTTAATATCAAAAATCAGACATTCAACTTTTTTATATATTTCCTTATTTATTTTTTACAATTAAGAACATTCAATATTTTTTTTTTTACACAGTCTTTTGTAATTTCTGATTTAACATCGATCAATAGTAGAAAATAATTTGATATGCAGTGATTAATGACATCTCAAAATCATGCAATTTTCAAATTGTATGTTGTAAGTTGATATTTGTTTTTGTTCCATTTTACCCTCTCTTCACTCCAAGTTTCTGGGACACCCCGATTACACCTTGGTGACCCCCCCAGGGGTCAGGAGCCCCACTTTGAACCCCCCCCCCCCCCCACTGGCATAAGTAATAAAATACAGTAGATGATCTTTTATGAACCAGTTTCAGAGTTAGAAAAATGTAAACTGTAACGATTGGATTTACATTTGGTGTGTAAGTTGTACCAAATATGATAAAAAGAAAATGCCTATAAGAGAGTTTTTATGTAAGGAAAGCATGACCTTGTAGTTGACTTTCATGTGCTTAGTTGGTGCCCGGAGAATACTGATGTTGTGTTTTCTTTATTGTTCTACACGTTCCATTTTGGTATCCACGTGCAATATATTTCTATTTATGTTTGTATTGCCAGCATCTTGTGTCTATTTTTTGCGACACAGTCTTTGTTCTTTTTTCAGGCTCCCTTTGTGGTTTGACTGAACCAGAAAAACCTCCAGGAAGGTTTATTTCCATTTTCCACTCATCAGCTTTGCAATCAATGACTTCTGCTTATTCTCTGCACAACATTTCTGCACGCTCAGGAACACTTCTAACCTAAATGACCAATAATTGTGACTCGCCAGCACTATTCTAGTGGTTTTTAATCACTAACCAGCTCAAGAGTATAAAAAATGTTGTTACATAATGTTGAGCTTGGATGGCCGGTAAAGTGACCTTGGATTAGAATCTGTCCTCTCTGTCCTGGCCAGGCCTCAATGTAGAGCAAATGTCCTGGGATTATACTATAACTACTGCTCTGCTGACATCACACACAGGATTATTTAGCACATTTGTATGTCCTGATGAACAACAACTAAACACATTTATGATTACTTTGTCCTGATCACTACAAGCTTTCAGTATCAATGTCCTCCTCTCTATCATGTTTTTCAGAGTAACATCAGAAGCCTATTCATGCGCCTATTTTTCAGTATTTATTTCATCCAGTTTCCTTCGCTGCTGTCACATCAGATATTCCCAAAAATACACATTTAAATTCCGAGCACTGACTCATCTTCCCATGCAGCGGCTACAATGTCCCATGTTTGTGTGAGTCACAGTGAAAAAGAATCCTGACTATTTCATGCATCTCCCATCTTTGTGCAAACAACCACTGCCTACAAATATATATGTTATTTATGGCTTTGTGAAGAGGCATCAATCCCTTACCAGTCAGGTAAAAAAAGTCCTTTATAAAGTTGAATATTTGTTCCTGGTTGTGTAAAGTATTTTTACACTACAGCTAGCTCAGAGGTCAGTACGCTCATGAACACGCGCACATTGAACGCCTCTTTATCCACCAGGTGTTGGCATACTGGACTGTACCAAGTTTAAATTTGGGATAGGGGAGGATGCAGTGGTTTTTCTTTTGTGTGTCCTTTAAAACCAACGGTAACACGATTAAATCAAGCTCGACGAATGTGTTGTAGAGGCATTTTAATTCCTAAACAGAAAGCTTGATTTTTCTAATATTTTTAGTAGCTTGTATGCTCTGTTGAACTCTACCCTTTGCTAGCAGCACTGTGCTTAAACCAGGAAGTATTTAAAGCAGTGGTTTGATCCATGTAGCTTCTTAACAACTACACACTGCTGTATACAGACAGAACACCTACAAAATCAGTATGAACACCAGTCACAGATTGTGGAAGCAGTCCTGGATTTTATTTCCACAACAAGTTTATTCTAGGAATTGAAGTACTTTAGAAATAATACCAAGTCTTGACTGAAAGAGGCAGCAATGTGCCATAAGGCATCTAGTCTGCCGGAAATACAAATGAAGAAGAAGAAGAACATGTACAGTAGCTTCTTTGTTTATCACCTGGGTGAGTGTACTTTATGTTGATGTCACTTTTTGAATGTAGCTTAATGCTAATGTATGTTTAAGTCTGGATACGTTTAACGTACTTTATTAGCAACTGATAAACTGTTGTCCTTGAGTCTGGATCTGATGTCCTGGGGTCATGTTGTTGGAGTCAAAAAGCGACCCAAATATTGGTCGCAGGGGAACTGTTACTTTGACTTAATGGCATTTTATACATTTGAACCAAAGTGTTGTTGTTTAAGAAAATGCCAGATTTCTATTGTGGCCCAACTATAAGAGGTACAGCCTGCAGGTTTTTGTTATGGTTTGTTGGCGTTGGCCTTTTGTTCTCAATTGAAGTTGAAAAACGAAACTTTTCAAACTGAGTTTTGTATATAAATTGTATTTTTTTACATAGAATCAATGAATACTCACTTCTGATTCCTATGCAGAATTTTAGAGGCAGTTTTTTTTCTCTATCTGTTTTCTGTTGCAGTTAAGTACTTAGACAACTACTAGCTTCCTGGAAATAATTTCTGGTACATCATACAGCTGTATGAAACTCTATCACAACAACCCTTCTCCTGTCAGAGTCGAAATCTGATTTAAAGGAAACCAGTACTGTCTAAAAGCCACATCCTGTATTCAGGAACACACAGCGGAACCCCGAGGGTGCACCCACTTACGAAAATACAACTTTAAACAATTTCTTGACACGGCCACTTGCCCTGATTGGAAGACGGGGGACAGAGGTCAAATCTGTAATGAAAAAACTGAGTTTAATTAAAGTATACTACAAAATGTAATGTGTTTAAAGGTCAGACAAAGTAAATGGTGGTGGGCGACTGTCATTCTGTTCTCCAAATGGAACCGTTTCACGACTCTTTTATTCTCCAGAGAGCTTTTATAATGTCTTCTATACCCTCCTTTTGTCACCTGTCCCTGAGGATGAACTTATTAAAGCACAGACCTACAGTCTAGACAGTCCAACCAGACAATCAATCAGCTTTCTATTATGCTGTGCTTGCAACATTCTTTCTATTCATGCTCTGTTCATGCACACACTCATCTGCAACATACCACAACTTTCACATCAGAGAAACATCTCTGACACAGGGCGAGTCACTTAAGAGATTATTACCGCCCTCCTTTGCAACAGCAATTAATTGAAGGCAGATTACATCTCCGACAGTATAATGGCTGTTGTCCATTAGCGTACTGACGACCCTCAGTGTAGTCTCCAGTGTCAATTAGCTTAATGTGGTCTGCTCCGTCTATTTTCACATAGATTGATCTTCATCTCAACACCCTGCTGTAATTCAGAGGAAGTGTGTGCTGTTACAAGACGATCAGTCAAACTCGCAGACAAATTGAGAAATAAAAGCCCCCGTCCAATTTTACTGCAGCTATGCTAATTAGCTACTTATCTTAAGCGGGATATTCTCTTTTCGGCAAAATGTTTTCATGCTGTTTTTTTGAAAAGTAAAAAGACTACACAGACATTTGTCTTTTTTTATTACTTTTGGGGTATGTGTTTAGATATATGAGCAGAGTAGAAGCAATAAAGTTGCCTAGAAAGCTAGTTGTTTTATTCATGATGATTGCTACATGTAAGGATCAAAGGAATACTTTATTGAAAAATAACTTAATCTGCTTTCTTGCCTGAAGTTAGATAAAAGGTTGATGCCACTCTTATGTCTGACTTACTGAAGCAGTTACCAGGCAACCAGCAGCAACTAAAAAAGTACTGTTCCCAAGAGGAAGACCGCTTATGACCCCAGTTAGAAAGTCATATTTTGGTTTAAAATTGTTCTTATATAATAGGTTTTTAAAGGAGACATAAAGTGTTCATAAGTGAGATTCAGAGGTGTTGGTAGTGAAACTAAGGAACAGAACCAAGCTAGCTGTTTGCACTGGTTTCTGGACTTTATGCTAAGCTAAGTTCTGCTTGCTCCAGCTAAATAATTACCACACAATCAGGAGAGTGGTATTGTACTGTAGTCAGTCTCAGAACCCGTTGGCTTTCATCTGACAATCATCTGTTATAGCCTCTGGGAGCAACGGCAAACTTTTCACGGCTTCCGGTTTAGCCAGCAGTAAGTTTAAAATGCTGCTGTGAGGAACTTTTGGTTTGTGTAGATTTTGGCGCCCCCGTATGGTACGTCTAATCTCTTTTCTGATTTAGTCCTGTACATGTTAAGGTAGTGTTTTTTTCAACAGAAAAACCCCATCACACAGTTCACATCTTTGACATCTTTGTCGTGAAAAATATTCATAGCGAAAGGCTGTTTTGGCATCAGTCAGTTAACGACTTTGTGACACCTACCCCCCGGCAGCAGTTTCAGACATTAATAATAACTAAATACAAACAGTATATCTTTATGCAGATGTTCTTGTTTGCTTTTGGAAGTTGTAAAAAGGCACCAGTACTTACGTGTCAGTCCACCGCCATTGTTTACTGTCCAACCCCAATGTGAAGCAAGACTGGTTAAAAAAATATGTGTAACAGGGGCTTATTAGCTGAACTTGTCAGCAGATTTCTGTTAAAAAGGTGTTTATTGAAGCTAAATTGCCATTAGATAACCACCAATGGAATGCATTTTTGGTAGCATTTCACCACTTTTGCTCTCATCACAGGGTTTTCTGTGAGGCCTGCTGAAATGCTCGTGGACTATACTCCTCATACTAATAACAGAAACTAGAACACTTTCAGTATCAATATCCAAAATATCCGCAAAAATGTGATTGCAATTTCAGAAACGCATTAGAAAGTCCAAAACATAGACAGTAGAAGCATCCTACAAACCAAAAACAATAAAGCAAAAAGCTTGACAAATGCCAAGAAATAAATCTAATGGTCCCACATAACAATGAAAGTCCTCCATGCCTGGAGGGCATTAGTCCCAACCTGGGGTCTAGACCCCCTACGGAGGGCACCAAAGATCCCAGGGGGGGCTTGAGGCTTTGTCTGCCCTGAGGTTGTCAAAAATAGATTTACACATATTAACTGCCATAATGATAACCTACTTACTGAATAGTTTGTACCAAGTTATTTTGGTATCAATTATAACAATTAAAATAGGTGTGTGTGTGTGTGTGCGTGTGCGTGTGCGTGTGCGTGCGTGTGCGTGTGCGTGCGCGCGCGCGTGATAACGTTTTTGTACCCCTGCTGTAGGGGATGCTACAGAAACCTATTTTCATTTTTACAAAATCTTTTAACAAAGAGTAGCATTGGCTCTGTATGAAGAAGACAAATGAAGCGTATTTCTAAGGTGTTGAACAATTTTTTTTTGTCAGAAATAAAAAGCTACAAATTCATTAATCCTGTGTTTCAGGTCTTGGGTGACAACGTGGGTAAGCGGCAAACAGCAGTGAAATAAGCTGAAGGTTAAAGCAGAAGGCAAGTTGTAAAAACAGGAAGTTGTCGCACGCACGCACGCACACACACAGTCTTCCTCCGCTGCGTGGTTGCTCATTAAGTGTGCTACAGGGAGTTAGTTTGTGAACCTGTCTGGTGCTGCAGAATGAGGATGAGGAAAGACGGGACAGCCAGAGGAATGTTCTGCAGCAGGTGGAGCAGATGACTGTGCTATTATAGTCTCCCTGTCACACATAACTTTTCAGTTGTGTCCTCCAGGGCCTGGCAACTCTCCTATAAGCAGTTACTCCCCAGAAAAGTTTGGAACCTGTTGATGTTGTCTTCATGTATATCACCTGAGAGGAAGAACAAAAGTGGGTTTGAAGCCATGTTGCTCTTGCATGTTCTTGTTGTGATTCTGCAGGATTTCTACAACATTCATACATGTCAGGGGAATTGGAGAACATTTTTTGTTGTGTTTTTGTGATCACATTATGCAAGTGTTTGGTTGTTGCAGACACAGTTTGTTCTGTAGCTAATATGTCAGTAGAGCTGCAACAATTTACTCCAAAGCCGATTTAAAAAAGGCATTTTTATTTTAAAAACATTACATTACAGTCACTTTTAATACAAACATCATGAACTTTCCCTGATTCCATTAACCCTTGGTTTATTGGGAAGTTGAGCTGTAGCAGACATAAGAGTGTTTTTAAAAAAATTATTTACAGAGAACTAGACAAAATGATAAGAGTTGTCGATGACTCCTATATATTTACTAAATTCAAGCTATTGTTGGTTGCAGCAGGGGGATATTTTTGTTATATGGTTGCATTTTGAAATTTGAAAGGAACATTTTCATGGAAATAATTTAACTGGAATTGGTTTAACATTGTCTGGAATGATTAGATTTTAGTGAATACAGTTTACCGACCTTTGACCAATGTCACAAGTGTAGCGTTACAGTCTGTAGAGAAGGTTAAAAAAAAACTAAAAGCATCTATTTACATCTATCTATTTTACTTAAAGGCAGGGTTTGTAATTTTCTCCAGATACACTTTTTAAGATTTTGGTTGAAATTGTCTTTAGGTCCTGACAGAAATTAAGAACTCGCGTGCTCTGAAAAAGGAATGAAGAAAATCCGTCATCTGTAGCAGTTGTAAGCCTGTAAACACTTCGACCAATGTCTGCACTCGGTTCGATTTTTATAAACCAATCACGCCTCCCTGTTCGTTCTCTACCCCATGCATGTACGAGCCGACACTCAAAGCATGAGCTGACGTCCGCTTCTGGACCAATGGCGCTCGTGCATGTAAGTGAGGGGCGTGGCTTTTGAGGGAGCACAGAGGGGAGGGGGTGGGTGAAGACGGAGCACGGAGGGAATGCTACTTTCAAAATCATGCTAGTTTTCGAAAATTACCAACCCTGCCTTTAAAATCGTTATGTGAAATAAATCATTTAAGTTAAAACTACCACAATCCCAATGCTAATTATGTTAGCCAGTTAAAGGCAATTTACACTATGTGTTAGCATCAAGCTAATGAACTCTCCCCCAGAGAATAATGCACCAGCAGACACTGATGATTTTATCTTTTGTATAACAACAGGACAAAGTCCATGACACGTTTGCTTACCAGGAAATTCAATTTTTGAATGCTGACGTATTATAAGTTGTACTTTGTTCCCCAAAACACATTGTTTACCTCACCATACTGCTGCAAAAATACTCTCGAGGAAAAGAGTCAAGGATATTGCTGCTCAGTAACTTCTCCCACCTTGTGTTAGTGCATGTAAACACTTGTGTTTTGACAGTTGTGTTTTACTGAAAGCCTCACAAAGCGGCTGTTGGCGCCTGCGAGATCATGAATTATTCATGCAAGGGAGAAAGTGCAGTCTTACTGTGTGTTGCACATGCCTCTGCGATCGTGACAGGGCCAGTCACCATAAATAAGTCACATGTCTGAAGTTAATCACTGTGAACGATCACAGGTGATGGACGTTAGTGACAACTACCGACCGTCTTCTCTTCCTTTTTCTTCGAAATTCTCTCACCGTTGAAGTCGGTCACGACAGCAGGAATTGATCCGTATGACAGAAATAAAAAGTTGTTTGGTTGAGTTTATTGATTTCCTGTTGGTTTGAAATGATGAAATAATCCTGTAATAATGTCTAGTAAGATGTTGGCAGTTTCTGAAAAAGGCGGATGTTGACGAGCTTGTTCCCTTTCAATCAATGAACAATTACCACAAAAAAGGTCTTGATCACAAAGCGAACCCTAAAGGCTGACAACCCCGTCATTGGTTTCATTTTGTAATGACATTTTCTTCATAACAAGCCAGTTTCATGTTTTGAATTTCAGGCATGAAAAAGCACTTCTGAACAAACTGATTCTTGTGTACACATGTCCTTGCCTCTTTAGTTTAAAAATCCTTTTGAAGCCTTTTTTTCAATGAAAGGTTGAGGTCCTACATTAAGCCTCTCTGGTGAATCACTCCTTTTAATCATGCCTTGCTATTGTCCTGCTTTTGGAGTTTAAACAAGAGGCACATTTACTTTACGGTACATTTGACCTTCATGTGATTTGCTTGGCGAACTGACATTCATTCATTTGAATACTGAGGCAGTAAGGAGTAGGCTGGAGTCAGTTTACCTTGCAGAGATTCCATCTATTTATTTGTACTCAGACCTTATATTCAAGTTAGTATGCACGATAAAGACCTCCAGATTTCTATCAAGATGCTCCGACGATGACTAGTTTGGGAGCGCTGTCCTTCACTTGCGTTTTACTGAACTCGCGTGCGAGCTTTTATCCCACTACTTCTCTGTTTATCCACTAAGAGAACTTTTATTCATGTAAAGTTTTGCTCCCTCAGAGAAGTACCCCACTCGTTATCTTGTTCAGTGAGCTGCATATTTGTGAGTATCGCCAGTTTATTCTTGTTTAAAATACCGTATTGTTTGTCCTTTTTTCTTATAAGTAAAAAGTTACCTCTGACTCTCATCTTTTAAGGAAATATGAGTTGCCCCATTTTGCACCTGCTTTGCAGAGTGAGAAGCCTCAATGTAATCTGTACTTAGCCTCACTTGCAAGTTTATTTTTATTCATAAAACTGTCTTTTCTTTGCCTTTCTGTACTCAATGTTAAAGAATGTAAAATGTAAAATTACAGTACAGCTGAAAGGACAGTCTACAGAACAGCACAAAGGAAACTCACAGATAATTTTACAAACAAATTGGACACAGTTGTCTCATAAGAAATAACAGACCCACATGAAATTGCGTTTTATCGCAGTTAAGTCTTTTTCAGTTTATTCCTTCCTCAAATGTTGGCTTGTTCGTTCTTGTAACTTCTATGCATCAAGGGTCATGATGTTCATCTTTTTAGGAAAGAGTATGCTTAAATGTTTGCGGCCTCATTGTGCACCTGCTCTGTCAGGTCAGGTGAGCATGGCTTCAGTAAATCTATAGATTCAGTTTGTTATCTTAAAATGTTGTACATGTCATTACTTCTACAACTATCTGTTTTAGAAAACATATTACGATTTTGCTGCCTCGCTGTTCACCTGTAAGGTTACGTGAGGACACAAGATTTTCATCTGATGTCACACTCTTAGTGATTACTCAAACACGCACAGCAGACCTCTTCTCTCTCCTCCCTGTGTGTCAGAGAGAGAGAGAGAGAGGTGGAGGTAAGGGATGGACAGCTCTGCGGTGACTGCTCTGTGATTGACCTGATTATGGAAAACAGCCCCTGGCATTTCTCCCAGAGGGTGCAGGGATTGTGGCGTCTTTATGAAATATATTCCTCTTGTGCCGGCTTCTGTCACAAGACGCCCGTGGATAAAGCTTGGCCGTGGCAGCCTGCCAAAGCGGGATCGTGTGAGCAGGAGAGAGAGAGAGAGGGACATTTTGAGGAAGGGGAGAGAGAAATGGAAGGAGATTGATGATGAAGAAGAGAGAGAATTATGCAGCAGTCATGTCATGGCAGATTTACGGTAGATATTATTGATGTTGCATCCTGGTGGTAATTGCAGACGGAGTATGTGGGATGATTTTAAGCAGGCTCCAGTACTTCCCACTTTACCTCTGACACTGTGGAGGTTGACCAGCAAAAGTGTCAAACAAAGGTGTTGTGTCCATCGTCTAGGGGAGACATGATGAGTGACCCCCACTCTTCCCACTCCGAAGAACAATAGCAACACCAGTCAAATTCAGATATAAAGCAGAAGTTTACCTGTCTTCACAGGTGAGTAAATGGCCAAGAACACAAAAGAAGATTCACACACTAAAGCTAGTATTGTTGGAAGTGAGAGGTGAAGGGGCAGAGCAGATTCCAGCAGCTGTGATGTCAGGTTTGATCCAATCAGGAAGCAACAATTCCAGTTGCACTGATCAGTCAGAGGCATCACCTGCATCATCAACTGATTGACAGACACACTCACAGATACAATCTCACAGAAACACACACACACTGCAGGGGAGGAGACAGAGCTGCAGATACACCAAAAATGAACATGATCAGTAAACAATACAGCCCAGGGAACATGGTTAACCTCCAAATCTTGGTTCTTTTCACACCAAAAATAATCCAATGGCATTAGTATTTTTTACAAGAGTCACAGTTTCCAAGAACACTCGGGTTAGTTGTTGTTTGTGATGGACTTTAAATTGATCTAAAGTCATTTTCAAGATATTCAACTTTATTTACACAGCACCTTTCATGCAAATGTGCAGCCCAAACTCCACTAAGAAACAGACATAAGGAAAACAATAAATAAAAAATGGCAAGATTAAAACTTGACAGCAAAGTTGCAAATTATTGATGTAAAAGCTGTGACCAATTTGATCTCCAGAGGCTGTGAGTTCAATTATTTAGAGGCATAAAAACATTAGCAGAAGGTACTTTTACCTCTTCCTTTATGGTACAGCATTTAAAGGAAAGTTTTCAAGGACTTTAAAGATCTATTGAACATGAAAGCTCTCTGGTGTACAGAGAGGTAGGGACATTTTAAAGCTTTATAAACAGTTAAGAGAACTTTATATTCAGTTCTAAGAGATACACGTAGCCAGTGCAATGCCTTAAAAGCAGGGTTGGTAATTTTCAAAGACTAGCTTGATTTTGAAAGTAGCATTCCCTCAGTGCTCTGTCTACACCCACCCCCTCCCCTCTGTGCTCCTACAAAAGCCACGCCCCTCACTTACATGCACAAGCGCTTTTGCTTCAGAAGCGGACCTCAGCTAATCGCTTGTATTGTGTAGAAACTACGTTGTCTCATTCAGCGGTAAGTAAACTTGCAGTATAAACTCTGTCATCTGTGCCGCGCTCTGAGTATTGGTTTGATTTTCTCTCTTGCTGCTTTGGGTCTTATTGAACTTTTCAGTTTTTTCCTCCATTTAGTTTAAAAAACTTATTTCCAAATTATCATAAATGTCTGTTAGAAACACTGTAAGAGGGGCTGGACAGAAATGTACAATTGAGTATCATCGGCATAAAATGTTAATATACATAGTGATAGATGGTGTTGTGGTGTTCAACCTTAATTGACTAGGAAGATTTTCATTGATGTAATGGAAAGTTGCACACCCGTAGACATTGAGACTGACTCTCAGGAACAATACGTTTCTCAGTTGTTGTTTAGGTAAAATAAATTCCGAGTCGAAACGCTGAATCTGTGGATAATGAGTTTACCTTATATTAAACAAAATGCAATCTTTTTCTGTGTTATTCGTGCCAGTCCTGAAACAGATGCAGGAAGCCAACACTGCCTTTAAACATTGAAGAATAATCTTTTCTACTCGTAATCCTAACTTCAATCTGATCTTCGGGGAGGAGACATGCGAACCTTACCGTTCAGTGTGCACAGGCTCAAAGTAAGAGATGCTGAGAAGAGGGCACTGAGCCAAATGAGGGAAAGCTGCAGGGTTGAGCTGGGATGCACCATTAATCTGCTTTGCCAGCCCTTAAACAAGAGAATCGCAGACCACTTATCTTCGGACTCCCCTGGTGTTTCTTTTTAAAGGTCAATTACACTGCTGCAGTGTTTTTGTTGTATATGGAGATGGTGGACAGAAAAATAGGTATTTTTTCCCATTTTTGTTTAGTAGACTGATTTGTTCAAGTTGGTCAAGCTTTTGTCTGGGTACTGGATATTGATTCCATGCTGGTCCTGGAACAGCAGACAGAACTAACTGGCCTGTATCCAAGCCTATCCCCTGTTCTTGTGTCTTTGTGCCATCTCGCTACAAGATGCTTTCAGACTTTCCTTTCTTTCCCTACACACCTGTTCCCTGTCTTAATCAGACATGCAATCGACTGACATTCTCCACGTCCACTTCTCACCTGTGTCTCCAATTCACTAATCAGTCTCCTAAAATCATAGCACACCATTCCTTTATCGTATCGTATCGATTCGTAACTGGGAAATAAACTGCTGCGCTGCATTCCTCTAAAGCAATTGTCTGCTGCTTGGTTCTCTTTCTGCTCCAGATTTGTCGACACTCTTGTCTACATTTGCTTTGTTTTGGAACTTGTAGAAGATTAACAATTGTGTCCCTCTAAGGGTCACAAGTCCATCCAATCCTTTCTGTGTTCTTGACCAGCCTTTGTGTTAAGCCACCTGCCTGTTTCCCTGTTGCCATTTTGCCTGCTCCCTTCTTTAAGTCCTTCATGTAAGACTTCAAGGATAAGACAGACTCTGTATTGTAACAGGTCAATAAATCACTATTTTGCATTACTCTGAATGTCATCATCTGCATTTGGATCCTTTTTCTCCTTCCTGCTGCCAAAATTGTGACCATCTCTTTCTACCTTAGCCCTTTTTTTGGGACTTGGAGATTAACCGTGGTGTCTCTCTTAAAGGGTGATAAGTCCATACAACACTTACTTTGGTTTGGACATACCTTTGTGCCACACTACCTGCCTACTTACCTTTTTCAATGATGTCTTTCTTCTAGCCTAAAAACTCTGCCTTGAAATGTTCAACTGTCCATACAGTAACATTAAAGTATCATATCGTAAAAGCACATAAATTACTCTTCTGCATTACTGTAAATACCGCTGTCTGCATTTGAGTCCTTTCTTTCCTGCCTGCTTCTAAAGACACACATTTTGACACATATATACAGTTATATCTCTTAGGGTTATAAGTCAATCCAATCCTTGTGTACGGAACAAATAGCTGTGTCTGTACGTTTATTTGCAGTGAGATTTAGACTCCACCAGGGCCCCTCCCTTACCCCATCTGTAACTGTGAGTAAGCACCTGTCACACAGCCAGGCTCAGTATGTATTCCAAGTGTTCCCTGTAGAGTTCTTAATATGTACATTGGAAAACAAATCAAAGTTGAGGGAAGTTAAAACAATCCAAAATAATCTCTTCCCCCCTGAGAAGTAATTAGATACCTCTCTCATCTGGCAACATTTTAAAATAAGCATTCAAGAAATAGCAGTGTGGCTTTGTGTTTGCATTTCCCCAGAGGAGCAGCAGTTTTTTTCTCGATATATTTGGACTGACGCTTGTTGGGTGATACTCTGAAAGGGGGAATTTCCCATGTCAGAAGGAAATCAATTATTCATTCAGTGGCATGGAGGGTTGAGCAGCACCCTGACAGCTGCAGAAGTAGCTCTGAGATTAGGGACAAGTATGGAGTGTTGTGTGTCTCATGTATATTCTGTTACACCGTGCAAACCAAAAACAAATGTGAAAAAAAAAACAGTCCAACAGAATAAAAAAGGAAACGGCATTTCTGCAGTAAGCACCATAAGATCCAATAAAAGGATACTGATGATTGCGCATAGGACAAAATCAAACCCTGGAATATTTCTTTCTTGTTTGTGTGGAAAATCTCACTGCCATTAAGGATGTATTTCTTTGAGCAACATTAATCTTCACATTTCCTCAGTCACCATTATTACATCTTTTCAGCAGAAATGACTCTAATTCAGCTTCACCGGGAGAGCTACATTTCTCTCCCACCCATGTGGAGTTTTTGTTTATTTTTCTATTCTCATGTCATGAATTTTTCATCAGCCACTTGATGAGACATTTCATGTGTTTGGCTTACAAAGCACAGTAAGCAGTCTTCGGGTGGGGGATTAATCCTACGGTCCCGCTGCTACAGTGGCTTTTGAATACAGTTGGCAGGGTCTCTTGGTAGCTTAGTGTCTGTTTGACCATGCTTTGGTAGAATGGTCCTTTCAGGAGTCATAGTGGTTTAAAAAAATGTGACTTTTTGTCATAAAGGATACTCCACTGACTTAGCATTACACTGATAGGGGCGGCTGTGGCTCAGTTGATTAAGTTTGTCGTCTCTCAACAGGAAGGTCAGGGGTTCAATCCATAGCTCCTGAAGGCACATGTCAGATGTGTCCTTGGGAAAGACACTTAACCTCAAGTTGCTCCCCCTGCTTTGTATGAATGTGTATGAATGGGATTAGTTACTCCTTATGGTCACTTTGCACAGCAGCCTCTGCCATCAGTGTGTGAATGTGTAGGTGTGACATGCGGTGTTAAAGTGCTTTGAGTAGTCAGAAGACTAGAAAAGAGCTATACAAGCTCAAATCCATTTACCATTTACTGTTGTTGGGCATTTTATGGGTAGTGGCTCAAAATCTCCACAGCAGAACCACACATAATATCACTTTCATTTTACTTCTTTTATTGTTTGTCCCTATCCTTCTTCCTGCATCTTCTTCATTTTTCAAGCCCAGCACAGTTTCATTAGATGGCTGTTCATCATGAGTCTGGTTTTGCCCAAGATGTCTGCCTCCTTTAAAAGGAAGTTTTTTCTTGCCACTGTAACTTTGCTAAATGTTGCTTCGTGCTCATGAAGGATTCACGTGGGGTCTTTGTAATGTAGCAATGAGTAAGGTCTTTTACCTGCTCTTTTGTGAAGTGTCTTGATATTGTTTGTGATGAATGAATTGGCGCTTTACAAATCAAGATTGATTGATTGATTTTCTTGCCAAAAATCACATTACCACAGTGCAACTAAACCACCAATGGTTTGGTCAGTGGTTTAGCTGTGTTAAGCTAGTTGCGGCTAATGAGGCTTAGAGCTGCTGGCCTTGTGTGATGATGAGATGTCTACTGTTTTTTGGAAATCATTTTTTTGGAACGCCAGGTCCCAAGATCATTTAGAGTTTTTAGCCTTTTTTTTTTTTAGGCCCTAACTGACGACTCAAATGACATCACCTGAGGCAGTGTTTGCATGTGTCGTCACAAAGACATGGGAACTGATTTTGGGTGTAAAGGGGAGTTGCTCCTTAAATCTCAAGTTTTTACATTCAACTATCTTTCAGTAGACACTTTTAATATAAAAGATAAAAATATATGTATCCATGCTAGAAGCATTATTTTGTGGATTGAGACCACAAATCTCAGCAACTATTGGATGTCTTCAGTTGAAAACTTCTACAGTGATATTTCATCATTTATGGTACGCAGATGTTAAATTATGGGCTTGTTAGCTTTTTATTCAGGGAATCACTGAGCATGACTTCATATGCATAAAAACATGGTCCCCTGAATGAAGTCAAGGCTTATTATTCACACTGTCACATCGTTAAAACGGCTCAGTTCTGTCTGCATTTCCTTCGTGTCATTTCAAGGACAGTAACAAAAGGAAAAACACTCAGGTTGAATTTATTTTCACAGGTTCTATGTAGACAAGAGTGAAAAAAGAAGAGCCAGATGTGGAGAACAAAAAAACCCCAATAAAACCTCTCATTTTCCTTTTTTTCTAAGCTAATTCTGATCGGAGCGCATGCCGACACAAACCAATTAGGAAAGAGGAAAGCCCAGGAGAGGTCAATGGGCTGACTATTATCTAGCTGAGCCAGAAATATACCTGACGAGATCTGGGGCACGATTTAGGTCAAGAGAAAAAAAGACCTGAATCTTACAAATGTGGTCTGGGGGTCAACAAGGACAGGTGGATGTGATGGGAGAAATCCATTTCTTCCTAGTTGCCACTCAGGAAGCAATCATACTGTGTTTGTGTGTGACTTTTGTTTCTCGACAGACAAAATTTGCACCACAGATGTGTCACACTAGCCGTGTGTAATGGCTAAAGGAGGCGAAGTTCGCTTGGCATCTGGGGAAAACTGTATTGACGCGAAGATGTCTGCGTATCTCAGAGGTAGAGACTGGAAACCAATTTGTGGGACATTTGACCCGTCTGTGGTTGGACTGTATGACCTCGCTAACAATAAAGGACGGACCCTCCTCCAATACGAGCGCTGTCGGCACTGATTCATTAGAGGAGAAACTGTAGAGACGCAGAGATCTATGACCTCAACAACTACCTTTAGTTGACAGAAGGAGACTCATTTTTAAAATGTTGGGTAAAAACGTGCACACTTACAGTGTTTGTGTTGTGTCTGTACTTTACAGAAGTGATTTATGTTCAGTAAAAAGGCTTCTCCTTTAGTTCTCTTTATTTTCACCCTGAGATTGATTCTGTATCGCAAAAAACTGTGGTGCTTGAAAGGTTGAAGTTCACTTCTTGAATCCTTGAAATGGCAAACGTGATTATGTTTCTCATTGTAAATAAAATAATGTTGTTACCTTGTTAGGATCATTACCCATCATATTTAGCTTTGCAGTGTCATTACTCTTACTAATGTCAGGACTCATGAATGTCCTGTGGCAGCAGCTTTGTTTAAGTTCTGTCTTAAAATGATTCACACTAAACCAAACATTAAAACTAGTTAGTTTGACACTCAAGTTGTGTCAGGGTTCGGTTCCACCATGGGGAGTTAAGGTTCATCTTACGTAGTAGTGCGTAACTAATATTGTCTCAGAAATGACGTGTTAACTCCGGACCAATCAGCTAAAGCATTTTTTCATAATGCAGTGTTTTTTAGGGTTTCCTCACATGACTAATTGTCTCTCAACAGACTGACAGCTGAAAATAACTTGGTGTTTAAAGGCAGAATGTTCGACATTTTACTCATAAATAGAGCAGAAATCAAGTATATCCTGTAAATGTCTCTCTGAGTCATGACTGTCTACAAGGAGTGAGAAGCGTGAGTCCTGCTAGCTGTACTGTTGTCAGGCTGTGTTTACATCATGTTTACATGGACGGGACGGCCTTGTGTATAAAGCTGTTTGAGTCAAGGACTAGAGAAAAGAAGAAGAACATACTCACTGCTTATTTTGACGTCACGTAAGTGTCTTTAGATCACGGTCATTCTGTGTTTAATTTATCTGCAATATGAAGCTACGAGCTAACCAAAGTGTGCTAACATTAGCCTGCTAACACAACAATGCAGACCACAGGAAATTGCAGCTCGAGCAAAGGACAATTTTGTCCGCCGCTTGTGCTTAATGATGCTTAAATATGGTGCGTTGTAATTCACAACTCCTTTATGCAAACGCAAGTGTAGAGGGGTTGGAGGTGTGTTGCTGGAGGAGAGCGGAAGCTTCAGAATAGCGGAGATGTCACCAAACAGCAGTTTGTTTTGGTTTCATGCTGGTGCTCAAGGGCGACATCTACTGGATCAAAGAGTCGCACATTCTTCCTTTAACTGTCGTTAATCAACAAATGGTGCATAAAATGTAGTAAAATAAAGCCTACACCCTCGATCTACAGCCGGTGTAAACTGTAAGTGGTGAAATCTTTAACTACAACATAAGGTCATTTAACGGTACTCTGCTGTTGGACAGATGGAATTATCTAGGCACATGGAAATCGAAAGCAGGACTATTAAACAAAGCCACCATACATTTTTGAGGAATGTAATTGATCATGGAAAACACGCTGTTGACGCCAAACAGCCGGTGAAACCCTCTGCACCTCCTCCAAGTTATCCCACCTATCAAACTTATTTTACAAAGTACTTTCTTTACGCCTCCTACAAGCTAGGTGTAAGCTAGGTTGAGTTAAGTTCTAACTCAAGCATACGCTGGAACTATTTGGCTTTTACAACATTATAAATGTTAGTAGTGCGTAAACTCCGTCTTTAATAAGAAATTACTTTCAGGGGTGCTGGTAGCGCAGTGGTAAGTGCGCGAGACCCATGAGCGGAGGCTATGGTCCTCCAAGCGAATCCCACCTGGGGCTCCTCTGTCTCCCTGATTTCCCACTCTATTCCCTGTCCTCTCTCTCCAATAAAAAGGCACACAAAGCCCTGAAAAATAGAAAAGAAATAACGTTGATGTGTGGTGCAACCCAGTGCTGAACTCTCATACTGAGTTAAATGAAAAGTGTTTTACTTCACAATGTTGTCCAAAACTTGACTGTCAGCCGGTATCAAGAATCCCTCAGATACCATCGGGATAAAAAAAAAAAAACATTCATGGCAGGAAAACACTTGTTACTGGTATTTTGGTGGCTGTAATGAACATTTCCCTTTTGTTTATATTTTCCCACATTGTAATTTATCTGAAATGCGTTGACCCTAAACCACATTTCAGACATTATGTGAGAATGAAATTCAAGAAATCCAAGCGATGGGTCATGTCCATTCATAAAGTCATGGGCTTCAGGCTTTATTTGAGTGTTTCAGTATAGCTGATAATCTGATTCTTAAAGCATGTTTAAAAGCTTGTTTTAATATTGTCCTTTAGTTAGGCTCAGCAGAAAATGTACTAATCCATGTGATGTGCTGATTAGACGGTTGTTCAGGTATTTGTTTTCCAACTTGTTTCATTCCTGTTCTGTTCATATGTTCCAGCCTGTGGTGACTGCCAGTCATTTCATTAAGTAGGAAGAGTTGTAAAGTTGATCTTTCACCTGTGATAAGTGAATTTTAGCCACTCGGTCGCAGTGCAAAATTTTGGCATTAACGTTTAGATTTTTTTATAGTGAAGCTTTTTGCATAAAGTTTCCTTTTTAAACATCCAGCAGACAAGAAGGAACATTAGAACTGATTTGGAGTCATTTTTCTGTCAAAGTGATAAATGGAAAATCAACATTTGCTCCTTTGTAACTGTATTTTTGGTCTCGTCTGTCTCCTGACAGAAAAAAAGGTGGGGTTTTTTTATCGCTAAATACTCCGCAATCTTCAGCAATTAGTCGCAGACTGAGTCTGCCATTTTTGAGGGCTGAGAACCAAGGCAGTGAAGTTGGGGCGACATAAAAACCCACAACAGGTTGTTAAATTGATAAACAGTCAGCAGAGCGTAGTGGATTTAGAGTTTGGATGGAAATGTGCCATTGATTCCACATTAAGAGGGAAACCTTCACATGCAGTCACATTATCCACTGCCAATATGGAAAATAGCAGCCAAACGTTAATGATCCATTGGGAAAGATTACAATCCAAACTTAGTAAAAACAGGTGAAGGACTAAGATGATGACCATCACACAGGTAAGATTTAGACTTTCACTTGTGTCCACACGAGTCATTCCATGTGTAAAGAGTGCAAATGTCTCAAGTATCCATTCGTACACCTGTATATGATTCAAGTATCACAATTTATTACAAAAACTAGAACTTTTTTCATCTGTCGTTTTGCCATGCTTTAAGCATATAACAATACAGTATAAAATCTCAACTCAAAAGTAGGAAAGTAAAAGCAAAGATCAAAGATGCTGACGCAGCATTTACAGAAGTTAAGACATGCTGTTACTGTACAGAGAACATTCCAACTGAAACATCTGCAAAATGCGTCATACTCATCAGTGAATTGCATTTTACAACAAACAATCGGATCCAGCCTCATCCAGAGTCTCTTTTTCAAAGTAATTTACAGGAAAATAAACACCAACACTCTGCAAATCATAATGAATGTGCTGAGATTTTTTTTTCAACAGCCCAAGGCACTCAGGCTCCAATGTTGGCAATAAATACGTCATTCTTTTACACAAAATCACATCAAGCGGGTGGTGGCAGGGAAAGAAGAGTGAGAAACTATGTCGTCTATTTTTATGATCTCTTGAAGAACTCATTCCTTTTGAAGAAGTCCACCTTGGCCCCCTTTTTTCACAGTGAAAATCCCTGGCAGTCGAGACAAAAATAAGATGTTTGCAGTCCTTTTGTTGAACTTTGTGACATCTGGTTTGCTAAAAACTACGCGACTTCTTACTGGTCTTTGGACTCCGGCCTGTCATTTTGGTCTCCGAGCGTCTTCTCCCATCGGCTGCTTTTTCAAACCAAACCTCAAGCAGCCCGAGAATACCACAGGATGCCAAAGTGTCAATTTCCTGTGATCTTTCAACCCAACATGAGAATCTGGTACAAATCTATCGAGTGTCGACGAATGACATTTTCAAATATCTAACAAATCCAGAAAAAATCCTGATCTTTCGTTTAGTTTACCGATGCTGTGACAGAGAAGTGGCTTGAACACGTTGACATTCTCTTGGCTGCTGCTTTTAGTTGAGCTGGCGACATGCTTCAAATGTCCATTTGGAGGCTCCTCCGTAAATATCGAGGCTCGTCTCCATCCAGGCAAATACGTTGCCCACTTGGGCTTTGCTGCTGCAAGTCGCTAGATTGTAAATCTCCCCCACGGATAGTTTCCGGTCCCAGATGTGAAAGTTTGCCAGGTCTCCTACGAAAGCTTGCGTGGCGTCGAAACCTCCTCCGAGTGTGTCCTGTGGTGGAGACAAATGGATTTAATCAAGGATGGTATGATTTTGTTTCTTTCTTCTCTGAGGGCTGCTTCATGAAAGAACTAAGATACTTTTGGATTAAGGTCGTCAAACTTTTCGATACCACATGGTTTCTTAAAACAATGTGATCTCCCTTATTTTAATGATTGATAGTACCGAAGCTTTGAATTTAAAACAGATCTTCAGTCAGATTTCTAACCAAAAGCTGCCGCATGTTTAAGGGAGAGCACTGTCTTAATTTTAAATGTACAGTGTGCAGGAGTTTTGGTCCTCAAAAAAATAGAAATAACCCAATATCGGGTGCCTACGACTTCTATTTTTGGATGCCATGACATTGAACAAGGTTTGAATGTTGTTGTTTGATTTTTACTAGAATTGTATCCAATTCAAAAAATCATGGCAACCCTATTTTAGATTATCTGATTCTTTTTAAAAGACAGTACATCTTAATTCAGCTGGGAAATATCTGGTCACCTTAATGAACCTATTATGTGAATTTAAGCGTGGATGTTTCTGCAAATTGAAATCTAGTATCATCTCATTATCTCCCAATGAAATGGAATAATTACTTTTCCGCCTTGTTAGATAATTTTATGCATCTACCTGTTATATTTAACAAAATCGTTTTTCCTGTCCCAACATCTTGTTTCAGTGGATCAAGTTATATATAAGTTCCCAGTGGAGTTATTTTTGGCTTGAAACGAAATCTATCTCTCTTTCTTTCTGCCTCTTCCTCTGACCCTTTCTGTGACTCATTAGGTTGCTGCAGATGGCTGTCCACCAGTGAGTGTGGTTCTGCTCGAGGTGCAGATTCTTCTTTGTTCCTACTGATTAGTGGATTCATGTCTTTCTCTCTTAATAATATTACAAATAGTTAACATTATGTGCACATGGTGTCAACTTAATGGCAACGTGACATCTAAGTTGGGCCAGTCATTTTTCTAAAAGTTGAAAAAAAAAAAGCTGTGAAATAAGTGACTTATCATTCTTAAGTTGGCACCCTTTTTTACAGTGTATGTTAAGTGTTATTACTTGTATCTTCGTATGGGGCTTTAAAAAAAGACTTGATTGGAATTTGTGGTGTGTAGAGTTTACCTGCTCTTGACCGAGGATCAGCAGGCCTTGTGGTTTGATGGGATGATAAGGAGCCAGATTCTCTCCACTCCCTCTCCGGACGCCATCCTGGAAAGCTTCCCAAACACCATCCCGCGTGGTCCAGGTCACGCAGATATGATGCCACTTCCCATCGTTAATGAGAAAAGGCAGCTTTGCAACCTAGAAGACGATACGAAGTCAAGAGTTTGAACAAACATCTTAAATCACTGTTAGAATGTATTTCCACTTTTCCTTTCCATACCTTGTCATTGATCAGGATCTCCATCGGGTTGTTCCCCCACTCTATAAGGACCAGCTCGTTGGCCTGACCCGGAACTGCGTAGGAGAAAGGCGTGCCAACGCCGGGGGACGCGTTGGATTTGAGCCACATACACACGGTGAGGGCGTACATCTCAGGCAAACTCTTCTTCACTTTGGCGTACATGTAGTTGGTTCTCAGCGGGAACGTGAGCTGAAATTTATCCAGAGGCCTGCTCTCCCTTTGACCTGTGGAGAGGACAAGGAAAATTCTGCTTCAGCATCACATCATTTTTGCTTTTTTAAACGCAGATATTCACACATCCTGGGGATTTACGCAGGAATTATACCGTTACACAACAAATCTACAATCATGACGCTCCAGATTCGCTTTAATCTCGCATTACAGATCTGCCACAGGAGTGCTGGCGTTGTTAACCTTCATCTCATGTCTTCCTCTCCCACCACACCTCTCTGTTTCACTGCCATAGGACTTTATTTTATGTTTGGCACTAGAGGTGTACCAATCCAAGAGCGCAGCAGGACGGTATTTAAATTCCCAAATGGCCCCCAGAGATCATGCAGATATTGGTCCTTTCCTGCATGTTTAATCTGTATGAATTAGAGCAGCAAACTCACAAATACTGGGCTTCTGCAGCTTTGAGGGGATGAGTAAAACGTTAAATCGACTGTTGAGGTCATAAAAGCTTATAATGCTAAACTGGATTTTCTTGTGTTGTGCCCTCGCTGCGGTTTTGCGCACACACCAAATCCCCCACACCTCATTTTTTCCACTTTTTGCGCTCAATACGTCCCTTTTTTCACAAACTACCTTTCTCAAGGTCGGTGATCCTCTGGTGCAGAGACGTAAGCGTGGACTCCACTCTCCCACGCTGCTCCGTTTCATTCCGGAGCCCGGGCTTCCCCTCCTCGATGCTGTTCACTCGGGACAAAACCTGCTTCTCCAGGTCGTCGATTTTACTCTGGAGCAGATCTTTCAGGCTGTTCGCCTGCACGGAGTTGTTACTCCTGCTGAATTGCTGTCAGAGGGGAAAGAAAATTAAAAGCTCCAATTAAAAATGATTTTGAGGTAAACTATTTTTGAAACTTAGTTTGTATATTTATGTTGCTTTTTATTTGGACACACCAGATGACACATTTCCAATTAGTCTAACCAACGAAACACCAAAATCCGATCTTTCTATATTTTCTTGGATTATCAATATCGTTATTTTACAAGTTTAGATAGATGTTGTATTGGGTCACGGCATTTTTACGCAGTCACACAAAGTGTTCCAAAATGTCCTCAGCCTACCTCCAGGTTTTCTAATCTCAGCTTCAGCGACTGTAAAGTCTGCGAGAGTTGCGTCAAAGTGTCCGCGGGGCCCCTCGATACATCCCCCATTGTATTTTTGGTCCCCGTTTCTTTCCTCCTGCCCCCGGGCTCCACGCTGCCGCTCTGGCTCTCGCACCGAGCCAACTTTGAAGTCAGTTCTCTGATGGTTTCCTTCTGGTTCATGATCGTCTCCTTTTGCTGTAAAACCGTCTCCCGCAGCTGCATCACCGTGGTCTTCAAGTCCTCTCCTGGCACGCTGTTCTGCAAGGTTGCCGCGCAAATGTCCATATCCTTTGGTACGGAGGTGCAGATGAACTGCGTCTGTGCGCCAAACTCTTGACAGGAACTTTCCAAAAGGAGGCATGAAAATAGAAAAAGTCTCCAGCAGATCCCCTTCTTTGTAGCGTGCATGTCTGCGTCTGTCTTCTGGTGGTTTGTTTGGCCCGAAAAGCTGCAGTGACTTCCCGCCTGTGTCCCCGTGTTGTTGTTAAACTCCGCCTGTGTGGAAGTGCAGCGCGCTTTTATACCGAGAGCCCGGTTCTGCGCAGAGCTGCTTCACTGCATCACGACCGGAGGAGGGGAGGGAGCCGCGCTGTCCCTGTTTAATCGGCTCCAGAAAGCGGAGTCACATTCAAGAGATGAAACCTATTTTTTTTTCTTTTAGGCTCCCACGTGATAAATCTTTAATCACTTTGACTATTTGTCATTTCTCGCTGTGGATTATTCATCTGGAAAACGCGCGTTTTGTAAAGGCAGAGGATAGAGGAGGTTTCTTTCGTGGAGGGCTGCCAGGAGAGCCAGCTGTGTTTGTTTGTTTTTTGCGCGCGGAGAAACACACACACACACACACACACACACACACACACACACACACACACACACACACACACACACACACACACACACACACACACACTTGATGCAGATGAGAAATCGCAGCAGTGTGTGGTCCCCGCAGATTCAGCACCAAGGACAGCTCTCACCACATTGCATTATCACACAGTGTGCGAGCTGCTGCTTAGTTTCACACTCTTCAACTGTTCCCCAATCAGCCTTTATTCCCCCTGTGTTTCCTCTGATCACACATGTTTATTTCATGATGAACTATACACTGGATTTCAAAAGGCATAAATTAGTTTTCAGGTCAAACACACACTGTATTCCCAAAGAACCCACCTCTTCCAGTGGCAATCTGCTCCACACATCACCGTCACAATCATCTCAATAATTCAGTTTCCAAAATGATAATCTGTCCCCGAGCACTTTACCTTTATCTATTATTCAGGAAAGACAATTTTATTATTTTTTTGCACTGCCCACTCTGCTCTTATTTATTCAGCCCGGGTTGGAAAGAAATGAAAACATTTTTTTTAATAAGTAATGAAAACATGTCGGCACTTGGATTAAAATTGATTTCTTTTGTGGAGATGAAGATATGCAGGGCGAGCCGTATGCAGCCTGAGAGACAAAGGTCTGACTGTGACAAAAGGATATTAGATGAAGAGGTTAGACAGGTCATGATGTAATTACGATCATCTATAGCAGGTCTCTAAAGCTAAATGCTTTATAGCTGCAGGAGGTGGGATATTAACACAGAACGACCAGTCAAATTGTTGTCAGGAGGAAGGAATTCATCTCATCAGTTCCTCCAGAGTTTCAGCGGCTTTATCTGTGAGGGTTGAGGCCATACATTCCTGATTTTCTTGCAGCTTTATAAATAAAGTTGTATTGCAGGTTGCACTATTTTGAGGCGTCCACAGTTAACGACTTGGACAGCCATTAAAAGCCATCCATTACCTGAGCTAACTGATGACTTCTGACATCACATCAGTCAATTTTCTTGACAATCAATTAAAAAACTGCAGTTCCTCCAGTTTCCACTTGAGGCTGGATACAAAAGATGCAGAATCCCTATCATCATATCATTAAAACTCATAGCTCCGCCTATTTTCAAACAGTGCTGGTCTTAACAGCCAGAGTTATGTACAGTGTACAGGGCCTTTAAGGTGCTATTCATATGCACAAAGGATCATAATATTTATCAGATAAACGCTGTTCTTCTCTTTATTTTGGGTGCTGGGCTGATACAACACCACTGATCAGAGACTATACCATTACAGAGTGAGATCAGGGCTGACTGAAGTTTCTAACAGAGCCCCTGGTTGGAGAAAACTTTTCAACTCAGCCTCTGATTGGTCAACGGGCTCAACACATGAGCATCAGAAAGTGGGTGAAGGAACGCTTACAGTTTTTTAACAAGGAAACATGGACTAATAATCACAAGAAGACGTTGACTGTTGGATTTATCGTAATGAATTTACTGTTGAGTCTCCACAAAGACACTGAATAGTTTGGGGCTGGATTAGAAAGCCCATTGGTCGTCGTCTCTCAACCGGAGGGTTCGATCCCCAGCTCCTGCAGCAACATGTCCGATGTGTCCTTGGGCAAGACACACTTAACCCTGAATTGCTCCCGCTGCTTCGTCGGCGGCGTATGAATGGTATTATTACTTCTGATGGTCTAGCTACATAGTAACCTCTGCCATCAGGGTGTAAATGTGTAGGTGTGACATGCGGTGTAAAAGTGCTTTGAGTAGTCAGAAGACTAGAAAAGCGCTATATAAACTGAAGTCCATTTACCATTAAAGGAAAGGAACACAGCAGAACACAGCTTTGTTTCACTATAAAGGACGTCTCATGCGTGCAAAGCTCAAACGATAAAAAAGTTAACGGAAACTAACAAACTCCGATCTAAATGTAACATTGCAGACATATGGGGAATGATATTTTGAATATCAACAAAAATAATTTAGAGATTTAAATATTGTACAGGTCGTACGGGGATTAGTTGAATTTGCACGAATTCACTGGTTTGCAACTCGGTAACTTCCTGGAGGGACTGCAAAACCAAAGAGAATTATAAGAGCTGCTGCTATATACTATACTCCTGACTGTATTAGAAGGAGGGGATTCATCAACAAAGCAGTTTGAGAGATTTAAATCATGCTCTTAGACATTTCCTGTTACATCACCCCTTCCATAACATCATTCATCTTCAAATCTGCATCATGTTCTGCTACAGTACATAACAGCATTTTGGTTGTAAGAAGTCATTTAGTGATGCGGCATAGTCACAAAGCACATTACGCAAAGCCAAATAGGGTGTAAGAACATGTGACACAACTTATTGTTACATGCATTCACGTATTTGTTGTCTATTGAACGTCTCCTGAGGATTAAGAGGAATGAAAAAGGAAAGAGGGCTTTAGTGGCGTTATGCTCTGGCTGTAATCCAAAGTGGATGGGCTGTTTTTGGATGTTATGAAAAAAACAACAGCGAAGCTTACAGGTGTGAGGGGAAGTGATTTCTTTTGAGCCTTTCAGTGTGATATATTAAAGACATAAGACGAAGTGGATTTAGGGTGATGTAACATGTGGACTCATGTAATGTGTGCTACAGGAGGGCTGCCGATGTCAAGGTTTTGATTTGAGAAAGGAATGAAGGAAGTAACACAGTGGAAGCATTCAGAAAACAGAAAACAGTGACACCCGCTCAGAGTCTCAGTAATGTTTTCAGCTGCATTTCCTTTTGGTGGAGAAAAATACAAACAAACCAGAAAAGACTTTATTAGATGTTATGCAACATGGCCATGCACTCTGGCCCTGTCAGAGTAACCTAACTTTAAGAGCAAGAAATGTGGTAATCATGTTTTTTTTTCTCCATCATACAAACCAACGGGTGAATATCTACAGGTTATATAAGTTAATATCATTCATACCGTGGTCCGTGCAAATACTTGACTCTGATTGGCTGCAGGCCCACAGTTCGTTTCTCGATAATTGCACACGTATGAAGAAGTTTTGCTTAAACTTTCCGTTCACTGTTCAGTATTATTTGTTTTGGACAGATTGGCTGTTTTAAGGCACCCCCACACATTGGTGATTCTTGAGCAGAATTTTATTGGAGGGCCTTCCCACCAGCGCTCATCAACATTATGTCTGCCAGGGTCCTGACGCATTCCCTTGTTAACTTATCTCCTTGACTAACTTTGGTTTTCGCAGCAATAATGCATGCAATGCTTAGCAGGGCAACGAGAGTGAGTGTTGTCTGATGGGGCCTCCGTTAGGGAGGTTTTCCTACTGTCATTGCAAAATGTGCACAGTTTGAGCCACAGCTGTGGTTGAACGTTTATCAGCCCTCAGGGGCCGCTACTGATCTGGGGCCCCAAGCAGTTGCGCCTCTGTTCCCACACAGCCGCTTTGGATGCCCCTCGGTTTGCCAGGTAAACGCCAAACCAGCAGGTGTTGCAGCGATGAAAGCGGTCAAGCGAACTGGTATAACTGATTCTACCCGACCTCAAAAGCCTCGGCATTTTTCCAATAAGCTCCAATAAGCTCCAGTAACGTGGTTTCATCACAGCAAAGAATCACAGAGAGTAATATGTTCAACTGTAAAAGAAACATACAACCCCCAGCAGAATCACACTTCTACCACATGCACAGGACAAAATCCGCAAAGAGATGAGACAAACCACTCTGTCTTTAGGGGGCGCCAAAATTGGTACAAACAGAAAGTTCCTCACTGGAGCTTTAAATAATAAGCAGAAAAGACAAAGAACTACTTTCAATAGTGTGATATTTTTCTTTAAAGTGGGGTTTATTCTACTGTATGTACTGTATAATCAGGAAGACGAGATGAGACATCAACTCCCCCGTGGGACCATCTTTGCAAAATGTCCAAAGTCTGGCTCTCATTAGGAATTCATTATTCAGCACTTCCCACACAAACAAGTCCCTGAGCCATATGCTTCAAGAAGAAAAGCCTTCACTCGTCTGAGAAACATGCTGTACCTTCTTCCATCACCTCTATACCCTGCAGCCCCCCCCACACCCCCCGCAACAGACATAAAACCCTCCTCTAGTAGCCCCTTAAATCACACTGTTATTCTGCAGCCTTCCTAGTCTCTCCGTATTTTCCTCTGCATGCCACAAGTTCACTCTGTAAGCATATCGAGTAAGAAAAAAAAAACACTACCAGCTATTGCATTGCTAATGTCGTTAGCCTCGTGTGCATGAAATAACCATAAGGTTTGGATTCAAATGATTATTTGTTGTTGAAGTCATTGTGCGAGACGTGACGGCACAATAAGCCGCCACACTGTTGATACTAATCTGATCCAAACAGCCGCTTGAAGCTCTTCTCACCCTCGTACACTCTGTACTGTCTCGCTGTCCACCTGTTGTGCTGAACACTACCTCCTTAATAATGCATCCAAACGGTGGAAATGCATTCTCCAGCACTGCAGATCAATAGCTGTAATTTCACATGTTGGCATTCTGCCTCCATTCCTTTTTTTTTTATTCTCCCAGACTTCTTCCCCACCTCGAGCTGTTTGTGATGAAGGCCGTTAGAAACATCCAGAGCTGTTCGTTTTTGTTACCAATTATGTTGCATTTTCAACTTGAGAGTGATTTTGATACTGTGTGAAGCATCAGCGTATCCTTTACTCTATTACTATTTATTATTTATATTCACATTGTGTGCATTACTTTGCACTTTACTGCCTTTGGCAAGTCTGCCGGATGATACACTGCATGTTGTCGTCTCACCACTCATATCGTTCTCTGACAGTAAAGTTAAACCTTATCTTATCACGAGTCTTCTCAAAAGGCTTTATTGCCAGGACAGTGTATGAAGTCAGGGAAAGGGATGAGAGAGAGGTGAATGACATGTGGGAAAGTAGCTGAGGGTCTGATTTGAACCCTGGCCACCTGCTTTGAATACGATAGCCTCAGAACATACTGTGTGCAGCATAACTGCTAAGCTATCATCCGTATACTGTTTAAGATGTTTTTAACCGAGTGAAAACATCAACATTAAAGGCCTGAGGAAGCTAAAGGTCACCACAACTGATGTTTTCCATTTTCAGTGTGACCACAGTGCAGAACTGATAAATACTGTACGGCATTTCATCTTTTAAATGAACCAAAGCTTCATTAAACTGCATCTTTTGTGAAGCTGGCCTCAGCCATCTTCATTCCCTCCTTTCTCTCAGCAGAAGAAAAACACAGCTGCCATTTTTTTGGGGTCACTAGAACTTTAGCATGCTGCAGCTGGTTAGAGTGAGGAAAATGTCATGCAGTTAACAGCACAGTGTAGAAAAAGAAATACCCCAGAGAGGCTAATTAAAAACCAAGACATTCTTAGACATAACACCCCCCCTCCGTTTTTTAAGTTATCACCCTCATGTGCTGCAGAGGGAGTTTCCCATACTGTGTGATTTCTGTCCTTATGTTTTATTAAAGGTTGTGATTTCATTACGTGTTTTCTTCTGCGTGCGCCGAGCGACCGTCTGAAATTGATACGATGCATCATCTGACATCTGAATCATTTCCTGTGCTGATGTGACAGAGTTCCCTTCTGCAGAGGGAGATGAGAAAATATTTAACGGCGTTAAAATGGGAGTCGTTTTTTTTTCCACATTGCAAATAGCATGTGACGATTAGATACAGGATCCTTAAATGTTCTGTTGTGCATGGACAGTTTCTAATCTGATCTGCTGTCACACGCCTGGACACACAGTATTATCAGATGTGCCGTATTAAAAGAGAACTTTATCATCTGCTGTTTGTGTGTGAATCCACAAACTGGCTTATGGTTGTGAACTGATTAAAACGCTCTCTTGTGCATGTTTGGATTTTATAGATTATCAGTTTTTATGACTTCAATACTTCTTCTTCTCTGTTTATGCCGGGGGGGTTGTTGCATCTGTGTGTACATAACTTTCCCACAGTGATTTTAACCTTTTACCTTCTCGATAACTGCACATAAATAAGAATGATTTCAAGTGACGTTTTTTTAAACACTACTCTCAGAGGCATAAAAATGTCCAACTTGTTTTTTAGGAGACTGTCTGTATTTGTTCCTGTGTTCAACCTTTGTCTGTTTATTGTAAACTTGTAATAGACAGGAAACAGATACAATAACATGAGCACTTAATTAAATTAAAGGGGAATTCTGTCATTTTGAGCAGCATTTTTTTTGGGGCCATTTTTGCCTTTATTGGACTGGACAGCTGAAGAGAGAGGGGATGACATGCAACAAAGAGCCGAGGTCGCATTCGAAGCCACGTTGGCTGCAACGAGGACTATAGCCTTTGAACACGGGGTGCGTGACATAACCGCTAGGCTACCGGCAGCCCTTGAGCAGTATTTGTCCGTGGAAGTGTTACTTAGCTTGTGAAAACAGCTGTATGATGTCTTATGTGGCTCAGAGGCAGCATGGTCTTTTATGAAAAAATAATCCTGATGATGTCATAGTGATGTAATCAGGTTTATCTTAGTTTTAACTTGTAGCCTTCAAATAGCAGAATTACCATCCCAAGTTGCAATGCTGTGTGGTCAATGAGAATAAACCAAACAAGTGAAATTCCTGTTATGTGTTCACATGCCTGTCCGCATAATTTGTACATTTTATCGTTAGCCCTCACCAGAATATAATTCCACATGGAGAAAAATGTAGGTGAAACCGAGTGGGGACGGTACTGACGGTGTGTTCTGTCCACCGGTCATCTCAACTCAATTCAGCTGTATTTATATACAGTAGTACTTTTCATACATTTAAACATGCTCACCCCAGTGTCAATGCTAACGCTGGTTGCCATTTCGCAGACACTGAAGCTTCAGTGTTTAGCCAGCTCTGCATCTGTCTTGAAACCTTTCTGCGTTCTAACTTCTCTCTATTTTTCAAAAGCATCTCCAATATTCATCCTAGGTTTACCACGTTTTTATTAGAAAAATGCAGAGGCTTTTTAGGTCGCGTAGAATCAGTTCTGTCTGAGCCAGTTCGCTTACCCTTTTCCAACTGGTCTCATATCTGGCTAAATGAGGGGCGTCCAAAACGGCCGGGTAGAGTTGCCTTAAAACTGCCGACCTTCTTTGGTCAAAACAAGTACAAACACAGGACCAGTGTCTAAACTTAGAAGGAGGACATACTGGCTGCTGCATTGTCAGAGAAGCCAGCACTTCAACATCGCATGTTTCCTTAATGTCTGACCATATAGTAAGATTAAAAGTTTTATGATGTAATTTAGTATGTATATTGCTCCTTTAATATAAGGTATGTTAGTTCTGATCACAGAATTAACATTATAGTAACCTCATGTTTGTTGTTTACATCCCACACAGCCTGAGCTCTCTGGTTCGCCCTCTACAGGTATCCTCCAGTAACACATGTAGCCTAAGTCCAGTTTATAGACAATAACGTTCATGACACCGCTAGTTTTATACGCAAAGGAAAGGTTTGAGTGAAGTATATCTGCTTAAAATAGACTAAGTGAAATGACTCCAGTCTACAGCTGCTCCTCTTTGCAGATAATTCCCCTCATATGTTGTGTTGGCTGCATGTCGGGACTTTTGATAGTATTGGTCACTTTGTGTGATTCAAGATGTTACCCAACTTTTGTCGCTCTGATTGAAGCTGTCATAGGATTCCCCATGTGATTTTCCATGAGGCTGTTTTATTATTTCGCCCAAAGGAGGTCTACTTTACGTACATCTTTAGAATGTGAGCTTCAGATTCCTGTACTCCGCGTCACAGCAGCATTGATTTCCCTTTGTCTTCTCATTGCCGTTTCTATTGTTTTTTACCGTTTGGGATGAAAACAAGCAGCACAGTGGTCTTTCAGTACCCTAAGGCTTGTTACATTATGAGTTAGACATCAGAAATTCTCCGTTTCACATCACAAATGGCCTTGTGGATTGATTTCAATCTCGGCTCAGATTCCATCAGCACCACTGAAGGCTGGCTGCAGTTTTCTGCAAACACTGTGTTGCTCATATTTATTACTTTAGTACAAACAGCTCTTGCTGCTTTCTGACAGGAGAACTTGTTCTTCCTACTTTAAGATGAAGCCTGCTTAAACATGAATGTGAGTTATTATTGAACTTAATCCAAGTGAATTCAGCCCTTCTGAATCATTATACAGCATGCACGTGATGGATATTTCCCCCTTTGCATTCTGATAATCCTTAATTGGTTTTATGTTTTGCATACAAAGTAACAGATGGAAAGTTCAGCATAATGTCCGAATGGTATGTAAATGATGAACGCCAAGCATATACTAATGTATTCTAACTCTAAGTCAGTACATTTTAAAAGATTCAACATTGTTTGTGAAAGCAGCATTACAGTATTTACCGTACTTATTGTAACCACATGATTACATATTGCATGTCAATGTTTATCCTATATGTTTGAGTCATGTATCCATGGTGAGCAGCTAGCCAGGCATGAGCAGTGTGTAGGTGGGAGCCTCATACTCGGCTGTCAACAAAGCTGTGGAAGCATGAAGTGCTGTCAAGAGATGCAGCCTAATGAAGGGATGTTCTCTATCTGAGCTACACAAAGGGAAAGTGACTGAGTTGCTCAAGGCCGCCGTCTGGCACCTTCAATCTGCAGCAGAGGAGGGCATAAACAAAAAAGAAAAGGTTACTAAAGAAAAAGTTTTACCTCACTAACTTATTGAGAGTCAAACCCACCCACACTATGCTAGTAGAGGAAGGATTCCTGCCTGTTTTACTGATCATCAGCGATTGTAAATCATAGACAAAAGACTTCTGCTGTAAGTCTCAAACAATTGTGTGTCTTCAAGACTTCTGGTTTGAGTTTTTTCTTAAACATTCTGCTTAAAGCCTCTTTCCAGTGCTATGTAAAATCAGTGTCTCACTGAACTGTCTTAAAGACGTTAAATCCTAGATGGAGTTAAACTCCTGGAATCTCAAGCACAAATTAAACGGAAATCTTTGTTATTGGAAAACCTGAGCTCCTGCATGGCATTGATTGTGTTCTTGGCCTGTTGGCCTCCTACAGTCACCCTTCTGTCAAACGGCTTGGTGTGATTTTTGACAGCTCTTTCAAATTGACCAACCGATTAGCTCTGTTCTCAAGACGAGCTTCTTGAGACTTTTGGGGAAGGTTAAAGGGTCTCGGAGCGGGGAATGACGTCACACCCGAGTTAACCGCGTTACAGATGCAAGTGGTGCAGAGGTGTTTATAGGCATGATCAAATACCGGATCAGAGTGGATTTTTGGCAAGAAACTTCACCGACATGCTTTGGTCACATCTATGACTTATTTAAACTTGTTTTAAAGGAGCACCATATGTGACCTTTAAAATACACCCACAAAACACGCAAGTGCTGTTTGCATTCAGATAATGCAGGGCGCCTAAACGCAACAACACACCTTTAAATACAATATAAAAAGTGAGAAAATTATCCTTCATGCGGAAACATCCATATATAACCCAGGGGTATCGGGTTGAGTCAGTACAAAAATAGTCCACATATGTTCCAGAGTGGTAGACAAAAAGGGGCCGTCTGCAAGAAGCCTGCACGCTATGAAAGAACAGCCTCATGCACACAGTCACGTACTGTACAGCCTCAGAATAATCTTCTTCCTTTTTCTTTATTTGTGACTTGATTATCGTGATATGGTGAGATTCAGTGCGGCAGATTAAAATTCAGAACATTTACAGAAACGTAGGAAAAAGCTGCAGTATTAGATCCGTAATGCAACTTTATTGTGACAACATATTTAAATGACAACCAATCTAAAGCTACGGGGTCGTCTTCACGTCCTCGCTGGGGTCAGACTCGCTCTTATTCAGCTGACACGCAGCTAGCTTTGATTACTCTTCATCAATCTGTATCTATAAGTATTGTTGGCATTAAAGGCTTATGTGATGTCCAGCAGGCACGACATGGACGACTCTGTCGAGGCCTCAAACTGAATTACGGTGTTAGCACAGGGATGTTATTGTGATGTAATGTGGGAGAGGATCATCTGAAGGCTCGGAAGTAAAGATGTATTGATCCTCCACTGTATCAAGGACGCCTCTTCCTCTCTCCATGTCTCTTTTATGGTGTGTGTGTGTGTGTGTGTGTGTGTTTGTCTTTGTTGAATCTAGAAGTGCTGAGTCGAGGTTTTTAAAAAAGTGGGGAAACACTGCACTTTGTCTCGAATATTTAAGAAAACAGACGGTGTTGCAACATTACATTCAAAAAATGAATGTCTTTTAAGTAAACAAAGTTTTTGAAAAACACTTTTACATTCCTATAAAGGTCATAAATGAAATGAATCACACCCTTATGCTTCTACATGAATCTGATCATCATCATGTGAAAAAAAAAAACATGCTGCATAAATCAGTGCTTCTCCACCTCTCCCACATCTTTTCTCTGTGAACCTTGTGACTCGGCAAGCCTGCGTAAATGTGTGCATAGAAAAAAAAGAGAGCAGGATCAGTGCCTCCACATGAAGGCTCCCTCTCCTCTGCCTCGCATCCGTGTGGAATAATAAAATTGTGTCAAAAAAAAAGTGCAGGCAAATATGTCTGTACGAAGGATCCTTCTGTGGGGAGCGAAGCCGAGATAATAGAAGTTTTTTTTTCTTTTTCTTCTCAACCTCTCTCCTTCATGCTCTCACTGCTTTGTGGTCTCCCAACACAGATTTAACCACACAATTACCATTTTCCTTCGCTGAACGCTCTCATTCCCTTACACCATTTAGTCTTGTTAGTGCAATGACCACTCCCCATAGAAAACAGCTATCGCCACACGCACACACACACGCACACACACACACACACGCACACGCACACGCACACGCACACACACACACACACACACACACACACACACACACACACACACACATTTACACTTCTGCCAGGCTTATCTCAGGCATGAACCAGAAAGCCCCCTCCTCTCACGGCAGCATCAATAATACAACAGAAGCATACCCCCCTCCGCCCCCACACACAACCTCCACTTGCTTCTAAAAATAGACCTCCTTTTTTGTTTAACATTTTATTTTCCCCTTCTATCGCTCTGTCTCTTTACCCTTTTTTTTCTTTCTTCCTTGTCTTGAAAATAGGTGATGAGAAAAGATGTCAACAGATGAGTGTACGTTTCCACCTCCCCACTTCCTCCTAATCGTGTATTCTGTCTTTCCCCAATCTGTCAAACCCCATTTCACCAAACTGCCATCTACACTGCCAAGTGGTTCCTCTCCCCTCAGGCCTTACGTACCGTTCCATGTGTTGACTTTTTACTTTCTGAATGTAAACACCTGGACTTAGGCTTGGGCGATAAAACAATAACCATAATTATCGTGATGTAATTTTTCTCAATATAAATACTGAAAATGTTCGATAGATTTAAACATAGAATTAAACCACCCAACTGATGGGGAACGGGGTGGGGGGGGACAAACAGCCAATCATGTCACAGGGATATGGGTAGGCGGGCTAACATTTGGAGCGGAAAGGAAACACAGGTGAAATGAGGAGCTGAACGATGGCGACACTGAAGAAAACTCTGAACCTACCAGCTCAAAGCAAGGAGAAAACATCGACGACAAGACGACAAGAAAGGCCACTCACCTTCAGGAGTTTGGAGATATTTTGGCTATTTACAGTTCGACAAAAACAAGTCACATGCTCAGTTAACTGTGCCGAAGACGAGTGCAGCTAAAACGGGCAACATCACGAACCTTTTCCAGTGTTTGAAACAATAACACACCGAAGGAAAGAAATCACCAAACGAGTGTTAGTGTGGACCGCTTTGTAAATAATATAAACAGTCTATGGACCCTCAGTAAGCACCGGGCCAGTAGGCTCGTTTTTGTCCTGCACTGTGCTTATGATGGGGAAATGTTCCTCTGATCAAGTAGAGTTTGTCATGATGACAATAAAGAATAATTCAACCACAATGAACCATCTGGTTTCTTCAACTTTCACTCAGGAGCAAAAATCAGCCTAAACATTTATCGTGATAATTATCAATATCGACTGATATGACATTATTATCGTGATAACATTTTTAGTCTTATCGCCCAGGACTAAACCATTTCTGACTTAAAAACCATCAAACTGGTTAAATTCTGTCAAATTTCCTCTGGACTACCAGCTCCACACTAACATGTGTGACGTCAGTGCGAGTTTCCAATAAATAAGACGGGTTGTTTTTGATAGATGTTGAATGTTCATTACTTGGTGGGAGGAATTAACACTTTACGGAGCAGCTTGGAGAGGGAAATGTAAAGAGTTGTTTTGATAAAGTGGTGGACTGCTTGTTGACTCTTTGTGTCAAACAAAAGTATCTGGTCGTGCTCTGCCTTTAAAAACTCGTAGTTACCTTTTTGAAGATGGCACTCCGACTTTCTGTTGGTGCAAAAAAAGTTTCCCCTTTTTATTCTCCCCTATCACACAGTACTTTCTAAAACAAGGTGACAGCATTTACTATCATCATTGAGCGTGAGAACTTTCTACCGTCATCAGCGAGGCAGATCCGAGCAAGAGAGGTGCTCACTGAGGCGAGTGTGTGTGAGTGAGTGTGTGTGTGTGTTCAAAACCCCAGTCAATCATGCATCACACGTTCCATCTCCACATTTCTCTCTTCCCGCTGATCAAATATAATAACTCACAAGTTGGATGCAACTTACTCGCTGCTGTGTGTGTTTTAGAGTTTCTCGCTCCATGGTTCGGTCCTCTGACCTCGCCTCAGACTGACGGAGAGAAACGCTCTGCTGACTTGACTCTGTTTGTTATATAATGGGGCCAAATGGGACACACAGGTAGCTGCTGGTGCTGGATTAAACTCTTACCATCCCTGCCATTAGTTCCTATTTACGTCCCTTCCTTCCTTCGTCCCTATTAAATAATTGTTTTTAATTAACAAGTCACTGTGGCAAATGTCAGCGCTACATTTCATTTCTTTTGGTTGTAATGCTGCCTTTACTCCCTGCATGTTAAACACACTTCTCTCCCTTTGTTCATTATTCATGTCTTTTTAGCTCTTTGCTGCGATACATTCACTTCAAACATTAGTAAGCAATGAATTAATTGTCATTGTTTTGGCCTCATAAATCATTCCAGGTTATCGTCTTTAGATGTTTGCAAACATATTTTCACAGGCGCAACGTAATGAGGTGTGCAAATTGGTTTTAGCAGGGAAGGATTGTAGAAGTATTTGCACAGGGCCACTGTATCAGCTCCGTGTTTACCTGAACCATATCTTTATGAAAAGATGATGAGGCTGTTTCATCAGCAAATATTGTTTGTTAAATGTTAACAATGAATCGCACTGTTTAATAATTAATGAGCCTGTGGCAGAGAGTACATAGTGAAATTTGTTTGTCATTTGATTCCATCACTTTGAACATCTTATTCTTAATTATTACGTGCCTGTGCTAAATACAAGCCCCCTCTGGTTTGCCTCAAGGTCCTGCTCACCCTCCTCCTCTTCCTCCGCTATAAAAACCCACAATCTCTACATGGTCCTTTACTAACGATGAAGAGATGTTTGAAAGAGAAAAATTAAGCTTTTCTAACCAAGTGTCAGAAGATTTTCACCTCTAAAGTAAAAATAAAAAGGGTCGGGATGCCAGCAGGGACTTTACAAAGCGCTGGGTCCACTCACCTTCTTCCTACCTTAAAATCAATCACAGCACAAAAGTCCTCGCTTCCCCAAAGACTCAACTTTTAACTCGAGCTTTCTTTTGTCTCTCAGACACATCAGTCTGTCCACAGGTAAAAAGTTTGAACACAGTTTTCAAATCCAACACCGAAGGCAAAGTAACTCCCTGACAACAATTTTTACAGTAACTGATACTCTTCATGGAAAATTAACCACAATGCCATGCTTCACTGTGTGCTGCGTCAAACGCACGAGAGTGGGCGAAGGCGGGCTTTCCCTTCTTATCATATCACATCAGAGACGTCTATGGGTGTTTTGTTTCAGCAGTCGGTTGTAAATAAATGATTGGAGTACAGTGGTTTATCCTGGATGCCTCTGAGCTGTAGAGCAAAAAAACATCCAAGTAGAGCAAGTGGAATTCATTTGCGGTTCACACGGTTCAGTGAAGACGAGGTTTTACCGCTTGTTGTCTTTCTTTAACTCTTTATGTAGTAAATAGAATGAAACAATTCAGTTGGATATTTACCCTTGCTTCTTGATTTATTTATTACTGATCTGAAACTGAAAACTCATAATGAAAGAAAAACAAAGCCTCCCAGTTTCCATTTTTAATCAGCACCATGATTAAAGATAAATAAACAGTTTCAATGTGTCAGTCATGGCAATGATGCTTAATCTGACAAAATATGTGCATCATATTCACATTTATATGTAGCTTAGTTTGAGCTTAGTGCTTTCATCTAATCAACAATGTTCAGAATGGTATTATTATTCCTGCTTAACATTTTCAGCATTGATATGAAAGTGTTAGCATACTGGCGTTAGCATTTGGCTGGCCTGTTGCTCATCAATCAAACATCTAACCTGCAACAAACACAGAACAAGATATTCTTTTTCCTTGCCGATCGTGGATCTAAGGGCCTTTCACATCTTACCTGTGTGGTTCGGTTAAATCGAACTCGAGTCTGTTTGCAAAGTTAGTGTGGTTCGTTTGCGCTGGTGTAAAAGCTGTCAATCAAACCTTGGTGCGGACCAAACAACTGTACCGAGACCGCTTGAACAGGTGGCTCTTGGTATCCTTTTTTTCAGACTCTGGTGTGGTTTGTTTGTAGTCTGAACATAAAGCCGATGCTGCAGGAAGCATTAGGCTCTTTATTTAACCAGTTACCATAGCGATGGCTCTCTCTATTCCCCATTGCTGAACAAAAGTTAAAGACCACAAGCATACCTAACGGATCTTCAGAAGCAATTTTGTTGGATGAGCAGGTCACGGATCAGTAACATTGATGTGCGCCCTCTCCTAAACTGTCTGTATTAAAATGTGCCACATTTTCAAACTGTATCGTTTTCCTACAGTGATGAATGCAAACAATATTCAAAAACTGATGACAAGAGCCAACGTCAATCTGTGTAGTTGTCTGTTTATTTTGCAATTGGAGCAGCCACAGCCAGGCAGAAGTCTACTTCCAGTATTTTTCCTGCAAGAATTTCCAACCTAATAGGGAGCATTTTAGGATTAGGAAATTTAACATTTAGGCAGAACCAATGCCAATACTGTTATCAGCAACTCCAGTATTTATTCTGTAATAAAAGCTGGAATGTTACAAAAACTGCATAAACAAAAAAGGGACCTGGGAGAGCTCATTACAGAGAAGTAAAACAACACCTGTGGCTGTCTCATTGCAGCTCTCCATTAATGGAAACATATCACATTAGGGTTCTTTGATTTTAAAACCTTACCAGAATTGTCTTCACTGGATACTTTTGCACACTGAATGAGTTAATCACGTTTCTAAGATGTGTTTTATTCATCATTTGTACATTTTTGTCTGTTTTAAACACGGAGTTTAGTCTTTGTCATGTCTAGTTTTAAGATTCCTAAATGTTCTTTGTCCAGTGCCTGACTGTGCTTGCAGCTGCTGTAGCCTATAGTTTCCAACAAAGGATTAAGAAATTATCTTTTTTTAAAGTGATGGATACTGAAAAGTTTCCTGTGATGTGATTGGCTCCTTCTGGAGTGCTTTACAATCCCACAGTTTGACCATGAACATAACAATTCTTCTTCCTCTGTTGTCCCCTGTGCAGATTGTGCAGACATTGGACACAGTTTCCAAATAAATACCCTAATCACCACTCTTGTCCTCTCTGTGTCCTATAACTTCTCTCCGGAGATGGTTGGTAGGAAAACAGAAGGTGAGGGACAGGCAGACCTTCGACACAGGACAACACTGGGACCAGGACACACACACACACACACACACACACACACTCACTCTCTGCTCCGGTGATCGATGACGACAACATTGGTAATGGCCTTAACAGGCGAGCAAGGCGGGCGATCAGTGGCCATCGATCCGATCATCTGGGGAAGCAGAGTATGTCCGAGTTAAAGGGAACATTTCACTGATTTCTGGGACCCCGGTGGTCAGAGGGAAGCGAGCAGAGTATCACAGTAGGTCAGTCTGAGCTCTCTCAACCTCAATTATTTACTACCACACTCTCTCTCCCTCCTTCCTTCCTTCCCTTCCTCCTCCCTTCACTCAATTTATGTCCACTTGCCTGTGTCAGCCTCCACCTCTCATTTTCTGTTTCCACTCTTTCTTCACTCAACTTTGGTTAAGCATTGTTTTCCAATGGTTAGATGTTTCTGCTTGCAGCTGTTCATTCAATTTTCCACTGTACGGATAATTTGTAAATGTAAACACATAAGCCGGATCGCATTAGCGTACAGCCTGCTTAGCTCATGTAAATAAAGGCTTGCTCGGTATATTTGCGCATCAGGAGTTCAGAGAGACTCCGGCTGACGGGCGTATAGTTACACGAGTGGAATTTCATCACTTTAAGTTCTTCAATGTTTATGCTTAGGGCGAATACTAAAAGCCTCTTCTCTCCCTGAAGATTTCAGCGGGCATTCTCCAGTAATACCTCAGCGCAAACAGCTCTTCTGTACATGTAAAACCATGCCTCTATATTTACTCTTTAAAAGCCCTGTTCCCTCAGCATTCAGGATGCAGCACGAACTCTTTCACTGCTTGGATACTCAACAACATTTTATAAAAAGTACCTTGCCATTTTGCTGTATCTATACACCCGAAGGAACCTGTTGTCAAATACCTCCCCTCTTACAAGGAATTTGACATCTACCACAGTAATAATAACTGACATCCTCAGGCACTCAGTACAGATGAGTTTACATTATTCAGACTCTAAGTGTGAAATGGGAGTACAGGCTTCTTTTTCCACTATCCCATGAGCTTGCCGTTGTTAAAACTGAACAGTTTTATTGTATTAGCTTGAGCAAGGATAATTTGATATACCTCTCTGCACCATATACTTTATTTTACGCCGCTACAGTCTATCAACGCCACATTGGCTTTGTTTAAGACAGGCCGTCTATTGCACTCGAGTATTGCAACATTAAGCTGAAATAAAGGTCTCTGAGGCTCAGTTTCCTGCCTGCGCTGGAGACACACCTCACAGCGCTGCAGCTGTCAATTCAAACTCGATGTGCCTCACAGGTGCCAGCTCCACTCTGCCTCTTCTAAGCCTTTGTGCATCGATCAAAGCAAACCACCCCACACCCCCACCCGGCCTGAGACTCAAACTGCAATACTGCACATTTCTGCAAAGTCAAACTGACCAGTCTCTCAACTTACTGAAGGTTCAATATTGTCAAAGGGGCAGAGCAAACCGACAGTGTGAGTGCGTGTGAGAGAGGGTACAGTATGTACAGTGGCTTGTGTGCGTGCATGAATAAATGTGTGGATGATTAAAGAAGTGTATCACTTGTGTGCGATGGTCAAGGAGAAACCTCAAAAAAACACAAGCACTTAAGTTACCAGCAGAAGCATACCGCTTTGGTGTTTTGCAGTATTTTGCTGTATGCAGTACTGATTTGCATAATGTATTTAACACTTAGGAGATACTTCTTTTTTTTGTACTGAGATTGCTTTTAGAACAATTCTTGACAGAAACAGGACTTTGTATGCTATTTAATACAGATCGCAGCAGGCACAGTACCTTGGAGAAGCCTGGGGGTGGGGGCGCAGAAGCTTAGCTGGCACTGGATCAGCATCAAAACTTAGACATCTTCAAAGGTTCTTCCACAAAAACAAACTATAATATCAGTTTATCTTGACAAGACTTGCCCTTGGCATTACCATTTCCATCAGTACCAAGAAGAATGCCAGTTGTCGTTTTAGCATGTGTCCCAAACTGACAACATTTTAGCACAAAAATGAAAAATTGCTTTATAACAACATGATTGAGACATTAAAGTTATTTTGCACTGTGAGAAAAAAATATCTAGTTGAAGAAGTTGTGCGACTAGTAGGCTACTGTTGTTTCCTTTGTATAGGACTGTTCATTAAAGTAACCATGTTTGCCCATGCTATTGTTAAGACACGATAGTCTGGACTGATAGGCTATTTGGATCAAAAACCACTTGTTTGATTGTCAAGTGTTAAACAGACCTTTGTGGTACTCTAAGAATTAAGTCTACATACTTTGGTGATCACCTTTTTCATTTCAGCCCAAACTAACTTTGTTTTTGTTCAAACTTTTGGTTTCGACTACAGTCCCATCAGCCTTAGCTGTAGGCTACTTCAACTTTAGTGGTCTTTACTTAATGTTAGCATGCAACACACTAACTATCATGGTGTAGTCAGTGCACATTTAACCTGCTAAACACAGAATGATGTTGTGAGTGTGTTCACATGCAACCGTGGAAACTGACGTGTGCTAAGTAGCCTCTTTGAGCTGCTAGCATAGCTGTGGGCTCTTAGCTTTGAAACTAGTCCTTCTTACTTTCCTTGTCTGTTAGTATCGGATATTAAACTTGTCAATGATAATTTAATCTCGTTTACAAACCATTCTTTGTTTAAACAAGGACAAAGTTTTCAGCAAGGCTAAAAATGAGCAAGTTAGCTCACAATCTGTGCACCAAATGTACGTCCCAGAGTTTTCCAACATGTTAAAAACTGGAGTCACTGGCATTAGCATTTGGCCGACTCCTGTAGAGTTTCTTTACTTCAAGAAGAAGAACAAACACCATATCAGCATGTATCATTAGGGCCAACCATTAAAGTTTTTTTTTGATGAGTCATGGTTCCTGCTAAGTAAAAAAAAAAAAAAAAAACGTGCTGGTAGAAATAAGACAAAAGTGAGATTCAGAAAGTTAAAACTTTATCATGAACAGTTATTTTCCTCCAAACTTCTCCTGAGCAGCCTTTCAGCTCTGTGCTGTAGTGACTCACCGCGGCTCGTGTGAGCAGGCATCAGTGTGTGCTATTTAAGGCGGCATGGTCACAGTGCACGGCCTGCTGAGTGTGTCTTATCTCTGGTGGGAGAGGTAGATCTGGCTGAGTGGTCACGACCCTCCCACATAGAACTGGTAGAAGGAAAAGCCGACCGCACAGCACTGAGCACAATGCACACTCTCTATGTCAGCGGCTCTTTCGCTGCAATGGAAGCACCTGCTGGGGACTGCTTTCATCTTGTGACCCGTAAATTGATCTGCGTCATTGTCTGTTCCTTTCAATGTTTTGGTTAGCAACAAAAAGAGGCTGTATTTAGAATATTCACATGTGTAGTGCTTCAAAATGTTTCCCTTAAAATGCCTAAAACATTTAGAAGACATGCTGAAAAGGCACAAAAGTTGTGAGTGAATCTTCAGGACGTTTTTAACAGTTGTAAGACATAAACAGGAAGCCAAAGAGACACCCTGTGTTCTCTGTTGGACAAAGTGCTCTCGGCTCTGACCTATCCTGACTTTCTGTGTCCCTGCTAACTTCTGAACTCCCTCAACCCATCGATTTGTCTTTGTTCCTGCTGCTCTGTTTATCTGACCGAGGCACGGCTCGAATCTATCACGGAAGACTTCTCTCCATCTTTTGCCTATGTTTCAAACGGACAGGAATTTAGAGTTCCACTAAGAGCCATTTGAAACTTAAAAAACAATCTCAGCGCCAATGCATATCATTCACATCAGTTATTATTGCCATTGGTTGTTCATGTGTTAGCTGTCAACACCTTAGTAAGGAGCTTATAAGAGAGAATAAGCCAATTAATCGAAGGGATTAGATATTTGATAGTGACCTTTCTCTTTCCTCTGCCGTTAAAGGTCAGTCACTTATTCGACAGAACATGCTTCTTCCTGTGCAGAGTATATTTCAGACTGTCACATTGAACATGTTCCTGTGCGCCTATTATCATGGGAAAAGTGTCCTTGAAACATATGTTCTGTACCTAATTAGAGGGGAGCTCCAGAAAGGCCCAAAGTAGCCCAAAGCATAATGAAAACAGGCATTATGTTCCTAAAAGTTATATACTGTGCTAGTTATCAGGTCAAGACATGTCAGTCACATATTATGATAAAACCAATCTTAGTTGCCCCTCTATGTTAAACATGGGTTGAATATTGTAGATTTTAGAATACATTTGAATGTAGACGTTTACCTGATTAAAGATGAAAAGGCAACAACTATATATGGGGAATTTGCATCCCAAATCAGGAGAAAACTCAATTAGGCAACTATTAAAGAAGTTGCAAAGATAAGGGATTATGTTTAAAACAGCAATGCTGGGTTTAAAAGTTGAGTGATATAAGTTATGTATGAAGAAAAGTTTGCTGTTTGTTTGAGTTTTTCCTCATTTGATGTTCTGATTTGCTTGGTTTGAAATTGATAAAAAGTAGTTTTTAAAAATGGACAGGAGAATGCCCGCTGAAAGTGTTGGTGCAGTGGTTAGTCTGCGCGCACCCCATGTAAGGAGGCTATTAGTCCCCATCCAACCTTTGGCTCCTTTCCCACATGTCATTCCCCGCTCTCTCTCTATTGTCTTATTTCTCCAATAAAGGCATAAAAAGCCCCTAAATCAATCTTTAAAACAAAAATATATACAGTATATTTGAAGGCCTGAAGAAATGAGTAATTACAGAAGGAGAGCCAATTCAAAGTTATATGTAGCAGGAAAATATATTGAACCTCTTATTTTTGATGTGTTCTCATCCCCTTGCTTTAAACTTGAGAAGGTTCTTATGAATCGTTCTCTGAGAAGAAGAAGTAAAGTCTCTGATTGGAGCAGGAGAGCTCTGGCACAAAGCACAGCACCCTAGATGCATGTTGTTAACCCAGATCTTCACTAAATCAATACTGGGGGGGTTGGACTTCACAGGTCTCCTCTTCCACACTGATAGCCTATACCTGAGCTCGACACAGTTGTTTGTCTTCATGCAACTTATCCTTTATCTGCCCCTGAAAACACACAATGGAATTAACCCTGAAAACCGCCTCCTTAACTTTCACTTTTTCTCCGAGTGAGAAAGCAAAGATTTTCAGTCGGAGATCCTTCAAATTTCCCCAAACATTCGGTTTCCAAACTGAAAGCTCGCATTTATCCTGACAGCCCACTGTTCTAGTTTTCTCAACAGTACTCTTCGTCATAATATATCAATTCACAAGATGTTTTTTTTCGGGATCTCCAGCTGCTTAGTAGAGCTTCCAAGAACCAACTTGTCAAAACAACGCAGAGTTATAAAGCAGTGTGGCCTTGAAGGGAGAACACATCAATACAAACCACAGCGAGAGCTGATCCAACATGATGCCATGTGCACAGTGAGCAAAAATTTGATACGAGGCAATCCATTAAAAATTGACTACACGTCATCAATAAAACCTGTAGAGCTTCACTGCAGTCCTTGGAACTAGAACAGACCCAAAATAAGATTAGAGTAACACCAATGTGAGTTCAGGTATCTCCGAACCCAAAACTCTGTATTTAAAAGAGTTAACATTTATACCAGCTGCACCACAGAACGCCACAGGAAGCTTTGTCTTCCTGTGATCCTCAAACTGTACAACTCCTCCTCGTTCTGCAGCAGGAAAAATGAAGCATAACTTTTTGTATCACCTGCGATAATACTTTTCTTGTCATTTGCAATAATAGTTTTCATACCAAGTGCAATATTGCTTTTCAATTCTGGGCTTTATTAAAGGAGCAATATGTAAGATATCTACTGAATGAAATCATAAAATGACCTCACTATATCATCAGACATTAAGGAAACATGCAATGCTGAAGTGCTGTTTTTTCTGTCAACAGTGCAGCAGCCAGTATGTCCTCCTTCTAAGATTCGATTCCGGACCTGAATGGTCTGATTTTGTTTTGACCAGAGAAGGAAGGCGGTTTGAAGGCACCCCCACACGGACGATTTGGACGCCCCTCGGTTTGCCAGGCAAACGGCAAACCAGCAGGTGTTGCAGTGATGGAAGCGGGCAAGTGAACTGGTTCAGATACAACTTATTCTACTGACCTAAAATAGCCTCTGCATTTTTCTAATAAGCTCCACGAGCAGAAACCTGGTAAAACTAGGATAGAGGGGGGGAGTCCGCTGTCTTGCTCAAGGGCACCTCGGCATTGCTCATGTTGGGAACCGGCGACCCCTCCAGTTCTCAACCCAAGTCCCTACAGACTTAGCTACTGCCTCCACCATGATATGATACTTCCCATTTTGTATTCACCATTACTTCTCATATCATGTGCAATAGTACTTTTCAATACAACACATTATTCATGTGCAATATGATACAAGTCAAGTCTTTACTACCTCTCTGTATGGATGCCAACATTACTTCTGTACTAAGCCGACTCTATCTGACTTATTCTACATCTGTTGATCTCCTATTTTGGGACAGTTTCTTTTCATCAAAGCCTCATCCACTTTACATTTGATCAAACACTTCATGATTTTGCATTCAGGGTATTTTTGATGTTCTTGTGTGATACTCTTATTTTGTCCTGTGTGTATTGTTGGAGCAATCTGGCTCCAGAGTTTCCTTCAGGATTAATAACAGTTCTGTCTTATCTTGTCTTATCTTAGCTGGAGCCATGTGTTTTCTCAGTCACATGCACCCTCCTTCTGTTTATTCATGAGTTCATGTTTCCATCCAGACAAGAAGAAACAAAGTTTTCCCAGTAGAGGTGTCATGAGTTACACAAACAAATACAAAAAATAAGAAATCTTATGCAAGATTACAGCGTTCCCACACTCTCTCCGTCTCCCTCTCTCTTTCCTTCAGGATGAGTTGTGAGATGTGTCCATCCTTAGCTGTATTATGAGTAAAAGGGCTCTCCTCATCAGCACAGCTGTGTGTGGGCAGTGCAGTGTTCATCCTCCGAGACCTACTGAGAAAACGTCTTCTCCATCACCTTTATGTTTGCCTCACACACAGCTGAAGACAGAACAAATACGCACGCGCAAAAACACAAACTTGCAGCCGGTGTTATCATTGTTTGGGAACATCAGAATAGCGTGGCAGTGATTCAGCGTGGCATTTGACTTGACATATAATGGTAGCGCACTTTTTATTTGCACATCAGATGACACGATTGAGTCCGCCCACGGCCCAAGTCATCCATACAGTGAGCATAGTGTGATGGTGCTTACACACAGTCACGATGCAAAGCTGACACTAATGCACAGGTCGTGATTTGTTAGTTTTTAAAATATTTCTCCCTTTTTTCTGCCTCTCTCTTTAGAATAAAATAAGCCAGCAGCCAATCATTCTGATACACCAACATGTAATTAATTCATAAATCCATTCTTAGACGTTTTTTTTTTTTTTTTTGAAGCATCTACAAACTTTTCTCTCTTTTGAGCGTCACTTTGAGTTTGCTTTTTCCAGCCTTCTTCCAGCCTTGCATTGCAGGAGTGTAAGGGAAGCAAAGCAAGCATTTGTTTCCTTCTTTTTTAAATCAGACCTTCAAAGCACATGGTCATTACGGACATTATGAACATCGTTTACATATTATGAATGAGAGCTTCTTTTACAGGAAGCCTCAAGGTTGTTTCATATTTGACATCCTTTTTATGTGCCTGCAATCTTTTCTTTCACCGGTAGCTCAGACGTACACATCGGCACAACTTCTGCACATTTTACTGTGAAAAGAAACGTTTTACTTTGGAGTGGCCTTTTCCCCCCACTAAATGTCGACATTCAGTTTGTGCATTCAGTGTTTTCTAATGTCCTTCAGTTCTTTGCTCTTTGTCTTACTGCATTTCAGCAGTCAAATACATCTCCAGAGGCTGTATTCTAAAAGCTTCCTAGCACAAAGAGTTGCTCCCAGTGAAAAAAAAAGTCTATGAAAATTCTTAGAATTCCTCTTAAAAGTGAAGACTAGTTCCTGGTAAAGAGTTGCATACAAAAAGTTACTCACAAAGCATCTTAGCCCTTCAAGATACACAATGTAGAATATTTACTATAAAATATCTAATTTAATTAAAAATGTACTAAACCTATGTTATTTTTGTTTGTTTGTTGAGTACTTACATTAACTCTAATATTTCCATCAGTTATCAAAGCCAGAGAAATCCTTAATTTTCTAGTTGTAACCGGACGCCATGACAGACAAGACATGTGTATCGTTGCCGTGGAAACACTGGATGTTACGTCAAAGACCGCTACATAAGGAAGCGGGAATTGATACTGAAAGCTGATCAATGAAAAAATTGTGATTACAATTTTAATAATAATCATGCAGTAGGTACATGATCCTACAGCTCCTGAGCTTGTTCATTTTTGTAATTTTCAAATTTAGCTCATATGAAACCTGCAGATCCTCCAGTCTTTAGACCGTGTGTGTGTGTGTGTGTGTGTGTGTGTGTGTGTGTGTGTGTGTGTGTGTGTGTGTGTGTGTGTGTGTGTGTGTGTGTGTGTGTGTGTGTGTGTGTGTGTGTGTGTGTGTGTGTGTGTGTGTGTGTGTGTGTGTGTGTGTGTGTGTGTGTGTGTGTGTGTGTGTGTGTGTGTGTGTGTGTGTGTGTGTGTGTGGGTGTTTGTGTGTGTTTGTGTGTGCCTACGTACGTGCGTGTGTGTGATACAGATGTTAGGCAAAGGACAGGAGGAAAGTGACCTTTGCCTCGGTCCAGATACCAGATGCTGACGTGAAGCGGCTGCAGCCAGCTGGAGGGATCACTGGCCTACATAACAGCTGGTTGAATGTGGAGGCTTAACATAGTCCAGCAATTAACCTGCAAGTGGCTTGACTACTGGGATTTCTGATCCCCCTCTTCTCTTCTAAATAGTACGGCACAAAAAGCTCATATGACTAAAACTTTTTCCTATCAGTTGCTCAGATTGTTGGGTTTTGCTGCATAAAGAAATTGTAAAAGATTTCTTCACAAATAACCAAACATTAATGCATAATCAGTGGATGAGGGACATAACTTCATGGAGTGAGAGGTTTTCTGGTGTCAGTCTGTTCCTAGTACGAGATGTATTGACCAATCCAGATTGAGTTGTTTGCAAGGAAACATTAAGTGTGGAAAGCAATGATCGTAGAAGTCATTGGCAGTGGTGGCTGGTGCATTATTCTCCGGGTGGGTGAGTGAGTGGGGATTTCTCAAAGATGGACCTGGATTTACATCTTGGTTTGTTAACTTGATCCTAACTCATGATGGACATTTTAAAATGTTTTATTTGTGTGGCCTTTAATTACGTAGGTCAGTGGATAAAATCAGAATCCAGGATGAGAGTGAAGAATGACATGCCTGAAAGGAGCCACAGGTCAGACTCAAACCATGGCAGCTTGCTTTGAGGACTTCAGCCTCTGGGTGGGCTGGGGTGAGTGAAACAACCACTGGACCACCAGTTCCCCTTTTTCCCTCCCCGTTTTTGTTGTTTTCTTAAAAGAAGAGTCTTGAAATCAGATCTTCTTTCCTGCTTTACAACAGTAGTTATCAGTAGCAGCCAAAACACCTCCATGGCAGACAGACAGATTGCTTGTGGGACAGGCTTCTGTTTTTAAGTAGCAAAAAAGAAATGATTTCTGGGGAGTAAAGATATTTGATCAGTGGACAGACTCACTAATACCTGATTCCTTCCTCTTGTTTTTCTGTACCAGACTCTTTCCTACAGTGGTGTCGGTATTAAGAACTATGATCTCTGTAGAGAGAGGTCTGAATTTTGGTGCACATACTCTGACACTACTGTGTCAACTCAAGCTAAATTACTGGGATGTAAACTATAACCAGTGAACAGATGAGAAGGCTAAATGGTCATTAGACAAGTCCAGTGGGTGGTTAGCCTTCAATGACAGCATCATTAAAGTTTGCAGACCTTTGTCGCCACAGTTACACTCACAGTCATACACAGTGATCTCCTCTGTCCTTTTGAGACTTTGTGGGTCCAACTTCCTCCTTTCCTCACAGTTGTCCAGAGTCATAACTTCTGTCATTTCGATGGAAATAGTTTTTTGTTTTTTTCTCCTCTCTGGAGGTTGTTGCAGGACGACATCGTGTCTCCATAATGAGCACTGCTCTGACTTGCGTCGGGCCCACGTCATTAGCTGTAAAGCGAATATAAGAACTCTGGCTAATGACGGCTTTTCTTGTCAGTCATTGCTGGAGCACAAACGTAGGTTTTAACTAGCTGTGTCACGATTTTGTGTGTTTGTGTATGTGTGCAAGTCAAAAAGTGGCTTAAAGGTGAATCTGATTTGGTCTGTTTACGTAAGTGTGGCAGAAAGCTCAAACTGGGGCAGCAAAAGCTGACACAGTGTGGGCACGGCAGGTCTCTGGTTTAGTTATGATGTATGGTGTTGGTGTGTGTATGTGTTTGTGTGTGTGAATGCTTTCTCATTCTTTCTATTCTGAGTGTCTGTAGAGACGGATCAATTGGTGCTGGTGCTGTCTGCCATAGCGAGCCCACTGTAGGTCTTCATGTTGAGTGTGTGGGTGTCACTCTCACCCACCATTGTGCGTTTTTAACTTGACTCATCCTTATGACACACACTCCTCCTTACATCTGCATCCGATCCAAATTGCTGAGAAAAATCCCCCTCAGTTGCAAAAATCAGCATGCTTTTTTTTTTTCTATTTCAACCCAAATTTAATCATCCGGGTGTGCACATATAAAGCTGAATGTGTGTTTGTTTAGCATATTAATTTACCACCTCTCTCACAGGAATACACCTTCCTGAGTCATGCGACAGCAGCCTGTGCTCCCAGTTTTGTTCTGCAGGCGTTCATCCACATTGATTTTGCAGGAGAGCCGTCCTGCAGGTTGATAATTCAGCATGAGTTTGACAGCTAAACCCAGACTTGCTACATGCAAACCTTCGGTAAATCTGTCTGTTTTTCCTGCAGCCCCTGCAGCTGTCAACCTTCCCCTTCTGAATTATCAATCCATTTACTGCTGATAAAACATTTATTATGTTATTTGAGAAGCGTTTCTCCCCTCTTCTCCCCTTATTGTGGAGGCAGTGTGTAAATCATTACAGCAGTCTGAGAATGGAGAGTGAGGAGAAAAGGCAGAGAAGAAAAAAGAGAGAAAAAAAGGGGGCTGACATTCATGAGTGGGAGAAAAAAATTAAATGGAGGGGCTGATGTCTCAGGAGGAGAAAGGGTGAGAGAAGGTCAAGGGGATGAGGGTCCTAAGCTCCACAAATTACCGCTCAATCGTTGGCGTTTCTCGATAATTTGCAGCCCGGGGGGAGAAGGAGATCGGCGGTGATTGTAGAGGATAGATATGAGAGAGGGGGATATATTGCTCTGGGTTCTTCTCTGTTTCAGTGGCAGGTCTTTAAAGAGTGGGCTTATGGGAGAAAGGAGCCGGGGTCAGAGCTATCAGCTGACCAGCGGGTGGATGGGAGACTTTAGTATATACTTTATATGCATGAGAGTATTTAAATAAGGGTGTTTCTTCTTTTACACTCTTTGATGTCAACATTGGTCTAGTTTGTGGCCGCTCAGTGGGCTTAAAGAAACTGTGCAGGAAACAGTTACATGAGACCATGATGTATGATGTAGTTTTTCCTTTGTCAGTATAGTTTAAATCAAAATCTTCATGATTGCAGAGCTGTTTGGATAGCACCGAGCATGCTGGGATATGAAAAGCCCTGCATAATGACCTCCAAAGTGCCATAATGATTCACATTGTACATGACTGAAAGCACACTAGCAGCAGCTTATTGTGTGTTAAGGATCACTGCATATAAATGTTACAACATGCACATCTGTGAGTGTCACCTGTGGATGGAGGAGATTCATGAGGAGAGAGAGGAAATAAAAGATGTTCCAATTACAACATGGAAACCTCATAGATCTACATAGGAAGTAAATTACATTCTTAGTGGAAAGCTAAATGTTAAAGCAACATTTGTATCCCATGTGAATCAACATGTTGCAGGACTTTTAATGATGTAAATCAAACTATAACTGTCTTAAGTGAGTGGAGAACTGTAGCCACTGATAGCACTAATCTTTGGTGCGAGGCGGATGTGGCTCAGAACGTAAATCAGCTCATCGACTTATTTGAACTTTTGTGGCTCAATCCCTGGCTCAACATGTCTCAAACACTTAACCTCAATAGCTTAGGCCGAAGTCTTGAATGATATCTTGATGCTTTGAGTGGCTGGGTGAGAGGCTAATGACTAAGCACTTTGGGTAAAGGTGCTTCAAGGTAGTCCATCAATCAATGTTTTTTATTTATTTATAGGTTCTCTTAGGACACTTTACATAAACAGCAGGTTTAGACTGCTCTCCTTGAAATGCTATTTACAGAAACCCAAATGAATCCACCAATCAGAAAGCGCTTGGCAACATTTATTAAGAAACATTTCCTTTAACAGGAAGAAACCTCAAGCAGAACCAGACTCATCTCACATCTCACGGACTCACAGCCATCTGCCTTGTTTTTTGATATGCTCTTACCAAAGCAATCTCAGACATAACCTAAGCATCATTTCTAGTGGTCACACTTTTGAAAAATGACATCTAAAATTTCCAACAGATATAGGTAGGTCACGCTCAGTTTCAATGACCAACACTCAAACATGTACAGATTACAACAAATCACTCACTATATGATTTGGTTAAGGATGTTCTGTATCCAGTATAAGCCCATATCAGTTTACATGATCTCACAGGGGAGCAGAAACTGTCAAAATAAAACAACATATGTAGTAAAACCTTGTTGTGCTTTAAACCTAAAAGGGAAAGAGTAACAAGTAGTCACACATATACTTTTAAAGACATGAACATATGAAATGGTCTTGCCTGTTATTTAGCTGTCAACAGTTGCATGCTAGCCTGAGTTACCTTAAAGTCGTGTTGTATGTACGACTGAAACAGGATAGAACCAATCACAAGATAGAAGGCGGGACATTGGGATGAATTTTGATTGGATCGTTAGCTTAGACAAAGCTTTTAAGTGGTCGAAAATGAGTAAACGCCCCAAGTCATTGGATATTCAAAACATCTTACAGGAAGAGAAAATACAGTTACTTTGATGTAAAAATACTCAGATACAGCTTTATTGAATTTGGCAGATAAACGAATATTTAAACTCTGGATTAAAACCGGGAAAATGTGAAAAATGGCGTTGTATCCTTGTAGAACTGTCTCTCATGGCTATGGTGGTACTACTCTGAAAGTATTGGATAAAATCACCCAGATATGAAATCTGAAATAACACACGCTTTTGAAATTATTGGGGATGCCAAAGATGACTCTTCTAGCCCTTTGAGGACTATATACTGTAAACAGATAACACCAGGCCCTCACTAAGTAGTGTTAATAGCCTTATTGATATTAGTGATATTTCTTCTCCTCTCATATGCGTCCATCTCCTTTGTCTTTGTCAGTCAGGAGGCTTGTAAAAATCGCTGAGATCTGTGAGGTCATCAGTGTGGGTCAGGTTTTCTCAGTCACTCCCTGACGGGGTCCACAGAGTGATGGAGTGTCCATCTGCTCGTATCTATCGAACATGTTGACAAGCCATTCATTTATCCCCCTTCGAGACCTGTGTTTGTAATAGACAGATGCCTCCAGTCCTCCACAATGTGACGATATCTGGGTCGACTGTAGCTGCTTCTGATCTCTTTGATGAAATAAGTGGGTCAAAGATTTTTGTTGTGCCTATATGACAGATTGTGTCTCTGTTTGAATGCAGATGAACGTCTCAGGAGCCTCTTCACAGGACTAATGTTTTCATATGTCAATCAAGGATTTTTAATTAATATAAGGTTCCAGATCACAAAAACTAAAATCATAAAAAATACATATGGAGCAGGTGTATACAGTACTCTGTTGTATTATTAATAGAAACTCAACATTTATCCACCAATGAGCAAGCAGTTGGCAACACTGGCAAGGAGAGACTTATTTTTAACGGGCAGAAACCTCGAGAAGAACCACACTCATTGGTGGACAGCCTTCTGCCACGATCAGAGATAATTATTATCTGACAATGGCTAATAATTATAGCTGTAGCAGCACAAGTCGGGCAGTCCTCCATTGTACATCATACCTTACCTCAGGTTGTTGTCATAAGCCACAATTCTGATATTGAAAGATGATACCAATGCAGTTGCTCAAAAATGTCTCTAACCATGACAACTGTAAGGGGGATGATGTTATTTTAGTGTGTGCTGGTGCACGGCAAGGGTAGAGTCTGCAGAGGACACCACGGAGGCATTTGATTGGTACTACCATCAGGGCCTCACCACAGTGATAGGTCAGTTTTGTTTTATTTACAGAATTACCGCAGCTAGAGATGTTCATTTATTGATTGCTGCCGGGGTGTAAAGACCGTTTTAACGATTATCACAAATAGTGTATGCTGAATAAAATGAAGAAACCCTACCTCACTACTGGCTCCAGAAAATCAACATGGTGGCAACCAAATTTGAACTCGCAATCAGGAAACCAATGGGTGACCTCAAAGTGGCTATGTCCATTATTATTATGGTCTGTGGTGTGTCCATATTTGTGCATGTGTGTGTGCAATCATGTGGAGGGAATGTGTTGTTGCTTGGGTGCTGCATCAGGCTTCATTACCTTCCTCTCAGCTGCAGACACACTTCCCACCAGGAGTCCACAAACTCTCAGTGCTCCCTGTGTACACACCACAGCCAAGCCGCAAAGCACACTCAAACATGCATAAGTTTGTTTCCACACTCGCACACACACGCACACACACACACACACACACGCACACGCACACGCACACGCACACGCGCGCACACACACACACACACACACACACACACACACACACACACACACACGTAGAAACAGATCCTAAGACGAGCCAGCAGTTGAGCTGACAGTAGCACATTGCCACAAATTGCTGCTCCCTCACGGGTGCTTTTACACGCCATCATCCTGGGCCTGACTCAGCCCGCCGCCGGCCCCTGAAACCCCTACCCTACACACACCTGGAGAAGACTGTCTCCTCTTAATTTATCCCTCTTAGAGAAATATTCCTATTTGGCATCATGTTACCCTCCCCTGGACATTTGGTTTTGCTGTCTCAAACATATTTGGAAACCCTGAGAGATTTTTTTTAATAGCTGATGCAGACACTCGCTGCCACAGAATTAATATGCTGCTCTGCGATGTGTGTGTGTGTGTTTCTGTTTTATGTTTGTTGTTGTTGACGGTGGCGGTGTTACGGCATGTTTTGGCAGAGCCTTGTAACGTTCTCCTCACCGGCTGGCTGACGTGCTCCTGCAGCAGATGGTGCCGGCTGAGAACATGAACACTGCCCTGCCCTTGGATGAGACAGGAAATCTCTCTAACCATCATTTCAACTGATTACCTTTTTCTCTCCCTCCCATCCCTCCATTACCTCCATTATTCCACCTTTGTTTTCTGCTCAGTTCAGAATAAAACTGGGGTAAAGAGAGGCGTGTTTTAAACAACCGTTTAAAAATAAATCTGACATCCTCTTGTCTCGGGCGTTCTGCCACTAAACTTTGACTCTGGCTGTGTCAGTAACTGAGTTTGTATTGTTTCTAAAATCAAAGTATGCAATTTTGAATGTACATGAAATGCCCAGATGTATACTCAGTTGTTCATAATTTTTAATAAGGACTCTTTTGACTGTCCAGTGGCAGAGCTCGCCAGCCAGCCAACAAGCTGCATACAAATATAAGTAACTTTACTGTAATAACTTCTTTATCTGGTAAAATAATCACATACCTGTAATGGTAATACACGTAGCCTACAGTATGTATATTGTTGTTGAATTATACAGCTGATGGTAGTGCTAGCCTAGTGTTAGCTTATTCAGTTTAGCTCAGACTGGAAGTATGTGTCTGATGAAGTCGTAGGACGCTGAGAGGACGTGTTCAATTACACTGCTAATGGCATACTTGCTGTCAGGTTGGTGGAGAGTATGCAGTACTGTTTGAGTTTGTAATAGGCACTACATTAGTGTGTGGTTTTTACACAGCCAAAGTCTTCATAACACTGCTGGGTTCCATTCTTGATTTAATTACAGCTATCCGAGGGTCTGCTGTGTCTTAATATCACACAGCTGCTACGACAAGAAGACTCTGACGAAGATTTCAGCTTTGATTAAAGACACTGGAGGACTGACTGTTATCATATGAACCCAAAGAAAGAACTCAGGTAAATTTGACTTTCGTCTGCTAACTTTGGGAAAAAGAAACGACAACTACAGTGAAAAAAGCAAAACAAACAAACAAACAAATAAATGGTTGACAAAGAAAAAAAAAAAAAAACTGGAGTAGTCATGCACCTGAGGTTAACGCCAAACTGAACATGGTCAGGAATAAGGCTTTTAAAAGAGTAGTGAATGGTCCCTTACCGGGTCTCACTTCAATATCAAATAACATGTTTAGATGAATTTGAGGGATGACAGCTAAGTGGTCTGATAATGGGCGACTGTGGCTCAGTGGTAGAGTTGATGGTCTCTTAACGGGAAGGTTAGGGGTTCAAATCCCAGCTCCAGCACCCACATGTCCGATCTGTCCTTGGGCAAGACACTTAATACCAAGTTGTTTTCAGCAGCGTATGAATGAGTAGCTACTACTGTTATCCACTTTATAGCAACCTCTTCCATCAGTGTGAATGGATTGGAAAAGCGTTACACAAGCTCAAGTGCATTTACCGTTAACCCTTTTAAGCTGCTTCTTGAGTTCATTTATGTTGTGAAAACAATTCCAAACATACAATTTTAGTGGACAATATTTTAGCAGAAGAAATAAATCCTTCATTAATCAGTGAAATCGTTTCCTGGTCACTATTTTACGTCAGATTATATGTACTCATTTCCTAAGTAATGACATGATAAGCAAGATAATGTACAGCGAGCAGATGGCTAGCAGAATGGAAACCCTCTAACTGGATTCTGCTCCACTAAAAGACACATTCACTGTCCCCTGACCTATAATACGACAATAAACATCCATAAACTAAACCCTCAACTTGTGCTAGCATCAGAATCAGGATTGAGTTTATCGCCAAGTAAATTATCACAAACAAGAGGATTGTCTTCTGGTTGTTTGATTGAGATAGACTAAGAGACGGGACATGAGCAGGTCTCGTACTGTTGAGAAACTTGACTAGAATACATGAAAGATCATTTTCAAGAAAATTGTCTAAAATATGTGCAAAATTGTGTGTTTGCCTCGCTATGTTTGGGGTTTATTTATTTCAGTGTCCCGCTGCTAAGCTGCTAACCTCTGGCCTATAACTGCTGGGAGAAGCTGTAACTGCAGCTTAGCCTTCATTAAGCCTGTCTTCTCCATCCAAGATTAATACTGCTAACATGTGACGCCACCAACAGCCAGCTTCCTACCTTTCTCCTCCCCAGATGTCACAGCGGCCCCTTGGTCTTGTCTTTCTGATGCAATAGTGATGCATTCACTGTCTGGTCTAGAGTATGTGTCTTTCTCCCCGTCACCTGTCTGATAACCTGCGAATCACTTTTTTTGTATCCGTCCATCTGCAGTCACCACTCTGCCTGTGCGTGTGTGTGTGTGTTTTCTCTCCTGTTGCCATGTATCTGTCTGCATCCCGTCAGCCACACGTCTCCATCCACATAATTTGTTTTGTCTCGCTGCCTGTCATTTCCAACGGGAGGTGATTGACTCCTCGGCTCTCCGTGGAGACGGCGTCCGTACACCTCTTTTTGGATGACAGGATGACACATTTCCATTGGTTTCGTGGTGTGATATTTTTATCGCAGTGCTCTGATTTTTGCAGTGTGATCCATTTTTCACTGTGCTGAGGTGATTTCAGCCATCAGTCATAAGTATCCACTGAGTTTTCATTATCTTACAGGGCTCAGTGCCTTTATATGTTTTGAGACCTCAGATGCATTTAAAACACAAGAATCAAGAGGCGAATGGGAACACCATGAACATCTTAGAGTCAGACTGTGTATGTCTATACATGCTGATGTGTGTGTGTCTGTGAGGTCTTAGACACAAACTGTGTTAGTGGACCCAGAGGGGATGAGCTACAGAGGTCATCAAATGGACAGATTATAAATCCAGACAGACAGTGTGAGTGATAAAACCAAGTGAGAGAAGTGATGCTGTCTGTAGAGCTGCTGGTCCCCTAGTAAACCACATCAAACCTGCAGCCAAAAATCTGGGTGTCTGGTTTGACAGCAACTTAAATTTTGAGCAGCACACAACAAAGCTTGTACAGTCTTGTTTTTATCAGCTCAGAAATATCTCAAAAATTCGATCAATTTTAACTGTTAAAGACACAGAGACAATTTTACATGCTTTCATCTCATCACGTCTTGACTACTGTAACAGCCTTTTTACCTGCCTGAACCAAAAAACTATCGGTCGACTACAGTTGGTACAGAACTCAGCAGCCAGGCTTTTAACCAGAACCAGAAAACATGACCACATCACTCCTGTTTTAGCATCTCTACACTGGATCCCTGTGTGTTTTAGAATTGATTTTAAGATTTTACTGATCACTTTTAAAGCTCTCCATGGCCTTTCGCCAAGCTATTTAACTGACCTTTTAGTACCTTATGAACCCACTCGCACATTGAGATCCTCGGGCAGAGGTCTCCTGGTAGTTCCCAATACAAAGCGCACAACTAAAGGGGATAGAGCGTTTTCCGTGAGGGCTCCAAGACTGTGGAACGACCTGCCCGAGGAGATCAGGTCAGCCGATTCAGTCATCTCTTTTAAGTCCCTTCTTAAAACACACTTTTACCGACGAGCCTTCCCTGATTTTAATGATTACCTGAATTTCACTGTTTAGATTTCCTTTAAAAGAATTGTATGTCTTTTACATTTCTTTTAAACGGATTCTATATTTTAAAGTGGCTGTTTATTCTTAATCTTACCTTGTTTATTATTCTATGACCTGTCTGTTTTTATATTTGTTTTGCTGTCCTTGTAAAGCACTTTGTAACTTGTTTTTGAAAAGTGCTCTATAAATAAAGATTATTATTATTTTATTATTAGAGTGAGTTCAATTTCCAACCAGCGCTTTTTGTAAAACAACATCTACTGTCAAACCCTCTGTATCCACCTAGATACATGTTCAGAGCCATGCTTAGGCATATTTACAGTTATTCACAAACTGACCTTATTTACATTACCACCGTTTTCAACTGACAGCATGCTCAAATGGGAAGCTCAAACATTCGTATGACGGTGTACTGCTGTGTTCAGAGCGGAGTTGTTAGTTGTATATATAGACTTGACAACCGTTATCTAGCAATTCACAGCTTTCCAGATTTATAATCAACTGAAAAGACAAAGAAACACTCATATCTAGATCTAATGATATTTATTAGTAAACAACATTGGATAACCCTTTGTAGCTTGGATCAGATAACAGCTAACATTAGCATTAAGTCACCTACTGAGTTTTATTTAACTTGTCTCTGATGTCACTGAAAGTGAAAACTACCATTTAGTAGTTCTATATGATACAACTTATTTACTCAATCAACTTACTTGCTGACGCAATGTTAGCTAGTAGGAGTTTGTATGCTAGCATTAGCTGTTGTATATAGGTAGTTTGCTTTAGATAGTTAAGGTTTGTCATTATGAGTTTGAAAAAAACAACTCATCGGTCACCTAACAATTCCTGTTGATCGGTGGAATAAAAACAGGGGTCTTGGTTGGCTTCACCAGAGTTTGGTTTGCTGCAGGTGAGAACGCAAATTGGAACCAAACAGGGGAAGGGAACCAATAGGTTTGCAGAGTGTGGCTAAAGTTAGCATTGCTAATGACAACAGCCCTCAGTCCCCCTTGCAGGTTAACGTCCACATGCCTGTGCTACATCGCTCCGGATGATGTAACAGTTCAACCTGACACAGCCGACATATAACTTTATCTCCATTTTATAGATTTAAATACTGCCAAACTGCATCGCGCTATGCCATTCTTCCACTGTCCTGTTGTTCACTTTCTGGTCATAGTGCAGCATTAGACCAGATGGCAGTAGCCAATGACGAGAGCTACAGCGGCCTGTTACAGTACACATCATTTGACAGGCTTTGGTGCGCTTGATGAAGTGCAGTGTGAAAGCAAACCAAACCAAATGAAAACGGCGACAATGTTGCAACTTCACCGGTGAATTGCACCGAGTCCACCAAACTTCTTAGTGAAAGCGACTTAAGACTGATCTAAAATAGCTGCCAAAATTAACACTGCTGCCCGTATGCAAATTTACATAATTTTTATATCCAACATCCATCCCCATCGGATCTAATTATAGAACTGTTTTTTTGCTTTCCTACTATCATTGCATCACAAATTATTTACTGAACAGTCAAAGGCACAAAAAAACAGTCCCACTGCAAAGAGTATCGAACACTGTTGGTGAAACAAACACAGACAGTTTTAATCCAACCAGCTGTGTCTTATATCCTTCTTTACTCTCCACGGGTAAAGAAGCAGCAGCAGATACAGTAATGCCCTTTGATTCAGACTGAGCTCAGGATTCTCATCAATTACAGCTCCTTGATTAGTGCCGAGTGCACCGACACTGTGCTCTTTGAAAGCATAATGATGCAGTCCTCCCCTCTCCACCCATCCTTTACACACTAATGGACAGAGGCAAAAAGCGAGCTCACATGCTGCTCATGTGCAGTAATTGGGGGAAACTGTCCTGTACATGGGGTAAAATGAGGCAGTGGTGCGTTTATTGTTCCAGGTTTGGCACTGCAAATTAAATATATCTCATTATAGTTAAAATACAGCTTGTTTGGCAAAATGTATCAGTTATCCTGTGTGTGTTTTACACGACAACAGCCGTGTGTTTGTGTCTCCACTTTAGAGAGTGATCAAAAGAGCAGAGGGACATGAGTCGACAGCAGGCCTTTTTACTTTTATCTCTAATTTTATAACTGCTTTTGCCCCCCCGGGAAGCCTCGTCACTTCTGTGGGTGTGGGATTCAACCTATTGATGTGTGTTTGTGCACTTCTGCTGCATTTTGCTTTAATTTCTCCCAGTGTCAACGCTGTGTTGTGTTTATATGTTGGATAAAATCCAGCTGCGTTAAACTAGGCCGGACTGAGTCACACATATATTGTATAACTACCTTTGACAAAGCATTGGCAGTGCCTTGAGCTAGATGATAATGTTTTCAGGCACTTTGAAGATAACAACCGCGTCTATACTCCTTCTGCCTGCACGTACCTTGAAGTCATCCTGATTTTTAATACACTGCAAAACGTTTCATCTGAGATCATAAAATGCTGCTGACTTGAGCACACTGTAGAGAGCAATGTCATTTATTAGTTGTTAGAGGAGTTTTTCCACCTCAGACACAAAAGAGTCTCTGCCTCGAGCAATTTCAGTGAGGATTTGCTGCTTTTCTAAAATATCTCTGCTTTTAAATGTCCCTGAAGTTTTTGTCTTCTTGTGCAACAAAGCAAGACATTAAAGTAGTAATAACTGTTTATCTCAACCTGCGTTAAAGCTCCTGTGAGGAACTTTCTGTTTGGGTCAGTTTTAGAGACCCCTGTGGACGGAGTGCTCTTCTCTGGTATTGTCCTGTACTCGTATAAATCTGTTTTTTTCGAGGTGAATTCTTCTGATTATATCTGATTAAACAGCACAAGGGGGCTGGCAGGAGAAGCGTTGTTGGCGTTCACACATTCAGCTCACCCCGAAAACTTCAGGAGCTTTTTCAGGAGTTTTGTGCAAGCGTGAAAGAGGATTTTTATGTAAACTTTTGTTTGATCACAGGAAACTCAAATAAGGCTAATTTAAAACAAGGAAATAATTAACACATATCAGTACCAGCTATTTGCCGCCTTGAACTGTGTCTGCTTGGCCCTGTAAATTGGGAGAGAAACTGAAAAATGGTTTCGGTGAAATGGCTACAACTTGGATAGGGGTCCAAAATCAGAGTTCAAACCTCAAAATGTGCTCTTCTTTTACTTCTCTTGGCCCTTTAACGTGCCTGAATCGCCTTTTCTGTCTCCTTCATGATGGCTCTGTCATTCATACCTACAGGGACAGATGGTCATTTATATTTTTTAGCGCTTACAGTAGCACAAGAATATACACATGCACACGCTGCAGAACACTGACAGCGTGCGCCCAGGTTGCGGCGGATGGCCCCTGAGAGAGTGTGGCGTTCAATGCCGCTAATGATGTACAATCCACTCGTGAGGTTGCTGAAGCCGACATAATGAATGTTTGTGAGAGCCAAGAGCAGGTCAGAGACAAATATGACAGAGGAGGGGGCACAATCAAGCCCAGGGAAAAGGTCTAATGGGATTAATGAGTTTCTTACAACCTCAAACAATAAAGGTTCGCTCGGGTTGCCTGCTGAATGCACATCAGAGGTGAAATACAGTCAGATTATTCAACTTTTTAACAGGGCAGATTCCACTTCTACTTGTCTAGTTGTAAATGCCAGAGCTGAAGTTATGAGCTACCAATCATCTCGGCTTGGCCTGAAAAAAAGAAAAAGTCAATTTTCCAAGCACCACTTCTCGGGAAATAGAAATTAATTGACATTGCAGCTATAATTTCCTGTCTCTCCCTGTTAGTATGGGAGTAAAAACTGGATTCTTTCCCCTTGTGGATTAATCCCTGGGTAGTTCAAGTACACCATGCAATGCATGACTGCTCCCATTCTCAGCCTGTGTGTGTGTGTGTGTGTGTGTGTGTGTGTGTGTGTGTGTGTGTGTGTATGTGTGTGTGTGTATACGTGTATGTGCGTGCGTGTGTGTGTGTGTGTGTGTGTGTGTGTGTGTGTCTGCTTGCAGCCAGGATTAGCTGCTAAAGTCGGTCTGGAGTATCTGCGGTGTGAGAGGAAATGAGGCGATCAGTGTCGGGGACATTATCAGACGAGATAGCGGCCTATGGCAGGTGGTTTTTCGGGGACAGTCTTCCTGGCGGCCATGTTGTTCAACTTCTTTCTTCTGAAATATTTTGCAGCCTTTATCACAACCTTTGATGATAAATCTCCCTAAAAGGCAGAGGACTGTTGCTTTTGGCGAGCTACATTGTTCTGCCGCATCATATAAATCACAACTACATGAATATCTTCTTTTATTACCTACTTTTTTATCCTTTTTTTTTGATGTTGTATGTGTGCACATAATTCCTGACTCTGAGACCACTCAGCTTCTTATCAGACATCTGTCCTTTACTTAACCTCACACACACTCGCTTTGCTTCTATAAGACAATTCACACATAATCCCCGACTCCACTTTCATCATGTCGCGGTGACACTTGCATTAAAAAGAGAGGGAGGGGGTCTACTTTGAAGAAAATTACCATATACGGGTGAAAAACAATGAGTTTACAGAGGTGGGGATTACAGTGAATGGAAACAGGGATTCACTGGACTTATAACACAACCATGATGTGGAAGAATGCAGGAGGAAATAATTAAATGGAGAGGATTTGATCTGTGGGAGAGGATGTCATCGGGGTCAATAGAAGGACTAGTACAAAGACTCGAATGAGTGTGCTTTTTACACACTTTTGACCTTTCAGAGTGCCCTTTAAAACACATCTGTGTCTAACACGCTGTGATTTCATTTGAGTCATGTGTTCAGCACACAGAGTGCAAAAGGTAAAGGTTTAACAGAGGTTATATGTTATATTATACGGTTATATGTTTAATATTTTCAGATTTTATGTGGAAATTGTGTTATAGTTATAGCAGTCCTGTTCACACATGCACCCCTGAAAATTTGCGGGTGCATGTGTGAACAGAAATGGCCAAATCTTTACGTCCACTTTATTCTGACTTTTTTCTGGCCAGCTCCTTTGTAAAAAGCGAGCGGAGGGTGATGACATTTTTTTTAAACAGATTTGCAAAACCAGTAAAACAGAATTCTAGCCCCCAAAACGGGTACAGTATGGCTTACTTCTGTTACAGATACAATACGAGGCATTTTTAATTTAAGACATGACTCTGATGGCGTAGATTTGGCTACATGTGGTTTTCAATAAAAAAAATAAAAATAAAAGTTAGTGTGGCCCAAGTATCAGGCTGTTAGCCAACCAATGGCATAGCCTACAGTATATTGTCTTTACCAATGAGTGAGAAAAAACTGTGCTGCATAGTGTGGTGTGTGTGTGTGTGTGTGTGTGTGTGTGTGTGTGTGTGTGTGTGTGTGTGTGTGTGTGTGTGTGTGTGTGTGTGTGTGTGTGTGTGTGTGTGTGTGTGTGTGTGTGTGTGTATGTGTGTGTGTGGAAGGATGGGATATAAATCCCAGCTTCTCTCAGCCATCAGACAACAATCTGTTACAGCTTTTACCGTCATCAGCAACATAATGAACCATCACACACACATCTGTTGCACGAGACAGTATGCAAGCAATTCTGACTTGCAGTAAAGTATTCAGTACATTCCAGATGTTTTATGTGCGTGTCAGTATGTCAGTGTGTCAGTGTGTCTGTTAAGGATCACATCAATTACTGCTAAACTTCTCATTCAAACCTGATATTAAACTCTTAGAAACAAGCCTCTAAACCTGTACAATATAAGACAATTTACAAACAAATAATAATATTACATACACTGACAAAATCCTCGTGATGGCTTTTTTCCCCTAAAAGTGTACATATCATATACATACATGCACACATACATATAAATATCCCCACTGCTCAGTGCAAAATGGAGCTCAGTGTAATGCTTCTTTCACAATTGCAGAAAGTTCTGAATCTTTGTGAGATTTTCGGGTTGATGTGGGATCGAACGGCTGACCTTTTCATTCCGACTTTACCTGAATTTTTTCCTGCCAGACTCCTAGTTACTGTTCTGTGTGTCACCACCAGTGAGTGGAAGTGGGGGTTGATGTTTACATCCTGCGACTGGCACTCTGGTTCTTCTCCGCTTTTTTGTTGATATTATGATGATGATTAACTACACCTAGCACTGATTAAGCAAAAACACTGTCTTGATAGCGCTGGGTAACATTTCGGTTACATCATGTCTTGCCTCCAGAGACCAACCCCCCCCCAATTTCACTGCGTGCATTTATGAAAACGTCGCAAGTGTTCTCATACAGGTAAAGAAAGAAATCCTCCTTTTTAAGTTTGTAAAACAATCCAGATATTGCCTATTTTTAGTTTGTGTTTTAGAGATAAGGACAACTACAAAATGTAATGTTATGTAATAGTATTACCATTAATGAGCAAACATTACACAATATGAAAGAGATACAAGATTGAAAGCTTCAAATATTTAAAGTGAATGAATAACCTATGAAAGAACATTGTCAGAGTCTTCAGTATCACTCTGTCTCCTTCCTTTCTGTTTGAATTTCTCTGTATACGAATTGAAGTTTTTCTCCAGCGTACTCTCTATGTCTCACTGATAATGCTTCCATTATCTTCTTATCTTTTGGTTGAAGTTTTACATTAAGAATAAAACCTCGATATTATATAATGCTTTTTCCTTGTGGACATCATCCACGGCTCATCATAAAAAAGTTGTTTCTTGTGACTCAGGAAGGTGTGACTCAAACCGAGTGACTAACGTGTTCGCACTTCTATTTTAGTTTTACAATAATCTGTTCTTTTTTGAAGCCAACTCCGCCACCTATTCGGAAACACAAAAAAAAAAGAGAGACCAAATGCCAACATTGACGAAATTCTTGTGTCAGGCCAGTGCATTAGTCTGTTTTGTCTTTCTTCATGGAGCACACAGAATGTACCAATTTATTTGACAAAAGCTCATTTCTGAAAGCAGAGAGTCAAGGACTTTTGATAAATCACTGTCACTGACTGAACTAGATTAAAGTGATTTAATGACATTTTCTGGACGAAAACATCCCTCATCTTTCTCATCCTCTCTCCTCACACACAGACACATGCATTATGTAGGTGTAATCCGTTCTGATGAAGCAAGTCTTTGTCAGCATGACTCCCTTGTTTGCAGTTTAGTGGCACTCAGCTTGAGGTTTACGTAATCTTTGGTGCCCAAGAGCTGTGCTGTCATCGCAACGTTGGACTGGCAGACCCAATGCTTGGACAACATGTGGCCTTAGTCTGGACCGTGTGGGGAGAAAACAAGGTGGGACAAGTTGAGGAAAGCAGTTGATGATCGTTGATAAGGAGATGGTAAACTAGAGGAGGGGATCTGTCAGCAGTGAATAAAATGCCAACTGGTGAAAGCTGAACGAGTCACAGGAGAGTTTATCTGTACATTATTTCATTTAAAGGAAACTGAACCCCCTGGACAAGATGCTGTCAGAAATGGATGCATTCATACAAACAGGGGCTAAGTAACTAACCTAAACATCTTCATAATGTGCGTGACAACCCAACATGAAACTCCCAACAGAATGGACCATCCATAAACTCCAGTAACAAGCAACAGGTTGAACACATGCTATTTAACCACTGCTGTGATGGATACAGCTGCTCTGTTCTCCTCTATTACCTCTTTAGCAACATTCTTTTGGTATAGTCTGCCCATGAGACTCTACCAGTCTTTATTAGCCTGTGGAAGAACGTCTTTGTTCCTCAAGCAGGAGAAACAACTGTCTGATTTGTCCAGACAGAGCTGCAACCTGCTGGGTCAAAAAATAAAGCCAATACCGGAGCAACAGAAACTGCAGTTCCTAAGACGGCCACTCGAGGCTGGTTCAAAAATTGGTACAGCCCCCTTTTAGTCCCATACTAATAACCCCTACTTTGCAGAGAAATTAAACACATTTACAGCTTAAAACAAAAAACTAGTTTGGGCTCTATAGCTCTCCTTCATTACAACAGTATGGGTCTGAAATATTTTTTCTAAAGTTATGTATTATTGGGATGATGCAGATCTAAGTGACAGATGGGAACGGCTGGCTGTCCTTCTTGGTGTCACCTCAGCTTATTCCAATCTCTGAACCTGACATCTGGGCCACATTTGTGTGTTGGTGCCATTTGGAGGATTTTAAATGCAAATATAGGGCATGTGGCTTGCTGTGAGGTTAATTGTACTGACAGACCTTCCCAAGAGAACTGTGCTTCTTTTGTATTGCTCAATGAATCCTATTATTACTATGTTGTTACTAATTAGCAGGTGTGTGCACTTACCATCGAGTAGAGGGAGCTCCCCCAACCTTCGGCGAGGGGATCTGGCACTACTACCACCCGACGTCCCTGACGCCCAGCCACCACCATCAGACTTTGTGGTCCCCCAAAACCACCGCCTGAAGCCCAGCCACCACCATCGGACTGTGTCATTCTCACAACCACCAACTGCTGACAAGTAGAATCTCATTTTGCGGAAACGTTGATTAATGGGTGAGCTTTGATCATAGTCTGGACAAGTGTGTAGCTTTCAAATATGGTAATTTCTGGTTCTAGAATACCAGGAGTGCCGTTGCCATAATGTCAAATCTGAGGGTTCAAAACGGCAGGTAAACACACCATTGGCTGTCTGTTGTGGCTCTTCAATGCCACGTCAGTTCTTACTTTGGATATCGACTAATAAACTCTCATAAAGGGTAAAGTTGTGTGAACTGGTACCATTGGCGGTCTTGTCAGACCTATGGTTTTCTTTGACCTTTGGATATCTCCAAGGTGGTCAAGTTTGCATGGGTGTGTGGCTACCCCTTTCTTATCCAATGTTCATTCGTCTTCAGCTTGATGTACGTCATACAAAGTCTGCAAAGAACCCTGGTCTGGTTTCTCAAAAGCCTCGTGTTGTAGCATTTAGCCACTCCTGTTTAATGCACCAACCATGAGTGTCTTAAACTCGTTTACTGTTATACAATGACAATAAAGGCTTTTAGTTAAAGGTTCTTTAACCATTTAACATAACCCCCCATAACCAACAATCACACATTCACAACCACTTCAAGCTATTATTTCCCAGCTGTTGGATGTTAGAGGGGAACCAGGATTGAGATCGTTTTGTCAGTACATCAGGCAGTGTGTTAAAAATGTTCCTCGTTATTCCCATATTTAAATGATACGTTTATCCTTTCTGGTATGGTTTTTTGGAACAGCTAATAACTCTGAAAATTTCAATCAAGGTTTGACAACATGTAAGCCGAAGTGTTTCTGCTCTAATATAATCTGGCCCTAATTTCTCCAAGGAGTTTTATATTGTGGTGAGGCCTGTGGGTACTTGTGCGCTTTGGATAAGGTACAATCTGGCTACCTCTTTCACAATGCCCCTGGAGTTCATAGCACAATCATTAAATCTCTAGCATCCATAACAGTTTTTGTTTTTGTGTTCTTGGCATTATTATGAAGCATCTGCACCAACTTACCGCTCAAACTCTGGAATTAGCGACTTCATCTGCACCTGCCTCCCCTACTAAACATGATCTCTCTCCCCCCTTTGTCCTGTCTCCAGGGTCATCATCAGGAACCCAGCCTGTCTCCTCTTTAACACTGTTCTTCCTCGCCCAGAGCCCATTGATCTTTTTCTAACTCCAACACTTCTTCTTTCTCCTCTTCAAAGAGGTCTGGGGTAGCATACACAACCTCCCTAAGCAGAGGAGTTCACAGCTGGGGTCAAACTGTAACTATAGTTGCTTGTCGAGGGTTTTATCATCTATGTTTTCTCTTTCCCCTGTTTTTTAGTCTTTCTTCTATCAAAATAGAGTCAACAAATCATAGACCATATATATTATATACATTTTTATTCTTTGGTTAGAAAAAGCATTAAGGCAAGACAGAATTCAAGTCTCATGAGAGAATGTCCCTGCTGATGAGATCCTAAACAGGAGGTGTGGACACAAACACTTGTTCAACGTGTCACATCCTCTCTAGGTACTCATTTGGTAGTATTGCAAGAAACTCAATTGTTTTCACGGCTGGTTTGTCTTATTTAGGCTGCCAAAAATTATGTCCATTTAGCTCTTGTGAAAACCAAACAAGTGCGCCAATATGGCCATGAAAAACTTTTCATTGGACTGGGAAAACCAACATTTTCAATATACTAAAAAGCAAAACCAAACATTCCTTGAACTGCTGATCTTCTGCTGCTTTAAACTTCATCATTTGTATTGGAATCTATCATTTCTGATTAACACGTGAGCCCTCGAAAGCCGAGAAAATAAGTGAAGTTCTGAAGTGCATGGTAGTTTCAAAGAAGGTTCAGCATTTTAGAAAATGCACTGATTTGCTTTCTTGCTAAGAGTTAGATGAGATGGTAGATGCTACTCCCATGCATGCATGGTTAAAATGCCATATGCTGATTAGCTTAATTTAGCAGGATTCAAACATGGGGAAACAGATTGCCTGGCTATGTCAGTAGCTAGAAACCTCACTAATTAACACGTTATTTGCAGGGAAACTAATGTGACTGAAGGAATAATTTTTTTAAAGTGTACTTTTCATAAAGGTTTAAGGAAGGCAGATGGTGGATGGATGGCTTAATAGACAGACAGATGGATAGGTAGATGGATGGGTTAATATAGAAAGATACCAATGTCCCTACCAATTGCAGGCAACAACTCATGCACTTAATTCATATAAACATGGAACACATGGGTACTCTTTGGAAAAATTATACAAATTGGTTTGGTTTAGGCACCAACACTTCCTTAGTTTGGTAGAAGGAAACTTGTGTGCGTCATCCACTCCACAAATGGAGGTCGGTGCTCTCAGAGCAGGACCTTAGACATTAAAAATATAACTTCAGGCAAATTTATTTTGGTGCAAAGGACCACTGTTTCGACGCACTTGCCTGAAGTGATTTGTGTGCTCCAGTACTTTCTTTGGATCCTGCCTGAGAAGAGTCCACTGAACTATAGTTTGAACTTCCTTAGTGAGGTTAATGTTTCAATACTACTCAGTAAACTTTACAATAATGGGTCACATAAGAACTAGACTTATTTTAGAGAAATAACATATATGGGTAATGTCATGTATCTGGCATAAATGACATAACATGGGTAACTTTACTGATGTTACCAAAAAAGCCAATGATAACTTTTGGTTCCACTCAGTTTTCAATTCTAGTCTACTGGCTAAAAGTCCTCTGTTTTTTACTCAGATGCATTGTCAGGCCTTCTAAGGGAAAAGGCCTGACAGTGTTGGAGTTGTTGGAGAATTAAAAGCCCTTTACAGATTGTCGTTCCACAATAGCTGCGTTACAGAGTTCCACCGTCATTACGCCCTTGCATCCCTAAGCACATAATATTGTGTCCCAGTGAGTGAATTCACACTGCATTACAGTGTTTCAGAAGTGCGAGCAGCACAGTGTGTGAGAAAACATTTGGAGCTTAGCATACACAAACACACACTCAGAGATGCACACACACACAGCGCTGTTCCACCTTACGCCCGTACTACTATTTTCGATGGCAGATCAGAGGCATAACAATTTTGCCCAAGCATTTCTCTTCTGTGTAATACACATTACACACAAGGCTATGTGCTGGCAATCTGGGAATGCCACACGATAGCCCCATGAATTCTGGATAGCAGAGCGTAACTGAGGTTACTGTACAAGTTGAAAACAGATTGCTGTCTAAGGCAATTAGATGAATGTTTAAGGTACTCATCACTTTCCAGTTCTAGATGTAAGATTAAGTTTTTCTTTAGGTTACCAAACAGCAGTCAGGAACACTTTCAGTTTTGTACAACAGAATGCACTATTTATGTCTGACACACTCGAGATGCTTTTATTTATGGCTGCAACTAATGCAAGAACATCCACTGGCTCCATATAATCCATTAGGGTATCTTATTCTCTGTGCATGCTGTTTGCTGTTCTTTTCTGCTCTGTGAAGTCCCCTACACTAACAGTATCGTATCTAATGACTGGCAAAGTGATCACGCCTGAGGCCCACAGATCCTCTCCAGTAATTCGTTTTACATCTCATACTGGGTGCAGGTTGTGCTGGGGCTCCCAGGGATTGTTTTGAAACTGGTGCAGTCAGGCATGGTGGAGAATGGGAATGAAGGGATTATGATGAGCTGTTAGCATTTGCCCTACAAAGACGTGCACACACACACACACACACACACACACACACACACACACACACACACACGCACACACACGCACACACACACACTTACGCACACACACACTTACGCACACATTTAAAAGGTGCCTAGGCACACCAAATTAGGCAGCCAAATTGGGTTTTCTCTCTCTTTCCTGGCTGTCCTCTCAGGAGCCTTTGATGGTTTGGGTCTCTGAGGACTCCGTCATCATCAGGGAGAGATGAGGGGATTGAGGGGCTTAGGTCCTCTCAGTAAGATAAGAGGGTAAGAGCCCATTCAGACAGAAACAGAGAGGAACACATGCCCTGTGCTAGATGAAAGTTTAAGGTCAGCACAAGTACATTTTCACTGACATCACAAACAATTTTTTAGTATCCTGAAGATGCTTGAAACACCTTTAAATTACCAGAGTTTAAGGCCAACTGATTCATGATGATTAGAGTCCCATACAGATTTACACTGAGCATGACTCTCCAAATATACACGAGAGAAAAGTCTGTGAGAGAGAATAATATTTAACCTTTATAATTTTCAAGATGGCTGTTTTCAGAGGGTCTTAGGTGTTTGAATTGAAAGATTAAGTCACTGGAGAGCACTTTAAAAGTTCTTCCTGACCTTATAGGTTTACTTGGAAAACTGAAGGACTTTTGATGCCCATTTTACCCTTTTGATAACGCAAGAAAGTCAGACAAAAAGTTTATCAACAATTACTTCTTATCAGAGGTCCATTTCCTGCTTCTGTCTTCCTAGTTATGGTTCCTCAAGCGATGGCAAAGCTGGTAACTTAAATGAATTTGTCAATCTTAAGTCAAAAGCAAGACATCTCAGAAATGTAATCACTTACCTTTAAACCAGCAACAAAATCAGGTTAAACTTTCAGCAGTTAAAAATAAGTGTTGTTCATTGTTCCCAGAGGTTAAATTCCAATTTGTGTTGAACTACAAAATCTTCCAAAGACTTTATATTCTTGTAATTTGTAGTTTATAAAAAACACTAGAGTATATTCAGCGCTATTCTATATTCATTTGAATATGGATTGACTTCCTTGATGGTTTTGATAGCAGTATATGTCTTGACTTTGTTGAGATCATAGACTGCATAAAACATGGACGTATTCTCAGTGACATCCCCCACTGATTTCCAAACAGGTGTTTTGAAGCCCAACATTGGCGTTCGCCATATTGGAACTCCAATACAACCTCACTTTACTTCGATCTAGTACCAGGCAAGGAGGTGGAGCTGATGGTAGCCTGGTGTCTCCTAGCAAAATGCTAAAACGCCTCCACCTGTCAATCAACTGAACCACAGCCCTGATATGCAAATGTATATTTTCTCTTAGCCTTATTATAATCAAAATGTTTGAGTTTGGGAAAAAATGACCCCACATACAGTGTTTGTGAATAAAGATGGGCTTAAGAGACCAAACTTGTTTTTTTTGTACCAGGCTGTAAACATGCTTTTTCTATAGAAATGGGCTTGTTAACATGGGCTCTTATGGGGATTTCTTGGCTTTTGGATCTGGCCTCAAGTGGACACTCGAGGAACTGCAGGTTTTTGCACTTCAGCCCTAGATAAATTATTTAATACTGGAGGTTGTCACTTGGTTGAGAGACTTCAAATACTGATACTGATGACATCAATTTCAGTGAACTGTCATTAATGAAAGTCAATTAGTATGTTTGTGTGTGTGTCTTAATTTATTTCTTCTGCCTGTCTGAGTGTGTTTGCATGTTCACTAACATGTGTAATGTGTCCTGTAAGCTCTTTAAAAATAGAGAATCTATTAGCAGCTGCAGGGGGTCCGCAAATGCATCTATAATATGTGTGACTCACACAGACACACACGCGTGCACACACACACTCGGCACACACACACACGCACACAGACTCAGCAGAGATAAGCCCATGGATTAAAACATCACCAAAACGTTTCTGATGTAGGGGACAGACAGTTATGTAACACAGAGAAATGCTGACCAAGAGGAGCAGCCCCGTGTGTGTTCCTGAGTGTTTTGCTCTGCGTTGCTGTTTTCATAGTTCTGCAGTTTTTAAATGTATTCAACACATATTAGTTTACTTACCACAGTGAGATGTAAAAAAAAAAAAAAAAGTATTCTGCAGTCTCTTAAGAGACAACAAGCTGAAAAAAATTTGAGGTTATATTTGGATGTACCTTTTCTATATGTACAGCAGCATGTGCATACAATTTTAATCACCTTGCCTTGCTCCCTCTTTGCTGCCTGAATGCACCGATTCCTTAAAGCAGAGAAATCTTCAGTCCTTACTGCATACGAAACTCCCCCTACAGGTTAAACATTGACACAACATCCCTTCTGATCATAATTCAGCTCATACTGCAGCTGCTTTAACATCCTGATTGAAGTCACTAGTTTTACGGTCACCATGGCCACTTGTTTCCCGTGAAGGTTGTATCATTTGTTTTCAAGAAGCGTCTCAGGAAGAGACTGATCATGAAAATGATTGACCTTGACCTCTATGTCCTCTCAAGTTGAACCTAGGCATGAAAGAACTAAGAGTTAAGGGCTCTCCATGAGGATGAAACAGATTTGTCTGTAGCTGAGTTACATTTTGAACAGCTCTCTGCATGAGTGACAAAACAGCAAAAAGAGTGAAGTGAAAAGATGGAGAGTCGGAGGGAAGTGGAGATTAAAACATCGGAGAAAATAAGTGAGTCATAATAATTCTGTAGAAGATTTGCGCTTGAGCTTGAATCACTTAACTATAAAAAAACCTAAAAGCATTAATTAATAATACAAAGATGTGGAAATATAAATTAGAAGTGAATATTTCATTTTAAGAGCTATACCACTTGACTGTTACATATCTCAATTTACCCTTCCTTCTCTCCCTCCTCGCTTGTTATGTAGCCGTCACACAGCCCTCCTTTTTTTTTCTCACACAAAGCTGCTTGAGCCAGCATCTCCTCCTCCAGCTCTCCCCCTCGAGCCAAAGGGAATTCCTGAGCGGCGTTCAACCTCGGCTCTGCCACCTCGACACCCACGCAGCCTCTCTGCCTCGCAGCTCTTAGTAACATTTTCAATATAGTTCTTATAGTTTGTTTAAAGAAATGCAATTTTTTAAAACAAGAATAAAGCTCTTTGAGATGTTTTTAAAGTGAAGTGTTTGAATAAGATGTGGATGTAGTCTTAAAGTTTCAAAATTGAAGTCAGTAAGGAAGTGCCCGAATTCAAGGGGGCAACTCATCTGGCAGTAAAAGGATTTCTTTATGAAACCAGATGAGATGAGACACCTTCATGTCACCTGATTTATTAACTCAGTAAACACTTCCTATCGAATTAACGGTCTAAATCACCAGTTCAAGTTTCCCTCAACACGGCATGACGTTCATTTGTCTTATGAAACACAAGAAGGCAGAATGAAGCCTGGCTCACACTGAAGGAGTTTTAATATCCTTCCCGATTTTGAATTCAGGTAACATCACACACTTAAGGAGAATCCTAACAGATATCCTTCTCCATAATATATCATTCTTTCGGGAGCGACCCCGCGATTGTCGGGAAGGAAGAATCGGACCTCAAAAAGGCCCGATTATCCTGCAGTCTAAGCCAGGCTTTAGATAAGCCAAACAAAGCAGATGTTTTTCTACAAATATTCTGTGTTCAAATATAACAAGTACCACAAATATAAATCAGAGCGCTCCTCTAACAAAATTCATCTTTCTGATAGAATAAGTTGGACATTTTGGTAAATACACCGTGGTCCTCTTGCCAAGAGTTACAGCATGGCCTAACAGTGTCAGATATCACTTCACCTCACACAGCAACGGACACGTACTGTCCATACTGCATCCAATTTCTGCTCTGTGAATTTCAGTCTCCCCTTGCAAGCAGTATAACTTCTTGTGCTTTTGTTTTGAAGGTGGAGAACAGAAGTGTGGTGCTTTGTATTGAAGAGCCAGCAGTGAGCAGGAAACCATTTTTTCGACACGAATCAAAGCACAACACATCATGGTTATGGATATCATGCACCACTATCTCCTCTTGGCAAAACATCAAAATTGGCACAAAACAAAAGTTACTCACACGAGCTTTTAATTCTTCACAACTTCTCCTTTAGCAAGATTATGTCAAATAAAGTCAAGTCAAGTTCTCGTTATCGTCATCAACTGATCGATGTTATGTTCCCATATTATGTAATCTTGTTATGTCTTACAAGTAGATACATTGCCATGGTTACCAGCCATTAAGAGAGCTAATGAAGACACCCTCATGTGCATGCTCTTGCCTGTTGCTGCTTGGCACTTATTCTCTGTACTTGGTTTGTTAGCCACTTGGAATAATCAACAAGTATCTCTCTGAGGAGTTTGACCACCATCTGGAAGAACGGGGGGTGAATGAGTTGTTTTTTAAAAGCTCTCTGTGAATCAGGCCTGAACCTGGTGTAGACTGGACCCTCTATACGTGCCAGTTATTAGCCTGAGCCATATGAAAGTCCTGACTGACTGGAAAACTTTAGCTTCTGTGCACACTGAATCAGATTTTTTTTTTTAAAGCTAGCCTTAATGGCCCTGAAAATAACTCAATAAGCATCATCACATCTATTCAAAGGACAGCGTTACATAGTACGTGGTTGTCTGAATTTCATCAACTTTGAGAATTGTCATATAGGGCAGTTTTAAAGTTCTTTAGTACTTCTTTCTTATTTTAATAGTCTGCACCTAATCCTGCTTTTTGTCTTCTCACTCTTACCAGTTTGACCTCTTTCCACGTGTCTCACTGCACGTTCCCACCTGTACCCATAATCCACTTTCATGCACTTTTGGTCTGCTCCCTTTGTTCTGATTTTGACAATCCTCTCAGTCTGGACTAGTTAAATTTTAATCATCCATTATCAGTACTTAACCAAGCCTCCACAGCAGATTTCACCACCTAAGGTCACCCTTTGTTCCTGCTTTCTGTGTTTTCATGTCAGTGTGGCAGCTACAGATCATTGAGAGAGAGCAGTCTGAAATTATGTATTCCACCTGGTCATACATATTGTCCTTGTGATTTTCTTCTGTCTTTTTTCCATTGACAGCGAAGAGTGACAGGAAGGAAATATGGCGACTAGAGAGTGGGAATGACACGCAGCAAAGGGCAGAGTTAATAAGACTCCTACTGTGTGTTCAGGCCAGAAGCAAATGGAATTATCCGTATGACAAAATTTCACAGGTCAACGGCAAGATGTGATTCAGTGGTGGGTGACAACTGTGTGTTGGGCAGCAAAAGTGGCGTGGCATTAACATGCACAATTTGCATAATTAGAGTATTTTGAAAGAGTTAACAAATTTCAACTTGAGCTACAATAAGCCTGGTTCTTCTCTTGTTCTCTCTGTTAATTCAGCAAAGTTTTGAACCAATCCATTGTGATAATTTACCTAATCCTCTCTGTTCCCAGCGGAACAAACATGAGGTAATCGTACGCAATGATCTGCTTCATCTGACACATGCTCATGCAGCATGTTTGTCCTCGCCCTACGTTAGGTTTGTTGTTTTCATTTCTGAGATCATGGTTCTTTTTTTTTTGGTGTCCCTGGTTTCCTCTTCATATTGGAGTCCATCTTAAGGCTTCTTTAGGAATGTGCTCCTGGTCCATTCTGACGTAAGGTGACCAGGAGCCAACATGCAAAGTGTGGGACAAGAGCCCGTAGTTAAGATATCAATATTTGTCCAAATAACGCAAAAAAAACAACACCTATGTTGAAACCATTAGCTGATAAATATTGACAACAATGCTTTATCACAGGTTGATTGGGTTGCACACACTATGCAGGTGTAAGCACATCTTTAACTATTGCGGCTGGTTTTGTACATCCATTTTTTTTCTTTTGGGTGCTCCTCATCTGAAATAGACGCTGGTAGGAGTTGGTTGGTTGGTTTCCTTCAGAGGAATTTCCTCTAGGTTTTTCAGTGAACCAAAAAACAAAACTGTGTAGTGAAAGATACTTAGAGTGGCGAATTTTGGCTTTGCTTTTCATAAAACAAGCCTCAAATGATCATGGGCTCGAACTCACACGAGTAGCGCAAGGCTAAATATATTTTCGTGCTTTTGGTCCGAAGACATTTTTAGGGTACGGTCCCAATGTGAAATAACTTCAGACGCTAAAGCTTTGCCTCATAGTCATCACTGTTTACATTACCTGAGAGCTCTTCTACCTCTTCCTCTTCCTCCAGGGATTCCTCCAGATCAGGCGAATAATCAGTCAAGTGATGACACTCATAAAAACCCTGACGGCTACCATGTGCTCCACTGAGATTGTATTGATCCACTGTCCGTTCACGCAGAGCTTGCAGGAGAGTAAACGTTTTAATATACCGTGTGCTCAATATGTTTTACGATAATGGAGGCGCTCACAGAGGGTGTGAGGAGCCTCATCAGAGCCGTGTCACAGTTGTAGTTTATTTTGTTATTCTCACAGGAGTTCCAGGATTCAATCCCACCTCTGTGCTGTAATGAAATAAAGAAATGTTCAGTGTCAGCTCAACTAATGAATCCTTACACCAATGATTTCTTTATAGACTGCCTGCTGCACACACATGCTCACTGTTGTTCATCTTGTTGGCTGATATCAGGAGAAACTCTGTAAGACAACATCCTTAAATCAATGTGAGAAAGAACCTTCTTCTTCTTTTTTTTACATTTCTATGCTTGGATAAACAGAAAACACACATCTGTCAAGTTATTTTCATTCTGTATCCGTGAGTTTTCCCTAAAATGTACCAGCATGCTTTGAATCATTCATAACATTATGCCTTGATATAATCCAAACGTCTTAAAATTGTATCCCTAGATTTTGTAAAAAATATAACTGAAACTACTGTAAGCATGTTTAATTATGCTTTTAAGTTTAGCTATTGTGTGCGTCCTTATAAAGATTGACTGCCTCTAGTGGCCACTCAAGGGAAGTGCAGCTTCTGTCACTTCCACAATGGCTTAATTTCTAAGCTCCTGGAGGTTGCGGCTCGGTCAGGAGTCAAACTGGAGGTTAATTAAATTGACAACGAGACACCTGACCTGAAAATCACCTGCACTGCTGCTGTCCTTGTGGATATAGGTCAGAGTCTGCTTTTTATTTGTCTGCTAATGCGGCTTTAATTCATTAAGGCTTATCTCTAAATATTGGATTGTTAGCTGGCGGTCACGGCAGGGTTTGTAATTTTAGGTTTACGGATTTTCCCTGAAAAAGATTAAACAGAAATGAAGGCGTATTGTTATAGTGTGATGATAGAAAACCTTCAAATGAATATAATTAGAACACTTCAGAAGTACTCACAACCTGAAATATATGAGATGTTTGCTTTGTTGGCATCTGTTGTCTTTAACCCATGTAGACCTTAGGCCGCCTGAAAAAACACCCTCTATAAGTAACATTTAAAATCAACCTTCCAAAACCTGAGGATTTCAACGTTTACTAAAATCTTTACGTCTCAGCGTCTGTATCAGATAGAGACATTAAATGAAAAACATTTGAACGCTTAAAATCTAAATTGAAATTGCCTTTGCACTTTAGGTCATTGCCTTCAAAAAAATCAACAAAAAACAAAACAAGAAGGAAACGCAGACGTTGCATCACATCTTAAAGGTAGAAGCGTCTCATCAGGTCTAAATGGGTTAATATCCATCCATATAATTCAGTCATGATGTAGATAAAGTGTTTTGCAAATGTCACTTTTTACGGAATGACTTACTTGTGAAAGTTTAAATTTTAGTTTTTGATAACTGACTCTTTTTTGGAAGTTTTTTTCGATCATCAGCGGTATGAATTTGTGACAATCAGAATATTAGTCGTGTCTGTGGGTGTGTATATGAGGCAGAACTCGTCTCCTCGAGCCCTGAACTACTGAAAAAGGAATGACACATTTGCAGTCCTTGAAAAGCAGAGGTTAAGTTGTGAGGTCTTTTCACAGACCAGCTCGTTTCTCTCTTCTTTATTCAGTGAGGATGCTCACAAGCCCACATGTGCTGTATTTAAACATCAAAGCCTGCTTGGTGCCATGTTGAACTGTGCAGAGATTCACAACTTGCTGTATTTTCTTGCCTTCGATTTGTGCCTTGAATACATAGAGGACGAGGGAGGGTGAGAGAGGAAGAGAGACAGGGATGAATAAATGAAGTGAACTGAGTTGAAGCAAAAGCGACCGCAGCGGTTTTTTATTCCGTGTTGCTTTTAAATCTTTGGGCAGTAAGAATCAGATAAATTAATAATAAGGAAGGTTTGGTTTGCGTTCTCCTCCCCTGCACCACCTCTTTCCTCCGGGTGCCCCTTGTGTGTATTTTTGAAGATCGCCTTCATCGCTATACCGACTGCTTCAATAATTCACATGAAAGTTTTAAAGCGCAGCAGACGATCTTGAGTACATTCAGTCTTGAGAGGAGCTACAGAAATAATTAAAGTTGTCCATGTTTTCTGTCCTGATGATCTCACCGCAGAGCACGGATGTCAGGAAGTCTAGACCTGGCTGCAAAGAACAAATAGAGTGACAATATATTGATTCAGCAAAAGGCCTTTGAAGCAAAAAATGTGCTTTTTCTTTTGCTGTGAATGAAACCAGACTGTACAGGAAGAAGGCTATTTTTGTAGCAAAACTCGCCTGGAAAGAAAAACAGACCATCACAAGGAGACTTTGCCCAAAACTGCTGTAAGAAGAGTCGGTACAAGTAAGAAGGAATATTTTTATCTTCTCCTCGACTGTCAGCAGCTGTGATTGAAAATTCTGCTCACAGTTTGGTGCTCAAGACGGAGAGCTTGTTATTGTACAGAGTGCTGCGTCAATCTATGAATACATCTGAGAGGACAAGGACAGGAGTTTTGTTCGAGCACTCTTAAAGATGATCGTGAGTCTCTGATCCACCTGCAATCCCCCACACAGCTAGGGTGACTTTGTTGTAAATGTCTGACACTTGCTTTAGAGTGTAATGTACGACTTTGCTGTGCAGCATAATCATCTAAAAAAAAAAGACATAATGCTTTAAAGGCAGTATCCTGAACACTGGGATGTTCACAGTGGCAACATTTTAAAAAGTATCCCTGATAGTATAACATTTTTCCTAATTTTAAAGTATTAACTTTTCCTAATGGTAAACTGCTTTAAGATTACAATCACAAAAAAAATGCAGACAAAATTGGTTTAATGCAGAATCAGGCAAAAAGAAAGAAGCAAGATTTTATTGCTTATTACCGTGAGAAAAAACTAAGACTTTTCAAATGAACATTACACAGAAAGAGAAATAGAAACTTACCATTGCATGTTATTAGTAACACTTATAGCTAGTATTAAAAGAAACTCTAAAGCTCAAATACAGTTTGCGACGTCTAGAAACAGAGAACAAGGAAGGATAGGAAGCCAATTTTCCACCTTTAGAAGTGTGTGTGTTTTCACTTCCACATAATGGCCTCTTAATGCATCTGTCACGTGTCCCCTCCATATTGAAAAGGAGATTTGCGTGTGTAAGTGCGAGTACAACCACCTGGATAACAGAAGATGCTCTTCAGCTGAACAGCCCCCTGCTGTGAGCACACAAGTTGTTACTAACCACGAGGAAGGAGGTGGACATGAATGTGTGTGTGAGCTCACGGCATGTCTGGTTAGCCTCATCTTCTTTTTCTTTCTGCAGCCCTCCTAGATCAATATGAGTGATACTCCCCTTATTGCCTGCACATAAGGAAATAAATGGGCCTTTGTTACAACATATATTTGGCGTATATGAAATTGCTTCTACAGTAGGCTAGTGTGTGTCGGGATAATAACAGCCCTCACGTATTCCTACTGTCCTGTCAAAGTGACAAAAAGCTTCTTCTCTGCTTACTCTGCTGCTGATTCTGCAGACGAGGGCCTCCGGTTTTATTTCCTTGAGAGAAAGAGAGCCAGAGCGAAGAGGAGGAGGGTGATGGAGGAATGAAAACAACATGAAAATATAAATAAACTGCAACCTCTGGGATCCCTCCGCCCACCATCTTTCCTCTGCTCTGCATCTGCTTACACCTCCAGTGAACTTTGTTATTTACCCTCTTATTTACTATTATTATCATGCTTTATCGCTGCTCCTACAGCCCCTCTGAATGCTGCTGGATAGCTGCTTTAAGGTCAGGAATTTCTCGCCTTTTGCTAAGTCGCTGCTTCATCCCCCTCGCAGCCTTCATCTCCACATCCTCCTCCTCCTCCTCCCTGCCTGGGGAATACTCTGAAAGTCTGTATGTCAAATAGACTGAGGGGAGACTGCATTGGGCTCAGCAGACTGTACTTCTCTATTTTTTAATTTATTTGTTTCTGCAATTTGTCAAATACACACATTTTCATATTCATAGTGTCCATTATGTTTGCTGCCAGCACAAACCACCTGTTCAGCTTTACACAGGCATCGCCCTCATTACACCATATTATTCACTAGGTGGCCATTTACCTCTGACATTATGCTGGATGGGAAGCTAAACCACTTTCTGTACGGCTATGTTCCAGGTTGTACAGACGTCGAATAATATCTCAGATTCTGCAGGAAAAAACTCAAATCTGTATAGGAAATAGGTAAAAAGATGCAAAAACTGTACACTATGGCAGCGAAATCTACAAAACTGAAGATGGAAAGTGAAGTAAACACATAATGGGATACTGTCAAGATGAACATGAAGCCAAAGCAGAAGTGCAAAAAGCTGCAGTTCCACAAGTGTCCAGCTGAGGCTATTTTCAAAGACCTAGAAGTCCCATGCACCCCATATTAACATATTTATTAAAAATAAACATCTTAATAGCCTGGTACAATAATAATGATTTTGGTCTGAATTGCTCATTTCTGTATCGGCACACTCTGTAAAGGTTTTTGTTATAGCTCGTCCTTTTTGATGTTATGAAGGTGAGAGTTATGCATAATTAGAGGAGTGACTGATCTGACTGCAAGCCAGCAGGCTGTAGATGTTTGTCAGGTGGCTTCAACCTCAGCTGCACCTCTTTGCCTGTACAGGTTTACTTGAAGTTTGGTTGAGACAGCATTTCCAATATAGCGACTGCCATTGCTGGACTTCAAAAATAACAATACCAAAAATAGTTTTTCTTTATGACTGGTAAATGGAAAATCGCTCTTAGTGGCAAATTGTCTCATTTTAGCTAATGGGATAATAAATCGTATTTAAGTAGAAAAGCTTACCTGAAATAGTTTTCAGTTCCTCGCTTCAAGATAGATCAGGAAGCATGTTTGCTTTCCACAACCAACATCACAACAAAGGAAATATCAACCGGTTTTGATTCATGATAAAATGGGCCTGTCCTTGTTCAGCCAATCAGGACGAGTCTAGTCTTTTCCCGTGGTACCCACATGCCTGTAAGCCTAAAGAGTCAGCTGGAAGATGCATCCTTGCTGTGAGGTTAGTTACAGTGCGCTCCTCTCAGTCTCTGTTGTAATGTGTATCAGTGCATGAAAAAAAGATGTGCCCTCTGTGCAACCTGCAAGCGTGTTGCTCACCTCTCTTAAGCAGCAGGCGGTCTGCAGTGAAAGCCTCATGTTGTCGTGTTTCAGCCTTGTGCATGTGAGCTAAGTGTGAAGGTGACATGCGAGACCTCCTGCATGACAGACTGAGGTGCAGTGTCTCTCTCCTTTACATCTCTCACTTTGTGTTTGTAGCTGACAAGTGTTAAGATGACTGAGGGGGTTCTTTTGTTACTGTTTTAGGGGTGTTAAAGGTAGGGTAGGTAATTTCCTCCAGATACACTTTTTAAGATTTTGGTTGAAACTGTCTTTAGGTCCTGACAGAAATTAATAACTCATGTGCTCTGAAAAAGAAACAAAGAAAATCCGTCATCTGTAGCAGTTGTAAACTCGTAAAAACTTCAACCAATGTCTGCACTCGGTTCGAGTTTTATAAACCAATCATTCCTCCCTGTCTCCCTGCTCGTTCTCTACCCCATGCATGCACGAGCCCACACTCAAAGCATGAGCTGAAATCCGCTTCTGGACCAATGGCGCTCGTGCATGTAAGTGAGGGGCGCGGCTTTTGAGGGAGCACAGAGGGGAGGGTGAGGGTGAAGACGGAGCACGGAGAGAATGCTACTTTCAAAATCATGCTAGTTTTCGAAAATTACCTACCCTAGCTTTAAAAGTTGCACGTTGTCAATTTCACGCAAATATTGTTTTCACTCTCGCCACAGGCTGCTTCACTCGGGGCTCGAAAAGATTCAAAACGGCAAACGAAACAATAATGGTGCTCTCACACATGCACAAAACTCCTTACATTTTCAGGGTGAGCTGTACGTGTGAACGCACAAACTCCACCCTTACCTGGAATTTCGGACCAAGAGTAAATTTGCCACGCAGGAAATTTTCAGGAAAATTCACTGCGAGTGAGCTGGAGAAGGTGATGAAGTTTATATCTCACGACCGGCGCATGACCATAGACTACAAGAGCGCTTTAGTTGCAGTCTCTTTGCCCGTAATGAAATTGGTTTATTATGTTTTCTGTTCACCAGTAAGTTCTTCTTGTTGATACTGTGATTATGTCGAACATTCATAGCGCTGTTCTACTTGGATATAAAGGCAAACATTTTCATCACAGAATCACTCTGTTGCTTCGTCCGCCACTTCCACCTCGCTCTTTTCACGTCATGTACATCCCCCCGGGACCTACACTGTCTCGTCCTTTTCGACAGGTGATTGTCTCCTTCTACGGGTTAAATATGTAAACAAAAAAGTCAGAAAGATTTCAGAAGCAACCTACCTGAAATTTTCTATACATTTTCAGGAGTGCATATGTGAAAACGGCGTAGTACTTATTTTGAATAAAAATCCGAAAAGGACTTTCACACATCATTGATAACAGGTGCACAAACTTTTCATGTGCGTTAAAGTCTTCATATTTAAAGTTTTTCATCTCAAATAAAATAATAAAATACTCTACAAGTGTTTTCTCGGATCATATTGATGATACTGGAGCTTCATATTTTATTTTATTTAAACAGAATTATCATGCTGCCAGAGTAATTAATCTCTTCAGATCCTGAGGATGTTTCAGATATTACTGAGCTGATTACACATTTCTCCCCATCATATTTTTGATTCTATCTTTTTAGTGAAATCAAAGATAACGAATGGCTCCGAAAGCAGAGGCCTCGCCGTTATAAATCATGTGAACAATCCTCATCAAAGCTTAATTAGTTTCCTTCGAGGAGGGCTTGTATATTACAGAGCGGTAAAGAGAAGAGGCAGCTCTGTTGTGATTGTAATCTTACAAAGTTAAAACACCTCCAGTATAATTACCACCTCATATCCTGGATGTTTGGGCGATAAAAGACGCTGCCTGAGACCAACAATATTCATCTACAAGAACACACAGAGAGCACATTGGTTTAAATAAGTTGTAAACTCTGACTGCTTAAAGGTGTAATATGCAGAATTCGTACACTAAAATATCTTTTAATTAATTAAAAATTGACTGAACCTATGTTAAATGCTGTTTTTGTTCAGGACTAGCATTATCTCTAATATTTCCAACAGTTACACCGAATGTTACATCAAAGGCTGCTACATAAGGAAGCGGGAACTGCTACTGAAAACTGCCGTACTGTTGCTGTATGTGCTGCTGTGATTAAAACGTCATGTAAATTATACTTTGGATACATCGTCAGTAACATATTCTCTTCCTCAGGTCGGTCTCGCCCGTTCGTCTTGACTACGCTCAACTCTGAGTTCGTGTTCATCGGTGGTGGTGGTGGAGTAGCCGAGAGAATCCCTCCCATGATTCTCCGCCAGCTTTGACATCATCTTTTGTTATTGTTTTAATTGAGAGCCCCCTGGTGGCAGAATTAAAATACTGTGCCTTTAACATCTTAGTCATACAGCAGATTTATTGATGTTTGGAGTCAGAATTTAAGGTCACTTTGGACACTGTGAATAACAACAACACTGTTGTGTGCAATAAGGTGTCAAGGATATCTAACCTGTTCAGAAATGAATCCCAGACACAAAGAATGAATAAAAATGTCTTCAGCACATGTGATTGAAACATCAAGGAGGGATCCCGAAGTAATAACTTCCCCCTGTGGGCTGAGAATCACTGTTCAGTGTTCCAAAAGGTGCAAATTAACCTCAAACGGTCCAGTTAAAGCTTACTAATGTTTCGTTGTCTTTGCCTCAAGCAAATAATAGTCATTATGTTTGAAGAGAAATGCACAAGAGTCATTTCAGTGGTCTCATTTTGGCTCATTTTCAAAAAGCTCTCTAAAGTAGAGGGGGCGGTATTCTCTTACTCAGGTTATCTGTGATCCATCTTACCATTTTACCGTAAGAGCAGGGTCTGGATGTTAACAGACACCAAATTATAGAGTGCCACAGGAATGAGTCCTAAAACCCGGAAGTGAGTTAGCATTTTAGCGCCATGGGTTCCTAACTCTAAAAGTCAATGGGGATTTTGAATGGGTTTGTGGTTAGACGCCTGAAATAAGGTCTGTGGTTAACACTAACTTAAGAGATGTTGGCGTTTTGTTAGACGAGATAAACTACGTTAGATAAGACCCCAACTTGTGAATTTTAAAGTTTTTACGCGGACTAAAAACGGCGGTTGCTAACAAGTGGCTAAATGAGACTACAGTGGTTGTCGGGGACATTTAACGTCATCACGCCGGGAACTCTCTCACTTGTCCGCCTTACAGCATCTAGTCATGTTTTTCAGTGCTCTTGCAAATATTAGGTTAATAAACAACTTATTAAGCTACGGTTTCGCTAGCTTTTCAAAACCGCTGATTAGATCGGTGAAGTATAACGGTAGTGACGTCATAATCATCCGACCGTGGTGTAGTTCGCTTGTAGCATAACGTTAGCTTTTTACTTCTCTCGGCTGCATTAACGCTTCAAACTTCATAAAAGTGGTGTTCATTTGTAAAGATTATCCTGCTGAACAAAACGCCTACGCATCAGAAACGTGTGTTAGCCACAGAGCTTATTTTCTGCAATCATCCAAAATCCAATGCAAAAATCCCATAGGCGAATTCTCGTTGGAACCCATGGCGATGCTACTTCCGGGTTGGCCTACAAAAATACATCATCACTTTTGTTCTCTATACTGGAAGTTTGAGGTTGAGTTGAATAGATTTTTTATTTTACAGGGACGATGCAATTTAACTTACGTTCAATAGAAAACATGAAACTGATGTGCTGCACAGAGATTTTATAAATTGTTGATTTCCTAGTTGGGCCTTTGGATAAAGAGTATATTAAAATTGCAATATTCAAAAACATGAAACAACATAACTCTATAAGAGTTTATATTCAAATACATCAAATTAATCCTTTTATAATGGAAAAAACACTTTTGGAAACAGGAAACAGAAGTTGAGAACTCAAGAAAAGAACTCAAATTTACTCGTATAATGTGAAAACCAGTTTTGTTATCTCAAGATAATAACAGAAGTAAGTCTAAAAGTAAGATAGGGTTAAAAAAAGACAACAACCGGAGATGACTTGTTTTTATGGGGAAATGGAGTAAATAAAATGTATGGATGGGGCTTCCGTAGTTTACTCTCCAAACAACAAGAACTCTAATCTCACAGTAAGTGCATAGTACCTCTTAAACCCGTTTGACACTTACTGTAAGTGGTAACTTACTGAGGCCATTTGGTCAATAGCCAAACTGCAGGCCCAATGAAAAGTACTGCCGTGGATACTTTCTCCATCGTGATGATCACAGTACTATCAAGGCCAACACTCAAAACACAAAAGCTTGCCATAATGGCTGTGCACTAAAAACCCATTATCCTCCCACAAAGAGTAACAATAATTTATGTGAGTATTTTCTGCTGTTGAGTGTGGGGTCAGCGACGGGGCAAAAGGTTGGCAGACAGTCACAGTATGAGTTCACGGAAGGATTGTGAAGCTTTGGCTAGCGTTAAACCTACGAATGACACAAACATATGAGCCCATGCTTAAGTATTTAACGTGTGTGATGGTGAAGCTTTTTCAGACGCAAGAAAAGCGCAAACTGCACTGAGCTGCAGAACTTACTGGGCGTGTTTGTGCTGGATTACATTCACCCAATATGTTTGTGAATTGACCTTAAATGGGGAAGAGATATACAATCTGAGGTGCTCTAATTAGACGCAATCCATTTTAATTGAAATCTTCCCTCAGTGTCTTTTTAATAGACACACTGGCAGAAGGAACTAGATCTTCCTCAGTAAATTCTTTCAGGAACACACTTGAGTGTTTTCAATAAGCAGATCTATAAACATGAAGCTAAAGCTAGCAGCTGGTTAGATTAGTGTAGCCTAATTGAGCTAAGTTTAGCCTGGGATACTTATACGCAGTATAACCCTTAGTAATGACATGTTGTTCACTCCGGCTTTTGTAAGACTGACACAAACTAGATATAACTTTGTGATCATTGGGCCTTAGAGGTGCTACTGGATTTGGTTATACTTGGACAGTCACGTTAGCTGTTTAACCCTGTTTTAAAGAGCACCTTGCAGGTTCATTTTTTTACATTTATTTTTGTGTGATCATGGCTGTTGAATTAGTGAATCATTGAATTTATTTGTTTTACAACACAAAAAGGCACACATTTAGAGGAAGAAGTGTCTTCAAGCGTTCCCAGTAATGCTACTAAAAAGGCTTTTTTTTCTTCAACTTTGCGTCATGTTACTTTACATAAGCTAATCATGTTCTCCCACACTGCTGGCTCACAATGCAGAAGTAGGCTGTGTTGAGTCAGAGAGGTTGTGTCTGCATTGTTTCCATAGTCTTACAGTTAATTAGAGCAAATCATACTAAACAAAATCAAATAAAGGTTACTGTGGGTTGTAAATCTTCAAAGCCCTTGACTTACACTCTAAAAAGTGTATTTGGGTTGTCGTTGAAATAATGGGATTTTAATAATAAGTCTACAGCCTACAGCAAATAATACAGCCTACTTTTGTGGATTTTATCAACTTGATTTCAGAGCCGACATCGTTCCTTTGACTTTGGGGTACTGCGGGGGGGGGGGGGGGGGGGGGGGGGAAATCTAATAGAGGTTATAGTTTGAAACTCGGAAAAACCATTACCTCAAACGATCATTTAGAATATGCCCATCCTCCACTCCTTTGGGCCCAAGTGGCCACGCGATTAGGTCGCGCCACATGTACTGAGGCCATGATCCTCCAAGCGAGCGGCCCGGGTTCAAGTCTGACCTGCAGTTCCTTTCCTGCATGTCATTCCCCACTCTCTCTTCCAGTTTCCTACTCTATCCACTGTCCCGCCCAAAAAAAAGAAGGAAAAAGCCCAAAAATTAAATCTTAAAAAATTGAATAAAAAAATGGCACCCTAATGCACCTGTCAGGGATGCTGTCATGTAGATCAGACAGTAGTTGATGTCACACCTCCTTAGTAAACATGAAGGTGATCCAGACCTTATCAAAGATAACTCGTCTGTGCGCAGATCCAGCTCATGTGACACGTCTGACACTGAAGCCTTTCAAATCTGTCTGCTTACCTCGCCGTCACACTGGGTTCCAAATTACAACATGGGCAACCTATTTTCAGATTAATCCTCATTTCATGAAACACATTTTGGGGTCACCCGAGGTCTGGAGGTCTGGCCTGTCGTGGCTCAGAGATGTTATTACACTAAACAAGTTTTTGTTCCCTGCTCCCTGACATATTCCCTGCTGACATCCTGTCCTGGATTTACTCCACGTGATTACATTTCACATCTTTCTTTCCCTCACCTGACCTAAATGAAGCCGCCTAAAAAAACTCAATCCATTAATGTCACTCAGGCACACAAATACACTTTGACAGCTCTGGAAATAGGCTTTTGAGGCACATCATCATATGATTTACTTCAGGTGTGCAGCCACAATTTGTCTGATGGAGTCAGTGAGGAAAATTGGATGCATTCTGAGTTGATTTTAACACATTGAATTTGTTTTCCTTCATTTTAAAATCTAATTTATTTCGCATTTTTACCCACTTCTTGCTGATCACCCTCAAACTCTTTCATTTAGTGTCAGTAGAGAACTTCAGTGTCACATAATGGCCTAAATTCTCTCTATCCGCTTTCACCAAATTGCATTTCTAAGGGAAAAACCTAGAGCATGTAATTTTCTTTTTGGTCAAATTAAAGAATCTCTATCAGCTTTAAATCCTGCGTCGGTTCATCTCCAATAAATATGTAATGCTTCCAGTATCTTCCCCTAGTGCAGCTATCAGGATTCTCATTTGTTTTTCTAATTCAGCACGGCTAATTGCTTTTTTTCCCTCTCTCTAACACTCATCCGGACGCCTCTGAGCAAGCAGATTGTGTGTTTTTAATAATAAATGGATCTATAAGTAAAGATTGGAGGCTTGTGGCCTTCCCGAGCTCGCTGTGATGGATATGTTTTGACAGCAATGTTGAGGGATTTATTGTTTTCTGGGACGTTTTTTCACTTTTCATCCGGTGAGTAAAGTGAGAGATTGATTGAAGGGAAGATCCCGGTGAGAGTTGTATGGGACGCAGAGTTATGAAGAAGAAAGAACTTCCAAATCTGTACATTTTTTTGTTTTTTAGGGGGTTATCATAGTCTTACATACCTCAACATGTGATGAAGTTTTGAACGTTCATTGATGTTTCATGACTCAAACTAGTTGTTTCCTTTGGGGAATTCTTCACATCGGCAGCTGGTAAAGCACTTTTATCATCAAACATCACACACACACACCTGTATATCATCTCTCCACCCTTTTCCTTTAAGCGCTCATCTCACAGGAACTCCCTATTATGTGTATGATGCAATGTACATCTGATATATGGAAATGATAGGTTTCTTTGTGTTACAACTGTAATGAACTTTTGGTTTGTGTTGATTTTGGCGCCCCCTGTGGACAAAAGTGGTACATCTTTTCTCTTTGCTGATATAGCCACTTTTCGACCGCAGGAACTTTCCCCAGGAACTATAGGGACCTTTTGAGGAACTATGTGCTTTAAAATTAAAAAAGATATTCTTTGGGCCATTTTAGCCTTTATTGGAAAGGACAGCTGACGAGAGACAGGAAAAGTTGGGAGGAGAGAGTGGGGGATGACATGCGGCAAAGGGCCGAGGTTGGATTCAAACCCACAGCAGCTGTGATGAGGGCTTTAGCCTCGGTACATAGGCTGCGCAACAATAACCGCTATAGGCTATCCAGCGCTCTATGTGCTTTTTGACCACAGGAACCAGGGTATAAATGGAGTTCCTCGGTAAATGATCTGCTCCTAAAAAAGACCCTGCTCAGGGGGGTACTACTTTCCAAAGGTCCAGGGACCTTGGAAGGCAGGACCTTTTTTGGGGATAGATCTAACTTTGTAGCAAGTTCCTTTTTCGGTGATTAAGTTAATGCCGTAACTTTCAATCTACTGGAAGTTACCGGTTTTCAAATTAAAAGCTGTTGTTAATCCAAACATGGAATTTCAAACTTGCGATTAAAATGTGATTAACTAACTTTTTAAATACTTTCCTGTTATTTTTTTTAAATGTGGACCCTATAGGGAGAATAGCTGAGCTCTGGTATAAATAAACAAATAAATTCAGCATTTTAAAGCCCTACTTTGAACGCATCGTTCATATACATTTGACTCGTTTTTGTTAAACTTGTGTATTGGCATCTTCTCTGTTTACTTGTTCTTATTTACAGCAAATCAAACTTTTAGCAGACTTTAAGCAGAGATATTAGAGATGTAGCCTGATTTCATTCTGGACATGCTCCATCCTCATCATGCTGTCAGTTTGAAGCAACTATCATCGGTCTCTGTCTGGTTTTTCTCTCTGAATTGGCATTAAGTCTAACAGGCAGGCTATTATGGCCGGGGAAAGAGTACAAATCAGGGCATGAAAAACAAAGTTTACATTCAGCCAACAACTTCATGATGGTGATGATGCATATTTACTTCCATATGCATTTCCCTTAAACGCTCATTTACTGAAACATGGCTCTCCCTCAGGCTTTGCTCTCGAACAGGTTGGATTTTTACGCCCACTTACTTCTTCAGAGCAGAAACTCCGGCTGACATTTGCATGTGTTTGTTGTGAGAAGTTCTAAACCGTCAGAAGATGTCAGGACCTCTCTGTGCTCTGCTCTCCTGCCTCAGGACAATGTTAACATACAATTAGCCCTCGCCTCAATCAGTCAGGTTTTAGAAATAGGTTTATGGTAAAGCTTTGAAAGTTTCTAGAGGAGGCATGTCTGCAGAATGTCTCTAGTGTTTAAAGTTTTTTCTTCCTTATTCTAGGATCAGATGACCAGTCGAGCTTCATTTTGATTTTTAAGAAAATATAAATTGTCCGTAGGAAAATGCAGATGGAAAAGTACACACAGAAAAGACGAAATTGAGGAGTAGAAAGTCATTGCATCGACGGTATGAAACAATGTCTACATAAGTATACTTCTATATCTACACATATGTTGTTGCATACAAATAAAAAAAGCAAAAAAAAACTGTGTTCAAACTCAACTCCCTGATTTATTTTTTTAAATTTAATTAGAAAGTGTCTTAAATGTGAAACCAATAAGAAATTAATGTGGATGATTTCAACTCAGCTCTTTTTCCTAAACGAGTCTGTCACTAAGATTGAATATTTATTGATTATTATTACTTGAGATTTGTCTTCTTATAAACTGGTGTATCTGTATTTATAAAGTTATTTTTTAAATGCGCTAAATTGCTACAAATACAGAATATGACTTTGAGTCAGTCTGGGGTTTGCAGGAGAAGTTTCAATGAAAAGACGTAAAAAAAATCATAATATATATCTTCCTGAAATACTTCTTTTTTTTACTCTAATACAATGAGACGTGGGACACGTTAGTGAATGTTTGGACGTCTGCTGCTGTGAAATGTAACTGATTTCAATGACTTCAAATACAGACTAAAAACATTTCTCTTCAGTTCCTGTTTATTTGCATAAATATGGAGCTAGTCAACGGAAACACACTCCAGCATTTATAGCCTAAGATCATTTGCAATGCCCGTCCCTAAATGGGTCTTTAAAATAAATGCCGAGTTCTTCTGCTTCGATTCAGAGGAAAATGTGCGTTTACTTTCAGAACCAGAATTAGGAATACTTTATTAATCCCAGGGGAAATTTGGTTCTCTGCAGTTCATTAGTTGCTGTTCACTTTAAAATGAGGATTTTAATCTTAAAATAACTTAAAAAATGAAAGTGCATCTTAAACAGTGCATAACTTAATTAATCACAAATTCATCAGCAACATATTGTGATAATTGTTTTATAATTTAAATTTCTCAAACTTGGGGGACAGTTTTTCTTTTAAATATTTAAAGACTTTCTAACTTGATAAAACTGAAGAAAATCTCACTCTTGACACTTTAAAGATGTCAGGTTGATGTCTGACCGACGGACATTCAGCTTGCAGTCTGACAACCTTCAGCTGTCTTACAAAATATAAGTATAATATTACATTTTAAAATTACGAAGGCATCTCCTTACTAAACCAGCCGCCTCTGCATGTGTTCATCAGTAATTTGAGATTCATTGCTTCTGGCACATTTTATGTTGATTTATAAGAATTCTGAGGATGTGCGCTGATGAGGCTTCAGCTCTCTGGGGCCTGAAAAACAATGAATTTTGTTCATGACAGAAATGCTGGACGAGGAGGAAAAACTAAGTTTGAAAACTGAAAGAATCTCTCTCATTATGTCACCTCTTTCTAAATCAACAAATAACTTTAATTCAATCATAATTAGATATTTTACCCCCTGGTTACAGCCGCAACCTTCCCGGTGTTACGGCCTAAGTGAGTGGCACGCCCGCTTCACACAAGTTAATGAGTCTTCATTGATATTCATGGTCTTGGTCTTATCTTGGGTTGCCCTGCCTTGGTCCTGGTCTTGACTGGTCTCTATCCCTAAATGTCTTAGCGCACTCTGGTCTCGGGTATGTCTTGGTCTCGGTTAGTGTGGTCTTGACTACAACACTATACTATAGTCTTGAGCACCCAAAGGAGCATTATTGTTGATGCTTCCATTGAATCAGAACTTCTCCCCAAAGGCCGCCATGCCTCCTGTTTTCCTGTTCTGTTTCAATAAAATGCTTTTCGAGCAGTAAAAAGTTCATTTTGAACAACTGATGGTTACAATTTCATCTGATACTGTTTCCTCCTCCACTATGAAGACCCCTGAAATGAACCTCTTTCTTCTTCAGGCTCTTTTACCTGAAATTCAGCCGTATTATTGAGACAATTCATCACTGTCATCTACGAGCCGGGGACATGTCACACTGCATACTTTTTCCCGCTCCTCTCTTCCTCTTACCTTTCCCCCCTCGGCTTCCTGCAGGTCATTAATGCACTCCTTGTCTCTACCATCCTGCCTGTATGTGTATTTATTAGCAGCTGTCTCATATTGGCTGCATCAATAATTAGTCACTGTAAAGCCATTTGGGGTCTAATTAGGGGCGGGGTCCAGCGTCATGGTGATCCATCAAACAGTCACATGTGTAGCGCACATGCTAATGCCGGCGCGTGAGCACCCTGTGCCGCACATGTCAATGGCTCGTCTCTGCAGCAGAAAGAGGAGATAGACACTGTAATGAGTCACATCCAGCAGAGAGAGCGTTCAATACATTCTGATGCAATCACTAATTTTAACTGTAAGGGGTGATGTGATGTCCATATTAATGTGATTAGACACTACAGAGCATTTACATCTTCATTACTTATCATACAGGATGGGATTCTTGCTCAAATTACACTGCGGTGAATGGAATAAGAGAAGAGAATCAACACCTGATAACACATTTTTCCTTAAAAAAAAAAGCTTTAAATGGTAAATGATAAATGGACTTGAGCTTGTATAGCACCTTTCTAGTCTTCTGACTACTCAAAGCGCTTTTACAGCGCATGTCACACCTACACATTCACACACTGATGGCAGAGGTTACTATGTAGTGAGACCATCAGAAGTAACTAATCCCATTCATATGCATTCATACGCCGCAGCGGGAGCAATTCGGGGTTTAGTGTCTTTCCCAAGGACACAACAACATGTTGCTGCATGAGCTGGGGATTGAACGCTTGACCTTCCGGTGAGCTATAAAACTATCCTCAACATTTGACTTAATGCATGAACTACAAATACCGAGCAGCCTTATTATGACATCATTATAAAGGCCGACATTTTCTCACACGTCCCAAAATTGACTGACATCCAGCGCTCATGTTTTAGGTTATAAAACAGTTTGTTCTGACCAAGTCATCTGATTGGGCTAGAGGCATCCCATGACTGATGAGAGAGAGTTTAAAAGCATTGTGACTTTTCACTTTGTGTATCACTCCGCCTCAGCCAGGAGTTCTGAATGTTGTTTATTAAAGTTAGAGTAGAATGTCTTTGTTAATATATATGCCCAGACTGTGCTTCAGTACTACAGCACTCCCTCTCTTGTGATATTGCTGACGTAGACGGCAAATATTCTGTTTTCTTCTTTTTCTCAATCATGTGTCCTCCTTTCAAAAGTATATACACTTTGGATTTTTTACCTGCATGAAGATCATTTGCATAAAGAATAAACAATGAAGTGTTTGTGTACTTCAAGTGACAGATACATTTCTTGCACGACTGTATGAGGCACAGCCTGCCATCTGCATCTTGCAAGCTTTTTTTGTCTGTTTGTTTCTGTGTTTACCTTTGTGCACATTTACATTTTAACACTTGCAAATTGCAGAGAATGTATATTTGTTTAGCTCTGCGTGCTGCACCATCTGTGAGCATTTATGTCTACGGCTGTACTGTACAAGTGTGTGTGTGTGTGTGTAAGAGTGTGTGTTGCACATGATAGGTCATAAAACAAGCCTGATAGGGCTTGGTGCGTTGCTGAGCACATTATCATCAGCTGGCCCCGGACTTTTATGGCCTTCCACACCTCTCAGCCGGAGAACAGCTTCTCTGGTGGTTTATGAGTCCTGCTCCTACATACAAGACAAGCAGAAAAGGGCGTAGAGGCGAAGAGGGGAGGGCGGAGGGGTTCTAAGATGTAAATCAAAGACTGTCGGCTGTGCTAAAGGTACCGTAACAATCACAGGGCTCTCTGTGCTGAAATATGTGTCCCCTGATGCAGAGGAAACGATGAGGTGTGCAAGAGGAGAACATAGAAATTGGAGAATCGACTGAATTTCACTTACAAGAATATCAACATGTCATCAGCGTATATAGACATTACTGTCGACATATGAGGTCTGTGTACAAACAAACACTGAGAGCAAATTAATGAGTCAACAGGAATTAGAAGCCAAGACTGTGCGTCAGAGATACTGTGAGAACAGGATGTTTTAATGATTAACTGCCATGTTTGGATGTTTGGCACCAAAATAAAATCGCTCCCAAATTCTGTTTATTTTGATTTTCACAGTTTTCTACTGGCTGGGGATGCAGGTAGTCTGACCTAGATACTGTGCAGTCTGATTAATTATTTTGTCTCTGATCTTGGTCTAATTCCAGCTCAACTGAGTGCAGAAGCAGCAGCAGCACCAGCTTGAATTATGTTTTTTTTTTTTTTTTAAATGAGCCTGTGTTTGGTCCTTTCGGGACCCTGATGCCTTATTCAGCTCCTGTGCCAGAAAACTGGGTTCATGTTCCCACAGTCAGGCTGATATTTGGGAGATTACGGGATCAACAGAAATCAGGACGCTGCTGCTGCCATGACTCATGACTGATATTATAAATGTGCCATGGGTGTATGCGCAGCACGCACACACAACAACTATATCGTCATTTTCCTGACCTAATTATTTTTCTTCTATAAACTGTTTTTTAAGGTGCATAAATATTTAATTGCTCTCAAATACAACAGATTTAACTTAAATTAAACACGCAATTCAATCATACTACATTTCAGTTCTTTCAGTTCCAGCTACTTTATTCAGTGCCTCCATTTCACTTCGCTGCATTTCATGAGCAGATATACCTTTTACCAGGTGCATGTGTTATCTACTGCATTCATTTCATACTTTGAAGGTTCATATCGAGGGATGTAATGATACTAAAAACCCATCCAATGAAATCCATACATAAAAATCCATACTAATAAAGACAATTTAAATCGATTTGACAAAAATCTATATTGCAATACTCTTTTTAACCAGCAGAGGACACTATCTTCATTTGGCTTCTCTTGTTTGACGTCACTCAAGCTGAAGCAGTAGCCACACTTATCAGTGTCACTTTTTATAACGATTTTTTAAAATATTTTTGTATGAGTAAATATTAGGGGTGTCCCTGACTAAGGACTTACATAGTCAAATCTGATTGGTCAGTTTTTGCCTATTGCTGACTGATCGTTGAATGCCCTTTTTGTGTGCTGATTAATCCAATTTCTAATTTTTTCAACATAAGAGATAAACCACTTAAATTAAACAATCTGTCCTCTGATTTTGAATAACAATTAATTCTAGAATAGGACTTGATCCATCCTTTGTCTCACTCATTAAATATGCATTATGGTGACCCGATGTTTCACACGCCCGTGTACAGAAGTACAAAGTAGAAAACTTTGATTTATCTATATTGCACACAGAAAGTTATTTTCAGAATTGAAAGTAGAGATAAACAGAACCGCTTTGTCCACAGGGGGCGCAAAAATCAACACAAACAGAAAGTTCCTCACATGAACTTTAAAAACTCATTAGTAGTCATTGAGAAAAGGTCCAGATGATTTTATTGATTACAGGAAAAATAGTTTTGTATTAGCTGAAAGGGAAAGTGTTAACATGTACAAGAAAGGTACCACTTCGTCCACAGGGGGCGCCAAAATAGACACAAACCAAAAGTTCCTCCTCACTTACTTAATGTATAAATACTTCTTCCATCAACCTTTTCACAGCATTTAAAGTTCAACTGCGGATTGCCCTCTTTGAACTGAAAGCAGCAGAGGTTACAAGATTACAACAGAATCTGCATAAGCACCATTTGCATTGTTGTCTAAATTACTCAGCCATCTTCTACATTATTGATAATGTTCATTAAGGCAAGATTAATCACCTATTGGCAGCACATCGCCCAGAGTAACCAGCGCTGAGTTGTAGCACTGCTGACTCTGCAGGAGTGGACGCTAACAGGATCTTTACTGTCACTATAAATGATGCAACGCCTCTGGTCATCCTGCACCCTCCTGCACTGAGGCTGATCCTAAACCTGATGTTTACATCTTCCACACAAGTCGACCTCGTATATGTACGACTCTAAGGACTGCTTAGGAAAGGAAACAATCAGAAGCAGTTTATTTCGAAATAAAGATGTTTTCTTTTTCTTCCAAAACTGACATTGATTTTGGACTCTGCAGCATCATTCTGCTCTGTAAAAACACTCTCCTCCACATCTCCACATCTGCAGTGTGCTATACTGTAAGCAGACACTGAAACTCAGAAAACACTTAGAGATACACACTGACACTTTGTTTCCACAGAGGAAGGCACTGATCATCCAGAGACAGTGATGCTATGTGTTATGTACAGGTAGCTGTGACCCAGCCTGCTGGAGTGTCTCTCGGTGCATAAAACCCCCCAACAATCATTCAGTCTGCATGCCTTTAAGGGATGATCAGCCTGACAGAGTGTCATGAGAGAGTCTATAAAGAGGAACAAGTGTCCAGTTAGAGCTGGTGAAAAATGTTACTTCCTGAATTCCTCTCGACACTGTCATCGGAGTTGTTTCTAGCATATGGATACACAAATTTGAGGTGGCTTTTAGTGGTATAAAATGTCGTCTCTCAACAGGAAGGTCGTGCTGGCGGCGTGTGAATATGTGTGAATGGAATAGTACTGTTTGGCGGTTGGGCTCTTGTAGTAGTGTCTGCCATCAAGGTGTGAATGTGGTGCATATGGGTGAAAGTGAAATGTAGTGTAAAAAACACTTTGAGTAGTCAGAAAACTAGAAAAGAGCTTTACAAGTCCATTTGCCTTTTTTTTTTTTCAAAGGTAAAACTGAAACAAATAATACATGAACATACAAATCTTAGCAAGTGTTATTGTCCAATTTCTAATCAAAATGATCTCATTACACTTATTTGAAGCATTTTACTTGTTCAGTGTCTTGAAATGAAAAGTACTAACTACAGTACATTTCAAGTCACTAAAACAGAATCTGCATGCAGCATTGGCAGATATATTTACTTATTATTATTCAGGCCTTGTTTTTTGCTTTTTATATCTTCAAATAAAATGTTTTCCTGGACTTATCAGATGAAAAAAAAGACTTCCCTCAATCAATGTGGCTCCTGATAAGTGTGATTAGTTATTTTAGACTAAAAATTAAACCAATATGGCTTGATTTGGATATATTTTGAATACTTTTTTGTTCTCTAGAATTTCCACTCCAGTCAAAAACCTGTTTAAAAACCTGTTTACTGCTGCGCGACGCAACTGTTCATTGCTTTTAACAGAAAATGTTTTTTCTCTAAACCAATAGACAGATCTGACGTCTATGGTGTCTACACATGTTGTACTTCAAATGTATATCTGACCCAGCGTAGAGAACAAACATCCCTCTCACAACTCAATTCACTTTCCAGCCGACGTCACCAGATGCAATATCTAAACCCTCCCCGTGTCAATAGGAGTCATAGTGATCTCATTTTGAGCTGTAACCTTTATCCAGCTGACCGCTGTGTTCTCTCATAACCAAGTCATAAATCACACATGACTCGTGTCACACACAGAGCAGAGGTGCCGGCGCGAGACTTGTGATGCAGCAGCTTGGATTTCTGCTCCAGCAGGTCCATCTCTCATCAAATATCAGTCATGATGATAATCCCAGAGGAGGAGGAGGAGGATCTGAACTCGGGGACGAGGAAGGCTTGCTATTTATCTACTCTGCTCCCTGTGTGTGTGTGTGTGTACATCTGTCTACCACTCTGTCTCTCTGTGTAACTGCCTGTGTCGTCTGTGTTAGATCCAGAGGAGCAGAGTTCATTCAAACATCCATCAATGGATTAAGTTGAGGCTTACGACCTATCTAAGTGAACTCTGAGTCTGAAATTTATTTCAGTCATAATTTTTTCACAGTCTTTAGCAATTGTTTTTGTTTTAAGATATATTTTTTGGGCTTTTTAACCTTATTTGATAGGACAGTAGATAGAGTAGGAAATCAGGAGAGAGTGGGGAATGACGTGCAGAAAAGGAACCAGGGGTCGGACTTGAAGTCTGGCCGCCCGCTTGAAGGACTAAAACCTCCGTACATGGGCGTGTAACGACAAGGCCATCTGCGCCAGTGTCTTTAACTTTTTGTGTGGGAGTGGTATAGTTTTTCCATATTTGTATTTCAATTGACTTGATGGAACACAAAAGAACAAAATGATCAGCAACAGTTGTTATTTCTAAATTATGTCCATGAAGCTCTTTTTTTTCCAGAAGAATTTCCTCGTAAGAAATGCATCTATATCATTCGAGAAAGCGTGTGCCTGATTTTGCCAATGTGTTGTATTGTTAAATAAATGTCCCTGAGTGCATTCATTTTGTTTGCAACTGGTGGCTTACAATCTCAGACTAGCTGGTGAGTAAGTAAGTGAAGGTACATTCATTTAAGCACATCTCTGTCTACTTTCCTTTTCAAGTACCTTACTCATATTTTTCATTTATCTTCAATGTCATCACTTTGTGTAGAAGAAAATGGACTTTAATGGATATGTGAGTCATGATTTTCATGGACTAAAGTAACAGCTGGAATCTCTGACAGGGCGATGAGCACACTCAAAAAGTCTCTGAAGCACAGGCACCGCTGTGACTCAAAACCCAGAGGGATTAAGACCTTGTAGGAGCAGCACGTGAGCGGGAGACAGACGATGTGTAATCCACTGGGAAAAAGAGACGCGGATTGAAAAGAACAAATCAGCGTAGTGATGGAGGAGGAGGGGCATTTGCGTCATGCAGCTGTGACTCTTCATCATGACATCTGGAGGAAGGAGACGCAGGTGGACAAAGCAATCATTTCTCCAACACATGGCTCTGTTAAATGTGAGTTACTGCAACCAAAGACTGAGCGTAGCCAAGTGTACAGTACATCAGCTGCAACATATGGCTACAAGCACAACACTGTATACAGTATAAACACACATCAGCATGAAATGTGGCGGTATCGCCTGTGAGCACAGATTGGAGCTCACTGCAGAAAGTAATTCACTCTTTTATTGGTATGAACATGTGATGAAAATGTGCTCTGAGACACACAGAATGGTTGTTTCAGAGCAAACAGGAAGGGGAACTTAACCACGTTATACCCTTCGAACTTATGCAAGTGCTGGGATTTCACATGCTTGTTTCTGAAAAGATGCTTTACATGATTAACTATTTGTATTGTCTTCTGAGACGTTGGTATAATGGCCAAGAAGGGACTTTTGTATGTGTTTTTACATTTGCATTCTTTCTGAATGTATTAGGGTAACAGATAGTCTTCAGTTTAGGTCCATCGCAGCACATAAAACCTTCCTCAGTAACTGAAAAAAACATTCGATGAGAAGCAAAACGTCTTCAAGAACTTTGCAGAGTACAGCTGCCATGGGATTAAACTTTAAAGAACTGTATTTTGTTTTGTGTGTATTTGTTGTCTCTTCTGAAAGAAAGTAAACAGAACAATTAACTCATCCCGCTAACACAAACCCTCGTGGTGGTGTTGGATGAAAATCAGCAAAGTCATTGAGACTCGTGAACCATGGCAAGATCTCCGATATGTGTTCAGATATACTAAATAGGCCCATCCTCTGTAAAAAACCTTCCATCCTGACTCTGGCCTAAACAACTGTAAGTGCTTTTATTTCCATGGGGACAACACATTTAAGATATTGTATCATATTGTTTTTATCGTATGGTATCTTTTCATTTCGTATCGTATCTTGTTGTATCTTTTGGTTTTGTTTCGTCATGAACCATATCAAATTGTGTCTTCTCGTTTCCTATCTTGTCGTCTTGTGTCATTTTTTATTGTATCGTATCTTTTCTTATCACATTGTGTCACACTATATATCGTATTGTTTTGTATCATATCTTACTGCACGGTACCGTATTTTATTATATCGTGTAGAATTGTGCAGGAAAAAACATATTAAGCAACGACAGTTCGACCGTGAAGACCCTGTCAACTCAGCGCAGGGCAAATGATTGCGAAAATATGTAGCTCAAAATTACCTTTCACGAAGCAGCGGGAGCAACATGGGGTTATGTGTCTTGCCCAAGAACATATCAGACATGTATCTGCAGGAACTGGGGATTGAACCCTCGAGCTTTCTGGTGAGAGACGACCAACTCTACCAACTGAGCCACCAACGCCCTAAGGTAGGGATAGTGTTTTTTCGTTTTTTAGGGTATTGTCTTCCAGTTAGTGGGTCTTCATCATACAGGATAGAAAGGTAGGAAAGATCCCCAGAGGAGCCTAGAAGTTTAGGGAATAACTTGGGAGGGTTTCATGTCTAGAAACCTGATTTGCCTGCGCAGATTTGTAGCTTCAATCCAGTTGGAGACCTTTGGTTGTAATGGGCACAAATTTCCCCAGACACATTTCGAAATCCTGGGGAAAGTCGTATTTAAAAAGCTTTTTCAACCAAAAAGGAGGTCCAACTCCACGTATGAAATGCCCATGGTTGGCTCGACAATAAATGTCTATCCAGATCATATCGGTGTAATCCGTCAGGTGTCCACTGACTTTGCTTTGGGGTCTTACTGATAGTGTTCCAAGTTTAAACCGGATGATTTTTCCATCGTGTTAAATACTCCTTGGCGGCAGCTTCCTCTTGGACGAACTACATCCTTTTACCATAAGGCTCAGCAGTGGATTGCTGCTTGTTAACTACATGCCAAAAGTTTCCTGCTTTAATGAGATACTCGCTGTTAAAAAAACACATCACGTAGTCTGACTTTTACTGGCATAAATGAGAATCTCACTGATGAATCTTATTGAAGCTTCGCTGTCTTCAGCCTTTTTACTTATGAATAGTAATATTGCCGAGAATGTCATCATCCTCTGACTTAACATCAGAAACTGACATCAGGTAATATTTTTCCCCCCATTTGGAAATACAGAAGAAGAAAAAAATCACATGATAATATCAATGACGTATTCGATAGATTTAAATAGAATTGAATTTATTTATGATGTGTCCACTGGGTTTAAAGGTAGAAATCCATTGGAGGGATTAACCTGATTTATATCATTTTTTCCCTCTGTCCACATTCAACCTGTTGCTCTAATCCGCTCCCTGCTCATCACCATCTGTCATCTGTAATCTCAGCCACTACTGCTCCACCCTGTACTCATTTCATACTCTCTGTCTCTTTCTCAATACCTATTACCAAATAATTGCCTGAAATAGATTAGGACAAATGGGGGTATTTTTACCCCTAGCTGCATTACCTTCTTTTTGTCCAAGAGAATAAACCGTCCTGCACTCAGGCTGCGCAGCAAACACGCTGCACTTCTAACTCCACATCCAGGCAGTTCAGTAAATGTCAAACCTTCTGAGAGAAGTGCTGATAGGGCACTCAACCAGGTAGCTCATTATTTCCAACATAGGCTCTAATTAAAGAGGTATAGCATATATCACATCATTGTCTGCATAGAGGCCGCACTAAAGGCCACAATTTAACTGGTTGGGTGATCATTAAAGAAGCAGTAACTATATGGGTCGCACATTAACCGTGCTTTAACTGCTGCTTTGTCAGTCACTCTGCATCTTCACTTCGGATACTGACTGAATAGAGATCAGGAGGGAATTTGTGATTCCTTTGAAATCAAGTTAAATCTCTGTTGATGTCAGTAACTTTATTGCAAAGCCATTTCTAACAGCGTTATTATTAGTTCCAGGGCCATTCTGAGACTTTTTGGGGCCTTAATTGGGTTCCTTTTTGCCCCCACCCCCCCTCAGATTGGTATCAACCTAACCATTCCTTCACCTCTTTAAAGTAAGAAAGTAAGAAAGTAAAGTTTATTTATATCGCACATTTCCTAAACAAAGGTCACAAAGTGCTTTACGGCAACAGAATACAAGTTACATATAACACTGTTTTTCATGTAAAATGTATATCGTGAGCAAGGAAAAGTAGTCTGAACTCATATTTACATCTTTAAAAAGTACAGTTTGGCATTCTTCAGGAGGTTGCACAGAGGACTTACAGCAGTGTATAAACCAACATGTACAAACAGAAGTTTAAATGTAAGTTTTCAAGCTACATAGACCATGATACGATTTTGCCCATGTCGCACCTTCATCCTCATGAAACATTACTGACACAGTACATCTGCACTCGTAGACCCACATGTGACCTGTTTCCCTGGAAAGCAGTTCAGAATTCTCTCAGTTCTGGTCTCAGGCTGCGGCAGCTGATGGCTTTGAACTAGGCTCCTCTGGGGATCTTTCCTGCCTTCCTCCTGATGCATGTAGAGCCAGGAGGCCTGTTTCTCGCTGCTGTGAATTCATAAATAATGACAATTTGCAGGCTCTCTGCCATACAAAGTGGGATCACATCAACTCCACACCCCTGACCTATGTGGCGGCTGAGGAAGACGAGGCTAAAAGGGGGGAGAGGGAGGAGAGAAAGAGGGTGGATGGTGTATAGATCAAAGGAGACTCTTCTGCATCTGATCAGAACGCTGTCGAACTTTGTTAGACGCTAGCTTCTTTTTTCTCCTTGTATATCACACCAATACAGTATGTTTCCCCATAGACAGTGGTACAGAATAAACCCCCTCTTACAAGACCCTTCACATGCAACTCAATCTGAATATCTTTATGAATATAGCTACAGGCTATGAAGAGGTTTTGCATAGCAATAGCACATAGTGAAACTCTGAAGAGTCTCTTGTCAGCCGGCTTTCAAACACCCATCCATTATCTCTCCTGAGAGTGTCAAATTAGCAGATCGCTAACAGGTGGCTTGCCGGCAGATGCCAAGGAGAAAGATTGAGGTCATGTTTGTTTAATCGCCTCGGGGGTCAAGTTCCAGATGGATTCGACTCGACTCATTCTCCTGCTGCTGGAGAAAGAGTTGTGGAACAGTGATACGAGTCGTAATGCTGATGGGCAATAAAAGCTCACTGAAAAGAGCAAAAATAGGGTAACATTAAGATTTGATATCTGATTTGGACTTCTGTAGCAGTTTACGCTCCCACCTTCAGGCATCAAGAAATCAAATAAATGTTGTTGACTTTCTGTGAGGATGTTTAAATGTTATTAGTAGGCTATAGTTCAAGGCAAAGTTCTTAGGCTGTATTTAGTGACCTAATTATCTATCACAGATATTTATTTGCTAAACTCTAAGACTTTTTTTTTTCCTAGAGTTCAGGGTTTTTTTCCTTCAATCAGTAACATGCTTTGTGCAAAAGTAATAATGTATCTCCAGAAAACATTTCATCTATTTCGCTGCTATGCTGGCTCATCATGTACAGGGGATTGCTCCGACACTTTTAGCGACACTTTTAATAACAGGTATTCGCCAGATTGCTGAAGTTTCTAACAGGCATGTATGTTCTCCTCACCTTTGATCTCAGCCTTTTTGGTTTCCAAGTCGTCAAGCTTGCCATCAACACAGAAGATCATGATTTAACAGGTACCCCTTTGTCGTATTCCTGGATGCTAACATAAAGCTTATGGGGGGCTGTAGTCAGAAAAATCACAAGGAAATGTAGTATTAAAACCATGTGAGTCCTGGGGCGCTGGTTTACTTAAGTTAGTAGAGCAAGCACCCCATTAACAGAAGCTGCAGGTGTTTGCAGCGCCAGTGTTGTATACCCACTCTCTAAAACCTAGTTTGGTAGAAGCGTGTTAAGCTCGGTGCTTCGTGAGATTAGCATTAGCCTACTATTCTTGGCAGTGGACGTTTTTCCTTATTGGATAGGCTACAACTCACCGCTATAGTCTTGTGGTTTAAATATATTTCCAAGACAGAAGGCTCACGCCAGAATGATCATCAGTGTGCGATACTGCGTGCAACATTCTTCCTCCCAGGATGCTACTGTGCTGACGGAAGCATAACCTTGCCCGCTAAATGTTTATCAATAAACTTTAATCTTATGTTGTTGTCGGCTATTTCACATCCGCTAAATAAGTAACACATGCTTTTAATGTTTCTGTAATTGTAACAAAGTTATTGAATTTGAAAAGTAACTAGATACATCACTAGTTACCGCAAATAGAAGTGGCGTTACAGTAACGAGTTACAGTAATGACTTACAGTAATGACTTACAGTAACGACTTACAGTAACGACTTACAGTAACGAGTTACATTAATGACTTACAGTAACGACTCACAGTAACGAGTTACTAAGTAACGCTTTATTCCCAACACTGACAATGACCACACCATAGGAGCTTGTTACTGATATTTCCATTTTGCTCAAATGACCTCTGTACTGAAGTACAGCCCTACAGAGGAACATGTGACTGTTAGACATGTATCAGAACTGGGTAATCATAGTCCCAGTACAGACAAGATGAGAAACAGTTCACTAAAATGTAACATACAGCTCCTCCAGATAGATTAAAGGAAATACTTACACAATGCAGATCTGAGTATGTGAACCAATGAGGATGAAAGCTTGTTATTGTTGTGTCCCCTGTGGTTTGCATGGATCGCCATCTCATCTACTTCTAAGGATTCTTCTCACGCACAGTTTTGTGTCATTTTTTTAAAAACAGATCTAAGCATGTTTTTTTTAATACATTATGATCTGTAGTCGAAATGATCGCTAGACAACATTTTGAAACATGCATTACATGTGTGTTAATTACCATACCAGGATTCATATCAGTCTAAACTTTTCAGTGTTTTTCACGCAAGGACATGACGACATGCACGTTGTTTCCCTCTTAGTTACATTTAATGCTGTGCTGGATGCAAACATAATGTCCAGAGGAAACAGCATAATGGCATTCAGGCTCGTCTTTCCTGTTTTTCACAGCGTGTAAATTGCATCCAGTTATCGCCTCAGGCAGCAAATAAGATGATTTAGGGAGTAATTTGTGGAAGACAACTTTGAGGTCAATGGAGTCCCGCAAATCATTTGCATTTTGTGCTGTTTTTCTCTGGTCTCCCCAGTTGTGCCAAGTGGGTATTTTTTTCACAGTCAAATTTCTCTTACCAGCTGTCACAATGTAATACTTGAAAGGTAACCTCTTATTGGAGTTCTCTCTCACTCTGCTTCACACCGTTTAATCTATATTTACAGACTCGACATAGAAGTGTAGAATCTGTAGGCTACACAGGGGTCTGGATTTTAGCATGGGAAGTGTTCTTGTGTCCGTTTGTAAATTTGTAGTCCGAGCTGTATTGACCAATTACATACAGTATCAGCAGGCTTATATATAATTTATATATAGGGCTCAACAGTGTGGTTCCGAAAGTAAAAATCCCATTAATTTTCTCCATGGTTATCCATAATGTCATAACTATCTAAGGTAGATTTACCACGAGCTACCTGTGTGTGAAACGATGGTTTATGCTCCTGTAAAATACACAAGTTCGTGTGATATCAAACACATTTTAAGAAAAAGATTGTTTATTCACGCTATCGGGGCAAAGAACTACAATACCCATGTCCATAGAGTGTCACAGCAACTGCTCTTATTGGTTGAGCTTGCCGTTACCATGGCAATGTTTCCCGCCCCTCGTTGTCAAATGCGAACAGATGGTTTCGCTAGCAGGCTAGCTAGTTAGTTTGCTAACACGAAGTGTACTAATGACCTTGTTATGCCCCAGTGAATGTAATTTTTATATTCCACAACACAAACTTAAACATAGTTCAACACCTGTATTAACAGTATAAACACTATAACAACTACAAAAGTTACATTTAAGAAGAAGAGATAACATTTACAATGGGTTGTTGGATGGGTAGTTCCTTGACTCCGGACGAAAATGATGTACACGGTCTTGTACCTTTGCACCTTTCTCACTTTTTGAATGCTGTTTTGGCGCCGAATCAAATGTACTATAGTCACGAGTATTGGGTTAGCTGGTTGTCGTGGTTCCAGGTGTCAATCTCTTGATATACGGATATTTTGAAATGTCAGCGGAGGATTTGAATGGGAAAATCTACTTCCGGAACCAGAGCCGCCCTGAAAAAAGAAGGGGGCGATCACTGTAGAGCTCTATACAGGTAAAACAGTTTATTGACATACCATCTCCCATTGACTGTATTCTTTTGATGATTTATTTGTCTCTGTATACGGATATCTGCATAAGTGACGCTAACAGTCAGTTATAGATCAAACATTTGAACTTGAGCCAGAAATCTGCTCGACTCTGTGTCGTCAAAGCCAATCAGCTTTGAGATTCCCTGACGACCTGAATTACTACTCAGAAAAATGATTTAACTGACCTCCATTCAACAAATACTTTAAAAGTAGTTTATTTCTACTCTTGAGGACAGACCCGACAAAGCTTGACGTTTTTACTTCTTACAAATCTGCATCATGATGTTGTAATTTCGGTGAACTAAATTGCAAGTAAATCACTTTGAGATAGGTTTCTAGTTCTTTCTTCTTTCTCTCTTTTTTGCTGATCAAGCCTTTTGAATGGAATCAAATTGATATGAACTAAATTCTGCAAACAAATCAGATTTAAAAATGAATGATTTTGCAACTAACACTTAAAAAAAGGGGGGGATACATTTGTTTTGAGGTTTTGCTGTGTAGGCTAAAAAAAGAGTTTTCCTACACAGACGTTAATCAGTTTAGCTCAGGCTTTTGATAACTTATAGGAATGGGAGGTGTGTTTAGGTTTTGAATGGTTGGACATGATTTTTTTCTTTTACAGATTAAGTTACATTTCAGGGGCAACTACAGTGCAGAGACCCTGTAATTCCCAGCTGCACCGTCCCTTGATTTGATAACAGTGGACCATTATGAAGCTGAAGTCTTTACTCGTCATTCGTTTTCTCTTGTTATTAAATTTCACTATTGCATTATGCATGCGGGGAAATATTACTGCAGTCCGTATGAGATTGTTGAAGAGGTTGCCCTTGCTGTGCTTTGCCTGAGGGGTTTTTCCCTTCAGTCACCACGTTGTTGCACAATAACTCAACCCTGTGGCCTCAACATCACAGGATATGGTTCCACTATGACTCCCTGCAGCCCGACACGCTCACAATCACCATTAATGACGCTTTCAAGCAAGCAGGCGGTTTCTCATGCACTCGCATAGTTTAGTAGACTCTGCTGCAGCTTCAAGGCAGCCCTGCTACTACTGCTGTTTCTGTTTCTATTATACAGTCATCACATAAAGTACAGGAGAGGAAATTGTGTTTTAGACATGTTTGAGATCATTTCAACAATAGCTGTATGGCTCCAGTAATGACTTTAGCTGCAGCCTAAGTCACTCCAACACTTTTGTCAGGACTGAAGTATCTCGGCCAGTATTGGATGGATTGCAATAAAATGTTCTACAGAAAGGAGTTTTCTTCATGGTCCCCAGTGGAAGAAACCTGCAGACATCTCCTTGACATGAGTAGATCAAAGTTCTTGTGATGCTTTTGATGTCTTGTGTGAAGCACTTTGAATTGGCTTGTGCTAGCCTATAAATAAACTTGGTTTGCCCTGACCTGTGAAATATCTGAACAACTTATTGATGCAACAACACAGTGTGTTCCCCAGACAGGAAGCCTATGGCTCCCAAAAAGTGAATTCTTAGGACTTCAGTGATCTTCAGTGTAATGTCTCACATGCACTTGTAGTTTAACTTTTAACCTCTATTATTATCTTGTGTCACTTGTGCCTTTATATTTGTATTGTATTTGTATTTTATTTGTGATTTGTCTTTCTCTGTTACCTGCCTAGGGACAACAGATGGAAATTAGCACTTCTGCTATAATCTGGCATTTTTTACAGCTGTAATTGTTACAGCTGTTCATTAATATGCACTGTCCCTAACAAATAAATAAATAAAATAAATAAATAAAACGTTTCACTGGTATCAATATTGGCGACAGCAGCTGGTCAAAATGATCCATTGGTCTGCTACTTTGGTTCTATTTTAATTATTTGTAATATTTGTGTTTGGTGCTTTTTTTTAAATGATTTTTGTGCGTGGATCGGACTTAATTGGAGTCATTATGCTTGCTGTCCTACTTTAGGGGAGCTATGGGGAATCGGCTGCAGCACCCAGGTAGAGACCCCCTGGGGACCCTAATGAGAGAGAGAGGGAGAGGAAAGCACAGTGATTACTAAATAAAAGAGTCACTCGTCAGAATAGAGGTTATAAAAAGAGGTAAGATAAAGTATAAATACTGACACAAGCTCTTTCAAATGACTTCCAGTGACATTTAGTTTGGCCCCTGGCTCGCACGATCACCTGTGATGTTACTCCTGCTCCCTCAATAGTTTGATGGCTGTGATTACACCGTCTGCAATTGTTAGCAGTTTGAAGCACCTTTTTGTAATTGTTTTGGATCTTTTGAACCATTTTGTGTGCTGCTTCGAGCTCCAGGCGCCTCACTTTCATTCACTCAGCTTGCCTTGCAGTTTCTGGAGAATCGCCCAGAGCACGAAAAGTTGAAAACGGCTTAATTCTGAGCACAAAAAAAAAACAGCTTTCTCCTCCACTGTCCGACTGCAGGTCTTCCATCTGTCTTTTGGAAAAGAAGGAAAACATCGCTGGACTTGTTTTTTCTCAAAAGTTTGCTTACACTTGTTAATGTCATACTAAGCCAGAATATTTGAGAAAAAAACAGTTTTTAAATTTTCCCTGCAGGATTTTCAAAGCTGATTTTTTTCAGCATTGTTTTTATATGGCCAGCTAAGTTGACCACTGATAAGGCTTTGATATACCTTACATTTGACATTACAATCAATCAACTCCGTGTGACCAGAAAAAAGCATTGAAAGCATCTCAATATCATTTTTTAGGCTGTGTTACGGACAGATCTTTAGGCTCTCTGTCTTTCGATAATAAAAGAGCCTGTTTGCAACAGGACAGCTATGTTTTAATGTTTTTGGGAGGAAACTACAACAGTGTAGACGGCTTCTAGGAAACGTCATTTCCTCCCCAACTGTTTGTGAGTGGCTGCTGATTGAAAATTGGGCGCACCTGGTCAGGACACGGAGGAGACAGTCGACCACCAGCGCTACCCCCTCTCCACTCTTCCCTCACCAAAAATCAAAAATCAAAACAAATATCTGAACTGAATAAAAAGGGAACGGGCTAACGGCTTAGGGAAGCTGAAGATAGTGTTCGTCACAGCGCTGTAACAGGACGCCGTCTACAAGGTCAAGAGCTAGGCAACAATCGAGTAAGCATATAGCTGCGTTGTTTTCACTCGCCTCTTGTTCACAGACCAGCTCCTAATTTATTTTATTTTCCATGTTTGTTTCAGTTGTGGCTTAACAGCTGCAAAGTCTGCTAAGGTTTCCTCTTACCACTCTTTACAGTAGGTGTAGCATACTTGTGTAAAATAAGGACAAGTCCTTGTATGCAATTATTATTTTCCTCTAAAGTGAGTTTAGCTCCAAATACGGAAAAACTGAGAATCCCTGACAGGACTTATTGAGCTGTTGGAGGTTTTCCTGTATTTTATCGTGGCAGGATGGTGAAAGAGAGCCGAGGTTTCTGCTGGTTCTGCATTATCGGATGTGGAGAGTCATGAAGAAGGCAGAGTCATCCCTTATCCCAAGGACATGTTCATGTTTAAATCCCTGACCGCACTCCCTCTGTCTCATGCACTGACTTGTTGTTTTCAGGTGCTGAGTTGATTGTTTTTTTTAGCTTTGATAGGATGTGAAAAAAAATATGATAAAACTAGAGCCCGCTATTTGCATCTTGTATAGCCTCGAGAACAGGAAAGAGAAAGTGAGAGGGCTTCCTGTGTTATTGATCCTGCATAGATCTGACTCCGCAGGCAACACAGCCCTCCTTGTTATATAACTAAAATATTCCTTTAGGGATCCTAAAGCCGCCCACGTCCACAGTTACAGACACCTGAAACTCACAACATGGGCCAGCTTTGTCGGAGCCTGCAGTGTTGGATGACATGAAGCCGCAGCAGTGAGTCCTGTCCCCTGAGCGTACTTTCACCAACACGAACACACACATGCAGCATCTGAAGTAAGAAAACTTTGCTCGTCGGCGAAGGCAGAGCAGAGCTTTGTGTAGTGAATGAAAAAAAATCTTTTTGTTGGTACATTAATGACGTTGGATAGTTTATAATTAATTTCTTCATTAAGTTTATCACCTGTTACATCGGATTAAAGTCTATAAAACTTTAACGTTGAACTGGACCATTTGGTTATGCAACAGCTGCTGCTGCTGATGATTCATTATGTTTTTGGCTGAAGTGTCACCATGCTGTGCTTATCTGCTGCAGATTTGCTTTATGCGCTGATAATTCTTGGTGCGAGTGAGTGTTCACCATTCTCCAGTTTTTATACCAACATCTAGAATCCCTAAGCTCAGCCCCATCTGCCAATGTTATTGTCCAACTTTTTGAAAAATATGCTTGTTGCTTTTGATGCCTAGAGTTGGATCAGAAACTGGATAGCAGTCTTAAAGTTCCTGTGAGGATTTTTTTTTTTTTCGTTTTTCAATTTTGGTGCCTAGATTAGTCAACATGGTACATCTTAGCTCTTTGTTGATTTTGTCCTGGACACACAAAAGTAAGGTTTTCTGATCATAAAGCTCATTCTGTTTTTCTTTACCCCCCAAATGTATCCCTCACTGTGACTCTTTGGCACGAAAAAAGGTTGTTTCACCTTCCCCAAGGCAGCTGTTATGGGCATTACAATGTGATTTTTCTTATTTGCTTTTGTTGGTCACATAAAGGTGTCTGTTTTAAAAATCAGCTAAAGACTTGGGCTTTAAAAAGTGTGTTTAATATAGCTACAGCTAACCGCTGTTATCCTAGCTTAGCATAAGGCTAGAAGAAGACTAGGAAGACACCCTTTCTTCGCCAGAGCAAAGGACTTCCCCAGAGCCAAAGCTAATTTCCAAATTAGGACCGTGTAAGTGAGCTGCAACCGACCCTTTATTGTCAACTTTTAATGCCAGATTGATGGAAGAAAATAGGTTGCCTCTATTCAGTTAGAAGAAAAGTTTGAGTTTGCTTTGGGTTCAATTTCCCCGTTCTACACTTAAAAAATCCTTCTAGAATATTATTGTCCATTTTGCAAACCTGTAGCCATGCAAGACTAAAAAACAAATATGTAGAAAGTAACCCTGTATCGATGTCACACCACAATAACTTTTGATCAAACAAACCGGTCTGAAGTTACATTTGATTGACAGTTTTGAGCTCCCGGAGTTTCTTTGTTATACTTTATTGTTTCTTCTTTCTTTGTCTTCCTCACTTGTCCTCGGCTCACACCAAACCCCTGCAGGCCACATGTTACCTCGGACAAGCTCTGACTGTGTGCAGTGTAGTGTGTACAGGTACACACACACATGCACACGCACTTAACCCTCAGGCACAGAGCTGCACAGACTTCAGAAATCATGCCAGTGTTCCTGCTGCGCATGGTGAGCCTTACAGCTTTTCAAATTCAGGAAGATTTATGAGAAGAGGATGGAACCCATTAGTTCCCACATTAAAATGCCATTTTTAATGCAGAAATAAACCTCTTTATAGCCTGGTTCAAAAAACAAATTTGGTATCAATAAATAATTTCTTTATCTGTATTCGGTACACACTAAAGTGGTTCATCTCTTTTTTATAACTCATCCATTTTGATTATATTCAGGCCAAGAGGTATTCATCATTTTACATAATTGGGGTTGCGGCTGAGTTGACTGACAGGTGGATGCGTTCTAGATTTTTGACAGGAGGCTAAAGGCCCGTCTCAACTCCGAGGCTAAACAAAATGCTGTCAAAACATCAACAGGGGATCATTTGTAGCTCAGAGTCGCTTGTCTCACGAACGGAAGTTCGGGGGTTCAATCCCCAGCTCCTTCAGCAACATGTCTGATGAGTCCTTGGGCAAGACACTTAACCCCGAATTGCTCCTGTTGTTCGTAAACTGGGTTTGAATATGTATGAATGGGATTAGTTACATCTGATGGTCACTTTAGATAGCAACCTCTGCCATTACTCTGTGAATGGTTGTGAATGGGTAGGTGTGACATGCAGTGTAAAAGCGCTTTGAGTAGTCTACATGTTTGAGTAACACTATACAAGCTCAAATCCATTTACCATACCATCACTAAAACAACTGCTGTTCTGTGTATATCACTCATGCTGTACATTGCTAGAAAGCTCCAACACGGCGGCCACAATCTACGCATCTGTCAGACCACAAACAAACACGTCTTTATGATTCATTTTTTCCTTACCGCCTGAAGGTCTACTTTTCTCTTCTGGTCTTGCCCCCATGATCCAAATCCAGTTAAAGATTTAATCCTAACACTTGACACACATAAAGATCAACAAATTCATTCAAACTTTCCCTCCGCAAACTGTTCAACTGTTTAATCTGCACCAGTTCATGAACTTTCCACTGACAACTCATTTGACCAATCGGTATCTTCCATTCACTGTTTTCAGGCGGCTATAGCCAATGAGAGCCTGAGTAAAGGGACTTTCTTTGATCCCCCTCCATGGTTGCATAACACATGATTCAGGTAACAAAAATAACGTTAACCAAATTTAAATGTTCCGTTTATCATTTTTCAAATTTGAGTCCACGTTACGGAATTACGGTTAACAGATTAACGGATGTGTAACCAGCTCTGGTTGTACATTGATGAAGGTGATCAGGTTGTGCATTTAGCCAAATCGTTCACTTTGACCCACATCTTACGTTTAGTTGATTAATGAAGGTGACTTTTCCACAGCTAACAAAAAAGGAGGACAGGGTTGGTCTCTATGAGGTGATAATCAGCCCGTCAGCCAACACAGAAACCTTTTCTAAACAGCTAGTGACTTGTTTTGCTGTCTGAATGTAATAACTGGAAGAGGAAAAATCCTTTCCTCCTATAAAGGTGACATTTAAAACTGAGATAAAAAAAAAAGAGAACAAATACTTAAAAGGCTAAACAAACTTTGGAAACTCTCTGGGTCTCGATTGATGGGATAGCTGTCAGGGTGTCCCAGAGGAGACTGCATGTCAAAGCAAAGCAGATTGTTGCCACTCTTCCTCAGGTTGCTCCACGCCTCCCTGCACCGGACCGACCAGGGGGAGGCCCCGCGCCTCCTCGAGTACGTGCCCAAACACTCTGTTTCCTTTTCAAAATCACACTTGAGTCTGAGCCTACTGTCGTACGGATGACTCTTATTTCTGTTTCTCGAGTTGTGGCACTCCAGGTGAGGTGAGAAAGTAAAAAACAAAGAACATCCACCTCCATCCTTGTTTCACATTGACTGACTTCGCGACAAGCATCTTAAGTTTTGGATCAGAGAGGTGAAAAACACAAGGCTGTTTACAGAATTCTCTCACATACTTAAGTAAATCCTTCGCCTCAAAGAAACGGGGAATTATCGCTGACAGTTCCCACAAGCACCTTAATCTTGAGGCTGTTAGGGGGAAAGAGGAAAGATAAGATCTAATGTCAGAGCAGCTACCAAAGGGCTTCAGATTTTGGCAGACTTTCCAAGGGCGTGATGATGATAATATTCAAGTTATTACATTTTCATGACCTCTCAACAATCCTAAACTCCCCAATGGTTAAAAAAAAATAAGGAAATGCGGCAAATCTACGTTGAAACACAGCGATCAAACTCAATTTCTTTGGAAGGTTACCAAAGACCAGAGATATGAACACCTGCAGCAAAAAAAAAAAGCTTATTGTTTCGATCTACAGCATAGTACACTTAATACCTTCATATAAAACAATCATCAAGAGACTGAGAAGCAAAGCTGCCACGGAAGTAAAAGGAAGATTTTGCTTTTAAGTTTTTCTCTTTCTTCTGTCACTGAAGATTCTGTGACCTCTAAAACAACCATTAACAATCACAGAGAAGAATAAATGTGAAAAATATGTTAAAGGCAGGGTTGGTAATTTTCTCTAGACACACTTTTAAACATTTTGGTTGAAATTGTCTTTAGGTCCTGACAGAAATTAAGAACTCATGTGCTCTGAAAAAGGAACAAAGAAAATCCGTCATCTGTAGCAGTTGTAAGCCTGTAAAAACTTCGACCAATGTCTGCCACGAGGTACCAATCTGATGAACCAATCACGCCTCCCTGTCTCCCGGCTCGTTCTCTACCCCATGCATGCACAAGCCCACACTCAAAGCATGAGCTGAGGTCTGCTTCTGGACCAATGGCGCTCGTGCATGTAAGTAAGGGGCGTGGCTCGGGGGGGGAGGGGGTCAGGTGCAGAAGGAGCACTGAGGGAATGCTACTTTCAAAATCATGCTATTTTTCGAAAATCACCAACCCTGCTTTTAACATGTTAGATCTAAAAGTAATTAAGAAATACGTTATTAAGCAAAAATAAGGAATTAAAGTACAAAATAAATAAATAACCTCAAATTTTGAGTGACGTGATGTAATCTGCTTTGCGAGCCTTTCAGTGTAGTTCTCAGAAGTCCCTGACTTCAAAGTCTTACCTTCCCCAAAGATCATTTTTTCATCCGGTTTTTCGACAGATTATCTTCGTTGAAATCCGGGTCGAGGTCACTGAGTGCCGATAAAGATGATAATCTCATACAGAAAATGTTTACTGGCATGATAAATCAATTCAAAAAATAGACTCATTTACTCATAGACTTCAACACCATTGGGAAAAAAAATTGCCACCCATTAAGTCGTCGCAGGTGAGTATTCAACAGATCGCAGGTTTGAAGAACTTCTCTGTCGGTTTAACTTGTGTATCTGATGAAGACGTTCTTGTCAGGGGGACATAGTGAACTGACATGAACGATTCAAATCTGTCATTAAAATGGAATAAATAAAAAAAACAAGCTTTTGCCTGAGTCACTGCCGCAGTGATAGAGAAAAATCTGTCTCTAAAGTCTCACTTTACATTAACAGTGTTTTACAGAAGACCTCTTCAGACACTATGAGAATTGATCCCGTTTCTATTGACGGTCTCTAATGGTGCACTATAAAGCCAGTCAGGGTGATAAGAATTACAGCTGAACAAAGTAGTGCAGTTAGGGTTTTTTAGGGCCCTGGAAACTCAGAGGACCCCTGTGGGGCGCTGATCCCTGCTCTTTGGAAGAGAAGCACTTTTTTATTATTAATAATTCAGCACAGGAGACCTTCTTTATGAGAAGCTTTGTCCTCTCAGTGAGGAAGAACTGCTGCTTAAAATCTCAATTTTTTGTTTAGTATCTCAGAAGGGTAAAAGGGAACGCTTTTTAGAGTGGGGCATGGTGTAGGGAGAAAGTTTGAGCAGGTTTCTGACAGTTCAACCCCCGTCTGTTCTCTAAGTCCTGTTCACTGTATGTTAATCCAGTCTAACTTGTTCTACCCACACAATAACAAGAGATACACTGATTGGGAATATCATGGTTTACACAAAATAACAATTTAGCCAATCTCTGTTTATTGGTTTCTGATAATAATCTTTGCAATTCTTCATGTTTTTTTCCATATGAGAAATGATTCATATGACGTGGTTTGATGTATTTAAATTCTTGTTTCTGTTCCAACCTCTTAAAATGTCACGTGAACATGTACATCACAAACTGCATGTCGCTCATCTTTCCCAGAGGTCCCCACACTGTGGACATTTTAACCATGAAAACAAATCGCACAGGTGACCTCTCCTTCCAAATAAAAAACCTCTTGCCTAAATCAGCAGTTATAGGGCGCCACAGGAATGAGTTCTCAAACCAGGAAGTAAGTCAGCATTTTAGCGCCATGAGGCCTCAAACTCAATGGTTGTTTTGAATGGGTTGGTGGTTAAAACAAGCAAAGAGATGTTCGTGTTTTGTTGTACGACATTAAACATGTTAGTGAATACCCCCACTTTTGAATTTTGAGGTTGTTACGTGTCCTTAAAAACGTGGTTGCTAACAAGCGGCTAAATGAAACTACATTGCGTTTGTAAGGAACAATAAACGCCATCATCTATGTTTGAAGTTATAATAAGACGCAAGGTCTCCTGTACATTTAATTTTTGGGTTAAGGCAGAGATTACGTTAATAAACAATTTATTAGGCTACCGGTTTGCTAGCTAGTCAAAACTGCTACTTAGGGTAGTCCTCATATCTATAATTCCTCCTCTCCAGACAGACGTTCTCTCTCTCGTTGTTCTCACGCCCTGAGTGGACATCACGACGCAGCTGTTTCTTCTTATTTTGATATATCTTGTCTTTGACTTCCATATTGTGTTGCAGCCTAAGAGCCTGGGTGTAACATGGCCGATACAGATGTTCAGCTTATTCATCTGTGCATCCCTAACAATAACTCTTAAAATTTAGAGGCCAGATTTACAAGCTTGAATAACCAAGGTCACCGTATTTATAGTTTCCTGGAAAATTCCTTACCTTTACGAGTAGGTTTAAAACACTTTACACAAAGATTAACAAGCGCCAAGAGACGACTGTATCACAGGGAGACGCATTTGTTGAATGAAAGCTGTTAAATAACAGAAAACCTGATTATTAGACACAAACATGAAGCAAGTAGACTTAGACTATCACCTGACACACATACAGAAGTGGATAGATGTTCTGTAAAAGTATTAAAAAATGCAGTAGACGGCATTAAACGTATTATTAACATTTATATTAATATTAACACTGTCTTTGCCTCCTCCTGGCCCCGTGTCTCTCTCTGTCTTTCTTTCCCTACTCTGGAACTTGTGTTCATTTTCTGCAGCTTTTATTTGTCTTATACTTTATCTTCTTTGTCTACCATCAACCTGTGACTTTCCCAAGTTATCAATACACGATATTATACGATACAATACAATCCGATACGATGCAATACGATATGATACAATAACAATGATACGATGCAATACCCTTTATTATTCCCTTTGGGAAACTTGGCTTAGACAATAATAAAGTACATAAAAAGGGTTTTCTAATTCATTTCAGTAATCATACCAGCTCCTTTCTTCTGTTTTTTGTTTAAAGGGGACATATTATGAAAATCCACTATTACAGTGTTTTTGAACCTTTATTTGGGTAACCTGAGTGTCTATCAACCCACAAAATGTGAATTAAATCCATCCATTTCTTTGTTTGTGGTCTTCATAAGTCTTACAACACAGAGAAAAATGCTCCGTTTAAAATGTTCTCAGTTTGTGACATCACAAGTTGGATTGTGGTAAAAAATTACCCTCCCCTCCCCTGGTATCTCCACCCATCGCCTCCACCCTCAGACTAGAGCAAAACTTTTTCGCAGGTCTGCCATTTGTATTCTCGCTATAGAGGAGTGATGTCTCCCGGGAAAACTCAGGGGGGGCTCATTGCATTTAAAGAGACACACACACCAAAACGGAGCGTTCTGAGAGAGCTGGTTTATACAGGGTCACAAACCTCCTCTGGTGCTTGATTCATGTTATATTTTGACCAAAGCACAGCACAGATGTTTCATTTAGACCACATTGGACTATTTGAAAAGGTGGAAAAGGGGTATAATATGTCCTCTTTAACTTTTATTTTACCAGGAGTATTTCCAAAAATCTCTTCTATAAGGCCTGTCCAAGACAGCAGCACAAAAAAAAGGAGCTGGGTTATGAACCACAGTCTTAAAGGTTCAGTAGCAGAGGCCGTGATAAACATCAATCTTAGTAAATCAGGCACCAGTACACACAGATTGAGCCTCAAACAGCATTTCTTGGTAAATCCGGCCCTGGAAAACTGAGGACAACCAACATTAAATGTCATCACTTCATGTTCTTGCTTATTTTAAAAGCAATTTTGCAGGATTATGAGAGATTGAGGCAGAATCCCTAAATTATTGAAAGCTAAATGTGCAAATAATCTGTGTTCCTCAGAGGCTAAAATAGACACATTGAAGCTACAAATGGAGGATTCTGGCTGCTGCTTTAGGTGCATTGGATCCTTTAACTTACTTTGATATTTTACACACAAGCACAACTTAAATTGGCATCTGTTCTTTTGTTTTTTTAAAGATTTTTTAGCCCTTTGCTTTGTTGTTGTTTTTTGACAGGGAAAGCTTAGAACGAATGAACTATGGGGAAAGAGAAAAAAGGGATGACATTCAAAGACGCACCTAAGGAAACTGTTAGGGTAAGGATATCACACGCTCTACCAGGAGAGCGACCGATTTCTCCTCATGCAACATTTTTTTGACTCCGTGGTGTGACCACCCGGGTGGAGTTGGCTGCACTTCATAAATTATTCTTTCAATAAATTCTGCTAAATGAAAATTGTGATCAAAAGACCCAGAAATTCAGACAGTCAAATGGTGCATAGACAGAGCTGGACTTAAGAAACTCAGCTTTAGCCTCTGTGAAGACTTTGGATTTTATAGTGCAACCTTGGAAACATGTTGAAAATTGACCCATAAAAGAATGATGCTGCACATTGCAATGAGTACAAAGACAACCTTAAGCAGGAGCCATGCATACATCATGACCTTACTCTTCCTTCTCCTGTGTATCACTACGAACAAACACTGTCTCTGCATTACTTAGCATACATTTTCCCTTGAGTCATTCTATAGACATGTTTCAGCTTGACACACACAGAAAAACATAAAGACAGTATGCTTGGCTCTTGCTATAATTAAATCCCATAATTGAAACCTGAGGGATTAAATGCTTTTGTTCTCCTCTCTAATCACCATCTCTCTTCTATACGTCAGCCATGTGATGTGATTGCTATGCTCTTTTCATTCTGCTGAGTGTAAAGCCGAGCTAATGTCACAGTGACAGACCCGTGGGTAAATGCCATCAGTTCGCATTGCAGCAGAACTGGGGTTGGGGGGGGGGGGGGTTGTCGGAGCTTTACGCAGCCTGTACAGTATCTCATACAGTAATTACCAGCTGTGCAGCCAGAGGTTTGCCCTCATCTGTGTCAGCTTGCCTCCTCTCTGCGGACAATACTGCTCAATATTGTTCCTTTTTTTTCTGACTGCAAAATCCCAAAAATAAGCCCTGGCAAGGCCTGTAGAGTCTATCTCAAATATCAGTAGTAGATGAGTTCCTGCAGTTAAGTAGTATATTAAATTTAAAATTATGAATATTGACAAATAATCTACACACACATTTTTTGTTATAACACGCACAAACATGCTACAATACACAATCATACCCTGGAAGGAGGAGAGATACGGTGGTAGTCTGTATGAAAAGATGGACTACATGACAGCTCCCCAAAGTGAAGTCAAAACATCTTGACACCCCCTAGTGACTGGCTGCAGGATAGGTCATAAGCGCCACCTCCTCCATGTTAACAGACATGGTCATACTAGAATATCAAAATACTCATCAAGTAAGTTTTTCTCAAACACTGCTCCTGTCATTACAGTTAGTTTTTATCGTGCTAATTAAAGGCAGGGTTGGTAATTTTTTCCAGATACACTTTTTAAGATGTTGGTTGAAATTGTCTTTAGGTCCTGACAAAAATTAATAACTCATGTGCTCTGAAAAAGGAATGAAGAAAATCCGTCATCTGTAGCAGTTGTAAGCCTGTAAAAACTTTGACCAATGTCTGCACTCGGTTCGATTTTTATGAACCAATCACGCCTCCCTGTCTCCCTGCTCATTCTCTACCCAATGCATGCACGAGCCCACACTCAAAGCATGAGCTGAGGTCTGCTTCTGGACCAATGGCGCTCGTGCATGTACTGTAAGTGAGGGGCGTAGTTTTGAGGGAGCACAGAGGGGAGGGGGTGGGTGAAGGCCATCATGCTAGTTTTCGAAAATTACCAACCCTGCCTTTAATGTTAATGTTTAGATTAGTTTAGTTTTAACTTATTTGACAAAGAAAGGGAATGAACGCCATGATTGACAGCTCTGTAGACAAATGTGTCTCCTGCTGCTAGTCTTTATGTTAAATGTTTGTTATATGTAGTTAGCTGAAAGGGTAGGATATCAAAACAGAATCTGAATCTTTAACCTTTGTTAGCAGCACCTGCAGAGAGGTGGGGGCGCATTTGAGTTGAATGGACGCCATGAGGAAGATCGGTGGTCGTGCAATTAACGAAGGTCATCCACACACATCCCCCCTACAACAGGACAGTCTGGCACACATTCAGGGAAGGTATAGGTACCATTTAAACTGGTTATTATTATATAGTTATTCCCTGTACATACTGTAGACAAAACTAGTTCATGCAACCAGTTAGTTATTTTATTTTACTAGTACCATGCCCATCAATAAAGATGCTTTATCATGTGATGGAAGAGTTACTCTGAGTGTCCTCTGAAAATCCAAAAAGAACCAAGAAAAGAAGAAAAATACATTTGACAAGAATTTAAAAAATTGTTTCCAAGACCCAAAATGTGGGAAACAACATAGCCACAGTCGATTAACAGCTACCACAGAAAGGAGGAATACAATTCAATGCCATATGAAATTCGAGTATTGAATAGGATGAATAACCTTGAAATAAATTAACTTGTGTCTGCTGTTGACTCACAATGAATGTGAAAAAGTAGTTTTTATCATGTCTGTACGCCAGTCAGGAGCCCAAACAGCTTCTTCTTTTTTTTTTTCTTTCAGACATCAAAGCTTCTGTGTGTGCCAGGTGTGCTTTCTCATCACACAGACACACAAATACACACAGACACACACACAGACACATACACACATACATGCAGCTGCTTTTGTTCCCATCAGGTCACATCGAGGGCAAGTAAATAAAAGCAAAAAAAAGTTGTGTGTCTCAGCTGTGTATAACGATTGTTTTCAAGCATCAAGAAATCTAAAGTGATGGAAAACATCTGACATTTGCCCCTGCCTCTTTCCTCAACTGTCTTTATTACCAGCAACTCCTGGTGCATTGCAACACTGAAATATTGCTCCTTGCATACTAAAAAGCTCATATGTTTTGTCTGTCTCCAAACGCTATAATTAGATCCATCCTGAAACATAGTACAGAGAAGATTACACACACTTGTCTTCCTTCTTCCTTTAGATGCTGCAACGTGTTGTGTACATGCCTTCTTCAAATAGCAAACGCGCTAGCCGGACAAGAGTAGACCAGAGCTCTATTCTATGCAAATTAGTCCAGGGACCACCCGGACTAGCTGCGGGTTTATCCAATCGGGTGCATTCATTGAGGCTACGTTACGATTGCGTAAAACTTGGCTATCAAGAGTGGGTGGAGAGGTCCAGAAGAAAATCGGAACAAGCCCACTTTTCAGTGGGTATACGCCCATCGAGCGATGAGTTGAGTGCTCCTGCATGATCCCTAGCGTCCTCGACTGAAGCAGTGGAGCCTTATGGTTAGACACCACACGACTACACAGTACACTTTTGTAGTCCAAGTAGGAAAATTTATCATGGACTCAAACTCTGCAGACATAAACATTTCTTAATAGATGTATTACTTAAAAAAAAAAAAAGAATAACACAAAAATAACAACAATTGAATAATCTATGACATGAGAAATGCATTAAGATGTTCTTATAGCTTCATTGTTTCTAATTAATGTGCTAACTTTCTGGCAGAAAAATTTCTAATGAAAGCCTTTCGCAAATATATTGTTAACATTTCTTGGGCCATACAAAAGCAGAACAAAATAATTGTCATCCAAACTGTAATGAGGTTTTTTTTTGTATGTTTTCAGTATGAGGCAAAATAGGGACAAGTAGTGATTAATATTCAGTGAATTTAACAGGACTGACTCATTGATAAAGTGTCACGTGTTGGTTGTTTCACTGACCTTTTAGTTACTTATCATTTTCTATTCACTCCACTGATCAGTTAAGGTACTATTTATGATCCCAACGTTACTGCTCACATGTTGTATGTTACTAAAAACACATCTTCCAACAGAGAAAAAAACTGCTGCATTTACCCTCCAGTTTCATCAGCAGTGCTTGTCCTCATTAAACCTTATATTCCCTCACATTTTGCTCCACGCTCACAGAAGAAAGGGCTCGTTTCTGTCCCAAGAGTTAAAGCAGCGATGAGGAACTTTTCATTTTGTGTCGATTTCAGCAGCCCCTGTGGACAAAGTGTTACTTCTTATCTTTGCACTGATTCCTCCCTGAAGGTGTGTTTGTAGTTTTTCTCAGAAGAAAAATCCCATCCTGTTGACTTTTAACTGCATCGGAGGACTCGCTGTGAAACGTTCTAGGAGAAAATGTACACAAAGGTTCTTTCAGACTACAAAGGTTAAGTACCGGTAGCTATCGGAACGGGCGACAGGTAACAGACTTTTAAAATAACTAAAAATGATGGTCTGCATTGCTTCTGTTGATAATATAGACAACAGTATTACTTTTTTTAAATTGAGGCAGTTAAAAACTCCTTCTGGCAGGTTTAATAATAAGTTGGCTGTCTGAAATACTTTTTCTGTCAATGTCAACCTGACCCTGTTTCAGGCCTTAAAATTCAAAATCATGTTTTGTTTTTAATTTGCTCGTTCAATTAATTCAGGAAGTCCACCTGTGACTACTACCTGTTTGACGGGCCACAATAATGCCGAGGTCACACTGTTTAAGCACTATTATAGCCTGATCTGGCAGACGTAGGGTTTCGGGAAAATCAGTCGTTTTATCCAGTTTATTGTGTCATAGTGAAGATATTCAAGACCACATCGCCTCCCAACAGAAAGTTTAGCATGTTTGATTGAGCACAGAGAGCTCTGCACACACAAAAGTCACAAGCGTAAACAAAAAAAATGGCGCAGCGAAAGAAGAATGATGATGTTGGTGATACAAGATGGGGTTAATACGACAAAGCAAAAGTTTGTCAAGCTCTGGCAGTGCTAACAACAGTTTTTTGGTTTGTTTACAATCTTCTTTGCGTGTATCGTCTAGCCCAGCCCCTCTTCCTCCCAACGTCATCACGTCGGTCGTGATGAATGGTCAAGTACCACCGTGTAGTCTGTCTTGTCACAAAATGAATTTACAGCGCTTAATCTGACACAGTGACCATCGTAACAGATTATGTAGTCTGACATTGGCATTAGGGTGCTCTCACACCTGTAGCTTGTTTGCTTTGTTCTGATTCAGATGATACAATGTTGGATTTTTACAAGGGTCTTTTTGAGTTCACGCTGTAATATTGTAAAGCGAGCCAAGCACACAACAACGCAGGGCTGTCCTTACGCCATTACACCACAGCCTCCTTCAGTGAGTAAACAAATGCCATGCCTACTGGTTGCACTTCGGCTTTGATGTCTTGGGTGCTCAAGGGTTCCATCGTAGCAAGCCGCGACAACATCTTCTTGGTTTGTTTTGTTCCGCATTAGAGTGCGATCACTGTGTTCACATACTGTATGTCCAAACAACAAGGAGGGAAACGTCTCTTTGATTCCGAACCACCTTTCCAAACAATACAGGTGGAAAGCACCTTTAGTCTCAAGGAATCTCCCAATCTAATCCCTTATATTCCATGCTTATCCTGCCATAGGCATAACAACTTTTTTTAGAAGCACTAGTGTATTGGGCTGTATTCCTCTTACCCTCTGTTTTTGGTTCTGTTCACAGATCAAGCTCCAAGCTGTGGCTCACCTAAGGTTTCCTACTTTTCCCCGTTTAAGAAGGGTTTCTTAGTGTGAAGGGTGTCTTTCCCCTTATCAAGGGTCTGTAGATGTTCGTGAAAATTGTCAAGCCCCCTGAGACAATGTAGATGTGTAACTTTGTGCTAGAAGTTTGAACCTTAATTAGGGACTATATAAGCATGAAATCAAAGGCAGTAGCAACATCTGTGAGTGAGGTTCAGAGTAGAGAGAGTATTTACCTGTGTGACACGCACTGCCACACACATCTCTGATATGAAAGGGTGAGATGAAACCATCTTGTGTTTAGGGGGTGCTTTAGGACGCACAGGGGGAAGTGTCTGTTATTGTGAACAATGAGATTTTTCAACGTTAATTGGAAGTTGACGCAGCACGTCCTCTCCTTTGTGTCCTGTGCCACCAGGCCTCTTTGCACAAACCAAATCTGAGCTGCATTGGAAGGTCTCTTTGCTTTGCTGCAGTTGAAAGATCCTGAGTGAAGGCTTTTCCCTGGAGTCCCCCAAGCGAGGTCAGCATGGGTTTTCACTGTTTTTTTTTATCGAAGGAAAGACTACTCTTTGATTTAGATTCACCCAAAGTTCTTTTTACTTTCTCATCACATACTGTAGTTGCTTGTGCTTAAACTGTGCATCCACTGGAGACTCCGGAATAAATTAATGGGGCATTTATAATTACCCAAAACTGCAAATGAGTTTAAGGTGTGGATCTTTCAAAAACTTCTTGTTTCAATCCTAAACATGACAACAGAGAGGTGATTTGAATACTAAATCAAACATGCTGCATTTTGTCTTTGCAACTCCATCTCAAGGAAGATTTGTCAAAGTAAAGGCTACTGTCAAAATGGATCTTAAATGGCACATACAAGACACCAGTTGGTACAACCTTAAGTATTTGTCACAAAACCTCCATCCATCCATTATCCATATACCACTTATCCCGTTTAGTCCGGAGCTGATCGTTGCTGTCACTGGGCGAGATGCTGGGTTAACCACTGACTGGTCGCCTGTCAATCACAGGGCTGACATATAGTGACAGTCACATCCACACATACTGACAATTGAGATTCACCAATTAACCTAACAGGCATGTCTTTGGACTGTGGGAGGAACCCGGGCTACCCGGAGTGAAGCCACACATGCAGGGAGAGAGTTTTATACATATAGGAAGGCCCTGTCTTGCGGGGATTTAGACCAGGTTTGCTTTGACGTTACAGTTCTCACCATTGCACCGCCGTGCAGCCCTGTCACAAAACAGAAGTGATTGACAGGCGACCAGTCAGTGATGATTCTGTTCAGTGTTATCTGCTCTGCATCTTCAAAGTTGGTTGGTTGGAAAGTACTGTATATATTTCAGACTCTCAGTAAAACAGGATTTAATCGGATTCAGAAAAGTTTCATTCATTGAAGTCAATTTCAAACAGCAAGCCTTGCATTTGGAATGATGTGCATTAGTAGCAAATGTATATAATTTGTTTGTTATTTAATGTTATCAAGTTTGTGATTGGAAATTCATACTGACCCATATCAGTGGAAGCCATCTTGTTCTTTTACATTAAAAAGGCCTCAATCACTTAATACCTCCCATTATTAAATGATTGGGATTGGCCCCACCAGAAACAGGTTTCATAGAAAACTGTACGCTTGAGAGGGGACAGGGCCTTTGTTTCCCCCTCAGATCAGCCTTTGTTTCCCCCTCAGATCACTGCGGTGCAGCACTGCCCTCCCTGGCACATAATAGGGAAATCTAATAAAGAATGTCAACTTAGCTTCCAGAGAGGGCCGGTGATGGTCACGCACACGCACTAAATATGAAAATATTTGGCTGCAAGACTAAAATATGCCTCAATCTCATAAAAAGTTGACACCCCCCTTTGTGGTGTTAAACGATGAGAAAAAATGCAGACAAATAAAAAAAAAAAAAAAAAAAAAAAAAAAAAAAAAGAGAGGGGACAGGGCCATAGACTGTATAAAACCAGGATGTAGTCTCATTGATGAAGCGCCATGAAGCCCAACAATGGCAGTCATCAGATTTAAAATGGTATTTAAATCTAACTTTAGATCAGTCTGGAAACATGCAAGGATTTGGGGCTGAGGCGAGCCTTAAGCCTCCTCGCAAACAGCTACAACATCCAGTTGTCAGTCAACTCGGCTACGCCCAAAATCATGCTAGTCCTTGAATAACTCTTGGGCTTTAAGATAGATTTAAACAGATTAATTACAAAATAAACCTCTTGTACAATGTGAACCAATAGAGTCATGAGCTGTTAATACCAAATTTGTTCTGAGAACCAGGTTGCAAACACGTTTTTAGTATTTCTGCAGTAGAAATGAGCATTTTAACATGTGACCTAATGGGTATATGTTTCCTTAGCATATGTAGTCAGCCTGAAGTGGTCTCTTGAGGAACTGCAGTGTTTTTGCATTTCTGCATTTGCATTAGTTTTTTCACCATCACTTGGGCAGGGCATCATCTAGAGGTGCAAATTAAACTCCCATATATGTTGTTACCAGGCTAGTTGTATTTAGTCATATTGTTGCAGCTTAGCATAAGCACAAGGATGATAACAGATAGCTACACCAAAGGTTTGTACTTTTTTTTGTCCATCGTTAAAGTAGATGGTTATTGCTCTGGATGGGACCTGGCTAATTTGACAGATGAGTTTAATTATTTCATGCATGCACTGTGCAACTTTAATTAACCCTACACCGACAAAAAGCAACATCAGAATGAGGACTGACAGCTAATGCCTTCCTCCTTTTGACTCCATGTAAGAGTAACGCGTCATTATTATTTTTTCCACCTGCAGCTCCCATTAAACCGGTGAATTCAAAGGAATTCATTCCCCTCTTTTTATCTTTTCATCCTGCTGTCGCTCAGACAAAGGTTGACACACACTTACAGCATCCCTGTTATTCACAGTGCTGTTGCTATGGTTACAGTTTCATTATATTCCGGTCAAAATATGTCTCTAACCATTCTTTAACAGAAAATGCCTATCATTCAACAAATAGTGCTCAGATATGACACACAGACGCACCAAGGTCATTTTGCCCAAACAAGTCTATGCCTGTTAGAAAGAAAATAAATAGGAGGGCAACATTTCTAAATGTGGAAATATTAGAACATGTTTTATGTCTGACTACCAAAAGTTGCCATGCTTAAAGGATTATTACTGACAGATTTTTTTATTATCATCACTGACTACTTTCATGTCCGTCATTGTTTTCTTTGAAACATCTTCTTTAATTTCTGAATAAAAATGCCCTCATGGAACTGTTTTTCTAATCTCAACACTTCTTGTTCAGCATTCATATGATTTGTCAGCTTCCTCTGTTGGGTCTCATTTCCTTGTTGAGACGCTCACCTCCACTCATCGCTGTAATCAGTCTCCACAGGCTCAGTGAAGAGCTGTAGTTCATGCGCTCTCTATGTCTCTCCACCTCTCACTTCTCTTGTCTTTTATTCTTTCTCTTATTGAGCCTTTCTGGTATTGACAAAGTTCTTACAAGCCCTGAAGTCACATCTATTCTTCAGGTGCAGCTAAGATTGTAATTACATTCAATGATAACTGAATAAAGACTTGTGTTTCGCCAGTGTGTGCGGGGGATTTTAATTTAAGAGCACATCTACTCGCCGTTTTCACATCCAGATGATGAAATGCAAAGTAAACGTGATGAAACAAAACAAATATCTTCAACAGAAGTAACCAAAGAAGTAACTGCTCTAAAATCCAATCACATTTTGTTATGTTGGCTCTCTCCTGCAAGTGTTAAGTGCAAAGGGTTTTGCCAAGAAAAAAATCTAAATAAATTAGAATCTTTAGAAGTTTAAAAGTCCACCATCATGAATTAGAGACAAAGAAATGTGGAGCAAGTGTTAATGCTGCCTCACAGCAGCACACACAGCAACAGTACGGCAGCTTTCAGTAGCAATTCCTGCTTCCTTATGTAGCGGTCTTTGACATAACGTCCGGTGTTTCCACGGCAACGATAAACATTTTGTGTCTGTCTCTGTCATGGCCACCGCCAAGACACGTCCTGTTAAAGCTATAAAAAGAAGGATTTCTTAGACTTTGATAAAAGTTCCTTCCTTCCTTCCTTCCATCCATCCATCCATCCTTCCATCCATCCATCCTTCCTTCCATCCATCCATCCATCCTTCCATCCATCCATCCTTCCTTCCATCCATCCATCCTTCCTTCCATCCATCCATCCATCCTTCCAGCCATCCATCCATCCATCCTTCCTTCCATCCATCCTTCCTTCCTTTCATCCATCCATCCTTCCATCCATCCATCCTTCCTTCCATCCATCCATCCTTCCAGCCATCCATCCATCCATCCTTCCTTCCATCCATCCTTCCTTCCTTTCATCCATCCATCCTTCCTTCCTTCCTTCCTTCCTTCCTTCCTTACTTCCATCCATCTCTTTTATCCCTTATCCATTTTGGGTGTTGATTACTTTAAAAATTTCCATCAGCATTGTAATTATTGTCTTTTAAATTATAAGTCACTCAGAAATGTACACATTTCACACATTAACTCCATCAACATTTTTGAATGTTTTACGATACTTTAAGACTATTTTTCCCCTTTCGCTGGGAAAAATTATCAAACTTTTTCATTTGTTCTAAGGAGCTAAATGATTTATGGTGTTGCACATATTACAAAGTCAGTGAAGAGTAGTTAATTGTAGCCCTGCAGTCACTTGTTGGTGAACGTGTGGGCTTGTTTGTAGTAAATAAATGAAGACTTTTCCTGCATTTTCAAGGACCATTATTTCAGCAGTTTGATTGACATGTTTTGTGATACAAAAGACAGCAAAATTAAACGTCTTCATGAATGTGTCCTCCTCTGAAATAAAAACAGGCACTTAAGCATTGTAATGTAATAATGCAGCATCTAGTTTCCCAAGAAGCGACAGAGGGCAACTCTGAGCCTGGAAACATCCATTTTAACTTAATTTTCTCCCACGTTTTTTCCAGCTAATTAGTGTTCCTCCCATATGAGACGCATTGTGCTGCTTTAAAGGCCAGTTCCAGCTAAAGTAATGCACAGCTCCGTGCTAACTCACTGTAATAAATGACTTCCTTCCCTCTTCTCTTTTCCTTTACAAAAACTTCTCTCCTGTGTGCTGGTATTTCCCTTGTTAAGATGAGCTCTTATTGACATTTACTGAGGAAATAAGCAAAAATGTCAAGCCTTGCACCTCCAGTAGTGTTCCGTATTTCCGTATTTGAAGAGTAGTTGTATGGTCAAGTGTGACAAAGCTCCAAAAAGTTTAAGAGTTTTTACATATTTCAGTATTCCTGGAAGCCAGCAGTGGCAGGAAGCCAGCAGCACTTTGTAAAGCCCTCAGTCACTCTCAGGTTTCTCACACACAAACACACATAAACACACGTTTCTAGACTCTGAGTGAGTTCTGTGGAGAGCGAGAAGAAGAGTATGATTGCACAGAGGAGCTGATCCTTCCAATTAACACAATGCTCACAATGATTGTGAACAGGGTACTAACAGGGCTGAGGTTAAACTCTTTAATCACAACCATCATGATTAACTGAGGTGGTTCTGCTCCCGTGGGGATTGATGCTTCCACTGGCTGACACTGCGGTGACTTATGGGAGTATCACTTGACACCAGGCCAAGCTCCGTGTGTGCATCCACCCATGAAAACAGTGTGTGTTCAGGTTGCTCTAGAAATAACTGAAATCTGACCAAGACTGAAATTTAAAACAATAAATGTAAAAACATTATCTTGTTTTGTGAGCTCAGGTTTGAGCAGTGGCGTTTCCAAAGGGTTATCTGGGATGGTATGGCCCCCTTGACATGTGATTGGCCACCCTATGATTCTAAACTATGACTGGCTCTCTGCCTGGTCAGAGGTGGGACTTGTGTTCAATCTCTTCATAAGGGGGTGTCATAGGTTGCTCGTCGTTTTTGAGACATTTCAGTGCAGTAAACTTTCTCACAGGCTGACTGACAATAGGCCTGCATGACTGATCACAGGTCTCCACTTTGCCTCCACTCTCTGCTGTGCTAGCTCTTCTTGACTTTAGTGTGTCAGCACTTTACCTTCAACATGAACCAGCATCCATCTCATGATGTACGAGAACCTAAAGAAAGACTGTCCTCTCTGGAGAGCGTCTGTTCTTAGGAAGCTATTTAGAGCTTTTTCCTCGCCCGCGCTCACACCGTTCTTACCTGAGGCTCCTCGCTCGTCTGCACATTCCCTGTATGAGTCTGCACCGTTCTCCAAATGTTTGAGTCAAACTAAACCCAGTTTTTGTTCTATTTGTGCTATGTCTGGTAGTAGGCAACCTGAATATTCAGAGTTTAACACAGTTGGGACAATATGAACATGTATTACTACCTGGTGTTAAAAAAACACTTTCATATTGATTCTGCAATGGTTTAAACTGGTGTCCCAGTCTGTTATTTCACATTGCGTTTGCTGCTGTAACGCCTCTGTTTCGTACCTCTCCAATGCTGTCACTGAGGGACGGGGTGAGTTGGTCCCAGCGTCACGCCTCTGTTTTACTTTCATATTGAAGATGAGATGTTACAGGGGAGTAAATATCACGCCTTAACATGGCAATATGTAAAGTATGACGGATAAGAATTTTTAGGTTGCACCAGGGGTGGCCAGTGAAATTTCAAGGGGAGCACATGCCCCCTCTTGCCAAACCCCAAGACCCAACCCTGTGAATATATGTGTAAAAAAAAACATTTTGAAAGGAAAATAACAGAAGAGAATTAAGGCCACTGAAAAAAAAGGGCTCTGACTTTTTTTTTTTTTTAATTCTTACTTAAATCTCATAATTCTGAGGAAAACAGTCAGAATTCTAAAATGTCTTAAACTACAACTTTAAAAGAAACTCAACTCAACTCCAGCTCTCAAATAAATTAGTATTGCCATGATGTATTTATTGTATGGGACAAAAATGCTGCTTTTTGTTATAATTCTGGGCAACAGCAACAAACATAATGATACTGCCCAGACTGTATTTGGGCAATAAAATATTTGGACGTTCTTTGTTTTCCTTTCTGTGTGTAGCGCTAATGTAAACCATTTACCTCGCATAGCTGTGAAAACAACTGTTTTCCCTTTAAATGGAGCAGCTTGAAAACATCAGATCTGTCTGGAGTGATAAGGAGACTTCCCTCAAATGGATATGTAAAAACATAATAAATTCATTCCATGTTCTTAATTTTTCTGTTTGATGTTTGATTCTTTTAACTGCATCTTCTTGTTCCTTCTACATCTTCTGTAATGCTTTTTATGGCATTAGACTGGAGCATAAGCCCAACAAGCTTTCTATCATGTTAATCCAACCCCTGATATTTGCTCCACTGTAGTGAATGGGAATACACCGTTTTTCACATTTTCTTTAACAAGATTTGTCTCTAAATCCAGTCAAACTTGCAATACATTCAGTTGAAAATCCAATCTCAGCCTCTCTTTTCTCTCCTCTAATGAGACAAAAAATAATCTGTTTCATGAGAACTGACAGAGTTTACAAGGCAATTAGTTTTTATGCTCTGTGATGCCTGCATAATAGATGTAAAGAGTCACACAGGATCTGCAGCTGATCAGCTGTGCTGTGTGAGTGTGCTGCTAAAGGACACTTCAGCAGGGTGACCCAACAGCAAAAAAAAAAAAAAAAAAAGGAGGAGAGGAGAGGAATTAAGCTCATGTTCAAACCAGCATGGGAACACAGGAGATCTTGGATGCAGGTTTTTGAGGGGATTGAGCACACAGCAGGCCCCTCAGAGCAATAACCCCCTGTGGTACTTCAGATGAAGCTGTCCTCCTGCTGCACGCCCTGATACATGTGCTGCATGGTGAAGCGACGAGTAGACGGATGAAGGCCGCTGATGCACACATCCGCGAAAACTTGCAGTTAATGTTCTGCAGTTCGGAACAGCGAGCATGACTTTTCCCTGTGTCCCCTCCACTGTTTCCTACCAGGACCTGGAGCTTTGTATGATTCTGTTGAATAATCCTGAGAGGGAAGATGCAGATAGTCTGTCACAGCCAAGCCTCACAGATCATTTATTATTGATTGAGCAGGCATGAGGTGGAGAGAAATGGAGAGTGGGAAAGATTCAGTCATGAGACCTATTTAAAAAAAAATGTGTTGGGATTCATGTAGAAAATACAGCTGGGTAAAAAAAGGAAGAGATAATGAAACTAAACGTAATTAACTTATTTAAATCCAGCAGTCATGATTGTTGGAGAGGTGAAGGTGGAGTTGAGGTATGTTCAGATAGCCTCAAAGCTTTGCCCTGTAGCAACACGCTCCCCACCTCCTGCAGGCAGTTGCGCTAGAGGCAGAAACATCTCTGTGTCATCCCTCATCAACAGTGACCGGTCTCGGTTCATGCAGCCCGTTGATACAAGGGGCAGAAACCCTCTAGAGATGCAACTGGCTGAACTCTGTCCAAACACACCACAGCAGGGAGGAGAGGATGGAGAGTGGCTTTGTAAAGTCAACATTTGGCCGGCTCTGTGTGGGTCAGTCGGATAGATCCGAGTAGTGCAAAGAAGGACGCCTTTTTTTGTCAAAGTGTTGGTTTCTTTTCAGTACTTATTTTTGAGCACTCCTGAAAATTTGCACCTAAAAAAAACAGCAACGATGCCAGAAATATGAAAGACAAATTAAGCCAAAAAATTTAAAACCATACTGTCCTCGTAAGAATGAAAATGTTAGTCATTCCAGCAAGCGCCATAAATTCACACATTTTTGTGCAAGTAGGTCATGGAGCCCTCTAGTGGCTGGATTTGTGGCAGGAGCAAAGGAAGAGGACAGGTGACATTGTTATGAGGCAACAAAACTCTGCTTACAAATTAGTTTCAGGGTGGCTGTTTGGTTAACAAAACCGTTGACTTAAACAGAAGACACTTGAGTGTTTCCTGTGACTGGGCTCTTTTTTAAAATAATTATTTCCCGTAAGGAGATAAGACGTACAAGATCAAATGTAAAGTGAAAGAAACTGTAACAGTAGAATGGTAACAGATGTTCGATAAGTTACATAAGGTAAGTAGAAAGTATCGCGAGACAATGTTTAGGGGGTCGCAAGATTCCTTCCAAAAACATGCAAAAATGGAAAATAGTTTAAAATTGCATATTTTACCCATTATTGTGAAAATACGTATTTCCTATTGTGTGTTGTTCTAATGCCAGTGTTTGGAAAGGCCGAATAGTTTGCGTGGCTGCGCGCAACGTTAAATGTTTTGACCACCTCCAGGGACAATGGGGGTCCCAAGTCTCTAGCACGGTTATATTGGGGGTCACGGGCTGAAAAGTTTGGGAACCCCTGGGCTAGTGCACGAAAGGGGTAGAGAACGAGCAGGGAGACAGTGAGGCGTGATAAATTCATCAGATTGGTACCTCATGGCAGACATTGTTCGACGTTTTTACAGGCTTACAACTGATACAGATGACGGATTTTCTTTGTTCCTTTTTCAGAGCACATGAGTTATTAATGTCTGTCAGGACCTAAAGACAGTTTCAACCAAAATCTGAAAAGTGCATCTGTAGAAAATTACCAACCCTGCCTTTAAACTAATAATAGTAACACAATTTTATGTTGCACATGATAGTGCAAGTGAAAGAAATGTTGGGCATGGAATCAAAAATCAGAATGGATTAATAATATAGCACACATTACTGAATGTGAAAGTCGTATTGTATATGTTAATAAAAGAAAAAATGGATCCGTGATATTGCACATGATAGTGAAAGGGGAAGTTAAATTGCACATGATATACATTAAAGGTGTAATGGATCATAATGTTGCACGTATTTCTGACAGTGAAAGGTATACTGCATGTGGTATTATGAAGCAAAAAGTTGTAATATTGCACATAATGGTGAAAGTAAAATTGCACATGGTATTTAAAAATTGTAATGGATGAGTAATCAGTAATAATTGCACATTGCTTCTGATATTGAAGAAAATGTTGCACATTACCAGTATTTGAATGACATTGCTACCCAGACAGCAAGTTTTCCACTTATCTTAATGAAATACTTTTCTTTAGGCTTATTCAGTAACTTTCCCTTTACCAAAACAAACATTGTCCCAGTAATTAGTTCTGTTTTGGAAGGAGTAGACGAGTGATCGTGTCGTGCTGATAGCTAAGATAGCTGTGTTGTTCTCAAGGGCATGAACACAACAGAACGGAGCTTAAATTTGGAAGACTTGTTGATTTGTCAGAGGTTGAAATGTCTGCGTATTATTAAACCAAAGTACAACAAATAGAAAGAATAGAAACTAAAGGACAATTGGCTGCTATCCAAAGTGCAAATTCTCTCTTCTCTTTTGTTGTATTCCACCATCTTTTATTCCAATATAAGTCTCTTAAAACCATGACTGCACGACTGTAAAGGCTAGATTTGCTACAAAGCATTGAGTAGATTTGATTGCTTATAATCAGGCCTTTGGTGTAGAATCCCATTTCCCGTCTCTTTCTGTGTCTTTCAACGGCCTGTTTTATTATCAAAAGAACATTTCCCATAGGCCCAAATAAAGCAGGAGTCTAAATTAGATTTTAACTCATCTCTTCAATTTCTCCTCTTCAGACTTCTGTAATGGTAAAATGTCCTTTTTTTTCTCCACACAGACACCAATAAGCACAAACTCGTAAACATTACTCTTCTAGCCAATAAACCCATTGGTATTCCCTCGACTGACTTATCTGATTTTGTCACTTTACCCCTGATCCACAAAGCTCTCACAATCATACATGAACCAGACAATTAACTCTACCACAACTTTCATTACAATACAGCCCAAGTGCCCAAAGGCTTATTAAGAAATTCGTTCCTACGGCCACACAAGGCTCAAATAAATAATCTCCTAAATTACAGGAAATGCAGTCTGTGGTTGGGTCTTTAGATGTTCGTGTATCTGTTATGCTGTCAAGTATCCCTGTGAATCCTGTTATTTGTGTAATTCTATATGGTCATGGGCGTGTCCAGACTATTTTTTATGGAATGGCCAACCTAGGGCACTGACTTATGAAGGGTAGCATTAATTGTTTTACCCTTTCTATCCCCACTAATGATGTGTAAGAAACACAATTTGGCAACATATAAATCATCTTAGCTTGATTCTTTGGGAGTCAAAAACTAAGATGTATGTAAAAAGTCACAATTTAAAGTACTTAGAAGATTGCATGCAAACTCTTGTACCCTGTCTAACTTGTAAGAATACATTGATTGGCAATTAAGTCCATTGCAAGTTAAACTGTTTTTTTAGATATTTTATGGAAAGAGCTCAGTATTTATTTACAACCAAAAGTTCTACTATCAACCTGTTGGAAAACAGCCAGAATAGTTGTACTTGTACTTAAGTTCCGCCCCTGATTAGGCAACTAGTCAATCATAAATTTGGATTTTGGTGTGGCACTTGGGGGGGGCAATTAGATTTCAAGGGGGGCCCAAGCCACCCATCTAGACACGCCCCTGTGGGAGGTTTACCTGTTTGTGCTGTGAGCTCATCAACTTTGAAAAATGATTTCCTATTTCTGTTGTCTCCATTTATCAATCAATCAATTACTCAATTGTTATTACACTATTAGCTAATGACAATGTTATACAGTGCAGGTCTATGCTCTATTTAATATTATTTGCAGAGACCACACATCAATCGACCAATGAGAAAGCACATGCAAAAGTTGAAAAGTAAAACTTGTTTCAACCGGCTGAAACCTTAAGCAGAACAAGACTCATTGGTGGACATCCATCTGTCGCAACAGGATAGGCTGAGAAAGCAAAAGTGATTTCACTGCTCTCTGGGATCATTTCAGAGTTGGCATTTTATTCATCCAGTAACATTCACAAAACAACTTGATTTCATCGTTCTCTTTTCTCCGGTTGACTGCTTTCAACCAAAAGTCCCTGGAACTTATAGTCCAAGAGCAGGAACCACCTCAAAGTCCCTGTGTCTTTGGAGAGTACTTTAGCCAGATGTGGGACATTTTGGTGGGGGAAACAAAAACATTAAAAATGTATTTAAACTCTGGTCACTGGGTTAAAAGTTATTAAGTTCCTATAGTCCCCTGGGAAAGTTCCTGCAGTGGAAACACAGCCTGTATACCTACATGGATTTCTGACTGTATCAAATTACCATACCATGTATAAAACTAAACAGGTCAAGAAGATCAGTACACTGGTCTCAGTATGTGACAAGCTTTTGTATGGTATATGTTTGCAGTGTCCATAAGAATGATCTAAACCAGAGTTCATGCATATAATTGCAAAGCGTTATTCTCAACACTCTGGGATCCATTTTACAGTGTGCTTTACCTGTTGGCACTTTGATAAGAGTGCTGGCAGTACAGAGCACAGGGCGCAGACATCAATCACACAGCTGCCCGGGACCCACTGAGAACTGACGCTGTCGATGCTACGAGCATGGCCACCATCAATCACTCCCTGCAGTGCAACACACTCCTTACACACAATAATATACAGTGAATGCATGCAGGTAATTTCTTATGCCGCGCTCGTCCTGCAGAATTTGCCAGTTAGAAAGTAGCTTGGGTGAGCTTTGTGTACAATTAAACTCTAAACCTTTAAAGAATCTTTAACCAATGCTAATTCAGTGGAAATGTGGAGAGCAGATTTTGGCTAAGCCACTCTGTCCACAGCAGTTAGCTCAGTTATGAGGGGCTGCAAAGGTCAGGCTATTTCATGCAAATTGGGCTATTTGTAGAATTACTCTAAAAACTTTGACACTGTTGAAAGACACAGACGCTCCAACCTATTGGTGTCCACACTGTCCCCAACCCCATATTAAATAGTACATAAAACCATTCAGAGTGGTTTCCTGTATCTTCCAGATTATTATCAAGAGGAACTCGCATCCACAGCAGAGGGTTTATGCCTGGGGCGTTTACTTTTGCAGACCTGTTTATCTGCATCGAGAGGATTTATGAATATCTTGTAACTGTCTTCAATAAACAATTTTGGCTTATGAGGACAGAAAGTTACCATTTTAGATTATCTGACCCACGCATCTCATTACAAGTCAAGGCAAAGACATGTATAGAGCAACACGATGTTGGAAAAAAAATATTAAAATGACAATTACACAGCAAAATTACGTGACATTTCTGTCCAGGCTCTGCATGCATCGATGCTCCATCCTGAGAACAAACTGAGAAAGCCAACTGTGTGTGCTCTTCATATTTAAATGTTTACTAGGGGGCGCCTATAGTCTGGTGGTTAGTGCGCGCCACATGTACAGAGGCTAAAGTTCCTCGAGAGCGGGCAGACCAGGTGCAAATCCGACCTGTGGCTCCTTTCCCAACTCTCTCTCTCTCCAGTTTCTGACTCTATCCACTGTCCTGTCTCTACATTAAAGGCATAAAAAGGCGTGAGAGAAAGTGTTTTCGTATGAGAGTGTGTGTGTGTGTGTGTGTGTGTGTGTGTGTGTGTGTGTGTGTGTGTGTGTGTGTGTGCGTGTGTGTACGTGTGTGTGTGTGTGTGTGTGTGTGTGTGTGTGTGTACGTGTGTGTGTGTGTGTGTGTGTGTGTGTGTGTGTGTGTGTGTGTGTGCATGTGCAGAAACTTCATGCCACCCCTGCATTACTCAGTGTGTTAAAGCTTGTGTTAAAAAAAAAGTCATGGTCCTCATCAGCTCTGTGTTGGATAAAATGCCACTCTGTACACCCTTAAATCGATTGTTTGCCGTATAATGTGGCCCAAATGAAAGCGACCAGGAGCATCAAGCAGATAGACCTGCAGACCAAAAAGACTATTTGGGTTTGCACGCACCTTCTTCTCTTAGCCTTCAGCAGCTCTTAGTGGCCAGAGTGAAGAACTGCAAGCAACCATTGTATCAGTAACAAACTAATTCCATGGGTGTGCATGTTTAATAACAAAAACTCAAATTATTATTGCAGTCTGCGGTCAAATTGGTAAGCTACTTTTTCCTTGGTTGGAAATAATCTAAATGGACAGTGAACCAGAAAACTTGTTCATGAAAAATACAAGATAATTCCACGACTATTAAATAATACCTGCTTCTTCAAGACTAATTATCTCATCAGCTGCTGTGATTGATAATGATCTTTTCTAATAATTCCTTATGCTGTATATTTCCCCTCTAAACACCAGAACATTTATAATTCATCCCACGCTCTGAATTTACAGCCAGTTCCTAAGATCATTGTTTGAATCTTATAAAAGATTCAGTGGTTCGGTCACAGTTTCATCTCAAAGTTTCAATATGAGGGTACTAAACACTGGGAGAAGATGGAGTCTGAGGTGTGAGGTGATAGCACACAGCTTGAGTTTGCTTATGATAAATACATTTAATAAGAAAGTGGATCATGACTCGATGGGAATCCCTGAAGTTATAAAAAGACATACGCGCTTTATAAGGTGAGATTGTGGCCCAGGCAATGTGGAGAGTGTTTAAGGTCCTTGCATTTTTCTATTTGCGTTGTTAAGTTTATCTAGACAGCAACACTTTAGCCTCTAATAACACAAAATTGAGAGTGGAGACACAGAATAGTTTAAGATGCTGTCATTTATTTTAAGCTTGTTAAGTATGTAAGAAACAGTCTAACTGAGTCCAAGCTAAGGGGAAACTAAGGAGGTTTTTTAAGGTAACTGTTCAGTTTTCTCTCCTCTCCCACCCTTAAAAAAAACACAGTAAATGCTAGATTCCTGAGGAAGTAACAGCCATTTCCTGGTCCGTCAATCAGCATAAGGAGTGTGTGTGATAAGACGAAGAACCACACCAACACCACCCGAGTCCACCTCTCACTTCCTTTGTCCCTCCTCCATCTGACTGCCCGTCCGTCCTCAGCCTTTTTCATTTTTATCTTAGAGAAGTGAATCAACCATCACTGAGGATGGAGCCCAGACCCCCCAAACTACTGCTTCTGCTCTTCACCAGACTCCTATACTTATGTAAGGACCCAGCGATGTGCTGCTTCAGGGATATCAATAAGCATAATGTCCTGATTCTCACTTTTTTTTTCTGTTTCTCTATTTCTATTCAAACACAGGGCAATGTGCCAGGGGACAGTCATGTAAGTATCACTACATTACACTCTATATTTAACTCTTGTTTAATAATGGGTCTAGAGGTTTGTAGTTTCTCCACTGATGAGACATTTTCGGGTTATCCAGTCCTTGTTGTATTACACAAGAAAGCTATATTTATCTCAAAGAGCTATTTTCTGCAGAAAAGGAGCATTGTATCATGCTCTCACGGCCTCCTTGATTGTTCAAAGTCTTCAGTGAGATCAGTCAAAGTTATTTTTATTTGTCACAGGTGAAGTTGGGTAATTTTTCAAATGAGACATGAAACATTCAAACATTGATTTGAATTAAAATGCTAATCTTTTTTTTCTTCTCATGTCAGTGTTTATCTAAAGCTATTAGCTAGGTGGCTTTCGAGGTAGGCAGTTTATAAAAGGCAACACAATTTTTACGGTAAGTTAGATGAAATGACTTCATGTCAACTCATTCAAAAGCCTGGTGTTTCTTAGCTTAGCATAGCTTGGCATGAAAAAGTGGAAAGAGGGCAGAATAGCTTTTGTCAAGGTTCCAAGGTAGCAACTACTACCTTTGAAGCAAGTCATGTCAGTCTGAAGTATGGCAAGACTTGAGGTTAGGCTAGCTTAGCTCAGCAGAAGTTGAAAGAGAAGATAACAGCTAGCTTGTGTTAAAACCAAAAGCTAGCAAAAACCTCTCTAAAGTCCCTTTTTCACCTCAAGTGTCAGTGTGAGGTTGTGAAAAACCTGTTAAAAATGCAAAAAGATACTGCACTGTGTCAAGAAATTCCTCTGCACATAGCAATCTCATAAAATAGTCAATTATACTATACTGTATACAAACGTTTTTTATTTGATGCTTTAGATGTGATGCTAGTCAGACTTTGTCAAAGTCTAGCTAGCTCATATTTAGCATTCAGACATGAAAAATGCATCTATTTTGTCATTTAACTCCCCAGTAAATCAAATTAGAGTAAATGTCTCATGTATAACATTTACAGAAATTAATATGAACTGAAGGTTTCTCTCTTTCTCTACAGAGCTAGCAGCCTTTTTAAGAAAGCTAAAAGATCGACTTAAAGTCAAAACTATTTGTCAATTTTATTTTCAAGGGGAAGAATGAACTTTCTCCCTTTAAAACGCTCAGTCACTGCCTAAGTCATTCTTTCTCACTGAGCCCAGTGCACAAATTAACGGCAGCGCTTTGAGGATGTGGACCACTTGATTGTTTAGTTGCTGCTGTGGCAGGTTACACTGTGTTGTTGTTGCTGGGGGGGAGAGAAGCTGGGATAAATCAACACAGCTCTCCCAAAGGGGTGGACAGGGTCAGACACTGTTTGTTAAAGGTTTTCCTTCCTTCAGCAGCTCCTGCTTACTGAGACTGGTGGCTGGGGAGCGCCTTCCTTCACCTTTATTGTGGAGGGAATAATAGACTCTGACTGGTGTATTCTTTCACTATAGCTTGGTCCCAGATGTTGGCTTGAGAATAAAAAAGACAAACAATCCTAAATAACATTGTTTCTTTCTAAACCTTGTGCATGTTTGTGTGATATTTGGACCTACAGCTTACACTATCGACACCATTGGCCTTACAATCCTACCCAGCGGCACAGTTCAGAGTGGGACACCAGTGACCCTAAGCTGCCATGTCAGGGTCAGTCACGACAACATCCCTCACCTGACACACACTTTCGTGCTCACTCAAGACGACATTCCCGTCCACTCCTACACCACCACGGAAGACTCAGTCTCGTATGAACTGAACCCAGCCAGGGCGGCAGACTCTGGAAGTTATGAATGTAGGGTCAAAGTCAAGGACAAAAGCAAATCCAGCTTCAGCCAGAAGCTCAACGTTTCAGGTAAAGAACAGGATGACATATATGTTTTTAAATATTACTCATCAAGCTAGAAACCATTGACCACATTCACAATTCTAATCTGATGTCACTCTGTCACCATGCTCAGTTTGTAACCATAGACTGTATGAAACATGGACGTAATATCAGTCACCCGTAATATTCTGAAGAGGCATTTTGAGGCACAACCATAATGGTTGCCATATTTGAATGCTACCTCCACCCAACTTTTAAACAATCTGGCAACATATTGGAGTTGTTGCAGGCCTTTCATCAATCAATCAATCAATCAATCTTAATTTGTATAGCGCCAATTCATAACAAATGTTATCTCAAGACACTTTACAAAAGCATACAAGGCTGTCCACATGTTCTATTCTGTTGTAAAAATTGGCATTTTTAATGTTAATGGACCTTCCTGTTTTCTTGTTGTTGCCAGACTCAAGGAGACAGTTGAGGATCTGCATATTTTAAGACAAATTATCTTTTTGAGACCTCCAGATTTATTTGCAACTGAGAGGACAATGGATAAGAAATATCAGGAGAACAGACAATAGTTAATGTTGGAATTCAAAGATCTCCTAGCTTAATGTATTATTTTACATTGTCACAAGATATGAAAGGAATGAAATGATGATGATTCATTGGTTCCTTTTTTTGTTTGTTTTTTTTGTTTTGTTTTGGGGCTTTTTCCCTTTATTCGATTTGACAGTGGATCGAGTAGGAAACGGGGGAGAGAGAGTGGGGAACGAAATGCAGGCAAAGGAGCCACAGGTCAGATTTGAACCCGTGCTGCCCGCTTGTAGGACTATAGTCTCTTTACATTGGGCACAACCTAACCTCTAGGCCATCTGCGCCCAGTTTCTCATGTTTTTAAAGAAGCTCTGAGCTTCCCTCAAATGGCGGGACATCATGGAAGAACAGCCACCATGTGAATATGGTGAATGCTTATCAGTTCCCATTTCAGTGACATTTTGGTTTTCAAAAACCCAACTATGATCCCTTAAATCTTAGCCCTAACCCCTACTCTAGCTGGGAAGCTAATGTGTATAACCTGTAAAATCTGAATGACCAACATAAGTATAAAATGTAATGGCTTCCCCTTTTCTGTCCTGTTGGGTTTTCCTCTCCTCAGGCCTACAGACTCCCATTCTTCATTTAAATAAGACAAAACCATATGAGAGTGAAGAGTTCACAGCCACCTGCAGTGCTCCCAAGGAGAAAGGATCCCTCGTCTTCCGGTTCTACCAAAGATTGAGGAGCGGACAGACCCAGAAGATTAAGCAACTGGCCCCCACTGGGAACTCCTCAGAGACCACACTGGTCCTGAGGGGGGTTGGGGACAGCTTATTGTACTGTGACTATGAAATAAATCTGGTTTCAGGGGCCAGACGCTCCAACCAAAGCAATGAGATTTTAGTTCTAGTCAAAGGTGATTAGATCAAAAGCAGCGATGTCACCAAGAAAATACAAGTTTGCCTACAAACCTTTGAATATTTACTAGTTTGACTTTTGTCTTGCAGTGCTTCACATTTCTCCAGTTGTGAACGTGCTGCCCTCCTCAGATGTTTATGAGGGAGACGTAATAGAAGTGGTCTGTAAAGTGGTGAGTGATCTGAAGAACATTGAAGTATTCCTCACAAAGGACAGGAGGATCCTAAAGCAAGCACCGGTCAGCCTGAGTCATCGCTTCACAGCACAGGAGGGCGACTCTGGGGAGCTCGTATGCAAGTCCGAGTGGGGCAATGTGCAAAAGGAAACATATCAATCAATCACTGTCAAAGGCAAGAACTTCAAAGCCTCTTTTAATATGTCTTTTCCAACATGCAGTGCTCTTTAATCTGAAGTTTTTAAGTCTCACTTCACAGAGCTGTTTTCAAAGCCAACCCTTACTCTGGAGACTGTGGACCTATTCGAAGGAGACCGCTTCAAACTGACCTGCTCTGTCTCCATATATGTTCCTGAGAGGATCAACAATGAAAGCATGATATTCTCCATCTACAAAGATAATGTCAAGCTCAACAATGGAGAGACATTCATTTCTGTGGCACAACCTCAAAAAAATGGCAATTACAGCTGTAAAGCCCAGGCTGAGTCTTATACGCACAGTTTTGTCAAAGAAAGCCAAACTGTTGTAGTGAAAGCAAAAGGTGAGTCGTCAAACCCTGTGAATGGTTTATTCCAAGTAATTTATTCCTATTAGTAATGTTGGTTTGTTTGTAACAATGATGCAAGAATATCTACAGTAGTGGATAGATTTGGACAATTGCTGCCTTGAGATGGTATCATTAGCCCACAGCTAAAAGAAGCTGTATAATAATGTGCGATGTCAATATAGATAAAAAACTTGTTTTTCAGCCATTAGCTAGGAAAAGTCATGAAAAGACATTGGGTTGGCAGCAGCACCTCCACAGCAGTGCTGCAGCTGACCAGCTCCCTGTGTAGACACCATAACAAAGCTGTTTCTGTTATCTGTGTCTTGTATTTTTCTGTTGCACAGACTAACTGTTTAATAATCTCGTCCTCAGTTCCTGTTTCAAAGCCAATGCTGAGTGTACTGGGTGGTACACTGGTGTTGGGGAAGCCCTTCCAGCTGCTCTGTCATAGTGACAGTGGCACTCTACCTGTTGTCTACACCCTGAACGGCCCTAATCGGCGAGCTGAGCTAAGGGTGATTAGCAAACCTGGGGAACAGGCCATCTTTAACTGCACAGCCATCCACAAGCATGCAGACTTAAACTACTTTATTTGCCACGTGAAAAACAGTCAACAAAGGCCTGCCGTGGTTGGATTAGGGCAGCAGCTGCTACGGACAACCAACATCATAGGTGTGTTGGATGCAGGAATGATGACAAAAGATTCAAACCAACCAATGTAAACATAACCTAACATACTGTATCCCTTCTACAGAGCCAGTGTCCCCTCCTATGTTGACCATGCGTCCCAGCGCTGAGGATGTCTCTGAGGGGCAGGACCTAACAATCTTCTGTTCTGTGCAAAGAGGGACTCCACCTGTCACCTTCACATGGTACCACACTGAAAGAGAAGAACCTCTTACTTCTGAGACCCCCAAGAAATTAGAGGGATCTTACAGGATCAACAATGTCAAAGGAGAGCACCGAGGGGGATACTACTGTGAGAGCACCAACTCGGCTAATGAAACCAAACGGAGTCAAACTGTTATGATTGGAGGTGTGTTTCTCTTATCTGTTTCAGGACGAAACAAGGAAATTGAACAGGGTTCATTCAATTGAAAACAATGAACTTTAGGTGCAACATTGAAATTGTGTAGATGGGGCAGTCGTAAATTCCTAGCTAATGGCAATGTCAGCTAGCTCAAGGTTATACTAGCTAGCAAGCAGCAATTTTAGATAATAACGGAAATGCTAGCTAGGAATAGATTGAATGCTAATGTTAGCTGTTGTTTTCTAGCTAACTATAATCTTAGCTAACAAACCGTAATGTTAATTAGGAGTGGGTTGAATGCTAATGTTAGCTATGGCTATTTAGCTTTCAGTACGTCCCTTCATATTTTCACAATCCATTATTTTCAGTAGCATATCATCAGGAAAACAGTCATTAAAATTGATCTATGAGATACCCCACATCTACAGCAGTACGACATAATAACAGAGCTCAGAGGTGTCGCTTGTAATCAGGCAAGGCAGGCACTCGCTTGGGGCCCAAGACCATTAGGGCGCCCCAAAGCAGGGGAAGAAAATGTGCACATTTTGCAATGACGGTAGGAAACCTCCCTAAGGGGTTCCCATTTGACAGCACTCACTCTTGTTGCCCCGCTACTGGTTGGAGGGATTACTTTTGCCAAGGGCCCCATCAGACTCTAGAATCGCCACTGTCTGAGCTTCACACCCATATGTGATGTCAGAAAAAAATGGCTGCCATGTGATTATGGTTTGGATAACCACTGTGTCTAGCCTGCGTTGATTTAAGCTGCTAAACTGTCTGTGTAGTCACAAATGTAGGGTTAACCACTTTTTGAGTGAAAATGTGCATAATAGAACAATAATCTCTCAAAGACTCTTACGTCAACCAGGCTTATGAGTATACTGATTATTTATGACTCAGCGTTTATAGAACAACTTTGTAATCATTGAGCTATAATGAGTTTTAAGTACCCTGAGGCAAGCATTAAAGTATTCAGCGGAATAATGATATATTTAAGGTGCTGCAATCTGCATTTATTCACAGTTTTGGCATCCAGCTAACACATTTATATTTGTGGGAAGTGCAGGTGTGTGTGTAGTTTTAAGTCCTGTGGGAACAATTTGACTGCTGTATTTTCTAATTAATAATATCATCAACACAAACCCATTGTTTTGTTTTCTGCAGTGAAGCTGGCAGGATGGAAGAAAGGTCTCATTGCAGTCTTCTGCCTCCTGCTTGTCCTCGCCGTGATCCTTGTTATCGTCTTTAGAAAACGTCTCCTTCTGTTTAAGAGAAGGAGAACTGCTGATCTGTCAGTGTAAGTTACTCTCATTATCTTATCAAAAATCACAGTTGAGATGAAGTGATGTGAGTTACAGGAGGAGAAAGTATGTTGAAACCCTTTAGGCTTCCTGTTTTAAGAAGCTGATTGTGTTTTGAATCCATCTCTCCTTAGGAAGTCAGCCAGCACCAAAGTGGAACGGCTGAGCCTCACCCAGGCAGAGGTCAATGAGGCCGCCAATGGTAAAGTCTTTAACACATGTCCTGTGACATAAAGCATGCTGTAGTAAACTTATTTATCCATTTCCCTGCAGCAGTAATGTAGATTTAAAAACTGAGACTTCTCTGTGTTTGCCCTCTCTGTCTAGTCACTCCAGGCATTATGGGAAAGAGTGTTTGGAGTGAACATGTATCGGGATCTGGTGAGTCGAGTGCATGGACAATTTTTTACCTTTGTCCTTGTTCTGTTGTTAATCTGCCCTTTTCCCTTTGCAAAAAAAATCTGTATAAATACCAAAATAGCTCAATTGATTTTACTTAAAGCTCCTGAGAGGAACTTACGGTTTAAGCTGATTGTGGCACCATTTGTTTACAAAGTGGTAAGTCTATCCCTTTGCTAATTTTGTCCTTATTTAGGTTGTATTTTCTGAATAAAAATCCTGCTGTTTTTAGCATTCAAACATATCGACTGTTTCAGCAGTGTGCTGTTAATCATCCCATCTGATACCTACCCCGTGGCAGCTGTTAGAGACATAAAAAAAAAAAAAACTAAACAAAAACAAAACATTATCAATCTTGTCGCTGATGGTCTCATTTACTACTCGAGGTCTTAAAGAGGTATCAGCAGTTAATTAAGTCAATCTCATACCCAATTTCAAACTTCTCACAGGAGCTTTAAGATGCTAATCTCACAAAATAAAACACATTTGGATTTTATCTGGTCACTAAAACAGGAAGAAGTCATGTTTGTTGTGGACTATTTTCAGCTGCACCTTATCACACAGGTGGTGCACTAGGACTTATTTATGGCAGCATGACTGCGTATGGGGCATCAACCCTAAGTGCCATTGTTTAACATGGTAAAGAAACAATTCATCAGAGCAACAGTGTGATTTTAATAGTTTTCAGACAACAATTGAAAAGTATTATCAGCTCAATTCATTGATGGATTTAATTAATTTGTTGAAATGTTTATAAAAGAAAATCGACAGCCTTCTCTTTGAAATATAACTCAATTTTCATGGTGCATTTTGTTTTAAAATAATAAGCAATTTTTTTAAGTTTTATATTATTGGGGGTGTAGTATACCTTGCAGTTATGTATGGATGCTAAAGTCCTTGTTGCAGCAACCGTGGGTTTGATTATGACTTTGGCCCTTTGCTGAAAGTCATTCCTCACCCTCTCCTCCTAGCATTTCCTGTCTCTCTTCAGCTGTCCTATCAAATGGAGGCAAAATTCTCCAGAAAATCTAACTTTAATAAAAAAAAAGTTTAATCTTATTGGGCACTGGTTTAGCCTACAGTTAGAACAAGTCCATGTGGTCCCCTGGGTTTAAATCCGACCCTCGACATTTGCTGCATGTCCTTTCTTCAAACATTTCCTGTCACTCTTCACCATCCTATCAAATAAAGGCAAAATGTCCCCCAAAAAACATCTTCAAATAAAACTTGCAATTGTATTTTTCTGCAGAGTCAGATGACCAGAATAGTGTGACCGCTCCAGAGATGCAGCCGCCTCCATACACTGACATGCCACCTAGACAGGAAGATCCAACCAAAGGTGGGACTGCGATTGAATATTTACAGTTTTCTTTTTTAAATTAAATCTTTTTCATGCTGAAAACACTGTCTTGAAGCGCAGATGGCCTAGCGGTTAGGTTGCACCCCATGTACGGAGGCTCTAGTCCTCCAAGTGGTTGGCCTGGGCTGTGGCTCCTTTCCTGCATGTCATTCCCCACTCTCTCTCTCTCTCTCTCTCTCTCTCTCCCTGGTTTCCTACTCTACCCACTGTCCTGTATAATAAAGGCAAAATGCCCAAAAAATACATCTTTAAAAGAAAACACTGTCTAAAACATTTTTGCATCTGTCGTTACAGTTTTGGTGGAAAACGGCCCAGAGACGATGAACAGCGAAGTCCGCAACTCCAAACAGGGTACAACTTACTTCCTTCTCTTTCATTCAAATCCCACTTGTCTTTGACAGAGAGAAATTAGGCCACTCACTGGTGTTTGGAAGGGAAAAAAAAGAGCGCCAGGAAACAGGATCAGCTCAGACTGTAAACATCTGCATTGTTAGTCAAAGAATGTCCCATTAAAACAGAAGGCCCAGCCGCCAGGTGTCCACTTCCTGCTTTCGTCAACGAGAGCTTCCTGCTCTAACAATCAGAGCAAACAGTTTGTACATCCGTTAAGACGTAGAGAGAAACACGCTCCATTGTTTGATACTCGCAGGGGAAACTTGGTCCATTGTTCACTCATTTAGTCCTAATAGTTCCCAACGGTTTAAATGTCAACTCACCAAAAATGATGCAGCAGAAGTGACGGAAATCACAATTTCAAGCTTGTTTTTTTGCGCATTGTGATGTACATATCAGCGTTGATGTTAGTGACGTGATTAGCTATCACTTCCCGGGATGTGGGAGCTGTTCTCAGCAGAGCCAATGACTGTACAAGCCCTCCTTTAATCCTCTCACTCCTTTTGTTTCATGAGCGCGTCCTCTTCTTTTGTTGTTGCAGGTGTTCCAGAGCAGGCTGATGGTGTGAGTAGAAAAATACACACGTCATTCATACAAGGAATGCACACACACACACACACACACACACACACACACACACACACACACACACACACACACACACACACACACACACACACACACACACACACACTGAATGTGGGAGACGCAATGTAATAAACGGAAATCCTGCGGAGTCTGCTTTTATTGAACATTTTATTGAAGCCAGGTAACAGAAAGTATCTGCGCTCAATAACATTTTATTTGCTGCTTCATGTCTTTGTATGTTTAAATAAAGATTAGGAACTATGCAAGTCAGCTCTAAATCATTTTAGTTCTTTCAGTTATTGGAGCATCTTTGTCAGTTACATGTAATCATAGAAAAAGGAGGTAGTTGTACGCACATATAGGTGCAGGGCAGGTACATACAGGGCAGAGCAGAAACAGATTGATCGCAAGTTAGGTTGAATCAGCATTTCCAATACGGCCACCACCATTGTTGGGCTTCATAACACTCCTTCAGAAACCAATGAGATCACTGAGACTACGTCCATGTTTTCTACAGTCTACGTTCACAACTTGATCAGTATTATTGCTTCCTTCGTACTTATTGAAGCGTTTGTTCCTTTTCAGCAGGGGTCAGTGGAGTACGCGCAGCTGAATCATGACGACGATCACCACAGTGACCAAGGTAACCAAGGTGAAAACAGGATCAAGGATGAACACACAGACAAGATTGACATCAGTGATGACAACAACACAGCTGACCACGAGGAATCAATAAAGGACCAAACACCAGACTCTTAATTTACCCAAAAGAATATTTATTCCATAATTTATCCGGCGTTTTAAAGCCGCTGGAGTCACGGCAATTATGTACTTTAGTATTTTTGTCAATCTTTCATACTGTACACTCACTTTGATGTGCAAATAAAATGGTTTTGTAAAGTGTTCCTCTTTTCTTCTCTGGAAGACGCACAGAGACAGGAAGTGTGTTGCGACCAAAGGAAAGACATCAGAGTGTGTGTCCTTCCACTGGTGGCGGCAGTGACAGGATCTGAAGAGGACGAGGGGTCCTTGAAGTGAGCAGAGCGGTGTCGAGGTTTGGAGTTCACTCATCAGCTCTTCCTGCTCTGCTCTGTGACAAGTTAGCTGTTTGAACCACCAGAGGGCAGACGTCAGGCGGCATTGCATGGAAACGTAGTGCCACCTGGCTGTGATCTGCCTCACTCTGCAGACACACCACCACAGCGTATCCGTTTCATTTTCCATTATCTAACTTTTAATTACATGATGTAACATTCAAGGTCTCCATGCAGCGGATGTGTTCAGATGGTAAAGCCCTCGAGAACTCTGATCGTAGAAAGAGATATGGTGTGGGAGATTAATTCTAATAGCAGGTGTGTACTGAACTTCAAGGCACACTTTTACTTAAGGAAGCTTTCTGCTCAGAATATAATGTAAGGGCCTGCATGTTTGAGCTAAATGTCTTGGATAAGCCTGAAAAAAAAGTCTTGTTTACTTTCTTTTTTCTTGAATAATTCAGCCAATAAAATGCTTAGTAAGCCAATAGGAAAAAGATGATGTCATTGTGTTGGAAAGCTCACCGTGATTGGTCCAAAATCAACAATATATTATTTATATGAAATGGAGCAAGTAGAAGATGATCAAATTAAAGAGGCTTGAACCAGAAAATGTCTGCTTATTTGGCTTCATTTTTTTGTATTACTTATTGGATGGATGGCTGAATGGATGGATAGATAGATGGATCGTCACATCAGCTGCAATCACAGTCAAGACACAACATAAAAACTGGACAAATTACATTTAGGCACATACGGCATCGAAAAATACTAAAATCAGAACTTAATACTAATCAGAATGATAAATTAAAAAACATCTCAGAACTGTCATTAACATTCAGTGTGCAGAAGTATCCAGTGTGCACATTTGTTCAAGTGTATTTATAGATAAATATGAGTACATACAACTGTCCTGCTTACTCTGTCCTCCAGTTCTCCTGCATGCCTCAATTAAGTGCCAATTCTAAGCTTAATGTGACGCTAAAATGCATCCTGGAGCTTAAGAGTTTACGATTTCATGGCCATCAGTCCTGGAGAATGACGAGCTGAGGGCTTGTTTTTTTGATGTTCCTATTGTCTTAGTTTCTCCTTTTTTAAACTGTTTTGTATAGATCACAAGCACACAAAGCTATCTAAAATACACCTAACAGGCATTACCGAGGGAAGCAGAAGCTAGCCTTCGTAATAGCAATGAGCGCTGGTGAGTAGCGCTCTGAAACAGAGGTCATGAGCGCTTCCAGTGCAAAAAGCACTGTCTGCGGACTCAGGCCCTAAAGTGTGTGGATGCGTGTCCACTTAGGGCTTCTGAGGACCTTCGGTGTGTGTCCGTTCTCTCATGTCCTGCCCCAAGGAAGGGCAAAATCTATTCCTCAAAGATTCTCCCTCAGTTTCAAAAGTCTTCCCGTCAAACGCAGATAAGCCATGAAACCTCCACTAAAATTGCATAATGCTATTGTCACAGAAACCCTCTCTTTTTAAATGATGTAATTGTTTAATTCTTTTATAATTTCAGATAAATGTCCATCTCAACTAAATATTTGCATAAAATTAGTCTTTCACGTTCTTGCAGATGCTGTATTGGCCCTGAATTTGAGGGCATGCGTTGGGTTTACTCAGTTCATGACTCTGCTGTCGACAGTGTGGCTTATGAGGATCTGCGATTTGACAGGAAGCTTTTAGGAGCACTGAACAGCAAATCAAATCCATGTGGGAATCTGTAACACCTGACACCAGAGCTAACACCGACGGCCTGCCACCAACTCACACGCTTTCATCTCCATTCTTAGCACACACGAATGTATGGACGCGCCTTATAGATGAAGTGCTCATCTTCATTATCTGCCTGCCTGCAGGTTGTCCTTCTGCTAGAGCATGTGTGTGAGACAATACATACAAATGTCTGATCTCTCCGCTGAGCTTTGTTCCCCACTGTAAGCGTGCTAAGTCTTCATGAATGTCTGCAGAGTATGTGGCACTAGGGTGTGGTACAATATTTCCTGGGTTTGCACCATTCCCTCAGGCACGAACACTCCTGTGCACACAGTGATATAATGTTCGCTCCCCGGCCTCCATGAGGTCCTCAGAGGCATCTATGAACGGATACAGCTTCGGCTCCGAAGTGCCAAAATGCAAACTCACCCCAGCACCGAGGATAGAGGTGCGTCTTAGTCCACTCTTGGTTTATTAATCACATTACTTAACCAGGAGGCCCCAGGGAACAGCATATTCTGGCCCGGAGGAACTGATACTGTGTTACGTGTCGGGAGTGTAAGATATTCAGTATCAGAGTTGTTGGAAATAGGCTGTCTGAGTATAATTAAACACTGAGTAGGGAAAAGCATCGCCTGAACTTGGACTAGTTTTATTTTTGGACACATTTGAACCACAAAGTCATGTAACGTTTTGACTGGTGCAGTTTAGGGATGAGCCTTTTGTGAACCAGTTGGCTGTTTGAAATGACCCTCAGGGATTGGAACAGGGTTACTGAGTTCTCTCTTCTTCCTCCTCTTTTTGTTTGTTTTTTCTAAAATTAAGATGATCCTTACACGTACATGTTGAAAATCATCTCTTATGAACCAAGTGTAAAGCTGAGTGTACGCTGCACGATTTCAGGCCATTTTAGACCCAATTTTTGAGTCATACAACGGACTATCAAGCAGAATTTCAGCCCGGGCACACGCCTTTAGTTGTGCAGTTTACACTGAGTCAGGACAGCCGATCACGATCTGCTACTGTTGATTTTCTGGCATGTATGACATTTTTGTCATACGACTGCACACACTTGTTCAGTGAGAGCAGAGCCACAAGCTGATTCCCCCATAGCGAAAAATGATAGCAGAGGCTTTCAGTAGCTCCTATCAAATAATGCTACAAGAACAACTTTAGAAGCCCACTCCATGTGCCTTTTTAGAGTATGTGGAGCAAGTTTTTGTACTCTATTATTGCAGATTTCAGGCGAAGCGTATCTGGATGGACAATAATCCCCTATCAAATAATGCTCTCAGTACAGAGTCACTTAAAAACACCTCCACTTCCTGCATTTGCAAATTAAGGAAACAGGAAGCATATCATGATCTCACAGAGCCGTGGGTATCACATCTTGATAGACCACCTGCTCCTGAGCTGAGTCACAGAAACAAGTTGGGATTTCCATCAATAGTGTGTTTGCAAATACAACAAAACTGTGCCAGAGAAATAGAGAGTGCTATGAGTGTATTCTCATTTCAGGCACTGTACTCTTTGCCCATGGATGGTGTCGGTCTGCTTTCACATCATAACTGTCTGTCGGATTTACTACTGTTCCCAAACCTGCGATGTGTGAGGTCATGAACCCTCACAAACCTTAAGGATTCCTGTTACAAACAGGCACCAGCCCAGAGGAGCAATGCGGTCACATGATCAAATGCCTATGATGCTATGACGGTAATAACGAAAGGGGGCGGGGTGATATACATACATTAGGAGTGAGGGTCGGGTCTTACAGGCCCAGTTGAGTCCTTTGAGTGTGTGTCTTCACAACGTAACCTGATCCAGCAGTACCTCCTGTATCTGGAGCACAGCTCCTGAACTGCTATTGGCTGCAGGGCTAATATTAGCATATTGACCCCTGTGAAATGCATTCTGGGAATATCCTGTCTTTGACTTGGCCTTATGGGGCCAATGCTGTTTGTGGTCTTCAGATGCTGCAATGAGGTCATTGTGGAGACCTCGTCCTTCTTGCTCCTGGTGTCTTTTCTGAAATAGGAAACAGTGTTCCTACTTAATGAAACACATCTTTGCTTGATGCAGAAGTTGTAATAGCAGCAACGGCAGCAGCAGTGAATTTCACGTAAATAAAGGCAAGAGATTCGAGAAAAACACATGTAAAAATTAAACTACAATCTGCTTTAAGTGACTTAATTATCCAGTAATCTCAAGTCAGGTTACAAAGAAATACACTTATCACGATAAAGTGAGGAAAGCAATAACCTTTAAGACTTTTATTAAGTGCAGAACTGTTTGATTGAGTATTTCACTTTTAGCATTTTGAATTAAATTAAAAAGGTGTAACTAAGAAATAAAAACACAAGAAACCAGATAAATAGAGTATTGTTTTTTTTGTGCAGTGATGCAACAACACAAGGAAGGAAGTAAAAAGTTAAAGACCAATGTGTTTATTGCATCATGTGAAAAGTACTTACCTAAACCCATGGACAACTATCATCTTCGTTCCACTAATCATCCCCCTCGTATAGCCCTTTAACATCACTCAACCAATGTCAACCTGCTAATCATTGAATCTTTTGTTCACAATTTGTAAGAAATGATTTGTTTCAAACTCTGAATGTTTGATTCAATATGCAAACTATGACCTTGAGCCAGTTGAAAGCCTTCCTGACTGAGGCTAGCATAAATTGGGGGTCCTTGGAGTTATTTTTCCACAACATTAGGTATTAGGTATAGGATTTCATGGGTACAAGGCTCAATAAAGAGAAAGAATGTGATGACTGCAATGTAACATATTCAACTGCATCCATTTTCCTCTGATGTCACACTAAAGAGTGGGATGCTTAAGTGCTATAATGTTGTGTTACTGTGTTCCAGGTTTGCAAATGTTAGGAATGCAAGGACTCTGACATGACAGCCTTTTTTCTACATGCACTTCTGAATATTTCTAGAACATTTCAGGACAGGCGAGGAGGCGTGGGAGTCTCAGGAGATCTCTTTTTTTTTTACTTATGTATTATTTATTAACAACTTATCTCTCTCATTAGGGCATAATCACTCATTTGGAGAAAAAAACAGTATAGTATGCTGTTGAGTAATTCAGCCTTGCTGGTTTGATTGAAAAGAGTCCTAGAAAGTGCGTGTGAACGCAAACAGCCACATTTTTCGCTCGGACTTCACTCTGAGTTTCTCCTGCCAGACCTCTAGGATTTTTTCTGCAGCAAGTCAGAGTGAGCTGATGTGAGAATGAAGCAGGATATTCCCCAGAGAATTCACCTCCAGCCAATAGGAGGGGGAGTGTAGTTTTAACAATGTCAGATATCTTTCTGTCTGTTTTTATACTTTTCATTTAGTGAATTATCACATTTATGATGTGTGAAAATGTTGAATGGTACTCTGTCCAGATGTGAAGATGTTTCTATTTATCAAATATTAATTATGAAAAGTTTCACAATGGGGTACAACTGAATAGTAATTGTTTGACTGTATGTAGACATTATATACTTGACACATGTCACTTTGCTGTATAGAGGCTGTAGGCTAAAGACAGCTGAGGCATGGTCATTGTGTCCAAATGTGATACTCCATTGTCCTTCATATGCTGAGTAAAGATTAGATTTAGTAATTCCACCTGTTCGATGTCCTCCATCGTTCATTGCTTAAGCTCTCACAAATCCAGGAAAACAAGTCATCTGAACCTTGTGCAACCTGGTTGGAGCACACAGGAGGAGGAAGAGGAAGTTCACACACGTCCACTGACTGGCCCGACACACACTCCATTATTGTGCAATCAGGTATCAACAAATTAGTATCATATATGTACAACTATTGACCTCTGACCTCCTTTTCCATGCATGCTGGATTCGACTTGGGTAACCCAACCCTCTCACAAACAGTCAGTCAGCCTCTGTGCTAAGTCTGAACCCTCCTGCTCTTTCTCTCGGTGTATCCTGAACAGCTGCAGCACCTGTTTACAGCCGTTACCTCTTTGCAGCTTTCTTTAATCTTGGTCAATGTCAGATTTTTCCCCCCTTGACTTTGTTTGAACCACTAAACAGTCTATAAAAGCTTTGAACCCTCACATGGGAGTATTTATTCAAAGCTGTAGTGGAAGCTTTTTAATTTTGGGTTGCATAAGATATCAGACTGTGAAGTGTTTATGAGGAGTTATGTACAGTCGAAGTTGCTTGAGTTCAAACGCTCTGCCCTTACTTACAGTATTGCTAACATTTAGACGTGCTCCCAGCACTTGCATTTCCCTTGGAACAAAAAACACATTTGCACTCCCACCAGGCCACTTCAGAGTTCATTAAACTTTACCAATCTGCACCTGTTAGTGTAAAGCTCCACATGATAGATGCTGCATTAGTTAAAGATTTGAAACATTTTAAACGTCACATTAGAATTTTAAGATTTCGTTCACATGACTTTAAAGCTCCTGCAAGGAGTTTTTCAATGTTGAGGAGACGGCCTGAAATAAATACTGATTCTTCTATGCGACTTTAAAAAGCAAACAAGAACATAATTGACAACTCTGATTTTTCCTATAGCCATTTTTAATGCCTGACACTTGTGCCGCGGGGGTAGGTGTCAGAATAAGCACGCTGCCGAAAGAGCATTTGTTTACATTTTGCAGGATTAGCAGTGACTGATATGTTTTGCTAGATGAGATTTCCTTAAAAAACATTACTTTCAGATGTAACAGAGACACAATTAGCAAAGAAAAAAAAGATACTTCCTTGGTCCTTAGGGGGCGCCAAAATCAACACACACCGAAAGTTACTCACATGAGCTCTTAGTACCAGCTGAATAAGAATATATCAGGTCTATCCAAATATGACACTACAGTGGCAGTTTTGTTCTATTTGACATTTTTTTAGTTTGTTTTTTACAGGAAACACTCTAAATCAATAGGTCAGGAATATGAGATATTCACAATCCTGCATAAACACACAGTCTTGACTCTTACAATATCCAAAAAGAGTTATGAAAACATGTTCCTTTTTCATGGTCCAGTATTTAAACTTTGCCGACCTTTGGCCATTACCTGTTGTATTCTATGGTAGTGGTTCTCAACTGGTCTAGCCTCAGGACCAAACACCAACTCCTTCATGAAAAATCATGACTCAAATTTGTGATAGTTTTCAACCAGATTTATTTAATTAAAAACAAAATTAGCCATTTGGACTTCAGGAGGTAAAAAACATGTAGCAGAACAAATAAATCTAACAAAAAAATGTTTAAGTGCTTTTATTTTTGACTCAATTTCTTTGCAGGCACACATTTGTGGCCCACTAAATACAGTGCCACAACTCACTTTTGGGTCCTGACCCACCAGTTGAGAACCACTGTTCTCTGTTTTATAAGGGATCCTATGAGTTTATTAATACAAATCAAATAACTATCCACATTTTGACTTCTCATGCGACTACAATATCTATGACACTGACACATACTGGTTGGTTTGACCCAAGTGTTGGGAAGTGAATTTTAACCCTGAAGGCTGAAATGTTAAACCAAACCAACCTAAATTAAATCCTCAGGCTGGGTTGTATAAAACCCAAACACTGGGTTATTTGAATAACACAACTTATAGAGTGAATTTAACCATATTGCTGGGTTGAATATAACCAAAACAGTGCATGGGTTGTTCCAATTACCCATTTTAGTGGGTCAATTTTAATCCTAATTGTGTGTTAAATATAACTCATAAATGGGGTTGTATGAATAACCCAACCTTGAGGGTAAATTGTAACCCTGTGTAGCTCTGATAAAACTCAGTTAATTCAATGATAAACACGTCATTTCCGACAAACCCTTCACAATAAAAGTCTCTTCTTATCATGTAGTTGAAAAGCTTTAATTACGAAATATTCATAGCAGGAAATGTGGTGTTACAAATACACAAAATTAAAATTTTATATTTATATAAAACAAATATTCAGTCAGTCTGTGTTCAAGAATATTGACCTATTCCCATGGAAACTATGTGCTCATGACTGGGAGGGTTCAGCAACTTAAGAGTCCACAGGCATGGGAACCACGAGGGCCATGCAGCGTATGTGGGGCCAGATGGCAGCTGGGCTCATTTTCAGCAGCAAATGGCTCAATTCACTTCTGGTGTCTGGTTAGCTTGTGTAATGTGTTGCTTGGCGTGGTATTAGGACTCACCCCATTCGAAATTCAGCTCATGCCATTTGATCTTGTGGCCAACACATTTAAGTTAAACCAAATATTAGTGGCTTCCTTTCTGTTATCTGTTTACTCAAGAGCCACATTTAGATTAAATGCTTGTTTTATATAAAGCATTTTTCTTGTCATTTAATTGAATTGACTAAGTGAGGAAGGTTATCTGGGTGTAAACCTCAGTGATATTAGTTACAGTAAAGTTACAGTAAAGTTACTTTACTGTCAACAGTGGTGGGAGGGGGCACTTGTAGGGTCTTAATTCCAGCAATGAGGATGCTAATTGCTACAAGGAGGAAATTGAAGCCCAAGAAGGACATTGTGATTCCAAAAATGGCGGATACTGAGGATGATAAAGAAGATGAAGAAGAAGACAAGCGGCATTAAACTGTCGTGGCCTGAACTGTATTAAGCATTGTCTTTCAGATCCTGTGGGCCTTAGGCCTTATGTGCTTCATGTCAATGTTAGGTAAACCTGCGTATCTAACTCTTGCCAGTGCTCCAACAGTTTTTGCTAGCAGCTGAAGGATTTTTAGCTTTTCTTAGTGGTGGAAAATAATTCATTACTCATTTATCCATACCAATTGTCAGTTATACACAGAAGGGGAAGGCCATTACGTCAGGTCATGCACTTGTAGCTTCATCCACTACTGATTTCCAGTTTTGTCCTATGGAGTGGATTTAGCATTATATGCTTTTCCAATGTAATTATTGTGATAGTGTGTCTCAATGTTGACCTTGAATTTCCCTCGGGATCAATAAAGTATCTATCTATCTATCTATCTATCTATCTATCTATCTATCTATCTATCTATCTATCTATCTATCTATCTATCTATCTATCTATCTATCTATCTATCTATCTATCTATCTATCTATCTATCTATCTATCTATCTATCTATCTATCTAAATACAGACAGTGGGCCCTCATTGGAGCTCTAAATCACTTACAACTAGTTGACTCTCACTTTTGTTGCCCGGTGCCTCCAACTTTAAGCTCTCAAAAGGATGGAATCATCTCCTCAGCTGCAGGCATCTTGTCGGCCCTCTTTCTCAGTGAACCCAAAGAGGATTACACACGCCTGATTTAGATTCCACTTCTTTTTTCTCTTCAGCCGAATGCGCGTGCCGTAACCAGATACTTTAATTCCGAATAAGTGTCTCCCACTGAGACCACACGGTTCCAGGCAACGACTAATCCCCACAGTGTTTACTGTCTGCTGATCCAGGTGTGTTCAAGGAACATACCACTGCTCCTATTGTCACCCATGGGAGCACATGTGCCCGGGGTCAGCGGAGTGGTTTCTGGGAAAAGAGGGCGGAAAGATTGTAAAAATATACCGTCCAACAACGTGGCATAGGGCCTTTCATTTCTAGACTCACTTTGCACTACTTCTGTTTCTGCTAAGAGTCAAACAAGGCTGAAAAGTGAATTATCACCTATATGACTTGTCCTACACTGACCTTTTTAGACAACTATGTTTATAAGGATTGCAGCCTGCATTCATGTTCAACACAGACTGGATGCTTCACAGCTCTTATTTTTAGGCAGTGCAGTCACCAACCTGAACTCCTACCTGCATCATGCCAGTCGGTTGAGTGTTAAGGAATGCGTAGCTGGCTTTTAGGTAACACGCATAGCCCAGTGATAAGCCTCTGTGACAGGCGGCCATTAAAATTGTCATTCTTTTGGCTTCAGCTTCCAGTCTCCTGAACTGTTTGTCCCTGTAGACCTGGCCAAGGTACAAAGACAAGATAAACTGTCAAAAAGAAACCCAGATCAAAACTGACAGACGACTAATCAACAACACAAAAACAATTTCTCTGAATGAATGCTCAATGAATGGAAAAAGTTATTGTCTGGGCCGTCTTTATGGAAAGGACAGCTGAAGAAAGTCAAGGGCATGCACTTAAAAAATATATCCATCCATATGTGTCTTAAAAATAAAGACAACAAAATATGATATAAATAATAAATTAGCAAAATGTGATGACTATTGTGACTACTATATGGGGCTATGTCTTCATTTTGGGGATCACTGTTATGGCTTAATGTCGGCCTAGCTGAATGTTTATCATCTTATTATACAATGAATAGAAACTAAAGATTTATTTAAAGTTCACACATTATGCAAATTACACTTTATCATGTTTTTCTAACATTAACATGTGTCCCTAGTCTGTCTACAAACCCCCCGATCATGAGAAAAGTCCATCCTCTCCGTCTTTCGCCTGCTCCACTTTTCAGAAAATGTGTGCTCAAACAGGCAGTTTGGAGATTTTCCCTTTGTGACATCACAAAGGGTAGTAACCCCTCCCCCAACCATTGAATTCTGCAAAGACCAAAACATGCAGTGTCTGTGCAGCTCTGTAGCTCTTTTAGTACCATCTGTTTTTGCCACATGGAGTTTGCAATCCTCCTAACTACTGGTAAAGTGGTTGAGCTTTCAGCCTTGGGAAAAATGTTGATGGTTAGGAAGTAAAGACTCATAGCCACGGCAGTTTTTTCTTGCCGCCGTAACTTTTGCTTAAATGTTGCTAAAGTCCCAGATGGATTAAGCTGGGTCTTTGTAATATAGCAATGAGTAAGGTCTTTTACCTGCTTTTTGTAAAGTGTCTCGAGATAACACTTGTTATGAATTAATACTAATACAGAGGAAGTCTAAGCTCCAGTAAACCAAAGAGAGCTTCTCAAAATCTTAAAGCTTTAAATATGAATGTTTGGAGATTAAACTTTCAGACAGTGTCACTGAAGAGGTACCTTACTGTTATTGAAGAAATTAAAGTCACATAGGGAGCTGATGGCATCACAAAGACAATATATTTCTGAGTTTCTTTCCGTTAATGATTGTTGTTGTTGCTTATCATTTCTTTGGCAATTTTCCCGACACCTCAGTGTTTTCAATTCTGACTTCTTGGTAATCCGACAGATCAACATGCACCCTAAAGAGCTGGCTTGAAGGCAGGGTAGGAGGAGGAGGAGGACGGCCTTGGACTATGTATAGCAAGAAGCTGTAACGAGTGAGACTTCTGGCTGGCATTTGTCCAATAGCGGGCCTAACACCGGGCTGTAACAAACAAACATTTTGCACAGGAGGACATTCTCGTTTTCTCCCGGCAAGGAGGAAGTGGCTGTGGAGAGGAGCAAGGAGAGCTGGAGGGTGTATCACCATTGCTCAGGGACGCCCCTGCACCCCCTCGATGCCATATAAGAGACTGTGAAACCTGAGAGCGGCTTCTAAAAGCCTCTTCCTCAAGCTGTGAACATTCAGATACTCTCACTTCAATTTGTCTAGACATTAGCTGTAAGCCCCCGTTCCCTGAGTTTAGAGACCAGTAGTGAAGGGAGGTGATGAATAATAAATCTGGGGTGAACTCTAACCATAACACAAAATGAATTAATTTATTCCTGCTGGGGTTATGTGAGAGATAGGTGGGTGGGGTAGAGCAGAGATTGCAACATGGCCGTTACAAAGCTCCACATCACATTTAAATTAGCCCTATTAAGACTGCTGTTTTTTGTGTGTGTGTCTGTGTATGTATGCATAGCTGTAGCTGTGCTGTGCTCTCAACGCTGTAAGGTTGTGATGTGAATTCACCAACTGGGACAAAAATATTACGTTGTTGCAGGATCAATCTGAATGTCTTCAGGCGTAATGATGGCGGAGCTTCATTAAGGTGCTGTTGGGGAATTGGAATATGAAAAGGGCTATTGACTCCGCAATGGCGTAATATTGGTGTTCCAGTCTGTGAATTTACATTGCGTTATTGCAGGCAGAAACAAAAGAGAGAGCACTGCACAGCAGGTGCTCCACATACACACACAGTCAGACATGCACACACACAGAGTGCTGCGCTCCCCCGCTGGCTCCGCTGATCCCGCTGCACCTGTAACGCCTCTGTTACTTCCTCTGAAGGCGGCACAAAAGAGGGATCACTTCGTCCCCCTCATTACGCATCTGCATCATTCATATTGAAGGTTAAGCATCACAGGGTTGTTAATACCACACCTTGAAACAGCAGTCTAATTAGGGCTTAGGCGAGATGAAGAGAGAGTATGAAGTCACTTGGGCTTTCCACAATGCTTGTCCCTCCGCATGAGAAAGGTGTTCTGAATACTTTAAGTGAACATTACAGCAGACAGAATTTGTCCTGATTAATTTCGCTTGGAGGCATACCTCTGAATCCTAAGACAGACCCATATTGAACTCGCTTCGTGATAAAAAACTAAGTAGTAGGTCCGTGGTAACATGGACACAAACATATTGGTAAGACTGTGAGGATGGACAGTTTGAATTAAGATGTGGAAGTAGTTGAAATGGTGGGGCAACAAATTATAATGTGTTTTTGTTTATAATGTGATTTATTAGGATTGGGGATGTTGAAATCAGCTGTTCTTGTCTTACTGACTTTTTTAGAGCCAGTCTAATTTCAATTCACCCAAATTAACTAGCTAAGGAAATGGTCCTAAGAATATTAATTTGCCAATTTTTTCCAGACGTCACAATTTCCAGACGTTGGTTGGTAGAGTCTAACTCTAAAATAGTCACTACCACCAGGATAGAAGTCCAGGACAGTATTTTTAAAACTCTTAGCTGGCACGACAGCTGCTATATCGAGGTCTATAAAACGCTTCTGTCAATGCGAATGACATAAAAACATCCAATTATAAAATCTGTAGAATATACAGCAACACATTGGAATTTCAGCAGATTCAAACGGATGGGATCAAGTTCAGAAGCAAGGCCATGTTTTAAGTGTCTGGCCTAGTGACGAGAAACTAAAACCTGAGAATAGCAGCTACAATATTCCCCCGGGCCGTATCTGTGAAATACCCAAGTCCATTTGCAAAGAGTTTATGAACCGGTTAGATCAAGCCTTGCCCATCCTTCAAGTCATTCTGGGGACAGCTGGTGTCACCAAGACAATGTTACAGCACCATTCACACGTCCTGAATGTCATTTGTTGTTAAAACTTTTTTTTACTCTTTTTTTGTGTTTATGAAACGCAACATTTCCCCTCTATCTTCAACAGTCTTGTTTAGAAAGGCAAAAGTTCAGAGTTGAAAATAGCTGTGTTTCAAGCTACCACGTGATTTTTGCGTGCCATTTGAGAGGTTACATTTTAGTTTTAGTGGCTTCGCCCCCCAGTTGGTCATGACCACACTCCCGTGCATAACCTCCTCGGTACATGAGGGAATGTTATTGGTGTATCTGGTTATGATGCAAAGGGCGAGCATCAAGTGTCACATGACCGACCCGCAGGTCGACAGGGAACATGAGAAGGAACATAGAGCAAAGGAGAAGAACACTCAGAACAGAAACACCCCACACAACAAGACTTAAAGTTCTGCGCTTTGATGTAAAAAGAAAAAAATCTATATTTGTATTGTTTTTTATGATTGTGTAACATCTCTTTCTTAAAATTCCTTTGAGGGTTTTTATCTGGTTTCGAAACAGACTGAAATTTAAACTGATGCCTCGGACCTACAAAATCAAAGCAGACAATCAGTGGCGTGACTGATCGTTTCTATATTGTATATTTTAATGTCTGTAACCACTGCCAGGACCGTCGCCAGGATTTCTGGGCCCAAGGAACAGATACCACATTGGGCCCCTCCACCTCAGCCTCCGTCAACCCTGCAATATTTCTATAACCACACCTAACAAATGACCCATTAACCGCTTTAAATAAAGGTTGTCAACATATTCCTTCTTTAAGGACCATTTAAAAAGGATACAGTCTCTTTTATTTTAATGATACACAATCAAAAAGTATTGAAACTTTCAAATAGCAAACATCTTTTTCATGCTAAAGATGCTTAAGAGAAGAGTGAATAATAATAATTTAGACAGTGTTCAGCAGTTTGTTTGCAATTTTTGTAAAATAGAAAACAAGAAAGTAACTACTATTGGGTGCCCGGGGCTTGTAGTGATGTTGCTGTGGTAACAATACAGAAATCAATATTTTGATTTTACTAGTATCAATGTTTACAATTCCAAAACGGTGACTCTGTTGACTAAAATGATTAGTCAACATCAAGCATAAAGCGTCATCACACAGCTGTAAAGTGGACCAGTTGACTAGTCGACATATCTGTGCAACCCCTACTACTTAAACACGTACAGGACAAAATCAGCAAAGAAATAAGATGTACAGCTTTGTCCACAGGGGGCGCTAAACTTAACTCAAACCACCTCGCAGAAATGTAAAAATAAGATTTATTGCACCATCAGGTATGACCTAAGCAGACGAATCAACATCACATGTCAAACTGAAATCAGGTGCTGTTACTGACGTTCCTGAAATACATTTGCCTCATTCATAGCACCAAAATAACATGATTCAAAGAACAGTGATGCATAGAACTGCTTGTAAAATAGGAAGAGAACTTGCACTCCAAGCCTCATACGCATTTTCTTCCCAAACAACTTCTAACTCTGGTATCATGACCAGCCTTCAAACTGTTCATTTAGGAGGATGTGTGTCTCGAGCCGTTTCAAGAGAATACATTTTGGTTGTCAACATTTTTTATGATCTAGGGGTGGGTGCAGTGTCATTGGGCTTGTGACTGCACAGAGGGTGGAGCTGCACAAGGGCCACTCATTTCTTAGCTGAAGTCACTGGAACCCAGGCCCTGAAAATAGCCCTACAGAGGGTATATAGGAGTCCTCTCGCACCGAATCTCTCAGACAACAGTTCTGTGCAACGGCAAAAACTCTGTGTTAAAAGGTTATTGCGAATTCGGTTGGGAGAAGTTGACTGCAGGCGAGGAACAGAGGAACATACCAGCTAAAAAAAGCAGATTGGACTAAAAAGGAACTAAAAGGATAATACGGAAGCAAGGGAAGGAAAAAAGGACAAAGAGCGAAGGATATTGCTCTTTTTTTGGATTTGAGCAGACTCTTGGATTTCTCCCCTTCCTCCTCCTGGGCTGACAGCAAAGGAGGAGGCAGATCAGCAGGGATGAAGTACAACTATGTTCCAGTGTCGTCGTACACACGCAGTTCGCAGTACACACCGACATATCACACACCCACCTTATACAGTCCTTCACATTACACACCAACGCACTACACACCCTCATACTCCTCCATAACAAAGTACACCCCGACACAGTACAGCACCACACATTACACGCCGTCACTTTACACATCCACTTACAAGCCCACATCCACGTATGTCCCTTCATACAGCAAAGGATCCCGGTACAGCTCAACACAGCGCACACAAGCACAGGAAAAACCTGCACCTGTGATACCTGTTGCACCTGCAAAGAGGACTGTGCACTTTCCCAATGACATCATCTTCCAGGATATCGTCAGACGAGGGGATATGGAGCAAATCGGTCGCTTCATGAGGGCAAGGAAAGTTCGTGTGGATACTATCTTCCACTCGGGTGAGCACAGTTTTAAAACTTTCAACCTGTTTGTATCGTATATCGTTCTGTATCGTATCGTATTGTAAGTAGCAATTCAAAATAATGTCAGCCAATGAGGATCAAGGATCAGAACTGACTCGGATTTACTGCATGGATGCTTCAGGGCACTGATGTAGTTCTGTGTGCAGGTATGGCAGCACTTCATGAAGCGGTGCTAACAGGCAACCTGGAGGTGGTGAAGCTGCTGGTGAAATATGGCGCCGATGTTCACCAGAGAGACGAAGACGGCTGGACGCCACTTCACATGGCCTGCAGTGACGGCTACCCTGAAATCGCTAGGTGAAACATGATCTTTTGACCTTTCAGTTTGACTCTACATGCATTTTTTAGCCCTCTGGTTGCACACAAAATAAAACACTGGAATTTAATCATCAAAGCTTTTTTCCTTAAATACATTTTTTATGTGACAGGGAGAAGCCATGTTGCACATTTTCTATAAAAAGAAAGATATTCAAATAGCCACACTGAGGAAGACAAGGTCACCTAATGACAATGACCTCATATGATGACGGTACAAGAGATATGATGGACAATAGGCGTTGAAAAGACATGACAAACTGATATAATTATGTCATTCAGTCATCAGTCATACCAGATACTGGTATTAAAAGAGTGTACAGAAAAGAACATAAGTTCCCAACTTGGGTTTTGGGCTCCCCCTAGGGGGTGTCAAAGATTTCATTGGGGGGCAGTGTGAGGCTTTGCAATGAGGTTGTCAAAATTGGATTTGCAACTAAAATCATGTCATCACACTCACTGGATAGTTCATTCAAAGGTCTGGAGATAAAGCTGCGTGGAAAAACAATACATTATTCCTCACTCAAAAACACTTGGTCAGGTTCTAATTAAAACACTTTTTTTGAAAACTGTTTTTTCTGTGGGTCCTCAGGGGAGGGGGGATGTTAAGCTTTTCTTAAATGGAAAAGAGAGAAAAAGGTTGGGAACCACTGGAGCGAGGATGGGAGAGAAATGACAATGTCATTATATATAGGGGTGACCCAGAAGGACAAACACATCTTCACTAATACCTCGTTGTTAAAACAGATCCTCTTAATGTCAGGCCTTTGAAGTTTGACGGTGCTTAAAACACCTTAAAAAATCTCAATAACTGAGAAAGATCAAGTGCTGCAATGATAGATAATATAACATTTTTATTCTCCTCTCAGTTACCTGCTCAAGATGGGAGCCAGCACAGAGGCCGAGAATGAAAACGGAGAGAAGCCCTCTGACCTCATCGACCCCGACTGCAAAGAGCTGCTCAAACTGTTTGAAGCCGGCTGTGTGTGAATCAGGCACCAAACTGATCTAAAACAGAACACCACAGAAGAAAGAAATATGAGCAGACACTTGACAAAGAAAGTAAAAAACGCTATAATATATCACTATATATTCTTTATTATAGCCTTATGACATGTATTTCTCTTTCAGGTGGTCATTTAATTTGATTGTATTTTGTGCTTTTGTGTATTTGTCACACTGTCAGTGTTTGCATATGCTGCAAATGTTGAGCTGTGAATATCTCCATTTTCACTGACAGCTCATGAAAAACAACACCAACTACTTTGTTTGATGTGAATCATCATGACCTCCCGGGTTAAAGTATGTTACCGATAGTATTAGTGTTGAACGCTTACTTTTTAAGTAGCTGGTTGCACTTTACAGGCTGTGTGTAATATACTTTTGAATCCTTTTACAACACAGAGATATTGCCGAGACGTTAGTGCTTAATTAACAGAGTTATGGATCCTCACTGCTGGGCAGGTCGAGGATCAGCCAAAACAATAACGGATTCTTCATCCATGGTCAAGAATGAAAAAGACACCAAGTTTATGCTGTGCAAGCACCTCTACTGCCGCTGCATTTTCTCTAATGTATTGTTGTTGTTTTCTTTAGTAGAATGTCAGCAATGAAAGTCTTATCATTTTTCTTCAATAATTATTTTTGTACGTTTTCATAAATAAAGATTTTTTTTAATAAATATGACTGAGTCTCTGCTGTTTATCTGTTTACGAAAAACTATGGAAATACAGACAGAACACATAAGCATTTCATCAGCTGTGATGATTTACCATTTATAAAAAATAGTTTGTGATAAGTTTCCTGCTCTGTTCTCGGTTTCTGTTTCTGCTCGGAGTAATAGATTTATTTTCTCGATTAGCTGCAGTGTAAAATCATTCAGAGGTTATTTCTGCCTCTGCAGAATCTCTATCATTAGGACTTCTGTTTTATCACTGTTATAGCACACAGAAATGAAAATGATAACACAGATATATCCCTTTGTCTTTCCTTGTTTTGTATCCTGACATGAATGGAAAATGAAAATACATTACAGATGGAAATATAAAGAGGTAATTGTAATGTTGCACTGAGACAGGGTTTCTTTAGGAAAATAATTTTAAAGTATGACGCAAATAAAGAGCTTCCATTTAAAAAAAAAAAATTAAATAGCTTATATTAATAATTATGTTTGTTTTTTTGTCAAGCCTGAGAGCTCTTTCACTTCCGTGTCTTCCCGGAAATGATTTGTTGGCATAGGCAACGTTTTAGCCAGGTCTAACGGCGTACACATCGGAATAAAGAAATCGAAAGGAAAGGCTGTAAAAGGTGTGTTGGTTATCTAAACAGTGTACACGTTGTGAAATATCTTTTAAAAATCTATAACTGCGATAAGTGTGTTTTTCCAGTCAATCTTTGGAACCAGAAACGCCCGCACAAGATTAGCGTATTGAAGCTAACGTTACAAGACAATGTAAACCACCAGCTAGCTAGCTGGTTGGCTAAAGTAAGCTACAATTATTTTGTCAGCAAATCTATAGTTAGCGTAACTCAGGACGTGGCTATAGGGGTACCCGAGTCTGAAAAGCAGAAACCCTTTTTCAAACAAGTGAATACACCTGTACATGATAATAGACGTCAGGCTGGTTTGGGCTATGTAGCCTGCTGCTATCAGCTACTGGGGACAAACGTAAACAAAAAACCCTTTACTAGCTAGCGTCAACACTTCACTTGTTTTCTTCATACATACCTTAGCTTATCAGTATAGAAATGAGTTATCACTGTCAACCACGAGTTATAACAGCGGTATTACCACTGTTGTTAGCCGGTCAATCAGAAATCGATAGGTCTAATGTGAGTGACTATTTTGTAGCTAGTTCACCTCTTGGGTAGTCTGCTGTACCTTCTGTAAGTTAGCTTTGATGTGACATTTTCCCTGTGTTATCTCATTTAGAAACAGATTACTCAGAAGAAGTGGGGATGCTGTAGTTGACACTGTTGTTTATTGTTAGTATTCAGCTGAGGACCTCTGAACCCTTGTTATCTTCCATTCCACTCACCATAGAGGGAGGAGCGAGTACAGACTGCAAACAGAATGACCAGGTCTGTAACAAGTTCCTCGCTAAATCAAACATGCAATGTGTATTAATATTGATTATTCAAATGTGATCAATTGTATTATTCCTGAATGGCACAGGGCCTCTGGCCTCAGAAACAGAATTGTCCAATTAATTTATTTTACAGTTTTAAAGGCTCTCTGAAGTTTAAAGAGGTGCATTTCTATTGATGATGCTAACTTTGCTGTGTTCATGTTTTTGAAGCTCATCTGCTCCCAGAATGGTGAATAGTTACAAGAGGACTTCAAGCCCCCGATCCCCTACTAACAGTGGGGAGCTTTTCACTCCAGCACACGAGGAAAATGTGCGCTTTATACATGACAGTAAGTGTGCCTTTTGCATGCATGTGCACAATCTGTTCAAATAAAGCCAAAACACTTTCTAAGGTACCTTTATGTCCTGAAAATAGTTTTGTCATGACGCTCTTGGTCACTGAATTACAGTGTAGTGCTAAAGAGACAGGTGGGATTCTTTATCCAAAAGAAGGGGAGGGACAAGACAGAGCCAACAAAAAAAACACAATTTGCCTCTGCACATTTGAAAAATACAGCAGATTCCACAAAGGGGATTTCCTTCTGTGTCCGTGTGAAACAGAGGAGTGGAGACAGACTAACAGCAGATCCCATAGAATCAGAATCAGAATCGGGTTTATTGCCAAGTACATTTACACATACAAGGAATTTGTCATGGTGTATTGGTGCAAAAAATAGAGGTTATATATAGAATTGAAAAAGATGTGCATTCTTTTCAAACCATGAAGGATATGAAGTGCTCTAAGAAAGGGCTCAGACTTCAATCCCACCAAAACCTTTTAAACTCCACTCTAGAAGAAAGAAAAAAAAAAGTGAATGTGTGTGTTTAAGACGAGACACAGACAGGGAGAGAGAGTGATTGAGAACATGTGTGTGATATGTTAATGCTCTGATTGCCTGTAAATGATCACTTTAACTATGACCTTAAGTTAGTAAACTTAATTTGCTAACAATCAAAACATTACTAGCCTTAAAGCGCTTCATTGAAAAAGTCCTGAGTTTGCAAAGAATGTAGAATTTGGAGGAAAAAGTAATGTTGTGAGTTACGGAGTGACGGCACACTGTGTTGGACACGTTCAAATCAAGCATGTCGTTTTAATAAGACTAATTTGACCTTGTGAACTTTTTTGATGAAACTTCAATCTGGTCTTCACTCTGTCCTGTCATGTCTTTACTAACATCTCTACCAAGTAGGACAGCATTACATTAATGCCATAACATCGTTGTTGTCTCTTTCACAGCCTGGCAGTGTGTGCTAAGAGACATCAGATCAACACAAAATATTGAACGCAACGACCGTGGACCACAAGAGTATGTGGAGAAGAACCCAAATCCAAACCTACATTGTAAGTTTTAGAATAACTTAAAAAGTGAAGTGGTTTTTCATTCTTATATCAACCTAAAGGATTGAATCAATCAAGCAAAGGCTAAGTAAAGACTTCTCTCCGTCTGCTCCTGCAGCTTTCACACCAGTGGACCTGAGTGACCTCAAGAAACGCAACACACAAGACTCCAAGAAGTCCTAGTCCTCTCTCGACTGTCTGGTCACTTTTTTTTCTCCATCCATTATCCTCGAGAACTTTTCCTCCATCAGCCAGAAAGTCAGCCCTGTCGGCCAGTCAAGCACAGAATGCCAATTTTGTTTCTTAACTCTGGACCATAGCAACCCCCTCCTCTTCTTTACCCTCTACAGCTGATCTAGAAGAAAAGAAGTGGGACCCCAGGGAGCAGAGAAATGTTCCAGCCTTCTGGTTCATGTTTTTCAAGTTACAAAATTGTCATATTGTTTATGTGGACCGGACTGATGCAAACTTTCATCAAAATTTGCTGACACCTGATGCTGGGATACAACTTCACACTTTCCACAGGACACAGAAGACTGCAGTCTTAAGTACAAGCCCCCCGTTTTCTTTCCTACTGCTACTTATGTGACATTGGAGGAAAATACAAATGGCTGACTTCTCTCTTTTTTTTAAAAGATAGTTTGACCAGTAAATAGTACAAGTAATGGGATGGTTACATTGGATTCACACTTTATCTGCAAGTTTTGGCAGCCAAATGCAATGTAAAAGGCCAACCTTTTTATTATAAATTTTCTTCCCCTGAAATGGACTTTACTTTGTAGAGACCTCCCCGAGTATGCTGCCCTGGGTTAACCCTAACCCCCTCCCCTTAGCCTTGAAACAAAATGTTGAATAAAAGACTTTTACAGTACTCCTGCTTGTCTTGATCCCACATATATATGGACTAAGGAAAATGAAGAAACAAAACTAAGACCCAAGTTACACTGGAGGTTAAATTATAAAGCAATTTGTATGCTATATCCTGTGTATATTGATTTTTGAGCTTTTGTCAAAGATAAGTTCCGTTGCCAATATTTTCACATTAAATGAGTTGGTGATGTGTTTCATAACAAAAGATGTAAAAGTCAAAGCTGACACTAAAATGATTTGCTTTGTTTGAACATAAATATCCATTTAGTTTAATGACATCATTTGTTAAAAAATGGAGACTAAAACTATTTTTTTTTAATTCAACTATTCAATAAATCTCTCACTGTTAAATTATTTGAATCTATGATGCAAAGCCTTCATCTATGAATATTAATAATGAGAAAAATGATCCAGTGATGCATAATGTTAGGGGGCAGTGATATTGTACATTTTGTTCACTACTGTGTGACAGAAAGGCGTTCTCCTTTATCCACGTATATTACGTGGTGACGTAGCTTTGCGTGATTACGTACCGAACCAATTCGCTATATCCAGCCGACGACGATAGCTCATTGTGTTTTGCAGTTGGAGCAGAGACCGCTTAGCTTTGAAAGGGCAAGGAGAGGGACCAATCCAGGCTAGGGTGTAATTTTTATATTTTCCTTGAAAGTTTAGCATTACTAAGCCAACACAATGGCCGATAAAATGGATATGTCTTTAGACGATATTATCAAGCAGACTAGGCAGCAGAGAGGTGGAGGCCGCGGTGCTGGAAGAGGCCGAGGCCGCGGAGGTTCAGGCGGCGGCCGAGGTGGCGGTGCTGCGCGTCTCGGAGGCGGCGGCGGCGGAGGAGGATTCGGAGGCCGAGGCGGTGCATCCGGCCCCATGAGGAGCCGACAGAACCTGAGCCGCGCCAGGGGCAGACCAACGCCATACAACAGGGTATGAGAAATATAAGCGGAATGGGCTGAAAATGGAAAAACCTTCGGCAAACCTGAAAATGCCTTGGTAACATCCTTCTATTCTCCACTAGGCTTGCTAGCTAACCTACTAGCCAGTTTGCAAGTCAAGCGAGTGAAAATGATGGCTTTAACCGCTGAGTTTCCCTCCTAGGAGAGCTCTGTAGTACGCGGTTAAGCATTAATGGAAGTTGTATGCATAGTGTCCCTTCTCCTACACCTCTGAAGTGTTGCAACACCATTTCAAGAAGAGGCCCTTTGAAGAGAGTGAAAATGCTAGCCTATTCGGCTAGCCAGGCCCTGGCGGCGCCATTTTGAATCCAGCACCTTAATTTAGAGCTGGTCGTCGATGATCAGTAAAGCTGTGTGCCACCCCACGCGTCACAATGTTGATGAGAGGAAAAGCACTTCTTGAGAATATTCACCCACAAATGATTTTTGTCCCCCCTACCACTTTCTGGAGATTAGCATTTTGGTCTTTCCTCTTCTCTGCGACCAGGCGGCCTATTGTTCGGGAGTGGCTGGCGGGTTTCACAACAAGGCCTGTTTGGTGGCTTTTCAACCAGCGTGGCTGTTTCTTATGGATGGATCAGTGGACTTGAACACCCCTAATAGTGTTCATATAAGGCGAACCGCCATTCCTTAAGTGCGAATATATATTTAGAAAGCCCAGATCAAAATGGCGTGGTCTCAAAATGGACGCTGATATAATCCACGCTCACACAGTTATGAAAGCTGGCCATTTACTAGTTCTTTTTTTATTCACACCAATCCCTCTCAGCTTATGGACACTATTCCCTTCATGAAATCCCCTTTGGCATGGTAAAGAACATTTTGGGCGGGCCAGGATACCTGGTGCAACGCTGGAGGCATCGCTGCTTCAGATGGGGACCTCCTGTGTACCCGAGGATCATATCTGGAGGTCCTTTGGTGGAGGCGCAGATGGCAAGAGAAGAGTGGGCTGTTATGGTATTGAGCCAGGGTGGGCCAGCTGTTCGTGGTTTAGTATAGAGATTGTGGGTGGTTCTGGGGGGGGGGGGGGGTTGTGCCAATTTTGATATTTAAACACAGTTAAATCAGCTACAGCTCAATGTTTGAGGTGATAAACAATGTGTGTTTTTACAAAAAAACTTCCTGTTATAGTGAGTTTGTTTGTCCTGTGTATATCCTCTGCCTGAAGTCATTCACCTGCTTGTAGTGATGGGGTGGGCAGGGAACATTACATTGGGGACCCTCTTGGGGGAGTTGTGCACCCTGGTCCAGTTGGAAGTGGAGCCCCTGCTTGCCCCAACACCCAGCCGTGTGGACTCTGTGATTGACAGAGGCAAGGGGATCCTGAAGTCAGCAGGTGCGTTCTCTTTCGTCTGTTGCAGCCTAAACAGCTTCCAGATAAGTGGCAGCACGACATGTATGACAACGGCTTCAGCGGCTTCAATGGTGCTGCTGGGGGTGGCGGAGGAGCCGGCGTGGAAACTGGAGGGAAGCTCCTCGTCTCCAATCTCGACTTTGGAGTCTCAGACGCAGACATTCAGGTACTTTTTTCCTCCCGTTTTGTAATGTCTTTGTGGAGCAGATTTTCCTTCAGTTTATGCGGAAATTGAATAGCTACTAAAAATTATTCTTTTCCAGGAACTGTTTGCTGAATTTGGGACCCTGAAAAAGGCTGCTGTTCACTACGACCGATCAGGGAGAAGCCTAGGAACCGCAGATGTCCACTTTGAAAGGAGGGCAGATGCTCACAAAGCAATGAAACAGTACAATGGCATCCCACTTGATGGTATGCTTTCAACTTTAATCATTGATTTTCTAGATGGCAAATAGTGTTATTTATCATTCAATATATTCAAGATATTGTCTTGCCCAAATTCTGATGTTTATTTTTTTTTGTCTCTTTAGGGCGGCCCATGAACATACAGCTCGTCACATCACAAATCGACACACAGAGACGACCTATGCAGGGGTGAGTTCAGCTATCATGTTCCATACACCTAAAGAAACACGCATGATTTCTACATTGTGCTAATGTTCCTTCATTTTTTTCAGTCTGAGCAGAGGTGGTGGTGGAGGCATGAACAGAAATCGCGGGGGCAACTTCGGAGGCATGCAGAGAGGCCGTGGCGGACGTGGAGCAGGCGGTGCCAGGGGAAGGGGCCGAGGTGGTCGAGGCGGAAGCACTAAGCAACAGCTATCAGCAGAAGAACTTGACGCTCAGTTAGACGCCTACAACGCCAGAGTAAGTTCAGCTGTCAAAGTGTCTGATGTCATTTAGCAAACAGCGTGGTGGCAGCTGTCTAATTGAACTCTTGTGTTTTCTCAGATGGACACCAGCTAAGAATTGAAGCGCCTCCTGGTTTTGTCCCCTTCCTGTCTGCACAGAAGGGTGGTTGTTACAAATGTGCAGAATATTTTACACTTGGTTGTCTTCTGATGTGATTGAAATTATTGTTCCAACCTCTTCTTTTAAATGCTCCGAAGTGTTTTTTACCAGATTTTTTTTCTCATGAAAAAGGTTTTGGCTGTAGGTTATTGTTAAATGGGTTTGCCCAGTTTTTTCCTGTATCCTGTAGTTAATGGAACTTGTAATAAAACCTGCAGTGCATATTAACCAAATGATGAGTCTGTTTCATTTTTGATCTGCCTGCCAATCTGCCTTTGAAACTTGGATATGTCTTAATGTCTGTTTGAATTCAATCTTGACTTGTTTTAGCGTATACTTAATGAAATCCCTGACGTAAACTAAAGGCGTAAAACTTTAAAATATATATAAATCGTCGTCCCTGTGTTTGACTTATGCACAAGTCAGACGCTTTTGACAATTTGGAATACACCTCTGATATACAGAATAAATTGTGAGTGTGTTATGTATTTGAGGAACACAATCATTTGAAGACACGTTTTTATCAAGAAGTTGTGGCTACCTTTGGTGACTAAGAATACAACTATCACTTGTATAACTCAATTTGGTAACTCTTCTGGTACATACCCAAATGATTCGTAAGTGTGTGTCTGAATTATGTTTAACTTTAAACCCATTCCTTGATACACTACCATATCATAACCACTAGATGTCGCCCTCTATGTAGACCCTGTTTGATCTCCAGTTATGTCAAGTTGAGTTTTTGAGCTTACCGTTTTTGGACATGTATTTTCTCACTACCTGCTTGCCACGCCTATGATTGAAGCAGAGGTTTCCCTCCTTATGCACTAAGAACTGTTTCGGTGGATAATAAAGGGTGTGTGCAGCTGCGCACAGCCTCGAGAATGAGCTTCAGCTTTTGGAGTTTGAGTTTAAACAAAGGAGAACTCAGATAAATCAAGTGTAAAGCAGTGTGAGTTCAAATGTGATTGTACAGTGTAGTTCTGCAAGCCCACGCGTGTCGCAAGCGCAAATTTTCCCGGAAGCGAGCCAAATGAAAAAAGTTCAACTGGTTCACAAATGTGGTTTCCGGTCCGATTTTCATATGTGAAGCATTTCGTTACTTTGCTTCTATTGATGGATGAAACAAAAGATCACTTAAAATAATTTTGTTTTTGTTAAAAAGCCTACACGTGCTAATATAGGTTATAAACACATTGAGGGTAAATGTAGTTGACTTAAACACACCATGGTTCTCCCTGAAAGCCTATGTAAAGAAGAAGTATATAGTTATAGTTATAGTGAAAACTACCACTATATGGTAAGCTAAATGTAATATGTAATATCCTTTACCTTACTTAAACGTACATAAAAAGGCCAATGGTGGAGAAAGTCATTGTGATAGTGCAGTGTTTAAAGCATTCTGATCTATAGAAGACTGTTCTAGTCGAGGCTATATAGAATTGTTCGTGGAAGTCGTGCATGTTCCTAAACACCAGTCTTTGTTTTTATGTGTTTAATTTAAGTTATGATCACCTGTGTGTAAAAAGGTAGGCTATCTCTACCTGATTTTCAAAAAGAAAGACACCCCATGCTTCTTCTTTGTCTGTTTGCTTGATTGCTTTTCTTGAGGTTTTATTGTATAGTATCAGTAGCCCATACTGTAACACTTTAAAGGGAAATTGCCCTGGAAGTTGGGCTGTGAAACTAGTGACTGTATAGTTAGACCTATCCGTGATATAGAGTGAATTTCTCAGCTCATAAAGAATATTATTATAATTTGTTTTAATTATTATTAGTCGTTTATTCAACAGGGACACATGCAGTGAACATTGCTTCATATATTAAATACAAAGTAGATGCCATGCATACAAGTTTATAGCCGTGGCTAATTTGCAAGCCCTGTCCCTGGCTAGGCTTTTAGGATTAAACATTAAAACTTTTATTTTGAAGGCAGTAGGCCGGTCAGTTTCCGGGGGCGGTCGGCTCAGATTTTCCTCCGCGGCTTCACTTCTCTTCCTCTCAGCAGTATTCACAGAGGACCGTACCAACCTCGCAGCGGTATAACGGTAAGAGTTGATGAAACACTTTCTAAACTCTTCCTAAACTTACAAACATTCACTTTTTTGCTGCCGTGGCGCAGTTAGAAAGACTTTTCTTCACTTGGCGGGGAAAGTGTGAACGTGAATTCACGAAAGGCGGAATTTGTTCATCAAAGACCAAATTCCTTCTTTCTGGGCTGGGTCTCTTGGAGGTATATTTAACACATGTTGCCCTATTTTTCCATTTCTTACACTTAATTATTTGTACATTTTGTTGCGAAGTCGTTTGAAAGTTGTTTGGCGGAAGTTAAACATGTTGAAGAATTCATTACTTTGTAATTTCCGGGTGTTGAGCGTCGGCTGTTAGGTAACAATAATGACATGTAGCAAGTATTTATTTACAATTATACGCACAATAAGTGAATGCATTTGACAAAAGACCTTAAAGAGAATTCACAAGAATGATTTAGTCTACTTTTAAACGTGCGCGTAACCCGGCTGTCATGTGTTACGTGAGGAAGACTTTCTGCCACTTCCTGGATCTCTTTTAATTCGAGCTGGCAGGAGGACTCGCACCTTAACTTGGCCTCCATCTTGGCTCCTTGAATGCTTTCTCAGCCAAGTGCACAGAGATCACATCAGCTGGGATCAAAAGTTATTGTAGTGACGCTCAATTTCTTTGTTTGAAAGACTCATAAGTGATTTAAAAGAGGTCAACAAAAGCGAAAAATCTCCCTTTCCTTCCTGTGATGATAAATGCCTTTGAGATTCCTTTCCCTCCCTCTGCCCTCCAGCACTTTGACAACTTTCAATCTTTTACATTTCTGTCATGGCCCTTTCATTGGCTTATCAACTTAAAAACTTGCATCCTGCAGCAGTGAATGCACCCTGATGTCTCAACTCTGCAGTTTCTGTTTCCTCTCGTTGATCCTGTGTGGAATCCACATGCAGCATTTTTTATTGCAGGTAATTCCCTGACATCTGTAATTACCTGAGAACATGTTCGTACAGCTCACGGGAGGGGGTGCAAAGGTTAAAACCGCAAGCCAGAGCCGCATTGCACTCACTTGCTTTATAAAAGTGAAGTAGTGTTCATCCTGATCACATTGCTGAAGCAAGAAGTTTATAAAAAAACTCAATATCCAATCAGAATCAGAGATACAAGTCCTTGCCTATTTGCTTCTAAACTACTTGGGACACCACTACGGTCGTGTCTCACTCTTTCCCCCTGCATTGTGATCGTGTTAGTGGCCTATCTAAGCCTCCCTCGACACATCCTGTCAGTGGCCTCTTCTGTTTTAGCTCAGTCTCACAGGAAAATAGGTGCAGCGATACAAGCCAGCCTCCTTGCACACAAACACACACACACACACCAGACAAGTGAGAAATAATTAACCTTGTCTTCCTTCAGCCGAAACAGCTGCCTCCATGTGCACATCCTCTCAAAAATGATTTGCTTCAATGCTGCATACGATGATGCATTTAAACAAGGATCATACGTTTTTGTAAAAGACTACATTTTTTAAGATTTGCACACTTTATTGTACCCTTCTAAGCCTTTACTCTAACCGTTATATTTGCATAATCTCTTGCTCTTCAGCCCCGCCACAGACTGAGGTCGGTGCTCTAAAACCTTAGACGTAAGAAAATGTTCCAATGGACCCCTTCACATAGGCAGAATGCAAAGAAAATACTGTACTGGAGCACACGAAACATCTTAAGGCAAATGTATGAAGGTGCAAAGGACTAAGCATTCGACATGCACTGCGTCTTCCTCAGAGTCAAATCAAATGTGCATGTTCAGAGGGTTGCTACGGTACCAGAATTTAAAACTTGCGATAACATATGGTGATTTCTTATGACCATACATTGCAGGCAAGCTCTTGCACAAAGTTTTAATTGCACAAATACATTGGCAACATTTCAGTACCAAAATGTTGCCAATGTAGAAGTCGGTAAGTGCTCTCTCTTTGGGTTAAAGACATGACCTAAGATTTTTACTTTTGACGCCATGGATCTTGAAGATAACAGAGATTGTTTTGTTTAAAAAAATAAAAAAAGATATCTTTACCATAAAAAACTAAGTTCACACCATCATTTCTCTCAGATTGTTTCAAAGAAACCACTTAACGTCCATGAAAGGACTCTAGTCTCGTCCATTGAGATTTCTTCCCAGGGAGGCAGACTGAATCTGGGCAGAAAGAGTGCGGGAATGAGCCTTGACCTTTCCGCTGGCACCTTTGCTATCCCATTCAACCTCAGCTTCCTGCTGCTTCATGCAGGGACTTCTCACTGGCTATTTTTAAAAGCTTCTGTTTTTTGTTCTGCGTCTTCCTGGTATAGAGTTTCGTTTCTTATTCTCTCACATCAACCTCTCTTAGATCCTAGGATTAGTATTCTCTCCTCTGAAAAAACATTTTCTTCTGGATAATTAGTCGTTCACTTTTTGATTAAGTGCAGTTTTTGCCTCTTTGGTTTCATCCCCACCCCCTTCCTTTTCTTCTCGTGTGGTTGACTTCCTCTTGCAACAGCTTTTAAAAAAAAAACGCTCTTGGTGTAACACTTCCTTAAAGCTTTGGATTGTGCAGCACTTCATTTTTTGATGATTTCATCGACTACAATAACCTCAAGACAGCGCTACTGTCCTTCTCTTGCATTAATGTCCCTAAAGCATCTTTAGAAAACTGTGCAGGTTGGGTTAGCCCAACAGGTATAGCTCTGAGAGGATGTCTCAGCTTCTCAGTGTGTTTGCGCTCTAAAGGATATGAATCACCATTGAGCTCTCTGCTGTGAAAGGAAGTCTGCAGACTTTTTTTTCAGAGCCTTGGTTGAAGGCTAGAATGCCACTTAGTATTTCGTATAAGTGGTATGAAGTGGTAATAGTAGTAGTTCAAGGTTGTCATATTTCCTGCACTCTGCAACTTTTTCAATACCACATGTTTCAAAACGATACAATCTTTAATTTCTTTTCATAGTCAGCTAGTATCGTAATGTACAGGAGCTTAAAAAAGAGCTACAGATCCTCAGTCAGTCATATTTTAACCTGAAGCTGCTGCGAGCATCACAGAGCGGGGGCAGACTGAGTGCTGCATGGGAGACACAAGAGATGAAAGCAGCTGTGGACCCATGGGTGACATCTTCAATAGGAGGCTGAAGAACTAAATGTCACCTCCCAGAGGTCGCTGACTCTCAGTCACTTTGAGTGAGGTGACTTTCATGTCCTGGTGTTGTCTCTGAGGTGAAAGTGCACTGTGTTAACACTATAAACAGTATTAATCATCAGTCATAGGACTTCTGCTTCTTACATTATCTGCTAATGTTTTTCCTTACTGTGCACAAATCAGCAGGTTGTAGTCACACTACACAGCTTCTGTTGGACTTTTCGGATGTCTGGCTGCCACATGCCTGCTTGAGTATTAAAGGAACATGCAGCTAATGTTTGAGTGATATGATACATTAGTTATTCCCCTGGAAGCTGTGTACTTTGCAGTTAAGGTTGTGGGCAGGGAAACATTCAAGGTCTCTAGTTCACCACCAAGCTGCGACCTCCGGTGTTGATAAATGAATCCGATGCAGAAGTGCAAAATCCTGCAGTTGGTCGGCTGGAGGCTGACTGCAGGAACACAGGAAGTCACATACACACCCTGTTCAAAAAAATCCAGTTTTACAGCGGAAATGAACATGTTTACAGCCTGGTTAAAAAAAACAAAATATGTCTGATGAGCTCATCTCTCGATCGGCACACGCTGTACGGGATGCATTTTTTTCTAACTCATCTGTTTTGATTTGAAGAATAATGAGCATTATTCAGAATAAGGCGCATATCTGACTTGATTGACAAGTGGGGGCGATGTAACGGTTCGTCAAGAGGCTTAAAACCCGCCTCAGCTCCAGCTCTCAGCCTGTCGTTGGGTTGACTGAAAGTTAGGCTGAGACAGCGTTTTCTGCATGGTGGCGGCCAACAGTAGGACTCCAAAGCCCCCTGCAGGAACAGAGGGGTGACGACACTCAGACTTCAACCAATAACACTTACAGTCTGTGTTCAACCACCAAGACAGTTTTTTGCTCTGTGGTTTGTCTGTAGAGATGATTGGCAGTGCTTTTAGACAATTTAAAAAACAGAGCGTTTTTTTCGGGGCTCAGAGGGCCTAGCGGTTTTTGGTCGCCCCCCATGTACGGAGGCTGTTGTCCTACAGTAGGGCAGCCCGGGTCCGGGTACTGTCTTATCAAATGAAGGCAAAATATCAAATGAAAAACAGCATTTTTGGAATAATTCAAACGCATAGTTAAACATCTGTGAGGACTTTTGAGTTTGTATGAAACAGACTAATATTCTTCTATGTGACCCTCAAACATCAACACACATCAGAAGTTCCTCCCAGGAGCTTTAGATTAAACCTCTTTGTCAGATAGTAAGGCTTAAATACAATTTAAAATTGAAGTCTTTTATTCTTGCTAAAAAACAAAGTTTACGTTGATTTGAACGTGTAGTCTGTGACTTATTAACTGATTTCTTGAAAACTCTGTAATACTTCCTCTGGTGATCTTGTTTGCGGTGAAGGCAATCATGCTGAACATTTCTCACACCTTGAGCTTATTAAACTCCAGATGTCACCTAATTTTTTAAATGATAATAATGACTGTAACAAGTTAGTAAACTCGTGTTTTTTTAACTTCCACTGTTAAACAGCATGTGTAAAAAGACATTCGGCGAAGGAAGATGAAACTGACGTGCGTTTCTTTAGCATGCACTGCACTGTAGGCTCTTTTTTATGTGACAATAGAAAACGCCTATAAACACAGCTGGATGTTCTTTTATGTCCAAATGCAGTTATTGGGGGAGTAAACTGAGAGTGGAGGTATGTGGAGAGTGTCGCATAAAACAGTTGAACTGTGATTAAAACTTGTTTTAGGAGAGTCAGACTTTATCACCAGATAAGATGAATGATATATATCTTCTTTAAACTGCCCTATAGAACACCCGGGCTCACTCACTCACACACACACACACACTCACACACACACACACACACACACACACACACCTCGCTTCATAAAGCCTGCTCACACAGGGATTCCCTGCTTATCAATTATCTTGTGTCAAAAGCCACTAATGACTCCTGTCCAGAGAATCCTCTTGATGTGTCACCGTTGACACCTCCAAACACCTTCCACTCTCACTGTCCCTGAATGCCTCATTAGCCATAATCCCACTCTCCATAATCTTTTTGCAGAGCTGTGTTGCTAAGTAACAGAGCTAATCTCAGCTGCTGGCCTGGCGTGGCCTGGCGTGGCGGGGCATGGTGTGTTGGTCAAACCATGCTGCTTAACCCTGTCAAACAAACAGATTATTCTCCTGTTGATGCGGGACTGGGCAGGTGGAGGTTAGGACGCAGAGGTGGATGGGTTCAGTGTGTGTGTGTGTCTTTAGCGTTTGTTTGCACCATCTCATGACCTGTGTTATGTTTCCCAGCAGGCTGAACAATGACAGGCCCTTTTCCTGTCTCCTTAGTGTGTAGCCACAGAGCACATTGTTTTAGCCCAGTTGGCCTTAAAAGAATGTGCATCATTACGAGGATTGTGGTGTCAATACTGTTGAAACTAATCCATTTAGTCTGGCCCACGGGGCTTCAATTATCTGAATCAACACCTTCACACTGTGTGAAGATAGCATCTCTGGCTGATGTGGCCCTGTGCAGACATCGCATGATGCACTGAGAAACATACTCCTTTATTTGCTTGTGCTGATGTTGGTAAAGCGACAACACTACAAAAATACTCCACCAGCTCCATCTGGAGGTTAGGTACGGAGCTAAAGTAAGGAAGCATCAGTCTGACTTTGAAATCTCCAATACAGATAAGTGTACCTCAGCTTAAGTTATTGATGCATGTGTTTTTAATAAAATGCATTCCTCTCTCAGTCAATCAATCAGTTTTATTTCTGAACAAAACTTCATTTGAACAAACCTCGAGCAGAACTGAACTCTTGATTAAAGCAATGTGCTGTGATTGGCTAGGCCGAAAACCCAGGATTTTTTTTTTTAGGCTACATTAAAAAAAGAGTCCATAACAATAAAGAAATACTGGCAGGAACTAAATACTTGTTGGGAACAGGGCATGTCACGACTCTGGACCAGATCCAGCTAGTTTGACCTCAGGCGTATATAAATGTGTTCGATATTATCCAGAATTACTACACCACTTTCATATCATATCCAGGATTCTCAAACGTAACAGGAAGTGGCTGAATGCTAACCTTAGCTGTGTTCTTATGGTAGCTAATGGTAGCTAATGGGTCATTAGATAGAGCCAATAACAAATGTGATCTCAAGACACTTTACAAAAAGAGCAGGTGTAGACTGTACTCTTTGTTATATTATTTATAAAGACCCAACATGAATCCAGCGTTAGCACAGCGCTAAGCAACATGTAGCAAAGTTACAGCGGCAAGGAAAAAAAACTGCCTTTAAGAGTCAGAAACCTCGAGTAGAACCCGACTCATGATGAACGGTCATCTGCAGAAACTGAGTTGGGGTTGAGACGGGATGAAAGAGAGAGCTGGAACATGACGACAATGAATACGATCGGTGTAAAGCTCCAATATGAGTAATAATGGTAAAAGTACACGGCAAAGCTTCATTCTGTGGGAAACACTACGCTGTATTCAAAAAGAATTGAATATGAATATTTGGCACAAGCACACAAGTCAGGATGACAATATTACCATATCAATGATATTTCTTCCCATCCCTATAGAAAGCTAATAGCCTAGCTTTAGAAGTTGTTGCCAAAGCAAACATATAATGTCTCCAAGCAGGTGAGGGTAACTCCCTCCATGTTAGTGGGGCTGCTGTTTTCCTTCAGGCAAAGTGTCTGCCAAGCACTCTGCAGACTCACCTTTATATCGAGGTCTAACTCCATGAACAGGTTGTGTAGATGTGAACTTGATAGGCCACATTGTTATTATGTCTATCCAATGATTTGCGTCAGAATCTGACCCTGGTATACGGCATTCCTCTATCGCCCCTAACATGCCCCCCTGTTTCTTTGTTGACATTAAACGTGTGTTTCCCGCGGCTCCGTACAGCACACATGTCACTGTAGAAGCTCGCACTTCCCGTTCTGTGACGCCGTGGTATGCTGCAGACTCCGTGGAGCTCGCTCAACAGGAACACTATAGAGGAAGTGAAAAATAAAAAAACAACTTAATTGTTGATACTTGATGAATGATGTGACAGCATCTCTCTGTTATCTGGGCTTGATTTTCCTCTCTCGCTCTGTCTCTCTCTCTCTCTCTCTCTCTCTCTCTCTCTCTCTCTCTCTCTCTCTGCATCAAGGAGCCTCTCTCGCTCGTTCTCTCCGAGCAGAAACTCTCAATCCCAGCTGACCAGCCAAAAGCACACCCCTATTGGCAGGCGGGGAACTTGTGCTTTTATGGGTGCACAGAGGCCCCATTTGGAAAACCGGTGCCGTGTTCTCAGTTCCTGCTTGGCAAATACCCAACTATATATGGCCGACACAATAGAACAGAGCGGAGCGGGGCGCAGACAATCCAGTTTTTTGTGTTGTCGTCTGGCATGTGTGTTTGCAGTGGAGTGATTTATCGTTTGCTTATTGTGTTCTGACGGTTTGTTACCTGGTGCTTCTCCTGTGTGTTTGCAGGAGTCTGATTTGTGAGCTTGTAAAGAGATTATTTACACGACCTTTAGATGAAGTTTGGTCTAATTTCACTAAAATGGAGAAGTCGTTTGTGTGTCTTCCTCTTTCACTGTAGTGTCACTGCTCCTTCTGTACTAGCCCTATTAATATGGACGCATGGGAACTCTTTTATATCTTTTAGATCTATTATAACAAAAGTTAGGAAGACTGATATTCTTTTTTCCCCTCATGCTGCAAATACAGGAAGTGTTTTTTATTTTCTCCTTGCAAATATCAAAAAAAGTAATTATAAATGTCTCAAATAATGCAAATTGACATCACTTTGTAGCCCATTTAAAAAAAATAATGTGCGACTTTTTGATCCAGTAGATGTCGCCCTTGAGCACCAGCGTGAAACCAAAACAAACTGCTGTTTGGCGACACCTCCGCTATTCTGAAGCCTCCGCTCTCCGCCAGCTGCACACCTCCAACCCCTCTCCACTCGAGTTCACAGGAAGTAGTTGTGAATCAGAACGCACCATTAAGCTCAAGCGGCGGACAAAATTGTCCTCAGCTTGAGCTGTGATTGCCTGTGTCCTGCATTGTTGCAGCAGGCTAATGTTAGCACACTTTAATTAGCCGCTAGCTTCATATTGCAGATAAATTGACACTGAATGACCGTGATCTAAAGACACCTAAGTGACATCCAAATGAGCAGTGAGAATGTTATGCTTCTTTTCTCTAGTCCTTGGCTCAAATAGCTTTATACACAAGGCCGTCCCGTCCATGTAAACATGATGTAAACACGGCTCTGACAACAATACAGCTGGCGGGACTCACACTTCTCACTCATTGTAGACAGTCATGACTTAGAGAGACATTTACAGGATCTTCTTGATTTCTGCTGTATTTATGTGTAAATGTTTCACATTCTTCCTTTGAGGCTGCATCGTCGACTCTTAACTTGATTTTTCACGTGTTATGAGAGACCTCTCATCCAGCTGCCTCTGGGCTTTCCAGGTGTTCATCAGCCTTGTATAGCTGTGTGCAACAGATGGCCACATAATGTTTTAGGAATTAATTAGTTTTGTAGCCTCCTCTTGAGATGCAGCTGCAACAACATGTGATATTCAAAGAGATGCACCGGATGTGAAAATCATGGTCGACATCTAAACATGTGTTTTAAGTAACAATTAAGCCCAGAGCTGATTCCTATACCAATGTTTTTATATGACCTTTTTTCAAATGAGCCATGAGACTTGATATAAATGGTGTCTACTCGCTACTCGCTAGTCGTCCCTCCTCTTGGAATGTCGCTGGAACATGTCTAACAAACTGCATGTCGCTGATCTTCGTCAGTGATGGTGTAAGACTCCCACACTGCCGACATTTTCTTTCACATTTGACCATGAAAACAAATCCGACTTTTCCCAACAAAGACGTCATCTGCCCAATAAAAACCTCTTCTCTGGATCAGGTATACTAACATGCCAGCAACACAACAGATGCACGTCAACTACTGACGTCGGTGCATGCCGCATTTAGGCCAATGTTTGTCAAATCCCTAATAACTAATAATGTGCTGGTCATGTTTAGATTGATTGTTTGGGAAATTGTGATGACCATCTTTCACCAAAGTGCCGTCTTTAATTTGTGAAGAGAAAAGCCCAAAGTCGAAATCTGCTTATTTGTCTTTTATAAAGACAAAGAAAAACGTCACATCTTTCCATTTAAGAAGTTAGAAACTAAGCAAACTGTGATGTTTGACTAGTTATCAAAGAGTGGAAATGATTTGTTGCGGTTTTGGGATCCCAGAAGAATCGCCTCTGTCCTCGTGAAACAAAGACGATCTCAGAAAGCTGAAGCGTCTGCTTTGAATCAGCATCCTCTCTCCTAATCTGTTGTGACTGGTGTCCCAGTGCAGCTGAGGGAAGATAGCCATATTAGCTCTGCTGAAGTGTGACAGCTGTTTGTGGTAGAAGACAGACACGAGAGAGAGAAGCTCCGAGCAGCAGCATCAGGTTTTAGCGCTCTGGTCTCTTCTGTGTGTCAGAGAGAAACTGGCTCTCGTCTGTGCTGGTGTTTACCTTCGTGGGCACACCCTGAGGTGCTAAAGGGAAAAAAATCATAAAGCTAGCTGCCTCTGTTATCTGTTGCCAAAAATAATGACAACATTTGCTTTGAAGTCCGAACAAAGCTGGCAGTGTGAAGTTGAGTTTCATAGTAAAATCCTGAGGTGTGAACTTAGCCTTCCTCCTCTAAGGCCTGCAGCTCCAAACTTTAGTAAAACAATTCAACAACAAACAAACAAGAGAAGCAGTGTCATGAATACGACAGCGCTGGACAATGCTGGGAAAAGGTGGCATTGTGTATCTTTTCTTTCCGTGATATATATGGTGATGTGAAAAAAAATACAGAAAGTTATTCCAAATAAATGCAACTAGTTTCTATTGGCTCGAATATAAAGACGATATCATGAAGTCATTCTGAAAAAATAAACTTGTACTAAATAATCTGTGTTAGCTTTAAGTGTTTGCAGCATCTCTTGTGGATCCAAAATGAATCTGGACTTTTCCACTGAATTTGTGATCACGCTCCTAGTGAGAAACATTTTCATACTTATTGAGATAAATTCAGATCTTTGCGATGGGCTTACTGTGAAAGCTCATAATGTGGTTTATTGTGCAGCCCTAATAGACGGTGTTTCTTTGGACGTGGACTGCTGCTTCATGTTGCTAGAGTCAAGGTTTCCCCCTGGATAATAACCATCTTTAGTAATAATAACCATGTGCTCTCCTGCTCCTAAGGCTGGACAGATTTCATTACAGTGAAGTCAAAAGTAAAAGGGGGGAGTGGCCTGTTGTGTGACCTCCTGCCATCGCTGTTTATTACTGACTTTAACTGTTTTTCTAACCTGCTGTCACTTTGTGTCTGCGATTAGCAAACAACATGGCGGAGCAGGAACCCACACCGGAGGAGCTGGCAGCCATCGCTGCGGCCAACGAAGAGAGCGAGGCTTCTGTCAACTACAGACCTCCGGCCCAGAAGAGCTTACAGGAGATCCAGGAGCTGGACAAAGACGACGAGAGCCTCCGCAAGTACAAGGAGGCGCTGCTAGGCAGCGCTAAAGGAGTCGCAGGTTTGTGATTACTGCTAATAACTGCCCATTGAACGAGCCCTCACTCGTATAAAAGCAAGAATTTAAATTTCATTTACAATATTTGACAAACAGCCCAGCCTCTCTTAGTGTGTGCATCAAACAGCTGCTGAAGCTGCTGGTCTGTTTAGTACTCAGAGTCCAACCTCAGCTATGTGTTATGAAAACACTCCGCCTGCTCCATGTATGTATGGATTCATGCACAGCAGAAGATAACAGAATCATTGCAGCTGTTTTAGTGTTGGCAACATGGAGAGCTTTTTGTCATGCAACAAAAGAAAAGAAACTTTTTAAAGTCATGTTTATATATAAATATTTAAAGAAATACTCCACCAGGGCTGGGTGTCTGTACTTTATACATTTTATTTAAGTTACCCATTACTCTAAAAAGGCGACTTTATTTCATATTTTTAAATTTGAATGTAGCACTTTCAGATCAGGGGTTGTAAATTGCTCCCATTTCAACATACTCTGTGCGCTGCGGTCCGTCAGCACATCACAGGAGAACTAAAAGATCATGTGAGAATAAACATGTTGCTTTGTCTTTCTGAGGTTCTTTTCTCTGATTCAAATAAACGTATAAACTAAAAGTTTAGTGGGAATTTAATATTAACAGATTATGAACATTAAGTGTTAAATGACAAAAAACCTCTACAAACAAATGTGTAAAAAAGTCATTCTACATAAATTAACAGTATGTGTGGCATCTACAAACACCAAGGAAATAAAAACATGTTTATGGTTCTGCATGCAGCAACTCACGAGAAGCCTTCGCTACAAACCCTACAGTGTGGTGAGGATTAAAGTTAAAGTATACTCGTAAAAATCATCCAGATCAGGAGGATGGTCGATACCGTGACATGATGTGTATCAGCTGACGTAGCAAAAAACACTGTTGGTGTTTGTCATACTTTAAACATTATCCAACCTTGATGTAAGATCCACCAGGTCTATTGTGACGTCCAGCTCATTTCGAACACATTATGAGTTAATGAACTGGACGTAGCACCAAGGGGGGGCAGTAGCTCAGTCTGTACCGGAGGGTTACTGATTCAAGTCCCGGTGTGGATCCAAAATCTGGAAATTGGTCTGGTAGCTGGAGAGGTGCCGGTTGAGCAAGGCTTCCCCCCTTTGATTTTGTGATGAAGAGTAAATATCCAACTATTATTAGACATTACCGACATAAATGAATTATTTGTTGAAAGAGAGGGGAGCTGTGTGTCGTGAAAAACAGCTTGAGAAAGTTTCAGTGTTTTTACTGTTCGTTTTGCAACCTCAAGGTTTAATTTGCAAAGTATATGAATCTAGTGAGGATGTGATTTATTGATCTCTCTCTCTCTCTCTCTCTTTCTTAGATCCAACCGTCCCGAATGTCCAGGTGACTAAAATGACCCTGTTGTGCGAGCAGGCGCCGAACCCCTTAGTCCTCGACCTGACGGGTGAGTAGATCAACCCTGAGCACAGAGACCCACATGAAACCAGCTGTGGTCCCTCATAACAATCACGCTGGTAGAATGAGCTCATTGTAACATTAATTATGACCAGTCATCATCCAATCAGTGAGAGCGAACTCCGAGCAGACGACCTGCTGGCTCATTAGTCGGCTAATAAGTGATGATACCATTCCTGTGGAAGTGGATATTCAAGACATTTCCTGGTAGCACAGCAGAGCAGAGCAGGAAGGCTTTAGTACATTTGAGGCGCTGTGCCACCTGGTGGTCATTATGAGTACTACACAGTGTTAAAATCCAAACACAGGGGAAATGGATTAATTTTCCTCCTCGTGTTTTTTTTGCTTTAGTGAAAATCATTTCATTGAGCTCCAATCTATAATATTTTTGAGTAAAACCTCTTCTCAGTCTTCTCTCTCGCTTGACTTTTCCTTTCACGTCGTGTTTCGTTCTCTTGCAGGAGACCTGGACGGCTTCAAGAAGAAACCATTTGTGCTGAAGGAGGGAGTCGACTACAAAATCCAAATCACCTTCAAGGTGAGAGGCTCTGCTTTAAGTCACACATTGATGTCTGCTTAATGTCACACAGTCCTCTCTGTTTGTTGTGTGCGACCGTTGCTGGCACGCTGATGTTCCTGCAGCTGCAGCGAGTTGTCTTTGTCACAGGGAACTGTTCAGCAGGATGTGTTTTGTTTCGCAGGTCAACAAGGACATCGTGTCCGGCCTGAAGTACAACCAGCAGTCATTCAGGAAAGGTGTGAAGGGTAAGGCAGTGATTTTATTCTCTGTAATCACTGAGGTGCATTTTGAGATGCTGTGTGCAGTTGAATTCTTTGACTTTAAAGAACGGGTTAAAAACTCACTCTTCCTCACTATCGTACTCTGAGATGAGAAGATGTCACCATCCATGTCTGCACACTAAATATAACATTACAGCCTAAGAGTACGCACTAAAAACAGGACACACATGAAGCTTTGTATGAAAGTCTTTATTTTAATATAATCTCAACCAACGTGTAGATACCAATTGACTGTACAGACATGAGAGTGGTGTGCAAAAAAGCCTAAAACCTATATTTTGCATCGTCACCTATTAGCTTTTTTTTGTCATGAAGAGGCACCAGCATTGATTACAGTCTGTACTTAACCGGCTTAAAACTCCTCACAGGAGCTTTAAATTCAATATTTGTTCACTAAACATTTCCAAAAAGGCTTCACACTGTATCTCATTTGTTTTAAATTTCCTCAATCATAAGGAACTTCTTAAAGAAAAGAAAATCTGTATTCAAATATCCCCTCTCTAAGTCTGGAGTTCAGCCTGTGCCTGACTTCTTGTCTCCTTCTAATCTCACAGTGGACAAGTCGGATTACATGGTGGGCAGCTACGGCCCCAGACCAGAGGAGGCGTACGAGTTCCTCACCACCATGGAGGAGGCGCCCAAAGGCATGCTGGCCCGCGGCACCTACAACATCAAGTCCAAGTTCACGGACGACGACAAACACGACCATCTCTCCTGGGAGTGGTGCCTCACTATCAAGAAAGAATGGAAAGACTAAGCCCCGCCCACCCTCGGCACTCCTCCATCAGCGTCTTCCTCTTCTTGGTCTCTCTCTCTCTCCTCTCTCTCTCTCTCTCTCTCGCTACTGCTGTCATTCCATTGTTTCTTCTCTCTCCGGAGCCTCCTCTGGATTAAGTTTTGATTCAAGCTTTTTGCTCTCTCCGTCCAGCGCCCCCCCCGCCCCCCCTACAGTTTCATTTGAATTCCAATCACTTCATCATTCCCCGCCATCGTTAACGCTTCTTGTGTTTGCCCCGGCCCTTCTGTTAGGTATTACATCTTTAAAACGGAGAAAGCAAACAACATGCACAATCCACATTTTTGTTTCAGTTATTTTTGTTTGTTTATAAAAGAAAAATAAGCACACAAAAAAAATCTGTTAATTGCTGTCGAGAATAAGTAATGAAATGTGCGATTTCTTTGCTGCTTTTTCCTTCTCCCTTTTTCTTTCATCCTTCTCTACGTTATAGATGCTTTTGTATGATTACCGTGATTTGCCTTTTGAAAGCATTGTACTGGGAGCAGTAGAGCTGTATGTACTGTATGTGGCCACCGTACGGTCGTTGAGCAATCGTTGCTGGAGACAACTCCTGGACGCAGCCCTCCTTAAGCCTTTGAGCAGATTATTTGTACCAGTCTTGGTAAATTATTTGGAATTAAGGCCACCTCTTTAAAGGGTCCTACGAAGTCTGCTGAGAGAACTGAGGGGGGGAACAAAAATACCTCTGACCTCTTGTAACCCCCCCCCCCCCCTCGATTTGTGTTGCTCCTCTTTGGATCAGGGTGTTTTATTTAGCAGCCATGTGGCCTTATAGAAATAATTAAAAAACAAATAAATAACCAAGTTGAGCAAGTTGCCTTCTGATGACATTTTCCAGACCATCACGTGAGCCTGTTTTTATAACCATACTTTGTAATACATGGACAGGGCATCAGGACTAAGGACTTTAACACCTTTATTTCAGGTCTTATTTGTAAAGGGTTCATACCTTTTTTATCATCAAAGTACTTGTAGTCTCCATTATATTAGCATCTTTTTTTAGAGCTACAACAACTGTAAATAGAAGTCCAGGTCCGTATTAATGTCCCTCCAGCACCTGAGGACATATTCCCATCCTCCTCAAACCAACACAAGGACTCTCCTCGTGTTACTCAAGTGTAAAATAACCAATGCTCACCGTGCCTCGGGTCTCTTACAACCACATGCTGCTCCTGCTGACTCAGCAGCACTCGTGTGCTCAACATCAGTGAGGTGAAATGTTGTCTGTCATTGACTCCTGAACCAGTATCGAGACATCAGCCCCACAGCAGACATCCTGCCATTTAGAAAAAAAAAAAGTGTTGTGTTTTTTTTTAATCATACACTCTGTATGTATGTGAATGGAGTCCAGCAGCTTCATTTGGGATGTTTCTCTTTTTTGTGGGTTTGACTCGATGTGTGCTACCTGCAGTGTACTGATCTCCTGTGTTCACATTAAAGTGTCTAGACTGGGCCTGCTGCACGTGTCCGCTTGTTTTATTCAACCCAACAGACAGTAGATCCATTTTGGCAGCAGGATTTGAATTGTTGCTTCCCTGAGCACTTAATAAAAACATTGTTTATACATTTCCTTCAACGAACAGAAGACATTTTAATAGTTTACTACAAGAAAACTTTGACATTTTGCAGCACAGTGCAGAACGGATTCATCATGTATAAGAGGATCAATCAAGCCCTGAATCATTCCCCTGCAGCTTGAAACAGCATTTCAAGCTCCTTAAAAAGCTTTAGTGATTTACTTTGAAAAACCAACCCAGCACTCACATACATGCTTCAAATGGCGTACGCAGTTTTAAAGCATCACCTGTTTTTCTTCATTGAGTATTTGGCTGTATTATTGTTTTACATAAAAAGAAAATAAATGGCAGTAGTAGTTAAAACATGTCTGTACCAGCACATTTAGTAAAATACTACATCAAACACTTCCACTTTCTTAAGACAGAAACTAAACTTCCACTCTGATTACAGTCAGACAAAGGCATCTCTACGGAAGCCCTAAGAGGACATGCATCCATACATTTTATTTCACTACGTTTCCCATGATTATGAGTAGTGTCCAGATTTTTCTCGAGTTATTTTTCTTATTATCTCGAAAACAAATTCAGATTTTCCCGCGATGACAAACTAATTTCAGTCCTTTTCTCAGAAATCTTGAGAAATTAACTCGCCATCACTGAAAAACAAACGCTGTTATCTTAAGATAACGACGTAAAGAAGACGAGATCTTGAGAAAATAACCAGAAATAAAAGTAAAATAAAATGTATGCTTGCATCAACGTTGGGCTTCCGTACATTTCATCCACATCGATCTTATTTAACATTTGGCAGTTTTTAAACAACTTCATTAAGAGCAGATGGAGGCATCCACCGCTAACAATATAATTTATCATCCAATCCCATGACTGCAGGCAACGAGAAAAGGTTTCAAAAACAGTATGGTTAATAAAGGTAGATGTGCAGTCACTGTTGTCAGTGCAGGTAGTATCAGTAGCTGTTATTTTCACCATTTTCACATGGCGGCCATTTTTCCTCTGACGTCATGCTTAAGGTGGGAGGCTCACATGATGTCATAGCCTGATACTGCTGCGTGTGCCAGAGTGTCGGGAATAAGGTTGTCAACATTTTCAATACTCTGATACTTTTCGAAACCACCTGTTTTAAAATAATTCAATATCCATTATTTTAATGATTGTTAGTGTCAAAAAGTAGAAAATCTTGAAAAAAAGGATCTTTAGTCATATTTTGAACCTCAAGTTGTCGAGAGTCAGAGAGGGAACTTTCTTCAGCGCACAAACATATCGGCAACGTTTCAGTACAGACAACAGATCTGTGCAATTTAGACAGTGCAGGAGTTTTACTGCATATTTTGAAAAACAAAAACTGACCCAATATTAGGTGTCTAGGAGTTGTATTGTTGTTACTGTTGAATCAAAATAGATATCGATATCGTTAGATTTTGATTAGAATCGCTTTGAAGTTTAAAAATCTGGCATTGTGACAACTGTGGTCGGCTAGCACCAACAAATGTCCGCTTTCCACCACTCTTTATCCAAATAGTCTTTTCAGTTGCTGATTAATCTAGAAGCAGTAAAAAGACAATGGACAAAAATGTCTTTGAAAACGTGGCCATATTTCAATGTCAACATATATTATAACCCAGGAGCTACCGCTTTAATGGCTAAAGCTAGCTTTCAACAACTTCCTTGCTAGCATATGGTTAGCTAGGAAGTGGAGGTAAAATCTTGTCAAACATTTCATTAGCTTTGAAGTAAATTTCTAGTAAACATTATTTTATCAAGGGATTTACTTCTCTCCTGTTGTGTCGTGTTAATCACCTAACAGTTATATTCGCTTTGAACTACTTCATGCTAACGCTAATATTATTCTGTAATGTCTGAATGCTAACTTTAGCTGTTTTTTGACCATGACTAATGAAATATGTTGTGTGGACCTTTGTCCCTCCAGATTTTCACTCTGCATTGTCGTTTTATTTTCTAAGTATCCTAAAGCTATGACATGATAAATGTTAGTCATACACACTTCATTTATAGGACTTACAACCTGGAACTTGTGAGCCTCTAACAGAATTTGGCTTCCCACCCCGAGCATGATGTCAGAACAACATGGCTGCCGCGTGAATAAGTTGGTTCAAGCTCATTTGTGAGTCTTCCTGCTCTTGGTGGAGTTCATGTCACTCTTTGTCTTCTGTAAACGCGAGAAGATCTCTTTGAACAGGGCCTTGTACTCGGGCGTGTTCTGGCTCAGCCGTTTGTCCACCTGCTCCACCTGCCTGCTGATCCCTTCCAGAGCCTCGGGTGTGGAAGGGGTTTGAGGTGGTGTAGGAGGGGTGGCGACGGCCCCAGATGTGGAAGGCCCTGCAGAGATCATGATGTACTCCTTCATGGAGGGGTCTCTGGAAACGGGCCTTGATGTCTGTACCCCCGCGTGGCACAGGCTCTCCTCGTGACGCCGACATTTTCCGAGCAGCTCCTCGTATTTCTCCAGCAAGGCGTGGTACTGCTCGTCCACCTCCCGCAGGATTGACATGCCACGTTTGCGCACTCCGTTTGCATGCATGGCATAGCTTCCCTGTCGCCTCCCCGAGGCATCACGGGCTGAGATTGCATTCAAAGCTGTGTCACTGCAGCTTTTCCTCACCGGGCCACCCTGCTGCCCTGTTCCCCCGGCATCTCCAGAACCTCCTTCACCTCCCTCCTCCAGCCCCACTACCTCCTCTGGGGTGTCCGTCTCCGGGCCATTTCTGAGCAGTGTCTCTAGGCCTTCCTCCATGCCACCAACCAAACACATCCTGGACTTCCTCAGCTGCTGCATCTCATGAAGCTCAGCCTCGAGCTCCTGAACCCGCAGCTGGCAGCCCTCTGCTCCCAACAGGCGTTGCTCCAGACGCTCAAACTCCTGCAGCACTGCAGAACACTCCCGCTCAGCAACTTCCCTCTTTGACCTCTCGGTGGCCATGGCTGAGCGCAGGGAGGTGACGATGTCTCTGAGGCGCTCGTTCTCCTCATCCATCGGCTGGCTCTCAGCCAGGTCCACGCTGCCTGGATTGGCCAACAGGAAACCATCCTCATACCTGAGCAAAACAAATGGTGTATCACTAGGTGATCTCCATTTAAGGACAGTTTGTTATATAACTCAAACGCATTAAACAATAGCATTCTTTCAATGCATTATAAAACCTGTTTTAGGTGAGTGGATTGTTTAATGGCGTCAGCCTGTCTTACTAAGAGATACAGTGAAGTTCACAACAAGGGTGTGAGGTTTAAGCTATATACCAAACTATATAACAAATAGAAGTTGACAACCTTCGTTGTAAACCTTTATGTTAAAAGGGTTTTATATAGAAAATTTATAAATTAGAAAAAAAACATTGACATTAATGTGAAGCTGCGTCTTTCTGTGTTTATTATTTTAAAGACACTAGAAGTTCTTCAGACAGACTTGTTCTTTACTTTTCTGTCCATTTGGTTTATAATAAGAAAGTTTTAATATTTGTCTTAGAAAAATACTTTAAATACATGTTACAAATGCTATTTTTTCTTACAGTGCATACGTTTAAATTAGGACTGTCAGCATTAATCACGACTCTTTAAACTAATGTATTCATTTTTTGAATCGCGATTAATCACATGCTATTTTGTCCCTTGAGACGCACCGTAGATAAGCCTCTGCAGTGTCTCCCTGTAGTCACAGTGATGGAAAAGAACGACACTGCTGCATCTTTGAACGTCTCATTTCACTTAAAAAAAACTCTCCGACAGCTCAGCTGACGAGTCCAAAGTACTATCATCCTGATGACATCAAACATTTACCTTTGTTACTGTTCCTTTGAGCTGTTTTCATTTAGTTTTTGATCAGTAACGAGTTCCTATTTCCCTGGTTAAGTTAATGTCTCAACCTCGATCTACCAGAAGATTCTTACTTTATTTCAAAATAAAAGCTGGGTTGAATTCAAACAGCAATTAAAGTACTCTCAGCTCTCTCTCCTCTGTATTTTCATATTTCCATTTTTTTCGACAAAGAAGTTTTCCAAGATATTACAACTTCATGTTTTGTTACTAAAAAAACAATTGACTTAGGCTAAAGCTATCTCACTAGCTAGCCTTAACATGTTGGAACAGTTTGGTTTTTACCACAGTTTCCTTCAAATCAAACAATTGTTGGTAAAATTGTTCAATAATGTTTTACTTTATCTGACAGTCGGCGTGTTGTGGGAAAGCTCTCGTGTACAGAACATAATAAACATGTAGCAGATTGGGACCTTGGCGCTGTGCAGAGCTCTTTGAGGCAGGGAAAGGAGTGGACGGTCTTGCGTCGTTCCTTCTTCTCCCTGCGGACCCTCAGCTCTTCCAGAGTTCTCAGCTCCTCCACCCGAGACGTCAGACTGTCCACCTGACCTTGCAAGGTCTCCATGGTGCCCATCAGCCTGTGCGCACAAACACGCACAAATACGCTTGTTACGTCATTATTAAGTTGATTAAGCCCCTCCACCCTCAGCATACCGTTCTCCTAAAGCCACAGTGAGTCACTGTTACGGCATGAGGAATGAGAAAGAACGAACAGAGGCAGCTATTTAGAGCTTTTTCAGTCCTTCAGTCCTCTTATACAATTTGTAAAGAACCTAAATCCCTGATTATGACATTGCTAAAAAGAACAAACATATAAAGGGTTTCTAATTGAGTCTGTATACATCCAGTTGTTTTCCTTGTAATAAAATGAGTCAATTAAAGAAACCTTTACATGGTTTATGTTTATGACCTACTGCTAGTGATGTCGAGGACGATGACCTGTGGCATAATTTCTACTTATATTCTAGTTTTCTACAGTGTTTGTTCATTCAGTGGTCCAAAACTGAAGAACATATTCATCATTAAAGTCTTAAAGCTGTGGATCACCTGTCGATTTTCTGCTGCGACGCCTTGCTCTCCAGCACCAGCTTCTCGTTGGTGATCTCCAGCTCTCTGGCAGTCACATCCAGCTGTTCATACACCTTTGCATGCTGCTCGTTCATCTCCCTCAGCATTTCCAGCTGCTTGGACAGATACTGCAACAGAAGCAAGTTACACATTTAAGGAGTTTATAAGTGACTAAACTGAAATGCAGTGCTTCATCTAGAGCACGATTTCTCATGAAGAGGTAGTTATACCTCTGCAGCTGACGGGGGTTCCGCTACATGGAAAGATGGTGGGTCAGCTCACACTGAAATAGTAGTTATTCCAACTGGATTTAAAAAATCCTACACTGACTCAGCTGAACCTGAACACCATGGCTAAATGGTAATGAAGAAAATGTTCATGTATTTGTTTATTTGACATGAACAGTATAGTACAGTAACATTGGTGCTGTAACGTTTAACTATGCACAAGTCCTAGATGTACTGCTCTTAGTGTTTTTAGCAAAATGCTAATTTGCAACCCCTGTCCACAGGAGGCTTTTAGAAATAAGAGACAAATAAAAAGGAGAATAAAATGAAAACAGTATGGCTTAATTTGGCTAACAGAATTAGATGAAGTGCTATGATAGTTAGCTTAAAGAACTGGTTCAAATATTAGGCTAATGTTGAAATGGCAAACACTAATGGCATTTAAACGGTTTGAAAAATGATTCAATAAGTAAAATAAATGACTAATTAGCTAATTATTAGGGCCTTAAATAAGCCAATGGATGAAAGGTCAAATGGCTAGCTTTAAGATATTTATAAATGGCAAAATGGTTGTCTAACAGTAGGCTAATGGATAAAAGGTTTGGGTTTGCTTGAAGTAATGGAAAAATGGTAGATAGGTAGCTTAATAACTGGTAAATGGTGTAATAGTCGGGTTAAACTGATGGACGACTTGTTAATCGTGTGGCTACAAGAAGGCTAATGAATAAATGGTTGCATGGCTAGCTTAAAGTAATGGATAAACAGTTGATTGGTTTACTGAAAGTAATGGACAAATGGTAACTAGCTTAAAGTAATTGTTAAATGCTTGAACAGCTATCTTAAATATTGGATGATTGGTTAATTATGTGGATAAAGGTTTGCTAACGAATTCATGGTGGCAAGGCTAGCTTAAATAATATGATTAATAGACAAATGGCTAGCTTAAAGAAATTGATAAATGGTTAAATTGCTTGCTTAGCGTAATAGATAAATGGTTAAAAGGCTAGCTGAAAGAAATGGAAAAATGGCTGAAGTCCTCGCTTCAATTATTGGATGAATAGTTTGATGTTTGGCTAAAAGTAGTCTAATGTATAAATGGTAATGGTTAGCTAAAAGTGTTGGATAAATGGTTTAATGGCTAGTTTTAAGTACATATGTATCTAAAGCTAATGGATATTTAGTTAAATTGCTCAAGTTCATAAATGAATAGTTAAACTTTAATATACAAGTAATTGTTAAGGTAAAAAGTAGTGATAATGTAATAGCTGAGCATGTATTCATGGTCAAAAGTTAGAAGTTTGTGGTCATGGCTCGCAAAGTCAACCTGCACCAAGCTTATCATTAACACTTGATCTGTCTGAATATGATGAAAACACATACCTGTGTAATTTAAAGTGTTTTGAAAACGGTAAATGGACTTGAGCTTATATAGCGAGAAAAGAAACAGTAACAAAAGTCTTAAATGAATTCACTGTGATGAAACATTTGACAGGTTGCCAGTTATTCAATACTGACATGTAAATCCATTTAAGGAACACTTTGTGTACTGCCTCTACAGCTGTGCTCTTTGTCGCTCAGTCAGGCTTTCCTGATGTGATGACGAGGCAGATGAAGTGATTTCACATATCCTTTCACGTTCACAGCATGAACACTTCTGGTCCCCTTTCCTTTATACCTCTATATATCCACCTTTTCGGCAGCTTTATCATAATTAGCTCAGCATAAAAACAAGAGGAGCCAAAGTGTTTCGGCTCATGTTTCTGCAGATTAATTAACCGCCTCGAACACGTGCATCCACAGTTATAATTGGCAGAACTGAATTGCCCCCCGGGGATAAATAAAGTTTTTTGAATTGAATTGAATTGAACTGACACAAGCGTACCTCTATCTCTTGCACTTGCTCCTCATTGTTGATGTACATCTCCTGCAGGGAGTCCTCCAGCTCCTTGTTGCGTTCCAGGAGAGTCTTGCCGAGCTCGGCTGCCAGGTGCAGGTCTGACAGATTCAGAAAAACCAACACAGCTTATTTAAGTGAACATTATTCATCTAGTCTGATGAAAAGAAGCTGACATGGGATAGGGAGGAGGAGGAGGAGGACAATCCTGCTTAATGGGCATGCTAGGAGCCCATAATGAATCAGCACTGGAGGAGAAAGAACGATGAGAAACAGAGAGCCATTGCAACCATTACTGGACATTAACACAGCGTTCTCTGAGCAGTTTGGAGCGTGAGGAGTGACAGGAACATGCAGAATCTCACACAAATGCCTCTTTGTAAGGTGTTAAAAACAAGATTGACGGAATTTACAGTTGATCCATTTATGTGTTTAAACGTATATGCACAACTGCAGCTAGGGTTCTTCTTGTTTTATCAAATGTGGTTAACAAGGATCATAAGCTCACAGTTTGCACGCCTGCCTTGCAACATTTGCCTCTTAAGCAGAGCTGCTAATGAGCTGAGTGAGTGAGCAGGGAGCACAGCGAGCCTTCGACCCCCTCGAGGTCCAACTTAGTCACAGCTCTGTTTCTGCTCCCAAGGGCCGACACGTGCCGAGCATTAGTTATGTAATTCCACAATTTTGTGCACAGATGAGAGTTTTTTTTAAATCAAGGAAATACCAAACACTGGACACCTTAAACAAATAAAATGCTGAACAAAAACATGGATAATTACATCTATGTATGCAGACACAACAGCACATATGAAGCACTTTTCTGTATCTGCTCGAGTGGTTTTGACTCTGCACATGCATCTCTGTGATGCTCTTTGATGTGTGAATCTCACGTTCCAGCAAAGGCCGCTCAGATGAGGCTGCAACATGACATCACAACAGCAAGCCATCTGTCCACATCATACCAAAAAACACTAGGGGTGGGGAGGAATATCGATACGGCAATATATCGTCGTCCTGACTTGTGTGACAGAATATCGAATCCCTGCTGCGAAACATCTTCATTTTCTTTTCTTTTTTTTAAAATATGGCGGTCAAAACAATATCCCTGGCATTTTGACTCACAGCGTCACTACTTCATGATTCCTCAAGGTGGCGCTTACAAGACAGCGGGATAATGTTGACAGCAATCAAACGAAATTATAGGTTGAAGCAATTCTGCCCTTTCCCTTTCAGGTGCATCTTGGGTTCTTCAGTCAATCAGATATTGTGAATCTTATTATTGTCTTTAAATATAACAATTACGGGAGAATCTCTGTATCGTGATAGAATCGTTATTTTTTGCCACGTATTGAGTATTGCTTTGTATCGTTCGTATCCTATCGTATTGTAACGTATCATCGCAACGACCGCATCACGTCACAGAGCGTAGCATCGCATCTTGTTGTATGGTACCGTACTGTATTGGGAGTTACCCTGCTATTCCAACCCTTAGAAAACATGGTTAAAAAATATCAGAGAAGGCTGTGGAGAAGTTGCATAACAGCATCATGTCTGGGGGGTTATTTGCCATGAGCAGGATGATATTAGTTTGGCAATTATGCCTCACATCTGGCCACAAGCCTTGTATCACTGATCCTAACTATGGACGTCTAGTCTGGGGCCCCCTAATCAGATCATCCAGGGGCTTAATGGCTGAATAATGCTGAGATGAGATGCAGACAGCACTGCAGCAGAGTCCACCTGGCTCTCTGTGTCTCTCAGCCCTATGAATGCTTCGATGATGAGACACAAAGCTGCTTTAGTTCTCTGGGTCAGCAGGTAATCAGGGGATGGGGTGATGCTGAGGCCATGCGCTGCAGACGGACAAACACCTCTCCTCCGAGATAAACTGTCAGAGTGAATCCAGAGTGTTTGACACACTGTAAGAGACAAACTGTAGGAGGGGAGGATGCTGGGATGTGAGATCCTGTAGAGCAAGGAGGTGAAACAGAGGCAACCTTTACTCAGTCAGACAGGAGGCTATTCTGGGACACATCACTGACAACATCACAATCATTTGCAGGAGAGGGGAGCAGCAGAGATAAAGGGCAGGCAGAGACAGACAGACAGACAGACAGACAGACAGACAGAGACATGGCTTTACAGCTTCCACAGCGCGTGCACTCGTGCATGAAGTACGTTTTACAATGGATGCAACCTCCTCCTTCATTCCCATCCTCCTCCTCCTCCTCCTCCAAGAATTTATGGATACCAGCATCCAAGCCTGAATGGCACTGATTGTGGATGTGGCATTGTTACATCTTAAGATCCACCCTCTTCATTCACACACACACACACACACACACACACACACACACACACACACACACACACACACACACACACACACACACACACACACACACACTGACAACAACACTAACAAACACATGACATGAAATACTGATGTCACCTTGCTCCAGGTCTCGCTGGTCGTACCAAGGCTCTTCTTCCTCCGTGACAAAGTCCTCCATCCTGCCCGCTCGAAGCATCGAAGCTGGTCAACTTCTTCTTCGTCGCCGGGCGGTGAGATCTGCTAATTCACCGACGCCTCGCCCGGAAGTGACAACAAACAACAACGGCAATAGCCTCCCCGATAGAGTAACCCTTTGGAGCAATTTTCTTAAAGGCAACGTCCCGGCGGTGCACCTGCTCCTTTAAGCATCTTCGGAAATAAACGAACCCGCATTAGATCCGCAGACCTGCAGCCGTGAAATCAAACAGTACAGCTGATAGGAAACGATACCACAGGGTTTTCTGTGTCGGTCTCATCAGCCTTTGATGTGCAGCAGCGCCCTGCAGACGCAGGTTGTCAGCCCACTGCCGCTCAGTGCCTGAACGCTGCTGCTGCTGCTGCTTCTGCTGCGTTCAAGTGTTATCGGAATTCCTGCGAGAAATGAAGGCACTTCAATTTATTTTCCTACAGCACCAGCACTGCCTCTTGCGGTTTGTGTCATAAGTGCTGTGCAGTTTCAATTTAATACTGGTTGTCTTCATCACGTTTGACTGGTGAAAGTCTTAAACTTTTAGTAGAAATCTGACATTCTGCTTTAAAAAAAATAGCAGTTTATCTGAGGGTTAGAGTTTCCATGGTGTAATTAACCACAATAACTTTAAACTATCCAATAAGTGTGTTGTCATGACCTTGGGTAAAATGTGCAGATCCAATTTTGACAACCTTGGAGCAGACTCAGCCAGATCTTTGGCGCCAGCCCCCGGGACCCCTAAGCGTAGAGAGAGGCCTATAGTAAGTTTAATGATAATATCAAGCACTATAAATAAAAAAGCAACCGAACACCTTCTTACCTGAGAAATCACTACAGTTAGTTTATGCTTAGCTATGACTTGAGTCCACATTTTTAATTTATATAATTCAAGGAATGTTTTGAAGTAATAACAAAGCAGCTGAATACAATAACAGAAACATTGGAAAACCCCTTATTTCAGTTATCGGCTAAAACTGTGTTTAAGGCAGTGGTTCTCAACTGGTCTAGGACACACCAGCAACTCCTTAGAGAGAAATTGCCACCCAAATATCCGATGTTTTTTTAACAACTGAGATTTATTAAATGTAAAATTGTGCAGTTTGGACCTCAGGTGGTACAAAACAAGTGTCACAACAAAGGGAAGGAACAACACAAAAGTGTTTAAAAGTGCTTCATAGATTACATACAATTGTTTTTCCAGGCACACATTTGCGACTCACTTTTGGGTCCCGACCCCGCAGTTGAGAACCACTTGTTTAAGGGGTTTCCAGCAAATGTATAATTACATTCAAATTAACAACCAGATTCATCATAACATAGTTAAAATGGAGTCTTTGTATCTTTGTTCAAAATTGTAAAAATTCTGTCCCATCTAATCCATTCATAAGCCTCAGAGGTATTTTAGGGGAGGCTAAATGATAGTTTCAGAACTCCACCTATCTATTATATTTAATTTAACAGCGGTTGCTCATCCAGAAAGATGTTTACTAAAAAAAAACAAGTCACCCTACAGAAATCACTTATTCCATATCAAATAAATCCACGACATAAACTACAAGCCTATTGTGTTCAATAATCCAACCATCGTTTACAATTTACAATCACTGTTTCAAAGCCGTTATTTACAAGAAGCACCTGAAGGCATCATCTCTGGAGATGACGTCAGTGCTTATTTGACAGCGTCCCCGGCACCGACATCTCTTCACTTGTCCTCCAAAAGCCTCCCAAAGTTTCATATTTCCATTTGAATAGATGGATTAGCACACAGAGAGGGTCTCACACTACAGTTAGTGTGTTCATAGACTTTATTGTAAACATGTAGCTACGAGCAAAGAGCAGCTGTTCACACCATAGACTGAAAATATTGTTATACACAGTCTATGCTTCAGAGTCAGACACAGACACATCTCTGTATTTTGGATTCATCCAGACAAAAAGCCTCTCACAGGCCCGACAGGCACTGTTTAACTTGTTACCTCATTGGTAACCATGTTCTTAAATAAAGCACCAGACACACATAGGCTACTTACCGAAGACAAAACTGAATTTAATTCATTTTACAAAAAAAAAGAAAACACAAGAACCGATTTACAGTATCTTTCACTCATGTCTATTTTAGTAGCAGCAAATATCAAAATGAATCAGCAGTAAACTTTCAACTTAAATCTCACACTTTCAGTTGTATATCAAAACGCCTTTTTAAACATGTACCAGGTTTTTTTTCCATTAGCTCCATTAGCTTAAAACAAACATGTTTTACAATGTGCCATGCTAGTAGTTCAACTAAGTAGATGTTCTTAATTGTTTATTCAGTACAGTCTAACATGGTCCCAAGAGAATTAACCCTTATGTTGTTGATGAGCCCTTGACTTTTCAACAGGTCGAATTTTCAAGTTGTAATAATTGGTACTTTTGAGCTAATGACCTCAGCTACTTGTTGCCCAGTGCTAAATAGCTAATGTTAGCATGCAACTAAAGCTGTTCAGGTAGCAGTACATTTATCAGTATCTGCCTATGGTACCTCACATATATCCTTATCGAATATTGTTGCACTAAAACTATGCCATAAGCAGTCAGCCCCCCTACTACTGACATTAGCAGTGCAGCAGCGTGGTTCTAGCTGTGAGTGAAATGTAAGTCAAGCTAGTCAAATGTCAGCATTAAGTGTTTTCCATCCACATAATGTATATGAAGAAATGGCATAGGGACATCTCTCATGCTAAAAAACTAAGCTAAGATGGTAAACATGGGCAGTAGCCTATTTACAGTCTATGGCAGTAGCACATTAGCATGCTGACATTAGCTTTAAGCTTTTCAACCCAGGATCAAAACTAGCCCGCTCTGGGACCTGATACATGTTTTCCTTTAGCTTTAAGGGAAGATTGACGTGAAGAATGGAAAAGTGCAGCTTTTCTTGAGCCCCAAAACTACAGTGAAACAAATAAAGACAAACTGCTGTCTATAAAGTATCACATAAACAATGATTAGTTTATGTTCTGAAAAATATAGCTCTAATATCATCAGGATAGACCAATGCTCCCTTTTTAACAGTCCAAGTAATAATGTTTAATAATTGACGTAGAAAAAGCAGAACTCCAGAGTCTGTGTTGAAGCCTGAGGTCACTGGGAAAAAGGGAAGCTTATAGGCACAGTCAAAGAGGAAGGGTTTGACCTTTTAAAAATGGCTTTATTTCCCTTCCCATCCTTCCTTGTTCTCTCTGTGGTTTCACAGCTGTGTGGTCATTTAAGGTGCTTCCAGTCAAGCTCGCTCTCACAGCGCTTTACTCCGCTGAAGAACGTCTTGATGAGAACTTTGGCTTCTGCTTCAACTGCGGACAGAGAGACGTGTGTTAGAGAGGAGTCCATCGCACCAGTTCAATGTGTTGTTTTTAAAAATAGGTGCTCACCTTGGCCTTTACCCAGACTCCTCCCCTCTGTCAGAAGGTGAGACAAGTAGCGAGCAAAGGACTTAAACAGCTCCTACAAAAACATAAAACAAAAGCTGAAAAAAACAACTATGTCTTTCATGTGTGAATCAGGAGATTATCTGCTGCTCTTACCTTGGTGGCAAACTTCCCCTTAGTATAAGAGGGGTTCAGATATCTGACCACGATATCAGCTGCTTCTTTCAGTGTGACGGCTGGAGGGCACTTTTTTACCGGGTGCAGCACCCTCTCCTGCACATCAGGGTTGAACGTTACTCTTTTGCTACGGCCGTCTGCGGGGCGTCTGCGCTTCGCTGGAGGAGAGCGCTCGTTGTTTGCTTTTGCATTGCCTGGCAACTGAAGAAAAAAACAAGAAAGTACGGACATTGACTTAGCAGGAGACAAATGGTGGGATTACACACGAAATTATGACGCAGCATCAGGGCTAAATAGGGTTCAATTTGAAGCTTGATCCAAAGGCAACTGGACTTGCTTGAAGATCTTGAAGAAGCTTCACCTCTCCTCCGAAGCCTTTCATGATCTTCAACCAAGTCCAGTTGCCTTTGGATCAAGCTTCGACACCCAACTAGGCATGTGATTGGCAAAGGATCAAAATAAAGGGGAAATCCACCCCCGCCCCAAAAAATCTTTGATTGTTTATCTTTAGGGACACCAATACTCCGTTAAAGGAAAGGGATATTACCTCCGTTATTGGAGGTGATTTAGCTGCTTCTTCTGGTTTGTTTTGTCTGTGAAAGAGTAAATAAAGTTAGAATTAGGAGAAAAAGACTTTTCCATTAACTTAAAGCAGTGCGTTGAGGTTGTCTCACCCTGCAGTGGACTCCTCAGATGTGTCCTGAACCTGCTCCTCCTCCAGTTCCTGTTCCAGTTCCTGCTCCAGTTCCTGTTCCAGTTCCTGCTCCAGTTCCTGTTCCAGTTCCTGCTCCAGGTTCTGTTCCTGCTCTGGTTTCTGCTCCTGCTCTTGGATCTCAGTCTTCTCAGTATCAACGTCATCATCATCCAGTATGACGATTATTTCTTCCTTACTTTCCTCTTGTATCACCTCATAAATATCTACATCCTCGGGACTGATCTCTTCCTCCTGGTAAATGTGTTCTTCAGCAACCACAGCTTCAGCATCAGCTAACGTAACGTCAAATCTGTTGACAGGCTCCCCCTCCTCCTGCATTTCTTCTGTTGTTTCTTTCTTTGCAAAGTACTGGAAAATGTTGCGGGAACTCTTCGCTGCTTCTGCTAGTTTTTGCTGCTTCTTGCTCATGGCTCTTCCGCCTTTTGTTGGGCTTTTCAGGGAGGCGGCGATGGCGTTTGCTCGGGCTCTGATAGACGAAATCTCAGCTAAAGATGTGTCCGTGTTTGTCTCTCCTCCGCCGCTGTCTGTCCCCTTGTTGGATTCACTGTCCAGCATGGAGGGCTCCAGCAGGTCCTTGGCACATTGGAAGGGGTTGGACGAGCCTCTCTGGCCTGCCCCTACTCTTTTACGCTTCATCTTAAGGAATAAATTAAGAACACATGTTTACAGCCACCAGAATCTCCAATAACTGCTTTTAAACTAGGCAAATAGTGTGTTAGTCTTACTGAGTAGATCTCTGATGCAGATGTGAACCCCTGCAGCTCCGCTGAGATGGAGAAGGAAGAGGTGCACATTTCAGATTCACTTGTAGTCCTTTCACCATCTCCTCTTTCTCCTCCAGCTGAAGCAGGAACTGTTTTCTTCATCTCGGATACCTTTTAAAGGACACAAGCTCATGAACAAATTCCCAAAGAATACTGCTGTATTACACATGTGGTGCTTCACTTATTTACCCTCTTAAGAACGGCGGCTTTGTACAAGTTGGACGACTTGCAGCTCTTGAAAATGTCATGTTCAATATCCACCGCCTGAGACTGGTTGTCACAGCTGAGAGATGGAAGAGAGAGATTAAAGACGATACATAAGGGGACACCTCTGCTGAAAGTGAACTGATGTTTGAAACACATGACTGCAGAATTACTTGAAGGGGTCTTCTGCCCTCTGGTGGTCATATAATGCCTCCTGCAACAGGGACAGGCAGTGCTCCCTGGCCTGAAAAGAATAAATATATTGTGAGTTTATGAGGTTGTTTCTTACACTACACACACATGCACAAACAAGAGATGCACTAATGGAGAGATGTCAGAGTGAGGAGCTGCACAGAGAGCGCCTGAGCAGCTGAGGGTACCATGTCTTGCTCAAGGGCACCTTGGCCGTGCTCGGGCAGCAAATTGGCACCTCTCCAGCTACCAGCTAAATTCTCCAGAATTGATCTGCAACAGGACGTGAACCGGTGACCCAACTTAAGTCCGAAAAAGTCAAATCCGAAACACCTGTGGGTTTTTTTTCCCGCCTGTCGTTCCCCACTCACTCTCCCAGATTTCTGCCTCTAGCTGCTATCGCTAAATATAGGCATAAAACCCTAAAAAATCTACCTTTAAAAAGCAGTAAAGAACAAAGCAAACTATTAAAAGCCAAATTCCTAAAAGTAGCAACTAAAGATTGAAAGCCTCAGATTGCAAAAGGTTCACTTTTTTCTTACACACGAGCCTCAGTGGCACTTCTTTATTTCCATTACCTCCTCTCTCTCTTTTCTCTCCGGGCTGTTATTTTCATTTATACACTTACAGTCTCTCTCCTCACACAAGTCAGTGAATATTTGACGACGTGTTTAAATATTGTCGTGGGTTTGAGGAATGTGTTTAGAGCTGCGTACCTTCACAGTGAGTCTGGGGATCCTCTGGCTGCAGGCCTCTCTGAGCGGACAGTCATCGTCTACGCAGAGGGACACAAAGGTGTAAGCAGACAGTACAGAGCAGTGTCATATCTGTTCATGATTTATCTGTCTTTCTGTGGATTTTACCTGGGGGTATAAAGTCTCCTCTCTGACCGTCTGATGCCTGAAGAAACACAGATACGAGGTCATTATCAGATATTCAGTAAAAAACAGAACTTCGGATCTGATTTGGTGATACGGTCCAAAAGTTACATGATGGTCCCTCAATATCTGCATCCAAATGTAACCCTTACTCAGCCAATTTGACACGTACAGTTATCTACAGTATCTTTTTATGACACCCATGTGGATTAGACGGTACGGCGCTGTGTATTTCCTGTCGTCTTTCAAATTAACGCACTAAATGTCCTGAATCTGATTACTGGTTTTAATGATGGTTCTTATGATGGTTGGGTAAAATATGTTTGATGTGTATTCTGTTTTATGTGTTCTTTTGCTGTTGTGTTGTTTTTAGTTGTTGTGGTTATTTTGCTTTGGCGACCAAAGTCTGTTTTATGGATAAAGGATCACATCCACTTTTGGATCATTTAGGGCGCACTCACATTAGGCAATCCGAACCGTGCACCAGCACGCTTCACCCATTAAGTCCAGTATGTTTGACTAGTGTGAATGCTCCAATCCGTGCTCTTCTTTGGCCCTGGCACGCTTGGAAGAGGTGTTCTTCGGCACGGTACATTTCATGCGCGAGCACAAGCACGGGACACAACATAGACAGCCTTCATTATGGAGACTTTCTGGAGTGTTTATGGCTGTATCTGACTAAAATGACTCAAACTAAGCCACAAAGTGAGAAAAGAAGCTGTCATGTTCTCTGTGTTGTTCTCCGATGTGCGGACGCGAACTTGACAGCGACAGTCCCTTTTCTTTTTTTTCTCAAGTCCGCCTGTCTTTTAAACTAAGCACGCCTCATAATAATGTACAGCCATGCATGTGTTGAATTACGACGTTATGTACAAGAGGTAACCGTGCTCAGGCCCGGTTACTCCTGGAGCAGTGTGAGTGCAGGCCAGCGGAGGAATGGGGAGGGGGGGACAATCATGCTTAAGTACAGTACGGGTCAACTTTGCCAAGTGTCAGTGCACCCTTAGAGATTAAATTGACGTTCAGTATTCTGTTAAATCAGAACACCGACTGTCTTATTTGTTGCTTGTGTCACTCTTTAACATTGTATTCTCATGGCAGGCCGGCTGTTTGTGATGTTGTAACCTAGACAAGCACCACTTGGACCTGCTGGGGAACAACTTTACTTTAATGTTGAGTCAATTAAACCCAACATGAGGGAACAATCTACCACAATCCTTCTTTTCAGGGGGCCTCAGCCTTCCAGCTGCCAACAGCTGGCAAACACACGAACAAAGTTGCACTACAAACACAGCTCGGGTTGTTTTTCTGTTTGTTGATGGTTATGATTCACCTTCCGCAGGTTCATCTGCTTCTGAAAGAGATTGGAAAACTGTTTTTTCCTCTTCGAGTCGTCATCTACACCGCCGCCGTCCTCAGCTTCATCATACCTGCAAGGTGTGACGTCACAGTCAGTCTACAGGCTACACTCCACTTCTATTTACAGAAGAAAATCCAACCACTGCCAAATAAGCAGTCCTGCCTTTCGAAGCCGTATCCCTTCCTCCCTCCTTCGTACATCCCCGGCAGGAACCCGAACGCTCCTTTTGGCTCTTTGCTAGCTGCTTCGGTCTTGGTGCTGAGTGTGGTCGCTCGCTCCAGCTGAGCTCGCACCATTTTGGGGTTTCGACAGAAGTCGCAGGCGCCGGCACAGTTTGGCGTCTTGTCCCCGAAGAACTTGGAGATGGTGGCGTGGCGGCAACTGGTGGTCAAACAAAAAAAGACACAAAAAACTAGAATCAGGTATGGATTTGTAACCTTACATGAACTTAATAAATGCATCCGTTGGGTTTCATACTCGCATGGTGACGTTTTTGAGGCACATGGCGAACATCTGACAGAACATCCAGTGCATCATTGATCTATCAGCTATTGTGTAACCGTCACACGCTATGATCAATGTTTCTGTTATAAAATACGTCAGACAGTGCTGCCTTGTCTCATGACATAAAGCTGTTTGTAACAAAAGCATCACAAAATCAGAGCTAAAAGACACAGAGCTATTAGCATTAGCATTGACTCCAGTATAAGCTGCCAACAGGGAATCCTTGGAGCAAAAGTCATCAGAGTCAGGGATACATTTGGCCTAAGTTTACTATCATTCCATTCATCTTGGATGCAATAACACCTTTTTTTCACGTCATATTTAAAAAACTGCTTACGGTGTTTTTCTTCATTTCTAAAAATGGCCTTCGTCACACTTTACGTATCAGATCATCAGCCGTCATTGTTCACACAAACACTCTCACATTGAGCCTGTCTGGGACCCCTCCCACTAAATGTGCCACTTTAACATCAAACCAACTACAGCGCTGGCTCCACAGCCGTGAAAGAGAGAGGAGCAGTTTTTAGAGCGGAGGAGGAGGAGGTGGGGAGGCACTCAGAGAGGAGTCACTCCCACAGAGGAGTGTCAAAGAGAACAAACTAAAGTAGAGAGCTCAGCAGAGAACTACTCTGTGTGGCCAAATCAAGAGCAACAGACCAAAGGAGAGAAGGACTTAAAGGGAGCAGCCAATGGGATCTACTTTCTTCCTGCCATCTCAAGGAGTAACATCAGTAGCTGAGGAGTTTTCCCTCCTAATGCTAATCTGACTGCTAATCTCAGGAAGCATCTGTGGACTTCTCCTCTGGAGGGACAAGCTGCAGCTTTCAACAACAAACAAATAAAAGCAGTCAAGAGAAAAATTCCACATTTGTCCCCTAAAGGAGTTACCTGCCATCCCCTCCTCCTCCTCCTCCTCCTCCTCCTCCTCCACATCACCAACAACAACTGGTCTGCTTACTTCTGTTTTGTAAGTGTACCCGTCAGTCTGGGCTGGGCTCAGCGTGTGAAACAACTCTCACAGGTAGGTGCTTTAAACTGTGTATGTATGTGTGTGTGTGTTTGTAGAAGAATGTGAACAATGTGTTCAGAAATAGACCTGTGAGGTGTACATACACACTGGGACGTTGAATTCGGCAGCTTTTTTAATAAGAAAAGAAAGTAGGCTGACTCTGTTATATGAGACATGATCAAAGACTTCGTGCAGAAACATCTGAATCGTTCAATCATTTTTTTCTCCACATATTAAAATGTAGAATTTTATAACAAAGAAGAAAGAAACAGGGGGGGAAAGTTAACCGGTGTTCTGTTAAGAAGTGCTACCTTGTCAAATAATGCTAACGTAGCGTGAAACGATAGCGATGCTATCCGTATCTCCTATGAAATAACATTATTTTAATTCACTAATCTCTCTGTATGCATTGTCTTGTCAGGGATTTTGGGCCACATGAACAAATGAAAATAAATTGTTATTAATAAGAACTCCTGTTCAGATGTTTTTTAGGCTCTCTATCAGTCCCTTTGAATCGTCCTAACTTTACGACCCCCCCCCCCCCCCTTGTGTATTATCAGAGTATGTGGAGCAAGTTCTGGTAAGACTTCAGGGGAAGCGTATCCCGACGGACAGTATTCTATCAAATGATGCTCCCAGTACAGTCACTTTCAAACACCACTACTTGCTGCAGTTACACGACACTGAAACTGGAAGCATGTTTTGATGCTGTGTAGTAAAACCTTTATTTAAGAATCCAGAGGAAGCTATTGGTGTACATCGATAGATGATCAAATAATGCTCCCTGGACCAACAGGGCCTTCACACACATTGTAACCTCAAGAGAACAGGACCTCACACACATCCACTAAACACCCCCCTCACCCCACTTCAATCAGAACAGAGGTGCAGAGCACTGAGGTGCAGAAGGGCTCGTCTTGGGAAAAGCCCGATCCCTGCTGTCAAAGCTGCCCTGAACAAAAGGCCTCGCTGAACAGGCCAGAGTGGGAACTTTTGATTGCTGTTTGACATTGTTTGTGTGTGTTTTGTGTTTGTTCTGTTCTTTTGAAAAGGAATTTCCCCATCGGGAAAATAAAGTCGAAAGTCTAAGTCAGTACTGCACAGGGCCGCATGGCAGCACATCTCGATGGGGAGCATGATCCGATAGAACACCGGCTCTGTCCAAAGCTTATTATACGTCATCGTTGTTTGTTAATACCAAAACACAAGTTTTAAAACAAAACGTTCAGTTCAACAGCGTCTAAAGCTTCTTTAGTCCTGTCAGTACTTTACATTTTGTAAAGTCTTGTTATGCTATTCATCCAACACAATGAAGTTCAGCTTCCAAATCCAGCAGACTGTCACACCCAGTGTCATATTTTACTTTAGAGCACAATAACACCGTCAACTGTTAATCATGCATCAACGTGACACTTGAACACCACCCATTAAAACCCAATCACAGCCTCGACAGAATCAACACGATGAAGCAGAGGCCTGTTTTCTTTTCTTTTAAGAACACAGTGTGACAGACAGTCTTACACACTGTATGATCACTGGAATAAAAACCTCATATGCTTTTAGTCCTGTACACTGTCGGTCTGTTGTGTGTCACTGTAAACATCCTGCTGCTTTCTCTTTAAACCAACAGATAGTCATACTGTCAAACAGCCCTTTATCATGTCCACAGATTAACACGCTGAACGTTTAGTGCTTGTGTCAACACAGTCACCGTGACTCCTTACACACTCAGGCTGTCCACAGCAAATAACTGGAGCCACATCCTGATGATGTGTCAGACAATCAGCTTTAATTAGAGCCCGACTGATTCATCGGTAAAGATAACAGAGATGGTTCACTTTTGGATGGTTGTTTTTAGTACCTGTGAACACGTCAGTGGGGAAGGTGTCAGACAAAGGCAGTTAAAGCACACTGCAGAAAACGCCTCTTTAACTTTTTCCACAGCAAAGACACAAATTGAGAAGAAAGGATGAAAGACAGAACAAGATCAGCAAAGACAGGTTGTGCAGCTTTGTCGCCAAATTTGAACACAAACGTTAAGTTCCTCGCAGCAGCTTTGACTGAATTGCTCGTGGAAACGTCTTGAATTATAAATCCATGTTTAACCTCGGGATGTGCGCGACTAGCCGACTAAGAGGTCAAACGGTGTCACCCTCGCTTGTCAACACAAGAATTACTAACAAATTATTAATATTTGCAGATGTTGGCCTGGTCCTTCCTCCTGTGGCTCTAATGCCGGGATGTAAACAAGCTCAGTGAATGGAGTGTAGCAACCTGTAGGAGCTGCACGTCTGACAGTATTTTGATCAGTGGAGATAAGAAGTTTAGTTGCATTTATTGGTAAATAAAAGCAAGAAATGATCCAATATTGGGCGCCTGGGACTTCTATTTTTGTTGCTGTGGTATTCAGACAGGTACCAATATTGGTGGAATTTTACTAGTATCATATCCAAGTTTGAATTTCTGGTATCATGACAAGCCTCGTAAATAAAGTTCTTCTTATAATCATTATTGACATCGCTCCACCTCCTCTCCGCCTGTTTAGGATGGATGCCAGAGAGGAGACGATGACCATCCTGAAAGGGATCTGGTTCAAGCTAAACGGTCTGTCGAACGCCAACCCCATAGAGCTGGGAGCTTTCTTCGTCCTCTTAACCTTTATCTGTGAGTCTCTTCCTACTATTAGCACTTATTTCTGTACGTGTGTGAGAGTGAGCTGGTCATCAAGCTGTTTTTTTGTGTGTGTGTTTTTTCCCCCAGTGGTTGTTCTGCTCATGGTGGGGCTGACCTGCGTGACCTGTGGCTGCTGCTGCTGCTGCTGTCGGAAGACAAACAAGAAAGGATCCAACGTTTGAGCAGAGCTATTTCCCTGCAGCTCTATTGAGCAATCCTGCACTCCTACTGAGAGTACCGAGAGTTATGGTCGATTAACTAGGAAATGTATATGTCAGATAATTCAGCGAGCGAACCGAGTAATTCAGGGCGTGTTCAGTGGCATCGGCGGGGCCCAGCCCTTGAACAACAAACAGAGAAGGATGTTCTGACTTGCTGCCAAACATACCGAATAAATCTGTCAGGGTTTTCAGGAGGATCTACATTCCTCATTGGAATCTTCTGCAGGTGCTCAACAGGGTGACAACATAGCCTCTGCCTGAGAAATAAAGAGGGCCAACCCAAAGTGTGACCTATAAACATGTGTAAAAAACTTGCTAGTTGCACACTGAGTATAAAGAGGGAAGCCAACTTGTTGTTTTATTTGTTTTTTAAATGTACTGTGTGTCTTTGAAATGCACAGAAATATGCACAAACTTGACATCAAGCCTTCAAGAGAGCTCAACGTTGCCCTCTGCTGGACAAAAACTGCAGCTTGATTTCCTTTGTGAAGCAAAGCATGCGTGAAACTGTTTATGTGAAAAAGGGTGATGGCATTATGTAATAATCTGGAACTTTAACTTGCTCTTTTAGTTTTATATGCAATAAAAAAACGACTGATATGCATTTGTGCACAGACTGAGTGTTTTACTCACGCTTCCTGCATACAGAACGACACCATGGCGTCAAAGTCTGTAATGGCTGTTTTGTCACTCTCCTTTTCCGTGCCTCGTTTCGCCTGTGGACAAGTTTGCAGAATGTTCACACACCTTGAAGTGTCACGAGTTTAAGCATCATCAGGAGCTCCTCGTATTTCATTTTTTTTCTAACCTGTCTGCGTCCGACTTCCTTGCGAATGAGAAAGTTGAGCTGCTCCTTATCTTTCGGTGAGTAGTAAATGCGACAGGAGGAGGGCAGCCCGTCTCGTCCAGCTCGCCCGGACTCTTGGTAATAACTGGCAAGGGACTTTGCCAGGTTCCAATGAGCGACAAACCTGCAGAAGAACACAAACATTCACTCATACAGACTGCAGACTTTTTTTTTTCTGTGGCCAATGAAGCAGCGTGATAAACAGAAGCGTCCTTTCTGACCTGACATTGGCCTTGTCTACTCCCATACCAAAGCTGATGGTGGCTACAATAACCGGCACTTTCCCCTGCATCCACTCATTCTGAGCTTCTGTGCGATCTGCCGTCTTCAAACCTACAACAAAAACACAATAACAAGCATCTGAGCAAAGATCTGGGTAGTTTCTTTACATATATAATCAGGCAAAATGATATAGAACTAGTCTCACCTGCATGATAAGGCTTGGACAACACTCCGAGCTTGGTCAGCTGGTGCGCCACGGTTTCACAGCCTTCTCTGGTCCGACAGTACACAATCCCACATCCCTGCTCAGACATATGACACACAGAAGGATCAAGAAGTCAGGCTCGAAATGAGGATTATTGGCTCGGGAAAATATGAGTACCAACTTAAAACTATTTCATTGTTCCAGCAGCAGCAGTGGGTTCATATCCGACCTCTGCCCGTTGCTGCATGTAACCCCCCCACACTCTCTGCTCCCAACATTTCCTGTCTCTCTTCAGCTCTCATGTCCAGATTACATCATGAAATCGTGTTGTTCAAAAGAAAAAAGGCCATAACTGTATCAGCATACAGGTTGGATTTAAAAAAAAAGTTGAAGTCTTTGAACACAAGATCCTTAAGACTCAGACTCCACCCACCTGTCCATTAGTGCTGTCATCCAGTGCCTTCTTAATAAAGGCATGAAGGTGAGCGTAGGGGTTGGGCAGCAGCTCCCTGAAGATCACATCATAGTACAAGTTACTACGGAAGACAGGTGTGACGAAAGACAGTGGTGATCGCAGCCTCAGGGACTTAATAATGTCCTCTAGTACATTCTTCGGCGCCGTGGCAGTCAGGGCCAAACAGGGAACCCCCGGCAAGCGGGCACGCAGCTCGCCCAGTTTGAGGTAGTCAGGCCTGAAATCGTGACCCCACTGGGAGACACAGTGAGCCTCGTCCACTGCCAGGTAAGACAGGAGGCCACGGGAACACAGGTCTGTAAGGCAGGGCTGGAAGGAGGGAGAGGCCACCATTTCTGGAGTGATATAGAGCAGCTTTAGCTTGGGGCTGCTGCTCCCTAAGTCAGCCAGGATGAGGCGACGCTCGCCCACAGGAAGCTTAGAGTTGATGGAGCAGGCGGGGATGTTCAGACTCTTCAGGCGGTCTACTTGGTCCTGTGGAGAAAAAAAAGGTTGTCAAAGTTTTCGATACACTGGTACAATCTCCGCAATTATCCATAGCATCGAAAAATATTAATCGTTTTTAAAAACAGATACGGATCTTTACGAACCAAAGGTCTGTTTAATTGGATCACGAGTAGATCTGAGTAGTAAAAACTTAAATTAAAAAATAAAGGAGTCAAAAGGACAGTGGATATAGTCAGAAATCAGGAAGAGAGAGAGAGTGGGAAATGACATGCAGGGAAAGGAGCCACATACAATACCATTGAGATTTATTGTGCAGCCTTGGTTCCTTTGGCATAGCACGCACCAGTCTAACAGCTTGTTACAGGTGAGTTTACTTCGGCAACGATTGTCTAAATGACGGTGTGTTTGGAGTGTTTTCAGTGGAGCAGTGGAATGACAGACTGACCTGAATGAGAGCGATTAGCGGGGATATAACCAGAGTAATTCCCTCAGCCAGCACAGCAGGCAGCTGGTAGCAGACAGACTTTCCTGCTCCAGTAGGCATGCACACGAACACATCCTTGTCACCTGCACGAAAACAATACAGGTCACCATTAACAATGTCATGTAGAGTATTCTTTGCCTGGAGAAGTTAAACTAATCCTCATATTTAGATGTCAAAGACGGCGTCTGTCTCTCCTGTTGCTATGCGCCACTTTACGTCTGCTAATTAGCCTAGCTTTAAATAAGCTATAACAGTAAAGTTAATAAAGTGTTCGCTGTCTTACCTCTGATAACCGCATTGACGACATCTTCCTGTGTCTTAGAGCGAAACTTCTCAAACCCAAAGTGTCTTTTCAAAGCTTGTGTTAAACTTGTTGTCATCGTCTATCTCTTCGTAAGGAAACCAGGTAAACCTCTCTCCGCTCTGTCGTCGCACGTCGATGTCGTCATTACGTTCGTGACCAAACACAAGACAAATGGTTTCATTTTCTAGATTCTCGAGAAAAGTATAATTAACATCACACTATAGAAGAGTTAACCGGGCAAACGGTCCGTTATCTCCTCACTCACTCACTCACTCACTCTCCCATAGGCAAACACCGCTTTTCTCCTACACATCCACAATAATTAATTAAATAATTACAATTAAAAGAGTGTTTATTTTGTTTTACTTTAAGTTAACCCAGTGACCTATCAGACAGTTTTGGAAGAGGAATAGGGCCACTGAAAACAAAAGTTTGGGTTCTGACTTTTTTTTTTTTTAATTTGACTTTTTTCTCAGAATTCTGACTTTTTGAATTCTGACTTTTTGAATTCTGACTTTTTGAATTCTGACATTAATCTCAGAATCTAATTGTCAGAATTCTAGAAAAGAAAGTCAGAACCCCAAAAACGTTTTTCAGTGGCCCTAATCCTCTTGTGTATATTTTGATCTAGGCTTATGTTTAAAGGTTTGACATGTGTTTCTTTATAAATAGAAATAGTGAAGTTGATGCCTATGTATGTATGTATTTCTTTCCAAAACAAAAATGACATGAAATGTTTCATTTGTATTATTTCAATATCTAATATTATTCTAAAATGTGGAAAATAGTAAAAATAAAGAAAAACCCTTCTATTAGTAGGTGTGCCCTAGATACAGCTTACAGAAGCTATATTATAGTCTGCTGTATTATTGATAATACTGTTACTGTTTTGTGTCCAAACTTTTGACTGGTAGTGTGTATATAAAGGAACAAAAAGAGATTATGTGTAGTTCTCAGGAACTGCTTTTATTCAAAAATGTGGTTTACAAAAACATGAAATGGTTATATGATCACAGGATATCAATCATGAGTATAACTCCACCTTCGCTGAGCTCACACATTTAAGCACTAAGAGTCTAGTTATTAAAGTTCCCTTTGGAAAGACAATTTAACTATATTGATTTTTCCTACAGATAACAGTTTAGTCCCCATATAAAGATGGGCATCCTCAGTTGAGATCCACAGACTGTCCCAGGTCTTTCTCGGAGCTACACCAAAATGATCAAAATGAGTAAAAAGCTCTTTCTGTCTCATGCAGTGGTGTTTATGCCTCTGAGCAGAGAATGAAGGTGTTACAGTGAGTTTCAGAACCCACCCACGATTTCTTCTGCTTGTACTTTCAATGATGTGCATGTGTGTGTGTGATTACGTTTCAATACATATTCATGAGCATGTGCAGACAGACTCACACCAGTCTCCCTGCACCTGACGTAAGAGTCTTTGTCCTTCTTGGGTAAAAAAAGAGCCTAGAGTTTATTGATTTAAGGGCTGATGGCCATGTTGACACTAACAGCTCTCCCTCCTTTCTAAGGAGAAGATGCTGCATGATGAGCCTCTGCAGTTCTCATAACAGTGTTTAGTGATGTCCATTGTCCATTTGAATGTTTGTTTTGATGTCCACACCAGAACGTCCTCAGACATCTCTTAATAAGTAATAGTAATTAAGTCATATTAAAAAGTATTCCGCAATATCAATCATCTGTTATTCCACACATCATTTGCTTTTTCAAAGGTGAATAATACCTTGGTGGTTCCCAAAGTGGGGGTCGGGAAACCCTGGGGGGGACACTGAGGGGGATTGCGAGATGCCCTCCAAAAACAAATACAATTTGAAAATGAACCTGGCTCAGCAAAGGGTTCATAAAAATACATCATTACCAACAATAAAAGTGGATCAAAAAGTTGGTTTATGTCATAAGAATTACATATACAGTATAAATACATTCATCAAGTATTCATTTGAATAATGTTTGATCTCGAACAGTAAGCTTTGCGCAAAGTGCAATTATCATTTATTACTTGGATCACATTAAATTGATATCAAATCTTAGTGCTCAATTTGCGAGAAAAAAGGGGAACTCATCTCTGAAGACTAGCCTACTGTATCACACATCTTCTCCCTCCTTTTTCCATGTTTTCATTCACTTCATCAGGGGGAATTTCCATTTCGGTTTGTTTTTGTTCCTTCATCTCCATTTCCGTCTTCATCTCACTCTCCAGCTCCGGATGAAATGACGTTTCCAGGATAGCTTTGTTTTCCTCGTATTTGTGCAGACCTTCGCTCAGGGAGTCATGGATCTTCTTCCAGGCGTCGATCTCTGAGCGCCAAAGTGCCGCTCTGGCTCTGAAGAACTGCGAGGCCTCGGTCTCGCTGCCTTTGGAGAGACTGATGCTGTCTTTACAGATGAAGAAGACATCCATGCCGAGAAAAAAAGCATTGAGCCCGATGAGACCGGCTCTGGCAGACTTGGAGAGGGCAAGAGGCCCTTTGAGTGCTGCCTGTCCGATTTCTGGGATGTCTGCAGCCACCCTGGGCACGTTACGTAAAGCTTTACCTTCATTAGCTGCCACCTTAGCAGCGCTTGCAACCAGCTCCTCACTTTTTAACAATTTAACAGCAGAGGCAGTATCAACAAGTCCATCAATACCTCTTACAATGAAACCGGCTTTGCCAAGCACCCTGCCTAATCCCACAGCTACATCTTTCTCAGTTGCTTTTATTTTGGCGACAGTTTGAGCGTTGACTTCCTCCAGACAATCCTGGAGACTCTTCAAATCCTCCATGAACCTCTTGAAGACCTCAGCAGCTTTCTTTTGTTGTGTACTGTTTACTCCGATCTCTGTTGCCGTAGTGACAATGCCATTGACCCCGCTGGTGACACTAAGCCCTACCCCGGTCACGGTAAGACCCAGAGACACTCCAGCTGTTACAGGAATCAATGCTATACCAATGATGGAAAGCACGCCTCCAATCGCCCCCACTGAGCTGCCCACCACACTGGAGATCTTTGCGCCCTTATTCATGGAGTCGAGCTGAACAGCAACCTCCTCCAGTTCGTTTAGAGACTGCAGCATGTGAGGTAGACGATCGTTGAACTCGTCGAGGAAGCCAGAGCAGTCATGAAACAAGAACACCAAACAGAAGTGCTGGTTCATCCTGATGAAGAGGAAACGAGGAAATGGATAAAAAGATATTTAAAAGAATAAATTACAACTTTAACTTTAAGGTTAAGACCACCTCTCCGCAGTGCTCGAGAGGTGGCATGGCACCAGCTACCTACCAGCTAGCTACCAGTATATTTTGGTCCGCATCGGGATTGAGATTTTTTGTCTAGAAACACTTGGGCATGTACAAGACGAGATCAGTAAGGATGTACGATGTATGAAGCTTTAAGTTGCTGTTAAATCACTTAAACCAAAGTTTAACCAAAGTTTAACCAAAGTGATGCTTTTAGCTTGATGCTTACAGGCTAGCAAAGACGATGCTAACATGCAGATTCTAGGAAGAAAATTTCACAGTCATCATCTCAGTTAAGCGTGTTACCATGCTAATATTTGCTCATTTGACACAAAGTACAGAGGAAGATGGGATTGTCATAAATCAACAAATATGCTAAAAATGAGCACAGCTCTGGTTTTCTTTTAGCCAACATCTGTGTAAAAAAGTGATATTCCATTAAGATGAGATATTCCACGAGATAAGAGAAACTGATTAAGCTGAAGGTGGTGCTTGAAGAAAACAAATAAGTATGGATCCATCCATCCAACCAGCCATCATCTATACCGCTAAGGCCGTTCTGGCATGCAGGGGGCAACAGCGTTGAAAAGTTGTTAAAGGATGAAGCCTGATATGAGGTGAAACTAACAACAGTGAATAAATACATTAATCCTGCATTTGACCTTCCAGCCCTGATTGTATTACTTAAATGACCAAATTGCATACATGTGGAACAATGCTGCTAACCTGATGTCATCCAGCTGATTGATGTGATAGAGCATCCTCTCTATGTCGTCTTCTGATAAATCCAAATCCAGGTCTACTGCAGATTTCCTAATCATGTTCAGGGTGAAGTCACTGAAAGAGCTTTTAAAGACACAGTTATATTAAATCACTGAAACAGACTTCTATTTAGAAAAAATAAGATTTTCTTTTAAGAGATGACAGTTTACATCTTCTCTAACATCCCACAGATCCTCTGGGTGGTCTGGATGTATTTGTCCAGCTGATACGCCAGCACTTCCACATTCTGCAGTTTGGGCTGGAAGAAGACCCTTGCATCTCTTTTAAACTCAAGGAGCAGAGGGCAGACTAGCCATGCAGTAGCGATGACAACCTTAACATGATCGAGGCTGAACCCCTCTGGCAGGTGTAACACCACCTGCCTCCCCTCCATGAACACATGAAGTGAGGTGACTGCCAGCTTCTCTACCGCATCCAGGAAACAGTGGAGCTTCTCCAGTTCCATCAGAGTGTCCTTCAGCACAGCAGCCAGCTCCTTCTCCAGCTCTTCAAGCCTGCTCTTTGCGGTCCCCTGTGTCACCTTGCTCTTCATATACTCAAGAAAGGCTTCTCCTTTATTCTCTGACTGGCTAACATGGCTGATGTTTAGGTCGATGCCATCAGCCCTCTTCTTGATGTCCATCATCATGTTAAACTCTGACTCCCTCCCAAGCATCCATTCTTGGAACCTCTCACAGAATCTTCTCACTGTGTCGATGTGGATGAGGGTGTCTGCAGTGTAGCGCAACAAGGCCTTCTGGAGCTCCTTTCTGTATTAAAATGAAAGGAAACCCATCAACCTACTGTAGTCTATTTTTTTTCTGATATCACTGGTACATAAAAACCTGGGCACACACTAGTTCAGGGTCTTTGCATCGTTTTTAATTGCAGGTGCACAATATGACCACCAGATGTCACCAAAGCACACAAAACGTAACAGTGACACAACTGTTCACGATATGAGTTTAAAGGTGCACTATGTAGATTTGTTGGTGAAATTTGAAAGTTGGAGAAGTGAAACAATACTATGCTTTATTTTCTGAACTAAATACAGAAACTTTATTCAAAGAAAAAAATGGGTCAGTGAACACTGATTGGAGCTAAAAAGCTACAAGAAGAGTTACGGTTTCACTGTTGCGGGCCCCCACCATAACTTCTCGTGCAGCATATTATCTTCAAACAGTGTTACAGGGACCAAATTTTCCTCTGAGGACAGTTTGTGTATAGAGTTATGCACATATACCACAGAATATGTACACTTCTCCAACTTTCACATTTCTCTACCAAAACTACATAGTGCACCTTTAATGAGCTCAAAGTCTCAGAAGATCTTATTTCTGCCATGATAAGGTAACCTTTGAGATATTATAAATCTATCAGTTAATAAATCAGATATAAACCCTGATTAAAGGTTAATTACATTAAGTTACATTAAAAGCTGAAATGTAGGCCATGGTCTTCCACTGCTTGTCGTCATGAAAAGTAGCCTACAACATTAATTACGACCTTTAAGTCAGTGTGAAAAACAAACTCAAAAGTATTACGTACTGTAGGCTATGTATGACCGTGTTATTTAGTCTGACCGACTTCATAACACGTTTTAACCAAACTAATTACGTATTCAAAAGAAACACCAAAAATAAAACACTTGAAGGCAACTTGTTGTACATCAACTTACAGTTTCCTGTTACGCTTGCGAAGGCACGTATTCATAATTTCCTGTGCAACAGTAGCCTATATCTAAAAGATGCAGGGTTCCTTACATTGAAGCAGACATACTGCAGCTTCTCCTCTCGGTGTATATGCTGCTGTCTTCGGTAAGTTTACTGGTGTCTCGTCGTATTATCTGCGAGGCTAAAATGAAAATAGATCAACATTGGAAATGTGCTAGAGATCATACTTTTAATTAAAATCTCTGTAGAAATATCTTCATTAAAAAAAACTTCACCTGACGCCCCTGTGTTTGGTTTCGTTTTCCTCTCTCCACATCACGAAGTGAACGAAGTGGAGTCACACACACACACACACACACACACACACACACACACGCACACACACACACACACACACACACACACGCACACACACACACACACACACACACACACACACACACACACACAGCCTACATAACTGAGTCTTAAGCTCGATGGTCCAGTAAGTTCAGTTTTATCTGGCAGGTGAAACATTTGCGCAACCATGGTTATTGTGGCTTTTTGTCAAAGGTATTATTATAAAAATGTTCACGTTTAACAAAGGCCCCTGGTGCAGGTTCCAGTTGGTACGTACACAGGCAATAAGAAGTTCAATGTCCGGTCATGAATCACTTTTCTTCATTTAAATTCAAGATTATGCAAAACGGACAAACATTTTGTGCTGCATCTCATTCACCTGATAAACAACCTGTGTCCCTGCCACACCTGCCACATTTAAATGGTTTCCCTCAGTCTAAGTGCTTGGCAAGGTGCCCACTTCCCCTGGTTGCATTATTTGACCCTATGATCCAACATTCCTCCACATGTTCAGGTTCCATATATATATAAAGGAAGAAAAAAGAGATTATGTGTAGTTCTCAGGAACTGCTTTTATTCAAAAATGTGGTTTACAAAAACATGAAATGGTTATATGATCACAGGATATCAATCATGAGTATAACTCCACCTTTGCTGAGCTCACACATTTAAGTACTAAGAGTCTAGTTATTAAAGTTCCCTTTGGAAAGACAATTTAACCGTATTGAGAAATAACTACAGATAACAGTTTAGTCCCCATATAAAGATGGGCATCCTCAGCTGAGATCCACAGACTGTCCCAGGTCTTTCTCAGAGCTACACCAAAATGATCAAAATGAGTAAAAAGCTCTTTCTGTCTCATGCAGTGGTATTTATTCCTCTGAGCAGAGAATGAAGGCGTTACAGTGGGTTTCAAAACCCACCCACGATTTCTTCTGCTTGTACTTTCAATGATTAGCATGTGTGTGTGTGTGTGTGTGTGTGTGTGTGTGTGTGTGTGTGTGTGTGTGTGTGTGTGTGTGTGTGTGTGTGTGATTACGTTTCAATACATATTCATGAGCATGTGCAGACAGACTCACACCAGTCTCCCTGCACCTGACGTAAGAGTCTTTCTCCTTTCCTTCTTGGGTAAAAAAAGAGCCTAGAGTCAATTCTGTTTAGACCAAGCGGCCACTTGAGGCTGGCTCCAGGAACACGGGAAGTCACATACACACGACTGGCAAAAAAGCAGTTTTTACAGTTCAAATAAACTTGTATATAGCCTGGTAAAAAAAAAAAAAATAGGTCTGATTAGTTATTGTCATCACTGGCACACACTGTACGGGGGTGATTTTTTTAAAAACGGCTTCGTTTTGATTTTGAAAACGTTACGTGTTATCCATAGTTAGGCGTGTAGTTGACATGATTGACAGGTGGACTCACTCGATGTTACGGTTCGGCAAGAGGCTTAAAACCCGCTTCGGCTCTAATCCTGTCGTTAGGTTGACTGAAAGTTAGGCTGAGACAGCATTTCCAGCATGGCGGCTGCTGCCGATGAGCCTCCGGAGCCTCCTGCAGTAACAGATGGCTGATGTCAATCAGGCTTCTTCCGTTAATATTTACAGTCTATGGTTTAGATTTACGAGCTGATGGCCATGTTGACACTAACAGCTCTCCCTCCTTTCCAAGGAGAAGATGCTGCATGATGGGCCTTAGTTCTCATAACAGTGTTTAGTGATGTCCATTTGAATGTTTTTTGATGTTCTCCACCACCAGAATGTCGTTTTAATGATGTTTGATTTTGAACAGTAAGCTTTAAGGAAAGTGCAATTATCATTTATTTGTTGGATCACATTAAATTGATAACAAATCAGAGTGCTCAAGTTGCTAAAAAAAAGATAAAGGCCAATCATCTCTGAAGACTAGCCTACTGTATTACACAACTTTTTTCTTCTTTTTCCATGTTTTCATTCACTTCATCAGGGGGAATTTCCATTTTGGTTTGTTTTTGTTTCATCATCTCCATCTCCATCTTCATCTCCGTCTTCATCTCAATCTCCAGCTCCGGATGAAATGGCGTTTCCAGGATAGCTTTGTTTTTCTCTGATTTGTGCAGACCTTCGCTCAGGGAGTCATGGATCTTCTCCCAGGCGTCGATCTCTGAGCGCCAGAGTGCCGCTCTGGCTCTGATGAACTGCGAGACCTCGGTCTCGCTGCCTTTCGACAGACTGATGCTGTCTTTACAGATGAAGAAGACATCCATGCCGAGAAAAAAAGCATTGAGCCCGATGAGACCGGCTCTGGCAGACTTGGAGAGGGCAAGAGGCCCTTTGAGTGCTGCCTGTCCGATATCTGGGATGTCTGCAGCCACCCTGGGCACGTTACGTAAAGCTTTACCTTCCTCAGCTGCCACCTTAGGAGCGCTTGCAACCAGCTCCTCACTTTTTAACAATTTAAAAGCAGAGGCAGTATCAACAAGTCCATCAATACCTCTTACAATGAAACCAGCTTTGCCAAGCACCCTGCCTACTCCCACAGCTACATCAATCTGACCTGATTCCATTCTAGCGACAGTTTGAGCGGTGACTTCCTCCAGACAATCCTGAAGACTCTGCAAATCCTCCATGAACCTCTTGAAGACCTCAGCAGCTTTCTTTTGTTGTGTACTGTTTACTCCAATCTCTGTCGCCGTAGTGACAACGCCGTTGACCCCGCTGGTGACACTAAGCCCTATCCCGGTCATGGTAAGACCCAGAGACACTCCAGCTGTTACAGGAATCAATGCTATACCAATGATGGAAAGCACGCCTCCAATCGCCCCCACTGAGCTGCCCACCACACTGGAGATCTTTGCGCCCTTATTCATGGAGTCGAGCTGAACAGCAACCTCCTCCAGTTCGTTTAGAGACTGCAGCATGCGAGGTAGACGATCGCTGAACTCGTCGAGGAAGCCAGAGCAGTCATGAAACAAGAACACCAAACAGAAGTGCTGGTTCATCCTGATGAAGAGGAAAAGAGGAAATGAATAAAACTGAATATGCGACATTTTACACATGAATATAGCCGAAATCAAGTATATCCTCTGAAAATAACTCTCTGAGTCATGACTGTCTACAATGAGTGTGACACCCGAGTCCCGCTGTCTGTGATGTCGTCTGAGCCGTATCTACACCGTGTTTACATGGACAGGACGGCCGGCTCGACTTGTTTTGGTTTCATGCTGGTGCTCAAGGGCGACATCTACTGGATCAAAACGTGGCATATTATCCCTTAAACTAAATAAATTACAACTTTAACTGAGGTCCTAACTCCTTGAACTCTTTAAAGCTCATGTGAAGAGTTTTTAGTCTGTTACTCAACAGACTGAAATTAATACTGACGCATCTAAATTACCCAAAAAAGCAAACGACACCATCAGCAGCAAGATTCACTATTACGATATAGTTATTTATAATGCCTCTTATCACTACCACTGAGTAGGTGTCAGAAGTAGCACACAGATAAAACACATTCACAGTGAATATTACTGTAAATTCATTGTGACGCAGCACGTTGAGATTTTTCATCCAGAAACCCTTGGGCATGTACAGGACGAGATCAGTAAGGATGTAAGATGTTCCTGCAAACACATTTCCCCTTGTGGGACCATAAAGAATCTGAATCTGAAAACCCCTTACAGCCTTGATGCTCATATGAAAATGTGTGAGACTCATGTTAGTTTTTATGAACACAGGTTTGTCTCTTAATAAGCTGTATGTTAGTCAAATCTTTTGAATATGTAACGCTGGCTACAATTATATATAAGGGTGGGACAAAATATCAATACATCCTGACGCATATGATACAATTATCAAACTGAAGGGGCCAAATGTGGATATTGAATTTTTTTTCATTAAGGAGCTTTAAATAAATACAACTTCATGACTCATCCGTTGGCATTCATGGCATAAATAAGGGTAACATGATTGTATTACTTAAATGATCAAATTGCATACATGTGGAACGATGCTGCTAACCTGATGTCATCCAGCTGATTGATGTGATAGAGCATCCTCTCTATGTCGTCTTCTGATAAATCCAAATCCAGGTCTACTGCAGATTTCTTAATCATGGTCAGGGTGAAGTCACTGAAAGAGCTTTTAAAGACACAGTTATATTAAATCACTGAAACAGACTTCTATTTAGAAAAGTTAAGATTTTCATAACAGTTTACCTCTTCTCTAACATCCCACAGATCATCTGGGTGGTCTGGATGTATTTGTCCAGCTGATACGCCAGCACTTCCACATTCTGCAGTTTGGGCTGGAAGAAGGCCCTTGCATCTCTTTTAAACTCAATGAGCAGAGGGCAGATCAGCCGTGAAGCAGCGATGACAACCTGAACATGATCGAGGCTGACCCCCTCTGGCAGGTGTAACACCACCCGCCTCCCCTCCATGAACACATACAGTGAGGTGACTGCCAGCTTCTCTACCGCATCCAGGAAACAGTGGAGCTTCTCCAGTTCCATCAGAGTGTCCTTCAGCACAGCAGCCAGCTCCTTCTCCAGCTCTTCAAGCCTGCTCTTTGCGGTCACCTGTGTCACCTTGCTCTTCATATACTCAAGAAAGGCTTCTCCTTTATTCTCTGACTGGCTAACATGGCTGATGTTTAGGTCGATGCCATCAGCCCTGTCCTTGATGTCCATCATCATGTTTAACTCTGACTCCCTCCCAAGCATCCATTTAGGGACCCTGTCACAGAATCTTCTCACTGTGTCGATGTGGATGAGGGTGTCTGCAGTGTAGCGCAACAAGGCCTTCTGGAGCTCCTTTCTGTATTAAAATAAAATAAAACCCATCAACCTAGTGCAAAAACCTGGACACGTGATAAGTTAGGGTCTTTGTTTCGGGTTTTAACTGAAGTTGCACAATGTGTCCACCAGATGTCGCCAAAGCACATAACATATTACAGTGACAAAACTGTTCTTGCTGTGAGTTTAATGAGTTCAAAGTTTCAGAAGACCTTATTTCTGTCCTAATAAGGCAGCATTTGGGATATTATAAAGCTATCACCTGATTAAATTAAATCAGAAATAAAACCAGGTTAATTACATTAAGTTACATTAAAAGCTGAAATGTAGGCCATGGTCTTCCACTGTTTGTCGTCATGAAAAGTAGCCTACAACTTTAATTACGACCTTTAAGTCAGTGTGAAAGGCAAACTCAAAAGTATTACGTACTGTAGGCTAGATGTATGACCGTGTTATTTAGTCTGACCGACTTCATAACATGTTTTAACCAAACTGATGGCGTATTCAACATTTAAAGAAACACACACACAAATAAAACACTTGAAGGCAACTTGTTGTACATCAACTTACAGTTTTCTGTTGTGCTTGCGATGGCACGTATTCATAATTTCCTGTGCAACAGTAGCCTATATCTAAAAGATGCAGAGTTCCTTACCTTGAGGCAGACATACTGCAGCTTCTCCTCTCGGTGTTTATGCTGCTGTCTTCGGGAAGTTTACTGATGTCTCGTCGTATTATCTGCGAGGCTAAAAGGAAAATAGATCAATATTGGAAATGTGCTAGAGATCATTCTTTTTAAAAGCTCTGTAGAAATATCTTCCTTAAAAACTTTACCTGACGCCCCTGTGTTTGGTTTCGTTTTCCTCTCTCCACGTCACGAAGTGGAGTCACACCCACATAGCCTTCATAACTGAGTCTTTGTTCAAAAGTCGATGGTCTAGTAAGTTCAGTTTTATGTGGCATGGTTATAAATTTGCGCAACCATCGTGTTAAAGTCCAGGAAGCAGCAAACTCTTACCCTGTTTATTACACTGTCACCTGAAAATTATTATTGTTTCATTCTTTTTTTAAATCAATAAAGTTTTAACAAGGTGTAGTCTGTTATCATGGCAACACCTGAGGGTCAATACCTGAGCCCGTCATCACCATACAGTAATATTTGAATGATACTCCAGTTACTAGTGAAGAGTGAAGATTTCTGCTCAGCTGTCAGAGAGGAGCAGGGATGGAGGCAACTGGAGGAACAGCTTCATGAAAGCTGCCCTACATGAAATTCCAATACAGTCACAGTTCAGATTATGCAAAAAAACAACAACTCAACACCACCACTCTGACTTTTAGCTTGTTCACTCTAATCGGCGATCAACTTCCCTTTTATTTGTACAGCCAAGCCTTGTTTACAGAGCCTCTTCCTGATGCTGCTTTTAAAGACCGTTGAAAAGTAGGCGATATTTGAGAACTCTGACACAAACTCCAACAAACAAAAAAACAACATACTAAGAAGACAATGGTTCTTTTATCCTGATAAAAAAGACACAAGATGAATATATCTCACCTGTATTGCACTGCCTTCTACTGTTTCCATGTTTGGTTTGGAACAAAAACATGTGCACAATTGTGTTCTCGCGAGATTTACGGCTTTGTCACCTGCTCGTAACGGGAACGCGGTCAACCCAGGTGTGACGTCATTCCCAGCGCGGACATCCGAGGTAAATGCAACGCACCATTAGCCTACGCTCAAGCTAGCTCAAAGTCCTGCTATAACCAACAGTAGGCTACGAGAAAAACAATGGAAGTTTTTTGAACAATTCCAATGACACTGAGCACTTTACAGAATCTATTAGGTAAACAATCTTTTGAGAAAAACATTTAGTTTTTGGGAGCTTGCTTAACTCAACATAGACCTAATCCAGCACAAAGCCTAAACTCCTGTCAAAAGGTAGATTTAATTTCCACACTTTTGTTGTGTACATATTAAGCAAACAACATAGTGTGTTTGAGTCAGCTTTAAACGTGTGTTTAGATTAAGTTATCTTTGGACAAAGCTAAGCTAGCCCTCTCCCTGTGTTCACAGTGTTAGGCTGTGATAGGTTAACAGGCTGCTGGCTTTAGCCTCATAGGCCTTTCTAACAGACACAGCTAAGTATCAACATTCTCCTTTAAATTCTACTAGATAGTAAGTGAGAGTATTTATTATTAATATATTTTAAAGTGCTGTAGTTTTCTCTGTCAGCTCAGTACACAGGACAGCCCCTGTTGTGTCACCACTTTACACTCACTCACAAACTCCCACTTGGACTTGCATAAAGACTCCATTCATCTCAGCTGATACCCATGTGACCAACAAGACCATTGTTGCATTCATGTGGTGTCGGACATATCAGATAAAACAGTTACAGAGTTGTAAAATACACATGAACGCCTGCATATTCGTCATCAACATGGCGGTTCTGTTAATGTTAAGATACTTTTGATAAATTCATGTTTTACACATCAGCTTCTTGCTCAAACATAACTTGTAACAGTGACGTTTCACACATCTTCATCGTAGCATCCACGCTGTTTGTGTTGTTGTTACAACATTCAGACTTTCTTAACTGAACTCACGTGAACACACTGAAATCAGAAAGACGACTTCCCCACTGGGAAACTGGGACCATCTGAGGAGCACCTGAATGCAGCATACGTCTTTTTAAAAACAGGAATAACCCTTTCTTTTTTGTACTTATGTTAAATGTCTGTGAAGGTTATCAATCGATCTTTATTTGTATAGCGCCAATTCATAACAAATGTTATCTTAAGACACTTTACAAAAGAGCAGGTAAAAGACCTTACTCTTTGCTATAGTATCTACAAAGACTCAACATTAATCCATCACTAAGCAACATTTAGCAAAGTTACAGTGGTGAGAACAAACGTCCTTTAGGAGTCAGAAATCTCACGTCACGTCAAACAACCATCTGCTGAACAGTTTCAGTCATCAGGTCATGGTAGTTCCATTTGAACGGCTTTAATCTACATCAACGCCTCCTTATGTCAGAGTGGATTCACTGAAAAGTATTGTCTTAGCTTTAGCCCCCAAATAATTGTACTTAATTAAAAGTGCAATTCCCTGTTAAAGGGGACATATTATGAAAATCCACTTTTACAGTGTTTTTGAACATATATTTGGGTAACCTGAGTGTCTATAGACCCACAAAATGTAAAAATAAATCCATCCAGTCCTTTGTTTGTGGTCTGCATAAGTCTTACCAAACAGAGAAAAATGCTCCGTTTCAATTTTTCTCAGTTTGTGACATCACAAGCTGGATTCTGGTAAAAAAAAATACCCTCCTCTCCCCTGGTTTCTCTACCCATGGACTCCACCCCCAGCCTAGAGCAAAACTTTTGCACAGGTCTGCCATTTTTATTCTTGCTACAGAGTAGTGATGTCTACTGGGAAAACTCAGGCGGGGAGCTCATTGCATTTAAAGAGACACACACACCAAAACGGAGCGTTCTGAGAGAGCAGGTTTATACAGGGTCACAAACTTCCTCTGGTGCTTGATTCATGTTATATTTTGACCAAAGCACAGAACAGATGTTTCATTTAGACCACAGGGGACTGTTTGAAAAGGTGGAAAAGGGGGATAATATGTCCTCTTTAAATGTAGTCGTGGAGAAAAATTGCATTTCATTGAAGCAGTCAATTCAAAAGTTAAATAATCTTCTTATTTTTCTCCCCTGATGATCGAATGATTTTACTGAAACTCTATTAATCTTGTTTGGTGTAATCAGCAGCCATAGCTCATGCTGACTAGTATTAGTGTTTTACTCAAGTATGTTCCTCACATGTCATTTTCTACTTCTAAAGCCTGATTTATACTTGTGTGTTGAATCTACGCAGTCATGAACACTATTGTGCGTTGGTGTGTAGTCGTAGCTCTATAATGCTCCACCTACAAACACTAGTTGGAGGTGCGATTACTATGCTAGTTATACCGCCATTGTCCGGTTCCGCCACTTTCTCAGTTTGTTTGTGTACAGGAGACCTTGGTGACTGAAACTGAGCGCATTACGTGGAGTTGGAGCTGATAAATAGCGTTCTAGCGTCGTTCCTTCTGCAGAATTTTTAAAATAATTTTTCAGTATACTGGATTGTTGTAATTGCAGGAAATAAAATGGACCAATCACAAGGCTCTTGGTCTGCATGGTTTCGATGCGTAGTTATATTTTTGAGGAGGTGCACGCCAGACTGTAAGTATCAGCATATGCTTCGGTGTATTGGACACGGAAGTATAAATCAGGCTTGATCTTAAATGATTCAGAGGTAACTCTTGTACTTTTTTACTGCACCTTTGTCTGGCCTTTAGCAGCATGGTGCTGGGTATGGACTGGGTTAGTGTGTGTGTGTGTGTGTGTGTATGTGTGTGGGGGGTGGGGGGGTGGTGGGGCATGTCAAAACACTCACTCAGCTGCACTCAGATCAGTGCAGACAGTCGGGGATCAGGGTGGAAAGGCTGCTGACATGGCAGTGTACTCACACGCAAGACAACAGCATAACATCATCAGAACACACAGCAGAACATGCAACAGGACACACAGCGACAAAACGGAAAACTAAAGAAAGTGACTCGGGAAAACATGATAGAACACACAGCAGATTACATGCTAACTACTTAAACAAACAGCAGATAACAATGACACGACAGAGAGTGATTGAACACACTGCAGATTATGCAAACTTGCGAGTAGCTTCTTTCTGTGCATGGAGCTCGCAGGTTATAAACGTCATCAGCCCCGCCCACTTGCTCGTGGTGAATTTGTCTGAATATTGATTGCCGCGGTCACACATAGGTTTACCACGACTTCTTGCAGAAATTCTACTAGAGGCTGGCCGGAAAAAGTCTGGGTAAAAAAATTCAGCTGTTTGTGTTCGCACATGCAGCTCTTCCTGAAAATGTCAGGACATTTTCAGGAGTTTTGTGCGTGTGTGATGAAGCATAAGCAAAATAACAGAGCATACTGCCTCACACAAAACTTTGCAGAACAAAGGCAGAAAGTAGAATTGAAAGACAGATGGTTCGACTCTAAGAATATTGCAAGCACAAAATAGTTCCTCGCTTAAAACTTAAAGCATAAACAGTTTCTGTGTTGGAGAAAAACACCAAATCCAGCCCTTCTAACTACTCCGTTTTTGATCTAATTTGCCTTCCTGGAGGGGAGAAACGTTTTAACCCTGTTGACCTGAGGACCCATGGGTGCACCCTCATCCAGAGACTTCCTTTAATCAGGTTTAATTACTGAGGATAAAAATGTTCAAAGTGCAACCACCTTTAATAGTGCCTCCCTTCTTTCCCCATCCCTCTCCCTTCTTATACTCCAGAGGACAATTTACTGGAATCTCTCCCTAAGCCAAAAGCTCTAGTGGCGCTCTAACAAGGCCTCAATTAGGACCGGATTTGCTGCTTTCTCAGCTAATGTCAGATTGGCATAAAGAGTCCACGTGGGACCAAGGTGGATGCTGTCCTGGGACCTGATTTCTGCCTGTCAGGAATAATTTTGTAATGAAATTGAAGGATGTCCCAAATCCTGGCAGGGATGGAATATCAGGGGAGGTATTTTGTCACAACTTCTCATTAATACTGCGCTTCTTTTTGACCCCTTACAGTTTCAGTTTGCTCAGCCAGGGATTCTGAAACACAGTTTTTTTTGTTTTTTTGACCAACTTCTTGAAGGTAGCTAAGCAAATGGGTAGCTGCTACTTGTGGATTTCTTGTTGTATCTTGTCTAATTTAAACTGAGATGATCATCAAGACGTTTGGTTTGGATTTCACTAATGTGTGACCAGGCAGTGTCTTTCCTCCACCACTACATGCTGTATGTTTATAACTGCTGCAGTCAGCACAACAACAGTTACATTTTACAGTTTGCTGATGTTGTATTTGTTCTCCTCAACATTGAGGATTTATTGCCATGTTTCTGTTCTTTAAACGTGCAATTTGACCTTGTATTTGGACAACTACCTTTGTGCGCCAATCAAGGACATAGGAGTACTTCTATAGGAATCAGCCATCATCCTCTTTTACCTAAACCATTTTTATAAAGGGACAAGTGGTATGCTTTTTAGAAAACTACAAAAACCTCTGGATTTAAATTCTTACACAGCAACAAGGCCAAAACAATCACTGGTCTGGGCAGCAATATTCAGTAGTAAGTATGTCTGTTCCAGCGTTTAGGTGCACCAGAAAACACAAAAAAAAACTACTTCCTAGGTTTGACAAACAAACTTCAAATTTCTAAAATTAAACGTGTTAGTTAAGGACCCAGCTTGAGACATAAGTCTTGTGTTTGCTGTGTCCATCCATCCCAACATCTGGCCTCGCTAGTTTTCTTAAGTAATTATATTAGGGCCAGACCAATATGGGATTTTTTTGGCCCGTATTGATATTGGGGACAGAAAATCTGATACTGATATATCGGCCGATATCTTTGCTCGATCTGTACAGTTAGAGATATACACATTTATTGGATTAATCCCTCAAATGCAGTTATCAAACACTTGTGGAAATAGATATATAACTTAGACAAGTTGCTCACTCAACTGGAAAGTAACTGTGCATGTACGTGCGTCACCGCTTGACACTCTGAAGGGTGATAACGCTTGTTGTAATCCATATAATACACTCTGCTGGTAACAGCCAGACAGAAAACTACAAGTGTAATACAACGATACTCAAATGAAATGCAATTTGACTTGTGAATAAATCTAGCAATATCTGCGATAAAATGATCAGATGCCGATAGTCACTTGATGCGCTAATATCGACCGATATTATTGGCTGGCCGATAAATCGGTCGGGCTATAATTTACATTATGTCACCTCACATGACACCTGACATGCCTACATGCAACTAGAAAGAACTCGTACTAGAAATGGTGGTGCCAACCTGGCCACTGTAAGGATCCTATTCCATAGTCCAATTTTCTCCCCAACTATTTTTATTTGTTTACTTTCACTTCCTGCCGCCAGCATTTCCATCTCTAATACACGCCAGCATGCAGCAACTCAGCGATAAATGCTGCAGTAAGAGCAGCAGAAAGCAGCCTGTCCAAACAAGTCTCTGAGCGATATCATCAAAGTATCTGACATGTGGCCCTGAGGCCTGAGAGAAACATGATGAGGACTTTTTTCACAAGGAGATGACCAACCTGCACAGGCTTCCTCTCTCTGACGTTGATGGTTACATGAGCAGCACAACACTAGCACTCGTCAACAGTTGCAAAAAATACAAACCTCAACCTGTTCATGACGCAATGACATAAGTGTAGATCACGATTCGGGCGAACTCAAACATCATTTTTAGTCCTTTTATGTAGTTATTTCAGTTTTATCTAACGAGGGAGAAACAAACTGTTAGCTTTGATGCAGGCACTTAGCTGTTTATTGTTCACACGAGTCAACATAATTCAGTTCATTCCGCTCAGAAGTTCAAAGATTGATTGTTAAAAATATGAAGTTACTCTGCAGTACACAGTGTGATTCCTGCACGTCAGATGCATGCAGTAAATGCAGTTGTGTCTTTTCCATAGAGAGAAGTGTGTCATCGTTATTGAATAAAATAACAGTGTCAGCCTTAAAATTTCACATAAGCCTTTAGACCATTCTTAGTGCACCCGAGGCTTTAAGTGTACTCTTAATACTTGGTTTAAGTCGCCTTAAAGACCCCCACTGGCTTTCAAAGATGTCATATACGTATATATAAATATTGTGAAAAACTGTAAATGATAAATCTCAGAATTGACCTTCCTCCTTCAGCTGATGTATCCAGCTCTGTTCAAACACAATGAAAGGGAACCCCTGCTCTATTTTTCATCCTGGGCCCTATGTCTTTAGTTATATGTGTAAAATCCACATGTAGGTTTAAGTAGTTTGGGATTCGCTTCACTAGACTGCAGCAGCCATCACCTCCAACGGCTACTATGTAATCCTTTGAGGCAATCACAATTCTTTTTTAACAATTGACAGGCTCCGCTTGTTGTTAGTGTCTGACAATATCACAGAAAAGCTCCATACAATGTTTGACCAGAATTTGTCTTTGATGAAGGAACTTTTTCATTCGGTACGTAAGTGATATATTTCTTCATACTTGTTTAAAAGACCAAAGCAAAGTCCACCTGATGTTTGTTTACTGTTCTGAAAGAATGGTGAACCACGTGTGGTCAATTCATGTTCATTTTATTTGCATATCTTAATATCACGATATGTTTTCTTCAGTCCAGAGACTTTTGTAGTAGTTTTGAATATACAAAACAACCATATACAATATATGTAAAGGGAAAATAATTGCTCACATCAACATTAAAAATAAGCACTAATTGCAAAATAAATAATACATTTCCAACACAGTACAATTGCAGATAATCAAGATTACCAAAACATTTATAACATCAAAAAAGAGAAAAAAAATGCATCTTAAAAAGTACCTTTAAAATAAGAGCAGAAGATTTACTTCCTTTGGATTTTGATGTAATCAGTTGTGATGATGATGTTTGACCAACAGGGGGCGACAAACTCCACAGAGATGGATCAGAGCTGGAGGGAGCTGTTCCTTCAGCACCACACTCACGCGCACACACAGACACACGAGCTCAGTGCTAATACTGCACACTACTTGCATATAGAGGTCGATTTTTTTTTGTGATTAATTCAACTTTGAGTTCATACATTCAAGTCCTCAAAAATGCCCTCCTCATTCCTCTTCTACTTTTCATTAATGGAGAAAAAACATGATTAGAGATAGACACCACGTCTGCATTCAAAGCTTCGAGCCTAAATTCGCTGTTGTTGTTATTAAGACAATAAGTCAGAAATGTAGTGAGGTTAGTTGAAGGTAGAGGACGTGCGTGAGAGAGTGCCGCAACAATTGGATCGGACAATAATTATAAGCGATAAATGCATCAATCTCAACCAATGTGCACGAATGAAGAGCGAGAGAGAAAGGAAGAGAGAGAGAGAGTCCATCGCAACACCCCCTTCTTCCGCCCCCTCCGCACACAGAAAACGGAATTAAAAAATCTTTAATATCTTTCCGGCAACGAGCCTCCATTGCTGCAGTACGCACACACATTAAACACGCACACACTGTGGGCCTTCAAAAACGTCGCCAAAAAAAGACAGAAGAAGAAGAAGCAGAAAAAACTATCCAGCAGAATTAAAGGCAGCTTGTGTGCACTGATAGAGACGCCAACCTGAATGTATTGAACGCACACTGACATCGTGACAACACCAGCTCTGTGTGTGGACCTGTGCAAGTCGCTCTCCTGATTGTGTAATATTTTTTTTTCCTGCTTCTTCCTGCAAGCGTCAAGATCTGCAGCCGAGAGCGCAAGAAGAAGAAGAAGAAGCAGCAGAAGAAGAAGAGGAGGAGGAGGGGAAAACAGGGGGGATTGCAACATTCATCAGATTTATTTTTCTTCCAATTACATGGCGCAAGGGCTATACAAACGGGACCGTCCAAGGTGTGATACTGCCACGGTGAGTTTGGATATTCAAGAGGCAGCGTCCTCCTCCTCCATCCGCGGAAGAAACGTCCTCGACTGCGGCGGCGCCCACACCGACTCCTCGTCCTCCCTCTGCCGGCTCCATGTCGAGTGATGGTCGGCGTGCCTTGCTGGATGCTCCCTGCTCTCTCCGGATCGTCGACGACCGAACCTCCTCTGACCGCAGACCCCCATTTTCGGCGGAAACCCTCCCAGAGCTATAGGGCTACATATGGAAACTGGGGATCAAAATTTTAGGAAAAAGGCAAATCTACGCGGTTGATTTTTTCTTTTTAGCTTTTTATCGGTTTCTAGCCAGTTGTTTAGTTCTTTAATGCGAACTAATGAATTTATGTGTTGAGCCTTGATTTCTTCATCCCAACGTGTGTAGGGTTGATTTGCGAGAAGCCAGCGTGTTATTTTCTCTAAACCTCCACATTAGGTCGACATAAACAACCCCGAGAGTTGCTTTTATTTCCTCTCGAGAGACTCGAATTCTACCATTTTTTTTAAAAACTCTTTCTATTTCCAATAATATGATAGATTTCCCTGCTATCCCTCGTTTCCCTCCACTGTTTGTTATCTCCTCGCTGTTTTCTATATTGGCAAACAAAACACATTAGAATAATATATTCGTCTTTAGGAAAGCTTTTGGTATAGTCATAGTTCTAATTCTGATACTTACAAGTAAACGCAATGCTATAACCTCTGACTAAAGTAACTGTAAGTCACTGTAACAGACGTATTGAACTGTTGTACTGTAAGCCTACCATTACTCTGTAACACAGCCCCCCTCTGCCGTCTCGGTGCTCCATTTGAGCTCATGTTAATTAAGCTCTGTGCTCGGCTGTAACCTTTAAGTCAACAAACAGGTTGTCTGCTCTTTTCTTCTGCAGGCTTGTGCAGCATAAACCTCAGTTTGGTTTTATCTCACGTCCGTTTCTAGGCTAAAGGCTTAAGGGCATAATTAATCCTTCCTATAGCTATAAGTGTTATTATCCACGTTTTTAGCTTTGCTGCTACATCGGCAGCTGAAGGCCTGCTGAGGCTCTGTCACCCTCTGCACTTCTAGTTTCTCATCTTTTCTGGGTAACAAACAATAAGAACAAACAGAGAGGGGGAGACTTGACTGTCTCTTCCTCTCTTTAAAAACCTCCGAGCAGTCCTCAGTTTTCTCTTGTTTTGGTCCTCACCCAAACGCAACCATAAGGTTCCTACCGCATCCTCCGCCTCCTTCCCTCTCCTTCCGCACGAGTATATCCCGGTTTTTCGGTTTGGTTTGGTCCCGGAAATTTTCAAATATTTACTTCCTGTACATCAAGAGGAAAGGGGGTCCCCCTTTCATGGAATGCGGAAACATGGGTCTGTTCGACCGCGGAGTCCAGATGCTGCTGACCACGGTGGGAGCCTTCGCGGCCTTCAGCCTCATGACCATCGCGGTCGGCACGGACTACTGGCTGTACTCCCGCGGGGTCTGCAGGTCCAAGTCCATGAGCGACAACGAGACCAGCAAGAAGAACGAGGAGGTGATGACCCACTCGGGCCTGTGGAGGACGTGCTGCCTGGAAGGTAAGAAGTGGAAAACTTTCCCAACATGCACCATGTGTCCTCCCACATCATGAGACCAGCATGGTTTAACTGAGATTTGTGTTTGAATATCCAAAGTGAGGAGCAAATCAAATAGCTACACCTCAATTCTAAGACATACACGTTTTCTGACTCAAGATTAACAGGTCACTGAAAGTGTTACCTGAGAAATCTGAGAGGTTGCAAGGTTGTTAAAAGGAAGGAGACGCTTTTGTCCTATAATTGTTAAGTTTTCTTGTAAAATACTGGTTTGCATAAACTTCCAGCCTTTAACAAAGCAATCTGACAGAAAACAGTCACTCTTCCGTCGAAATATAAGATGCAACTTCTGACATTGTTGCTCCAAACAGAACATGCTTCATTTGAAGGGTCCATAAGGCAAAGCATAGATCACTAGAGCCATACTTTTGCACTTCTGTTCAGGTGTTGAGCTCCTGCAGGCAAGGTGAATGAGTTTAGTATTTGACAGCCTGTAGGAGGCTGCGAGATGAATCTAAGGTATCACCTGATTTTTATCTCATTAGGAAGACGAAAAATAAGTAGTGCAACATTTTTGTTGTTTTTTGCTGTCCGTCTTTACTCCAGTCTTTCTCTTTTTTTTGTAAAATGCTGCACAGTTTCTCCCGGACTGAAACCTATTGGTAGAAGTGGCAAATGAACCTAGGCTCTGCTTTATTTAAAGTTGTCTCAAGGCTAAAAACTAAAAAAGTTTGTGCAGCATATATAGATTAAAACTCTTCACCTGTATCCCGACGTGTTATTTTTCTGCTCCTGCAGGCAGGGTGAAGCAGGTTTGTGTTGCAGCTTGAAGCTGTTGCATAAACGCCTCCCACACTGCTCTTGAACAGTGACTTTATAGTTAAAATAAAGAAAAGATAATACGTTCCTGAGCTGTAGTTACGCAGGGACCTTCATCGTATATCAGCATGATATATCGGCAAACCATGAACTCTTCTAACCCTCTAATAAAGGGCTCTCTGCATGGATTATGTCTGGTTAAAGAGAAAGCAAGGAAGGCTGTTTATGCTCATTATGAAGCCCCAAACGTTAAAGTCACGATAGCAGAGATACACATTTGTCAGCAGGCCTTAGACCTGTGTTTCCCTGTCGCATTGGGCTGCTGACTTGGACTGCGGTCGGTGCTGTAACCTTGTGATGGAACACAGTATTTCAAATCTGCTCATCTACTAAGCTGTGAGGTCCTAAAAGGCCACAGAGTCTGACTTCCTGCTCCTCTGGCTGCTGTGATAAGCAACGCGACTTTGTGCACCTTCTCTTCAACTTCAGCTTAGTAACTGGATTGAAGCAGCAACTCCAATTTCCCTCAATCGATATCAGTGTGAAATTGCCCCAGCTTTATGGAGCTGTGTAGTGACGTTTAGCTTAATTTTAGCTTTAAGGCTGCTACCTTATTGTCTCAGTTCACTCTCTGTTCTCTGGCGAGGTTGTTTTTGGACACAGAAAGCAGCCTTTTTCAATAAATCGTGTAAAAGAGACAATGCTACAGGCACCATTTAACAGTTAATGACTGTCTTAGGAACACAGCCAAGAGTTTGGCAGAAGAAATGCCAGATGTTTTCAACAGGAGAAGGTGGAGACCAAAAACAGAGCTGAAAGAAGAATCAATACCGGATTCACAACTCTGAAGGAATGCTAATGTTGCTCTGCATCTGATGCCAGTGAAAATAAGAAACTGTTTGCTTTTCATATTATCTTAAAAAGTGATGAAAGTGTAGGTTCACAATGTGTTTCCTTTTGCCCCAAAGTGGTGAAAAACATCAGGTTTTGCAGGTTTACGGTTGAATTAAGTTGCAACTTCAAGAGCTCAAGTCAATCATGTGGATGTGATTATTAGAAGAGGAAACTTACGAAGACTTTCAGGAGGGAAACATGAAACTCTCTTGAGAGTACAGTCTCAGCCATTAGGTAGCACAAAGCTCTTACATTTTTCAAACCGCACATATCACATGTTTTGTCAATATCTTTTGAATTTCTAGTGATTTTTTTTGCGTGATTTATTTTCTGGCTTAAGTTTCTTCTTGGCTTCTTGGGTTCAGGACAAAATCAACAATGTTGTATTTGAGCTTTGGTACAATTTTGAGATAAGTGTAGAACTTAGTTACCAATGTGGTACTGCAAGTGCTTCTGGTGAAGTGGTGAATAAATGAATGAGAGAGGCCTTTTGATCAAAGTGCCATATATATAGGGCATTCAATGTTTAAAGGAACAGGTAGTGGGGTTTTTTGTGTGTGTGACCTGCATGTTTTGATGTGCCTGGACAGTGTTCCTGGGAAAAGCTCAAGCATCATTTTGTTGAAACCTAAAGGAGATAACACTTCATTCTGATACAGTGCTCTTGTGCATTATCTGTTCCTATGATTATAGCTGCATGTATGATTCATCACTGCAAGACTGTAACTGTGACAATGACCCGCCTTTATCCCTGCCAGGCCAGCTTTTAATGGGCAAACAAAACAGCACAGAGTCAAGCTGAGATCTAAACACCATCACATTGTGCTGTGTGTGTAAGTGTCTTTGATTTGGCACAATGAGTCTCTCCCTTTGAATCGGAGATCAAAATGGAAATGAAACCCATATTTGTCATTTGTGATTCATGAATGATTCCTGGAACAGAGGAGGCTAGGGAGAGTGGGGAAAAAAGGGGTCAGTGCATACGCTTACTTGGGTCATAGTCAATGGCTTCCTGCTCAGGTAATCCGATTTAATTAGAGGTAGATTGTTTATTTCAAACCAAAATCAGAGGGATTGAAAAATAGGAAGTTTAGAGGGGATGCAGCTGGAGAGAGGCAGAGATAAGCAGCCTGCTTGCTGCAAACCCAACCAGCATCAAGTTTAACGTTTCTGTTGTTAATTAGGCTCCAGTTTGCAGCTCAGCTCTATTAAATCAAAGTGCCAAGATGACAAGTATTCCCCCCCCCCCCCCCCCCCCCCCCCCACAGCTATCCCTGAACGAAGTCTTCTTGGTGATCAGGCAGCGAGCGAGGCTGAAAACGCTTGGAGTTAGTCGCTCGTTCCTTATCGCAGCAGAGAACACAGACTGTGTGTTTGGCAGCGCGGGCCCACACATCCTGCTCGCAGAGTGGACACAGGTGGGCGACGGTTTCTGTTTGTATAACCAGCTACCGGAGAGGAGAACCTGTGAAAAAAGCAAAATGGGAATACCCACACTGGGTGCTTGAACACCTTCGACCTCTGCTTCACTCGCTGCCTGTCAGAGAAAAACACCAGCAGAGGAAAATAATCCCACTGCTGGAGAGAGAGAGAGAGAGAGGACTGTGTATGTGGTGCAAGAGCGTGGGTTTGCTTTCAGAAGTGGGGGTGGCAAAATGAAGGCAGATATGTATGTGTGTGTATTTATACATTAGAGTTATGTCAAGTCAATCTTAATGATTAGAATTGCAGCGAACCAGAACTATTTGATTGAACATGTTGGTTAAAATAAAACAAACCCTAACCACATAACTCCTAATCTGAACGTCACTTTGTATTGTCCATGTCAGCACTTATCCTTTTATACAGCTGAAAAATTGTGCCCGTATATCGTAACCTTATGGACTGGAACTTTTTCTTGGACTGTAAAACTGTTAGAGGACACTTCCCTTTTCTGGTGTTTACACTGCAAGAAATGGGAACCATTGTAGTTCTTGGAACCCCATTTACTGGAGCTTTTTAGCTCATACTTTTGATTTTTATGTACTCTTTTTTTACAGATCTTTTGGGCTGTTTTATGCCTTAATTGATAGGACATTGGAGCTGAAGTTTAGTGGAAATATTCATGGGAGAGAATGGGGGAAGACTTGCAGCAGAAGTCTAGTGTTGGACTTGAACACGGTGGTGGACGAGAGGACTGTTGCCTCTGCACATGAGGTGCAAGTTCTTACCGCTTAGCCTTAGCCAAACCTGAACCTTGGAGTTCATACTGTTTTTTGTATAATGACTTTTGTATTGTAAATTGGAACTAGGTACAGTTGGTACTATTATTGCATATTAGTTGGATGAACACATATGCACAACCAGCAACCGTCTGTCTTTACAAACACTGTAAGAGCTCATGACAGAGACTTTATACATGGACCAAAACTTTGAAAAATTGACAGACGGTGAAGTCTTGAGTCACCTGTCAATCCTCCAAATGTGTTTAATCATGAAACCACTACAAACTATAAACACAAAATTCCTATGCCAGTATCCTCTGTATTTTTGTCTTAATATACATTTATTTCACGACTACTGACCTGCTTACAGAACCTCAGAGCTGCCCGACATCGCCTTCCAAAAAGTTCATTTTAAAGAGTTCCCAGAACAGTTTGTTCCAAAAATGCTGGCTTTGAAAATATGTTTAAGTGCACAGGTTTGTAAAGGTTGCAAAAAGCGTATAAGTGCTTAGCTACAAAGGCACTTAGCATTAGCATTGTTTTATTTTTTAAAACTACTGTTGAGGCAGCGAAATGTGTGTAACACTTAGGGTCAAAGACAAATTTCCCTGAGAAGACAATCAAGTTAGTTGCATCATAGTGTGTCGTAACATATCCCATCCTATCGCTCTGCATCCTATCAAATAGTATCATATTAGCAGAGACTAGCATAAATAACAATCAAGTTGCAGCTTTTTATTTTTAGCCAAAATTGATTTTTTTGAAGTGTTAGAGTAGCATTTGTTGGAGGCATTAGTTTCCTCTGCAGTCGGGTCACAGTTCAGTGTAGCAGACATAACTTGTCCGGGGTTAAGGTGAGGTCAAGTTCAGGTAAAAAGAACCAGGCTAAAATTAAACGTAGCTATTGGACAGAGTGATACTTCTCCTCTCTGGTGGATAGAGTCACGTCAGTTTCTGGAGTCACATTCTGCCAGTTAAACTTTTACTCACATGGTATCAATAATTTAGAGTTGATATTTCTGTCCTAGAGTCCAGTGTTAGTATCAAGTTGCTCTTAAAAATAAGGTGTATAACTTCAACTAGCCTACAGCTGTGATTTCAATGTGACATATATGTTTACAAGTATTGGCTCAAACAGTTGTTAAGATGCATTTAAAGTCAAATGGTGCCATTTTGGATGTATTACTCTAACAAAGCTCTCTTGGGAGTTGTTGTTTGACTGTTTAACCAAAGACTGTATTTACACCGGTGTAGTCTCAATGACGTCACCCATTGGTGTCTAAAGAGGTGTTGTGAATCTGAACAATGGTGGTCGCCATATTGGAAATACTATCTCCACTGACAAAGAGATGGAGTTGAGGCCGGTCTCTAGCCTGCTGGAAGACAGTTACAACACGCCCACCTGTCAGTCAGATTAACCACGCCCCTTTACGATGTAAATGTATGTTAAACTCTTATCCTTTATAATATCAAGTAAGATGAGATGTATGCCCCGTACAGTTTTTACCAGCAGAAGGATACGCTATTGACACTAAAACTGTATTTTTTTTTGTACCAGGCTGTAAATCTTTGTACTGTAAAAAATGGGCATTTTAATATAGAACCTAATGGGGGGATTTCTTAGCTTTTGCAGCGTTGCTCAAGTGGACACTTGAGGAACTGCTGTTTTTAGCACTTCAGAATTGCCCCTTATTAAACACCAGAGGTTGCCACTTGGTTCAATAATCAGATGATTTCTTGTTGGAGACCAATTTACAGGAACAATTGTGTAACCACACAGCAAACTACGGTCCAGTAACTAGTTATTATATAACAAAGATCTCATCAGATCTGCAATAAAAGCCAAATATCAGAAAATTACTGTTTTGATAATCAGTTATTTTAAGTCTTTCCAGGGCATAAAAAAATCCAAACTGTAGCTGCTTTTCTGCATTTCCAGTGGGAGTTTCTGCTGCCTGTCTCAGTCAAGACAAATAAGTGTTGAAAATAATTGTTTGTTGCACCTCTAGTTCTACTGCTGATGCTTTTCGTAATCCTCATGTTTTCAAACCAAAGAAAGAACCATGTTTGCTCCCTTTTTTAAGGTGCTGCCCTAGAATAGATTCACATTAGTTGGATGCCCGCTTCTATTAGTCCTGTGTTGTATTTTTCCATCAGATTTATTCTTGGTTGCAGCTTTGTAAATGAGTCGGGGTTACATTTGGTTTGATTAAAACACAGTAAACAGTTGGGCTCTGTTCTTTCAGCTGTTTTTCATTCACTGCCAAAGCCCTCAGTTTTTGGAAGTGAAACTTTCGCCCATTGCTCCCCTGCTGTTGATATCTTTGAAGTGTTTTGGAAGAGTGCAATTGAGCCTTACAGTCTTCTATTTCCATTTTCAGGTTCAGTGATTGTGCTTCCAAACTCACAGATGTGGGTGCAGACAGTGTGGATGCAGCTGCCCACAGTAAACATGTGTGTTTCTGATGAATCGGGCCCTGGAGGCCGCCGCTCATCCGTCCTATCTGGGACGTCTTTAAGAGTAACCGCTGTGCCCTCCTGCGCTCTCAGCCAGGTGTAGTCTCTGCGTCTGCTGCTAATCCAAGGCATTCGTCTTCATTACAGCGCCGCCCTCAGGCTTCACTGAGTCGGAGAGGAGGGGGTGTAGTGGAGAAATGGTGGTCTTAGTGATGAAAGAGGGACATCATAGTGTTTGGTGTTATGTCCTTTATCACCTCTTGTATGAAGAGATGATTCTGTTATGTTCCTGATTCAATGGGTTTGTCTTTTTTCCTTCCAGGAAGAACCAAACTACAATACGCACAGACCAATATTAAGTAACACTTCAAAACACAAAGCATGATACGTTTCCCACTAAATAAGACAAAAACTACAACAAAATATCACATTTGAAAAACATTGAAAGGTATGTTTTCAGAATAAATGCTTAAGCAGCTCTGCTAGCAACTCTGTGAAGGAGAGCCCGACCGATTAATCCGCCAGACGATAATATCGGCCGATATTAGCATATCAAATGACTATCGGTATCGGCTAATTTTATCGCAGATATGCGCCAATATTTGTCAATTTATTCACCAGTCAAAATGCATTTCATTTGAGTATCATTTCAATAGACTAGCAGTTCTCTTTCTGGCTGTCACCAGAAAAGTGTGCTATACGGATTACAACCAGCATTATCACTCTTTAGAGTGTCACCCGGTGATGCATGATGTTGAGATATTTTAGGTGATCTGTAAAAAAACTCTTGAGGGCTGTTGGGGCTGAAGACAGAGCCAAGAGAAACATTCCACTTTAACTATCAATAGATCACGAATGAAGTTTTTTGATTCATTTTCTGTCAAATGACTGATCGCTTCTCTCAGCCGTACAATGATTGAATTCACTCTTTATGATCAAACTGGTCCATCGTTCCATTTTTAATGTAGTCTTATTGGACTACTTTTATGATGACCATCAATTACTTTTATTTAAGGCCGCTGTAAATCACAATATCAATTTAAAGCATCAACAGGTACCGCCAATCAAAAGATAAGAGGCAGAAGTCTAGGAGACAAAACTCAGGGCAGACAGTCACAAACTGCACGTTTTTACAAAATCTGAAAGATGTAATAAGTCAGGAGACAAAAGTTAAGCAGAAATCTTAACAAAAAAATCTTAATGCCATGACAACAAAACATCTCCTAACTTTCTCTTTTTGTATTGATCATCATCATTTAGATTATTTAGAAAACATTTTCTTTACTTTTTTAGCTCAAATAGCTGCCACCACTTTGGTACAGCTTCCAATCACACACAGATCACACATCCTGCCTCATGATTTTATGTATAAGCACGTGGGAGTATCAATGTAGTGTACATCCATGTTTTTGAAAACCACACATGGGAGTACGTTGTGTGTGCTTGTGCATATATGTTTGAATGGCGATGTTTATGTGTGTGTGTGTGTGTTTGTTTGTGTGTGCGCAGCAGAGAGGCAGGACGAGAGGCGGGCCTGAGATAAAAGCAGATAGCAGAGCGGAGCGGCAGAGAAGAGCGGGATTAGTCTCATAGTCCAATCAGATAAGGATTACCCAGCTGGAGTATGCCCACCCAGGCTAATGTCCCGGCCTCAAAGTGGCATTACACTGTATTATGACACCGATCCACTGTACATCCATCTGCACGGGCCGGATTACACTTAGTCAGGAGAGTGTATGCAGGGCCTCGTAGACACTTGTTAGAGTAAAAACTGAACCGCTTTCTGCTTTGTACCTCGCTGTCACTCCGCCCTGCAGCCGGCGATGGATGAGCTTCATTTTGCCCTCGCTTGCCTTTGATTGGAGCTCCGCTGAGACTGCAGACAGTCACTGCCGAACACGACTGTTTTATTGGACTCCACCTTGCCCTCTATTGCCCACTAAGGCCAAATTATATGCCAGACATGATCAGATCAGGCTGAGGCTGAAGACGGTCAGAGAACGGTGCAGGACTCTGGCCTTTAGGTGTATTACTGTTGAGTTTGTCATCTGTATCAACAGACACTGGTATCACTGTGGAGTTCATTGATCGTGTTAGAGTGCAGCATCAACTCTGTTTCAGTGTGATACCAGTGCCGTTATGGTGAAGCACTTATACTTAAACAAAAGCAGTTGCTAACAGTATTGTTTGATGATTATGATTTTATCACCATACATTTTGTTTGAGTTGAAAAATTCTTCCTTGAAGATAATCTGTAGCTTTTTGTGTAAATCCAACTGACTATATATAACATGTTGATGTCACCGGTTGGTCTCCGGACTGCTATTTTGAAGGCTTGAATTCTGTATTTTGGCCGTCACCATGTTGGTTAGTGATTGTATTTGGATGAGAGTGTGGCTTTGGCTCAGTGGTGGAGTTGGTCATTTCTCAACCGGAAGGTCAGAGGTTCAATCTCCAGCTCCTGCAGCCACATGTCCTATATGTCCTTGGGTAAGATACTTAACCCCAAGTTGCTCCCGCTGCTTCATCGTCCGCATACGATTGTGTATGAATGGCATAATACTGCTGGACACTTAACATAGCAGCCTCTGAATGGGTGTGAATGGGTAGGTCAAGTCCATTTACCATCTACACATTGCTACACCTCTATTCTAAGACCTGGTAGCTAATTATCAATCAAAAGCTAGCCAAGCATTATAGCATATCCTGATTTATCGTCTATTGAACTCTAAATGGGACCAACATTAACATCACACTCAATGATAGAAGACTTGAATCTAGCCATGAAATGAAGGCTGGTTTTCTCATAGAATCTATGGAATCTACTTCTTTTTGCAATCATTGAAGTCCCCTCTGACTATTAGAACGAATGATGTTTAAAAGCACTTCTGGAGTGTTTTCTCTTCTAAAACCAAGAGTCTGAATCCATTTCTTAAAGACAGTCTATGGTCAGCATTTGAACACATAAGAGGCAACAGATAGTCCAAACAGCTTTGAGACAGACGCAACGAAATATCAGGGGTTCCCCAAAGTCTGTCATCTCGTTTCATCTTGTGGGAACAATTCTTTTTTTTTTTTTAAACTGAATGGCAACCAACCATTAGATATATCAGACTTGTACATTGACTGATTTGAAAAGACTTTGGCTCATAAAATGGTTCAACTATTCTATAGTGTTACAGAGGTCACTTCTTTTATAAATATATTTCTTAGAGGGATAAATCCCAAGATAACAAATTAACAGTAGTTAAAGCTGGACACAACTGAATGAATCCATCACGATAAGATGTACTTGTCTTGGACTTGAGTCCTGCACACATTTAGTTTCCTCTACACTTACAACACAGCATCCCTTTTTATCTCAGCTTAATGATCTGATCCCTTCAAATAAGAAATGTACACTACATCATTAATCACATTAAACCTGAGAGGAAAATATACTTTTAAATCACACACAAGGAGAGGGAGGTATGATGATTCCCCTTTAGTATATTTATCGTCTAGTCTTCGGGAGCTCTGTGAAGCACCCTTATTGTCCTGACTGGATCTCTGAGATGACAGTAGCTGGTATGATGGCAGGGTAATGGATTTTGTGTATGATTAATGGCTCAGATTGCTTTGGCTGATGGGGGAGGGGCTGTAAACTTAAGCATCACTCTTCAATAAATACTGTAGCTCGCTTTGCATGGAGATGTGAGCCCCCACCCACCCACCAATCGACTAACTTAGGAAAAATAATACAATAACAAGCAGCATAAAAGGACATGCGTCAAAGAGGAGCAACGTTTCAGTTACTGAATAATAATTATCCCCTTTGACCCACAACACATCGTCATCATTACAGACAGCAGGACTCTGTGTGTGTGTGTGTCTCCAGCCGTGATTTACTCACGTTATTTTTAGCTGCATTGGTCCTGTTGGGTGGGGTCTATCTTTATCCAACATGACCAGAGAACAAATCAATACTAAACATGCCCTGGGCCAGTCTTTGTGTAAGCACACTGTGTGGCACCAGACAGTGATAGCAGCGGTTTGTTAACTGTCTGCTAGCACAAGTGTTCCCATGGCCACTCCCCCTGTAACTTAACATATACATTTACATACTCTACATGACAATTGCAGTTTGAACACATGCAGAAGAGGCACCTTGTCACAAGCAGCAAGTTAAAAAAAAAAGATGTTTTCATTCTTAGTACCAACTTCCAATACCTGGACTTCATTACTGGAGGATACCTAGTACCCCTCAGATACTAAAATGGTAAATGGACTTGAGCTTGTATAGCACTTTTCTAGTCTTCTGATTACTCAAAGTGCTTTTGTCACACCTACCCATTCACACGCATTCACACTGATGGCAGAGGTTGCTATGTAGTGAGACCATCAGAAGTAACTAATCCCATTCATACGCCGCCGATGATGCAGCGGGAGCAATCCGGGGTTAAGTGTCTTGCCCAAAGACACATCGATCATGTTGCTGCAGGAGCTGGGGATCAAACCCTCGACCTTTCGGTTGAGAGACGACGACTCAACCAACTGAGCCACAGCCGCCCCATACTAGTGTGATTAAAGTAGTATTCATGATATTGGTAGAACATAACAATCTGTTACTGCTACAGTTCAGGTTTAAGGTACATGTTACTTGTGTAAATACACAGGTTAAGTCTATGCTTAGTTGTGTTCTTTCTTTTTTTTAGTGTTCATTGACATAACCCCCCCCCTCTCTCTCTCTCTCGTCGACAAGCCAGCTTCTACCTTAACTGGCGAAATTCCTGCGGGAAGCACTGCCATGATACAGAACCACTTTGGGCATTGCAAAAAGTGTTTTTTATTTACTACAATTTTCAGTATTTCCAGAATGATTACAGACAAAAAAACACTGCAATCCATGCAGAAACGAGCATAAACAGACCAGCTTCCAATTGAATGAGCTTTTTAATCCTCTGCAGTGCTCAGAGGTCAGAGAGGTTAAAAAGCTAATGTGCTATGGCGTTGTCTTGTTTTCTCTCTTGGCTTCCATTTATCACACAAATGTTGTTCCCTAGAAATGGTAAAGTTTCCATGTTAAAGTGGCTTGAACAACCACTCGATTTTCAGTGAGATTGCACTCTGATTACATAGAATTGATCCTCTTACAATGAAAGTGTAATTACCAGCAGGCCGATCTCTGATTCCAATCGCAGCGCCGCTCCTCTCGGTTCCACTTCATCGGCTGTATCCTTAAGCTGTGGAAACAGCCCAGAGAGACCCTGTAGTAAATGATAATTAACTGCAGATACAATCCATTCATTTTAAGGAGCTGCGATTCTCTCCTGTTTTTTTTTTCTCCCTCTGCAACCGCACAGAGAAAGAAAGACAATCTGCTTTTTGATTAATTGGTGATGTCCGTACTGCAGTTCATTTGCAATCTATTACAGCGTATTTGCTTTGTGTCAGAACGCAGCCCAAACACACTGCATCATCTCAAGGTTGGAGGAAGGAACAGATGCAGAGTTAGTCTCTTGGTGGCTCTACCCCAGCTGAATGTGAGAGTGCCTGCTGATAATCACACTAATGCTTATAACAATAACTGTAATGATTGTGTGATTGATATTGAGACTGCAATCAGTACTGCTTAACACTTTATTTGTCTTCTGTAAAGGAACCATTTTTACATTTCTGTTGTTTTATTTATACATTTGAATAGGGATGTGTGCTTTCGGTCAATAAACAGTTAAATTCTCTTGCTAGTCAGAACCAGAACTAGTTGTCGGTTTAATGAATGATACATTTTTTTACATGTTGGCCCTCGATGCTGGTCAAACTTTATCTTTCAGCTCCAACGCCATAGAGCCACAGACTGGCTCTACTTTCAATTAATGGGCCTGCTCTCACGGCTCTACTACCCGGATCTAAACAAGTATAGCGAACAGATAGCATCTTGTAGGAGCAGCACAGTTTGGCAGTATTTTAATCCAGAAAATGGATATTAAAAAATGCATCTTGGCTGTGTCAGGTTTAACTGGCAATGCTTAACCACATTCAGCACAGGCATGCATATGCTAACCTGCAGGGAGGACCGAAGGCTGGGGTGCTAGCACGGCTAACGTTAGCCACACTTTTCAGTCACCAAATAACATTGTCAACCTGCTGGCGATTTAAAATACATTCTGCTCAATGAGTCTTTTCTTACCATAAGAGTAGTCTGTGTCAGAATTTTAATTTCCGTTAAACGACTACAACATTTGTATTGCAAGACAATCAAATAATGATACCTCATGATATCTGATGAACTGAACAATATAAATTCCTTTAAAAAGGTAGAGTGTATGATTCATTCTCTGCAGTTTCTTTTTTCCTCCTGTCAATTTCTCTTTTTCCCTTCAACATCCATTCACGATACTTTCATTCATGTCATAATGGCCACCATGAGGAGTCACGAAGAAGTGACTGCATGGGGGACTTTGGATATATCGGGACTACGATACTTGGTCCCACTTCTCGTTCCAAGTAAATGACGTTGTTTCTTGTCTGACACACTCTGATTGGCATTATTTAAAAACCATTTGAAATGATTGATCACTCAATTCCAACCAATATATATCAGTGAATCAATCACTTTTGTTTCAATGGTGCCAAAGCATAACAGAAGTTATCTCAGGACACTAACACAATGAGCAGGTCCAGACTATAGTCTATGTTATATTAGAGACCCAATAAGAATCCACCATGGGGGAACACATGCTAACAGTAGAAAGGACATTTTTAACAGGTAGAAACCTTGAGCAGAACCAGAGTCATTGTGGACAGTCATCTGCCACCAATAATTTATTTATCTGTTAAACTTCAGGGGCTTCTCAAACATGGACATCTATTGTCTTTCTTTCTTCTTCTGTCTCTCTCGTCTTATTTGTATCTCTGCTTGGGTTTCGGACTGTTTGGTCCAACAAAAGAAGCACTATGAATATGTCATTGTGGGCTCACTATATGTGATATTATCCACAAAAAAGTAATATATTAAAAACAAATGAAATAAGAGATTAAAGAACATGAAAACATCTTCTGCTGTTCAATGAACCGAAAACATTGAATCAATACTTAATTCATTCCATTAAGCTGCCGCAAATCTGATCTTTCGATATGATTCTGCAAGGCTGATATATACTGATGTTGAAAAATATTGCTCTTTAACATTGATTTCAATCAGTCTGCCATGCTACAGCTAAATTGATTTGTGGATTAGTAGCGTGACAGGGAAAGAGAAAGTTGTCGGCAGTCGATTGTTAAGGCAATGCTAAACCAAAATGCATCAGAGTTATTGGTTTCAGGCTCTTAAATGTGAATATTTTAGGTTTTTCTTGTCTTCCATGATAGTGAAATGGTTCTTTTTAAGTGTCAGACTGTTAATAAAAGAAAGATCAGGTGGTGTGATGTAGTTCCCGAACAAACAAAAGAGAGCTGAAGAGGGGCGACAGAGATGTTCCCACCTCTGCGAAGCCCTCTTAGCACCCAGTGGGAGAGCTGCTGACAGCTCTGCTCGCACAGTCTCAGGCCCGGACCGAGGCGGAGGAAGGGTTGAAGGTTCCTGTAGCCGAGCTGTGGGTCACCGTCTGTGGCCGGGTGGAGGACGTAGGAGGACGGTAGCGTGGCTGAGTCTGAGTGTGACAGATGGAGGAGTGAGCAGAGGGTGAATATAGAGAGCAAGGAGAAAGGAAGCGGTGTGATGTACAGGAACATTGATGTGGGGGTTTAGAAGGAATGAAGGTGATCTGGTCCAGATGGCTCAGAAGAGTACAGGTGTGTGTCAGTAAGGGAATATGCATGTCTTTATTGAGTATTTAGATATTGGATGGGTTTTGTATCTGTTCAGCCAGTATGATTGATTTGTTTTCTGTGCAACAAAGCAAAGAAACCAGACAGCGCTGCAATTTTAGACAGACAGCTGATACAATGGGATTGATTTTTCTTTAGCTGTCTGCACTGCAAAGGCAGAGACTGTAACAGGTTGTGTTTTTGCTTCTTCTGACCTGTGCTCACCCTCTCAAGCTTGCAATCAACCAGAACATACAAATACTTTTTTGGCGACTGACAACTATTTACATTACCTGATAAAAACATGGCAGTTTTCTTGATTTGTTTACTCTTTTAAACCTTTTTTTACAAAAAGAAAGACTTGAATATGTCATTGGTTGCTTAACATGATGAAGATACCAACCAATCGTTGCTACTCTAATCCAAAATCACAACCAGCAGATTAGCCATCAGGCTTGTTTCAATTCTGTACTCAAAACATTTTTCTATCCAGATAACCAATTCCATGTCAGTTATTGGATTTCTTAGAGGAAGCAGCTGTTGAATGGATTTTCATTCAGATTTAATGTCATCTTAATCATTCATCCTAAATTTGCATACAGTGATACTTTGCCCTTCATGATGCCTCTTTGTCCCATTCAGACTGATTTCCTCCAACCTGATTTGTGTCAGGCCAATCACAGCTGTTTATCCAATACAGGCGGGATTTAACAACTTTGTGTTTCTTCATGAACAACCAAGATGGCTGCCGCTGTTGGGAAACATTCTGAATCTGCTATTAAGTCAGTACAACAACAAGCTGGGCGATAGTTGACTTAACATCCAAATGGCAAGTGTTGGATACCAAATCATGCCTCCCTAAACATTGTGTAATGTGTTGAACTAGAGGACATATACATTCGGCCTGTTGGTTGTTAGGCTGGTTTTGAGCTAAATGCTACAATAGTTTTGTTTAATACTTTTAGCAGGCTTACATTTGCTCATCAGCACTAACACAAAGTACGGGGGGGTGTCATTAGTTTTGCACAAACTTTCATTTAGACTTTATTAAATGAATGTCTGTACCAAAGACTGTATAAAACATGGACGTAGTCTCATTGACGTCACCCATTGGTTTTGAAGCTCAGTGATGATGGTCGCCATGTTGGAAATTCTGCCTCATCCGAACTTTTGTAAAAACCAAAACACACAAAGAGGTGGAGCTGAGGCGGGCACTAAGCCTCCTAGCAAACTGCTTCAACATGTCAACCAGTCAAAATGATGACAAATAGGCCACATCCCTAATTATGCAAATGTATGAATAACTGTAAGTCTTGGTATTTTCAAAATGGATTTATAAAAACATTCATTCCATGTATAGTGAGCAACTATAAAGAAAGGAGCTTTTAACACCGAAACCATTATTTGTACCAGGATGTAAATATTTCTGCTGGTGTTAATGGCACTTCCTGCGCTTTTGGAGCCAGCCTCAAGTGGACACTCGAAGAACTAGAGTTCTTTGGCACTTCCACATTGGTTTAATTTTTTAGCAACATGGTTACTGCTTGGTCTGTACCAAATTTTATTTCAGTCCATCCAATTGGCGTTTAGAATTTTTATTTTTTGCTTTCACATTGCTATAGTTATTTCTTTATTGACAGATTTTGGTGAAACAGAACATGACAACAATTAAGAATGATTTGATCTTTTCAGAGCCAAGTTACTAAAGTTGGGCGGCCATGTCGTAAGGCAAAACCCTTATGAGCACCAAACTGATCTCTGTTCCAGTCTGCATGTGTGTGGGGACATCAGAAAAGTCTGTCAGTGTGACGCTGCTCAGATGGTCATGTTTACTGCACTCCAGAGCGAGTATTTACAGCAGTCGACAGGACTGGCAGACCCCACTGTCACAGCAAATGGTGCTGTTGGGAAAACAAACAGTTGTAATGAGACTGTATCTGTCAATATAGAGCGCTGAGAACCACTTCAATCAGGAACAAGAGCGCAGAAGACGGAGAAAGAGACAAAAGATTGTTGTCACAGTGATGCGTTTAAAGACAAGGTTAATCAGGGGAAGTTTGACATTTCCGTTCGGTGTACCTTCTTCACGACCTAAAGAATTTATTTTCATTCAAGCAAATGATGCATGCGACTGAAATTTAATTGATTTTGATGTTGTTTGTTCTTTCACTCAGCCATCATTTCAGATCAGTTTGACGGATGGGGATGGGTATTTAACCTGAAGGATGATGATTTTATAGGCTTCCTAAAGGAAATGATGCAAACCTGACGTCTGGGAAAGGCTGACACTCGATTAGTCATGTCTGCGTAGGTACATTCTGTGACTCTTACTCTTAGACAAAGCTTTCGTTGAACTGCTGACGATGCTGCTGATTTTTCCAGGGATAAAAAGACAATGCCGCGCTAATCTGCAGATCACGGCGAATCAGGGAAATTCGTCAAAAACGAAGTCGCCATTATCATCGCTACATCCTGATGTAGGCGAGGATAAGGTGTTGCTGAGTCCACTGAGGAGGATGATGTAATTTCCAGTGTGTGTGCGTGTGTGTGTGTGTGTGCTGGCATGTATGTGAGCGCTCACCTTCATGTCTCTGTGTTTGTGAGAGTAAAGGAACAGGATGAATTTTTGATGAAGAGCAGCGTGGCTTCCCTTTTGCTCCCTCAGATCGCTTTCCAGGACAGGGAGTCTCTCCTGATCATAGCAGCATGCACACAGGCGGCTCTGGGTGAGAGGAAAAGAAGACACACACAGCTTCATACACATAGGGGGACTCATTTCTACCTGGAAATGACATGTATGTTTTCTTTTCCTTTCACCCACAGCCTGGATTGAGTTAGGGTGTTGCTGCTGAGACTTTTTCCCAAACCTTATATCTGACCGTGTACGTGTGTGTGTGCGTGAAATCACCCTCCGTAACGTGCGTGTCTATAATGTGTCATGCCGTGACTCCACCACAGTCGGGGCCTATGCTGCACTGGTTGCTTTAGGATGACTGCATGAACAAGTTGTGAGAATGAATCTTTTATTTACCCACAGTGTTCCTCATACCGGTCGCTCGGGGGCAGCTCGGCCACAAAGTCAGAACACGACGAGTTATCGAAGGTTTGCATGTCTGGGAATTGAATGGACTCGAGCCTACGGGGTTTCCCCCCTCCACGATTCACAGGCCTGCATCGATCACAGAACTAAATCTAATCATCTTTGCCCTTAATGGCGCTATGCCAGTTTCAAGTCAAGGCGAGTAAATGATGAGAATAACCAGAGCAGTGTGATAAAACCATACAAAATGAGCACAGACTGAGAACTCAAGGTAACATAATCAGGACATTGTGTTCTTTAAGAGGATTGAACATACAGGGCTGTATGATTTTTTTTAGATCAATACTCACGTGACCCTGCTGACTAAGACAGTATTTTTTTTTAAATAGCGATACAGGCCTCCTTAGGATTCAGTGTGTAACAGCAAAGATGAATGCCCAAATAAAGTAAAGAGTCCAGTTAACTAAATAATTATCTATTGCATGGCAGGAAATAACAAAGTGTTTTTATTTGATCTTTTGATTTTTTTTTCAATTAGTCGTTCGATATAATACCAGAATTAGCCAAATAAAATTCAGTGAGTCTTGAAGGCTCAAAAAGACAACCTTTTTTTTTTTTTTTTGTGCACTAACGAGACATTTTTCGGTCAGAGAGGAGGAAAGAAATTGAAAAAGGTTTGGACCTAGAAGTTTGAATCACTCATTCTTCCTTTTTGTTAAATTACTCAAACCACTAATCGGTTATCAAAATAGTTGGCAGTTGATGAAATAATAGAACGACTGATATTTAGCACTCTACGGTTTTTAATATGTGATGCCACAGACACAGTTTTGGTGACAATGAAAAGAAAATGTAAAAATTGTTTGCCACACAACTAAAATGATTTATAATACGTTCGCTCTATTTCAATGGTTTGCTGATGACACAGTCTTTATATTTAGCATATTGCATCACTAGGAGAGTTGACTCATGAACATCAATAGTTACACTTTGCTTTGCATGCTGTAACAAGACAAAGTATTCTCTCGAAAAAAGACCAATTGTGTTGCTCCTCCTTATCTCTTGTCAAAATACTTGCAAAGAAAATGACGTGTGAACATTCAGTCAGAGTTTAAAGCAACACTTGGCGAAATTGGCAACCAAGTTGTGGTTTGCAATTCCCTCTCTTACCAAGCAAGTCCAAGTCAGTGTCCGGTCAGTGTGCTCTATCACTTTAAGGTTTCTTCTTTGATCGCACTCTTTGGTGTCCGAACTGAAAATGCAAAGCTAAAGCTGGTATTGGAAAAAAAGTTTGTCTATAGACTTTACTGCCAGAAACCATGCAGGAGATTTTACCCACTCAACTCACGTTTATGTTGTGCAAAAAGAACGATTAGGGGCACACAGTGGGAATCGTGAGATAAAAATTACGAAAATAGTGTTCTTTCAGGTAAACTCATTCACAGATACAACCTCTGCACGGAATTGTGACATGTCTCGACACCTAATTTAGGAGACATTTTTCTCATTTTGCTGGGACTCATCCGTTTTACGATACTTAGTTAAAAGAAACTGTGGAAGAATATGGTGTGTTGGTGTGCTCGGTTCATTTTCCAGGTTCCTTTGTACACTAGCTGTCAGACACACCTGTTTTATTGTTGATTTAACAGCACTTAAACACTATAGTAAAAGAATAACCTTCTACAAGCTTGCTTAGATTGTCTATAATGCAACTGGTGGCCCCTTTAGTTGTATCTGGCTTTGTAGAATAATCAAAAAGTGAATGCTTACATTGACCTTGCTTGGTGATGCTCCTCATCTGGAGGATGTTGCGTCTTTGCTCTGTTTTCTTTGTTTACGCCCCTCTGATTTATCGTAATGCATATGTATTCATTTGATCCGCTCTAGCTGCTGCTGCTGCAAGTGCTGGATAAATGTCTTTGCCAAAACTGACATTTGCTGATCACATATTTCATTCCTTTCATTAACTCTGTGCAGTCAGAGAAGCTATGTGTGCAGCAAATGTAGGTCAAACTCTCTTCTCCAAACGTCATCTGTCAGAAATGTGCTTGTAGTATGCAGAGAGACATCACTGCTAACCATACAGGCTTAATTAAAACGATTATCCAGGAGAATGAAGCGACTTCTCGTCTCCTCTAACCCGACCCCCTCTTGCATGTTTTTTAGAGGCCGTGATATTACATTTTTCTTAGCAGCCGCATGATTTAACTCTAGAGAACGAAATGAGGAAGGATGTGAGGAGGGATCAAAAGAGGCAGCGAGGAATTGGTGAGGAGGAAACTGTGTTCAAGATGACCACGAGGGGAGGGGAAGTGTGGGGGGGGTGGCTAGGATGGATTGGAAATGCAAACACGGCCAAATGCACCCCGAGCAGCATTTACATACATGTAATGAAACAGGGAAATGGATGAATACATGCCTTCAATCCATCTAGCCACTTCTGCCCACCCTCCCTTAATGTACCCGCTTCCTTTTCTTCTTCTTCCCCTTCCTCCCTCCAGCATGCCGCACTGCTCGCCGCTACAGCAGGAGCAGGGCAAGAGATGACATGTGGACACTCAGTGAATTGCCAATCGCCACAGAGAGAGAGAGAGAGAGTGAGGGAGAGAGAGAGAGAGAGAGAGAGAGAGAGAGAGAGAGAGAGAGAGAGAGAGGGGAGGTGGTTTGACGCATCCAGACTGCAACCATTGGCTTTTTTTTTTCCTACATTAAAGATTAGAAAAAAAGAACTGCAGAGAAGCACTACACTGAATACTGGATGTATCCCCCCACCCCCACCACAACTACCACCACCAACAACTCCTCTCTCCTTCTCCTCTCTCGCCTCCCTCACCCCTTTACTTCCCTGACCCTCTCTCACCCTACCTCACCCTCTGCCTCCCTTATACACTTTCAGCTCAGGGAAGAGGAATCAATAGCCACAAATTAATCATTCTGCCTTCGGGAGGAGGAGGAGGTGGTGGAAAGGGCGGGGGCAGTGGGCGCCAAAGAGTAGAGCATTTAGAGAACTACAGGAAGGCATTAGGAGCGATTCCTACGGGCATTAGGAATTTAGGGATTTTGGGTCTGCACGCTTTAAAAGAAGGTGTGATGAAACTAAAGCAACACAGCTGTGAAATCACATTTTTGGAACCATTAAAGGGACTACAACTGCACAAGAGTTACTGCTGGGAAAATGTTACTGTTGGAAGCATAATTGAGTTGTGTGATAAAATGTAGTGTTGCTAATTTGATGGTAAGATTGCAGATTTGTTAGACGGAAATGGGAAATTAAAATGCTGAGCAGACGAACCAGTAAGCTCATGTTTTGTTAGCTTAGGCAGACAAGTCCGGTCTTCGAGTTAAATTTTCCGTCCGACCTTGTCTGTGTCTGGCCAATAAGTAGATGTTAGCATTTTCCTGAAAAGAACTTTAACGCACAAAATGTGAAACTGTGTTGTTTGACCCCTAGATTTTAACATTTCCCACACTCAAAATGTTCTATATATGATTAAGCCAGGCCTACTTTTTACCCTTCCAGGTGATCAAAGTGTTCATCCGCCAGGCTCACACACATTTTCACATCAAAAGTAGTCCTGCTATTTTCGAAGAAAAGATTTGAGTACGTTTTCCACAAAACACCAATGCCATAACCCATATCAAGAACACATGAGAATTTGGAAACCTTAGAGTTAATTTAACACATTGGACAACTTTCTCAAATCTTTGCTTATTTCCTGGTTCTATGTTGCTGCAACCTGTATATGCAACCATGCTGTGGCATGTTGAGATACATGTATCAGGCCTTGGGTCACTGGTGTAGCTCAGTTGGTAGAGCAGGCGCATCAATACAGATCACACTGGTCGTAGATTCGACTCCCGACCCGGACGATGTTTGGTGCATGTCATCCCCTCTCTCTCTCTCACTCTCTCTTTCTCTCTCCCCACATTTCCTGTCTATCTTCAGCTTTCCTGTCAAAAGAAAATAAAAGCCTTCCAAAAATAATTTTGGCTCAAGGCTTGTATTGAGGATATGTCCTTTACTCTTTATACAACAGTACCAAAACACTTGTAACGATTTAGGATAGAAGGCCTCAAAAGGCCTGTAAAAAAAAACATTTTAGATGCTCAGCAGTCTGTATTCATTTTTGCATTTTAGTATTCAGATGTTTAAACCGCCTCAGACAATTCAATTAGTGATCCTGGGCATGAGGCAGCTGTCTGGCAGTGCTTGAACGGGTGTCTCCTGCTGACCTGAGTTACATTTCACCTCAGAGAACTTCCTGTAATTGGCATGAATGAGGAAAAGGTGACTTTGACAGTGTGAGCAGGAATATTCTGATTTCCAGCTGTTATCTCTTCCCTTAAATTGGAGCTCAAATATAAAGCTCAAATATCCTTCCATGAGTCCACAAAGTCAGTGCCGTTTGCTGTCGATGTAGCAGCTCCGGGGCCGCTTTGATGACATCATACGGAGAGAGAGAGGTTCACAATCACATATATTGATCAGCCTGTCCGAAGCCCAAGGAGTCATGTAAATTTGTAAACTGAGTAATGTTTCCACTTGAGAGACATCCAATAGCATCCAAGAAGGCACACAATTTATAATGTTGGTAGGAGATAGTGTTTACAGTAAACCTGCGTCACTCACTCACTCAGGCTTCTATCCATCACCCTCCGAACAAACCGTAACCGCTTTTACCTCATCTCACCTTTACTGTAAATTCCTGCTCTCTGAGTTTGTCTTTCATGTCTCTCTGTGCGTTTGTCTTTGTGCAAAGACTTTGTTATCTCTCCGGAAGAAGCTTATCTACCAAACTGCTCCGGGTTTGCTGAGGTCTGCAGCTTTCGAGAACAAGAGGACTTTGATGGAATTATTCAGATTAAGAGAAACCTTTGTTTGAATCATTATTTGACAGGAACATAGAAAGTGCTTGCTCACGTTGCTCAGGTTTTTTTGCCGATATTGTACGACTCATTTTTGCCGTTTCAAACACGTTTGTTCCCTGCCTGTATCGTGGAATTAACACATTTTTATGACAACAACTATGATGGCACCAGACATAAAAAAAACACCTGGTATGTAACAGTAAACTCAACTCAAATATGGGAAAATCTAAGTGCAGCATCTGCCTTGAAGCAGAGAAAGCTTTTATTACACCCTTCATTTCCTAAACAGACTGACTTTGTGTCACCTAATGTGATATTTTATTCACATTTTTAAGAAGTTGGGTCATTACACCTGGCTCTAACGTTTTAATCATCAGCCCTCATCCTTAAAACACCAATGCATGTACAGTAAATGCTCTGTTGTCGCTATTTTCCAATTCCCTGCAGTTGAAAGCAGGCCTAGTTCTACCAGGTTGCATTGCACCCACGTTTTAAATGTATGCACCCTTAATTCTTTTTACAAGAAGTAATCAAGGCTTACAAATGACAACAGTGATTCAGATCGTGTTTACTACATCATCCGTGATCTGATCTTCATGACAGGTGACACGTGACCTGTCTGTTCACCGGGGTCCACATGCAGGACCCATCACCTACTGTACGCTACTTTTCAATGCTCTCGCCAGTCATTACAGCTGCATCCCCTTTAATCTCAGATGCACCCTAAGTCATTTTGTCCTAGAACCGGGCTTGATGGAAAGACAAATATGTTGCCATATTGTATATGATGTGAACACAGATGTAGTAAATGGAGTAATGCAATTGGTGCAAATTTGCATAAGAGAAAAAAGAGTAATGTTTCCTCACAGTGCGGATTAAACCGGTCGATCACCTGCAGCTTTGACGGCTTGAATCATTGGGCTAGTGTTTGTTCAAGGCACTCGACTGTGTGTAACCTCCTGTGTCTCATCTTGGGGGTGACTAACAGAAATGTGCTCTTCTTAAATCCTTGAGTCCAAAAAAAAAAAGACCAATAGCGCATTCTTGATTGTTAAAAATGTGCACCAGACTGATTATTAAATCGTCTTTAAGAACTGAAGGACAGATGCAGCGAGTGACTGTCAGACCTCTAATTTTCCGGATCATGATGACTTATATCGTTCCTCGTGTTATTATCCAGAGATTGAACACAATACATTTTGTTTTCACTGCAAAGAAAGACTGACATATGATTAAAGACTAAATCATAATCAGTGTTAATGTAACAAACTGTTTAAGTATCTCTCACGTCCCCTCTCGCAGAATATGATTATGGCTTTTAAATCCAGGCTGGATTGATGTTCTGATGGGCTGCAGAGCATTTACAGCCCTTTTTATGCAGTTTTATGCCGCTATGTGTTCGTTTCTAAGCTTTTATGTGTGTGGAGAATAGTGTTACAGTGAGGCACAATATAAAAATCAACCACAAACACTCCTAACATTACATGGTGATATATCAGGGGGAATGACTTGGCGCTGGAAGCTCTGTGGGTATAACCTGATACTTTGTCGGTGCCACTGTTGGCAGAGGCCTGGCTGAGCCGTGTGCAAGATGGGAATGCTTCAGAGTACTATGATACAGTAGTACTGTATCGTATCACTGCTGTGTGCTTTTACAGTTACGAGCTGAGCTGCAGAGTCATGTGCAGCTCAGTAAGCAATGACACACAAGTCCAATCAGCCGTGCTAATATCCAGTATAAGAGTGTTATATTGCTTTAAACTACTATACAAGTAGCATATAGTAATACATTCATACAGTAATAATCCAACAGATCTATTGTTAATTTAATCGAGCATCCAAATGTAAACTAAAAAGCTAAGTGTCAGTGCTACGATCAAGGTCAAACGCCCTGTGCTGCACAGAAGTAGGCAGGTTTTTTTTTACTTCCTGATCTTCTTAATGGAATCATGAAGTTAATGATGGGTTGTACTGTAACCCCCTCAAGTTGTTTTGGCCTTTAGAGTTTTCAAAGATACTCCAGTGGTTCCACCTTGGATAGCTACCCATAGCAACGAAAATAAGCACTATCCTCAGCCTGTTTCTTTATAGTTGACATTCTTCCTTTGTACTGTAATAGAAGCCTGCTTCGCTCCCCAAAATGTCATTGGTGGCATCTGTATTGTGTAAAAGTAAAAGCGATGGCGATGGGGAAACAATCTAACAATGAAAGTGTCATTATTAGAAATGCTGTAAAATAAAACCTAAAGTGACACCTTTAAAATGCTTGTTCTATCCAGTCAGAAGCCCAAAAATGCCAAACTATTAAAGAGAATTAATATATACTAGAAAGAAAAGCAACAATTTTGAAACTGGGATCATTTTTTCCTTTCATGAAAAATGACCTTAAAGTCTTTCATGTTGTGATGTAAAAGGAGTAACATGATACTGGAGTAGAAGTAGAATGTGGTATGGCATACTAATTAATTAACCATGTATGGTTACATTGCATTTGTACTTAATGTATCAATCATATTAGAGGTAGATGAACACTTTTCTGTGTTAAAAGGCCAAAGAGAGGCTGCTGAAAAAGGTCTACAGCACAGGTCTGATCATGTAAAATCACATCAACACACAGAATAAAAGAGAGTGATGGATTTTCTTTATAAAAAGTATGAAACTAAAGAGAAAACTTGTGTGATCATGGTGCTTTTCATGCCTGTATGAGATGGTGAAGGGAAGAGTAGGCGGCTGGATGAATGCACAGCATATCTGGGTAGAGTGAGAGTGTGTGAATGTGTGTGTGTGCTGAGAGCAGCTCTGAAGTGCATTTAACAGCTCTGGGAGGGTGATCAGGACCCCCCCAATGCCATGCAAACAGCATAGTGAGTCAGCCTGCATGTAGTCCTGATCATTTCAACACAGAAACCACAGCTAATATTATGCAAGCGCTGAATGATGAGCAGGCTATGGTGGAACGTAATGGAGTACATTTACAAGGGATGTTGCTAGCAACTAATTTGAATGTTGATTAAACACAAATCTAAATTCAGAATAATTAGTAGACTAGTCTACAGTCAGGGAAACCCACGGAGAACCTTCAGAATTGAGCACTTTTTATTTAACATGGCTCACAGCGTCTACAGGTAAACAATGTCAAATTTAGAAGTGCTAGAAAAACCTCATTGAAGGTTAACGTCCAACCTCACACAGTCCACATAGGACTTAATCTCAATTTTCTAGATCAAAATGCTGCCAAAACACTACTCTGTCTGTGCTAGTTTACATCCACATAGTAGAGCATTATGGCAGTAGCCATTAACCGGAGCTACAGACCTGGTGGGTGGCTGCTTAGACACATTTGATATGTAGCGTTGTGGTCCAGAATTAAAATAAGGGTTAGAAATTAGCTTAACTGACTGCTGTAACATTTCTAATGCCCACTAGCACTAGGATTTAATCATTTAGTCGGTACACAAGTCATGGCATGTGTATAGTTATCTAAGCACAGGTTTTTTTTATCTAAGTTGTGAAATTGTTAGATACAAGTTTGTTTTATTCAAGTATCTACATCGCTGTACGGTATGCTCATGAGGGTAACTAAAGCCACATACAGTATGGTGCACCACAGGGCTCTATACTAGGGCCTCTTTCATACATCGATGACTTGCATTTAATATCAAAAGAAGCACTTTTTATTTTATAGGCTGACATGTTTATTTCTCACAAGAACCGTGCTCTAGATAGGACCGCTTCTGATTTTAAATCATTTTAGTTTTCCAACTTACAGCCATAAAAGACTGAATAATTAATCTCTTGGTTGATTAAAACACTTTCAGATAAATTGATCACAAAGACATAGTCATTGTTTTCAGCTCTGAGTACTGTTTTTAATGTAGTTTTGTATGAATAATCTCTGTTATATGTTCAGGATAGTTTGAAGGGCTAAAACGTTGTCAACATTAGAAACCATATAATGACACGTAAATCATGTCAACAATCAGATCATTCCTGCCAGTAAACCTTCCATATCCCTTTCTCTTGTCTGAGCTATTTTTGCAGCTTTCTCTACTATTCTTCCTGTGTCTCTGCCTGCGCTGCTCATGCAGTAATCATTATAATCCAGGGTAACAGGAGCATTGACTGCCTGTGATTTGTGATTGTGATTTTATAGTCGCCTGTAAAAGCAGTCCTCCCCGCCTCCCTTTAGATCTGTCCTCAAGTGTTCCCACTGTTATTAACTGCGTTTGGGAATCCAGTCGGTTTAAATAACAGCGTTCATAAGATCAATGTGTGGCTGTTTTAAGAGGGAATTTATGACGCCCTGCCTCTGTGCTGCTGTGCTCACTGTGCAGATTTTTGCGCTGATACCGTGAGCGTGTGATGTAAATCATAAGAAAAGGTCGGCGCTGGGGTCAAATCATTTAAGGTTTCATCACAGCGAATGAGCATCAGCTACAACTTCATCATCACCGGTGCACAGAGGTGAACGATCAGCTCCCACAGTGCTGCTGCCTGTTTATTAAAGTGAGCTGAATCGAGGGTGATGTTTTCCAGAATGTGAATATCAACCCAAGGTGAAGAAATTTAAAGGATGCCTGCTCTGTTTCTATGCTAGTTTGTGCTACCTAAAAGCTACCTAATTAGCTTGCGTTAAGCTTGAGCTGTAAAAGGGAAGATATTGATTGCTGTCTCTTTGAGAGGCGGATGGTCAGAACTTAAAAAACACTCACAGCAACCTTCTGAAAGTTTTTCCTTGCATGCAACTTCCTGAACTGAGGATGCATGTAAACGTTTATTTATTTATAACGTCTCCTCTCCTGTAGTCGGTGTCCTTACGTGCTCTCACTGTTCCACCTCAGAGCTCACATCTCCACGTCTCATTTGTTTGGGCCGAGGCAGAATTGTGTAAAAGACAGTTTGAGCAGAAGAATATAAACTCAGACTGCAGAACATCGATACTTCACTGACAGATGTGTTTTGGTTTTGGACTGAATTTTATAAGATGGTCAGCTTTCTACTGAAAATGAGATTGTGTAGCCTCTGAGTGAAAGTTGAAGAGTGTATTTAGAGCTGACAAAAGTGGCGAAACAAAGATTAGGAAAGGGTCCGATTGGGTTTAAGTGTCAGAACTTCCCCTGCTTGAATGCAGCTGCAGACCATTGCTGTATGTAGCGCTAATGAAATGTGGTGCTCCCAAATTGTGAATATGTCGTGATCTCTCAGTTGAAAGTTTTTTTCCCTTCCCATGACCAATTCCACAACTTGGGCTTCTCTATCGGCCAATGCCAGTAGAAAACAAACTATTATTGGTAGAAAAACACTGATTAAATACATGTTGCTGTTTCTTATCATCACATTATCATTTACTTCAGTTTTAGAGAGCTTATACATTTCAGCATTGTATCTGTGAATTGATTCCGGCAATAGGCAACCTCCAGTGTTGAAAAATAAAGCCAATGCGGAAGAGCAAAAAAATGTGTACAATCAATTTTTTCTCATTAAACAACCTCCTGCACCTATTATATTAGATGTGGGGAAAATAAAGACACATAAGTCTCCTTTTACCCTTTGTGAATTGTGTTTTCCGGTCTGTTAGTGCGTTGCTGAGGACCCAGGCTGAGGTTCATGCCAGTCCATTAACTCAGCTAATTCAGGTCTGAGGGATTAAGTGGAGGTGCTGTGCTGCAGGCAGGACTCAGCTCAGTACTGTAGAGAGGACGCTTTAGGTCCTGCAGCGGCATGTTGAGTACACCTGATGCTTTAGTTTAGGTGCTTCTTACAGCTCTATCTCCTGCACACACTGATCTCTGTTTTAGTCTGTCTCTGAAGTTCCTTTTACTCTTTGCAGTTTGAGGATTTCTGAGATGAAAGTTGACAATAGTGAAAGGAAGGTTGTTGTTTTTTTTCACTCCAACCTGCTGGATTGCCTTGTGTGAGACATGTCCATCAACCTGGCTTCGACATATCCCCAAACAGCTTAATTCAAAATCCGCTGCTATACAGGCAACATCCACAACCTACCAAAAGAATAATTCAGAAAATCATTCAGAATACATAACTTGTCAATGTTTTTCTCCTTTTGAGGATTTTTAATGCATGGAAGGTTTGGCATTAGCTAACCCAGTTTACATTAGGATAGCAGGGGCATGGTCCTCACCAATATTTAAGCAACGTTGTTTGCATTTTGTTTGGACATCACTAAAATGGAGGGATTAAGCTGCTAGCACTCAACCGCTGTTTATGCTCAGCTGGTTTCAACAGGGAATCATTCGTCAACACAGAACGTATTTAGCTCCCTGCTAATGCTAATCTCTCATGTAAGACCCCCGGGTTTTTTCCAGATTTTGAAAGCAGTTATCACCAGTTTTAAGACGAAACCTCTTACAATTTTGTCTTGATCATGAACATGAAGGAGTTCCCCACATTCACCTATGAAGCCTCAAACTCAACATGCTCCCCTGTGTTTTCTTTTGGCCAATCCTTCAGACTGACTTGTAATAGGCTCCAGTACAGTAGGGTTAGAACCCTAACCCTAGAACCCTCTGTTCTGTATGTGCAGAACTCAGTTACCAGGGTTCTCAACTGCAGGAAGCACTGGCGGCACATCACCCCCGCCCTCATCCACCTTCACTGGCTCCCAGTCAAGTCTCGCATCAAAACCAAAATCCTCCCACTCACCTACAAATCTAAGCACGGCCTTTTCCCCCCCAATACCTTTCTGACCTCCTTCAACCGGAACTCTCCCGGCAGCTAACCGCAATGCTACATCCATTGAATATATTAAAAAAAAAAGGAAAACCCAGCTGTTCAACTCAGCTTACTGAGTTAGTTAATAGTATTGTTTGGTTTTTGTATTTTGATGTAACGCGTCCTTTGAAAAGAGCTAAATAAATTCAAGATATTATTATTATTGATATGTTTACGTGAAGCCCTACAGAGAAGACAAAAGGTCTTGTGAAGAGGGAGTATTTGCTGCTCTACCTCAATATTCAATGTTATTGTGCTACAAAAAAGTTTGATTGGCTGACATGAAAATGTGATGCGATGACACAACAGACAGCGGCCGGACAATTGACATTTCTGAGTGCCTCCATTATAATTTGTGATAATGGTTGACATCACACAGTGGATGAGTCAGCATCTCACTCAAACTCTGCCTTAGCATCCTGTTATCATTGTTATTCTGATGCTGAATTTTCATCATTTTACACCGGGGTTTGGCAGAAAGGAAGCAGCACTGAATGTCATTGGTCAGTGAGTGAGTCAGTTTAGCCCTATTTCCCAGTGCTCAGTGTTTACCAGCTCTTACTCACCTTCCTCCAGTTGATTGTCTTTTTCTTGACTCAGTTGAACAATTTTCTCAGTCAGTAACTCTTTGACTCATTGTATTTGGCCTGAAGCAAGAGTGCAGCCATCTTTGCCGCATTTTCATTGTAGTACTAACTGTTCATGTGCTTGTGCTCCCTCTAAAGCCGTACTGCAGAATGGAGTTGTCATATTCACAACGGCCTTTTTCCTTTACTGCCGCACTTTGGGTGAGCAGCTAAGTAGCTGTTATAATATTGTACTGTTGGGTTAAATGTATTTAAGTACTGTGGCTGACATGGGGAACCTATGTGGTCTGGGGCACTTTTGTTGAGATAGCTGAATGTGCAGCGTTGTTTTTTTTTTGCAGTGGTTCTCTTTGTTTGTATTTTTGACTTTGTATCGTTAACGCAGTTGCTTCAGATTTTTGCAGAACTTTTTGTTTGCAGCGTGTTTCAGCAGTCTTATTTGTTTTGAACATACGCATGGGTTTTTGAATATTCTTGGTCCCTGAGCTTGCTGCGCGTTTTTCATAATATAAATTGTAATGGCCATTGCACGTTGGTTGCCGTTGTAGGCCACCATATCTTAGTCATTAGCCTATCTCACAAGTCCGTATTATTTCACTGCTTCTGGACTGAGTGTGTGTTTAATGTAGGGACTTTGTGAGTGGAAAGAGTGGAAATTATAGCCATTGAAAAGACATAGTCAAAATGTGAGGGGGAAATCTGATGATATTTGAATGTAAAAATGTAAAAAACATTTTGAGAACTCGTTAGCTACGTTCAGACATTAGCTTATGTTAGCTTTCAGACACTACCTAGATTGAATCACTGTTAGCTAGGAAGTAGCCTACAGATATTACTACTGTAAGGAGTGTAACACTATACAATAGGAATTATGTTAACTGTTAGCTTACAGTATGTACTGTTGGAAAGTAACTTCCTAGCTGATGCAGTGCTAGCTTGGAGCTGGTGAAGCGCTGTATTGAGGTAGCCTAGGTGACGAGTAACCAAATATGCTGTAGGACTTGAAATATGGAAACTTTTCTCTCCAGGTTTTCTCTATTAATCGTCTTTACAGTTCGTCCTTAATCCAGAAGCAGTGGATCGATAAAGATTTTTAAGATTTTTCTATATTTGTATGGCTAAGAACCTGGAAAACAGATGTAGGCACAGTTTGAGTTTCCCATCCTTAGTGTGACGTCATGAGTCAAATGGCCTTCGTGTGAATCTAGTAAAAGCCTAAAAAAAAAAAAGAATTCCGGGTGATGTTTCTGGTGAGTCCATCTTCCTCTTAGCTTACCACATAACAGAACCGTTTCTTTTTAATGAAGTTGTGCTTGTTTTTAAGGTCTCAGAGTTACCCCCCCCCGTTGAGCTGATTACATGATTGTGATCAGCGTAGGTGAGGTGTTGTTTTTGCAGTTACTTTTATTAGTACAGGGTGTTTACTTGGCCTGCTTCCTGGGAATGCCTCTCCCTCTCTCTATGGGTGCTCGCTGCTGAGGGACTTAGTCTGACCAAAAGGCTCTGACGCACCTCCCCCCTCCCCCTTTCACACAGGTGACTCACTGGTTTCCTGTTCCTGGATCTGTGAAATCTCATCCTACTCTTTGTCACAGTTCCCGACCTCGCATGTCCCGGTGTGTCCACACGTCTCGACGGAGACTCTCAGATGGACCACAGTCCCTCCCACTCCCTCATCCTCTAAGCTAAGGGTTCTGCTGCTCATCTCATCTTTGTTTATAATCTCATGACACCTTGCAGAGAAGCAGATAGACGGGGGTTGTTATCAAGACTCAAAAGAGCGTATTTCTATGCATGCATATATCTCTTTTACACCATCAGAACTTAACAAACAGTAACTTAAATCTTTTAAAATCAACTGAAGTCTTTCTTTGCTTTATGTTCAGGATACACTTGTGTTTTGTAAACCTTATCGAGTCTATTCTAAATTATTTTATTCTTAAGAATTATTTTAAGAGTGTAAAAGCTAAAGAGTGTAGTATGTTTGATCAGGAAAGAAGACGTTTTATTTTGTGTGTTTGCTCAGCTGATACAAGGCTTGTCATCTGACCATAAACACTGGTGTAAATGCTGTTGCACTAAGTCAATGCTGTTTTTTTCGTAAAGACATGGATTCATCACTCCATTGTTGCATATCAACCAAGAACTTGGAGGTTTCGAGTCTCACTTCCTGAGCGGCAGTGAATTTACGGTGTAGGGTCCAGCACAAAAACCCATTAAGAACGAGCTGTGACAACAGGTACAAGTAAGGTTAAAATAATACCTTCATTTAGAAAAAGATCAGACTGTAAAACAGATTCTACCTTCCAATATTTCCTTTTGCATCCACGTATCATCTCAGGAATAAACAGACCCAGCACCTCTTTGCTCACATGTGGACACAGATGTGTTGTTTTTCACGTCAGAAGCAGCAAACAGCCTTTACGTTCCAGGCAGAGAGGAGAGCCTTTGTTGGGTAAGTGCTCAAAGTCGGGCCATGGGAGGTCAAATGACTGTCTAACATCTGTCAGTCATCCTCCGACGAGCCGAAACCTGACGGCACCTCGCTGCCTCCATTAGTCTGCCTCCCACATCACCTACAGCTACAGCCGCTGAGCTACACACCTGCCAACCTCTCCACAGCCTGCAGGATGAGTCTTCATTTGCGAAGCTTTCTTATATGGTATACTTCTTGTTCTTCCGTTGTTGTTTTTCTAAGTGTTAAAAGGAGAGACGAAACACTGAGTACTTGGTGGGGGGAGATTCACCATCATGTGAGGGATGGGATGATGTGGACACATGAGTTAAGTAACAACAGTTTGAGGTATTTGACTTGACAAAAGTATAAAGGTTTTAAAAGTAAAGTCCCAGTGCCCCTGCTTTTAATGATCTGCTCTAGTGGTACATGTTAAATAGATCTTTGTAAAACACACAGTGTTTATATTAAATCCCTGATTTTCTTTTTCTGTAAAACAGAGAAAAAAATGTGATGAGTCATCCTGCACTCAGGGAGTTTACATGGATGATGTCTGATTAGGAGAAAAGAGCCAAACTGGCTGGAGTGAAACCAGAACCTCAAAAAAAAATCTCCATATCAATGAAAATCCCACTAACATGTATATTATCATTAATAATCAAAGATCCCGCATGGAAACAGAGCCTTTCAAACCAGTTCATCTTGAGGTTCGCTCCGTTTAATTCGAGCAGGATGGAATTGCTTTTGAAAACAATTATCAGTTCGTCCAGATTCTCTAATTCAATTGATTAGTTTAACCAGTCTAACATAATATTTAGCATAAAGGAGCAATATGAAAAATATCTACTGGATGAAATCATAAAATGAACTTACTATATGATCAGACATTGAGGAAACATGCTATGGTAAAGTGCTGGCTCTCTGTCAACAGTGCAGCAGCCAGTATGTCCTCCTTCTAGGCTTCGATTCCGGTCCTGAATGGTTTGTTTTGTTTTAGACCAGAGAAGTAGGCGGTTTAAGGCAAGCAACCTGGTTCAGATAGAACAGATTCTAACTGACCTAAAAACCCTCAGCATTTTTCTAATAAGCTCCATGAGCAGAAACATGGTCAAACTAGGATCAATATTGGAGATGCTTTTGAAAAATGGAGAGAGGTTAGAATGCAGAAAGAATTCAAGACCGATGCAGAGCTGGTTAAACACTGAAGCTTCAGTGTCCGCGACATGGCACCCTGCGTGCACTTTAGGGGGGAGGAGGCGGGGGAGACAGCTCTCTCCAATGTTTGGAATTTGGACTGCAGTACCCACTTTATACGCTAGGTGTCAGAGTTACATATTGGTTCTTTAATAAGTGTTCAACTTCTTACACCTAGCTTAATGACTAGCTAAAGTGCTTAGCCGAGCCTACAACATACAGCTTGGTTTCTGGCCTTTGCAGCAATTTCTTGTAGCTTAGATCAAACTTATGACTAACCCATTACTAGCATACAACTAGCTTGTGACCATTTGTTGGTCAAGTTACAGAAAATTAGTAATATTCTATCCAAAAGTAACTGAGGTACTGCATTAGAAAAGTATCCCTCCCCCTTGCCTTGTTGCTGGAAAGCATTCAAACTCAAAATGCCGCTTTGAGTAGAAGCCTACAATGGGTTCCATCTTAATTGTATGTCAAGAATTCAAGAATTGGTTCTGCAATGGACCAATAATAAGAGAGAGGGAGGTTTCCTGGAAGCATGTATCTAGATCTGATTTTCTGTCAGTCTCCAGGAGCTGAATTACATTACTTTATTTAAACTAGAGATGCTCCAACTGTCATTTCCCTGTCCTTAAGTCTTTGATAAACAGCACTGCAGTGGCACTAACATGAAAAAAGCTTGTTTACCCAGCCCTGGATGCCCTGCTTCATCTGAGTTGTGTGACTGTAGAAGGGTTATGAAGATGCATGTGGGCCTCTGTGCCTTTACGGGGTCATTACCAAGATGAATATAGTGATTATAAGGATGAATAAGGTGTGATTATGAAGATGAATATGGCGATTAGGGCTCTTGTCACTGCTGCTAGGGCGGCTGTTCATTAGAGAGGAGAAGATGTCAGCGTGTAACATGCGTGAACCCATTACCTTTTCCATTCACAGGGGATTTACACGCACATGCCTGTACTTATCTATGCATGCTCATGCTGCTACGCCCTAACAGCAGACTAGAGGAGGCCATTCATGTTCATTTGGGCGGTTTAATGACCCGTGTATGCAATATATCTCTATTCATCGGCTGTTTGGGGCTACGATCTCCCATATGTGTTTGACCCGAAAAGGATGCATGCACACCTGACTGCATTTTCTGGCTACTGCTAAAGCTAACGCCAGCTTGGTTGTTTGGCTGGTTGTGAAACAGCAGCTGACGAATGCCACATGCTGTGTCATTGAAGTTTCTGTGTGTCCAGGGGTTAAAGACACCTGACTGGCTCCGTCCCTGTGTGTGGGACTCCTCTGACACACTCTGTGGCGGCCTGGAAAGTTTTTTGAGAACGCCGCCCACTGACGAATCAGAAGTGGGCTTTATTCTCTCTCTTTCTCTCTCTCTCTCTCTCTCTCTCTCTCTCTCTCTCTCTCTCTCTCTCTCTCTCTCACTAACTCTTTCTCTTTAAACAGCACCTCCTACTCAGTAAAGAGTCCTCCTGACCCCCTGCATCCAACACCCTCCCCTCCTCCATCTTCCCCATCCTGTCATGCACCTCCTCCGTGTTTGTGTCTCATCAAACCTTTGTCTCTGTCTGCAGCGCTGTGGTGGCTGTGATCGTGTTTGATCGCTGTTTGAGGCTTTTTTTTTTTTTTTTCGTGTGTGGGCGGGCCCGGCCAGGATGTCTCTCTCCTCAGGCATCAAGGAAGGATTCATCCGGTTCTGCTTTTTTTCTCCATCCTACAGATCTGTACATTGTTATAATAGCCAATGTGAATACCATGTGGGGGAAAAAAAGAGCTGTTAATTGTTGTTAACAAACCAGTGGTTCTAATAGTTTCCGATTCTTCAATTCTTCTCATGTTTCTGCGTGAATTCTCCATTTTACACCATAAGTACCAACAGTGTAGGCTTTAATATGTTCACCTGTTAAGAGCTCCTCTCCATCTTTAGCTGGATATAGTGTAGGGGGTGCTTTAGCCATATTTATTTAATAGCAGTGTTTACATTGGATAGCGGCTGTGGCTCAGTTGGTTGAGTCATCGTCGTCTCTCAACCAGAAGGTCGAGGGTTCGATCCCCAGCTCCTGGAGCAACATGTCCGATGTGTCCTCAGGAAAGACACTTAACCCAGAACTGCTCCTGCTGCTTAGTCGGCGGCGTATGAATGGAATTAGTTACTTCTAATGGTCTCACTACATAGCAGCCTGTGTGTGAATGTGTAGGTGTGACATGCGGTGTAAAAGCCCAGAAGACTAGAAAAGTGCTTTATAAGCTCAAATCCATTTACTTTGTGGTATCCAAAGGTTATTCTTGTCTCTTTACAAAACCTCGTGGCTACTGGAAGCATTTGGTACGAAGCTATGGTTGCCACGTGAATGTGTGCATTTTACTGGCAATAAAATGTTACCAGATGGACTTTTAGTCTTGGCAAACTTGAAACTGGCGAGTGTTTTTTTGCATCAAGCTACAAAAAAGTGGCAGCTTGACACCTTTCAGATCGTATGACTGACATCACACGTCCTGCAATGTAAGTATTGCACATTGCTTTTGCAATGGTCAAACGATATATCTGTCTCAGACATAATGAATACTAAACACCACTGATCAATAAAAAAAAATCGAGTGAGAAATGAAGGGTCCTCAAAAAAAGGCCTGAAAACTGACGTCCCAGTAGGAGAAAGATTGCAAGAGATAAAATGTTGGTTTCTTTTCATGTTCCAGGGGAAAGTGGTCGTGTTTGTGGTTTCAAAAGTTCTAGAAAAACCTTCTCAGCTGCATCATAGACCTTTTTTAACTAGTCAACACCTAAACCTTGGAACGCTTCCACTGTAAGCAGAGCTGAGCCTCAGCTGGAGCCACTCCAGACCTCTGCACCTATATGTGGAAAGACACAGCAACATAGCAGGCCCAAGAGGAGCCTCCCCTCATCGTGGTGTGTTTTGGGTTCTGAAAATAGGGGAAGCTCTAACCGAATAAACCCCACGTCCCTCAGGAGACGACCCAGAGCCTCACTGTGGTGGGCAGCTATAAATCTACCTCCATTCACCCCCATCGCTCCCCCTTCTCTCCACCGCACTCCACTCCTGAGTGCTTCCCTGTCTCTCTGGGCAGTGTGGTAATGAAGTGCTTTATGGCTCCAGAGGACAGGAGGGGACGTGGGGGGCATTGGGTTAGCCCATAGCTCATTCCCACTCTTTCCACTCACAAAGCCCCTACATTAAACACACACTCAAACACATCACCCGACCCCATCACAGGGGTCCGACGGGGGGTTAGATCCCAGCATGAGATCACAGATAACCCGCTCTTTCTTTTAATGACTGCTGTACAAATAATTTCCCCTTGATTTATTCTGTTGAGTAAGGCTTTCGACGAGACTTTAGTTACCGTCTTGATTTCAACTCAAAACCAAAACCATGTTCTCAATGATGGTGTGATGTTTGGAGGGTTTCATTTTTCATCCAGAGCCCTTTGAGACTGTTAGAGTGATTAAAGGCTGCACAAATAAACCTGACTCACTGTCCCAGTCGGGAAGAACATGTTTTTGTAATAATATATGTTGCTAGATTTACCAATGGCGTTTATATACATATTAGCCATCTTGTTACAGCCTGTCTGTATTGCTGTCAAATAGTGTCAGGGGGAAATGGTGTTGATGTAACCTCTTTGTGTTGGGTGACTAAACCTAAAGAAATATAAAACAGGCACAATATATATCAGAAGAGGAATGGCCTGCATTTGTTCAATCACTTACCATTTTCAGCTTGTAGGATTGTTGTTGTTTCATGTAATGATTCTGTGGATGTTAACAGATAGCATATGGAACTCAATGAACTTCTTCTACAATTCTAAAATTAATTTAGAAGACGCTTTTGTCCAAAGTGATGTACATCTGAGAGTAAGTAGAACACAAGCAAGGATCTAGAGAGGAGGAAACAACGTCAGGAAGTGCTAACAAACAGCTTAAAGTGGGCCTGCTCTCCCCGCTCTATAACCTGGATGTAAACAAGCACAGGGAATGAAAAGCATCTCATGAGAGCAGCGCAGTATCGCAGTATTATGATCTAGAAAAGTGAGATGAAGTTGTATGTAGGCTGTGTCAGGTTAATCTGGCATATTGTCCAGAGTAATGTGAGATCATATTTAGCACATACATGTGGATGATGACCTGCAGGGAGGACCAACGGCTTGGCGGTGGCCCTCGGCCCTGCGCTCGCACAGACTCAGGGAGGTCTCCGAAATGAAAATGCCATCATGAAACATTTAGCAGCCTGCTGAGTTTACATGTCTTACAAGAAAAGGACTTTTTGGAGTGGTTAAGTCTCACATAAATCTTTCAGCACGCTAATTGAAGCAGTTTCCCCAATAGGCTACTCTCCACAGCTGCTATTACAAATCGCACAACTGCTGCGGATGGGACGCCCAGCTGCAAACCAAATCTTACACCCACTTGATAACGTTGTTAAGACACACACATGGTGCTCTGCGGATTGCTGCTGCCGCTGCTAGTTTTCTCAGACAGCTCCACTGGGAGTGTGCGATGTAGTCGTATGTAAACACAAGTCATCTCTCAGTGAAATGTGCTCTGAGAGGTGGCACAAGTGTGCCTCTCTGCTCCTCTTCCTTCTTCTCTACTAGAAATTCAACTTATTTAAGTGGGAGAACAGAAGAGGAACACATTGTTCACTCCAGCAGCAGCCTGTGGGAGTAGTTGTGGGAGGCTGTGGGGTTACACCTACAATTCACATCTGAAAGTTGGCGTGCTAGCTGTCGATCATCTCCACCTGAGCTTCAGAGTTTGTTTGTTTTTTTGACATGAGGCTCATGTTGTGAATCTTTAAATGCTGTTATAATGTCCTAAAACATAATTCCAGGCTTTGAGTCTAAAGATCGTCGGGATTCTGACAAATAAAATCTGATTATTAAATTTTACTTGTTCAAGTCCCTACCTTCGTAGAATCCCTAAGAGGTGAAATGGTGACAATATTCTAGATTCTTCATTCAATCATTTGGCTTCTTAGGGATTTATTAGCAAAGAAAAATACATTAGATTGTGCAAATCCAAAAGGGACATCAGGCCACATTTCAAGACTAAACAATTTATTCTCATTTATAAGACATCAGCCACCTTCAAACATCAGCCCTTTACAGTTTGTGATTCTGCAACAGAGCAATGAAGTTCTGGCATCATCATACCTTTGTACTTACCCACTCCATCCCCAGCAGCATGATACTGATGCCCCAGTGTGTGATTTCACATTGCTTTAGGCATTGCAGAAGGGGGAGCGGCAATATAACACACAGTTGTGGCCTTACATACACAAACAATCAGACATGCGCGCACACACACTCACAGCGATGTTCTGCCCTGCCGACTCTGACGTTACACATTGCTTCTGCCCTCCCCCCCCCCTGTTTTGCCTCTGGTGCTACCATTGATGAAAGGTCAGGGGCAATCGACTTCACCCAGCTATTCTGCCTCTGTTTTTACAAATTGCAGACGAGGTGTAACAGAGGCGTAAATACCCCGCCTTGAAATAGCAATATTCAAGCAACAAATAGTTTTCATACTTCCTAGCTCTGCTGCTGCTATACTTTGTATACAAACTAACTTGGTAATGATGTAATGTAATAATATGTAAGGAAATGTTAACATTAGCTGTTGTGTGTTTTTCATACATCGCTGTTTTATCTTGAACCAAAGAGGTCAAAAAGCTCCAGCAACACTTGTAGTATGAAGATCAACTTTATGAACAAATTAGACCGACGTGTTTCGGCTTGTGGCCTTCATCAGGGTAAAGTGTTTTTGACCTCTTCAAGCCTTTCACTCTTCATGCACCTTGATAGTCGGTGAAGTTGTGCCAGTAAATCTCACTCTGCTCTTATCGTGAACCAAAGCCTGATTTTCCTTCATATTTTCACTATCCGTTTTCTCGTCAATCTGGAAGCAGTGAAATTATACGATTGGTCAAATTAAACCAATTATGTCCCTTTAGCTTTATGCTAGCCTGCTAAAGCTAACAGAGATTTCCTCTCCAGCTGATTGGAACAAGTCCAATTCTAATCTCCAGTCCGCCGCTTAAAGAGCGTTATGTCGTCTTATCGGTTCATCAAGTTCAAAACTGTGCAGGTCTGTTAAACTCTGGAGGGCTTTTTCATGGCTCAGCAATTACTGAGACCTAAACTGTGACACTCAAACTTGATGTATTCCACCTCCCACTCCATCGTCCTCTCTCTGTCCTTCAAAACCTCTCTGTTCCCTGCCCTTCCTATATTTATCTCTCCTCGTCCTTCCAATTACGTCGTCTCTGTCCCTGCTTTTCTGTCTTTATCTCTCCCTCTCTCTCGAAATTGCTACAGAACCTGTTGATGAAAATCGATCAGGATTTTTTGATTATTGGCCAAAGCTGAACAGAGGGAGAGCAGAGTGAGAGCACACACACACATACACACACACACACACACACACACACACACACACACACACACACACACACACACACACACACAATGTCAGTACATTGGACTGTACCTACCAAACAGGTTCCAACAGTAGCCCTGATAAACCACTAAAACTTTCCTCACCTGCACTAAAACTCTTTGTGGATTTGTGTTTCCATCCGCCTGGTTTTATGCACATTTTTCAACGAACCTGACAACGCCTGAGTGGAAGCAGAGTAAAAAAGACAGTGTATGGGGAAAAAAGCTTTTGCCATTGGTGGAGGTTGGAAATTGAGTATATAGAAGCACCTAAATGAGGACTAAATAATATTGTCCTATAATTTAAGATTATCAGTGTCAAATTGCCTATTTTGGAGTAAAAGTGGTGGATTGTCCATTTCTTTTGCTGATATTTTCCAGAATTTCAGCTCAAAATTTTGCTCCGCAACTCGGTAAAGACTTCACTAAAACATTAAGGCAATAGTGGTTACATGTTTAAAAAAACAGCTCGTCTGGGTAAGTGGTGCTAAACCAAAGTGGTATAACTCGACCTTTGAATACACAAAGGTAAAAGATAGCTCACACAAAGATCTTTATTTGACTCATTTCAATTTTACGAAGTCAAAGAAACGTGTTCACGGGGCGCCGGTAGCCTAGTGGTTCGTGAGCGCGCCCCATCTATGAAGGCTGTGGTCCTTCAGACGGGCGGCCTGGGTTCCAATCCAACCTGTGGCTCCTTTCCCGTCATTCCCCACTCTCTCCCTCTCTCTCTCTCTCTCCCTCTCTCTCTCTCTCTGTCTCTCTCTCGCATAAAAAGCCCAACAATAAATCTGAAAAACAAAGGAACTTGTTTACATCTTGGCCTATTTGACTTCATCAGAACATGTAAAAAAAATGTCCTTGTTCCATATATGCAGAACCTGGCAGCTGATTGGCTTAAAGACCATTACTTTTAAGGTCCCCTTGTGCATTTTTCTTTACAATGTAAGCATGGAAAAAACTGGTTAAATGGAAAAAGGTGTTAGATTTTACAAGTCTACTGATGTTATAGGCCCTGCAGCTTCATTTGTGACTGACATGACATATTTCTTTTATTTGATGTGGACAGAAACTGTTGATGAAATTTAGATAAGTCAGCTTGTTCCTGAAGATATTTGTGTGTGCCACCTTTAACCTTTGGCTGTTAAAATAGTGACATCCAAGCAACTATTTTCTCCTTCTTTTGACCTTGTTGTTGAGCTAAGTCTCTTAACAGGTGACTTTGGTTTGCCGGCAAGCAGCTCGCCCTCACACAAACACACAGATGCTTTGATGGCTCTGTTTTTCCAAGTGAAACTCTCTAATGTTAGAGTAGTCATCACCAAGGGGGTCCACCTCTCACAAAGTAATAACTGCACCCCGCTGTGCCCATCATGCCTCCATGCCAAAATCCTCGGCAACACCTGGCGTCATGGTAACCAACACCTGTTCACCTAATTAGAGGGACACTGGAGGGAGAGAAGATGAAGAAGTTAATGAAACGCTAATCTGGTCCAATCAAACGCCCCGGCATCTGCCTCCTGGCTGCAACAGCGGGTCGCAGTAATGGCCGCCTTATGCGCTCCTCCCCTGCCACCCCAACTTTAGTGACCTCATCAATGCTAAAACTCCACTGAGAGGCCGTGAATAGAGGAGAGCAGGCAGGAGGGAGAAGGAGGGACGGGACTGAGGAGCTTCCTGGATGGACAGAGGAGTTGTACATAGAGGTGTCAGGATAAAGAGATGAGGTTCTCTGTGTGCAGCAGTTGGAGCGGCTCCAGCTCGAACCAGCTGCGCCACTCTTGTTTACAATCCGCCACCTGGCGCCTTACAGGGCTGCTGCTCGGGTCTCGTTTTTTGGATGGGGTCTTAGGGTCAATGTGGGAGAGCCATGACCAGGCGTTTGTAGAAAAGGGTCCACGGAAATGAGCTGCAATGACACAAGTTGTGCTGAATAAGTTTGTCAAAATTTTCGTGACTTCCAATACCATGTATTTTAAAACGATACAACCTCTATTATTTGAAGGATCCATAGTATTGAAGGCTTAGGGTTAGGGGTTGGACTAACTGGCTGTTGGCTGCTGACAATTAAAGAACCTACTAGCTATTAGAAGGTTGAGTTTTGCAGGATAGTTGTGTGTCTTGTTGGTTTCTTCTCGTATGAACTCTACTGAACTGTGTTTCTGTTTTTCCCAACAGGAAACTTCAAAGGAATGTGCAAACAGATAGACCATTTTCCCGAGGAAACAGATTACGAAGCGGACCCGTCTGAGTACTTCTTACGTGAGTATCTTGTCTCATTTTCTAAACCAGAATTCCCTTTTGCACATTAGATTACAGCTTGCTCTTCCAAAGTTCTTTCATGCCTACTCTGAATATTTTTTGATATTTGTTCCACTTTTCTTGCACCGTCTCAGACATGAGCGCCGTGCCAGTATCTGATCTTGGCCCGTGTGTCGCTGGTGTCTCCGCCTGCTTTTAGCGCGAGGCCGGCCAGGCTGAGCCGTGCCAAGCAGCTCGTCTGTTTTTGCTACTCGGCTGTGTGTAACATAACGTGCAGTGTTACAGTCGGCTGTGTACCCTGTAAACACAGCCCATTGATTTCTGCTCCCTTTCCCTTTGTGCAAGCAAGACGGAGATGCTTGTCGAACTCATTTGCCTGCTAATCCTAAAAATCACAACAATGACTCAGAGCTCATGATGTACTGTTAGTACCATTAGCTCAATACTCTCTTCTTATTGGCCAATTAAAGTATTTAAGACATTTATTTTGTGAGTTACAGACTTGTGCTTGTGTTCAAAATCTAAACACTTGACAATACTGGGTAGAATGAATGAAGATAAGTGGGTCTATGCTTCCCTTTTTCCTGAACACAACTTGAAAATACTTTTTTATGCTTCTTTGAAAACACAAAATCAGCAAATCAGGAAGATTTGTATCAGGAAGGACACAGATTTCATTTTAATGTTGCAGTTCTTCTAGTTTTGCTGCGGTGGTCCAATCAGTAAGACTTTTTTTTGTATCTGCCAATTTGGATGTCTTCTTGCTGTAAGGCAATCTGTTGGGGGTAACTTTCTTGTAGAGCATCCCTGCATTAGAAAATTATTGGTTGGCAGATTATATCCATACTGAAAAGACACATGTAACAAAACGTCATTATGCGACTTGAACTGAAAGATGTTGGATTTGTGCGGGCTGATTGTCTGAAACAAACTGTGGGTTTCATAATGTTCAACTACAGGGCAATGGGGGATTGATTTTTTTCAGTGTAGCAAGTAGTGTAAAGATTATAATTAGAAAATCAGTCATTACAGTTCATTTACTAATCCCAGGGGCGCTCCATTGATTGTTGGATTGGCTCATTAGCTGTCTTATGAAGAGTTTGATGCTGGGTTGTTTTAAGTTTAGTCTAGCATGTTAGCATGGTGAAAGGGCTTAAAGGAAATGAAGAAATTGGCATAAAATATCTCCAAAGTTGTTTTAATTACTGAATGTTCTTAGATGGCTTGGTAATGCTAGCCGCTTCTAGGCATTCACACATTTCTTGTCTTGCTGAGAGTTGGAAGGTCCATTTTTATTTAGGGATGCTGCTGCTGGTAGCTATGCTAAGCTAGCTGATGAATATGTTGTTGAAAACTCCTATCATGGGCTGTCTGCGTTTTAATCAAATATCAACATTTAACTAGGATTTTATTTTTTAATTACCAAGACGAACTCTAAACAACTTTATTTCAGTAATAGAGGCACTTATCATCCACCAAGAAGCTTACTTTTCATGGCCGCCATTTTTGAGAGGTCTGAAGAACCAGCCACTATTGAGGTTTCAGGAAATGTTTACTTCTGAGGTTTTGAATACAACAGAATATGGACACGAAAACAGTAAATAAGACACCATTTTCCTTTTAGCTGTTTACCTAGCTAGCCATATGGAAAAAGCTAGAGACGTCCAGTAAAAAACCTCTTCCAACTCCACACCCACAGATTTTTCTTGTTGCTTGATGAAGCCATTGTTGATGACTTCATAGTCCTATTCAGATTGCAAGTTCAAAGCTTGATATTTACGCCCCTCTGACATCTCGCCTTCACTATGAATGTCACAGAGGCGTAATGGGGGGGGGCAAAGTACTTCCACCTCTTTACCGGCATCAGAGATAGTAACAGAGTCGTTACAGAGGAAAATGGGATCACTGTAAGACGGCAGAACAGTTGGGGGAGAACAGCGCTTTGTGTGTGCATGTGTGAGAGTGTGTGTATGTGGAGGTCCAGCTGTTTACACGTTGTGTTTCTGCAATGCCAAACGCATTGTGAAATCACCGACTGAAGCACCAACACTGTATCACTTCGTCACATAATCAATATGAATGTGCAAAGACGTAATGGCGGCAGGGCCTTGTTACGGCACTGTTGCAGAATTGCAGCCTGAAAAAGGCTCATGATGTCATTTGAGGATATTTAACATCTTGGTACAACCCTTTTCACATAAGCAGTTCCCAGCACCTGTAAGCTGACTTTGATGTGTGAAGTCTGTGGCGTCCTTTAAAGTAATAACAAATGTAATTTTTCCCACCGTTTTTGAAAACACTGTGCCTGAAACTGATCATGAAATGTTTATCTTTGCTAACACTGTTGTACCACATGAGCAAAGCAGTGTCCCAAGTCTCTATTGAACCCCCACCCCACACTGCTACAGCCCGCAGTGATTCCAAACTCAAAGTCAGAAAGTGAGTCTCTTCGTCTCCATCAGTGGGGACAGTAATTGAGGCCTCTCACAGAGCGGAGCAGTGCGTGCCAGTGCTAGAGATTAAGCCCCGCCAATTAGGCTATGTTTGACTTAGCGCTCTGAGCGGTTGTTCCCGTCCATATGTGCCAGAGACAACCGTTATGATAACCGCTCTGGTAATGATTCTAACGATGCCGGGGCCATGGTGAAGTCAAATCAGTCTTCTGAGGAGGGGGGTCTCTCGGGCTGGGGATGACAGGGTCGCAGGTTGGAAGCCGGGCTTTAGCTTTTGAGCTGCAGACGCCCGTCTTTGCGCGTGCATGTGTGTGTTTGGTGTGTGTGTTAACCTCTTCCTGGGCTGTGATTGGAGGAGAAGGCCGCAGTGCTCCCAGTGGCTTGCCAATTAGGACACTCACATCCATAAATATTTCAGCCTCCTTCTTATATAGGTCAGGGCTCTCTCGATTTCTGTCTCTCACACTCTGCCTCTCCTCACCCTCGTAATATTTCATGTCAGGGGTGTTACACCACCTATTTGTCGTCTTTGATGACGATTCAGCACTTCAAGCTGTTTCCTGGGTGCATGAAGAGGTCAGAGAATACACAGCAACTTAGTGGATGTCTCCTGTGAAGTATTTTTACATCCACCTAGTCCGATTTTACGGACACACACCTGGTATTTCCATAATGAGGAGTTTCACGGCGCCTCTGGGTGGCCGAAGACAGAGAAAAGCTGCCTCCGCTCTCGCATGCAGGAGAGGGAGAGAGTTATGCAATAAAATGATGTCATTTCAGGTGAAGGCCCTGGCGGAAATGACATCATCGGGGGGCTCTCTGGTCCAAAGTCGAGGGGACACACCGGTGATGTCATCAAACAGCGTGGCGAGGAGATATTTGGTGCTGCAGTTGCTGAGCAGAAAACACACAAATCTGACTTTACTCTGCTAAACATGCTCCCCCGCTTCAAACACACACATGCTGATCTGCTGTCCTTATGCTGACATCCACACACACACACACACAAAAACTCAACACATATCAGTAGCTTCTGTGTGGTTGTATGTGTGTGTCTCTTCCGTGAGTCCTCAGCTCTCCCAATAGCAAGGCAGTTTGCACAGCCACACGGGGTTATATAAGCCAGCTGAGGCACACTAAAGCGCCAGTGGGTTTTTAGATCATGCCGTGTCGGAGCTCCCATCATCCACTGCTCTACTGGGCGCTAAGCAGCTGAGAGAGAAGAAAGGGGGGAAGAAAACGCCCAGTTATGCAAGCGAATAATGTAATACTGAAAGACATCAATTCAGTGTAATAAAGAGAGGACGATGATGTCAGGGAAGGAGGGATGTGTGGGTCTGACTGGTGAAGGAAATTGTGTTAGTCACAGGAGAGCGTTGTTGGTATCCAGAAGTTTTAGGAGTATTTTCTTCTGTTTCGATATCAGTATTTTGATCTATAAATGAATGCATCATTACTGACGGTATAATCACTTTCTTTTGGATTATGTGAGGATAAATTATCTTAACGATCTAGACTTTTTTAGATATTACGATGGTCAGTTTTTTTTTATTTTTGCATGCCTTTATCGGAGAGATAGGACAGTGGACAGGGAGAGAGACAGAGTGGGGAACGACATGCGTGAAAGGACACACAGTGCGGATCCAAACCCGGTCCGCCCGCCAGGGGAAGCCACAGCCGCCGTACATGGAGGACGCGCAACAACCACTGCACCACCTGCGCCCCTGCAAGATTTTTTTTACCAGATAATCATCATTATTATGAAATGTGCTTGAGAGAAGGGATGCTTTTTACGCCCTGAGGGGCAAAATAAAATGGTCTCTGATAGTGAAGAAATCCGATTTGTACTGGATAGGGTTGAAATCACTGACTCATCACATTGCGAATGTTTACTTACATGATCTATACCGCTTATGCAATTCGGGGTCGTGAGGGGCTGGAGCCGATCCCAGCTGTTATTAGGCGAGAGGACAAGATCTCCAAGGGGAATGATATCTTCGTGGATAATTAAAAAAAACAACAACATTGGTTTCCTCCTCCCAGTTGTCCATATTTCTGTCCAGCTCATCAGTGTCCACTCCTCCTCTGAGCTCGAGGCCTAGGTTCTTCTGTTCCAGATGGGTCTGCTGCGCTGCCTCCCTGTGGCAACAATAGTCCTCCATCATGGACCTGCGCTTATCCACCACCTTCTTGGAAACCTTGGATTGGCTCAGATCTTTCTACTTAAAGATCTCTGAGTAATTCGTCAGGTCCTTCATGATCATCCTGACTTGGTCTGAGGACCACCCTGGACTGGTCACCAGTCATTCACGGGGCCTATTCACATAATGATACACTTGTATGTGATATGTTGGAGACCCCTGCTCTATATTTATCAATGTGTTTTTTGATGGGTTGGGTTGGATCCATAATATCATTGAGTCTTCCTTTGTGTTTTTGAAAAGCAGCAAATGTAATTCCTAGTAGATTTTGTGAGGACTGATTGATTTAAATAAATTGGATTTGTAAGTATTGTCATTCTAACATTTTCTATTCTGTCCACATTTGCTATTCTGCCCGTATTCTGGAGAGTGGAAGGTCCATCCAGCAGTGGAGGTCATCAATTATTGCTTTGAATAGTGGGTTGAAGTTGACACTGATCAGCTCTGACAGCCTGAGGGAAACATTAATGCTTAAATACATGACATGACCCGTGCATAAAGGGATCGTTGGTGTATGGGCTGTCACATCTAGACTGTTGCTTTAAAATGGATGGATGAAAGATTTTTTTTCAGTTGATGCAGTAGTCATTGGAGAATGATTCAGTACATTGTACAAGTGAGAGTTTTGTAGAAACAGTAATTAATCACTTGCATAGAGACTGATCTCTTGCTGTGTTTAGAGCGATACATTATTCAGAGATATTTGAGTATGATACCATGAGTTTTACTCTTTTAGTGAAGATTAAAATCTTGCAGAAAAAGGAATGTATCACTTGCATAGAGACTGACCGTATGCTGTATGTTTGGAGTGATAGAAAAGTCACTGATACTGTAGTGTTATTCAGTATGTTTGTTTCTCTTAGTGATAGGTGAGGGCATTTGTAGATAAAGGAATGTATCATCTGCATACAGACTGATCTTGTCATATTGGATGTTTAAATTCCTTTCATGCCGCTGTTCTGACAATGTTCTGCTTTAGGCTGTGTGTTTGCTTATGCTGTGAGCGTAAAGACAGAGATGGAGAGTATATTTGATGAACATTATGATACATGTAGCAGCATAAAGGCAAGCTATTTCCCTTGGGGGTTGGTTGATACACCCAAACAAAGCTGCATGACTGATGCGGGACATAAATCATCAGGACTTAAACATTTATTTGTAGTGTCTAAGCAGTTTCCCAAGCTTTGGCATAATTTCACTACATGCATTACTTTTTTTTCAAGTTGCTCTTTTAAATTCCCATCACACATTGCCTCTTTAAGATCAATAAGAAGAAGAAAAGATTCAAGAACATTTTATTCATTATTACTCTGCATGAATTAACTGCAGACTCACACAAAGCCAGAATTAGTGTAGAATTGAATTAGGCCACATCATTTACAATGGCTCAAAGGCAAGTACATTCAGCATGTGAACGAGTCAAAAGTCAATTTACAGAAAGAAACAATCAGAAAAAGATAAAATGCAGAAATAAGTGTTGGGGCCATTTTGACCCCTTCAATTAACTTTCTCATGAACTTTCCCCCGAGCCAGCGTTAATCTCTGCCCCCGGTGTTTGCATGTGTTAATCTGACAGTACTCACTGACATTGATGACAGAAGGGCAGGCCTGTCACAGCCTGTGCCGCCCTGGGGCCTCACTGCAGACTGGACGATGGCCTGATCTGGCTTTGGTGTCGCCCAATAAAATCAATGGGTCTGGGGCATGACACGCAGCAGCTTGTAGCGCAGAGAAGGGGGGGGGGAGGGGAGGGGTGGCGGCTTGTCAACCAGTGCAGAGGATCCAGCACCAGTTTGTGTAGAAGGGTGTGTGTGGAGGAGGGGGGTCAGCCTCACTAGGGGGCTCTGAGGATGGGTTTTCAGCTGGACATCCTGTGTTTGCTTTAGCGGGCGTCCCAGTCATTCACAGTGACATTGAGTGTACTGTACTTCTCTAGCAGTCCCAACGACAAAAAAAATAAGGAAGCCATTGACTGATACATAAAACACAGCGCACAGACATGAGACAATAAATTTCAAACCAATCATTTTTGTCCTGGTTGACCGAGTGAGTGCTAGCGCTCTAACTTTATATCTTATTAACAGGGAATATAGAGACGGCACAGCTTGTAAAACACAGAGGTGAGAGAGTGTGTCCTCATATAAAAGCGAGATTAGAATATACAGCACAAGCTATGGTGTTAGGCTGTCACAGTGGCACCATTAAGAGACAGCATCTGCACCCTCTCTCATCACTTTCACACACACATAGTTATTCATCAACCTGAAAATTCCCACCACTGAGAGAGAAAACTGCAAATTAAATTCATGTGTCATTTTTTATATCCAAATATAAAGCATCAAAAAGTCAGGTTTGACCGTCTGCTGGCTTTTTGGTGCAAAACACATCAAAGTATAAGAACCTTTTTACTGTCAAAGCCAGAAGGAACACTTATCCAAACACGATCAAAAGCGAAATGACCTCCAGCTGCTGTAACATGAAGATAAAACACGATTTGAAGCTCAGTAGTTGACTTCAGTGTGAGATACGTCAGAGAAATGTGCTTTGTGTGCATATCTCGAGGTCACACGCTGTAAAATTATACCTCCGCTGACATCAGATTTTGCAGGAAAAGCCAGAAAAAAACTTTGTTTAAATTTACTCTTTGGTTTGTCCTCACCGGGAAAAAAATCAGTGGAGCAATCAATTCAATCTACAACTGATTTAAACTCATGTTTGTCTTCTTATTTCCCTAAACTACTGAGCTCTAGTAGTGCTACAGAGTAATGTTTTTCATTCAAGTATAGAGGTATGCCAACAAAGTAGATGAAGTGTAAGATTTCATGAGATTCAATCCATCCATTATCTATACTGCTTGTCCTGTTCAGGGTCACGGGGGGCTGGAGTCGATCCCAGCTGTCATTGGGCGAGAGAAGGGGGTAAGCTATTGGACTGGTCACCAGTCAATCCCCTGGCTGACATGTAGAGACAGACAAAAAATCATGCTTGCATTTAAACCTACCAGCCATTTAGATTCACCAATTAACCTTACCAGCATGTCTTTGGACTGTAGGAGCTTACCAGAGTAACTGCAGAGAACCTACACATGCATGGGGAGATGCTGCAAACCCAGTTTGATTCAAGCAATGCAGAAATAAAAATGTGGCTTTTGCAGAAGTTTTATTGGAAATAAAGTATTTAAAAGGATGTTAGGCATTAACAATGCACACAGTGTGTTTTTGTTGTTGTTGAGAAACACACACTTGATTGGTGTTCTGGTCACTCCCTATAATTAATTACTCCTCTCAAAATATTAAATCCCCTCAAATCCCCCTTAAATGAGTGACTTTAAGTTTATGAACATCACAGAAGATTTTACGACTGTGAGGAATTAAATTAAGACAGAAACTCTAAGTCATCAGAGGAGTTGTGTTGACCCTGAACAATTTGCAAAGTCGTCTGTCTCCTCTCTCCAATTAAAGGATAAAATGACTCATTTCTCTTCCTGCAACATGATTCCAAAAGCATCAGGACAAGTGTTGGTTTGTGATGGAATATTACATTTATTGTTATTGCAGTATGCTTTCACTTTACATTGAATCTGACTGCATGCATGGTAATTATTTATCAAATCAATTGTGTGTTTTAGGAGAGAAAAGAAGAATAACATATCCTACTCACCTCTTATTTTGATGTCACGTAAGAGTCTTTAGATCACGCTCATTCTGTGTCAATTTATCTGCAATATGAAGCTACGAGTTAACCAAAGTGTGCTAACATTAGCCTGCTAACACAACAATGCAGACCACAGGCAATTGCAGCTCGAGCAAAGGACAATTTTGTCAGCTGCTTGTGCTTAAAGGTACAGTATGTAGAATTGCATGCTAATGTTTACATTAAAATATCTAACTTAAATTAAAAATTGGACTAAACCCATGTTATATATATTTTTGAGTTGAGTACTTACATCACCTCAAATATTTCCAAAAGTTATCAAAGCCAGAGGAATCCGTAATTTTATAGTTGTTACGGGACGTGTCTTGTAGGCGACCGCCATGATGAGCCGCCATGACAGACACGAAATGTTGATCGGATGTTACGTCAAAGACCGCTGCATAAGCTAGCGCTAGCTGCTACTGAAAGCAGCCCCCTAGCGGCGGATTTTACATACTGTACGTTTAATGGTGCTTAATTATGATGCGTTCTGATTCATAACTCTTTCGTGCAAACGCGAGTGGAGAGGGGTGTGTGTCGCTGGAGGAGAGCGGAGGCTTCAGAATAGCAGAGGTGTGGCCAAACAGCAGTTTGTTTTGGTTTCATGCTGGAGCTCAAGAGCGACATCTACTGGATCAAAAAGTGCCACATTTGTCCTTTAAGTCAATTAACAAGTTTAATCAATAGTACAGTAGTTATGAAGTTTTTGTCAACTTGTCAAGATGAAATGTATATACTGTATATTCTCATTACACCATCCATTTATTCTTGGATTCTTTATACATTTATTGTATGGGCACTTTACAAATAAGGGAACAAGAACATGACGTGGGACAAGTGCTCTTCTGCGTGTATCTTCCACATGACTGTATATTAGTGTAAATGAAGATCAAGTTAAGGCAGCTCAGAGTGCTGTCTTCTTCCCTGCTGACATGATGTTGGCCATGCTAAGCTGCAGCACGGAGATGTCACACGAGCATTCGTCTGTAATGTGTGGGGACGTCATCAGCGGAGTGAAGGGCGATTACGGTTAATGAAATGTGTTCTGTGGAGGAAACTTTAATTGTCTGCCTTTCCATGTGAAGTGATTTCAGAGTGAGGAGGGGGAGATCTGTATCTGTGTTCTACTGACCCCTCTGTGTGCGTGTGTTATGAGTTGTTGCGGTCATATGAGTGAGCAGTATCCAGCAGGAGGACTAATGAACTCTGATGGTGGCTGTGTTTTTGTGTGAAGGGATCATCCATGTTGGTACCAGTTGAAGATTATGAGAAAACGAAGGAAAGTACATAGAAATTGTGAAAACTAATTAAAAAAAGACACAAAATTGAGTGTGAATTCAAACAATAGGTCCATAGAATAGTCTGTAATGAGTTCCCAAAGTAATCTAAATTGTCAAATCTAAGCATCCCGGCTTTCTCTCTGGTTGCTAGTGAGTGAGACTTACATTTATTTTCTCATCAATTCACGTCAAATTGCATTCTGCCTGCGAGCTGCGTTGTCAAGACACATAAGCTTCTTGATGCAAGCTGAACGCTGCGCAAGCATTCCTGCACATTTTGAATTTAGCCCCCACAAGCTAATTTCCTTTGTTTACGCAAATAGTTTCACACTGTGTATTGTAACGCACTCGTACGACACTCCCACTGTGTGTTTTCAGAGATGTTTGATTGAAAGGGGGGGAGGTTCGGGAAGGGGGGGGGGGGATTGGGGTTGATGGGGCAACAAGCCGAGGACGATGCAAGGACTCAGTATAGATGAACAAGAGGAGGAGGAGGAGGTGTGGAGCGGATTAATAAGCGTTTGTAGTATTAAATCAATGTGCCTGGGAGCTGAGGCACCTGATTAGCATGACCCTGTCCTGCACATCAGCACATTCTGAGCTGGGGGAGGCTGATTAAGAGCCAATGCTAATTTCCTCTCAACCCTGTCAATGAAAGAGAGAGAGAGAGAGAGAGAGAGAGGGAGGGAAAGTTAAGACAGAGGGAGAGAGAGAAATCAAAAACTATCAGGAGAGAGAGAGTAAACGACAAGGAGAAAGAGTGAGGTTAAGACAAAGTAAAAGAAGAGAGGGAGGAACAGAAGGAGAACGAAATAAAGACATGGGGAAGAAGAGAGGAAGGACAAAAGAGAGAGAGAGAGAGTAAATGACAGGGAGAGAAAGAATAAAAAGAGAGTTGTGAGTTAGGAAGAGAACAAGAGAGAGAGAGAGAAAATAGAAGACAGAGGGAAAGAGGAAGCATGAGACAAAATAAAAGAAGAGAGGGGGAGAGAAAGTAAAAAACACAAATTAAAACAGGACAGAGGTTAAGAGAGGGGAGAGAGAGAGTTAAAAGAAAGCAGGAATAAGAGATGGAGAGATAAAATAAAACAGAGAGAGAGAGAGAAGGAAAGAAAGAGAAAGATAGGGAGAGAAAATTCAAAAAAGAGCAGGTGAGAGAGAAAACGACAAGGAGAAAGAGAGAGGTAGAGATAAAGTAAAGGCGGAGAGGGATTCAGAGAGAGGGAGAATGAAAGGAAGACATGGGGAAGAAGAGAGGAAGAATGAGGGAGAGAGGAAGTAAGAAAGATGGAGAGAAGAGAGAGATGGGTCTGAAGTCACATTGGATCGAACCTTCTTGTAAAGGAGATTCACACCTCTAATACAGAATATCTATGCCTTGTATGAATTTTTACAGAAAACAGTAAGTACACAGATGTGTATACATTTTCATAACATAGCTAGTTAAATGTATAGTTTTCGTGTTTGAATCTGCAAAAATGTTCAGTCTTGAGACTTTAGATGAACAAGTCTTACTTAGCATTGACTAGAGACTTCAAAGTAAATATTAAATGCTGGGTCTTTGCCATGTTTGCTCCCTTGTGTGTTTTCTTGCTGGCGTTCTGGGAAATTAAAGCAACTGCCAGTCAGTGCATGAAGCTGACTCACTGCAAAGCTGCTCAGATGCCTCTGAATATTCAGAGTATTTACCGTGTGGACTCAGGTTGCATGAGTAAAAGCCACAGAGGCACTGAGGAGGACTAGCTGCAGCAGAAAGCCAGCCACGGGGCCTGCACGGGTGTAGAGTCTCATTAAGTGGTTTGTCAGTCGGCGTTGAGCGGTGCCAGCGCTCGGACACCAGCCTGAGCTGCAGCCGTGCCAATCGATACAGTACACACAGTATCTGCTCTCACCCTGAGTCTCTGTGAGCAGGTTGGCACGCATGCTGGCAAGACTACAGGGCCGGGCGGAGCTAATGAGCCTCCATCGCTTGTTATAACAGCTCCTTCCCCGGTGCAGACACGAACAGAGCAGGAGGAGCGAGGTACTGGCCTGGTCTTTACCTGGAGAAAAGAGGAAATCACTCATTCCTTTACTCACTTTTCATTGGTCATTGGTTTGAGATTCATATTACTCTCATACCTGTGCAGGTGCATCACATCACATTGCATAGCATTGCATGCTATCCCATCATTTCCTCTGAAATGACAACCAGCTGCTGGTTAGCCTAGATAAGCATAAAGGCTGCAGCAGCAGAACAATATTCAAAGTACATGTCCTGCATTAAAACTGTACTGGTTCAAGTAAAGTTATAGAAGTATAAGCAGCAAAGTACTTCAAGTAACAAGTGAAAGTACACATTCTGCAGTGAAATGGTCCCTGTCATTGGATTACTATTGTATCCAGTGGTTTTGGTTAACATAGTAACTACAGTAACGTCTCGTCTGTTGCATTGTTCTGTTGTAGATGTTAACATGTTGATTTTTCTAACTAGCCTATGCTGTTTTCTGTGGGTTAGTTTAATCCTTATTAAAGGACAGCAGTCAGGTTCTTCTGTTTTCTCCGTGCAGCCAGGGTGATCAGAAAATATGACGAGTGGCGCTGAAAGTGAAAGTAAAAAAATTACACGGTGCTTCACTGGTTAGACACAAATAATGGATATAAGAATAAAGGCATCTAATGAAGACTGGCACATTGTGCAGCCACACCTTTCAGATCAGCTTTAAGTCTTACAGTATGGCTGTGATAGACTGCTAACTGATAGACTATAAATTGTTCTCCAGTTGATCTATCGCCAATAAAGTCTTGGTGAGAAGAATCTTTTTTTTCTCAATGTGTGATAAAGCTCAAAGTTTAAAACAAAAAATTATATGAACCGATTTTGGAGATGAAGTGTTTTAAGCGTTAAGGAAGAGTTCAAATTAAAATGAGAAAAGTAACTAAAGCTTTAGGACAAATGACGTGGAGGATAAAAGTATAATGTGTCCCTCTGAGATGAAATGCAGTACAAATATAAAACTGCATTAAATGGAAATTCTCAAGTAAATTACAAATGCTTGGAAATGTCTTTAAGTGCCACAGTAGCAACAATCACTGTTAAACCTTGTGTTCAACTGCTGCATGATGTCCAGAGTGTATAAAAGTTTGAGGCTAACTCAGAGCGTGGGCCTTAGCTTCGTGTTAATCAACATCAAAGTATACATTTCAAAGTGAACGGACATTTTTATTGAGTCTAAAAGTTGAGCTATACCTTACGTGCATAATATATCATTTAATTTATGATGACCGTCCTCACAATAATCAACTTCCCCTTTCTACCCAAACTCAGTCGCCTCTTTCCGAATATGTAAATCAATCAGAGAGGAATTCAAATGTTGATGATATTCAGTGTTCGTTCAATAAACTCAAAGTACATGAGATTTTCTCCAATCTGTGGAAAGTAGACCTGTGTGCCAATTCTCACTTCTGTGCTCCTGATGGACGGGAAAACAACCAGTGAAAGCGGTGGTAAATAGAAAAAGTGCCAATCATGACTAAACCAAGTCAATAGAAATCAGAGTTTGAAGAAGACTTTAATTTTTCTTTTTCTTCGGCTTTGGAGATTTCGTCTCATTTGAATTGAATTTAAAAGAATTTGGTGCAACTTGCTTTTGATTTATTCTCTTAAGAGGGTAGGATTTAAGTTAAGCCGTCAATATGAAGAAGCTCTTCTCTTAGTCAGCTGTGTTAGTTGACTTAAAATTCATTTCAAGAACCCCAAGTTAGTGACTTCCATGCAGACTAATATTTATAAAAATGTACCCTTTTTCTTACGATGGGATTTAAATTTTCCAACTAAGTAAACAGTGGCAGGCTTCTCTGTTTCTGCTGATGACTATGATTTTTACCGACTGAAATATTAACTGTTGCCTGGAAACCAAACACAGCTAGCTAACTTAAGCTTATACTTAACTATAAACTCCCCAAATTGGCTCAAGCGCTGTCTCCAACCAAAGGCGCTGCTTGTCAACAGGCAAGGCAGGCAACTGCTTGGGGCCCCTGACCAGTGTGGGGGCCCCTGAGGTGCTCACAAACTTAAACCAAAGCAGTGGCCCAAAATGTGCAAAGTATTTAATGACAGTAGGAAACCTCCGTAAGGGGGCCCCATCTGACAGCACTCACTCTTGTTGCCCTGCTAAGAGTTGCATGCATTGTTGTCTTTACCGTCTTTAGGAGAGACCAATTGATTTTTCCCTTTGGCCCCCCCCATACTCTAGAATCGCTACTGTCTCCAACTGATTTTTCAATGTTTCCAAACAATTCTTAAAAATAGTCTTGAAAAAAATAGTTTAATGATTAAACACTGAAGCTAAAATACACCCCCTGTTCAGTTTTTACCAATAGAGAAAAGAGCTGCTGACATCAGAACAGTTTTCCTACCAGGCTGTAAACATGTTTATTTCTGCTGTAAAGCATTTTAATATGGGACCTAATGGGGATTCCTTTTCTATTGAAACCAGCCTCTAGTGGACAAACAATGAACTGCAGGTTTGCCCTTCCACCTTGGCTAGATTTTTCAACACTGGAGGTTGCCGCTGTGTCATAAGACAGGGCTGATTGTCCAGAAATAATTCCTATAGACTTAGCGAGAGCTGGTGTTGAGCCCCAGAAACACAATTTAACAGGGTGTCACATGAATATGGGTGTTGTCGGGGACCGAAACAGAAGATGCTCAACTCTTTGTGATCTTGACCTCGACCCAAATCAAAACAGTGACCTCAGTGCTAATCACACGGCTCCCTGGAGCTTCCTTTCATGTGGGCTGAGGCGGGCGCTTCAGAAACACAAGACGCTGCGGAGTTTGCTCTGTCATTAGCTATTAGCACCGAGGTCAAAGCTTTCATTTTGACAGCGTTTTACCACACAGGAGAGTTGTGACCAGGACTGTAGCCATCCCAGCAGCCCTCTGTCAGAATAATGTCACCCTGGCTGAGATAATCACCAATCCCCATCCGCTTCTTACAGGCTGTCAAGTTTTACCATACATAGAGATATAAATATCACAACAGCTTTTTGTTTCTTTAGTGCAAAAGTTATGACAAGATGAAAGTCAATAGTTATACAATATACCAACACAGGATACATTTCTCCTTAAATGTTCTGCTTTTTTAATCTTCAAATCAAAGCCGTCCTTTGCCTGATATTTATATCTAAAGTAAAACTTCAGCTCCTCTAACTTTACTTCCAGCCCAACCAGCTACAACAAGTACTGTGCTTCAGTTATTTCAATGTAATCATGTCTTGTATAACACAGGGGCAATATTTAATTTAAGTACTTTTGCTGCAAAGTAGGGTTGTCGAACCATTCGTTTTTTATGGCTGGATTTCATTTAATCACAATTTACCACGTATTTGATAGCCGGTATTTTGAATTTTTGAAACTGTTTTGTCATGCTTTTATTTTGAATTTTAGACTGTCTTAAGCTCATGGTACTTTACTTCCTGTTTGGATACGAACCTGCGTTAGCATTGAACTCAAATATAGAACTTCAGAGATCGAAGGTTGCAACATTTACTCGTAATGGATCAAAATGAAAACAGCTAAAGGGAACAAAGGTAAAAACGGTAAAATGTTAAATGTCAGGAGGTGGATATTACTTTTGACTCGTCAGCTGAGCTGTCTGAGAGTTTTTTTAAAGTTACATGAGCCATTCAAAGAAGCAGCTGGGTCGTTCTTTTCCATCTCTGTGGCTACAGGAAAACGCTGAGGTTTTCTTATCTATGGTGCGCCTAAAGGGACAAAAAGGCATGCAACTAATGTGTTAACGCCAACAGTTACCCTACTAGTAATGCATTTGAGTTAAGTTTGGATTTTGCTTCAGGACCTTCATGTGTAATCAGTCAGGAGGCAACAGTGCATCTAAAATGATAAGAATGATTTACTAAGTTACACACTAAGGAAAACTTAGTAGGACCCATGTCTTAATTTATCACAGTCATACAAAATTCTACATTACTAAATCTATCCCTGCAACACGCCTGCAGAGTAACGTCATTCTGGTGGGATAATTCGTGAAGATTTGGATTTCAGGCCATATGAATCAAGACCTTGAAGGTTTTTTAAAATAAAGGCTTTTAATTGGTGTTCATTTCTACAATTTCGGTATTATGAGCCGCTGACAACAGTAATCATTTCATTTAAGGATCTTTTGTGTTTTCACAGTTGTCCCATCAGTAAGAAACCTTTGACACGTTTGACAAAAGCTGTAACTGTTAGCCTGCAGCTAATGTTGGTTAGAAGATTAACATCAGCTCAATATATCAGCAAATCCATATGTGCAGGACGGTTAAACATTGTCATTTTATTTTTGCACTAACCCTTCCATAACAGAGCCTAGTGCTTGTCTCTCTGTCAGCCTGTCAGTTTCTCAGCCTGCCTCCCCCCGGGGTGCTGCGGTGCTTAAACATCCCTCCAGGCAGGATCCCAAAACTCTGACAGTCGGTCTGTAGGAGATGGAAAGTGAAGATGTGAAACCTCATGAATGTGGTGAGAAGAGATTGATTCTGAATAGGTGTCCTCTCCGATAGAAGCAGCCTTTACTGCCTTTGGGCACAGTTATTGTCCCGTCTTCCTCCAACATTTCCCATCGTCAGCCCTCACTGCAGGCAACATGCTGCTCTGAGACTCGACTATCTGAGCCTCATGTGTACGTAATGTGCACACTGACACACACACACACACACACACACACACACACACACACACACACACACACAAGAAAACAGAGTGCTGCAGCCTGTCAGGAAAAAATCTGCAGGGACTTCAGCCTTTTCGTCCGAGGTATACGCCTGGTCAGCCAAACCCAGGGGCAGCAAACTGGAGCCTGATCCGAGGGAAGGCACAGTGCATGCTGGGAGGTCACTGTGAAGGTCACTGCACTTTTCAGTCTGCTGCTGCTAAACACGGATGTTAATAGAGAGAATGCATAGGACTGGAGCAGCACCACAGGGAAGATGATCCTCGAAGCCATGCATATGAGTTGGATGCTCTCATCCTGGAACTCTCCAGCCTCACTCGCCTGATCTTGGCTTTCAAGATTTCTCAGAAGACTTCAAACCTGGGGCACTTTTTCTGCAGACACAAGCTGCTGCAAGGAGTACTTCTATGTTTGGATGTAATGTGGTCTGAAGAAGAGTTAAAATGATATGGGATTCTCAAAGGTGTACGACTGGTAGTTTGACAAAATGTGAAACAATGGATACAAATCAATAAAGATTTGAATAGTTTTTTTTGTCTTCAGGCTTGAGTGCTACTTAGGTCTGAACTTAATCTTTGTTTTAACTTGAAGAACTTTTAAGATCTGAATTCAATCCAATTTGGGCTGAATTTATGACCCTTTTAAAAATGAAAAAAATCAGGCAGTGATTAAATTGTGCAATTAAGTATTTAGTTACTTACAATATTCAAACCTTAATAGCCAGTTTTTTTCAGTTTGATGCCTGAGGCTTTGGAATAATGTTAAGACTGAGCAGAAGCTATAGAAACAGCGGATCGTTTGGACCAAAAAAGACAAAACTGAAAATGTTCCCAGTGATATATTTGGCTAATTGTGACCTCTGTGAGATCAGCTATAGTGAATAAACAAAGCAAAGAAATGATTGCAGCTTTTTGCCCTTATTTGATAGGACAGCTTGAGAGTGACAGGAAAGGTGGGGGGGGGAGACTGGGGGACGTCATGCACAAAATAACATAAGGAGCAGGAGGCGGACCTGTGACCTATGCGACGAGGAGTATAACCTCTAAGTTTGCTCTAAGTGGAGTGTCACCTTGAGGTACAGCATTATTTAACAACCCCACAGTTCACGATCGATACATTCTTTTAGTCCTTTGTCCGTGTTTATCTCTGCAAATGAAGCTGAAGCATGAAATAAAACCTCTGCCCTCTCCCAGGTAACGTGCTGCGCCGCCGTGTCAATATCTTCAGGGTTAACAGCAGAGAGCGATGGAGGCATGAGACGGTGGGGGGAGAATTTAGGAAGAGAGATGCATTTAGAGCGGGACACAGGAGCAGGGTCAACTCCCAGGACAACTTAATATTTAATCAACCCACCTCACCTGTAACCCAAAACCCCACAATCCCCTTTGGTCACGCAAGGAGACAAATGGGGGAGAAAGGGAGAAAAGGAGAAAGACAGGGGTAGGGCGAGTCGACACTTTATCTGCCGAATTGTTTTGTGCTTTGACAGAGTGTCGATTAAAAGAGACAGAGAGAGAAAGAGAGAGACCAAAAGGCATTTCCTGGGTGACAAAGACGATGTGATGACTGTGGTTAGTAGATGGGAGAAAGAAAAATGAGATATGTGAATGACAGCATTAAAATCTTCTTCATCATACTGACTGGAGCTGTTTCAGACAAGGTTAAAGACAGTGATGCGCATGTCATGATGGTGATTGATGACATGATGAGGAGAGAGGTAAGACAGGGAGCAGAGACATTACTGTGTCGGGTCAAACATTTTACATAAAGGTGCTCGTTAGATATGCACAACTTTCTCAACAGCTTCAATTCCATCCCAGGTTTATAAAACACATAGATTCTGTCCTTTGTTATGGGTTGATGCCATCGACTGTATAAACAAATGGACAGTGTGCCTCAGCCTCTTCCTGTTGAACAGGATGAAGCCAAAATGACCCCCTGACGGGATGTTGAGAATTTTGCAACCAGAGTTTGCGCAGTAGGGATTGGCTGGAAAAGTTGTGGTATTGATACCATGCAGCGTCTAACGAAATCCCTCAGTCCACAGCAGAACAGATTATTGTGTCGGTTTGAACACACACAACACCTTATGGAAATGTAATGACTGTTGTGTTTGTTTTTATTTTCTCGCTGTTTCTGCTTTACTCTGCTAAGAGGAGCCTCACGTCATTCATCAACAGAGCTGTCAATCACAGTATTTAAGGATATATAATAGCATCAAATCACTAATTCAAAAAGAAACTTCCAAGAAAAAAAAGATGACTAACACTAGTAAAATAACTCACGACAAAACCGGGTTTGAGAAAAATTTAAAAGTCATGCATTTTGATTTTTTAGTTTGACCCACGTTATAATCAGCACGACTATGGAAACTTGAATTCAGCTGAGGTTTGCCCTTAACTGCCTTCTTAAACTTTTAATTTTTTCATCTTAAAAATGTATTTTCTAATTGATTGTAATTGATGTACTCTCTATCTATTTAGAGATACTCAATTATATATTTCTAATTATCAGTATTTGGACTGGAATTGTTACGTTTAATGTCCACAAAGTCACACATTTCATACAAACATAAAATCAATGTGCTCTACAGAAGACAAAAATAAAGACACAAATAGATTCAAAAGCACATTTTAAATCCAAAACACATTTATAAAAAGAGCATGCACCATCCCATACAACACAAACACACACGCATAATGAAGTGCTGTCCAAGTGTCATGCTAATCTCTCTTTGTTATTTAGATGTTTCTTGTGTATAAGGGCGCACTCACACTAGGCAATCCGTACCGTGCCTAATCACGCTTCACCCCTAAAGTCCAGTTGGTTTGACTAGTGTGATCGCTCCGATCCGTGCTCAAACACGGTACACTTCCTTGGCCCTGGCATGCTTCGAAGAGGTGTGCTTCGGCACGGTACAGTTCAAGAGCACAAGCACACCAGTACCAAATGATGACAGCTTTCATTATGGCTGTATCCGCCTGTCTTATAAACTAAGAACGCTTCATAATGACGTAAAGCCATGCATGTGTTGTATTACGACCTTATGTACAAGAGGTAACCGTGCTCAGGCCCGGTTAGTCCTTGAGCAGTGTGAGGGCAGGCCAGCAGGGGAATGGGGAGGGGGGACAATCGTGCTTAAGAACAGTACGGGACAACTTTGCTAGTGTGAGTGCGCCCTAAGGGAAAACTTTTGGCCAGATGGTGGAACAGGCGGAAAGGTCAGGAGGGTCAAGGAATCTTTAAGGTTTTTGTCTCTGGGGACCAAACACGACAGTGTGAAGTTTCACGTCAATCTGACCAGCAGTGGTTGAAATTTAAACCCCGGACCAAATTTTGGATAAACAGATTGATGCCATTGTCCTTTGTACTGTTTCACTTTATGCCTAAAAGCTCATTTCTAGTCTGTTTCACACATGAACCTCTTACTCTGAAGCTGAATGCAGTGTATAAGACCTCTAAATGTAAACCTCCCCTCCCCCATACCAATCTGTGTGTTCATTCAGTACAGTCTGCATGCTCTGCAAAATTAGTTTCTGACGTTTCTCCTTTGTTTGTGGACAGAATTGTGTAACTTTTTTGCTGCAGAAAAGATCAGGCTCAAGCTTTCAGTGAGGTGTGAAGGGGATCTTTAAATTGTAAACACCACAACCTTGGAGATGGATGATACCAACCGGTGGATATCGACTGCCAGGCTAATAATGACGAACCGATCGGAGTATTGGCTTCTTATTTTTCAAGTCTCTTCATATCATTTCATATTTTGTATGACAAATAATGTATTTTAAAAGGATGTATTTTAAGGGTATTTAAAAATAAAAATGTCTGTTCCTTAAAGATGGATCAATTTGTTTTTTGCACCTTTAAGTTCCTAGAATACCTCCTTATCAAATCTAAACATCGGAAACAAAGTGAAACCTGTTGGAAACCAATGTCCAGATAACCTGAGATTGAAACAAGTACCCTGTAGTAAGGGAAATTCTCGCTCTTTCTCCTCCTTCGGTTGAACAACTAAAACTGTTCTTATTGTTGGAATACATTTTTTAAAATTCTGTTCAGTATGAAACTTTTCCTATATGTTGCCTGAATTTGTGTTGAAAGTTGTTAGATATTGTGTTTAAACGTACAGTATGTAAAATCCGCTAGTTAGATATTTTAATGTAAACATTAGCATGCAATTCTACATACTGTACCTTTAAATTTGGGATCTCAAGCCCATGATAAAGATGAGCCAATCAGGGCAGTGGATCGTGTGTTAGCCTGCTTCAGGAGAGTTCGTAGAAAAACTCTGGAAACCTTAAAGCTTTAGGAAAATCCTTTTGTAAATAATATTCACAAACTGAACCATGAGGCACAATACAATCTAAAGCGGCATCAGCGCACTGAGTCAGCTTACGGCTCAGGAGGAGGAAGAGCGACGAGTGTCCAGCCAGCTGTGGCCTCCTCTTTGGGCTCCCCTGCAGTGGGCTGATGTTGGCTTTACCAACGAGCTGTGAAGATGTTTGGGGACTTACAGGATAAGCGACTCCCTGGTAGAGAGAAGGCTGTGTGTGTGTGTATGTAGGGGTAGTATTTGGATGAATGGCATCAGGTATGCAGGCATACAGGGCCGCCAGGAGCCCCAGCAGGGTCCCTGTGGAGGTGCAGGCAGCAGAGCCACCCAGTCCGGCGTCAGCACTTTGGGGAGAAGCTGTAAAAGTGCTGAGGTGGCAGGCTCGTAAGAGATGAGGTAAAGTGGTGAAAATTTAAGCAGGCTGATGAAAGTTTAAGGGTGCATGTTAAACAGGAGAGAGGCGGAGAGAGATGTGGTGGCCATAAAGTTTAAGAGGCAAGGGGATGACAGGAGGGTACTGTAAAAAAAAAAGTACATGCACTGTAGACTTGTCGTTGTTTTTTTCCTTTTCAAGTATGACTCTAATAGTACCTGACACCTGAGGGCGTAGTGCAGCTCGTTCCGACCCTGGCTTGACCTTGAAAGTACCGTCATTTTCCTCTTTCACTTTTTGCTTCTTGATAATTAGCTGCAAGGACGCTGGTTGGTTTCAAGGACGCGTGGCTGCATCCCTCTGCACTGCGGCCTGGCTCATATACATGCCAGAGCCCTGTAGCACTTTTGTTGACTGCCGTTCACATGATGCTACATAAAGCAGCCAGTAAGCTCTGTGGTCTGCGGATAAGTGTGCTGAGAGAGAGGGAGAGAGGGAGAGTCAAGCGGTGTGATTACATAAGGTTGGGTAACAGGCTCACTGTGGGGATACACACTCTCTAGACGGTGTTGATGGAGTCTTTCACAGGCCTGATGGGGTGTTGATTAGGATGTGCACACACACAAGAAGCAGATGCTGAAATAGATTCTAATGTGCTTTTTTTCCTCTCTTTGTCTCTTGCTCCCTCTGCTTTATCATTTCCTTCATTTCTGCCATTTCCCCTCTTTTCTTTGCTGCCCCCTTGGCTGTTTTTCCTCTCTCTGTGTGAAATCACATCTCCATTCCCCCCTTCTTTCAATCCCAATGTCCCTCACTGATACCCAGGTGCGGTGCGAGCCTCCAGCATCTTCCCCATCCTCAGTGTCATCCTGCTCTTCATGGGAGGCCTGTGTATAGCTGCCAGTGAGTTTTATAAGTCACGTCACAACATCATCCTCAGCGCGGGAATCTTCTTTGTGTCTGCAGGTGAGTCAAACACCAACAACATGAGACAGGATGTGTCTTGTTGACACAGTGACTAAAGGCAGCCACCAACCTCGATGACTACGGCCTGCAGTGGCTTCACAATAAGCCTCTCACTTGTTTTGTCACTTAATTGAACTTCTTATGAAATCACCAACACACTTTGTAAATCAGTAATCAGAGGTGGGCACAGTTTTTGAATAATTTTACCTTGTTAACAGTTAATCCATTAACAAAGACCTTAACTTGGATAGCACACAGGTCGGATTCGAACCCAGGCCACCCACTTGGAGAACTAGAGCCTCTGTACATAGGGCTTGCACTAACAACTACACTACCAGCGCTCCTCTAATACTAATTCTTAAAATGTTGTCATCACTCACTTCTTCGGTGACTAACACAAGTACACCACATTGACTCAAAAAGCCTTATGTGCACCGGTCTGTCTTGAACTGTTTGTCATTAAATGAACTTTAGCTGTAGGTCCCGCTCTTGAATTTTTTCTTCTTTTTGTCCTTCCTTACTCTTGATTCTTTTGCTGGTCTAAGAGCCATCCAACCTGGGACTCGTCTATAAAAATATTCAGTCCCTGACACACTTTCCTGCAATCCATCTTCCCAGATATACCATGTCAAACATTTTTTCAAAGTATATATTTATGGATACATGACTAGCTCTATTACAGAACACAGCTCCTGAGTCTGTTTTTCCAGCTGCAAGGAAAACGATTAAGAGTGTAAGATCTGTCATATTGGTTTGGTCCAATTAGTTATGTGTGTACAATATACATGTATAAAACAGCTTTCTTAACATATTTGGTATGAGATACATATTGTATACGTAGCATAAAAGTTAGAATGACTCATCCCATGAGCTCATCCTGACTGATACCTTGTGTCTTGTGTTCTTTTTCCTCATGAATCCATTACACCATCACCCACTGCTCTCCTGCTGTGTGGTGCTAATCCTGCATTCCTCTTCAGGCCTGAGCAACATCATCGGGATCATCGTGTACATATCAGCCAACGCGGGGGACCCTTCAAAAAGCGACTCGAAGAAGAACAGCTACTCTTACGGCTGGTCCTTCTACTTTGGTGCCCTCTCCTTCATCATGGCTGAGATGGTGGGCGTCTTGGCCGTGCACATGTTCATCGACCGCCATCGACAGCTTCGAATAGGGGCACGTGCAGCCGACTACCTCCAAGGCTCAGCCATCACGCGAATCCCCAGCTATCGTTACCGCTACAGACGTCGTTCGCGCTCCTCTTCCCGTTCCACAGACCCATCACACTCCCGTGACACCTCGCCGGTGGGCCTGAAGGGCTTCAGTGCGCTGCCATCCACAGAGATCTCAATGTACACGCTTCCCAGGGACACACTCAAGTCCTCCGGTACGCCCACCGCCACCTACAACTCTGAGAGGGACCACAACTTCCTGCAAGTCCACAACTGCATCCAGAAGGATCTGAAAGACTCAAGTCACACCAACACAGCAAACCGCCGCACAACGCCGGTATGAGGGAGTCGACACAGGCCAGGCAAGCCCGGCAGAGAGCAGAGACCAGGAGACACGGGAACCCCTGTGGGTGCAGTACGCCCCAGAAGATGGATTTCCATGTTTATAGACATTTGTTCTTTTTGTTCAGCTGCATGACTTTTCCATTACCATTGTTGAGAGTGTTTCAACAGGTCTGCTGTGTTCCTGGATTGAATGGCAGAACAGTGAGCGGGTCAGGTTGTCCCGAGAGAGTGAGATCTGTATCTTTTTTTGCGCAGGTTTGTTTATGAGGTATGGGGCTTTGATAAGGAGGGTGGGAGGGGGATGGGCATTTATGAGATAAAGAATCAATTTCATGATTTCATAGCCCTTTGGTTTGACAGTTTTTCCCAACACGTTTGGTTGGAGTAACAGGTCGAGCTCCCCCTCAGCCAGCCCACCGCTCAGATATACACCTCCTGTATTTATTGACTTATTTGTTCAATTTTGCATTAAAACTGTGAATTGTTACAGCTTGGGATTCAGTAAGAATTAGCCCAATCTGTAATCTCTAACAAAGGTACTATATATATGTATTACTTTTATAAATAAATTATTACATTAATAATCAAGAGTGACAAACTTTACCGAAGCAAAAAAGACAAAAAAACAAAGTAACTAAACCAAGTGCTGTTGCTGAGATAAGAAAAGACTCTTTTGGTATCTATTCATTTGAAGGTGGAGTACAAGAGAAGGTGCTTTAGGTTGCAGCAGTACACAGTGACTGGTGCCACTAGAGGCTGAGGCAGACAGTCAGCAGTAGAATAATATTTTTTCTTTTAATAGAACCTTCTCGACTTTTTCTTAGTCACTGTTCACTTTCTTTTTTGGGGGGAGTCGTAACAGGAGGGTTGAACCCCTTTACAGAAAGAGCCAACGAAAGGGTTCAAAATGTAACTACGCAAAGACTCCAAACACGACTTCTACAAAAAGGAAGGAGCAGAGGGAAAGGAAAAGAAGAGGACGCCAAAAGCAAAAATAAAAACATGTTAAATATAAAATAGTACAAGAGAAGCTAAGTGACTCACAATTTCAGAAATTAAATGCATGCTATTAAATTACAGCAAATCTGCTCTTGAGAAACTTAAGTTTTAAAGGTTAATTATTATAAGGGGAAAAAAGCAATGATGCTAAACTTTAAAGTATTAATGTTTTCATGTGTTATTTTCTTACATTTTCTTTTTTATTTATTTAGTTCATTTTAACTTCTTGCTTTTGTGAGACAAACCAAACCGTCTACATTGAACAAAACTGCTTTTTTAAAAGGTTTGGTTGATTTCTTTAAAAATATATAAATATGTGTATGTATGTAATTTATTTTTAAAACTCACACAGCCTTAGTCATTACTTTTTTCTTTTGATTTTTAATGTGTTGTTCAAATTGAAAATGAAATCTTAAAAGGTGCCAAAACCGAATGATCCTATACTTGGATGCATCAAGTCCTGATGAATAAAAAACAAACCCTAGGGGGAACAAATCATCATGTTTCGCGTTGTCTCTCTCATTTACTTTACCCTAGAAAAATGCCGATGAAGATCACGAGATGTTGCTGTATGCTCCCAAAAAAGTAAGGAAGTGAGCATGAATTTATATTTCACACTTCTGTTTACAAAGTTTTGAATTAACTCAATCATCCCCCTTAGATTTATTTGTAATTCCCCCCATTGTGCCTAAACTACCAGGTTGGGAACTGCTGGAATATAAAATATATGGGACCTCTTATTTAGAGACAAATAAATAGGTCCACAAAATGTTAACTATCTTATGATGAATAAGGGGTACTTAGAAAATGTTACAGTTGACACCATGTTAAGGTTAAAGAAAGGGATAGGTGTAGTTATGCAGTACTTTGGGCTTACGCTAAGTTTACCTGCAAAAAATATATACAAGTAAAGTAAAAAGCCCATTGAACTACAATAGTAGTGTGTGTGTGTGTGTGTGTGTGTGTGTGTGTGTGTGTGTGTGTGTGTGTGTGTGTGTGCGTGTGTGCGTGTGTGTGAGTATTCTTGCTTTTTCATCTATGTGAGGACCATTGAATGTTTTACACAAATTGAGGACCTTTTTTGAAAAATTAGGACGTTAACCAGTTTTCACGAGTTTTAAGGGCATGTTTGAAACTCTCCTTAACTTCTAATGAACTCTTGTTTGAAGAAGGTTTGAATATCTTCATGATCGGAATCAGTTTAGAGGTTAGGGGTTGCACCAGTCAACTACAACAAGTCAACATTTGACAACTTTTCTTTTAGAGAGGTTCCTTTCAGAGTGCGTCTTACATTGGGACTTTCCAAGAGTGGCAATCCATCTAATAAACTCTACACAACAATAGGCCAGGTTTACATAAGCGTCAATGTAAGCAGGCTTTGAATTCCACTTTCATGCTCTTTTACATTTATTTTAAGAAACTGTCAGTCAAATGTCATGCATAGGAATGAGTGTAAAACTCTGAATGCCTTCTGCCCCTTCTCGCCAAACTGTGAGCAAAGAAGGAAGTTAGATTATGTGATAAGAGCTAGGTAGTCCCTGGAGAGGAGGTCAGGGTGTGTGAATAAGCTTTAAAAAATCAGATCACTTATATCAAATGTGTTTTATATTCCAGTATATCAAGAGGTTGAACCTTTTCAATGGACCTCCCCTTTTTTGTACTCCACTGGGCATCTTTTTCTTGTCTCTTTGAGGTAAAGAGCTTTAGAGAGGACAGCGTGTAAGACACAGTCTGCATCTTTCTAAGACATTCATGAGAGGGAAACACAGGTTTGCAATAACACCACCAAGTTTCCCTGCAAAGAAAACAACCAACACCTTTCAACAGTGTGCCCTAAAAGCATCTCTTTTAGGGCCAAACACTCGTCTTGGAGTGGGTATTTGTGTAAGTAAGTGCTTATGTATGCTGGTGAAGCAGATACAAAGTAAATCTATTTGTGAGACAAGAAGTAGTTCGTTCTTCAGGTCCGTGCTGTGTGGTTTGAATGTGTGATCGAGGGCAAGCTGAGTGCAGAGACAGATCCTTCTAGGAAAAGGACTAAATAAAAAAAAAAAAAAGAGATTCACAGTGTAAATGGAGTTCTGTTTGATAGTACGTACAATATGTGCTCCGGACAAGTTTAGAGGCGAGCAGATTCATCAAATAAGGGATGGGAAGAAATAAGTTTCCATTAGAAAAAGTGCTGATATTCAGATTTTACCATTATCTGTGCTCACTCACACAAGCTGCTCCCCATAAATTTGATGGGAAAAAATATGTCAACATAGCAGTTTAAATTAATAGAGCTTTTTTATGTATAGCTTTATTCATAAGTAGAAGTTGCTTTACAAGCCCGGATTACATTAAGGAGAAAGTGTGTCTTCAGGCGGTACCTAAGCAATACTGGCTTTCATATGAAGCGAGAGGGGCTTTGGTTTCACGTTTTTAATATGTTTCAGTATTGAATAAGTCTGTTTTTCTTCTCATCTTCTTAAATGTATCCTCCCAGATTTGTCCATGTGTCTTACATATTTTGAAGTGGGTTGTTTAAGCAGGTAAATGTGTGTGAAACAACAGTGTCATAGATCACATCATAGATCCGAACTTAATTTTCAAGATAGTTGCCGTCAGGCTCCTATGTCAGCTTACATCGAGTCTGTACTTTGGGACTCAGCACAACTTTAAAGTGACGTATTTCAAACAGTAGTTTATTTCTTCCCTGCACCACTTTTAAGCAAAATAGCGTTAAGACCATTAACTCGTTGTGGAAATGTATTTGGATAATGAAACAACTGAGAGTAGGGTCAGTTTCTCATAGATTTATATACAATCAGGCATCTCTTTGTAACCGCTGGAGTGCCCCCTGCTGGTAATAAGAGGGAATCCAGTTTAAAAGCAGTTTACTGCATTGGCTTAACTTTTAAACCAAGAGGCCTCATACATTTCTTATACACAATCTATGTGAGATTCTCAATTCTACGTTAATGAGCCGTGGACCATGTTGGACAACAGGGGCAAGATCTGGCAAAATTTAAATGGTGTCATATTTTTTTGCAGCAAATTAAGTGTAGGGCCCGAGGCTTTTTATTGAATTTGAAATGGTGAAAACATTACAAATATTGAAAAAAAAAAAAGTGAAAATATCGCCAGACCAAAAGGTGCAAGTGACATTATTCTGTGTTATGTTCAGCTGCTGACAGCGTGATTCACTCTGCAGGTGTGGAGTGAAGAAACATTCCCTTCTCCCTCACCTCCTCCTCTCCCTCTGGCTCCTCACTTGAGGGGAGTCGATTCAGAGGAAGTGAGACGTGCCCTTGAAGAGTCAAAGCTGTTTTTTCTTTTTCTTCTTGGCAGGCTAACAGAGTCGGACACTGCACTGTGATGTCAGAGAGGTCAGGGCTCGAGAGCTAATACTAATGATTTTAGCGTTGGATCTCTATTTTCTAAAAAAAAAAAAAAACTTAAAAACCATTACATTGATATATTGACAACTTTTAAGTTGAGGAGTTGAACCCGTTAGCATTCAATTTGCAGTTTGAGTTCATTTTCATCTGATCAATGTTAGTCCAATATTCACCCTCTTTTGTCTCTGTTTTTGGTCCCCACCACCTGATTTAACAAGAACTCAAATGGTTAAACAGTTGGCTGAGAGATGCTGAAAACTCTGAAGAGCTTTTGGCGACTGCAGTGTTTGTCAAAAAAATCTCTTTGGGTTTATCAAAATGAGAGACATTGCAGCAACTTTTTGACCGAGGTTAGTCACATTCATTCAATGGAAGATATATCAAGCTGAATAATTCAAATATAATCCAAACTGGATTACCTACAACTTTGACTTGTGTTTTTCTGTGTGCGGACACTTTCGTCCTGTGTTGGTATTGATTTTGTGTTTAATGGTCTGAATGATCTCCTTGGTTGCTCATGTTTGCTTCCCCACTTGGCCTTTTTTTTTTTCCCCACTTGGCCTTTGTTGCGTTGTCAACTACTTTGATGACCTCAAATTGGTCTAAAGTTAACCAACAGAAAAAACTTCTGTAAATACTTGAAAGGATAAATTGATCATCAGATTACTGCTATTTGGGCATTTTGTCTATGCATGGTTCAACGCTTAAATTTTGTTTTAGAAAAATTTGGTTTTAGGCCCCAAATTAATGAATTTGCCAGGATTTGCTATTTTTAAACCATGTAAAATTGACTCCCAGACTTGGCTCTCGATAAACATGCCCATTTTAATCCTGAAAGCTCCAGCAAAGGTTCACAGTAAGTGTTACGATTGACTGTAAAAAAAACAAACAGAATATACTACCTACACATGTACAGGACAAGATTAGTGAAGAGGTTAGAAGTATTGCTTTGTCCACAGGGGGGCGCCTAAATCAACACGAACTGAAAGTTCCTTCGCGGATCTTTAACTTACAAACCCGAAAAATCTTCAAATGATTGGCAGGTCTGATATCTGCGGTGTGTTATGCAAAGCGATGAGAGGATATAGCCTTTACCATGAGGTCTCCTCTCAAACATTTGACCCCTTTCCCCGTTCTGCCCCTTTTGACTTACTTGCTTATTTCCCTCCCTCTCTCTTTTCATCGTCCCTGCTGAGGGGATCAGAGTTTCTGCGGTAGTGGGGTGTTGTCTCTGGGAGCGGGGGTATCTTCGGGTTGTAGGCCGGGTGAAGAAATAAGTCTCTTCCTGGCTGAGAATATTAAGAGCAAACACACCGTCTCTCTCTCTCTCTCTTCTCTGCTCGAGCCCAGCTTTGTGTCTCTGCCAGGCTGGGATGTTACATAACCTCACATCAAACCAACTAATGACCTTTCTTTGACTTTACTGGACGACGTTCTGGGACAGAGAAGAAAGCACCCATGGGAGCTGTGTGGGCGTGTCACCTGAAGCCTCCACCAATACCTTTAACTTTAAGTGGCCGAGGCGGAGGCTGCAGCGTTATACATTCACCGCCTGTGAATTAATGCTCCGCCAACAAAATGCAACCTGATATATGTGTGTGGATTTGTCGGAGGAAGTTTATCTCTTTTTTCCTGTGCATGCAAACAATATATCTTAATGTGCATTCCTGTGTGTGTGTGTGTGTGTGTGTGTGTGTGTGTGTGTGTGTGCGTGTGCGTGTGCGTGTGCGTGTGTGTGTGTGTGTGTGTGTGTGTAAGAGAGAGAGAGATGCGGCCTGTTGTTTGTGCTGACCGGAGAACAGTTGCTGACTGCGCTCACCCCGGGTTATTTTTGGGTCATGCAGAGTTGGGTGGCAGCACAGAGCTATAAGCACGGTCAACCAACTGAAAAAGAAAAAAAAAGTCACTGGAGCAAACATAGCGTGGAATGACACATTCACATCACCCCCACTGCTGATAACTGCAGAATGAAGCTTCAACATTTCCTGGATATAAAAAAAATGTGGACCAAAGGAGATTCTTAGATGTCCCTGCTATTCTACAAATCATCTGAAGACTCTTAAATCCAGTTCAGAATAGAGGGCAGTTAAAAAGAAGGAGATAAAGAAGAACCAATGTAGGCTTCAGCACACAAAGTGTTCTAGGATGCGTGAAGGAAAGGCAGTGCTGCGCTCTGCCCTCTGGTGGTGTGACGGAGGGGTGGAGCGCAGGGATGCCTCTGTCAGCTCAGAGAACGCCGTGTCCGTGAACGGGCCCTGAATACTGATGCCACAGTGCAGGGGTGCAGGAGCTGCAGTCTGGCAGGCCCTCAGACTCACTGTCCTTTACGCAGAACAAAGAGGCCTTCTGCTGTCTCTGTGATAAATTATCGCTTTAATCAGTGGATGAGGATGGAAGAGTCTTTGCATTTAAAAATAGCCAAAAATCCCGCTGATGACTGGCTGGCAGTCAAAAAATTGGATTTTCACCTGTTTACATCATAGTTTGCAGCAAAGCTTTGTCTCCTGCTCGGCTTTAGAATAAAAAGTTGAGATATTTTTCAACCCTTCCTGTTTGGGAATACAATGAACACAACACAAGTGGTAAAAAATATGCTTATGTTCAAGCTATTCGTCCACGATTAAACATAGACTAGAACTAGAGTTCCTCCCCTCTGAAGAACTGACTTCCACTCAACACATGCCTTTTTCACACATGCACTCCTGAACATTTCTAGAAGTTTTCAGGACAGCCTGCCCCTGAAGTCTAATCCTTCCTGGGTTGCTTATTCTTATTATATGTCCCTCACAGCGGAAAGTTTCCCCTGTCGGATGGAAGGAGGGGTCTCTGAGGCAAGACATGGCGTTAAAGGACACAAGTGAAGGTGAAGTGACAGAGTCCGACACTATGATGACAGTTTTTTGCAGTTATTACGAGAAATGTTGAGGACTTTTATGCATGTGTGGAAACACCATTTGTGGTCATTTCTTTTTTTAGTATATATTTTGTGGGCTTTAATGGCTTTATAGAGAGGACAGTGGATAGTCGGAAATAGCGATAAGAGAGTGGGGAGATATTTACCCTGCAACTTCATAGATTGCCTGCAGGGACGCCCGGCTGTATATATTTTGAGTTTTGATGCACCCCTTTTAATGTCTTAGTCTGTCATTTGTTGCATGTTTTTCATTTGTGTGTGTTGTCTTTAATGTCTGTTGTCATGATATTGTGCTGCAGCCTTTCTCGGCCAGGACAATCTTTTTTTTATGGATTTTTTATTTATTTTTTATTAAACTTAATTCTCTATTGATTAACTCCTGAATACTGAAACAGTGATCCAGCATTCACATTTTTATTGGAGCAGTAGTACTGTAGCCTGCAGCCTCCATCCTGTGTAATAATGGTCCTATGAGTGTGGTCGTCCCCCCGACAGTCTGTCCCTTCTGTCAGTCTCACCGCCGCAGCAACACCCGGTCACTTCCCTCGCTCTGCAGGACCTCTATACTTCCCCGCTGACTCTGTGCCAGCCGGCTGAAGCCGATGCCAGGGCACACGCCTACACACAGATGCACACACACTCACACACCTACTTACATGTAGAAGCAGCTGCACACACTCTCACACACTCCCCATAAATCACAAATACTTGGCCCTCCTCTCTACTGTCCCAGCATGCACCGTGGTTACCTGGCTGCCGGCCCACTAGCAACAGCTGCTACCTCAGGACTGGACTTGAGGATCCACTGCAGGACAGCACACACACACACAAGCATTCACACACATTTAGTCACATAAAGTACAGATCAGAGACACAGATCAGTCTGGCTTCTCTGAGGAGAGCTCATTGAACATGATGGAGGACTGAAGTGATCCAGACCAGAGGTGGTGGGGCCCATGGTGGTACTACACCCACCCTGAACCAGATTGGCCGACCCTTGTGCCCCCCTTACGAGAGTCAGGAAGTGACGGGCCGTTTGCTTGTTAGTGTCACACAAACCACAAACGATGCAGAACAAGAAGAGAGTAAAACAAACTGACCACTTCAAACACATAGATAACAAAAATATGCAAAGTGACCACAAATCGACGCACAGTATTTCTAAAATACACTCATAAAAAGGCAAAATGATGAAAACACAAAACCTCAGAAGTGACACAAATGAGCACAAACAAGACTAAAATGGTCAAATAGAAATGCAAAACAACAGAAACAAATCACATATACTGCAAATTACTGCAAAAGAAAAAAAACATGACCACAAAGAGGCAAAAATACCTCAACGCACAATTATTACAAGAATCAAAAAACAAAACAACCATTAAAGTGGCCAGAAAGACAAAAAAATATATAACACATTGACTTCAAACTACCAGAGACACAGAATCAACACACAAAGATGGAAAAAAAGATCATTAAAGGTGATGGAGTCAATCTTGAACATAATGCGAAATATAATCACACAAAATGACCACAAAGTCTGAAGCTATTGGGTGTGTCTTTCAGTAAATCTCTTATATTGGAATATGTGACATGTTTTGGCGTGTTTTCTGACTAAATGATGTAACTATGTATTTGACCAGTTAAAACTCACTTTGGACACATTTGCATAATTAAAGGGGCTGGACTGAGTTGACTGACAGGTGGGTGTATTTCAGCTGTCTAAGGCCCGCCTCTACTCTACCACTTTGACTGTTTGTAGAACTATAAAAGTTAGGTTGACAAAACATTCGCAATAGGGGAGCGCAATTGTTGGGCTTTAAAAGTCTGCAGCAGAAATGGGTGACATCACTGAGATTGTGTCCATTTTTCATACTATCTATCTATGGTTCATACTCATTCCTTAAATATCCCTTAAACTGCTTCAGGAGTTTCCAAACTCGTCCTGTTCCACTGGTTCCAGCCTCTGAGGAGAGCTCCTTTTGATGATGGAGCACTGAGCTAATAGGTAAAAATGGAGCAGACTGGCTCGTATGAGACGTGCACAGAGCTGCTGTTTGAGCAGATGCACGGGGTCATTAAGAAAGTGTCTGCTGGGACACCTAACCTTACCTGAGTGGGACTGAGGGGGCAATTAATGGTATAATTGTGGACCGTTAACCGTCAAATTTAGCGGAGAGGGCATTATGTAAAGCAGAGCTGTGTGGGAGCTTTGAACTGCGGCTCTCTGTGGGGCAGAAGGGGTCAGAGGTAGGAGCCTGTGGAGGTCGTTATGCAACATCTCTGTGCGCGTCCTCTGGCCTCGGTGACACGGGGCTTCACCCCGGCTGCTTCTACACCTCCCTCCTTTAAGGGAACAGCTTATTTCCAGTGTTTCTTTCACAGCAGAACTGCTTTAGTGGAGAAAATGTCAAATTCTTGAAATGCAGCTCAGCAGAGAACAATTGTCCTTCGGCACCCTGCACTGCGGGTTAATGGGAATGAGATGGGACCTTGGAAATCCTTACAGGAAATCCACATTTCTGCAAAGAGAGCTGAATATTATGCAAAGAAGTCTCAGGGAGGCGTTTTGCAAGACGTCTAAACGGCCCTCGGAGCCCTCTCAGGGTCTTCCTCATTACCTGCTGAACAGGAGCTTTTAGTTTTGGCAGTGATGAGTCAGAATAGATGATGATGTTGGGGCTTAATTACCGTACTGTGACTGCGAGAGTTCTGATGTCAGCCGAATACAAGGCTAACAGCTCAAGGACACATATAGCCCGTTAAAACATGCAGTGTTAGCTAAACGCAGGGTCTCGCTGTCCATCAGTTCTGCATAGGTGGCTGCTCTCGTCACAGCTGATGTCGACCTTTTCAGCTGCAGCACAGTCGGGACTTTAACCAGCTCAGTGAGCAGAGCCGGGATAAAAATCAGTACAGTAACAAAAAACTGGACAATTGAGTAGTTCAGCTAATACAGCTACGTATTCATTTCAATTAATTAGCAACATATAAAGTGTATCTCAGTGCAGTTACTTTTATTTGTCATTGGATAGTGAGAGCCGCAATGCATTCTGGGGCATTGTATTATGACCACTAGGTTAACATTTCTTATAAATTCTGCCTGATCTAGTATACATCCTGGTATTTTTCACATCAACAAAATTGCCCAAAACTATGATTTCAGATCATACAACATACTCATGTGACGTCATATTTAGTATTTAAGTACGAGGTTTTGGGCAGAGCATGAAATCAGTTTGTGCAACAGCTGATGTCTTCTGCCCAATAAAAAATATAGAGGGTGATTTATTTTATCACTCGACTGTTTCCATTATTAGGTCTAAATGTTAATAAGGGGCGTGGCTGAGTTGACTGACAGGTGGGTTCTTCCAGCTGTAAACAAGTTTATAACCCGGTCCATAATAACAATGTTGGTCTTTATTGCTGCACACTGTATGTGGAGGACAGGAGTTTATATTAGATTTTGAGCATGTATTCATGCTAAGAGTTTTTCATTAGAGTGGACTAATAATTTGACTGGCAGTCAGGCAGATTGAAGCAGTTTTCAGGAGGATGAACTCCACCTCTTCACCCGTCTAAGTTGGTTGAAGTTTGGTCGAGAAAGCTTTAAATATGGCGACCAAGACTGCGCTCTTCAGAAACTACTGGATGATGTCACTGAGACTTTGAGGGCTTTTCTTTTACGTCTTAAGCCTTACAGTATTTAATCATTGATTGTCAAAGTAGAGTTTTGAGGCACTTAGTTATACATCCAAACAAAAAATTAGCAGATTCTTTAAAAGCTTAAGAACTTTGACTCTTCAATTATTTTGGCCCTGTATTAATACACTACCACATTAAGCTTTTCAAATGTTTTTTTACTGTAGTTTCAGTCTTCATGTAGGATGATTGATTTAATAAAAAAACTCTGACAGGATCTTTGTTTCTTTTTTTATTAAATAACTCTGCAGCACAGTGAAGATGGTGAACGCAGCAGAGACTCTGGTCATGGACAGAGACTTTAAGCAGTCTCCTCCTTGGTGATGCGGTCCTTCTTGAGTGGTCCCTGAGAAGAGAGAAACATGGCAATCAGTTTTATGCTCATACTGTGTCAGCTTGCTTTTAGCTATGAGCAGCCAATGTTTCCTGAGAGTGAACAGGGAGCAAGCACAGACAGGACCTGCTCCCCTGCCTCACTGGAGTTCAATATGGCACTGGAATGGAACCCAAATTCATACTGAAACTGAACCAGGTTACGAACAGTGCGGGAGGATAGCAACACAACATGAATAATGCAGCAAGTTTCACTAGCTCATCTTTTATGACAGTCAGTCTAAAAAACAACTTTTGTTTTTAAATTTGAAAGTGACTGAAATTGATTTATAGTCAAGGTTCAGCCATTTATGTGCTAAATGTTTATCCTACACAGAATTCTTTTCCATTTAACACAATTTATGACACTGACTGGGAAATAAATGCAAAAATTCGACAAAAGGAGCAGAACTCTTACCATGAATGCCTTCTTTTCCTCCACGGTCTGGAAGCGGCCGTGACCGAACTTGGAGGTGGTGTCGATGAACTTAAGGTCGATCTTCTCCAGGGCACGACGGCTGCTCTGCACCAGCAGAGACTGAAAACAGGAAACAAATACAAGTTTGAGAATCGAGGAGAAGCTAGTGAAATAGCATCGTCTAAATTGAAAACAATGCAATATCAAGTGTGCAGGAGTTTGCTTGCAAAAATGATCCAAAATTTGCTGCCTAGTCTTCCATTTTGGTATTGAAACACATTGTATCAAAGATTACATTTCTGTTATCTGACAACTCTTAATGCAACATGTGTCCTCACCTTGCGCAGAGTCAGCACCCTCTTCTTGGTCCCTACAACACAGCCCTTCACCATGACAAAGTCATTGGTCACATCTCCATAGTGGACAAATCCACCCTTTAAAATGAAGAGAAAAAAAAAAGATTAAGTTACATCGTCTGCTCCCAGGTAGGACATTGCAATTAATTCACAGTTCAGACACCAGAACGTACCAGGGGGGTTGATGCTCTTGTTGGACAGATCGTACTCCGTTGAGGCGTTGTTCTTCACCAGCTTGCCGTCCTTGGTGTGGTAGCCCTGGCCGATCTTGTAGATCTTCTTGTTGATCTCGGTACGGTGATGGTAACCCTTCTGACCGGCACGGGCCACAGAGAAGGCCACGCGGGCAGGATGCCAGGCACCAATACAGGCCACCTTACGGAGACCACGATGGGTCTTGCGGGGAAGCTTCTTTGTGTGCCAACGGCTGGTGACACCTGGAATGATGATCAGAGATTTAGTATTAGAGGACAATTGATTTTAAATATCGAGATCAGAATGATTTTTTTATTTTAACATTGCCTGATCATCTTACCCTTGTATCCGTGACCCTTTGTGACACCGATGACATCGATCATCTCGTCCTGGGTGAACACGTTGTTGACTGGCACGGCCTGCTCCAGCTTCTCACGGGCCCAGTCCACCTTATCAGCGATGGAGCCTCCGTTCAGCTGCACCTCCATGAGGTGAGACTTCTTCTGCCTCACGGGCAGCAGACGCATCTGTAAGGACAAAAATCTCAGGTCAGAAGAGAAAAAAGCCACCACCTAAAAATGGCAGAATCATTTATCCGTATAGTCTCAGAAGGAAGGCAGCATGGAAGGTATCCTCATGTTTGTCGGGCGCCATGCCTGACGCAAAAATCCGTGGTCTCATCACTGACAGAAAGCTGGAAACAAAATAAACCCACGTAGGATCTAACAAACTAACCTGTGTGTGGGCAATGATGCGGATGACCTGGCAGTACTTCTTCATGGAAGCAAAGTCCTTCTCCAGCTGCTTCTTGCCCTCATCATCCTGCCATTTCTTGCAGTATTTGGTGAAAGCCTTCTTCTTGGACTTGTACCTGAGAGCACGCAGAGGACAAAGTTTGGCACAGGTCCTTCATAACCCCACAGGGGCCAGCGGAAGAACACAGTGCATAGCTGCTCGCCTCCCCCTCCGTGTGGATAAGGGGGCTCATCAGCTAGTGAGGATTTTGGCTCATGGCACGGCTTCTAAGAAGCACTTTCCACCGGCCAGAGGAGCCCGGAGCTCATCAGGGCGCAGGGCACCTGAGCGGAGCTGCCACAGGGGCCACCGTCATGTTAGACTCACTCAGTGAAAACACAGGACTTGTTTCATCTCCACTGGGCAACTAACTGCTTCAAGCACTTCTTACAAGACACATTATGTAATGTCTCACCAGTTCCTGTAGAAGCGGCGCTTGCACTCGTCACTGACATGCTCAGCGAAGATGGTCTTGAAGGAACGGAGGCCTCTGGGGGTGTTCACGTAACCCACAACTCCAACCACAATCATGGGAGGAGTCTCCACAATGGTCACAGCCTCAACCACTTCTTTTTTGTTCACCTCTGCAAGAGAAAATAAAGAGTTCAGATTTGAGGCAATAGTTGTTTACTCAGGATTTATAAACAGTACTTTTAATGTCTTTAAGTAGCGTAGACTGCGCTCAGTGCTCGACATTCAGCAAGGGCTGTAAACCCATTCTGTCCGCCCGTCGAGAGTCTCATCACAGGCAGAACTCCATACAATATAAACCAATGCCAGTAAAATCATGCAAACATTTGATCAGAAAAAATTGGTCCCACTCACTTGATCCGGGTCTGTCGACCTCACGGACGATGTGGGTCATGCCAGCCTTGTAGCCCAGGAAGGCTGTCAGGTGCACAGGCTTGGAGGGGTCATCCTTGGGGAAGCTCTTGGCCTTACCACGATGACGACGACTCCTCTTGCGGGGCAGGAAGCCCAGAGATCCGTGGCGCGGAGCCGAAAATTTACGGTGGGACTGTGGAGGGAGAAAGAGTTGAGTTGGAGCCAACAACGGAGGTGCCTACAGTGACATTAGGCCGAACAGCATACAGGATAATGTCTGTATGACGACTTCGTAGTTACTTTTATCTCTAAGTCAATGTTACATTGTAATTTTCCCATCAGGTAAACCACACTACAAACATAAATTCAGCAGTTACAAACGCCAAGTTTGCAGATTGACCTTGTAAAAATATTACTTGTATAGACTGCGCTCAGTGCTCGACATTCAGCAAGGGGGATAAACCCATTCTGTCCGCCCGTCGAGAATCTCATCACAGGCAGAACTCCATAAGATATAAACTACTGCCAGATAAATTAACAATCCATTCAAATACTCCATTAGGGGAGAGTCAGTCTGGATCCCAGTCACATGACCTGGTCGGTCGACCTCAGACAAAGTGGGCCTACCGGTGTTAAGCCTAGAAATGCATGCACCTCAAGGAACAGTTTTATTTCTGGGGCAGATCTGTAATGACACTGATGTTCATACTTGGTAAACTGAGTGTCCTTGGGTAGAAGACGCATTTTATTTAGTCTGCAAACAGTGTTTGACTCCAAGGGTGGGTGCAGAATGCAGCGTATCGTTAGTGTGTGACATATTTTCTAATACCATGAGGTGCATGCAATTGTCGGCCTAACACCGGCCTTGTAGCTCAGTAAGTTATTGACTAATTACTTTATCACGAAGTAGGCATGACTGAGTAAAAACTTTCTATCGGGCCAACCACGTTATTAGCATAAATAGCTTAGCACCACGAATGTGCACGGATGTGAAGTGTCACATCTAACATTCAAAAGGGAGCCGTCATTAAAGCGTCACGATCAGTGGCCAGGACATTTATATATAAATATAAATACGTAGATGAGTCACGGTGTGTCCCACCTTTGTAGTAAGCTTAAAACCGGAAGATATGGCCTAAAACTAGCTCACATTTAGCAACGCGTCGCCGGCATATCGGCCTTCACATGCTTTGAGGAAACAGCGTTCAGTGAAATAACTCAATCATCCGTTTTAGATAACAGTATAAAGGTCAAATAAATCTCCCAGAAGACTGAAATGTAAAGGATGCTTCAGATAGCTGACGGATAAAAGCTCGTAGTGTTAGCTGAGAGAAGAACAGACTCACCATTTTGTCTCCAAACCGATTGAAAGAGGCTTTCCAAAGGGGGACACTGTGTTTATATACTAATATACATATCGCGGGATTTAACGGGATTATCCTACGAGAAGAACCGCCCCCGAGAGTTGGGACCCTGACGGTGTATGTGCCTCTGCCTGCAGACACCAGATGGCGCTGTTTCACAAAATCGATTTAAAAAGAAAAAACGCAAAGTTTAAATGCAAAACTACAACGTTGTAAATTACAAACTTGTTGAAAGATCTTTTAAAGACTGATGTGTAACTACAAAAATATAACAATTCAAAAGGAGATGTCACAAATGTTCTTTAGCTGATAATAATGTTAAAGCTTTCTGTTGTCATTGAACCTCATCAAACAATCAATCAAGGCGGGTAAAATAACTTACTCTTTGTTATATTATCTACAAAAACCCAACATTAATCCATCACGAACACTAAGCAACATTTAGCAAAGTTACAGTAACAAGGACAAACTTCATTTTAAGAGTCAGAAACCTTGAGTCAAAGCAAACTCATGTTGAACAGCAATCTGCTGAAAACTGATTTGGGCATGAAAAGTGGGATCGAGGTTTTACATCAAAGTGTCGAGAAATGTAGGTCTACTTTTTTTTAAATAGATAAAGATTTGTTGATTTGTTGACAGTGTTAATCAATGTATTATTGAATACCACTTAACCTTTCTCTGAAGTGTGTGTTACACCATGGGTAAACATTTTTTCTATTTAAGCCTACCTTCTAATTCTTACTTTTATTTAATTTCGTAAATATTCAGTTATTATCACTGTTGATACCTATTTTATTGGGTTCACTATTGTTGCCCTTGTTGTACTGTTTTTGATCTAATTCTGCTCTATGCTTCTCAGGGAGATGCTTCACTGTTTCGTCTATCATAATGACAATAAAGACTCAAATATTGAATTCAACTTGAGCTTAAAGTAAAAAAAAGGATAAAATCTCGTTGGATTTCTGTTTTTGTGCTATTTTTTTTTCATGTTAAATGGATTTTGGACATGAGCTTGTATAGCTCTTTCCTAGTCCTCTGACTACTCAAAGTGCTGTTTACGCCGCATGTCACACCTACCCATTCACACACTGATGGTAGAGGTTGCTATGTAAAGTGTCCATTAGTATTAAGTTATCCATTCATACACATTCACACACCACTGACGAAGCAGGGGGAGCAACTTGGAGTTAAGTGTCTTGCCCAAGGACACATCGGACATGTGGCTGCAGGAGCTGGGGATCAAACACTCGACCTCTCATCTTTAAAGACGACTGACTCTACCGCTGAGCCACAGCTGCTGTTACTAAGCTCATAAGCCGTATATCTGTAATTTAAATGATAGTGCTCTACTATAACTTGTTAAAGAAATAATCACACAGATAGCACACGAAGCTGTTTCTCACATTTAATCTCCATTTCATTTATTAAAAAATAAGACACACATGAACACCTTTGAGATCAGGCAGCAACATCTAATGATTGAATGGTGCAGTGCTGTGAGTAGATCTTTAATGTAATGTTATTGTAGTAAAGAAATTTAAGCACATCACCACCAGAACGCCGTTTGAGTTGTTTTTGAACCAATCACTTTATAACTTGTGATGGTATTCATTCACAGAATAAATCAGACATGTTCATGAAGTCTTGCAATATCGTTTTAGCTAAAATGCTAAATCCATGCACATTTGATGCCACATTGTCTGAGACACATCTGATTTTTTTTTTCATGAAGCCCAGCATTTCTCCAGTTATGATAACATACAGGAAGGTTTACATTTAACTAACAATAAAAACCTGTTGTCATTTGTTTGGTTTCATTTCACAGCATTAATCTGGTCAAGTGCTACAAATGATCACACCTCTCCAGCATACTGCACAGATTTGTTGGTCATGTACTGACTGATACATGTTGAAAACATCATGCTTTACTGTTACAGGAATGCAGGGTAGTGTAGTAAATGCTAATGCAGGATTCTTTATTGAACACGGCTTTTCCCACCATGCAGTTGGTCTCGACTCTCTGGCAATGCAAAGTGAAGAAATGTTTCCTGAGGCTCATGCAGTCCATGAAGCAATAAACCTCCCACCACTGTCCTGCATCAAAGGTCAGGTGTTTCAGTGTCTTTAATGTTGGTGTTGAACCTGTAATGTTTGTGCACAGATGTGTGTCAGATTTCTTTTTGGGGGGTAAAAATGTCTCCCCTTAAGCAAAGTCAAATCATTCTCTTTTTAAAGGTACCTGTAAAACATTTACCTACTAATCAACACACATCAAGTCTGTAGTCTTAGAGTATCTCTCGGTGTGTAGACTTCTTTGTTAAAGCTCATTAAAAAGTTCAAGGATGATTTATCACAGTCTGTGGTGAACTTTCCAAGAGAGCAGATTTGCAGGGAGAGGCTTCCCTTAAAGCCTCTTTCCTTCTGGGTTCAATCAAACCCAAGTCCAGGCCCGCCTGTTCCTCAAGTCTTCCCCTCTTTACATTGAGGAGCACTAAGTCGATAACAATGTCTGCAAGTGCTGCTGTGGAGAACCTCCGGCACTGACAGCCTTTAGGATAGCGGTCTGTCTCGATCGAGGTTCAACTTTTGGAAGAAAGCCTTCCCGAACTCGTAGGTGCTTATCATGACAGCACAGGCTGGGGCCACTTTGATCACCCGGGGCATGAAACCTGCAGGGAAATACAAAAGGTTTTCAGCAGGGTTTATGGTCACACAACCCTGAATCCTATTCATGATATTACTTTTACAATATGAACAAAAGCAATAAACACATGAGCCGCAACCTTCCTGGTGTTCTGGTCTAATTGACTGATAAGCACGCAGCACATGAGATGATGATTTTTCTGTGATATTTATGGTCTTGGTCTCGACTCTGTCTCGATCCCTAAATGTTTCGGTCTTGTCTCGGGTATGTCTTGGTCTCGATTAGTGTGGTCTTGGGGTTGGCAGGGAAAAGTCCGGGTAGAGTAAGGGTAAAGAAAAACCAGCCATTTGCATTTACACATGAACCAACCCTGAATTTTATGGTACATTTTCCAGAGTATAGTGCATGTGTGATAAGGCTTCTGTGTGTACCTGCAAAAAGGCCCCTGTAGCCCAGCTCGGCCCATATTTCCTTCATGATGTGCCACGTGGACGTGGTTCTCTTAGAGGACACTAGGAGGGAAAGAAATATGCTTAGAAATATGCTACACCCAAAAAAAAAAAAAAAAAAGAATATGCTACACAACAATGTAAATACATTTCACAAAAAATAACTATCTGAATTGGGGACGGTTGGCCTCAGGGTCAAGTTGTGCAGAGGCTGTAGTCCTCAAAAGCCGGCAACCCTCCACTCCCTTAAGGCATATCACTCCCCACTCTGTCTTCTTCATTTCCTACTCTACTGTCCTGTCTCTCAATGCATCAAAAGTCCCAAAATAAATCTGAAAAACTAACTAACTAACAATCTTTACCACCATGTATGAGTACAAACCTCCTAGAGTATCCATTTCTCCCAGCTGAATCTGTCTCCTGGTCTTCACCACGTCAAACGGCAGCGTCAGGATCGCAGCAATCTGGACACAATGAAGGACAAAAACAAGACATATGATATCGAGTAATACTCGGGTGCAGGCAGCGGTCATATCAGATGGGCTGAGATTCATTAATTGCACAAGAAACACAACACAGTGAATGTGGGTCAGCGTCTAGCGGCCTGATTCTCTGAAATACAAATACTTTGAGAGCTCAACCTGAAAGGTGGTTATCTGGTATCCGAGAACTATGAGGTCACTGGGACACATTTATTCAGTTCAGTTAGCGAAGTGAAGTCAGTTTAACAGAGGAAGAAAGAACTCAGAGTGTATTCAGACCAATGTTACAACTGGAGAACATCTGGACCAAGGTGCATGGAGAGTGAGAGGCTTGAAGAGGTCAAAAAAGCTCCAACAACACTTCAAGGGATGAACGATGAACTTTATTAGACTGTTGTGTTTCGGCTTGTGGCCTTCTTCGGGGTCATGGCAGGGCATTTGAGGAATAAACATCCAATCACAGAGGTTTATGCTCTGCTCCGAGTGTTGGTAGGAGCATGAAAACTGATTTTTACAACCTGCAGTTTAAAGAACTCACGTTTGGTTTTGGGCTAAATTGGAAAAATCAAATGTGCCACACATTGATGATAAAAAAACCCTACACAAACCAGTTGTTGTCTGATTTAGTTAAGTCTCTGTTCACTCACATTTAGGACAACGCTTGAATACAACTCTAAAACAGGAGATCATTGACGGATGGGCGATAGATTTTTGAATACTCACAGCTCCAGAAACGGCTCCGGCTGTGAAGCTGATGGAGAAGTTGCCCTGAGTCACTTGGGACTTTTCACACAGGTGGGCCTTCACCAGCTCATAGTTAAACCAGTACAATGCTGCAAAACACACACACACACACACACACACACAGATGGTTTGATTGTCAACATGTGCCTTTGCTCTACATTGAAGTCATCTACGCTCTGCTAAATATCGCTGTAATGAATGACATCACTTTTATGGTTCAGTGTTTTTGGGAAGCTTTACATTTTGTAGGGTTTTGAAACATTTAGGGGAAGGTGACAGAAAGTCAAAACAAGAACAGGGTCAGACATACGTTGTCCTTCTGTACAGGTTTAAAGTAAGTGATCTAATGGATACAATATACATATTTTGGGACGTCCTTAAAGTATCAAAGAGGAGTGGAAATATACTGGCAACACAAAAGAGGATGAAGCTGCTTTATTATGCAACATTCCCTTCTTGGATTCAAAGTGCAGCTCTCACCAGAGAAGGGGACGTCTCTGAGCACGGTGGGACCCCAGCCCCTCCACAGAGACAGCAGGCCGTCCTGGGCCACAGCCGAGCGGATACACGCCTGCAGCTCGCTGTAGGGCAGCCTACGGGACTGCATCTTAGTCCTGACCAGCTCCAGAGGGCTGATCACCGTCACAGCCCCTACTGCAACACGCACACACACACACACACACACACACACACACACCTTTAAAATCCTGTTAACGTAACTCAATCAGGACATCTGATCCTGGTTTAATTGACTTACATCTGGCCAGACCCCCAGCAACAAGAGGGATATGGCTCCCCTGGAAACCCAGACTGTATCTCAGGAAGTCCCTCAGCTGGTCGTAGCAGGTGAAGTAGATGACGGTGGCGGGTACAGCCATGACACTGCACACACATGCAATGAAGAAAGGTTTCAAAAAGAAAACATGGACAGCACTAATCACTGTAGCACAGTCCTGCACAGGTCCAGTCCTGCAGTTGTGCACCCTCCCACACACACACAGCTCAGTACTGACACCAAAACCATTTATATACGTCCCTCTGCCTGACACAAGAGACCACACACTCACTTACTTCAAGGATGGACGGACTTATGGCAGAAACTGTTACTCACTATCAACTGTGTTTCTAACGGTAACTCGTTATACTGAGAATTGAAAGGAAACAGCTTGAGTCTGATTTTTCTCTGCACAAAGAATTCCAATGCTCAGCCCTTGGTTTCAGGCTGGGTTAAAGAAGAAGTCACGACATTGTTTTTCAATCAGTGACGTCTTATTATTAAGCAGGACGTGAACTTAGGGGTGGTAGGTTGTGTCCAAGGCTTTTTGAAATTAAAAAGAAAGTCCTGGTTGCGAACAAGGCTGGATGATATTTGTTGAATTGGGTGTTAAAATACTGCACAATAAAATTAACTGTGGAAAAAAAATCTATATATGAATGTTCCTAAGCCCTGTCTGAATGCATGTATACTTGTTTACATACTTGTAAGTGTACACTTATAGTATCGTTTAAGGACCTTTATTGCCAGTCTCCTGACCCAAGCTCCTTTGTATTCTGTATAAAGTAACTAGACAACGACATAACAGTGTGCCGGTATATGGGATATACTTTGTGTTGGGGTTGAATTAGGAATGTACCAACATCTTTCAGACGTACATCTTCCTCGCACTAACACAAATTAATTCGACATGTGCTTTCTTCATAAGAGCTTAAACACTCACAGAGTCGGTGGCAGACCGCTCCACAACGACCGGAGTCCTTCATGTCGAGTGATTTTCACAAATGCGTCCTGAGTCACAAACAAACACAAAAACATGTCACTCGTGGTGTGAAGAAAAAACACACACACTGCATCAAACCAAAAGCTACAGTTGTACTCGTACTCACAAGCGTCCCGCTGAAATGTGTCTGTGTTTTGTACCAGCTTGTACAACTGGTTCTGTTCTGACACACGTAGATGTGATCCATCAGCCCGTTACAATACAAGAAGCACTTCCCTGTGAGAGACACAATAAGCAGACGTTACAACATGAGCCAAAAACAAGAGACTGACAACGTTCATCAGCTCTATTCCTGAAATTTACGTTTCCACATTTTGATCTGCAGTGTTTTCATGAGTTAGAAACTGAGCTCTCCACTCCCTGACAGAGGACAGAGAGGTGCTTAATAATACATGGCATGGCAATGACCACAGAGTCACTCAGGTGATAACATCGGGGCCGTCCTTGCCTCTGCTTACTTTGTCTGTTTGTCCAGAGCTGGTTTAAGATAGACTTTTGACAACCCCCTCCCCACCCCCCCAAAAAAAGAATCATTTCACAATGACCAGCTTCTACGAGCTGAGGAATCATTGCAGGAAACAAAACAGAATATTTGCTCAGGACAGGATCCCAGGTGAATGAGTGAAGAATATTTCAATTGCTGTTTTGCTTCTTAAAATTTTGAAACTGTGGAATCTCTGTCAACATGAATGATGGTTTAAAGCCACTATTAAAATTTAACTCAGATTTCCATCCTGTACATTAGAAAACAAATAAGACTAAAGACCAAGAATCTCACATACATCCCCGAACCTCGAAGCTCAGGCTACACACGTGAACGTATTTGCTAACAGGTCATCTTGTTTATTTTGGCACGCGAGGTTGGTTAGTCGAGCATGTGCCCACACACAGACAGTGTTACTGGACGACTGTGTTTTATTTAAACAACGTCCTCGTTTCTGCATGCAGCCACGGCACGTCAGATACTCACACTTGGACGGGCGGATGATGCCACCCCACGGAGCTGCTTCACTCGCTAATGCTATGGAAGAAAGCACAAAAGCAGGACAGACAGTGACGTATAAAGACACACACAGGTCATAAAGAAGCATCAAGATACCTCCACGAGGCATGGATGTGGCATCAATGAGCAAGTGTTAAAGGCAAAGCAAGTATTATGAGCTTAAAGCTCCTGCGAGGAGTTCTTAAGCTTTAATAAAGTAAGATCCAAACAACGGAAGATGTGGAGCTGCTTCTCTTACCTTGGCGGAGCGGTGTTTGCTGAGCCTGCAGCCTGATCTTGACAACGTCCAGCGGTGTGACTGTAAACACATGCATTGACAAACTTATTAATAACAATGGTGTTACCATCAGTGGATTGCTTACACCAGGCTAACAATAATGAAGTCTATAGCTGGAGTCCTGCAATAAATCCTCTCTTCATGAAGTTGTTGGTAGTTATTGAGGATGTATTTTGTAGGGCAGATGTTTTATGTCCACTGCATGTGCATTAATAAGTCAAACAACTATTTGTGTAATTCAAACGTTGAATCAACATATCTCTAACAAGGTTGAGGTAAAACCTTGACAATACCAGGAGGCAGAAGTCTATTTAGGTTTACAAGTAACAAAGTGATTTTGTGACAATTGTGTTATCATGAAAAAAGTGACTGCTGAAACTCTTTAGGAGAACTTCTAAAAGCAGACACAAGTTTCTTCTGGTAGAATCTGTCTCCATTTTCTTACCGAAAACAGATGTGAGGAGGGCCCCGGTGCCAGAAGCCAGCATCTGCTGCACTGGTGAGATTGCAGCCACAGGGCCGCTGACAGCTCGCTCCCCCATCCTGCACACCTGTCCGAGAAGAAGAAGAAAAAAAACACTTTACTCAAAGCAGACACAATGTTCTGTAAATTATCTCCTGTGAGGTGTTGTCCGACCCAGTGGAGGCTTTGTGGCCGGATGTCTTTGTCTCCTTGCTATGTAAAAACAACTGACTAGTGTTGGAACCGAACACCCAGTTTGTGACTTGGTTTGTGAGCTGTTACGTCAAATAGCTACTTGTGTAACACCTTCTCCGGGGATTCTCCAAGTTAGTGTCACATCAAAAAAAGTTGAAAGAAAGTGCAACCTAACGGTACGAGAACATGAGAAAGTAAGACTGCATTTCTTTAACGTGAGCTGGTTACGTCTAGCGGGAGTTGTTGTAATGGGGCCGTTCAAACATTACGATAACTTATCTACAATGTGCATGTGCAATAAGCACAACAGTAGAGAGACCCATCCCCAACTGAGAAAGTGTCCAACGGCACATAGATAAACAGGGAGTTATTCAAGATTGTCCTCATGGCTGTAATGACTCTAAATAATAGTTTTTTAAGAACTTCTACACAATGCCAGCAGCAAGTCTGTGACCAACAGCCAGAACAATCTAATGAAACATTAGTTTTGTGGAGCACGTTTAGCCTGTGGTGCCTGAAGAAGTGGGTATACTCTACATTTCAGTTGTCACTGTTACAAACAGTGACAACGAAGACTCCTCTTGCATATTTAGTCAGTGTGTACAAGCCAATTAGAGACAGAGTAGTGAGGGTCATCCCTTCACCATCCTAGGAAGAAAAAAATTGCAGCATATTTCGATTGTGTAAACCAATCAATGATGTGAATCAGAGTGGATTTAGAAGCTGCTATATACCCTATGGAGACTGAAAAATAAGTGCGTATACCCTGCACTACTCCACTACGTTTAGCTAACTAAGAGTCTTTTCAAACTCCAGTGTTTTCCAGCCTGTGTGGCTGCCTTGTGTTTCCTTTGGCTAGTTCTATTTCTGGATTTGATTACTCTGAAGAATGACAGTGAAAGCCACTTAGCTCGCAGGCTATTTGTCTGGACAATTAATTCCTTGACAAACAAGCTCTCCTCTACCTGCCAGAGTACCCCAGACTACCATGTAACTAACACAAGAGCATATGTGTGTGTCACCTTCAACTACATTACACAACGTTGCAAGAAGCCTCATTCACGTTCACTCTATGAATACGTACACTACACACATTGAAAGGACACAAATTGGAAAAAAAAAATGACGCATGTAATAAATTATTTGCTATAAAATGTGGTCCAACTCAGTCTTATTACGTTGTGTCCAGAGTTCAGGCACACACTGTTCTTTTTAATTCTCAATCGTTAGCAAGCTAATTCAGGTTTAAAACAACATTTGAATTATTTAACTCAATTTTAAAGAAGAGTTTAAAGTATTTGGAAAAGCATTGAAACAGGCCTCACGCAGCTTTCGTCACTGTCAGCTTTGAGATTTGTTTTACAATGCTAAGTGAGCAGCTAGCTTGATAGCATTTCTAGCAACGATACTGCGTATTTTTTCTAGAAAAACACGCTAACACTCACCTCAACTTAAGCTGGCAGCGTTGCTGTTGTGGCGTCTTGGGCCCATTTCAGTGAAATTACCGATTACACTCAAGAGCTGACGCTAATATCCAAGGTGGTCGACCCGTGAACATGTTGTTGCAGGAGTCGCAGCAGGGCATTTTAGAAGTCACAGACTGCGCACATAAACAGCCCATGCAGATGCACCTGATCTGCACTACACTACTTAGAGCTTCTACCTTTTTAAAGAACACAATAAGGCCGGTGCAGATGATTTACAGATCAGCGGTGACAGAGCAGTATTCATTTGGCCCTGCCCCCTTGCCCGCTGCATTTGCTGTAGCGCCGCCTGCTGGAAACGCCAATGTGTTGTTCTGCAGCTGTCGCATGTAAGCAATGATGTAAACACGCCTACCCGGTAGTCAACTTTCACCTGATAATACAGCAACGAGAGCAACCCATAGACTGTAAATACCTCACTAAACTAAAAAGTTTAGTTAAAAAAATGTGCTCTAATCAAGGAAACCAGGAGAGGCGCTGCGTGGAGGTAGTAAGAGGGCTGTAGTCTCTCTCTATCGCTCTCTCTCTCGCTCTCTCTCTCTCTCTCTCTCTCTCTCTCTCTCTCGCTCTCTCTCTTTCTCTTGGGCGTGTTTTAGGTTTTAATATCATGCAGGTCATGATGATTAGTGATACTTCGTCGTGAGTCGTGAAACACTTGTGAAACAACTGAGTACTCAAAACAGCTCCTCAATCTTAAAGCAAGGTAAGAGCAAAATAAACTTGTTGTTTGAGCATAGACAATTTGACATTATAGGCCTACATAAATAACAAAAATAAGTAAGTTAATTATCACAACCTTTGACAATTATTTACTAATTTACAATAACACAGCGACTCAGCTTTATACTGTGCCACTATTGTGCGCTTTTCCCCCCCCTTTTTTTTTTTTTTACAATATAATCCAATCCTTAGAAGCGTGCAAACTAAACGAAACTGAAAGTGTGGAATTGTTTTTCTATCAATTATTATCTCCGGATTTGACTTGCTTATTTCGAAGTAGAGAAAAAAAAACAGGAACCAAAAGTTAACGACACCCTTACAGTCATGGACATTCTGTTAAATGTTTTATACACATGTTTTAAATAGTTTGTGCAGATTTTAATGAAAAATCCTATTTCTGCTGTTGACTGGAGTTTGGGGGAATTCCACCTTTCATTTTTTTTTCATTAAATACCTGCTCTGTGTTTGCGTGTGTGTGTCCTTCCTGTGTGCAGATGCAGAGGTGGGTTGTGATCTGTTGCTCTCTCCTGGCCCTGGTCGGTGCACATGAGTGTCCAGATGGTGGGAGATGTGAAGACGGTCAGACCTGCTGTAACGACCCGGCCAATGGCTATGAATGCTGCCCATTTGATCAGGTAGGTATTATTGTAGCCTACTACCTGAACGCCCAGCATTTTTATTTAGATACAAAATGTTTGAAGGAAGAAAGAAATCAGACTCAGAAATAGTAAAATTTTTGGGATAATGCATTTTACTTAAACATGTTACAACTAGAGATCTTGGGGCACAGATGATGCACTCACATCTTCATGTTATTGCATCATACATTGATCATTTTAAATTAAGTGTAGATAAGTGTCATCGTTTAATAAAAAAAAAAACTAACTGCATAAAGCAAATAAGACAGGTTTATTCCTGCTTGTTAAAAAAACTATTATCTTTAAAGTGTAGCCTATGTTATTCAAAGCTGAAGATTTAACTTTTGGTTGCAATAGTCAGAAACATATATTTTGGGTTGTCTTGCTTCAAGATATATCTTTTTGTCATCAAATGATCATGAAAAATATTATCAGAAGAAGTTAATTCTAGCTATCTGTACAAATTCACAAGCACAATCTACAATGCTGACATTTTTATGTATTTAATGTCTGAATAAATAATGAATATACAAGTGGTCAACGTGTGCAGTTAAAGCAAAACACCGCTTAATGAAGCAATCAATTTAGTTAAAGCAACAAAACATTTTCAAGCTAGCTAAAGGTGGCTACAGCTAACCTTGTTGTAGCTTAATTTACTTACTTGCCCCACATAAATCGCTTTCCGCAGCGTAAGTTTTGCAGAACAACCACATTCAAAAATGTACTTGTAACACCCACACTACATACAAGTTAATTTGCAAAATTAATTGAAGGACAACACAAATATAAAATGTTAAATGTAGCTAGCCTAGCTTAGCAGAGTACGCAGTAATGGCTATCACAACTTTTGACTGTTGTGAAATTCACTACTCGGTGTGGTGAAGAAATTCTAAAGCATGTAAACCACCATTTATGTGTAATTGATGTGTAAACTGAAGCAAATATGTATAAAGTCTATGCTTAAAAAGAACACTTGTGCTTTGTTCAAAACTGTAGCCTAACCCCTTTTTTAGATTGACACTACCGTGCTCCACAATGGAAGCTTAATTACCTTTACCTTTTAAAAGGACAAACCACAGCCAAGTGATAGTAGCCTTCTCTAACTTTACTTTAGTAAAATACTTACTCCCTTCACACATCATATAGTAAAATGTAAATTTGAGATAGCCGTTCTTTTGTACTCTTAAATAAAAGTAGTTATGGCTGTACAATGGTTCTATTCATGTTCAGGGGCGTTTTACTGCTTCATCAGCCAGATAAAATCCCAGGCCTCATTTAGCCAGTCTGATAGCATTTTTTAAACTTTGCTAGTAAAATGTTCCTACCACTACTGTCTTTGTAGGCTGAGTGCTGTGAGGATCATGACCATTGCTGTCCTGCGGGAACAATCTGTGATACAGCAAGATCCAGCTGTGTGAACGCTACTGTGTCCATCCCCTGGACAGAAAGATCTTCTGCCAATGCACCCAGACTCTCTAGAGTAAGAATAAAATCATCTTGAGGTTTTAAATCTAAAACACTGAGTGAAATATGACATATGTAACGAAAGAGCCTGCTGTAAGATTGTCTTTCCCACCCTGTACCTGCAGTCCTTTAGGATGATCAAGTCATACAGTGGGGAAGATGATGACAACATATGTCCAGATCAGTCGCGATGCCCAGCTGAGTTTTCTTGTCTGAGGGCCTTGACAAGGTTTGGTTGCTGTCCCTTAGCTCAGGTAATGAAACCTGGTTCAACATAGGTATGGTTGCAACTTGAAGCATTTTTTAACACCAATTTACTGCATAGTTAAATTTTTAGGAAAAAGGTGCAATAAAAGCTCAAATTCTGCTGAAAAGTGGATTTTAAAAATGTTTTCCTGCTCTCTTTCTACAAGGATATTTCAATGACAAAAAAGTTCCTGGTGTCCTTAAGTTGACCATTCATACGTACTGGAGTATTTCGAGTTCACATTTGCAATATGTATTTCTAGAAGCCTGGTTACCTTCTTCCACAAAAAGGAACATCGCTTTTTTGTTTGACAAACTTAGCAGTTTCACTTCATAAACAAAAGAGAATATGCTGAATGAGATTTCTGCTACTGTCAGAAATTATGTAGCAGAGCTGAAAATCTGTTTGCACTGAATAAAATGGCATTAGTTTCCCGTGTTATGCTGCGTAGTCAATTGCTGGATTACTTTATCACTAAAATTTCATCCAGTGCAGAAAACATGTACAGACGAAATTGGATATTTAGATGCTAACTAGTGCACCTATTTGGAGTAATAGCAATTATATAAAAAATATAAAAATGTTGTAAGAGGGAATGCATTTATTAAGGGAGCCGTTCTAATTGTTTTCTTAACTCCTTGAAGGGAGTCCCCTGCTCTGACGGGAAACACTGCTGTCCAGAGGGCCACCAGTGCAGTGAAGACTGTCGCTCCTGTGTCAAAAATGGTAAAACTCCTTTACTCAGTACTACAACATATTACCAGACAGTCAGGAAAACATTCAAGGTCTTTTAAACTCAGCTCTAAACTGAAGTGACTCTTGTATGCATTTCTGTTAATGTGCAGGAACTTATCTTAGTATATACACACATGTCTTGGAGTTCCTCAAGGCTCAATCCTCGGGCCTCATCTGTTCTACATCCCCCTTGTTCAGATTAGTGATAAGAACAACATTTATTTCATTATTATGCAGAAAACACATTAATCTAATGATATTGAGTAAGTGCATCACAACAAATATTTTTTATTATTAAAAGTTAATGTTTTGGTCGCTTTAGGTCCGCAAACAAAGCCACAAATCATGATGAGGTCCTCAATTTTCAACATCCACAGCCTATTTCTGTTAAAAAAGAATACCAAGAATAAAATAGATACATTTCAGAAGGATTATAAATTAACAGTCCATCTTTTTTATGCAGACAGCTGCAGCTGATTCAAATAATTTATTTAAGAATAGGAATATTTCTGATATTCTGCTCTGTCGTGAATCATCCAGGCCTATTAGAATATCTTCAATAAAGGTCTGCTTATTTTGCGCAGAGTGAAAACGAAACCTGGAGAAGCACTGTAGCAGCACGTCAGAAAAAGCTTCTGCTTAAGATCTACTTTCAGTCTCAGTTCTTTAATTTGTGGCTTGGAACCTTACCGGTGGTGATGACTTTCTAATTGATCTAAATGTTTGACTTCAATGTTTTTCTTGTGTATGATTCGTATCAACACATTTAAATGTATTAAATACAGCATTTGGAATTGGGTGTGTTTAAACCCCCATGAGGAGTTTGTTTTTACTAAACAGACTAAAATTGATATGGATGCTTCTCAATGACCTAAACAAACAAAACAAGACCATCAGCCACAAGACTGACTGTTTCTATATAGTCATTTTTAATGCTTGTAACCACTGCCAAGGGGTAGATGTCAGATGAGACAATTAAAGAAACAACCCTTTTAAGTTAATTTTTCATAAAATAAAACATCCTGCACATTACTCTTGATCGTTTTTTTTTTTAGGAAAAATCCAAATAGTTTTACATCATGCATACCTACTTTATGAGATATTTGGATGTGCGAACACCTTCTTTAAAACATCATACAAAATATTCACAAATGAGTGATACATGTATTTGTTAAAAGAAAACGTTCCTCACAGGAGCTTCAAAAGGTCCTCTACGAAAGAATTTGCTTTACCTTACCTTACTCCTATAGAGAGTTTTCTTTAACTACCAAGCCTTTAAACAATTCATAAAGGCCTTTTTGAAATGTGACTTTCCTGTTATGTTTTTGCAGAGTTTGTAACTGCAGTTCTGTGTGGTGACAAAGTGACAGAGTGTCCTGATGGATCGACATGCTGTGAAACTTCGGAGGGCGATTACGGATGTTGTCCACTTCCAAAGGTATGAAAATTCTTTAGAGGTGAAATTTTTGTTAGCCACATCTTACTCCACATGTAAGTGAGGCATGAATGAGTAAAATGGTCAGATCATGGATTTGCATGTCCTGTCGTTATGTCCACTTATCATGACTTTATTGTGTCTTATCATGTAAGGTGAACTCCATGTGTGTCTTTATTGTCCGAACAGGCTGTGTGCTGTGCCGATAAGATTCACTGCTGTCCTGAAGGCAACACATGCGATATCGAGCACTCAAAGTGTATTTCATCTTCTACGAAAAAAGTGTCTCCGATGTGGGCCAAATTCCCTGCTCGAATCAGAGCAGAGTGGGAGAACCAGAAAGGTCAGATTTGTTTTTCTGAGTAAATTTACTTCCTCAAATGAATCATTGTGTAAATCTCATTCTGCATGTGCTCATGCAGCAGAACCTGTGTGTGTGTGTGTTTCCACTTTTAGAGGGAGAACACGTGACAGCAGAGACAGTTCACAATGACCCTACCTTAGAAAAAAAACCCTGAAGTCACCACAGCGAATACAGTTCCTTCTACAGAGGAGGAAGTATCGCTCTTGACTGTCACTCAGGCAGCTGCAGGTTAGAAGTTTATCATGCATCAAAGAGTGAACAACAAGGAAACACCATAAAAATTCAAGCAAAAGAACGTCGCAGAGGATTCAATAATAGACAAATGTCTAAATGCACCACAGAGATTTAAAAGTAGGTTCTGTTAGTTTGAGGTAAATATGTTGCATCATGTGATTGCAGGTGTGTCAGCTGAGTGTTGATGTTTTAAGCTCAATTATTTCCTGCTACGAAAAGACAAACTGTCTGTGTTCAAATTGTTGCTTGTCCATTATCAGCTTTCCATTAACAAAACAGTGTGAAACCAAAGTAGCAGAATTGGAGACCTTCCCATAAAAACATCTGAAAAAAATGCACAAGAACCTTCCTGTACTCTTGTTATTGTCACCACATTGTACAAGTACAGTTTTTGGTCACTTGGGATATATTAATGTACTTTTAAAACTGAAATTGACATGTTTTTATCCTTATCTTCATACTTTTGTCTCAGTATAAGAGATTTTTTTTTATATTCATGAGAAGTTGCTTGGGTTTTTATGTTTCCAGGAAATGATGTACCCTGCAATAGTACAGCAGCATGTCCAGATGGCTCAACATGCTGTAAAACCAAAGAGGGTGAATGGGCTTGCTGTCCAATACCAGAGGTACTGTTTTGGCTGATATATTTCGTACAAACCCTTAAAGTCTGACTTTTAATGTAGGAGCAATGCATCTAATGTGATCATGTCATTTCCAGGCTGTTTGTTGTGCAGATTTTATTCACTGCTGCCCGAAAGGTAAGAAATGTAACCTGGCTGCACAGACCTGCGACGATGAAACATGCTCTGTGCCAATGTACAAGAAGGCACCCACAATCCCCTGGCTGGGTGCTCGAGTGGGTGAAGTTGCATGTGATGGGACATATAGTTGTCCTGATGAATCCACCTGCTGCAAGAAAACAACAGGAGACTGGGCCTGCTGTCCTCTACCCAAGGTAGACTCAAGAGAGGAAGATCTATACTGCCCTCATGTCTGTATGGAACATTTGAAGCTACTACCGACAGCTGGCTAGCTAAAGTTGGCATATAGTAGTTTAAATACAAAAGAACTTGTGTGGGCGAATGAGCTTGAAATAATTTGTGAAGTGGATTTGGTTACCTTTAGACATAGCTAGCTTGTCCTTCTATTTCCTGTCTTTGTGCTAACTATAAGCTCAAAGATTACGAGCTGCAGAATTGTATATACTGTACAGGCAAGAGAACAGTGTCAATCCTCAAACTACCTTAAAATTGTGTATGTCTGTCTAGTAGACAGTTAGCTAAAGTTTGCATTAACAACTAGCTCAGTTTGGTAAGAAGGACCGGGCACAGGGTTATATTTATAGATATTTGTGACAAGATTCCTTTTACTAAACCTGATAAAAATGTTTACTGTGGATTTGGTTACATTTTGACTGAATGGACTATCTGTGTCTATCAGTTTCCAGTCTTTGTGCTAAGCTCAGCTAAAAGACTGTTAGCATAGCATCATATTTAACTTACAGCCCAGAAATTGGTAACAGTCCTCTTATAATACTTGGAGCATAAAGTGAATGAATGATTTATACAGAAACATGAAATCATACCTTAAAGTTATATCTGTATGGAACATTTGAAGCTACCACTAGATGCTGGTTAGATGACGTGAGCGTAACAGACTGTCTTAACTTGGTACAAGGCCTGGCCAGAGTTTTCTTATTATTTGATCAATTACTTAGTTACTTTCAGAGAATTAAGAAAGTGGATTTGACTACCAAGGGGCCAAGCTAGGCTGTGTCCATCCTTTCATTTCCAGTCTTTGTGCTAAGCTAAACTGAAAGACTGTTAGCTGTTGAATCATATTTCAAGAACAGACAAGAGATGTATTCATCCGTTCATCCTAAAAAGATAGCTGATAATTGTATTTTTCACAACATCAAACTACCTTAAAATTATGATGTATGCAAAATTTCAGAAACCACTAAAAGCAAATTGGCTAATGTTAGCAATTTGAAGCTAACTTAGCTTTGTAATAGAACTGTTTTCATATAGATTTAACACAACAAGCCTTCAAGCCTTTTTGCTAAGCTAAGATGAAAGAATACTAGCTAGAGAATCATATTTAATGTAAGGACAAGTGTTATATTCAAAAGAGCTTTTAAAAAGGCATTTTCCCACTTTTTCACTGGCACTTGATTTTGTATTTACTTTTAGGACACACTTCCTTTCCCTCATGCATCCAACTGAACTATGTTTATTTCAAAAGGCGGTCTGCTGTAACGACCATGAACACTGCTGCCCTTCTGGCACCACCTGTGACCTCACGACCCTCAGCTGTCTGCAAGGCTCAGGCTCGACACCCATGCAGCAGAAGATTCCTGCATTTACAACAAGGGCATTTACTACAATGCAGACTGAATCCCAAAGCACAGAAGTGACAACCAAACTGCAAACAACAGCTGAAGATGAGACGAAGCCAGTGGAGTATGAGGTGACGACAGATGAGGGGGCAAATCAAACAGTGGAGAGTCCTGTTCCATGTGACTCTCACACCTCCTGCCCTCAGGGTACAACCTGCTGCAAGATGCAGCCATCTCAAAAGTGGGGCTGCTGCCCGCTGCCACAGGTGAGAATAGTATTCTACATCAAGAAGTGAACGACAGTTGTATCATGACTTTATATTATGTTATACTTCACCTTCTGTATGGGCATTTCTTTCTTTCCTGTGTTTATTTGTAAATATAATTTTTATATCAGCTACAGGCAAAACATACTGGTGCTCTTTCTTCTGTCACTTTAATTTACAAATGTTCATGTAAGCATGTGATTATACTGTACAGACAAAGGTTATTTGAAAGGAAATTCAACCCACAAAAAGTCCCTGCTTGATAGGTTTCACTTCTCAAAAATACAGGAACTTGGGGGAAATTAATATTTCTGATTGGTTGAGTGCTCATAGCAGTTAATTTTGGCCACAGCTTGTAAAAACCAGCTGGGAACCTTTATGTTTGTTTTTGTGAGAGTTGGCATAATTATTTGCCTAAACATCACGGGTCTTAAGACACAGTGAAAAGTGGGACCAAAAGAGGTGAAATGGAAACTTTAAGTTCCTTAAAAACAAGTTCCTTGGAATAAATGTTGATGATTCTTTGGTTGGAAACTCATCTCAGTTCAGGTTTATTGTTTTGAAAGGATGTGAAACTTGCACTTCTGCTCTCACTTCTCCCCAGGCCGTGTGCTGCTCTGATGGAAACCATTGCTGTCCCAACGGCTACAAGTGCAGCGAGCACGATAACAAGTGCATCAAAGGAGAAGTTGTGATTCCATGGTACACTAAACTTCCAGCCACCACGAGCATCCCAGCTAATCCCGGGTCTGTGCAGTGCGATGGTCAGACTCAATGTCCCGACCACACCACCTGCTGCCAGCTGTCCACGGGAGACTGGGGATGCTGCCCGCTGGAACATGTGAGCAATACCTTTGCAGATTAAAGTGCAGCTAGTTTCACATGAAAATAAGAAACTATCACTGCAATTCAGCTTTATCAGGGTTTGCTCAGGTAAAAAAAAGGTCTCTTTCATGTTCCCTAACTTTTTGCATGCCTTGTCTGTAGGCTGTGTGTTGCCCAGATAAGACACACTGCTGCCCAGAGGGTTACACCTGTGACCTCGCCTCCAACTCCTGTCGGCAGCTCATCCTGCTGGAGCTGGACACAGTGCCGCTAATTCCTGTGTTTCTGCCTGAGCCTCAACCCCAGCTGCCTCCTTTAGAGCTCAAAGATGTCAAGTGTGACGACGAGACAAGCTGCCCGGACGGAACGACCTGCTGCAAGATGTCTGATTCCACTTGGGGCTGCTGTCCATTTCCTAATGTATGATGTCCACTTATAGCTTCAACCTTTTAAAGAATAGCTTTTATTTATTTATTTCTTGCTGAGAGGTAATTATCTAACTCTTCACCTATAACTGAATGTAAAGCAATTCTTTTGACCTTCAGACCTTTACACAGTTTGCAAGATACCTGAATGGTGCCATTTTGGTCAAGGCATAGATCTCTTGTGAAAGGTTTGAGAGAAAAAATAATTTTTCATCTTTAGTTATAAGGATATCATGATACTTTGTAATTGTTTGAAAGTCACCCCTTCAGTGACATTTTCTTAATTTCTAAAGTAATTTAAGTTTTTTATTCCGTCGTAGAAACTCAGCTCATCAAGTTCTGATCTTAATTGCATACTAACATACTTAAATTACCGAAAGAAAAGTTGAATGTTTTGCTTCACTTTATTTAGACTATTGTACCTTTTTCCTACATGCAATATTATCATACAGACAATATTGCATTGTCAGACCACATTGCACCAATACATTATAATCTTCTAATTAGTTGTCATGCAATGTTGTATTTTAAAATCACAATTCAGTCTTCCTCAACCTGCAGCAGCATCATTATTCTTTATTATCTAATTTTTCAATAGATATTTGTATAGCTGTTCAAAATATAAACACATGAATAGTTTTTACATTGAATTGAAAATGTGATGTATTTATACACAAGAGACTAACCAACACTTCAGAGTCACCTTGATGAACAACATTAAAATGGTTCTTGTATGTTCAGAGAGAATAGTGCAAAAAATGTTCTACTTTCATACTTAAACTTCATTACTAAAGGCAGTTTTTATTCTTGTAATAGAGGATTTTTCTTTGAACCGAAGGCCACCTTATTGCTTAACTCCATGTGTCCTCTCCACAGGCGGTGTGCTGCATCGACAGGGTGCACTGCTGTCCCGCCGGCTACACCTGCACTGCAACTGGAGAGTGTACCCAAAACACTGCGCTCCACTGGCAGGACTGGCACCTGTCCGTGGACAACAAAAAGAGAGCTCTTCTAGTGTGAAAACATGATTTCATTACTGTGATATTTGTCTGCATGCAAAGCACTAATGAAAACGAATGAAAAGGGGATTTTATGTTAATTGTTTAACGCTTTGTTCGGAGAGGTTTAGCAGCTAAAGGTAAGGGGGAAATGTGGAATTGAATTGCATATTATGGTTAGGCTGTTCAGTTCTGACAGGAGGAGTATTCTACTTGAAACTCCACTCCATCCATAAAGAACAACAACCAAAACACTCCACTGGCAATATGATTTTGTGTTCTGTCATCTGTTTCTCGGTGTTCTGCTGCTTTTCCTGTTTTGCAAATTACATTTTTCTACAACTTGTCACAATGAATGGCATGCTTAAATATATTTGAATGTAACAAACTCAGAGTGTTGAGACAAACTTATGTATGCAATGATTTCTTTCATCTCATCGAATTTTCAAATAATAATCACTAATACATTAGGCAACATGGGGAAATGCATGCTGGACGCCGCTCCTTCTCATTTAGAGTCAGAGAAGTGTCTACATATTTCACAATAAAGATTTGATTTCACAACATAGGAAAATTGTCTATTGAGTCATTTAAGAGAACTAACTACTATTGTGTGTCTATAAAGAGAGCAGGAGAGACTCGAACAGTGGACTCTTCATTCATTGCAATTTTTTAATGTGTGTCTTAGATCCGGCAGCATTGATGTTACAGTGATCCAGACTTTGTGCAAAATTATTTCTCCCTGCTTTGTTTTTTCCTTATCCTGACTTCCGGGAAGGAATTCCACATATATGCTGAAGTCACTGCTTACGTTGTTTGTTTGTTTTTGACGTCAGTATTTTTATTTGTTTGCCCTCTGGGGGAAGTGTGAAGCTCGATAGATGTAACGATTAAAAACTTCTGGTTATTTACATAAAAATAAAAGTCGAAAATATGTACATTGTTTACATGTTGTAGTTTAATATAAATCAATATGCTGGAAAAGGACCAGTGATTCACAAGTCATAACATGGACTCGCTTATCAGTCAGAAAACGGGACATTTATCTAAATGAAATGAATAAATACAAGTGGAGAAATTAAAATATCATAAAAAAATAGCCTACAAATGTATTGCATGCAAAAAAATTCCAGTAGTTCAGCTATACTTTTGCAGCCATGACTAGTGTTTGAAATATCTTTATAAAGAGTTAGTGTTTATTGCATAAATTATACAAAATAATGTAGGCCTAACTTAGTATAATGTCAGTCGTTTCTCCAGAAAAATATTTTGTATAAACTGGAAATACTTCCTGATAATCGGCCATTTTTCTACATTTGAAAAAAGGAGATTTGATCAAGAAAATAAAATGCTCTTGTTAATATATATACATAACTAAAAATGATATAAAATTCTGCATACTTTAATATAATTGTATCTGTAATCAGAGACATGAAACTTATTTTTAATTAAACCAAAGAACACACGATACATTGGACGGTGTCTAAGTGTTATCACTTTGCTGCTTAATTTTTCTAGTTATTTTTTGTGTTGGTATTTTTTTCACTTAGATTTTATTGTAAAATAGACGCTTTTATTCTGAAGGCACACGTTCTTCCCATGCGGTATTTGTGTCCTTGCGTGAAACTTTACGTGTCTCCGCTTTGACGTATGAGTCATCCGTCCCAAGATGGCGTTACACCTGTTTCTCCGGTGGTGATTCCTGTTGTTGTGTGCGCAGTGAGGGAAAACAAAGCTTCGGTAACAGACTGGTAATAAATTAACGACATAGTTTAACTACTGGTCACTTAAAATGTCCACGGAGGAGCTGTCAGCCTCGGACAGTGAAGCTGTCTTGGCCAGCGCAGGGGAGCGATGGGCACCGGTTGGCGCTGTGGCCAGTCCCGAGGATGAGAGCGGGAGCACCGGCCAGCTGACGCAGAAAGGCTCGTCGTCGGCCAACCAGGAGGAAATGGCCACCAGGCTGGAGAAGCTTGAAGAGGAGCAGGACTTGCTAAACTCCTCTCTCCTCGCACTTACCTCTCATTTCGCCCAGGTTCAGTTCCGACTGAAGCAGATAGTTCACGCCCAGAGCGAGGAGAAGGAGAGGATGCTGGTCGAGCTGGAGGAGTTCGCTTTCAGGGGCTGCCCTCACGTTGTGGGCTGCAGAGCTCAGGATGCCAAACAGCTGGAGAACTCGGTGAGACACCCCGTCATCATATGACAACACTAAACAACCACCATGACCCTGCAATCACCACCTAGAATACAAAGATACTGTTGAAAACATCCCTTCATTTAGTTGTAATTACCTTAACGCTACATCGCAATTAAGATACGGGGATTTCTATGCCCATCAATATAAACTAGCTTTTTTCTGCATTAGAGTTAAAGAAATAAGTCCATTATGTAGGCTTACATATATTTCGATCACAGAAGAAAATGAACTGCAGCTTGTCAGACAGTATAGCTTGTCAGCAGACAAACTTAAACCAAAGCAGTGGCCCAGAATGTAAAAATCTTGCAATGACAGTAGGAAACCTCCCTAAGGGGCCCCCCATCTGACAAAGAAAAAAGAAAAAGGGAAGAGGAGGAAGAGTAGGGACACTGGCAGACATGATGGAATGGTGATGAACGCTGGTTGGAGGGGCCCCCTAGTTGATTTTTGCCAAGGGCCCCAACAGACTCTAGAATCGCCACTGAGTAGATTAACAATTAGAGTTATGTTTAAGCTACATTTGGAGACATTTTTCTTCTTCTTCTTCGTGTTTTTTGGCGGATTGCTGGATACACCCTGCTTCATTTCAGTCTCTTAGGACAGTTAGCTGCACATTTTTGTGCTGTAACTTACACTGTATTTATAAACTGTATTTATCACTATTTTCTGACATTTAAAAACCAGTAATAATCAATGATTTGAGAAAAAGGAATGTCAGAATAATCAATAATCAAATGAGTGTTTGGTTGCAGAAAGTCTTGTCCACATGTATCTCTTCACAGACATGCTTAACCCTCACACACACGCACGCACACACACACACACACATATTCAGTTGGACGCTCACTTGTGCATAAATAGAGACACCAAAATGCTCAGTGCGCCTGTGAGGTGTTAAGCCCGCTCGTATTGACAGGAGTGATTCACCTCAGTGGCTTCTCATTAAAGCTAATTAAAGTGAGCTTCTTGCGTCACACTCGGGGCTGCTCCTGCTGCTGCGCCCACCTCGGTTTTGTTCCCAGAGATATCTTACCTTAGACGACAATGTTGCTTTCTGCAACAAGTGTTGACTCACAGCGCTGCTCCCTCAATGAAAAGGCCTCCAGCGCCTCACTATCTGTCTAGTAAAGCCTGCTGTGTACACAGCCTTGTTTAAGCAGCCTGCCGTTGTTTACCCCGGCCTCTTCACATTTCTTCTTAACTGGGGCCAAACCTTACATAATAATTGTTTGCAATCATTATGCTAATTTCATTCCCCACCCTAAAGGTCCTTTCTTGTCATTCCTTTATTGTTACATGCTTCACTTGCAGGGGGATCTGGTGAGTATAAAACCTGATCTCTCTTTCAAATGTGTTTGTGTGAGTTTGTTCATTCAGTCTGTCCCTTAATGATTTAATAACAACACAGTGACTCTATTTGAACACTCCTATATTCAGTTAAATGTGTCACACATTGTTGCCTGTACTCCTGTGCCTCTGTTTGCTCAAATTACAATCATCGTGTGTGTGTTTCCCTCCCATCAGAGTGAGAGGGAGAAGCGGGAGCGCCTGGAGGCTCAGAGGGAAAAACAGAAAGATCTCATTTTCCAGCTGAAGACACAGCTGGATGATCTGGAGCGCTTCGCCTATCAGGAGGGCAGCTATGACTCGCTGCCGCAGTCTGTTGTCATGGAGAGGCAGAAGGTGGGACTGTGGAGAACAATCGACTGTAATTGAGCTCGTTCCTGTCACGTGTTTAGCTCCATAAAAACCTTGAATCCTCATGTTTAAACATACATGTTTTTGTTAAATTAGAAGACATCACAATACAGCATCCTAATTAATGCGAGCTTTTGTTCCATCCAAATGATCCCCTCTTGTCTGTCGGTTATGTTGAGCACATAAAGTGGTGTTTATCTTTTGTCAGATCAGGTGAAACAAGTCCAACGTCTGTTTTGTTAAATGCTTCAGGCTTAACTGTGAGTCTGTAGTCAATTAGTTTGGCAGCCTGGTTAAATATATGTAACCTAACAAATCCATCTTTTTAAAATCTTCTCTAATCATGTTTTTTTTTTTTCACCTGCAAAAAGTCATCCTGACACTACAGCCATCTACAGCTACCTCCTCTGTCACAGTGGTGATCTGAGTTTATGGCTAACACAAGCATTTTTATTTAACCAGGAAAGAAACTCGTTGAGATGAACAAATCTCTTTTTCAAGAGCCGAAACAGGCAGCAGCACAATTTACAGAGTTCCACACAAATAACTAGCAGCCATACATACAAATACAAAAAATACATGATTAGACATTAAAAGACACCAAATACAAATTAAAACAGCACATTTTTTGTCAAGATCATCCACAAACACATCATGGAGAACATCTACAGACAGATGTGTCCGTCTCCAAGTCATTTAACCTCCTCTTAAACTCTTAAAAGCCTCCAATGAGAGCGGCTCGTTAAGTTTCAGCTCTTTTTGTTACTCTTTCTAATAAATGGAGCAGCAAACTTAAATGCCTTTTTCCCCAGTTCAGTTCTGACTTTTGGATCAGTCAGTAAGAAAAGGTCCTCGGATGGAACATAATAAGTCCCATGTTAACATAAAGAGTGCGTTTACATGTACTTCAGTACCCAGGTTTTGAGCCTCATCCCGGTTCTGATCATATTTGGGATAATGTTTACAAGCACAAATACAAAAACAGGATACTTCAAACCCGATCCAAACCGGGATACTCAAGTCCATGTAAACGCACTCAATGATATTAACAGGTATACTGTTTGCCTTATACCCCATTTCAAACGTGTTTTTTAGTGTGCTTATATTTGCTCAGTTTTTTATGCCTGCTACTGTTTTTAGGGTTTTTTCCCCCTGTATCTTCCGTGGATGAAATACCTTCTTTGTCCTCATTCAAGCCGCCTGTGTAAATTCTAATGGCCTTGATAGCAGCGAGTTCCCCATCAATTCTCTGATGAAATGCTTTTCGAACGCTGAGAGATCATCTCTGTGCTATAGTTAGCATTGCTGCCTCTCTTTATTGCTTACCGATTCTTTTTATTACGAGCTCATAATTCTGTTGTTCTAACGGCATAAATTGCAAATATTATGCAATATAGATAATTACTGACGGAGCTTTAGGGCACATCTGCTCACTCACACCTCCATCCTAAAGTCTGGACAGAAATCACTGTTTGTTAACAACGCACAGCTGTGACTGATGGTGTTAGCATTAGCTTGGCTACCATGATGTTAAAAAGCACAGTTTTGGGTTCATTTAGTTAGTAGATTTGACCATTTACCAAGTTTCAGAAGATTGAGCTACCTATTCACACTCAAACAATAGACTGAAATGTACCACAGCAGATACTCTCCATACCCCGGGATAAAGTTTCATTTTTCCTACAACAAGTTTGTTCTTCTTTCCTACAATCTGTTTCATGTATTTATTTTCAGGTCATTATTGACGAGTTGATCAAAAAGCTCGATGTGAACCTGAACGAGGACATCGGAAACCTGTCGCCCGAGGAGCTGAGACAGAGAGTAGACTCTGCCATCGCTCAGATCGTGAACCCAGCCCGGGTCAAAGAGCAGCTGGTGGATCAGCTCAAAACCCAGATCAGAGACCTGGAGATGTTCATCAACTTCATCCAGGGTACACGACCTCAGAAACAGTCGGCATGCTCTCTGTCCTTGTGTGTTCGCATTTCACAGTTTTCTAGTTTGTGTTTAACGGATTACTTTGTTTTTTGTTTAACTAGACGAGGTGGGGAACCCTCTCTTATCAGATGGTGGACACGGTCAGCAGACACAAGCAGCTGGGGCCAACAGCAGGAGTCCAGGAGTGAAGAAGAAAGGTCAGTCAGTTCAAGCAACAGTCTGACAGACATCCTTTTTATCTACGTGTAGTTGGGTGTTCTCACTGTATCAACCAAAGAGTGTAGACATACTTGCGAGCTCGTAAGTCGCAGGATTTAAACGTCTTCACCCCCTCTAACTCGCTTGGGGTGTATTTTCCTGAACATTTCCTTGCTGCATTCACACAAATATAATCGATAAGTTTCAGTGGTAGATTTTTAAAAAGATCCTGTGTTCTAAACATCCCTTCCTCCGCCTCTTCTTGTCGCCCTGCAGTGGATCCTGAGCAGGCCCAGAAGATCCGAGAGACCGGCCTGCAGCTGATCCAGAAAGCCCTCGCCGTGCTGCAGATCTTCGCTGCGAGCCAGTTCGGCTGTGGACCAGGCCAAGTTCCTCAGAGCATGTGGCCTCAGGAGTCTTCAGGGCAGGACTACGGGCCCCTGCTGCAGAGACTGGAGGCGGCTGTGGATAAGGTGAGAGTAATGGGCTCCTGCAGACAGACGGCCCTCGAACACGTCGTCAACTACACCAGCAACACGGCGCTGGGACCCCGAGACGAGCTCACCACTACTGTGAGGAAGGAGCTCTCGATCGCCCTGAAAGACTTGTTGGCACACGGCCTCTTCTCGCCCTCCCAGACAATGAGCCTGGTGCTGGCCCCCATCTCCTGCCTGCTGCCTTACAGACCCGCCACACAGAACATGCACCCGTGGGAACTCTTTGTTAAATTCTACCAATCGAAAAACGGGAAGGCCTTCGTGGAGTCACCAGCACGCCAGCTCTCTCAGTCCTTCAGCCTGCCAGTAGCTGGCGGCCCGGTGACCGTAACCCCCAAACAGTCACTGCTGTGGGCCATCCACACGGTGCTGAATGAGCACGGACGCTACAAGCGAGGACCGGACACGGAGTTCAAAGCACTGGTGTGCATGGCTCTGAACGAGCAGCGGCTGGTGTCGTGGCTCAACCTGCTGTGTAAGTCTGGGACCCTGATACATCCACACTACCAGTCCTGGAGCTACATGGCCCAGACCGGCTTTGATGGAGCCCTGAGGATCCTGGGCCGCATCAGCCACCTGAAATTCAACCTCCCAGTAGACCTGGCTGTCCGGCAGCTCAAGAACATAAAGGATGCTTTCTGAGGAGAATCCAAAAAACAAAAGAAAAAAAACAAAAAGAAAAGAGCTAAACACCAACAGCATGACTTTGTGCTTCGAGTAACGAACCTTTTGAAGGTTCTTTAAGTAGCTGCCCATCTGAAGTTAAAATGTGACGTCTACAGTACATGCATGGGTGATTATATTCTGTTTGTTTATGATGCCAAACTGTTGAGATGACTTGTACTGTAAACATGCCTTAGACCGGCGCTTGAGATGACCTCATCTTTAGCCAAGCCTTCCTGACCTTTGTGACCTGTGTTCCTCACACAGTATCATCCCTCCTGTGCACATGACAGAGCTCTCACCTCTGCAGCAGAGACTCTGTACAGTAATCAGTACTTTAATGTTCTTGCCACTCAGGCAATCCAATTAGCAAAGTACTAAGCAGAAAGTTGTCTCCATACTGTGGCTGCCACACAGTAAGAAGGAGACTGCTGCTGTCATGGATGTGGTTGTTCAGGTGGTATATCACGTGTAGCAGATTGGTGGATTGTAGAGCATAAAAGCAGCACTCAGGTCACATTGAAAATAAGAGGTGTTAGTGTTTAAGATGCTCTGCAGGGCTGGGCGATAAAATGAGCAGGATAAGAGATCGTCGTGTTATATTCATGTGAGTAACGTCAAATACTTGATATGGAGAAATACAGCAGCACTATCCCACAATCACACAGTGGGACAATAGACGGTATGTTAGCAGTTTTAGCTAGCACACTGAACAGTTCTGGCCCACTACAGTCTTACTGTTTAAGGTCCCTTCACCGTCACTTTTTAGATCGTGGTAATTTTTAACTATTTTTTTAACTGAATGAACGATATAACTTTACAGCAAATGAGAAGATTCACGGCACACAACTACCGGTACATTCTCAAACAGACAACGCCCCTTGCCCGCATGGCTTCATTAGGTTTGTAGCCATGCGGGCGAGACGGGTTGTTCATTTGAGAATGTAGCTGAATAAGGGAGGAGGTGATTCGGCGTTCTTGTGTGACGTTAATCTTCTCATTTGCTGTCAAGATGATGTTTCCTGCCATCAAGATATGTGGACTGATAGTGCTGTGCACAGGGCATCCCATTTAAAGGATATAACTTGTTAGACTTGTGGCAGGTAAAGAGTGAAATGAGATGCTGCTAGTTAGCAGCAGCAGCATAGATCTCAGTCCCCAAGTGTTACAGAAGAGCACTGGAGGAACGACCATTTTTCAGTATAAAACTGCTCAGTTTAGTGTTTTTTACTGGTTTTATTTCACTACATCCTTTTGTTTTGGAGAAGAGGAGACGTCAGCTTATTATTCGTCCACCTGCAGAATCTTTGCCACATAGTAAACAATGAAGGAACCCTTATAGGACACATGTCCACCTAGCGTTTTTTTCTGGGCAGAAAAGCGGTTGCTGTGTGCTCGGTAGGACTTGCACGAAGCGTTTGTGAGCTGAGAAGAAAAGCGCTGCACGTCCGTCCTGTCTCTATGACAACAGTCTGTTGACACCGGCCGCTTTATGACCGACTCAGCTCTGTTCATTTTTACTGCATGTTTTATATTTTAGATCGTTTATATACTGTTCAGAGCAAAGAGGAGGTGGGTACAAGACACGATCTGTTGGCGGGAAAAACTACGGGGAAAGTCCTACATTTTGAAAAGAGCATCGGTGACGTCAATAGCACCTTTTTGAAAAGTTGAAAGATTTTCAACTTGAGCGCTCGGAGCCGCCGCACAAAAAGGGCGGAGCGCTTGGAAAAAAGCAGGCAGTCACTTTCTGCAGCGAAAACGCTCTCTACTCATTGTAAACATTTGTAAAAAGACGCTGGCACTCAGAAAATAAACGCAAGGTGGACATGGGGCCTTACCTCAGAAATGGGCAAACGTCATTAGTGGTAACTCAGCTTGCAGACATCTAATGTTTTAACATGAAGCTGCTATTCAGTGTTTTTATTTTCATCTTTTCGTAACAAAAAAAAGAGTTCTGCCTTAAAAACACATCAGCATTAGCACATGGAAATAAACTGTATTCTCGAGTTAAACCCAGCTCTCAGCTTTCTTTAGGCTCCAGTCAGTATCAGGATCCTCCTCTGATCAGCAGCTTCATCAAGTTATAGTCATCATAAACTTTTCTTTATCATACAGGTTATTATTTCACCATATCGCTCAGCCCTAATGCAAGAGGCAGTCATGAAGATCAAGTGTTTGACATTATGCAGCTGCTGCATGCTCTCGACTCCATTGTTAACCTCTGAAGCAGTTATTTTGCACGTTGTGTTTCAGGTGTGTTAAGTACATCTTGACCCTGTATGAACTGCTGCTTATCTCCTATTCCAGGTCCAGTAGAAAACGTATATGAAAGTGCTATTGTTACGTATCATTATTAAGACTTGATTTCATAATGTAAGAGCTTACATGTCTGATTGAATCTTTTTTCCCTCCAGAGGAATAGTTGTGATCTTCCTGATACAGCTGAGTTGCACGAATCATCTTGAATGTACAAACCACTGATGCTATTAAACTGAAGTCGTACCTGTGGTGTGTTTGTGGGCCCTCGTGTTCGTACCAAACCTCTGACAGGAGGAAAACAGATTCCAGGACGTCGTGCACCTTGAAACCAATTTCCAAATGTTAAACATGATTTCTTTTATGTTACAGTGTGAAGAGAAATGTCACATTGTGATTGGGCTGTGTGTATGACGTTCCCTTTTTCCCACTTTAGTTGTGTTTTGTTTTGATTTATGTTGTGATTTATGTAAAGTGATGTTTATTTATTGGATAGCACGTTTTAGCTAATGTAGTCAGAAGATATGTTAAGTAGCTGCTGGGAGTAATAGACACACTGAATCATTTAAATAGAGATATTTATGTTATATATATATATTTTATTGCCCTAACTACATGTATTGGAGATGTTTGTTTTTATTATGTTTCATTCTGTTAAACATTAAACAGTTAATGAGCTGCTGTGTCGCTTCTGAGTGTCGTCTCCGTGAGTCTAAAATAAATCATGAAGTCAAACTTTACAGATTATACATTTAGTACAGTAGCTTTTTTTGATAAAAAAGTCCAACTTTATTTCAACATTCCTGCTGAATGAGGGTGACCGGTTTGGATGGGACGTCTCCCTACCGCTCCCTGCAGCTTGCCCTAAGATCCTTGGTTCCCCTGGTTGTATATGACTGTCTAGAACAGTGGTTCTCAACTGGTCAAGCCTCAGGACCCACTACCAACTCCCTTGTGAAAATTGCGACCCTAATTTCAGATACTTTTCAACCAATCAAATTGAGTAAATGAAAAATGACCTCAGACGGTGCAAAACGTGACAGAAAAAAAAAAAGAAATAATACAAAACTAACAGGTTAAAAAAAGCTGCATAGGCTTTTTTGACAGGTGTTTTTTTTTCCAGCACACATTCCCTGACCCATTTGAAACAGCTCTGCGACCCACTTTTGGGTCCCGACCCACCTGTTGAGAACCACTGGTCTAGAACATCCATTCACATTTATAATATAAGAAATACATTACTTTAAAAATACGATGAAGGGAACAATCTCTGAGACAATCAGGAAGACTTTCACCTCTTGATCTATAAATGACCACATTAGAGTTTGTGAGTTAGTTTCATTTACAGCTCAGGTGGTTAAACTACGTAGATAACATGTTTTAGCTTCTTTAATAATTAGATTAAACTTTAATAAACAACTTACTCCTCCATAATGTTTGGTATAATTGCTCACAAGTTTTACGTTGTCTCTTTCAAACTTCACAAATAATCATTTTAATTTGAAACATCTACAAATGTTAGATAACATCCAAAATATACAAATGTGGGATATTTACGATGCAAAAATGTACAATATATGTTGTACAAAATGTGTGTTTTGCTATTTAAAAATTAAAAAAATGATATTTTAAGGCTTTGGTGGCATTTAAAATGTGATCTTTTGTTTTTTTCCCTGATTTGATTTAATCAGGGGCAGTATGTAAGTAAAGTTTTACTACTCCTAACTTGAGTTTGTGTCTGTTTCTATTCCCCACCATCAATGTTTCCACTACACACTGCATTTACATTTCAGTGCAAAACGTCTCCTTTTCTTTTTAGACTGTTAAAAATATGAATATCAAACTGTATATTTTGTATTTTATAAAATAAGATTGTACTGGGGATGATAGAGCTACCCAAATAATATATTTAAGATTAGCTATATTAGCACAAATGTAAGGCCCAGTCCCTTTTTCTAGCCTGGTGCATTTAGTGTTGATTAGTTTGCGGATTGAAAATAAGGAGAAAAAGCAGCAAGACACAACAATTACAGATAAATGAAGAGGAACTTAAACTTCAGATGTTTTATTTAGATGTTACCATTACTTACAAAAATATATTTTGTTATTTTCAGAGATCAAAAACTCAGATGTTTTGAGATAAATAATAATTTAATGAACATTAAAGCAAGAATGAGATGTTTGAATGATGTTCGTGATTTAATGGTATGGAAAAAAACAACAACAAAACAGTAGGGACGGTAAGGAAACTATAACCGGACGTGACGTAGATGCTCGGCTGTGTCAAAGTTCACAGAAACCAATTCTACTTCCTTTCCTGTTAGCGGTGGCCACAGAACAGCATCAGTGAGTGATATTTCCCTCGAATCAATCTTTAACCATCGCATCAAATCAGGGGAATTTAAAGTTTTTTAACACTTCAAATCTATGACAACCACCCCCGTAGTTAAGCTGTGTCCGTCATTTTCGTGTAATTTCAACCGATAGACGCAGAAAATGAACATATTATTCAGCGTTTCTTCTTCGTAGCGTTTATTCCAACATGGCAGCTCCCTTGATTCAGATATACAGTCTGCGTTTCTGAAAGATGCTTCCCTGTAGTTACTCCTACGAGTAGTGCAGTTTGGTTTTGTTGAACCGTAACCAACAGTGCCATTGTCCTGGGCGCTTTGGAGGATGAAGTAAATGTTTAAAACCCTGAAAATGTCCAGCTAACTGGAAGCAATGCTAACATAGCCGGCTAATCAGGCTGTAACCACGTCCTGGTAACTTGTGGACATTTCCGCTTTGTTCAGGGTCAATTTTCGCTATGTTTCGATCATTTACGCTGCTTTTTGGAGTACTGAGTTTGCTTAGTCTTAAAGATAATAAATGTGGTGTTTTTTTCTGGCAGAAATGGGCAAGTTTATGAAGCCTGGGAAGGTGGTGATGGTCCTAGCTGGACGCTACGCCGGACGCAAAGCTGTCATCGTCAAGGTAAAACATGGATCTGTGTGGATGTAAATGCTGTTTAAGAAACTAAAATAGTGAAGTCTGCAAAAAAGCATGTTTACACTGAACTATGCACTAAAAGTGCACCAGTTTGCTTCCTATTGGGATACTAAAAGAACGTATCTATTCCTGTTCACCATAGAGTCAGTACCTTTCCTGCTTTGTTATCAACAATAGTCATTATGTTTAAACAGTTCAAATGGTAGACTTATCAGGCAGCTGTTTTTGGTTGTGGGTGGTCATTACCTGCCTGATGCTACTTTCCTCTTCTCAATGTCTCTTTTTGCAGAACATTGATGATGGAACAACCGACCGTCCTTACAGCCACGCTCTGGTCGCGGGTATTGACCGTTATCCCCGTAAAGTAACCACAACCATGGGCAAGAAGAAGATTGCCAAGAGGTCCAAGATCAAGGCCTTCGTCAAGGTGTTCAACTACAACCACCTCATGCCCACCAGGTGAGTGTCATCAATGTTGATGTTGTTCCTGTGAGAGGATCTTTCATTGTCAGTGACGGTGGGTGTTAGCAAAGGTGCAGAAGCATTTTTAAAGTGTTGGTTCTCCTCCCTTGTATACAGGACAGTAAGTGATGGAGCAGAGTATAATGTGGAAATTTAGTTTATCATAGTTTATTGATGGTCTAAGGCTAAGTGTAGAAGCTGTGTTTTTTTTTTGGTATTTACTCTGAAAATGTTTTCAAGTTTGTGGAGGGAAGTCGACTTTAACATCGAAGATGCATTTAGGTTTCGAACATCTCTCTAAGTATACTTTAAATGCACGTCTGAGTGAGCAGAAACTTAAAATTAGAGACTACTGGAAACATTCATGACTGGACTTTTTTTAAGTTCTACAGATTAAGTAGTTTGCTTTTCACACAAAGCTTTTATTCATAGATCAACGATGTGATGTAATGAAGGTGGGGGGGGATATTTAGTTTCTCTGTTCAGGATGATGAAGTATTTAATAATAATAAATAAATACCTACTAGGATGCCAGAGTCGCCTCACACTCTTAAACACTGTTATTATAAAGGTGAAATGGACATCATCGTCAAACGTCCTTTATCCGTTCTTTATCTGGTGACTGAATGGAGGAAACACTTCTCATCAAACCTCTTTGCTTGATCGACTGTCTGAACACAATTTGTCTTTACCGTAAACAAAGCAGCTGTCATTTATATATTATTTGGTATCAACAGAAAACACACAAGTGTCAGTGATTTGAACTGTAAGATGTTTAGCCAGGAGCTGTGGAACAAAGTTTTGATTCAGCTTTGATTCTTGCTCTTTACAGAGGAATAAAAAGTCGCCCACATGGATTGTTTTGTCTCTAGAACCGTCCTGCCTCATTTAAAAAAATCTGCTCTGTTGTGTTCAAGAGCAAGGAACCAGCTCTGTCTTAATGTGTGATCTGAGGTGATTTTGATGCTGCTTTTGTAAGCGTGAAGTAATGTTGAAACGGAGCTCATTAGTTACCTTTTTTTATGAGCGAGAGGAAATTAAGAGCATGTTTCTGTTCAATCTGTTATCAAACGGCTCTATAGCGGAGATGCTTCATGTCACACTGGCAGCATACACAGTCGTGAGATACTTTAAGACGATATAGAGAACATTAGACGGTTAAAATGAATAGAATATCAACTTTAAATTCCCTAATTTCTTCAAGTAACTATTTCCTCTCTCAATGAAAGACATGGACTAAAAGTAGATGGTCCAATAAGCATGTTTTTGATCCAGCTGAGTGATGCCTGTCCTCTAAAGATAACTTCAGCTGCTCGTACGCTGAACAAATCAGAGTTTCTAATCTGATGTGAAGTCTCTGCTTTACATGTTTTTATTTGTCTATAGGGGCTTTCTGCGCATTAAACCTCTTTGATTGGTGAAGGTTTGAAACAGCTGTTCGTTGTTTTTCTCCCCTTCAGATACTCTGTGGATATTCCTCTGGACAAAACTGTTGTCAACAAGGACGTCTTCAGAGACCCTGCCCTCAAGCGCAAAGCCAGACGAGAGGCCAAGGTCAAGTTTGAGGAGAGGTGAGTTCCTGATCTTAGAGAGTCCATACACAGCTGTGGATTTGAACCTTGTTCTTTAATCAACGTGTACACCTCTGTTCTGTAAATGTGTTCTTAAACAAAATGATCTCTTCTGTTTGTTCCAGGTACAAGACGGGCAAGAACAAGTGGTTCTTCCAGAAGCTCAGATTCTAACTTCACTCGCTTTCACAAATAAATGTTTAAAAAGTTGTTTGGACTGCCGACTCTTCATTGACATTTTCTACTACGAGTTGTGTTTGAGGAAAATGTGTGAAATGTAGTTGTGACGGCCATCAATGTCTACAACCTCATTTCATAGTCTAACAAGTTATGACAAAAACACATAAAGCAATACTTACACAGGATTATCGGTCCATTTCCTTATTTGATGGTTACTTGTTAAAACTCCATTTGAATAAATCAACAGGGTTTCCATGAGTCCTGAGAAATGATTGACCAATTGTCCTGTCATGGAAAAAGAAAAATGTCCTGGAAAAATATTTAAACTTTCTCATAATTTCATATCGGTTTCTCATCTGAAGGGCTAAATGATGACGAGGTTTAAATTAAATAGTGACTGTAGTTTCTAGACTTTATTACCAGGAGGAGTTGTTTGAACGTTACATTTGTTTTCTTTAATATTGACTACTAATGAATATCCATGATTTAGAGCTGGTTATAAAAGAGCACTTAAAAATGTTACTAGTATTCATTTGAGTAAGTCAAACGCAAGATACCTTTAGTTGGCTTTTTTAAAATGTTTTTTTACCAAGTCTGGGTTGTTTTTTATAGAAAATGAATTGGGTTATAAATTCCCAAACCAACTAAGTACTTGTATTGATAAAATTAAGTACCATCCATCTGCATGTGTATTTGCAGTGTTCAATGATCAATTAATTTATAAACATGTAAGAGTTCACAGTGAAGGCCAAACTGCACGTCTTGAATCAGACCTCCGCAGAAGGGAATGTGTGTATGGGCACGATGCGTTCATGTCATGCCAGCTAAATTGTCCCTGAAAATATCCTGGAACATGATCTCCTGAAGTGTGGGGTCCCTGATTAACTCGATGGTCTCAGACTGTTACTCACATTTTTAGATTTCAGCATTTTACACTTTTTACATTACAGTTGTACATCATTGGGATCGATACATTTCCATCTACGGTAGCATTGTGATACACCTTTATGCTCAGGCAGAATTTAACTTCTAAACCTGAGCAGATTCAACACTCACTTTTTATATTCTGCTCTGAATGTGAGTCAGGAAACTAAAATACTCAAAAGGGGCCGGCTTTAGTGAGTTACCAAGATTGAAATAGCACAAAAAACAAACACATGACATAGTTTTATCTATGTAAAAAGTTTTTTTTGTCATTCAGAAACGTTCAACCCAAGTAAAAGAAAACCATCTAGAATACATACTGTATCTTTTAGATTTATTTTGGAGAGAGAGCATGTGGGGAACGACATGCGGGAAAGGAGGCACAACTTGAGCTTGAACCAGTGCCGCCCACTTAGAGGACTACAGCCTCTGTACATGGGGTATCTAAACCGCTAGGCCACCTGCGCCTCATCTGAAATGTGTTGAACTATAACTATAACCGTCATCAACCAATATCAATCATTCGTCATACAAACAAATGATCAGGTACAACAACACCTTAGCTTCCCACAGCACCTGAAGGCAACATCACATTAACTTGCCGCAGCGCCATCTACTGGAGAAATCTTATCCTATTGCACTTGTGTTCTTCTGAGAAATAGAAAGTGAAAGAATAAATGTGGCCTCAGCAGAAGTCGTCGTTAGGAGGTGAGTTCTTACCGAACAGCTCTTTGATAAAAAAAAACTAAATGTGTTTTATGTAGTTGAAGTTATCACTAAAGAGAAAGCGTTAATGAATGTTTACAGTGTTCATACATCCATGTTAATATAAGCTACGGTTTTATTTTAAACTACTTCTGACCTATCTCAAGTTTTGAGAGTCATTAAAGTGTCTAATAGAACCTGACATCAGGGCCTTCCCTTTAAACACAGAAACAGTGATTTCCCTCTCTAACATAGCGTTCCTGTTCCTGTTGTTTTAAATGTGCATCCTAAAACATGCACATTTAAAACACTGTCTGTGACTGACACAGTGAAATCTGAAATATTTTCCGGTTTATTTCAGATTACTTCGACTTCAGAATGTCTTCAGAAGAGGTGAGGCATTGGTCATGTTGTTTTTCTCCCTGCTGCTGACGTCATACAGCGTATTATATTCTAATCAAACTACTTTCACTTTAAGACGACTTTTTAAAACTTCTACCGATTAATCGATGTCTGTAAATGATGTCATTTCTTGCTAACTAGTTGTTCTTCAATGTAAATACTTTCTTTTTCCTTTCCTCCTGAAAGACAGTAAACTTTATATCTGTGGCCGTAAGACACCTGAGCATGTCTGTTTGAGCTTTGGAAAACATTTATTTTACACTCTCTCTTATTTTATGGTAAAAACCAAAACATTGATAAAGCAAAAACAAAGATCATTTGACTGATCCTCAGAGAAATGTCTCCCTGACTCCAAGCTGCTCTTCTTGTACTCTGATTCACTATAAAATAGGAAATGAGATGAGATGAGTCTTAGATCCTCAGGTGGGGGACCGGGCCTTTTCAGTCAGGGCCCCTCGACTTCCCTGAGGAGATAAGAATATCTTACTGGTTTTATTATTCCTCTTTTACTTCTTACTGTCCTTTTTTCTCATATGCTCTTATCTGTTTTAACTTGGTAATTTTTTTATCTTACTTACTTTACCTATTTATGTTGTATATGTATATATACTTTTTATGATTAATATTATTGTCTTTTTGATAATTTTTTCACTTGGTTCTATTTCTCTTACTGCTCTTATCTTCTTATTGCTGTTATCTTTTGATTTGCTTTTAGCTCCTTTAGTTTCTTACATCCTTTTAAATCTTCCGTCCTCTTGGTCTCAGCCCGTGTTGTTGGGTTCTTGTAATGGTTCTTATGATGGTTCTTGTAATGGTTCTTATGATGGTTCTTGTAATGGTTCTTATGATGGTTCTTATAATGGTCGGGGTATATGTCTGTTGGGTTTATAGTTTTTCACATTTTTCATGTTCTTGCTGTTGTTTATGTTCTTCTGTGTTTGCTTTGTTCTTGTTTGCTGGTTGTCAAACCTGTGTTTTTAAAGGTGCTATATAAATAAAGTTATTATTATTATTATTATTATTATTAGAGGTGTTAAACACTCTTCGTCCTCATTTTCAGGATTTCTCCCTGGTGGTGGTGACCTCACAGCCATCCGAGGACAGTCTGGAGGGAATCAAGGCGTTGACCGCCAAATACAAGGTGGGATAAAACTTACGATTCCTCAAGACACGGGTGTAGAGGGAGGGGTTTGGAGCTGTCATTGGGAGAGAGGCAGGGTACACCCTGGACTGGTGGCCAGTCAATCACAGGGCAGACAACCAGCCACACTCACATTCACACCTACCTTTAGATTATCAATTAACCCAACGAGCATGGATGGGGAGGCGCTGTCTGACGCGGTTTCAAACCAGGGACCTGCTCGCTGAGAGGCAACAGCACCAACCACTGCGCCACTGTGCAGCTGTCATATACATATTGATTTATATTATTTCAAAGATTTCATATTGAATATAACCCGTGAGTTACCATGAGTGGAAGACAGAATTTTAAAAGGAGGATCAAAAGAAGATAAAACACATGAGGCTGGTTTTGGTTGACTGTGTAAAAACGTTTACACAGGAATCTGCTTTCTTTAGCCCTGACTTGTCTTGTCTGTTTTCGACGATGCTGCACAGAAACAACACGAGGCGCTGCTGAAGGACCAGAAACATCTGGCCAGCTGCAGAGATGACATGCGGGACAGCGCTCGACAGTTCAAGGACCGTGCAGAAAAACTGACAGAGAGTATGAAGAAAGACAAGGACGGCTACAAAGATGAGATCGCTAACGAGAAGGTATCCTTCCTCTAATGTTCAAATCACTTATGGATTGTAACTCATTACATTAACTTCAGTGATGTACTGAGGTGAGTTTATATCAACACAGTGTTCATTTGAGCTACTTGTACTTCAGTTGTGTTTTTCATGTTAACGTTTATATCTTTACTATTCTGTGTTACATTTAAACAATGATTATTAACATGCTAATAATCCACAGAGGCTTACATTTCTAGCTCCGTCCACCAGTTTAGAAATGAAGAAGCCTTTCGGAGGAGAGGTGAAACCAGTCCAGTTGCCTTTGGATCACGCTTCGCATTTTAGCAATGGTTTTCAAACTTACCTGTCAAACTGGGAACAAAAAATCTGCACACCACGCGTGAACATAATGGTGACAAAAAGGGGAAAAGTTTAACTTTATTGAAATACCATCAAGCCCACGAACATTCATTCTTCCATGACGGGTGTGTGCAAACCAAGCGGGTCCCTCCGGTGTTAAATAATGACGCAAACACATGAATGATTAGCAATTACTGACGCTTTCTTTCTACAATTTTATTTCTATGTTCACTTACTGTAATTAAAAGTATAAGTAATGTAATAGTGATGCCCTGTCTCTTCCTAAATCTGTGTTTCTGTCTTATAGGCTAAGCTAACCTTACTAAAGGAGGAGGAGGTCAACCTGAAGCAGCAGATGGAGGAAGTGGAAGCAGCCCTGCATAAACAGGAGGTGGAATACGACCATCTGAAAGAGACGGCTCATGTACGTTAATGTCACTCTCACACACAGGTCCACCTGCTGTCAACGTCTGACGTGTCTATTAAACCCGCAGCTTCTGGTTTCAGGTGTTCACTGCTGTACCAGAGAGGAAAGTTGCCTTCACTGGAATGACGGAGAAGAAGGGCTACTCGCGGTTTGAAATGAAGCCAAGCATAGTTTACCCGATGGATGGGGGGACGGCTCTGATTACGTTTGAAGAAGAAGTCGGTGAGTTTTCGTATATTGAATCCAGTTTGCTTGAACTGTTCTGTATGGTTGACCAGTTTGTAAAGGCCCATGTTTGATCATGTTTAAGCGTTAGGGCTGATCTTTCTAAAGTAGTGATGGACTTTTTGTTCCTGTAGTCGCCAAGAAGATCCTGGACATGGGGATGCATCAAGTCCAAGTGGCTGAAGAATGCCTCATGCCCGTGGAGGCCCGGCACGTTCAGCTGATGGTGCCCAGGCTGGTGGAGGTATGACTTTTCCCCCCCCCCCCACACTACTCGAGTCTGGTCAGTGTCACTTTGAATTTTTGGTGAGTGATCTGTGCCTGTCGGTCCTGCAGATCGAGTCGGAGGTGTGTCCTAAGCGCATATTAATCTCCAACCTGCCCAAGATGGACACTGAAACTCTGCTAAACAGGCTGGAGATTCACTTCTCCAAGACCAAGAACGGAGGCGGAGAGGTGGAAGACCGTGAATTTCTGCCCGACTCTGGGACTGTGGTCATCACCTTTCTGTCAGCAGACTGTGAGAAATATTTTTTTTAATCTACTGTCGATTTAAATTAAACGTCCTTTTCATGGGAATTAGTGGAAGGAGGTCGCCTTTAAAACATTAGAGCTTTAAAATTCTAAAAGGTAAAACATGTCTTATTTTTGTACCATCAGTTTCCAGAGGTTTGGTAGACACGGAGTACCATGAAGTGAAGCTACAACAAGACAAGAAGAGTCACAAAGTGAGGGTCACTCCGTTCCTCAACGGAAATATTACAAACTTTCAGGTAAGCAATTTCAGGTAAGCCAGGGAGCACACTGTTCTGCTGTGGTCACTTCTGGCAAATGTTAGTGTTGTAATACTTGTTTTTATTACCGATTAAGATTAAGATGAAGTGAAATAAACTTTCTGATTACCCATTTGAGACTGGCAACTCACAACAGATTCTGTTGACAGCCAATCAGGGAGAGGCATTTCAAGCAAACAATTGTTCGAAGCCCTCATCCCCCACCAGTGCCCACAAACACATGAGGTTTTATTTTCAAGTTGTGTAGCGCAGTAATCCCTATCAAACACGGTATAATCATGTGTGGATTTCTGATAAACTTACTTTGTATGTTGACAAAATGACACGCAGGAGCCACAGGTTGGATTTGAACCCAGGCCGCCCTCTCTGAGGTCTAGCCTCTGTACATTGGGCACAACCTAACCGCTAGGCCATCTGTACCCCATTGCCACTTGTTGTTTTGTAGAAAGGACCTTCTGCTGGGTGCCTTGCCTTTAAAAGATCGTACATAGTTCTTGTAGACTTGTGAGACGCTAGTTTAACCTGACAAAGATTGCAGTTGAGAGAAAGTTCCACACAGATCTCTTTGACGGCCACAGAAGTCAGTATTTTATCTTATGTACCAAATCTAAGCACAAAACTCCTTTAACCAGCATCTGGCACCAATGCTGTCTGCTTCTTCTGTTATTTAATGGCAGTGTCCAGACAGCTTTCAGATGCTCTACAGCCACCATCTGGCAGATTTACCACATTACAGCCAGGCGTCAGTAAAATCAATGAAAATGTAATATTAAGTTTTAATGATTGAGGGGCTGGTTTGGGAATTTAGCCTCACACAGGATGGTTTAATGTTTCCAGATTTTCCTCTATCACCATGTCTGTGTCAGGGAGGGAGGCTAAACCCCAAAGCAAGGGCCCAGTACCAATATGAGCTGCTATATGCAAATCAACTCAATGTTTTTCTTATCTTGAAATATGGCTCTAACTTGTCAATATCTATTATTTAACAGTCGTCACTTGATGACTTCTGATCTGGTTCTTTACAATTATAGAACTAGAAAAACCAGAGACACCGTAGTTTAACATCACGACAGCTCCTTCCTATGTATTCGACATCAGAGGAAAATGACTGAATGAATATGTGGTGAACTTCTGCTTTGTCTGACTTGCTAACGTGGGGTTCACTCTCCAGACTAAGATGGCGGTGTGTCCTCGGACGGTGCTGCTGACAGGAATTCCTGCCATCATGGAACCAGAGACCCTGCAGGATCTGCTGGAAATCCATTTCCAGAAAAGCAGCAATGGTGGAGGAGAAATCACAGCCTTCCTCTACAACCCGCTGGGCCAGAAGACCTCGGCCCTGTTCAAGGATCCGCCAGAAAAAAAAGAGGAGGTGTAGACTATAGTGTAGCACTTGCCTATGACCAATCCTCTGAGGTTTAAGGCATTATAGGCATTATAGCACAGACCGGCTATGTCAGGATGGTTGTCAGACATCTTGTCTTTTTAATGATGAAGAAATTGTTTTTGTCGGGTATTTTGAGGTTTATTTTTTTGAAAATATATATATTCATTAATATTATATATTAATGGGGGGCAGCAGTAGCTCAGTCTGTAGGAACTTGGGTTGGGAACCGGAGGGTTGCTGGCTCAAGTCCCAGTTCGGACCTAATCTGGAAATTGGTCTGGTAGCTGGAGATGTGCCAGATCACTTCCTGAGCCATGCCAAGGTGCCCTTGAGCAAGGCACCAAGCCTCCCTCCACCACGAGCCCAGGAGCGCTCCCTGTGGGCAGCCCCCTCACCCTGACATCCCTCCATTAGTGCACTACCATAGGATCCTGTTTGTGCATGTGTGTGCATTTCAGCCTATGTGTGTGTAGCAAGTTCAACAACAGAGAGTCAAAATTGAATTTCCCTCGTCAGGATTAATAAAGTATATCTCCTTCTTCTTCTACTGGTAAATAGTCAAGGTGTAATATTCATTAACCACAAGTATCTAATATATTCATACTGTTAGCATATGATTCAGCTTATAAAAGTGTAAATGGTTTGTTGTTATACCTTAGTCAATTTTCCTTCAATGTGATTAAATAATGAAGATGAAACACGAGTTGTTTTCTTGATAGTGAAAAAGTCAAGCTAGTCGAGGAACCTGTGGATTTACCAAAAGACAATTCTATACGTACATTTAAAGGTCATTGAGGTCCTTCTTGTATTCTGCATTCTGTTCAGTACTGTAAAGCTACAGCCATTAGCCAGTTAGGTTGAAAATAGGGAAACCGCTAACCTCCTAATAAAATCTAATGTTTTAAATACATGTTTGTTAGTCAATTGGAACAACACACGACACAGTAGGGCTGCCATGTTTCTATTGGAACCTGGGGGGAGAAAAAGTTCACATCAACACACCAGGCCGTCTGAAGTAGTTTGCAGTTTAATCCAGCAGAGGGCGCGCTCAGTGTAACTTGACCATTGCATGCCCTATCGACCTCAGTAAATAAATAAAGACTTTCCTTTGTGGCAAAAGCAACGAGCCCCACGATTCAGGAGATGCAAATTTACATGAGGGAGACTCGTTTCTCTGCAGACAGCAACCCGCTGCTTTGGTGAAGAGACACAAGGTCACTTCAAACCCTCAAATATGTGTGTACCGAGAACCTCTGTGCGCTCTGAGTGGTAGAATGTAACAGAAGGTAATACTGTGAATAAATAGAGAGCTGCACTATATCCCAATCAAGTTTATTTACTGATGTTTCTGGGGAAAAATAATGGTAAATGGACTTAAGCTTGTAACGCACTAGTCTTCTGACTACTCAAAGCGCTTTTACACCGCATGTCACACCTACACATTCACACACTGATGGCAGAGGTTGCTATGTGTGTGAGACAATCAGATATAACTAATCCCATTCATTCGCATTCATACGCCACAGATGAAGCAGCGGGAGCAATTCGGGATAGGTGTCTTGTCCATGGACACATTGGACATGTGGCTGCAGGAGCTGGGGATCGAACCCCCGACTTTCAGGTTGAGAGACGACAACGACTCTACCAACTGAGCCACAGTTGAAATAAATCAGTCCATTTGGATTGTAAACAGGCTGTTTGGTTTGAGGCTCATTATTGTAACGGTAAAGTGAAGTAAAAAAATATGTCTGTGCAGAAGGGGGACGTTCGGATGTGTTCGACAATGATCACGATGATACAAAATAATAATTAAAATAACAAAAAATGATTTAAAAAAAGGCCAATTTAAAGGTTACATGGAGGATTTTCCTCTACTTTTAAACCACTGTCATGAAGAGTCGTGAAGTAGTGACACAGTGAGTCAAATTATGTGGGACTTTTTGTCAGTCACCCTAATCGTCTTCCGTAGAAATCTCAGAGTGCAGTAAGGAAAACGATATTTGTCCCCAGTGTTTCAGTCAAGTCAGGATGATATAATGCCGTATTGATATTTTGGCCCGTCCCTACAAGGAGTTGTAGTCTCCTGAAAGACACCACTGATGATGTTAGCTTGAAGGACAGAAATGAGGTACGAATACAGAGTGAACTCAGCTCAGATTTATTGTAAAAACGTAACAGCAGAGTAAAAGTAACAGCACTTTAAAAAAAAAGAAAAAGAAACTAAACTGACATTACTCAAAGAATCCAGCTCTATCTCCTAGTGCACAAACTGGAAACACGTAACAGCAGCTGAAGATCCACAGATGAACTAGCAAACAAACTGAGGTCAGGCACTTAGACAGAGAAGGGACAGTCCTATAGTATGTCTGTAAAAACAACAATACATTCAAAGAGTGGAAAAACACCAGCAAAGGAAGCTCATGATGCAGAGGATACAGTTCAAACACCTGCGATACAGTCAAGTACTTTGGAAGACAATCGGCCGAATTTTCACATCATAAAAAGGAAAACAGAGATAAAAGTTAAAAACCTAAAAGAACAATCTACATTGTTTTCACAAGGATTACACTCAAACTAGTGCAGGGGTCACTGCCAGCATGGAACAGTCCTATTCCTCTACAGCGTGGAGGCTACCATTTGTGCGTGCCGAGGTTCACGTAGAACTCGCCTTCTTTAAATCTCAATCTTTCGTTTTTGTGTGCAGTCCGAGTCTTTACGCTCAAAACCCGATAAAACATAAAAACTGCTCACTCTTCCTTTTTTTTTTTTTTTCTTTTCAAAGCTGAACTGAATCAGGTACGTAACCAAGGTCAGTGCAAACTCTCATGTCGGAGTGACGTGGCCCCGTGTGATTTCGCCAGTACTCTCAGGGCAGTTTGTACACGACAGTAACATTAAAAAAAAAAAGGTCCTATGATGCGTTTACGGGTCCTACTCACACGTAACAGCTAAAAGGGTTTGGGAGGAAACACCACAGGTTGCTCCAAGTAGTACAGGTTATTGTTCACGTTTTTTTTTTCCTGCTGTGAAAACATTGAGATATATTAGTTAAAGAGAAACAGTACCTTACAGAGTGCAGCTAAATTAAGTCCTACTCACCGAATACGCGGTTGCTCTACTTCTGAAATACGTCAGTTTGTGCCTTTCTTTCTTAATTAATGGCAAAGAGATGTTTGTGCTTTTAGTTCGAAGCACTAACCAAAGTGGAATCATCCAAGTGACTAGAGGGAAAAACCACTTTGGTTAATAACGCCTATAAGAGAACTGAATGCACTTAAGTAAGTCGAGTAGATGCTTTTTCTCACCAGGAACATTCAGCTTTGATCCACTTTGAAATCTAGCTCCGTCCTTCCAGTGACAGTTGTTTTTCCTGCTTTGCATTACGCCCGAATGTGTTCAAGTTTAAACGTTGCATATTACTGTTAATACTGCTTTATCAGAAGCAAGCTGTTAACATTCGACCACAAACCGTCTTCCTACGAGAGTCCACATGGAAAGCATCATGTGGACAAAGTTGCCCGAGCAGGCCGAATGAGAGAGAGAGAGAGAGAGAGAGAGAGAGAGAGAGAGAGAGAGAGAGAGAGAGAGAGAGAGAGAGGCGTCCGTCTCCTCGGCTGGTGAGTAAGCAGGAGTGCATTAGTGTGCTGAGAGAGAAGGGGATGGGGGGGGTGGGGCTGCTGGTCATCCAAACTGGAATTTATGGGATTAACTGTTGATAAAAACTGGCATGTGCAATGTGGCCGTTTAGACAACCAGTGGTGCCCACTCGCTGGCTTTGCGTCCGTACTGGGTGAAGTGAATGCAGAAGAGTAAAATAGAAAAAGAAGGAGGGAGAAAAAACAAAAAGTAATGTTATAAATATACATAAATGTTGCTTTTGTAAATGTTAAAGTGGAGCTGCACAATGAGAAGTTTCATACAAAACTTCATAGAAGTTAAATTAGGAGCTGGAGCTGCAGAAAACCAAAGTCATTGAATATAGATGGTCTGAATTGGTAAATTAATTTCAAAGAACAAAGGCTCAACTATACTTGCTTTTTAACTAAAGCGTATGCGTAGACAACGGGCTGCTTCATGAACCCTTAATGTTCACATACCTTTGTACGTGTGTTTCTGGAGGATTCCACTAGAGGGCTCACCACATAAATCAGACGACGTAAAACACAGAAGTAGAGATGATCTGTCGCCTGCTATTTTGGCGCACATGTTTGTTGCTATGCAACAGCAATGACACATCATAGTGCGGGTAATTGCGGACTTGACCTGTTAACTTTTCTTCAAAACTTTCCACCATTGTTGAAGCAGCTCTCTGGTGTCTCCCATGTTGTCATCAGCATACAACTCTACGCTGCTCCTAGTGGTTATATGCATACTGCATCTTGCGGACACGTAGCGTTAATTTCTGAGGATGTACACAACCAACAGCAGGATATGCAGGGCTGATGTCATGCGTACGCGTAGTTAAAAGCAAGTATACTCGGGGCTTAAATATGAAAAATAGAAGCTCAAGTTGCATTTTCCTCATGCTGACAATTTGCTGTTCTTCCATGTTTCTTCTTTTCTGTTTAACAAAGTCAAAAAAAAGTGGCAACCACATAAAGTGATGGTCATTGATTCTCTTCATTTTGATCTTCCAATAACCCTCTGGCAGTAAATCACAGTGGAAAAAGCCCTACATCTACATCTGAGTCTACATCTCAGGCACTGACAGCTGCTTGTTTCTGCCGCTTGGAGCCGCCCAACATGCAACTTTAAACTTCCTGTTATTAGAAGTTAGAACTACCCCATGTGAACCTCAGGGCACTCACCTGAATATCAGTCAGCTCTTTGTAGAACTTTTTCGCCAGGTCAGGACCGTTCTTCATGGTCGGAATCTGGAACGTCTGAGAGGAAAACAGACCACATGTTTATCGTAGGAATGTTGTGTTTAATGAACTGATGAGATTTCAGCTGCTTTTCTTTTTTACTTAAAGGAGCAATATGTAACTCTGACACCTAGTGTTTAAAAAGGGTACTGCAGTCCAAATTCGAAACATTGGAGAGAGCTGTCTCTCCACGCCCCCCCTCCTCCCTAGAGTCGATGCACACGCGGGTTGCCATTTCACGGACAATGAAGCTTCGGTGTTTAGCCAGCTCTGCATTGGTCTAGAAACCTTTCTGTGTTCTAACCATCTCTCCAATATTTATCCTAGTTTTACCACGTTTCTGCTCGGTCAGAATCAGTTCTATCTCAACCAGTTTGCTTGCCCGCTTCCATCAATGCAACACCTGTTGGTTTGCTGTTTACCTGGCAAACCGAGGGGCGTCCAGAACGACCGCGTGGGCGGGGCCTTAAAACCGCCTACTTTCTCTGGTTCTTTGGTGTTGTTGTCGGAGAAGCCGGCACTTCAACATGTTTCCTTACTGTCTGATGATATAGTAAGGTCTATAATTCAGTACATATCTTACAAAGTGCTCCTTTAAGTTACCCAAACCATTTATCAAGAAATCTCCTCAAAAGTTGAACTCATACCTTTCCTCTGTAGAGGAGGCTGCCGACAGGACAGACGACGCACGCCGTCCCTGCTCCGAACACCTCAATAATCCTCCCGGCGTCCAGAGCCTCCAGCAGCTCCTTCATCCCCATCGAGCGCTCAGTCACCTTAAAATCACCCTGACACAAGACAGACAGAGCAATGCACAACAAGGTAAATTATCTACTGCAGAGGTTTCATGGGACATCATCATCTATTGCATCTATTTCATCCAAATCCTTGGAGACTCAGATTTTTAAAAGGCTGGGTTTCAAAACCAAAGTCCCCACATTCCTATATAATTTCAGTGTTACAGTTTGTGTGGTCGTCTTACCCAGTCTCTGGCCAGGTCCAGCAGAGACTGTCTGGTGACTCCTGGGAGAATGATACCGTCCAGAGGGGGAGTCATCAACTCTCTCTCTGCAGACACACAAATCATTAAGTTCACATAACGGCATGGTACAACGTTATACTGAAAAGAAACACAACACCTTGTGAAAGCTCAAGTCTGACCTCCGTTGTCATTGGTCCAATAGATGAAGAGGTTCATGGTGCCGACCTCCGTGATCTCCTCCTGCTCTCCGTACAGCCACAGCACCTGCTGACAGCCTCGGTTCACCGCCTCGTTCTGCACGGCTATCGTGGGACCGTAGTTACTGCAGAGAAAAGCAATAAGAAAAGGAAGGACAAACGGGTGAGAGAAAAAACTAGTAGGGTCAAGGAGTTGAGATTTGTGTGAACCTCAGAGGCTGTGATAAATCTAGGAGAGGACAGTTTAACCCTCGCAGAAAAAAAAAACATTCTGAGGAATACTGAGCACTTGCATGATTGGCAGCAACATTCCCTCCTTGTGACTCCCTTTTGGAAACAAAGCTGCTCTCAGTGAGGACACGAGTGGTGAGTGATTCTTGGCTGTAAAAACTTCTCCCTGTGTCACAATGTTCTTCAGTTTGCAGAGACAGGCACACAGCCCTGACATATTTTCATTATTTTAACAATAACAGAAAGGCCTCATATCACAAGGTGTCCTATTCTCACATGTCAGAGGCAGATATATTCATGTGTGTGTATAACCGATAGTCTGTAAATATTACTGGACCAAGCCTGAGTGATGTCAGCCATCTGTTAATGGAGGGGGCTTCTGAGGCTCATCGAAAGCAGCCGCCATGCTGGGATTCCTGTCTCAGCATAACGACAAGCTGAGAGCTGGAGCTGAGCGAGGTTTTAAGCCTCATGACAAACGGTTACATGGCGCCCTCCTGTCAATCAGGTAAGCTACGCGCCTTACTATGGATAACATTATAAAAAAACAGGCTTTTTACTGCATGATTTTGCACTTCCCCATTGGCTTCATTTTACAACACCGGAGGCTGTCGCTTGGTAAAAACCAGATGATGAGATTAATTAGATTAAATAAAATGCCAGATGCAGTTTAACTCTGATATAATACATCAAACAGCAACATATATGTAATGTAATATTTTACATGATCCCTTTAAGAGAACAATAAACTAAATAAATCTAGAAAATGCAACTGAAAAATGCAACAACAAAAAAGACTGAGTTTGTCCACCAGAGGGCAACAATGAGTCAAATCTTCCACACAGAATGCTGCACCGATTATGTATGTTAATCAAATAAAAACATATCACGAGCACCGATGCTGAACTCAGCACTTAATGTCGTTAAATACATTTTAAAAAATCAGGTAAAAGAAAGGAACAATGAAAAAAAGGAGCCATCACAGGACAACAGCCTGTGAGCCTTAAACGCTCTTTAAATCAACATGATATCATTACACACTTTGTAACATCCAGCCTTCACTCTCGTGATTGCTGCTGGAGCTAAATCCGGCCTGATAGCTCTCAAGTATGTCCTCGCAGTCTGGCGCTATGAGAGCAGATTTTGCTGGCTTATATGACAGGGTGTTCATCTGTGTTATATAACAGCATTGTAGCCGAGCAGGTTCTTACATTATGATTCCAGGCTGCTGTGGTAGCAGGACGGTGATTAGAGGCTGTGTGGAATGAGCGCAGATTACAGGAGCGCCGACATAAAAAAACCCGAAGGGATTTATAACCTTCATGCAGATGAAACAGGAAGGAAAAAACCACGTCTCTTGCTGTAAACTAGATGAAGTGTTGCTCACTGTGGATTTCTTTCACCATTTTTGACTTCTGCATGTGTTCTATTACGATGTTATGTACAAGAGGTAACCGTGCTCAGGCCTGGTTAGACCTTGAGCAGTGTGAGTGCAGGCCAGCGGGGGAATGGGAATAGGGGGACAATCATGCTTCAGCACGTGCTGATAACTGGGCCTAGTGTGAGTGCGCCCTAAAACTGTTTCACTGTCTCTGTTTTTTGGCACTGTTCTCACCCTGGCACCAGCTAGCTCAGTGGCTGCATTTCAAGGCTTCGTAAGCAAAGTGGAAAATCCACATAGTTGTTCTCTGTCCAGATCCACTGATGAATAAAAACACAGCTGTGGTGCTGAACACATCAGAAACTTCTCCCAGTAATGAGTGTTAGATGACCTCTGAACTTTCGTTTTTTTTAACCCATCAGTTCTGTTCATCAACCCTCGAAAAAAGAATCACAGGAAGAGGAATGGTTTTTCAGCTTTCTCTGTCAGTGCCCATCGAGGAAATCCTTCCTTTAATTGATTTAATTAATAACCAACACTGATTGGAAGAATGTTAAAGAAACCTATTTTTATCTATTTGTCATTTTTTCTGAGGTATCAAAAGTTATGAGTTGCCCAGACTGGTTCCCTGAAACCACTAGAGTTGAAATCTGAAGGTGCCGTTTATTTAATTAGAGGTGAAATAAACCAAACTCACCCTCCCATCTTGTAGGCCCCGACGCCTCCTTGCCAAGCCCTGACGAATGAAGGGTCAGCCAGCAGAGACACAGGGTTGAAGGAGCCTGTGGCAAAGTACGGCCCCACTGGGCCAACGATGACAAAGATCATCGCTTTTCCTGCTCGAGACACGCCAAGAGACGGCTTGAGGAGGGAGAGAGGGGGAGACAGGTAATGAGGACGAGAAAGTCAGTTAATACAACTGTAACAAGGACAACTCAGGACTGTGATGCAGCCACAATAAGCTCACGCTCATTTAATCACCTCAGCTGTAGAGGCGGTTTGTGGCATTACAGTACAATATGATAAAGTCTGTGCTCTTGCATCATGTTGTTTCTAAATGCTTAAAGTTTACCTCGATTCCTATGAAGGTGGGTCTTATGTACAGGCTGGCGTCCAGGGAGTAGGGAACCCACTCCTGGTCGACCTCCACCAGCTTCTTGATGCACTCCAACAGCTCAACTTTATCAAACAACTACACAGAGAAAAAAGACATAAATTATCCACTTATCTCATATCTTTCTTATCTTAAAATTAAGTTTTACTTAGAGTTTTAAGTACAAATCAAAAAGTAAAACCTCTCCTGTGAGATATGAGAACTAGGACTGTTAGCGAATGTAAGCACAAGTTAGCTAACTTTAAATAGATACTGCTCTGTAACAGATGTTAGTGAATACGTTTGCTGGCTCTATTATGTCTCATTATAATTGCCATTGTACTTCTTTCATGCCACAGACTAACAAACACAAACATTAACAAGATGTAAAGTCATTATTGTAAGTTTATCTGTTACAGAAAAACTACTATTAGCTAACACGCTATTAGCTACATTAGCATCTTCAGGCATACAACACAGAAATTCGTGAGAAAGATTTATGAATTTAATGTCTCTTCACCTGTGCCTTTTGATTTTTTAAATACCACAACCTCAATAAAAAAAATCAAGAAATAAACACATCATGATTATTTACGTGTTTTTTTTAGTTACAGAAAACTACTATTAGCTAACAAGCTACTAGCTTACATTAGCAACTGCAAGCACACATAAAAGACATTAGTGAGTCTGCTGACTTCATTTTGTCTCTCACTTGGGCCTTTTGATTTCTCCCATACCACAGACTTAACAAAACTAACAAAAATAAACGTATCCTGATATTTATGTGTTTATCTTTGATGGAAAACTACTGGAAGCCAAATGGCTATTAGCTAACTTTAGCAACCTTTAGCTACATGGTCGTTCTGGACCGAATGACACACAAGCAGCAAAAACTCTTAATAAGTTTTTAACTTCTCTTTCAATAGAAACATTTCACTTCAGATCCCGTTGTGCATTTATTATCAGCTCACTCCAAAAGAGTTTATTTTAACCTGAACATTCACCTTTTGTCCCAAACAAAACAGATCACAGTGGAGTTATGTTTTCATTAAATGTGCTACTTTTTTTTAACATGGGAATCATTTACTTTTTATCTTCTAGACCCTGTTACCTTTACAGATCATCTGGTTGGTGCAATTTTAGGATTGGAATCAACGCACTTTATGCACTTCTGTACTTTTGCCTGCAACCAAATTGACCTACGGGAACAAATAAAGTAACCTGAACCCGAACCTTCACGAACAAACCTTCATTCATTTACGTAAAAAATTAAATATTTGGATCGTAGCCCAGAGCAAAGAATGTGACCTGCAGAACTCATAGTTTCCATTGCGCCCTGAGCTCCTGATGAAGCATTAACTGGAGGGTCGGGAAAGGACGGTGTGTCTGGGTAGAGAGCCAGAACTGGGCACGTTGCCAAGCAGTTACATAACACGGCAGAGGGGCTTATAGCTTCAGGGTCGTAATGTGAAGGCTTAAAACCTGCCTCAGCCCGCTTACTTAAAGATCCAGAAGAATTCAAAGAAAAGTTGGGGACAGAACAATAGTAGGCCGTGTTGGCGAGGGCAAGCTGGAAGATTGGAATATAGACCAGTAAATACAGATGGAAGGCTTAACTGTATGATTACACAATGGCCTGTAATGTGCAAGACGTCTGACTTTAATTACCATTTATTTATTACGGTTTCTGTGTCAATGTTTGCCATTTTGAACCTGTTGTTCTCTGTTGTTTGTTGCTTTTAACCTCCTACCACTAAGAGATGATGCACAAAAATCTGTGCAATGACAATAAAGCCTTCTATTCTATTCTTACTTACCAAGATAGTGCACACCCTGATGTGTCCACCTGCAGGATCATGGTTAGCTGCTGCAATGCATTTTTGTGAACCACGTTGCGCTGCTTAGCAACAACACCAGGACTAAAATGCCAGACTTGTTTTGGCTCCTCTGACTTTCAATTTCTAATCATTTTTTAACCAAAGTTCAGAAATGCAGCTTAAAAAATGCTAATTAGAAGTTTTCCATCCAATGGTTGGAAAGGAATTTTTCCTGCATCTCCCGTTATCCCATTTTTCAAACCCTGCACAGTTTTGGCAGATGGCTGTTCATCATGAGTCTGGTGTTGCCCAAGATTTCTGCAACTTAAAAGGATGTTTTTTCTTGCCACTGTAACTTTGCTAAATGTTGCTCATGATGGATTAATGTTGGGTCTTTGTAATATAGAAATGAGTAAGGTCTTTTTACTGCTTTTAAGTGCCTTGAGATAACATTTATGTATTGGGGCTATACAAATAAAGATTGATTGAAACCTGCTGTGTTGCAAAGTGTGTGTTTGTCAGAAGCTGGCCGTAGAGGCTACACTTTTCAAATGGTGAAAATCCCACATTTAAACAGAGTAGAAGAAGTCAAAGCTGAGAACCAGAAATGTACAGGAAGTCTCCTTATCCATCGTAACCATCTTTGGGGGGAAATGGTGCCAGGTTGTCTTGGATTTATTCACCTACTGGTTTTTAGTGATTCTTTAGGGAAGTTTGTATTGGCTATGTTTCAACTGTCCAGAGACAAAGTCTAACCCTTTTATGGAAATATCACTAAGACGAGAGCAGCAACATCATCTTCTTCTTCTTCATCTTGTGTTAATAGCAGATTCTCTAGCAGCTTTTTTAATATAATCTATCTATCTCATATGATCCAGGAGGTCGAGATCATGAGCCAGGCTTTAAAACTCTTTAAAGCAAACATGGCAGTGACTACTTGATCCTTTTTAAAATGTGAGTTGTGAGTTGAACAAAAGGAAAACGGTGTGTTAGACTTGAAAACTCACGGGCAGGCAGCTTCTGTCAGCGCTCCGATGCATCCTCTCCATGTTCAGCATGGGTCTGAACAGCCGGATGTGGTTGTCGACTCCACGGAACGCCTTCATGCCTTCGAACAGCTGCAGAGAACGCCAACAGAAACACTGAGTTTGGTTTCTACAAACATCTGTAAAACATGTGAATGTAGCCACTCTAGCATCACCCACTGGTTTGTTGACAACTGCTTGGAAACCAGTAGCCTGGCATTTAGACCGTCGCAATCTTCTTTAAGGCCAGAAGTGACCATATTTGGACAAAAGTGTGGACAATCATTGCTCCATCTCTATCCTGATAGACAAGATGCCATGCTAGCGACTTCACTCTCAAACCCCTTTCATATTGCCAGTTCAACGCGGGACATTTACGCCGCTGTTACAAACCCATCTGCAACATCAGAGACAGCAACGTATGCCTAACTTAGTTGTCTAGTTAACTCTTAATCTGACCGATATCTAAGACCTGGTATCATATTGCTCGGATAGTGACCATCGGCTGTACAATACTTTTCACAATGCATTCTGGGATACGATGAGTGGACTTTTGGGTATGATCATGCTCACTCAGAATTCAGACACCACTACAACACGGCGTGTTCACTATATAGTGAACAGGGAGTGATTTCGGACACAGCCATAGTAATCGTTCACTGTTATTGACAGACCCAACACACTATTAAAGGTCACCATTCATTTTGTGTTATTTTAATGTCTTATCTTGACTGAATGTCAAACGTCTTTCTTTCTCTTGGATCCTACGTGTTAACAGATTTCAGATTTCCTCTTCTCTGTGATTGTTAATGTTTGATTGATATTCAAATATCTTTTTTCTTTTCCCCTTCGTCGTCATACTTTACATGTTGCAGTGTTTGAACTGTCATGTTTGCTGAACTTTTTGTGGTCTGACTGCTCGCTCAGAGACCCCTAACACCTTGATATTAACAGACGTATAAGACAAGGATGGGTGAAAGATTGAAAACAGATCTGCTTTGTAAACTCTCTTCTTACCTCTATGGAGTAGTGCAGGGCGGAGCTGGCCGGGTGCAGCGACAGGTTCTGGAAAGGTTTTATCTGAGGAGCCTCCCAGCCCTCCTTCTCCGACCAGGTGATGGTCAACATGTGGTCAGAGAACTGTTTCCCGAAAACCAGGTTGGAGGGGTCCGGCTTGGGATTGCATGCTTGGTTGCGTTCAATGACGAGGTCTGTGGCCTGAGACGGGGACGGACGAGCGAGCCAGAGACAGACGAGGAGAGAGAGAGAGAGAGAGAGAGAGAGAGAGAGGAAGGAAAAAGAGCAGAGCAGGCGACGACACAGTGATTGTTTTTAAATCGTGGTTATTGGCAGAGCATGCTTTAAAATGACAATTAGTTGAGTGGCATACAAGTCGGCTGAGACTTGTTTGGCTATTTAGACAATTAATAAATTAAAAGGAATTAAATCACAACAGAAACACAGTGAGGGAAAAACAGAGGGGGGAGAGAAACTTTAAATGTTTGGCAGCAGGAACAAGTTCAAGAGACAATATCACTTTCTTCTCCTCATAATGTTCAACTAACAGCCTGAGCTCTGAGTGCAGCAGGCGTGTTCAAGCAGGCCACAGCTGGATGGAGACGACGCAGGGCTCACCTTCTCAGACAACAAATGGTTTCTCATTACCTTAAAGGAGCTGGCAAACCGCAGCGAGCCGAAGGAGAAGGGGAGGGCCTGAACAAGTCGTCCATGGAGTGCCTGAAAATGGAACATGAGAAATCTCATTGAAATACTGTATAAAATGTATCTGTGTGTCTGGCATTTGGGGAGTACAAGGACAACATGTCTGACATTGTGTGTCTGTGGGGGTGTGTGACTCAGCTCCAATCATTCAGCCTGCAGTATACAGTATGTAACTTAGTAACAACACATGCCTGTAGGTGACAGAACAGCCGGTGTTCTTCAGAGCTGTGCTGTTATTAGAATCAGGCACAGACAGGCCACGATGCAAAAGGACGAAAGAGACTTGAGGAACCGCGTGGATGACAAACGGCTACAACCTAAGTTCAGATAATGGAACAATAGAAACTATTTCTTAATCAGCAAACAGTACATGTGGCTTTCTGTTGTGCCACAACTAGAGATGGGAAGAGCCGATCTAATATCAGCATCGGTCCGATATTGACTTTAATTTACATATAGGATATCGGACTGACGGCGCCGATCCACGTCATCGATCAAGAAAGATCTTTCGGCTCTTTAAACATTCTCAATCCACTCAGTCTCTCTTTGAAGACATTCAGACAAAACTGCAATTTCCCACAAATCTTCAACATTAAAGGCCCTGACACACCAAGCAGACGGCAAAGAACTAGTGGCGCCGATTCAGCATGTCAAATCGGACGAAAAAGGGCAGACGGGGGTTGACGGTTAGCGACGATGCTGGACACACTGCGAAAACAAGGGCGATGATCGCTCAAGGCCGACAATCAGCTTTGTGTAGCCTTACACATTATACCAACAACAACAACATTACTTGTAATGATGTTAAAAATATATCGGTATTAGTATCTGTACATACTGTATGTATCGGTATCGGATCAGAGCTGAAAAAAAGGGGAGAGCTGCATGTTGCCACAACAACATGTTTACTACTCATTAACTCAATCAGCTAAAGCTAGTGAAGCAACATCACGCCACGTGTTTTACTGGTTTAAAGTTGGTTTAGGCTGTATAACGTGCCTGTCATGACAAGGAATACATGTCAAATAAATGATTTAATAAGCAGGTGAGTTTAAGCCTGTTCCTGTTAGTATGAGAGAAGGCAGTTTGTGATTTCATTTGTTTTTTTATTTTTCGGGTTGTCCAATTATTAATCTTCTAAACCGTGATGCATGGAGGTATTAGACATGTTACGAGTTATATTCCCACCAAGGTGAAGAGTTTGACCATAAATCAATCAGCAGTCTACAAAAAGTTGCACAGCATCTCTGGTGCAGGAGCCCCTGTCTGCACTTTTCTGAGGATGATGCAAGTTTTGTCTTTGTTACAGCCATGCATACATTTAGGTTGTGTTTTCTTTTTGCTGTGACGTTTGTGGCACGCAAGTTGAATCTGAAGCATTAACATTTGGAGAGACTATTTGTAATTCAATTACATTAGAGTTTTATTAGCAGCTGCTGTTTGGCATGTGTGCCTTCTTTTATCATCCAACAATGAGTCAGCAGATAAGTAGCAATCTTAAATACAAAAGCGAAGGACAAGCATAAGAAGCTGAAAGAACAGTATCTTGCATTTTAAAGCCTTGAAACAGATTTTTGCTGCCTTCAAGCCTCGCGCAAAACTCCTTTAAAAACGGATAACTCAATGAGGACTTCCCTAACTTTTCACCCCACGACCCCCAAAATAAAGATGCGAGAGATGGGGGCCCCCTCTGTTCCTGGACGTGGTTAAATCATTTTCGTTGCGCACAGCAGCACGCACTAATAGGCCGATCCAAACACCGACATTTAAACATCACTAAAGAATACAGCAGAACCTTAAAATGATTAAACAAAGAGCACAACAGATCTACATTGTTACAGTCACATGTCTTACTCTCATCTCAGCACAAATCTCACTTAAGGACTTTTTCACAATAATGGGTAAAATATGCAAAGTCATTTCAAATGTGTATTTGTTTCTGGAATGCATCTCGCGACCCCCAGTTTAGGAATCACTGTGTTAGACAGACATTAGGTACTTTAAAAGATCTAATTACACAAACCAAGGTCTAACTTGTGGGAATTATATACGCCGATTTTTTTATCACACCATTTCGATATAAATAGGGTTGGAAGATCTGTTTTACAATGTTGAATTTCAATCTATAAAGCAAAAGTGTTTTAGTTTCTAATTTTCAGTGTGGGTTTCTGTGTAATGACCTTCTCATGCTGTATTGTTTTGCCAGCCCTCGGTGCAAGCGGGACGGGCACAGCCCATTGTAAACACTCGTTATCTCTCTCCGTCCTTATCGGCAGACTTGTCGCTCATTTGGGTGAATCATTTACCCCGACAGTCATTGTAAACAGATAAAAAACAGCACACAGACATTAAGTAATAAACTCACCGTTCGGAGTGCTGCCATCTCCGCTACGTAATGACGATAAACGAGATAAACTGTCCGTGTGGAAACACGAACCCTGGCTCAAAGTCAACTTAAGTTCCGCTTTGAAACAGGAGACGCTGCTCAGCTGAGGTGCAGAGAAACCTCCCACACATAAAATATAACCTTCTCAAACACAAACACTCGCACAGGCAAGTTTAAAGGACATCTTAGATAGTTTGTGAATAGTTTTTCATTTACTTCCCCAATTCTTTTTTGATTAATAATTTCAGATCTTAACCTGAGTTGTTCTGAAAGCAAACCAAAGACTGTTCGGTGTAAGAAGAGCAACAAAATCAGTTTAATAATATATTATTTTGGTTTCATTGAACAGTACATTCAGGAAGTCATTGGAGGCGTGACGAAAAGCGTGACATCTGATTGGTGGACTCCAACAAGCTCAAACATGGGAGGTTATTCGAGGTCAGAGAGGTTGATGCTGATTGGGTGAACAGTGGGGAGGGGTTCAGGTCTTGTTTCACAGTTGTTCCGGATACCAAACCATAAACTGTTTTATCCCAGCAAGACTAAATTATTAAAATAGAACTTTACTTTGTTGGATGAAAATCAGTATTATATAATAATACCCATTTAGCATATTGTTAACACTCCAGCACACCTGGATGTATAACCTGAATTAAAGCAACTGAATCTGATAAGCCGTCTACTCTACAACCATGAGGAGGCTGTGGAGACCAGGCTGGACATCAGGAAGGGAGCTGACTCTTGAAGCCATAGTTGAGTTCAGCTCCTCCGCTGAGCAGCAGGTCTATCCCGGTGCAGAAAGTAGCATCTGCAGCGAGATACAGAGCAGCCAGTCCACTCTCTTCCTCCGTCCCCATACGACCCAGAAGCTGAGTGAGGACAAAAAAAGAAGGTCATTTCTCATTCACGCTCAGCTTCCAAATTTCTGTGATTACAGGCTGCCACTTCCTTGAGTTTATGACTTCTGCAGCTGATCCCACAGTTTAAGTGCGCTGTAAAAAATGCAGTGTGGCTCTTAGCTAATTGCCAAGTAAAGACAGAATTTCCCTAATTGTTTGAAGCGCTCCTCTTATGTTCTTTGCTTCAAGGAATGAACAAGTTCCTGAAAGTTTTCACAAGTCAAAACATTTTTAAAAGTTTGTCTTTATTAGATAAGACAGCTGAGGAGAGAGTGGTGAATGACAAGCAGCAAAGGGCTGAGGTCGGATTTGAACCCACGGCTGCTGCGATTAGGACGATAGCCTCTGTATGTGTGGTACATGACATAGCTGCTATAGGCTATCCTTTGCCATCAGCTAAAAAACTGCAAAAAAGATATGACATTACAGAGCATAGTATGAATATTTGCAAAGCTTCATTTAAAGGGTTTTAAATGAAGAGTGAAGAGGCGTGCTGACTCTCTGTAGGCCCAGAGAGCAACGTCTCAGTTTGTTGCATCACCCGTTTGGTTTCACTCAACTTTTCTCACTGGGATGAAAAGACAGTTGTAATTTGCATGGCAATAAAAGGCAACCTGTAGCAGAAACTGATTCATGTTTAAGATCCAGGATCAAGAGAGAGAGAACATTTACAACCCAATAGACTGACAGCGGTGCATAGCAGTTAGCAGCATTAGCAAAACAATGTTGTGGCATCTGTTAAGCTAGGGGTGGGGGAAAAAAATCGATTTATGTAAAAATCGAGATTCTTATCTTCTGAGATTTTAAATAGATTCATAACTTCCAAAAAACGATTTTTTTTGGGCTAATCATTCACTCCCTGCTAAGTGCTAGCTCTCTAACTCAGTAGAATGTCAAATGGAGCAGCAAGAAATTCAGCCAGTCTCACAGATGACTAATGTAGATCCTGAAGTATGTACTAATTCAAAAATAGACTTTGAATCATGAATCCAGAATCGTTTTGAATCAAAAATAGATTCCTAATCGAATTGTGACCCCAAGAATCGAAATCGAATCGTGAGACACCCAAAGATTCCCAGCTTAAGGAACCAAACTTTTCTGTCAAGGTGTGCTTGAATTCCTTTACAAATGTGTTATCTGTTTCAGCTGCTAAAAGGTGAAGTCTTATTCATCTTTTATCTTAGTCTAATAAACGACCTGATGCTATGATTTATGTTTCACTACAACAGTTCTGCAGATTTTCCAGGACAGAAGATAAACAAGAGCAGCAAGAGTAATCAAATAAATGTTCTATTTAACCAAGGGCCTTTTAGTTCCTATTGAAACACGTCCCTCCTTTGTTTTTTTTTACCCTGAGAGGAACCCACGGTTCCGCTGTCAGGACTCACCTGAGAGTTTTCTCCTTCTTTAATAGCTGCTGCAGCATCTGGTGTCTGTGCTGCTAAGTCTTCCCACAGAGGCGTCAGAATGTTACCTGGTGAGATGCTGCAACACATGACGGACAGAGTTATTTGTATAGGGAGCATGTTGGTGTTCATTATGTCCTGATACTGTGCAGATACTTCATTTCATTTAAGTTCATTTAGAGAGAGAAACAGGAATACACCTGGCATGTTATAAAGTCAGGATGTCCTGGTTTATACGGTCGACTGTAAGAGACTAAAGCCAGTTATGCTCATAATTATAATCTGTACTATCATTTCAACAAATGTGACAAAAGTATGTTGGGTGTCATCTTTTGATGCAGATACGTTTTCTATCTTCTTAACTGTTTGATGTTAGACAAGTGTTTTTAAAGAAACACAAGGTACTTGTGCCCTAATGAAAGGATAAGTGCTCAGTGAAGACATCCCTCAACGGGGTGCAGATGGCCTAGCGGTTAGGTCTCGCCCCATTTAGGAGGCTATAGTCCTCCGAGCGGGCGGTCCAGGTTCAAGTCCGGCCTGTGGATCCTTTCCCGTGTGTCGTTCCCCAATCTCCCCCCTTTTTCCTACTCTATCCAGTGTCCTATCCAATAAAGGCAAAAAGCCCCGACGTAGTTCTAAAAACAAAAACAAGACATCCCTCATCCCAATAATGCCCCTATATCCTACTGATAAGTTACATAACCTGCCCTATGGCCCTAAGTTGCCAACCAAAACAGCAAAGCCACCTTTAACTAAATCATAAAGTATAAAAGTACACTTTTAGTAAAGTGAAATCTTGAATAAAAAGTTTATAACCACACTGGAAAGTCTTTGGACCCCAGTGATTGTTAGTCTGAAATGTGACACTGTCCCTTTAAATGAACAAAGACGTGTGAGTTAGAGAGGAGTGATTGAAAGAGAACACTGAAACCAGTTTAACTCACCAGTTGACTCGCACATTGAAGCGACTCTCATCCACAGCCATCGCCTTTGTCATGGAAATGATCGCCCCCTTGTGGAAAAAACAACACATTACAGGTCTCCTCTCTGTCCTCAGCTGCAGCTCATGGCAGGAACAGTTGCCTGGAGGATGAGCTCACCTTGGTGGCGACATACGGTGCAGCACCTTTCTGACCGATGGTTGCCACCAGACTGGACACGTTGATGATGTTTCCCTGACGCTGTCGCAGGTACGGCAACGCATACTGAAGAGAGAGAGAGAGAGAGTGAGACCTCCATGACTTCAAAGATATTATATATCCACACAGGGCGTTTCATTAGGTACACTGTACCATTCAGTGTTATACCACACAATACATTTTCTATAAGTCCACATATATTATAACTAATAATCAGAGAGGTATTCATGTGACTTCATGTTTCTAATTAGGTGGTGGTGTTGAACTGGATTGTATTTACATTGTAATGAAAGGCTGGTGTCATAGGCGCCTCAATATTAGGAAACTGTTTTTCAATGGCCAGAATTTCAAAGCAAACTGACTAAATACACTAATAGACTAAGTTATCCACGTTCGGTAACAAAACGTCGCCAACACATGCAGTGCTTCCTCTCTCTTTCTTGGGGTTAAAAATAGGACTGAAGCCCTGAAGTCATTTTAAAGCTTCCGTACATTTCGATGCTACTGCTCAATAAAGGAATGCAGATTGCATCGTCATAAAACATGTCATCGTGAAGGATCAAAGGATCAGAAGTTGAGTTTCAAACATTTTGTTCAGGTCTTGTCGTGTCTCTGCTGTCCCTCTCTAGTAATGGTATGAACTCCCCTTAAGAAAAAATGAATAGTGTTGATAAATTAAATGTATTCAGGAGAGATTTCATTTCATAATGAGCCTTCAGTTGCTTATAAGAGTTACATCTACCTACACTCAGCTGTATGATGCATGCATATCTCCCATATTGAATTATGCTGCAGGGGTGTGGGGTTAAAGAAGAAAACAAAAATGTAGCTATTGAACAGAATAGAGCTTTACGATGCTTTCTGGGGGTTCGTAGCTTTGCTCCAATTCCAGCAATTCAAGGGGACATAGGCTGGGTGAAGGGGCGGTACTACGAAAATGTGAAATGATCCGATTGTGGAATCGACTAATCAAAATGGCAGAGGACAGAATAAACAAGAAAGTATTTATCTGTTAACTGTGTTATTTTTGAGGAGGTGGATATGACGTATATTTACAGGAATAGTCACTGCTGTCACGTTTACTCCATGAAAGATAAGCTCATGATCAAGTATGAAGAAAATGGTTTCAAAACGTTCTGTCCAAGTCAAAACTAAGGAAGGACAAATGTACAGATCAAACATAATTTTATGCCTGAGTTTTATGTAACATGTCGTTTATCTAGAAGCCAAAGGTCCTTGGTCGCACAGTTAAGATCTGCTGTTCTCCCTCTGACCCCTGAAGACGGTCGATTACAAAATATCCCAGAAGAAAACAGACTTTGTGAGATGTGTGAGTCAGACAAAGTGGAAACTGAGTCCCATTTTCTTTTGCATTGTTCATTCATTCATTTTCTTGAATTATTGTTTCATGAAGTAGCTCATCAAAAACCTGAACTATTGGGGCGGACAGATGTTCAAAAACTGGAATGGCTGTTTAAGTTCGATGTGTTTAAGCTTGCTAATTTTGTCTGAAAAGCTTGGAAAAGAAGACAAGATATTCTGTTTAATTTGGGGTTGTCTTGCTTTTTGTTTTCGTGACAATGAATAGACTTAGATAGAATTTTTACATAAAGTTTTACGCAGAAGTTGTGAACCTTACTTTGGCAGTCAGGAAGTAACTGATGAGGTTCAGATTGAGCAGATCTCTGAACTCCTCTGCACTGGTGACATCAGTAGGTTTATGCGGAGGGTCTAAAGAGAAAACAAAAACAAAAGGTCTATACTCTTTTATTTATGTATCAACCTCTTAATCATCAGCAAGTCTTCTATGGGACTCACGCCACCCTGCGTTGTTCACCAGGCAGTCAATGTATCCATAAATCTCCACAGTGTCGCCCACCAGTCTCTGTGTGTAGAGAAACCAGTTTAGCAGCTGCACTTCAGCCAGCAGAGCAAACAAGCAAAAGCAAACACGGAGCTGGTTTCAGTCAAACAGAGTTTACATTGAAAGGAGATAGAGTGAGATAGACATATTTGACTTAACTGCCAGGAAAATAAAAATCTGATCTTTGGATCCGAGTCAGGTGATGAACAGGACACACTTTCAACCACAACAAGTCTTGTGATCATAACTTTCTACTTACTGAAACACGACCTGTAACACAAACACTGTTGTTACCTTGATGTCTTCCTCTTTGGAGATGTCACATGACATAAATTTGCAAGATCCTCGCCCTAATTTGTTTAGCTCAGCCTCAAGAGCTTCACCTGCAGGAGCTGCACAAACATGAAGCAACTTTAATTATTTTTTTAATTTTTAAAGTCAAGTTAAAACAGAAGCAAATCGTGCATGCATACATTTTTAACTTTTATCAATTGAACACACCTTTCCTAATGGGCTACACAGCGTCTTTGTGAAACTATTGATCACGTAATAAAGGTTTGAATGACTTCAAGCAGATAAATAACAATGTTACTAACCTCCTCTTGCACAAAACACCACTTTGGCACCATTTTCCACTAAAAGAAAACAAGTACAAAATGCTTAATGCGTCTTTTACAAATATATACACACAAAATAAATCGCAAATAACGTTAAATATCATACCAAACACTTTGACAATCCCCCTGCCAATCCCCTTGGATCCTCCAGTGACAATCACAACTTTGTCATGGTATCGGAGGGACATTTTGGAGAAGACGATGATAAAACAAATACCTCGTAAAAAGCCACAAAGCTGCGCTGCTGTCAAATAGCGCTGCCTGTTTCAGTGCTGAAAACGAAGAATGTTTTGTCTTGCTCTTATCTAGTGTTTGCCTGCCTGTCTTTGGCTCTTCCGGTTTTTCCACATACTCAAATAATCTCCATTTCAGAGAGATAGATAATAGCTCTGCTCCATTTGAATTCGCAGTTTGTGCGATAAGTTCAAAGTTCCTCTATATCATGGGGTTTGCGGTGCTGCCTTCAGGTGCTAAAGAAAATGTTGGAAATTACAAAGTTCACACAAAATAGTCAATAAAGTAGGGACCTGGAAATTTGAGGTTAATTTTTTCATGTAAAAAAACATAAACCTGGTAAAATTACATTAAAACTTGCCATATATTCAAAACTACAACAAGACAAAAATAGGCTAATCTACATCCAGTTCTGTAGCTCTATGAGGCTAAATAGGAGCTGTAGCTTATAAGAACGGTGATTGGTTACAACCCCAGTTTTAGCTTAATGCTAACATCAGCCTGCTAGTGGAAGTGACAGCAAACACGCTTTTCTTCAGAAGGTTTTATTTTAAAAAGTCCCAGAACAAGTGTGTTAGCTAGTTTTTGTGAATATAAGGAATTCAAATATGACCAATAATGGTGTCTTCAGACCAAACACAAACACATTTTTACCTTTCACTACCTGTGCCTAAATATCAGATGAAGTTTTTCGGAGTATCACCATAACCTGGAAAATGTTTTACCTCAACAAATGGAAACATTTCAAACTTGCAGACATATTTACATCACTGAGGGTGTTAGTACGTATTTTCGTGGATTCATTCATCTTGATAATTTTGTGGATATATCTTTGAATTGTGTCAACCATCTAAGAGTAATTCTTTTAGGTTTGTGAAGCTGTAATATATATGTGTAAGACATCTCACAGCAGCAAAGTTATATTTGGATTGGAGCCAAGTGTCTGTTGTGAGCTGAAAAGCAAATGTGACTCTGAAACTGAAGAAATGTATGTGTCTGATTTACGAGTCAAGTTGATGTCTTCATTCTGGCCTTATAGAGAAGTACACAAATAGTAAAGAATTTGTGGGCTGTAACTTTCTAGCAGAATATAAGCAACTCTGTGTAGATGAACACTTTCCCAGTGATCGTGAGATCCTGGTCAGCATGGAACAGTGATTGTAATACTGGTCAGCATGGGCCAACCATTGTGAGATCTTGGTCCGCATGTGTGAGCAATGGTCTGATATTTGTCAGGAATTGTCTGTGATATGTATTGTGTTGTTATGTTGTTTGACCACGGCTAAATAAATCTAAGATGATCCACAGTCTGTTTCACGATATTCTCATTGTCCATTTAACACAGAAACAAAACCCCCACCTAACAGAGGGAAAATGTGTTTTTATTTACATCTTTGCCTTGACTCTATTTGTGAATGCACCACATCGAATATTTGTCTCCTTGTCTAAATACACGGCTAGGGTCGACACCAAAGGTAAGGAGGTGAATGCTAACCATAGCAGACAAACATGATTGTACTGATAGCACTTAACATGCTGCTCTTCAGCAGATATATTTAGACCATGAGCAACATCATAGTTTAGCATGTAAGTATGCTGCATTCGCTGATTAGCAATAAACGGAAGCATAACCGTGTCGTATGGCGCTTACATACTGCCAGTTGAACGCAGGATACTAATGCCCCTGTTACTTCTTGCTGAATTGTGTAACGTACATAGACTGTAAATATTAATGGATGAAGACTGAGTGACGTCACCAATATGTCACTGCACGGGGCTTTGGAGTCCAATCGGCGGGGTCACCATGCTGGAAATGCTGTCTCAAGCTAACTTTCAGTAAACCTAATGACAGGCTAAGAGCTGGAGCTGAGGGGGGTTTTAAGCCTCTTGAAAAACCTTTACACCGCGCCCGCCTGTCATTCAGGTCAGCTACACATCTTATTGTGAATAACGCTTATTCTTCATAAAATTAAAAAGGACGAGTTATCAAAAAAACTCCCAACAAACAGTGTGTGCCGATTTAGAGATGAGAGCTAATCAGACCAATTGACTTCTTTGAACCAGGCTGTAAACATGTTAATTAATGCTGTAAAAAAGTGCTTTTTTGAAAAGGTGAGTATGTGACTTCTGGTGCTTCTGCAGACAGGCTTCATTTTTCAACACTGGAGGTTGCCCCTTGGTAACACACAGAGGCTGAATGGTGAAGTCATTCCTCTCCTGATCAGCTATCGTAGGTAATGTCATGGGGGGAACACGGTGGAAATGCATATCATTCATAACAAGTGTTAAGCCGAGAAACGCATGCCTGCCGAGAATTGCATGCACCAGGCGAAACAGTTTTAAAGCGGTACAACTCTTATTTCTGGGAGCAGATTCGTGATGACAAAGTATCTGAAGTTTATACTTAATAAACTTAAGTGTTCTTCTTGTTCTATAGAGTCGATAGAAGACGCATTTTCATTAGCATTTCAGGTAAAAAAGCAAGAGACTCACAAAAGAGATGACTATCTTATCAGAGAGGAACATTCATGCCTGTACATTTTGTGCCAATCCACTCAATCCAGGTCGAGATATTTCACGACCCAAGGTGAAGCCTTCCAATGGTGTTTAGATGAGTTCTCTGATGATCACCAAAACATTTTACTTTATTGGACCATACATATCTTTATTTAAAAGGCATTATATCAAATATTTTTGTTGAAAAATTTCAGTTGGGACACAAACGGTGAACTGAACAGCAGGCTGACTGACGGGCTGAAAATACATGCTCTCATAAAACAAATGAAAGACAATAGAAGATGTTTCTCATAATTATGTTTTGAGGAATGTGTTTGTCAAACGAGACAATGGTTATGCCATGTCTACCCTCATCAAAGTCACAGCTTTACCTCACTTAATTTTTTAAACTATAACACCCCAAGAAGAGGTCTTTAAGGGTCAACTTTCTTGACGATTTAATGTCTATTGATAGATATTGAACAGTCAGCAACATGTTTGATTCTGAAAAGTAAGAGATGGGTGTATTTGAAGGCAAAATTCACAAACTGCTTCTGTCATAAAATCCAGTTCTGGGAATTGTAGTTTTACTGCATGATGCCACACCAAGAGGCTTGAGTTTAGACTTTATGATGTGTCTAAATTAAACTCAGACATTCAGATATATATCTAATTTAAAACGAGGTCAAGTTTCTTTTGCCATGTCCCCATTTCAAATTCATTCTAATTTTAAAAAACTTGGCACAAGACAGTCAAATGTTTGAATATAATATGAAATACATGACAACAACAAAGTGAAAGCAGGTAGAGGTCACATGGAGACAGGGACAGAGAAAAAACTCTAACTACATGTTAGCAGTCTCAATCCCAGACTGTAAATTGTTGTAATCACTACCAAACTTCAAAAAAAATATTTGACCCTCTCCCGTTAGAGAGTGCAAGTTCATGTGCACACATGTGTGCAAACATTTACAGTATGTTTAGGAAAGAGTGAGGGGTTAAGAGGTTGACATCGTCGGGTGTGGAATGGTTGCTGGGGGTAGAAAAAGGGGGTAGAAGTGGCAGCGGTGCTCTTGCAGGGGGAGAGGGTCAAAGATTAAATTTCAGCCCGACAGCATTCCCCGAAGACTTACTGAGCGTGAGAGAGAGTGCAGGGGAGCAAGTGAAGACAGTGGGTGACCTACAACAAGTTTAACTGTCTTAACTTCAACCACGCTGCAGATTAACACCAAAGCAGCCACTGAAGGAGCCACGCTGCTCCCTCCGCTGCTTCCCCTCCCCTCGAAGACCTTAAAGGTGGGGTAACATGGAGTAGAAAGAGGAGGAGGAGGGGTTGTCTGGACATTATGATGAGGGATTTGATACACAAACTGTCTCAGACAGAAGTAAGGGTCAGACCAAAAGACTGCCTGAGTTGGATGTACAGTGGGAGAGTCATGGCCCCTCTGTGGAGGTGTGATTAGTTCAGCAGCAGCTCGGGGAGGTACGACTGAGAGGAGGACACCTGGTCTGAGTTTTGTTTCTTCTGAGTGCCCTGGACAAGGTGATTAACTGGTGATGAGTATGAAGCTGAATGCATGTCAAGAGCCTTTTGCTTTATGTGATATTCAGTAAAAAAAAAAGTTTGTTTTAATACTGTGGCAAGCGTTGTAATCTTTTTCCATGTTGACCATTGCTCCTAACCCTTACCTTATACAATTTGTTCTAAGGTCTATATTGTAACTGCTGTAATATTGTCTACCTAAGTAATGATATCATAAGAACATCTACTTTTCTGAAATGGAGAAAAATTATTCCAGAAAAAAATTCAATAGTGATGATACTGGTCAGTGTCACACATTTACATACACTGTAAATAGGAAGCGGATGCAGCTACAGTGATGTCACCCAGAAGTTTGTTGGCTTCTATTTCAAAGATTCCAGTTTGGTATTTTCGTCCATCTCTGTATTTTTATTTTTTTTATGTGGCAAAACATAGTGTACGCCCAGTCCTTTGACTGTCTTTAGCAGTTTTCACACATTCACTCCTGAAAATTTCAAGAAAATTTCAAAAGAGTCAGAAACTTCCTGAGTTTTTTCACCTATACGTCTCTCAGAGTGCAAAGTTTTCCCTGTTGGACAAGGGGTTAATGGTTGGGGGGCTCTCTCAGGACATAAGAAATGACTGGAAAACCAAGATGGTGGACGAAGCAACAAATTGCAACGCTATAATGAACGTTTTTTTGCTTTTATATTTGTGTATAAAAGTGTAATTAAACAACTACAGAATATCAACGAACAAGCAGGAAAAGAACATGCTGGTGAGAAGGAAAAAGTATGAAGCAGCTTTATTAGGTGCATAAAGACCTCACCGGTTGCGTGATACAAACATTTTTTCCTGAATATTACCTACAGTGTTCATACATCAGCTAACCCCAACTTTACATGGAAATTTATTCTAGGAAAGTAGAGATGAAAAATGTGGCTGTTTGCCTTCGTACATGTAGCTCACCCCCAACATTTTGGGAAATTCGTAGGGGTTTTGTACATGTGTGAAAACACCATTTTAGAACAAAATATCGCTGAACAAGATTTTGTCAGGTTGCTGTGGTGGGAACTTGTAAATCCCAAGTTAGCAGGCCCCTGCATTATCATCTAAAAAACTCCTAATTTGGACCATCATTTCCAAATAGCAAAATGCTGTATTTAAGAAGACTTGTAACAACCCATTGACACCATAAACTCAAAGTGAAAATGTTTCTGGAGGTATTAAAATCAACTTATAATCAGGTCATTTTGTAATAGACCCATTTTTGCAACTGGTAGGTAAGATATTCAAGCACCCAGCATTAGATTCAACCTCTTAAACCACAAATCCACTTACTTTAAACATAAGTTACTATGTGGGAAATTTTGGTTTTGTGCCAAGTTAACCTTCATTTTGTTCTCTCCAGAGTGAAGAGTCACAAAGAGATCGAGTAAGACAACAAACACTGAGAAGACAAGATTGAGAAAGATGGACAATCAAGACAAGGGAGAAGATACAGGTGGAAGAGGAGGTGGAGTGCAAACAGGAGACAAACAGAAAGCTGAGGAAGTCGGTGATGAAGACAAGCGTACAAAAGACAAAAACAACAAGCTGGAGAAGGAGGGCAGTGAGAAGGAGCCAGGCAGGGAGGCAAAGGAGGAGGACCGTCGCCTTCAGTGGAGAAACGGCTGGGCTCTGACTGAACGCCTGACTATCAATGTTTCAGGGATGCGCTACGAGACACAGCTCCGCACCCTTGCGCAGTATCCAGACTCTCTGCTGGGTGACCCAAAGCGCCGTCTTCGCTACTTCGACCCCCTGCGGAACGAACTCTTCCTGGACAGAAGCCGAGTCTGCTTCGATGCCATCCTTTACTTCTACCAGTCTGGCGGGAGGCTGAGGAGGCCTGCCAATGTCCCTCTGGACATGTTCCTGGAGGAGCTGCGCTTCTACGAGCTCGGAGAGGAAATCATCGACCACTACAAAGAGGATGAAGGCTTCGCTAAGGAGGAGGAGAGGCCCTTACCCACTAATGATTTGCAGCGTCGCCTCTGGATGCTGTTTGAGTACCCAGAGTCTTCTGGTGGAGCTCGGATCATTGCCATCATAAGCGTCATGGTCATTGTGATCTCAATTCTCATCTTCTGCTTGGAGACTCTGCCGGAGTTCAGGAATGAGAAGGAACTGAGGGAGGTGAGGATTGTTTGCATGGTCCTGATACATCTAAGAGCTACTTAATGAAAATATGGAGACACATAAAGGAATCATAAGGCAACAGATGGGCGTTTTGTCATTGGACATTAACTTAAAAGAGAAAAGACACCCAGGTGATTGAAGAACAGTCAGGCAATTGACAGGGTGCAGAGAGAAGAGGTATTACTACTTCAACGAGGTGATGAGGTGAACATAGAAGGACAACAGGTGCTGACGGGTGTCAGCTTGTCAAACATAAACCAGCTCTTTCAGCACAAGTCCTAGACATCATTATGTCCTCTTAACACTGAGGTGGGCATAGTTAAGAAAGAACAAAGATGATTAGAGAAAAGAAAAACATCAATGTTAAAAATTAAGATAAAGGATAGCTAAGGAAAGAGTATGGAAGGCGTCAAGGAAGATTTTTTTACGAAGATTATTTTGGACTTCGTCGTTAAATCTGATCCACTCAGTTTTAGGGGAAGGAATGAAGGAGAAGAAAACTGCTGTTGGAAAAAAAAGTAAGGAAAGACACATCAGGTCAGATAGGATTATCTTTAAGGAGAGCTATATTATAGAGATGATATGCCTTGTCAGCCACTCAGGGGTGACTGCCAAAGCCAAAGCCAGAGCTAACAAGTGCATTCAGGTGGGATTGATATTGCAGAAGTACTAAGAAGAAATAGAGAGAGTGAAAGTAGTAAGACGCAAAGAAGCAAGTGTGAAGGGAAGGAAAGGAGATGAGCTTGTCTCACATTACCCCTTGGAGATCTAAAGGGTTATATATAGAGAAAGAACAACCCTAAGGGCACATCAACACATAAACGAATGTCTATATTAATAAATGGTGTCATAGGCTAGACGTGGACAACAGCATTAAAAAAAAGAGGCTTGCAGATCAACTTTTCTGATGACCGCCACAAAATGAAATTAGCCTTGCACACACTCCTGTAACCTGGAGACAAGAAAGAATCTGCAGCAGTGATACGCAGCAGTATTTGTTGGATTTATGATCCCCATCACCACCAATGCTACTCCGTTACAACCATACATAGATATATAGGATCATATGATCAGAGTATTTGAAGCTTTAAAAGCTACAGTAACAAAACCTATAAGCTAAGCCGTTCCCACGCAATCACTCATTCTCCAGATGGTGGTCAATATCTCACCAACAAATATGATTTGTTATTTATTTTTTGTTACCCATGTTGTTTGTTCTGTATGACAAGTTATATGTAATTTTAGCTGTTTTTGGACACTAATATATTCATTAGATTCTACAGCCATGCTTTCAACTCGGTGAAGTTGTGGAAATAAACAACTCAGTTAAGATACTCTAGACCAAAGTGGCGGATCGAAAAACACAGGTGGACATATGGCATCACCAATAGGGATGCTGAGTTGACGAAAGCTGGCCTGAAGTAGGATAGCAAAACAACCTCAACATCCAAGCAAAATCTTCCTCTCCCAATTTGAATGAAGTTACAGCTGTCTCTTCTCTCCACACCAGTCATCCTTCATGACTGGTGTGGAGAATATTGAAATGTCTCTCAGGCAACACTTCTTGGATTGGCTTTTCCTTTTAATTATTGTACCTGTGGGGTTCCTTAGTGGTCACTACATAGGACGATGGTTCTCTTCTTACTGGCCTTCACAATTCCAATGACAAAACATGAAGTTGGGTACGCACATCCAATGAAAAACGTACACAGGAGCTGGATCGCAAATCATACTAAAGTTAAGAATTAAAAAGGATCCGCACACTGTATTAAAAGTTCCCAGCAACTTTAATTTCAAAAGCAACCTTTCGTTCTCAAAGATCTTCTTTAGGCATGGTCAAGTCCTTGACCATAGCGAAACATTGCTTTTGTCATGCTGTAACTGTAAGGCTAATGTAGTATGCTCTCTATGAATTGCATATGTGAAAATTATCTAGATCTATTGATTACATCTAATTAATGCTCCAATGTAGGCGAATCATCCCAGGATAGGGTTTTGCTGAAGCAACCATAAAAGTCTACATTTATCTTCAGAGGGCGTATTCCACAATGGTTTTCTAAAAAAAAATGGAGGTCATGTTTTTTCCCTTCCTATTCTGTCATCTAATGGCACAACAAGATATTTTCCCCTTATACCAGGAATCTGGCTTGCTTTTCCATGAGGTTGATGGACAGTGAGAATCATAAAAACTTATAAATACATGGTGTTGGCAGCAATATGTGCTGCAAACGTAGCCAAAGCATAGAGTAATTCTATCTAACTTGTTAAAAACACTAATGCCAAGTCATTTCAAACCTGCACCTCCATTCCAGAAAGAAACAAGCTGATGGGTCAGATGAAGTGTCAGATGCCTTGGCTGTGCTGGTGTCTGGGGTGTAACACAACCCACAGTCACATGAACTTCATGTTTTTTTGTTTGTGTTTAAATATAGAGATACCGATTTACATAGTAGTCTGTCTGTGAGGAAACATAAAGCCAGCAAAGTGAAAATAGAGAAGAGAGAGAAGTTAACACAGTATCACAGATCTCACAGATCCTCATGACTAATGTCATTCTCCAAATGCACTAAGGACCAACTCGAGTAATAATCGCTTCTTCTCACTTATCCTCTATCTCTCTCCTGTTTATTTCCACCTTGTTTTCCTAGGTCACTCTCCTGTATATATAGTGTCCATGGAGATATTATTATAGCCTTACCTTTCCCCTTTCGTCTCATATTCCTTTCCAGCCCATGTCTGATGACCAACAGATGATAGAAAACAAATGCTATCTGTTCAGAAAGTACCTTATATGCATTAGTTGTTTTAAATCTTTGCCTGCAACTAAACACTTTCCTCTCATTCCTTTCTTTTCCAGCAATTCACCAGCGTACCTCACCCGACCAATCCCAATGAAACCATCTTGATCCCACCTGGCTTAGCTTTTGTTCAGGACCCCTTCTTCATTGTGGAGACAATCTGCATCTGCTGGTTCTCCTTTGAACTCCTTGTGCGCTTTGCCTGCGCTCCGAGCAAGGTGCATTTCTTCAAAGACGTCATGAATACCATTGATTTCTTCGCAATCATTCCTTATTTTGTCACAATAGGCACAGAGCTGGCCAAGGACAAAGGCGCACCACCATCTGTGTCCCTTGCCCTCATTAGGGTCATTAGGCTGGTAAGGGTCTTCAGGATCTTCAAGCTTTCTCGTCACTCAAAGGGCCTACAGATCCTTGGGCAGACGCTGAAAGCTAGCCTCAGAGAGCTTGCCCTGCTCATCTTCTTCCTCTTCATTGGAGTTATACTCTTTTCAAGTGCAGCCTACTTTGCGGAGGTGGACAGTCCTGATACGGCATTCACCAGCATCCCTGAGGCTTTCTGGTGGGCAGTGGTATCCATGACGACTGTCGGCTATGGTGACATGTACCCGGAGACAGTTGGGGGAAAGCTGGTAGGCTCCATGTGCGCCATCGCTGGTGTGCTCACCATCTCATTGCCAGTACCTGTCATAGTATCTAATTTCAGCTACTTCTACCACAGAGAGACTGAGTGCAAGGAGACGTCGCAGTACCAGCACGTCTCCACCTCACTGTGGGAAAAGGACGGGGAGGAAGATGGAGAGGAGCACAATGAGGAAGTAGAGGACGAGGCTCCTGAATACATGGGAGATTATGCCCTCCTGTATGGGCAGAACTGCAGGGCTGTCTGCGCACCACTCAATGGGACTCTCCTGACAGGACTGTGTACCGGTCAGGCTGTTGGTGATCAGAGAGGGCTGAACTTCTACCTCAAAGAGCCTCTGGTCACTCAGGTGTGATAGAAGGCAGGACAGACTGAGTGTTCTCAGAATTACACTCAAACCCCGCCTCACATCAAGAAAAGTAGTGAAGAACGAATGAAAGTTACAATTTAACTGGAGTGACACAAGATAAGATAAGATAAGATAAGATAATACTTTATTGATCCCCAGCGGGGAAATTCGGGAGAAAACGTATGTGTGTAATGCCTAGACAAAGACTTGCTCCAACATTATCCCTAGTTTGTGCCTTTCGTGTGATCATGGTCTTTTTTTCGACTTTTTCATCATTATATTTGACTCAGATATACAGTATACAGAATATATTTGTATGTATCAATAAAACAAAATTGAACCAGTCTATGCACAACTTTGCAGGTGGTTTTCACACAACTTATTGCCTGATTAAAGACATGTCTTAAATCCTTGAAGAGAATGACTGAGGTGCTGCATACTGAAGTATCAGTCACTGCAAATAATCTGATCGTGTTTAGTGAAATGTGGTATCGTTTACTATGAATGTGCACATGTACAGTAGCTAAATGTACAACAAGTGCTGCAGGTGTTGATGCCTTGTTCTTGTCAGAGTTATGGCAGAAATGTGTGGCTGCAATCTCCAGCTGATGACGATTACAAAGAGATCGCTCATCGGCTGACAGTGGTGCAGACAGAGTTCATGTTGTTGATGTAAAGCTAGCATGTATGTTACACAGTTACATAGTATCACAGATACAGCGTGGAAAGACGTATGGTGAAAGATGATATCAGGTCAGAGATAGTATACCTCAGGGCCAGCTGACATTGCTGAGGTTGTGGTGGTGAGGCCAGACTGTAGTGCCATTTGACTGATTCAACACTGTAGTCTAAGGCGCCCAAATACATGATGAAGCAAGGTATGCTTTTAGCTGTGTTGCTCCCTATGTTTACCAAGTTTGAGAGGGGTCCTTGTAAATAACTTCTTGACTATTCGATTGTAGTGAAAGACACTCTGAGGGGGTAGGTGGTTGTTTTGGTATAATGATAAAGAATAAAGAGAGTGAGGGATAACATGGGACAAGGCCGAAGTCGGAGTTAAACCCACAGACGCTGTGAAGAGAATTATTCGCTCTGTTTAAAGGTTGCCTAACATAACCTTTAGGCTATCTACTGCCCCATCAATCAGGCTTTATGTGAATTAGAAATGATCCAAATCCAAGCTTGAGTTAACAATCGCTGACAATCTAGCCTTTGCTAAGCCTCACCCTTCTTCAGCTCCACTCTTGGTAGCTACCTCGGCCAGGTCTCTCCTGTAATAGAGAATTTTAATCTCAATGGGATTTCTTGGTAAAATAAAATCGATTAAAAAAACTCTCTCTTCCAATAATGATCACTGGTGGTTGAGGTTAATAAGATGGCTACAGCCAAAATGATGCACTCATGACCTCAAACCAGTGGAGCAACAAACCAACGGATGTCACAGATTCAGAAAACACATAACGAGGGTAAAAGTCTTGTGAGATGGACAGGCAGGTAGTTGAGACATGAGCAGTAATATGGCATTTTTACTGGAGCGGGAGCTGAGTTTGAAGCCAAAGCTTTCCATTTACCAGTTGATCTATGTTCCAACCCTCACCTATGGTCATGAGCTTTGTGTAGGGAGCGAAAGAATGAGATCATGGATACAAGCGGCCAAAAGTAGTTTCCTCTGAAAGGTAGCTGGGCTCAGACTTTGAGATAGTTTCAGACACTTAACATCTGGAGGGAGCCCTGAGTTGAGCCACAACTCAATCACATCCAAAGGAGCCAGTTGAGGTTGGGTCTGGCTCCTGATTAGGAGTGCATCCCTTTGGATGTTTACCGGGGATCTGATTGGGAGGAGACCCTGGGGTAGACCCAGAGCTCAATTGGGCGATTATATATCCCTTCTGTACTGGGAAGGCCTCAGAATCTCATAGCGAGGAGCTGGAAAACGTTGCTAGGTTGACTTGCTCAGCCTGCTGCCAAGACAACCAGACCCAAGATAAGCAGAAAAATGGAATGAATGACTGTCCATCTGAGTGCACATTATGTTACGGACAGAGGAGAGAGAATATAGATGCCAGTGGTTAGAGGTAGCAAACCTTTAACATGTTTAGTAGACAGATTGTGAAGAAGCATCTTAAACTTTCAAGTGTTTAATATAGTGAATACTGCTCAATACACATATTCCAGCAAAACTTTTGACCATTGAGAAGATGAGCAGAAACAAGATGTGGGAGATGTGCACTCAGCCATATTTTGTGAAAACTATTTGAGTTTTTGAAGCGTACTAAGAAAGTGTTTGGCAGTAGAGCAAGAGTTTTATTAATGTTTTGTTTGACTGGAATCCATTGTAACTGTGTTGAATTCAAGCTAACGCTCGCTATTATGAAACTTAAGTAAATGTTTTATTTCTTAGCATTCTTTTTTTTGTTTACATGTAAAACCATTGTTGATTGTAAGACAATTGTGTTAATGTTGTGACTGTTTGGATGTAGTCAATCCTGCCTAGTCATGGAACAGATGGGGCTGTCTTATGTATGTACACTGTATGTCTTACCTTAATCACTCATTTCAAGGATTTCTAGATTCTTTCCAGATGACTTCTCGTTCAGTGACCTGGGAAGAATGTGATGTTTTCTCAAATCTAAACAACTTTCTTTTTAAAGCATTATGATGTATAGTGTTTGTGGTTATATCAGAAGGTCACATAGACTTCAGACTTTCTTAAACTTTAAAGTCTTAAAAAGCCTCGACTTTGTATTTGAGCTTACTCTTAATTTTGTACTTTCTTTTTGTCTGTATGAAAAAGAAACAAAGAAAGAAAGAGGGCTCCCGATTTTCGCATTGTATTGTGTATTTGCTTGTTTTACTATTATCACTGTTGTTTCATTCACTGGTTTGTTTAAAAAAAAAAAAAGTACTGTGCTTTTATGAAGAAGCCCCTAGAGGCAAACTGTGATTTGGGGCTTTCCAAATAAATCTGAACTTATCCACCTGGATACTACAGTTTCTGCCAGTCAAACTAGGAGATATGAGTCAGTAAAGATTGTGTGGTAAGCTGTCGGTCCATTGCATGTGATGAGTGATCTTGCCTCTAGATGTCAGACTGTGTTTTAAAACAGCTCGCTTTGACCACACGGACCAGGACATCTGTCTCACTCCTGCTGCCTTTGGATCTGATTTGCAGTGAGAGTAAGTGAATGCAGCGTTCTTTCTCTTGAAATGATCATGTTCATTTATATGATACAATCCAGATGACCTAGGTTATTTTCATTCCATGTCATAAAACAAGATAGTTTATTTTCTGGGGCAGGAAGGAAAAATGATATCAACTGGATAAAGTGGTTACAGATTTCAATCAAACCAGAGAGGTGTAAAGGTGTAATGTTTTCCATACTCGTATGAGTTATTAAATAAAGAATCGCATGCAACTATTATCATCCTTAAATGATTTAAGGTTCAATTTTCACAACACAAATATTAATATTTGGTGGCTCAAATCTGTAGATAATCTTATTTTCTCTGGTGTATATTGCTTTTAGGTTATAACAATTCCCATATGAATCCCGTAGTGCAACAATGTGAATAAAGTCTGTAACCGTAAAACAACACAAGCTGAAACTCCTATGTTACAGTGACAACAAACGTTGTGCTTTACCGACCTTTTTGCCCTTATGGGATCACAGACATAACCTTGAAAGTGATCTTCCAATATTTTTTTGTGCTTTTTTTATTGGTTTAGTTTCATAGCTTAGGCTCATGGACTGTTACTGGGGGTGGGGGGTGGTGGTGGTGGTGGTTTCAACACTCAATGACATTAACACAGAAGAGGCTGATGTTACATTAAAATCTAATGAAAAAGAAAACTCCGTTATGGTGGCTAATATCGCCTCACTGGTCAAGATGAATGCTAATAACACGAAAAGCTGAAAGACCCAGAGAAAAGCAGCAGAAAAACAAATTCTGTCTCATCAAGGAGAATGATATCTTCAAGAGAAAGTCATTGAACTACAGTCTTTAAAGGACTGGAACTACAAAAAAACATGGCTTCCTCCACCATTGCTTTGGTTTAGATTATCACCACTGTATGGATGAGAAGAGTGCGTATTTTCTGCTGCCTTCCAAGAAGATGTGACCCCCGGGGCTAAGCCATATATTTGCAGAGTTCCATGAATTAACAAGATTTATCCATGAATGATTGAATACATGTTTAACCCATTCAAAAACTCTGCTTGGAAAATTATTTTTTACACAAGAACAGATTCCTAAAACACGACCAAATTGCAATGTTCTACAGAATCTTAATTTCACTGTTTCTTACAACTGAATTCTTTGGAGAAGACATTTTTTTCCCTTTTTTGTTTAGTTTTTTATCTCGTAGTTTTTTCACTGAATTTGATGACAGAAGTTTGTCTGTTGTTTTGAAGATTACTGTTAAGTTTGCTACAAAACCATGCATGTATGTTTAGAAAATGGGTTAAGTTTGTTGGAGAGGAAATACCTACCTGAAAATGAATGTCAATCAACTCAAAGTATGCAGGATAAAAATAACTTATGAACCATCTAAATCATTTCATTGGATTTTTAAGTTTCTTCAAACCATACCACATTTTGTTCTTATCTGGTATTTTGTCTGGGAAACATCCTCTCCCTGAAGCGAGTTTGGTTCACTGTAATTGTGATGTCCGACACATGTATAAATGTTTGGTAGTTTTGTTTAGAACTTAATTGGAAATAACTAAAGACTCAAGTGTATGATTTAAAAATAGACCAGGGTTTTTTGAGCAGATGATGCTCCTCTTAACCCCCTAGCAAACGCACACACAAAGACACACGCGCCCTCTCGATGATGATGATGGCTGCAGTGATTAAATTCCTGACCCCCCTGTCGCCTCAGATGGTGTGATATCCTCATGTCATGTACTGGAGGCACAGCTCTCTGTCATGCTACAGCGCAGATTAGTGTTTCACTGCACCATCACCCACAATGGAACCACAGATTTCAACTTTGCATATTGTTAAACACACCTCAAAACAGATTTCCGCTAGATGCTGGTCTGCTTCACCTTTTCCTTCCACCTAAAAAGTCGGATCTCCCCGCTGACGTGCAAGAAGAATAAGCTAACGTCAGTCCTGCTCGCAATTACCCACATGCCCTTATGCTGTCTGGGAAGAATGAAAAGGATTGACGTCTTTCTGGCCATCTGCCGCCCTCCGATTCCTCTCCCATCCCTCACTCTGTCCTGCCTCGCCCATCTCTAACTCTTCTTTGAGCGGATTAAGTGTGTTGGAATCTCTGTGTGTCTTTGTCTCATCAATGTGTAAGTGTGCCTATCGAGTGCGTTTTGTCTGTGTGTTTGTTGTAAATCTTCCATCCAGTAATATCTTTGTCTGCGTCTTTAGTCACCCAACACTGACGCGTGTCCCCTTTCGACTGCAAATCCCCCGACAGATTGCACACGTTACTTACTAAGCAGAATAAACACAGATGAACCGTAGCTATTTTAAATAAATCTCTAAGATTTTATTACATACAATATACACACAACCTGGATCTGTGATTCTGAGTCAAGACTTAAGGATGCGGGGAGCCTGTTGATTAAATCACATTCAAAATGAAAGGCAGTTCAGTGGGGAGGGAGATGAAGTTATTTTACAACAAATCAAGAATTCAAACTGATACATGAGAGTAAAATTGAAATTACTAGTAAATTTAAACATACGACAAAATTGAAACAGCATAATGCCTATTCGCATCATTTCAGACATCAGACCACAACAAGAAAATACAAACCATAAATAATATCAACAATATTAACATCAAGAGCGACATAAGTCTGGGAAAAATTAGGTGTGCAAGAAAATGTAGAGATGTACGGAAGAGGACGTACATCCATACATTTGATCAAACTCCCTTTATTCCTTGAAACAAGTACATTTTGGCTGTTTTCTCAAGATGTTATTCATAGTAAGACTGCAATGTACTCGTTTCATGGAAAAACTGAGTTAAATAAAATGTATTGATGCATGTCCGCTTAGGGCTTCCGTAGAGATGCAAGAAAGTAGAGAACGAAAAACTACATCTGCTGGTTGTATAAATGTCATAAAAGCCAATCTTTTATTAATCTCGATGTGAAGTTCGTTATCTTAGTTCAAGTTCAGCCTACAGGTTACAAAATCCAGCTAACAGCAACTCAAAAGGTAACAATTCAACCTGGTGGATTTGATTTATTTCATGTACTAACATGAAACAGTGAAAACGACGATGTCATTGCCACCGTACAGCAAAAACTTGCCCGTCATAAAAGCTGGCAACAGACAGTCTGGATGAGTTACGAACGTGCACGGAGGATAAAGTTTGAGAAACGGAGTGTGGACAGTGCCATCGGTGTTTTATGTCCATATCTTTCATCAGTTGTGAGCTTTTTAGTGTCCTCTCCAATGGTATCCACCAGTAACACGCATAGTGCAAAGCCATGTATGTATGTGAACAATTACGGTCATGAATCTGCCGGGTAACGTAGCGTAGCGTAACGTAACGTAACGTAACGTAACGTAACGTAACGTAACGTAGCGTAACATAGCGTAACGTAACGTAACGTAAGGTTAAAAAACAAGTATATCTCTGGCCTTAGGGTTTCTCTGCATCATAAGCCTGACAGGCGAAACCACCACAACAAATTGAATGAGGGTTAACTAGCTCAATCAGTCGCTAATAAATAAGCCAGGAGTTTTGACTGTTCGGCATGATAACTTGGCGTTTGCTGACCCCTCCCTCCTCTCCAGCTCGGACCTTTCTTCCAAATATGGTCACTTCTGGCTCAACATGGCAGCAGCTAAATACCAACCCCAGGCTGATTTCATACAGGTAAGACGGAAACTCACATCCTTACCTTTGCCCATTTTTCCTGCTTCAAACACCTCAACTTCAAGTTCACATGCTGCCTAACGTAACTCAACCCCTGACAGGTGCCGTTGTAAAGAGATACTCAATATTTCTCACATCCCCTGTCAGTGGTCATAATGTGATGGCTGATTGGTGTATGTTATTAAAGAAACTGAGAAACTTAAGGGATCTAGTAACCTATTTCACTGAAGAGATACTTGAAACTTGGCATATTAACTTCCTGGCAGAAACCCTGCGCTCATGGCTGTGCATCAAAAGGCTGGTCAAAAGGAACATCAATATCGACAACATTTTATCACTGAAAGCAGACTCACAACTTCTGTCCTATCAGGCAGAAATAAGCAAGTTCAGACATACAAGAGCAATTCAAGTTTGGGTAGAAATGACAAATTAGGAAGAGATGGGTTTTAAAAAGTAAATAACATGCATAAACTAGGGATACAACTCTCCGTTTAAGCCCTTAATGTGAGAAAAACTAAAGAGCCACAAGCCTGGAATTAAGGGCTAAGGAATTATACAGGGTGTTGCCATTGCAACATTTGAATGTCTATGCTTTTAAAGCTAAAAGTAAGCTTTTCCATCACTTATCCAACAGTTCTTTTAATCAAGAGCAGTGAACCTAAAGACATCGAAAAAGTAAAAATGTAACAGCCAGAAATCCATTGTGGACCTCCACTGGAATCCTGCAGAAGAGTGGAGCTGCTTGTGAAACAGAAACTAATCGATGTGGAAGCTCTTTGGTGATACAATCCAATCATGGCAGATCGCCCTGTGGGAGGGCATGCCTCCGATCGTAAGCAGTGTCATCACTCTCCTCGCCGTCGCTCACTTCATCCAAAACTCTTTCTCTCTCCTCCTCCTCCTCTGTTTCACTCTCTAGCCTCAGCCGCTCTCGTTCCCTGTCTCGCTCTCTGTGGGAGCGAGGAATGGTGGAAATCTGAGGAGGCAAAGACAAACACATGAGAGCATGTTGACCATGTGTTTAACACTAAGTGACGTTTACAAATGGACAAGTGCTAAATATTGAAAGAAGGATTTGGAGAGATTCGTGCGTGGATCATTTTATATGTGAGAGTTCAGACAAATAAAAACTGACTCATCAAAGTGCAGTTAATTGACTCCGGTGCTCCATGCTCAAACGGCTCGCTCAGTTTTTAACTAAGTGTTGGTCCCAGTCAATCCCAGTTAATATTCTATGTACAAATAAAAACCTCAACTTGCATTGCAACTTGAGTGGCAGCGTAATCAAGCATATTAGGCGGCAACAATCACATAAAAAAGCCTGCAAATTCCTGTTGGGACCGAGTATTGACCAATCTCAAAAATCTGCACATTCAGAGCCTCACACCTTCATGGCCAACCATATACTAATTATTATAAGCAGAAGAAGCAGCAGTTAGTAGTTACCTGGTTATCGTGGCTGGGCAGGGCGCAGTAGCCCGGCTCTGTCCTGTGGAGGAGCCGTGGTGAATGAGTACGGAAAGGTCGAGGGGAATGGGAGTGGGAGCAAACGGAGCGCGGAGAGGGAGAGCGGATGGAGCGAGGTGAAGGAGATCGGACGGAACGGGCGGGTGAGTAAGTGATGGATTGGGACTGGGAGATAAGGTGACTGTGGTGGTTTTGTTTAGGCGGGCGAGGGGAGCGAGGGGGCAGCTCGGGTGGTTTGAGAGGGTCACTCAGGTCAATCTCTGTGAGGATCGGGGGCGGGGGGATGAAATCAAGCTCCTCCTCCGGGTGGAGAAGTTGCATTTCGGCTGCGTCAAGTTCAGCAAGCTCAGCCCTTGACAAGTGGTCCACGATGCCGGCACCGAACGAGTCACCCACCACATTGATGGAGGTACGCATTCTGTCACTGGGTGGATAAACAGTATCAGCATCAGCAAAGGAAACAGCGCCACCATGGGCTGAAATAATCAACACCTTTGTATCCCTTGGTACATTTATATATCTTGAACTTTAAGATAATAGCCTCAGAGCAGTGATTTCTCATTCCTACACACCCTCAGCCTATCAGACACCTGACTCACAGCAGCCAGTCGACAGCGATGAGCAGACTGATGTCCTGAGTGGGCAGACCCACAGCCGTCAGGATGAGCAGCATGGTGACCAGTCCAGCACTGGGAATACTGGCAGCTCCTACACTGGCCAGGGTGGCAGTCATACTGTGGAGGAAGAAGAAGACGACGCATGTTTTCAGTATGAACTGTGTAAAACTGACACACTAACTTAACATTAGACAAACCACACTGAAAACTCTTATCAGGCTTTAGGCCTGAGATCTTTTTGTTTCATGTTGCACAAACATCATAAAGAATGCAGCAAGCACAAATGCATTCAAGTGTTCTGTGCCTGCTCAGTGGAAGGTTATTCGTCAGCAGTGTGTTTTTTATAGACTTAAAGGGGACATATTATGAAAAATCCACTTTTACAGGGTTTTTTAACATTTAATTGGGTAACCTGAGTGTCTACCGACGCACAAAATGTGAAATAAACCCGTCCAGTCCTTTGTTTGTGGTCTGCATAAGTCTTACAACACAGAGAAAAATACTCCGTTTCAAATTTTCTCTCTTTGTGACGTCACAAGTTGGATTCTGGTAAAAAAATACCCTCCCCTCCCCAGGTATCTCCCCCCATGGACTCCACCCCCAGCCTAGAGCAAAACTTTTGCGCAGGTCTGCCATTTGTATTCTGGCTACAGAGGAGTGATGTCTACCAAGAAAACTCAGGGGGGCTCATTGCATTTAAAGAGACACACACACCAAAACGGAGCGTTCTGAGAGAGCTGGTTTATACAGGTTCACAAACCTCCTCTGGTGCTTGATTCATGTTATATTTTGACCAAAGCACAGCACAGATGTTTCATTAAGACCACAGGGGACTGTTTGAAAAGGTGGAAAAGAGGTATAATATTTCCTCTTTGAAGACCAAAAACAAACCAGACACTGAAAAAACTTTTTTAGAACACAATTCATATGTTAATCACTTTTCTCATGTTTAGGGGCGGCTTTGGATCAGTGGTGGAGTCAGTCATTTCTCAACAGCAAGGTCGAGGGTTCGATCCCCAGCAAGGGAAAGGGAAAATTACTAACAATACCCCATCTTCTCTCTTCTGTCTGCCAACGTCCATAATACTGCTGTAAATGCAGTTAATTGTCATGTAAAAGGAAAACCCACAAAAAAGAACACCAAAATATTATAAAGCACTAACTAGAAAATGTAGACTTGATAAAGTATTCAGACTCGTCTCAGTCAAAGTTCCATTTTATGAGCTTGAATCTAAAAAATGTAATTTAAGACTTTTTTTAAGGATCTAAGGGAACCCTGTGTTTTGTGCGTCTCACGTTCCTGCCTTCAGCGCTGATTAAACCTCCCTGATCGGCCAATTTGTCAAATGAACTTTGTGTGTCTGAGCCCCAGAAACCCTAGAAGGGACAAAGTATCCCATGATGTCCGTTGAAACGGTTAACACGAGGTCTCAGTGTGAACAACTGAACTTTCCATGAATCTGCCAGCTTTCTTTATTTGTTGTTCTCTCTAATGGCGCCACCAAACTGCACACAGTCACAGACAGTGAAAATGCAGATGTCTGGGTTGACAATGGTTGGAAACAAACAGATCAAATTGACTCATGGAAGAGTTTGGGTGTCACAACGACCGCTCTGAAATTGGTTCTGACAGCTTTTGTGAGGATCCTTTTGGGTCCAGCCTCAACAGTGTGGATCTGATTGTTCTGTGTATTTAAATTAACCCATCTGGTATTGTTTGCTTTGTCAACAAACTTGCAATGCTTTTATTCTCGTATTCTGATACACATTCGATTGTAAAGTGAGATTTTTTCTGCAACATGCAGTGAGCGTCCAGCCAATCAGAAGTCACACAGCAGTGCCCAGAAGTCCCTGATGGTCTGCTGTGGGCTTGTTATGCAAACATGAGGAATTAAGGAAGGGGGTGAACTTCATATTTTTTCCAGACTTGTTGACTTTGTGTAAGCTAATCACAACAAAATCCACTTAATGTGGTTTGGATGTTTTGCATGTTTTAAAAAAGAGATCTTAACTATGCCAAATTTAGAATGTTTCAGATCACATCGTATTCATGACATTATATTGTTACGTTTTAAAGCCAGATGTTTTAGCATGACTCTTTTTTTGTCGTATTAGAACCATTTGCTCTAACAAAACAAAATCCCTTAGTGACTCCTGATCTTTTTGAAAATGTAAATCTTGAATGCTCAAGAATGCTGCTTGTTGTGACCTGTTTGCAATTACAGGAACTATCAGTGTGTGCTGGTCTCAGATGGTCCTGCAGGATAGCCTGAACCTTGTTCACACAGGATGGTGTTTTACAAAGAGCTTTGTGTAACGTCTCAATTTTTTTCTGTTGTGCTAATTATCACCCCACAGAGATCGAGGGATTAAGAACAGATTTACACAACACATATGGATCGTGTTTAGGAACAATTTCCCCTCAGATGACGCAACAGTCATACAGAACTTTGTGAAAATTGGATTTAGGATTTTAGTGGGACACAGCCGCTGATGAAAGACAAACAGTAAACAACTTCAGAGAGCTAGCATCATCTCTAACCAGCGGCCACAACATGCAGAGTCTGATCCAAGGAGGCTGGATCCAATCAGACATGAATGTTTCGCTGAAACCTCAGAAATGGGAAACAAGAGCTTATTGGTAGCCGAGTGGTTGCAGTGCATGCCACGTATCAGCAACTCCGCCACTTCAATTGTGAGCAGCAAACGTTGTTACACTTCACGCCTTCCTCTCTATCATCGTCACCTTTCGTCTACTACTGACTGATTCGTGTAAAAATAATCTATGAGGATGGACTTGAGCTTGTATAGCTTGTATAAGAAGAAGTTAGGAAACTGCAATCATGCAGATGCTGTTCATTCATCTCTCTGCCTTAAACTTATAAAACATTCTGGGATTTGTTTTGTTGTCAGTTTTTATTTTATCACAAGGAACAAGGTTCTTTAAGGAAATGCATTTTATTTTCAATGATTATAAAACACCAAGGGCCTTATTCACAGAAGGATTGCACAACTTTTGAGCTCGCTTAACTTGTGCAAATTACACAAAAAACACAAAAACACTTGTCTAATCCTGATGTGTTCACAAACCTTTCGGCCCAAGACCCCCAAAATAAGGTGCTAGAGACTGGGGACCCCTACTGTCCTTGGAGGCGGTTAAAACATTTAACGTTGCGCACAGCGTAAACACCGTAAAAGTATTTTATTGTTAGTGCGCGCGCCCAATGGCGGCTGTGGTCCTCCAAGGGCGGTCAAGGTTCGTATCCAACCTGTGGCTCCTTTCCCGCACGTCATTCCCCACTCTCTTTCCCTGATTTCTGACCCTATCCATTGTCCTATCTCTACAATGAAGGAATGAAAAGCCCAAAAATAAATCTTTAAAAAAAAGACAAAAAGAAATGTAATAAGTGCGTGTCACGTTGATGTGGAGATACATTCCTCTCATTTCTGTTTTTTTAAATACAATTTGTACTTCCAGCATGCGGTCTTAAAACTTGTCTACAGGGGGAATTGAGTTATTAAAGACAGGGAGTTCTCATCTGGTTTCACCATGTTTTTGTAACCACAAAAAGTGTGTCCCACGAGTTTCCTGTTAATAGTGGTTTTAAAGTATCCTGCTTATTTGTAATGGAAGATATAAATCACATCAGAAACACAAGCCTGGTTTTAAAACCTGAACAGGCAACCTGGTGTGGACATAGAGCAGAATACCGGTAACAAACGGGATCCAGGTGTCGGAACATTCTTTGTTGGAATAGATCGTAACGGATGTGATGGCGAGAAATCAAAACAGAACTGAACACAATGATGTGAAACCTGGATTCTATCATCCCAATGATTACAGGAATATCAAGCTCCAGGTCTCTCCTGTCACATGTAAACATTATCTCATGGGTAAGATCAAAACACAGCTCAAAATCAAGATATTTATGAGAATGTGAAGTCATTAAAAGAAGCTCTAGCTTATGTTCAGACAGGGAGATGTTCACAGACAGACATTGGCAAAACAGCTGTCTCATTAGCTTGTCTCATCTATCCAAATTCAAAAACTTTATTTGTCCCCGGGGGGCATTTCAAGTCATCCAATAGCAGGGTGTCTTACCCTCAATTGACATTAGTCAATTTTTCTGTTTTTTTTTTTTTTTTGGGAAAGGGGGGGGGGGGGGGGGGGGGGGGGGGTTGTGCCTTTATTTGAGAGATAGTACAGTGGATAGAATCTGAAATGAGGGAGAGACAGAAAGTGGGGAATGACATACGGGAAAGGAGCCATAGGTCGGATTCAAACCCGGGCCGCCTGCTTGGAGGACTATAGCCTCTGTACATGGGGCGTGCACACTAACCACTGCACCACCACGTCACCTCTGCTTCCTTTTTTTATGTTATTATCTTCTGCCTTTAGTTCCTTCATGCTGCTGGTACGCGCGTCCCTCAACCTTCCCATTATCACTCAATTTTTACAGAATCATCATCCTTCAATTCATCCATGTGGTTCCATCAAGTAGTCAGACTCTACCACCCTCATCCTCTGCCAATCACTCAATCATGGATTTTGCGTTGGCTAATAAGATTTCAGGAGGGGGCCATGGCCCACCCCCTGGATTGTGACACTCCTATACCTTACCTGACAGTGATGATCTGTCCGGTGTCCAGGTTGATGTCATTCATCTGGGCAATAAAGATGGCCGCCACGGCCTCATACAGGGCCGTGCCGTCCATGTTAATGGTGGCACCAATGGGCAGCACGAAGCGAGTCACACGTTTATCGATCTTCAGATTCTCCTCCAAGCAGCGGAAGGTGACGGGTAACGTCCCTGCGCTGAGAAAAGAGAAAAGGCCACACAAAATTGTGAGTTGAGGAAAAAAATTGCAGATGTGCAGACAGCAGTAGGAAAGTGTTTGCTGAAGGCCATAAAATAAGAAGACAGGTGTTAAAAAGAAAAAGTGCAGAGGTGAGGAGGGAGGTGAAGGGGTGAAAAAAAAAACAGCAGAAGAAATTTGAGTGGGCTGACAGCTTCATGCTAACAGCTGGTGTCGGCCACTGTTGCAATCCTCCAACATGTGAATTAAAGGAATTTGATTCCCGGCTCCTGCTAAGCTGGGGTCATAATATAATTAGAGAAAAGGTTGATAGGATTACCCACATTCACTAAAGCCTCAGTAATGTGCCAAAATGACAGTTGGTTTTACTAGCAATGCAGGGTCCCAGGCAGGCCAAGCCAGGCAGGATTGAGCGGGGCCAGTGTGGCTGGTGACGGCTAATCCGAAGGCTTACACATTTACAACACAGGATCTGTCTGACATGGACTTGTCTATGATAGCTGGTGCTTACACACATTTGGCTCTGCTGTCCTGATTATTCTGTATTAGCATAAATACAAAAACGTCCCCCTTCGACCCTCTCAGATTCAACCCAAATAGCTAAAAGCGAGCAGCAGTCAATGTCAATCAATCATCGTAACTACGGCAGCTGCTCGAGGGGAAGATGTTGTAAAAGAAACATGTGACACACATGTGTTAACACTTGCCCAAGCAGAGCTTCCACACACACGCTCATACACACGTCCTGCAGGCTCCCCTACCTGCTAGCAGTGCCCAGAGCTGTGATCCAAGCCTGGAAGATTCCAGAGTAGAAAGTGAGGGGGCTCTTTCTGGTGATGGCGAAGAATATAGCAGGTAGGATCAAGCCGCCGTGGATCACCAGACCAACCATGACAGTCACCATGTACATGCCCAGCTGTCGGGCAACCATCTCCAGGTCTCCGATGGCGGCGATCTTTCCGGCAATCAGAGAGGCGATGCCGACAGGAGAGTACCTGAGCACACAGTTAGAGTAACCAATCAGAGCGGAATATATTCTTTATAAGGCTGATTACTTCATTAACATACATCTTTACACTTCTTTTCTTCAATTCACTGCATCAGGATAAAGTTTCAACTTTATTTCAACCATTTTGGAATTTATTTTCATGACAAACACCTTGAAATGTCCAGTTTGTCTATAACCCTTCATTTCAATCTTTATTTGTATAGCGCCAATTTAAAACAAATATTGTCAAGACAAGCTATACAAAAAGAGCAGGTCTAGACCTTACCCTTACTATGTTTGAATATAGTGTGTTTGAATTTAACAAGGAACATGTATTCAAGCACTGCAACTCACAATTCACTTTGGTTATCTACTAGTGTGCGTTATATTCAAATGGCAGCTACCGGTGTTAAAAAAATGAAGCCAAAGCATAAAACAAAATAGTGCAGTTCCTCTAGTGACCACTTGAGGCTGACAGCAAAAGCCAATGAATCCCCATTAATCTCATATTAAAGTGTCCGTTTTCTTTACAGCAGAAATAAACATGTTTACAGCCTGGTTCCAAAGATGGTTTTGGTCTCTACAACTAATTTCTTCGTTTATAGATTCTGTACGGTAGGTTGATTTTTTTACAACTCATACTCACTATTTTCATTATTTTAAGGTTAAAGGTGCACTATGGAGTTTTGGTAGAGAATTGTGAAAGTTGGAGAAATGTAAAGATTCTGTGGTATATGTTCTTAACTCTATACACAAACTGTCCTCAGAGGAAAATGTGGTCCCTGTAACACTGTGTGAAGATAAAATGATACGTGAGAAGTTATGGTGGTGGGTCCGCAACCGTGAAACCGTAACTCTCCTGGTAGCTTTTTACCTCCAAACAGTGTTCAGGGACCCTTTTTTTCCTTTGAATAAAGTTTGTGTATTTAGTTCAGAAAATATAGCATAGAATTGCTTCACTTCTCCAACTTTTAAATTTCACTACCAAATCTCCATAGTGCACCTTTAAGAGTTATCTCTACATTTGCATAATTACGGGTGTGGCTGATTTGACTGACAGGTCAGCACCTTTTAGCTGTGTTTTTTCCAGGAGGCTCAAGGCCCACCTTAACTTTAAAACTTTCCCTGTTACTACATTGATCAAAAGGTGCCCTAAGTGGTATTCAACTCCAAAGAGAGTCAATCCACTGTAATGCAAGACAAGGTGGAGCCATAATCTGCACATCAAATTTTTGTTGAATTCTTTTAGAAAATGACAAATAATGTACAAAAAAATGTGCGTAATGCTTCACCTTGTGCCTGAATTAGCTTTGTTTTGCCCGTGTGTGAACAGATTGTGATTATAAAGATCAGGGCTTTCTTCTTTCTCTGTCACTTGGAACAGCCTGTGGACTGAACACTGTGTAAAGGACTTTTCTTTTTCTGGGAGATTAAAAGTAATTGACCTTTATGTGTCAACACTGCTAGAGCAAGCTTAGTAATTTTGTGTCTGCTTGCGTCAAAAAACAAAAGGCAGCCAGAGTTCAACACAAAGTACAACATTTTTAATCTGTGAAGTCAATACACCAAAACAGAAATGTCAGTCAAGCTGAAGGATTACTAAAGTCACATTGTCAGGGAATTTAATTCATAAGGGGGGGAAGACTTTTTTACGTGGTTTTGTTACCTAACATTAACATGCATGCTAACGGCTAGAGAGTTAACTAACAGCTAGCTGGCTATCTTTAACTTATTTCTTGGCTAACGTTAAGGCTAGCAAACCACTTTTTGACTACATTATGTTTTCTTGCTTGCCAAATGATTTTAAATACTACGGCACAAACTTGTGAATGATGACATATAATAATAGTACTGTACATGGCAACCATGTGATGTTAGCCAATCATGCTAGCTCCCATCTATCAGGTCAGTCTTTTTTTTTTTTCTTTCTAAAAAGTATTGAGTCACTTTCAACAATGACATACAAATCAAACTGTTTTCCATTGGTTTTGTTTATTAATCATTTTAAGTGAAAAAACTCCCTTTTTCGGAATCATTAAATTCGGGGAATTTTAGAGTTTTCTCTTATTTTCTATAACTTTAAAAATCAACATGGTCGTATGCTGGACTTTTGTTTGACCGTAACAAAACATCTGAGGACGCTGACTCTGATTTTAAGGGGAAAATGACCAATTCACAAGTTTTTTTAAAGACTTAACTATTGACCAGAATGAAAAATGTCATATTTATCAATGGTTAAAATTATGTAAAGCACTACAAGGGATATTTCTCTGCCTGTTGATGCACTTATTTTATCAATACTATTGTAGGCCAAGAAAACAACCTTTCATTATTTCAATGACGCATGTGTTTCATTACCGACAATCACCTTATCAATCTGAGTTCACTTTAAAGGGGCAGATTTAATACTTGAGACATTCTTGGATCTCTGGTTTCCAGCTTCGGAGTGCAGTTGTTCCTATTCATGAATACATGCTGCTGTGGGACACATGAATTAGATAAGTGTTCCCCTTTAAGCTGTTCCTGGGCCAGTCAAAGTGGGTTTCATCATGACAGCGGCCTGCTTTAATAGGTCAGCTGCGTGCTGAACCCCGAGCCTGGCATTCGTAGACAGTTGTTTGGTGGAATATGCCGTGTACATGATTTGATGGATGTGTACGTGTTTTTGTATACACTGGACTCTGTGTTTGGCTGGCTCTGAGACTCTAGTCTGTTTATACTGAGTGAGTGATCTGAGAAAGGATACATCTCCTCTGGTGTCCAGCTGCACATGTATGGCCTAGGAGAGCTGCAAGACAAGCATCCTGCTGTCTTTTTTTATTTTCAACCGCCTACCATTCTTTTCCCTCGCTGTCACTCTTTGAGCACTAACTTTTCTCTATTTCTCTCTGCAACTAGATGAGATCCTGCGAAGTCTCAAGGCCTGCACTCCTCTCTGAAAATACGCTCTCACATGCATCTCTTCAAGTCCCACTGTCCCTCCCACCTGCATCTGCTTTCTGCTCTGATGCCAAGTAGTTCTTCTGCCATCAGTGGATCCATTACATTTTGGAGATCTCCCATGTCATGTCCCCTGGGACCACCACAACATTGTTCCAGGCCCCCGCTCCTACTACTCCCAAGCATACCACAGACTCCAGCATGTGCCAGGGAAACCCTCTCTCTTGCCATCTGTCTATGTCCTTCATTGACACACTTTCTCCCCTCTCTTCTTCCTTTCCCTCCCTCACAGCCTCCGACGTCAAGCTTGTTCCCACAATTTGTCTCACGTACACAGTCCCGCCTTATCCATCACTGTCACTGACCTCTGTGTGTTGTGTCTCCAGAATGTCAAAGCAATGCAGCCATTAGCCAACATGAGCAAAAACAGACACACGTGAAAATGAATTTCCCCACGGGGACAATAAAGTAACTAACTAAACTAACTAACATGTTGTGCATGCTTGCAAACACACACAAGCTCACAGGGGAAAAACAAACACTGACCACATGATCATGGAAACCATCGTCATAATAATCTCGTTGAGGACGTTGAAGAAGTCGCACATGACCTTCCCCCGCTCGCCCATCCGGCCCATGCAGATCCCGAAGGTGATGAAGAAGCCGATTAAACCTTGAGGAAGACACAAAGCAGCATGAGACTGGAAACTCCATCATGCAGCGGAGAAAGGGACCAAAGTTCTCAAAGCAAAGGAACAAATATCGGATGAGACAAATCTACAAGCCTTAAAAAAAAAGAGAAACCAGATGTGTGAGCAACTTACCGAGGACGTTCATGCCCCATTTGTATTCCAGTGTCTTTCTGTTCACTATGATGGGCTCAGTTTGGTTTGGTGCTACAACTTGCTCCTTTTTCAGCACCGTCTGAACCTGAAGGGAGGAAAAATGTGTTTATTTATTTGTTCATTTGAGGTGAATCTGTATAGGAACAAGATTTGCTCATCGAAAAGTCAGTTAGTCTTCAAAAGGGGGGTTGTCTTATATTTGGACTATCACTTGTAGATAAATGAATAGTTAAAAGGGTTAGCTGACTCCTTGTAAATATCACCAAATACTGGCTATTTTGTTAGGCTAATGCTAATGCTAGCTAGCCACAGTTGCAGCTGGGTAGCTGATGACCCGTTTAGCATGTCGACAGTGGAGATGCTGTAATAGAAAGGTGCAGCTACACTAAAACATGCTAATAACTAAACATATATATTTTTTTCTACATGACTATTTTGATACAAACATTTACCAGCCGTGTGATCTCTCGGAGCCCTCGGAGATTTTGTCACCATACAAAAAGGCTACTCGCGTTTGGTTCTCTGTGGTTGTTTATTTTGGACCCTGACTAACATGATTCCAAGTCACAAAGCAAAACCTTGATATTGTAACTCATTCTGTGTGTAAGCAACAATAGCTTGGCAGCACCAACGTAAAGTCATTTTTTGTTTAAAAAAGGATTTAACAGAGGACTGGAGGTAATCCCTTCCAAACAAAGAGAAAGAAAAGAGAGACAAGTGAGTTGAAAGGGTAAGGACGAGTCCTTCCTGCAAAAGCAATTATGCCTTTTATGACTACAATGAATCCCTGATGAGTACAAACAAAGGAGACAGTGAAACAGACAGGAAAGTGATTTGAAGAGAGTTATAAAGAAAAAAGTAAAAAACAGAGAAAATGGCAGTTTGAAGAGAGAACACCAGTCTTTAAGCTGAAGCCTCACCGTGGTAAACAAAGATGTAGCATTAGAGATGTAAAGGGATTAGCAGTAACAGAAGGGTCCGACCCTCACCCAGCTCAGCACAGACAACTACTTCTCATCATTGAGACTCACAGAACGGAGAGAAACATCATGATTGAGACTGGGATTAGTCGCTTAAAAGTGACCAGGTTGCATAAACAGTAGCCGTTTCCTATTCTCATCTATACCAACATTAGTATCTACCTGTGGACCATACATCTTATATGTATGACCTCCACCAAAGAGGTCAAGCTTCAGTGATGTTTGTCAGAAACATAAATGAAAAACCTATTTCCCTGGTTTTCAGGAAACCTGTTTGTTTCCTAAAGCGTGAGTGAGTTTTGGAGCTGAAGAATGGACAGTAGCCATATTGGAAATGCTCTCCACGTAACTTTTGATCAAGCTAGTAAAAGGTAGAAGGTACCAACATGTCAGTCAAAAATAATTACATTTTGAGTATGATTTCTAAAGAATTCACCCCCCCCTCCCCTCAGTGTGAATGAATAACAAAATGAGCTCAGACAGTAAACGTGTTTATTTCTGTTATCAAAAATGACATTTTAACAGAGGACTTAAAGGGGATTCCTTGGTTTTTGGAGACAGCCTGAAGACACTTCAGGCCCGTTTCCACCAGGACCGTTTTGTTGGAGTATTATGACCGGTTGAGTAAATCTTCAAATGGTAAGTCATTATACAATCATTTTATCGTAGTTTTTTTTTGTCGTTGGTCTGACAGATGCGTAGATTGTTGCTGCTGTGGTGGTTGGATCTTGAAATGGTTTACACGGTCGGAATCACACAAAGCGTATCTTCCTAGCGATGTATGGCATGAGTAATATTAATAAACAGCAGTTGTGTACATATTCGTGATGATAAGGAAAAAACATCCAGAGACACAGCCTGTCCCCGTGGGCGGGCCGTCAGACCTTTAGCTGTTCAAAAAAGACTTTAAAAAAACTACAAATTCTGTGACGCGAGGGCTTAGCTTATCTTGCTTCTTTTATCCAACAGTAAAAATAGCTAGCATACTAGAAGCTGTAACCTGCAATTATTTAGTGTATAACTTGAAAAATAACAATGTTTATTTTCTCTCAATCGACTCTTTGTTTCCCTGTTTTCTCTGGAAAATCATTTTTTATGAGCTCAGCTTTCATTTCCACCAACTCAATCTTGACAATTACACTTCAAAGGATGCTCTCTTCAACATAAAGCAGCCTTGGCCTTTTGGGCCTTTTCACTCCCCACTCACACATGTAGGAATCATTGTGTTGGACTTTGGAGGACGACTGAACTCTCTTGAGATCACATCAGTCGTTAACAACTCTCTGTCCTGCTTTCATTTTGTCAAAGCGCTCAGTTAATACCTTGAACAGATGAGTGACTCCAACCTTTCCTTGTTCACAGACAGGGATCTCGAAATGAAAGAACTTCAGGTCCATTCAGTAGCTGTTACTGAGCTTTAGATCAGAGGTTCCCAGCCTATTTATTTGCATGTGACCAATCAACACAAAGGAACTTCTTTCTCATCAAAAGGTTCATACCTTCACCCAAAGTTAGTTGGGAGTCATAGAAATATACATGTCCTGATTTATACACTTTTGAGGGCACTTAATCTTTAGTTGATGACGAACAACATGATATAATGGAAATCTCCACACAGCCACTATACAGATATTGAGAGGATTCTAATAAAGCTTTTTGCTGAATGAAGATCAGTGAATGCACATGCTGGATGTGTGAAAACAGACTGATTACTTGTTTCTACTAATACACCGGTATAAGCCAAACAGGAGTTATTTATCCTTTATCAGTTACATCTGTATTTTGGTGCATTCAACTTCTAAGTCTGAATACATTATGTCAAAGTCAAAGTCATCTTTATTGTCAATTTTGGATGTATGTACTAGATGCTTAGGTTACCTGTTGGAAGCAGGCCTGCACCAGGTTCTCAGGGAAAAGGTTTCTGAGCAGGTCTAAGAAGGCGTCCAGACTGTTGACCTCCTGGTTCTTCGGGGTTGTGCTTGTCGCACCTGACCTCAGTTTGGGGTTCCCGGGGTGGATCGACAACACCAGGATGACCCCGAGGATGGCAGCAATAATGGTAGTGGACATGTAGTACACCATGGCTCTGCTACCCATCCTGCCACTGGAGCGGGCATCCAGACCAGCCAGCCCTAAAGGGGACAGAAGACCATCAGATTTACTTATTTATTTACTCATTTTAACATTTGACATGTAAACGTGCTGCAATTAAAAGTCAGATTGTTAGCATGATATCATGCACAGTTATTTAAAGTTAAATTGTGTTTCAGTGTGTTATGTTCTTTGATGTATTTCAGCCAAATGCAAAACCCATTCTTCACAATAGCAGAAAACAAAGGAGATAGTGAATTAACATGCTCTCATGTGGAAAAATGGAATAGATGCCAACTCAGAGCCTGACTTACATGCACAGAATTTACTAAATTCATGTTATTTGAATTCTCTTTACACTGTTTTTCAATCCCGATAAACTTTGAGATTCATAAGAAATCTTAACAATAACAGATTAAAGGAGGAAAATTAAAGTTGGTGTTTTGTACAGAAAACAAAAATTAAACAGAAGAACAAAAAAAGAAAAAGGCATAAACAAAGTTAGTAAAACATGGTAGGATATAAAAATGGTATCTGGTTCTTGTTCCAAGCAATCAATTGTTATTAAATTCAAACAAACTTAGAACAAGTGTTTCTCCAGTTGACTTAAGGGGCAAACATTTTCACTGCAAAATACTCCAAAAACATTCCAGTCGGCATTTCTGTGGGAGTTAAGCGGGACACATTTGTGTTGGGCCGTTTGACTACACCCCATTACAGCATGTAGCTCTTCAAATTACAATTACAATTGAAGCTGATTGGAAAAATCGCTGTGGATGTAAAAGTTTGTGTTGGCTATGTTAGCCACTAAGCTATCCACTACAGAACCAGCAGTATAAAAATAACTCTTAGGGCTTGTGTCCATGAACGAGTTCTTGTGCTGCCACTGCCTATTTAATAGACAAAACCAATGCAGTGCAGCGTTTTCATTACTCAGTGTCCTAAGTACAAAAACGTCCTCAGTGCCTGCGGTTTTTTGTCGCCCCAATCTAAGTTGAAAATGATTAAACATTTTTAACATGCTCGTCATGATTCCTTTCTAATTTTTATTTAAGCTTTCTTGTAAAATGAACTTGAGCTATAGCAAATATTGAGCCTACAGAGCCATTTATAAAATACTTAACAGTCTCTACCAAAGGCAGTGGAAGTGCAGCTATACAACTTTTGAAACCTAGCAACACTAAGCGCAGTGAGAAGAGGGTTGTGGACAATAGTGACGCAAAAACACCTTCAGTGGACACAACGTTAATTGCTTTCAAAGGAATGTTAATTTTTTGTACAGTTAGCAGGGCAGTTTAGTTGCATACAATGCATCGTTAGCATGATTAATGCTAAGTCTATACTTAGCATGTCTTTTTCGATTTAGCATGAAATGTAGGCATTAACTATTTTTACAGAGGTATCTCATTTTCACACAGCTACAAAAAGCAAGCAATAATGCTAACGACCAACATACTTCAGGTGTAAATAAAATATGTTCTCTGTCAGCCTAAATAACAAAAGCTGTTCATATTGTCCTTGGGTTATTGTACATTTATTTGGTCCATGTTCCTGTGTATGTGTGTGTAGTGGCACACCTGTGATGAGGCTGGAGATGATTAGAGGCAGAATGAGCATCTTCAGCATCCTCATGAGGATGTCTCCTGGGAAGGAAATCATCATGAGAGCGCTGTTGTCTGTCACCTTCATGTACCGCAGCAGCATCCCAAACAGCGAACCCATGACAACACCTGAGGACGGGAGCTTGTGTTTAACATACAGTGTATTTTTGGAAACAAAAAGGGAGGATTTAAAGGAGGGACAGAATGACAAATTGGACCAAAATTATTTTGCATAATGTATAAGCTGCCTTGCCTTGTTGAGTTATTACGTTTAGGTCCTGTTTGAGAATTGTATAGTACTTAAGGCTTAAATACTGACGCTACCCAACATTGTGAGTACCTGATTATATGTAAAGACTGGTTACAAAAAAATCAGCATCAGATGACAAACAACTTAGAACTTTTGTCCACTCACTGGCCTACTTCTCTTTAACCCCAAAGAGTGTTTTTACATCCGACATGTAAGAGAGTTTGAACAAATGTGAGCTTTACAGTAATCTAAACAGCTTTACATCTGGCCTGACAAATGACGGACAAAAATAACACACTTCTCAGCTTTTCAGTGGCCTTAAAAAAAAAGGAAGCAGAAACATAAAGTGTTTACAGAATCACACTAATCAAAACAACAGCCAGAGTTTTCTCATGGGAAGGAACCATGGGCTCTTTACGCCCAGGATTGTGCCAGATGATACTTGCAGCAGCACAAATGGCCCTTTTTACACCATAGAAGTGATCTCAGATTCTATTCAATCCTATTGGACAAAGTGATTTTCTTTTACTTTTTACTATTAAACAACAACGGCAACCTAGCTCTTACAACCTAAACATAAAAATGGGCTGCAGCCGTTTATCGCAGAATAATATCAGGATATACATCGTGTGTTTCCCAGCCCCTACATACCCAGAACAGTGAGGCCCAGCAGCAGGTTGTGGGTGTTCCGACTGCAGTGGCCAGCATCTTTATATGCGACGTCTGTGTTGTCATCTCGCTGGCTTTCTTCTTTCTCCTTCACCTTGTTTGTGTTGGACTGGTTAGCTGTCGACTGGTTTGTCATCCTGTCTGTGAAGACAGTTAGAGATCGGGTTACTGCTGGTATTCTTCTGCATCATTCTGCACCTGCAGGCCTGCACAGTATACAATATTAATACAAATAAAATGTAAATAAAATATCATTGGCTCTTCACTGATCTGCCACACTGGATTGTCAAACGACCATCTTAACAAAGCATTCTTCTCCTGCTGCTGGTTAGGATTCACATTGTTGCCATTGTGAGTGGCCGCTTCTGTTCCTAAAGTGGCTACCCACCACTCAGTCACGCTCCAGGAATGTCCTTTCTCTATTTGGTTTGAGTTAGTGACGTTAAGAAGCATAACTTCAGGCAACCCAAACACAGCAGGAGATGGCTCAAAAGGACATGAAGAAACGTCTTGAGAGATGTAATCTATAATCCTCCACAAAATGGAAAGAACAAAACAGAAACCACCAGAATCTAAATACAGCACTCAATGTATTTGCTGATTAAGTAAAAGATATAGCTGATGATTGCACTGATAGGTCAGCTTGGAGCCATAAGACGCGGCCTCTGGCTGTCTGACCATTTGAGATGGACAGGTCTTGAGTGGAAGATAAATGTTGGTTAAATCCATACTGGACAAGTACAGGAAAGAATAGGACTGAGAGTCTACAGCCAGGTTGGCAACCTTCTGAAGCCGTCCTTAAAGACAGTGGTGCTTTAAGCTGAATACTAACATCAGCAGACAAACACATTCCCAATGAGAGTGCTGGCAATCATGTTTGCAACCTGAGTTTTTCGGTAAAAGCATTCTACTAATTAATAATAAAGAATAAATGATTGTGGCCCTTGATGAAACATTAAGGGATTACCAAAGCTATCAAATGTCCTCCAGAGGACCAACAACATTTGTATGAAACTTCTCCATCCATCCAGTTGTTAGACATTTGAGACATTAAAAATCACAACTGTAGACTGCATATGTGGACAGGAGTCAGGGGATACTTGAGCTGGACCTCAATTCAGGGGCTGCATCCTCCACAGGGTGCAATGGAAGACCTATTGTGTCACAGTGGAGCATTGAAGGTTGTCCAATTTCAAAGAATCTTACAAATGCGCCCCTACTTTTAACGTACCATAAAGGATGCATACGTTGTTCCCAACATATCCCAAGATTCATTGCTTGCAAATTTTAAAGAAACGGAGAAGCGGCCACATTCTTAAAGGTAAGGAATTGGTTTCAACTCGGTCCAAAAGCTTTCGGTACAAATGTTTAAAGAAAGGAAGATATCGAAGGTGATAGGAACTTAGTAACAAGTGGGGATGGGCGGGAACATCTGGTGACCCAAACAGAAAATCCTCCGTAGACCAGACAGTCTCATTTCAGTTCGGCCTGAGCAGTCTATACAAACTATGAAGACTGGGTCCTTCGGAGGTCCAGACAGATGTCGCATTGGAACCATAAATAACTGTATGTGACAACTTGGTGTCAATGCACCTTGTAGATATTGAGATATTCCAATGGATATATATTAAACGTGTCTCTCTGGTAAAACTAAATGACCTGCCAGAGGATCAATAAAATATTTCGTATTCCCCTAATTGGCAATAGGTATCTGGACTTACTTTCATGAAAATCTATCAAACAATTGGAAAAATACTTCATTTAAAAAAAATATCTGAGCCTCAATGTGGCATTAGATGAAAATTCATTGGAGTACTAATATCATTAAGATTCATCCTCTTGTGTTGTTTGTATATCATGCGACATCTAACTGTCGAAACATTTCGGTCTTAATCACAGTCGTGTAGACACTAGCATACATTGCTAGCATTGGATGGATTTCTTGTATTATGTGTATCCAAATGCTTTTTACGTAGATGCTTTATAATATGAAAGGATACTAAACTAAATGCAGAATAAGGTAGACAACATTAAGTACACAGTCTGAGTGCATTTAAGAATTTAACAATCTCGCAAAAGACATCAATTCTTTAATTTGGCAGAACACTCTCCAATAAACATCTATCATTTGGAAGCAATGAGATTTTGTTCCAGACAAAGTCTTCACCTTCAACAAAAAGGAAGCGTCAACGAGTAAGAATGTGTCCGCTGTCCAGTATCACATACCACATTTCTACTCGGCAGAGAAAAACTGAAGAGACCCCATCACAATCATGTCTAAACATTAATCCTATATAAACACATCTGGAGAGAAGCGCAGCCATGCCAAATCTCTGCAAGAAGTATCAATGTCACATTTACACTGTCTGACTCAGTGAGACAATTGCAATCAGAAATGATTACCATCCATCAGCTGAGCAGCACTGGGGACACAGTTAAACACATAAACTAAATCACAGTTTTCAAGAGGGAACACAAAAAAAAGATTACCTCGTTGGTCTGTTCTCACAATTTAACCGCCACTCTCTAATCTTCTACTTTATCTCGCCATATCTCTGCCTCTCTCCAGGCTCTGCAACAGTCGCCAGTCCAGACACGAAGGCGGATTGCCAGTGTGGTCTGAAATTGTATATTTTGAGGGCGGAGAATGTCCTGATAAGTTTCAATTGCAAAGAATTAATCCTCAGTGAACGAAGCACAGAGGAGAGGAGGGGGAGGTTGTTCAACGGCTAGTAGTCTTCACAAATCCTCTTTCCAATCCTTATGTCATTCATAGCATGAACATTGTGTGGTAATGTCAGTCGACCACATATGCTTCAGTTGTAAAACAGTCTATAATCTAAACGGGGGGATAAAACATCCTCAATCTATTGAAAGTGATCTAATAGGCAATGTTATAATACTAACAATATCAACTCCAGGTTTTCTAGTTTTTATTACTAAAAGGATAAGACATTTTTTCTGAAACCTTGGAGGGTGGGCCAGAAGCTTGGTTGAAAGCCAGTTTGTGGGGGTTTAAGAATTTGGGCAATTCAGGTTATTCTACAATGACATCCAACGATTACGGAATTTCAGTCAGTCCATTTTTGCTATCGCTTCTTTCCAATTCCCTGGACAACCATTCATCACACTAACCTCATGCTTGCCAGTCGCATTGCTGAGCACTCAAGGTTGAGCAGCCAAGCAATATGCTTGTTCAAAAGGGAGGCAGGACATGTTCCAAATGGTCATTCCCCACCGAAAAAAGGTCAACCATTTGCATCCCGATCAGAATTAATCCATGTGAATTTTCCCCAAATTTTGAGTAATTCTCACCAAACAAAGCCCAGAAAATCTGTGGAAAAAACATCTTCTTGTCTTAATGGTCCTGTATAGTTCACTTTACTCCGTTATATTCCAGATGTATATACCTCTTATTTCATTTGTATTTATCTTATCTTTTCTGTTTACATTTTTATTTTGTACAACCTACTTGGTACTTGTCTTTGTGTTGCTGCAATACCCGAATTTCCCCTCTAGGGATCAATAAAGTATTATCTTATGAGAAAATGTACCTTTTTTTGGTATTCTATACAGTTCAGCTATGGTAGGCTCTACTAAAAAGCTAGTAGGAGGTCTTATATTACAAAAACTGTCATTTATCCTTAACCACCGCAATCATATTTGTTGGAGATTTGGTGCAACTCTAATTTCTGAGTGATTATAACAAATGTTAATGTTATAACTTTAAAGGGAGACATATTTGTCTCTGTTTGTATGACTGTCCTTCAGGAATATATAAAACAGAGGTCCTTAACAACTCTGCAGCAGAGAGCCAAGCAACTGGACTACTCCCAATGGGAACATGGTATGTACAGATCTGCTGAGAATGGGCATTGCCCTTGTGTATTTTCAAAAGAAAAGGTCATGAACTTACGACTTTACATGTATAAGAAAACTAAGCCCTGGTTACATGTATCGGAGATAAAAATAGGGATGTTATTCATCCTTTCTAGCAGTAAAAGCTGGAAAATTAAACCTTTTTCCCTGAGCAGGTCAGATGGAGTCCCTGACATAATGAAGCAACAGCATGTGTCCTGGGAGGAGGGCGGCGCTGAGGAGTATAAGCTGCTAGGACACACTCAAGGACCTGAAGCCGCTCGGAAAATCTGACTTCCTTCTGCAACAGACAGATTATTTTCCTGCTCCAGGAACTGTAAGAGCTGCCTTGAGACAAAACATAGCTGGCCTCTAGGAACTGGCTCTTACTGGACTTTCTTGGTGGCTCTGTCAAACTGTGGAAAACTGAGACTATTTACAACCTTGTAAAGCTGAATGTCACTCCTTAGTTTTCATGTCTTGACTGAAAAGTACTTACCAAAATACAGTTTATAGGTACACAAGAAACAGATGCCGATCAGACTATATAAGCGCCAGCCAGAAGAGTAGTGACTGCCATACGCATGCTTCTTACATCATATTACAGCTTAGCATCCCTAATAAAACACAGCAAGTCAAGTCAGAAGGTTCAAACTGTTTGGTAGGGCAGCTTACAGTAAATCCTGGATTTCGAGGCAACATGACACAGGTATTAGAACTCTGCCAGGTAGGCTGCGGACCAGGAGGCATTCCCCTTTGAAGGGAAGCACAGCCTTTGAGACAGAGCACATGTTAGTGATGAGAGCTGAAGCAAAAAAGTGAAGGTGGAGGGACTTCAAAGTGAGTCAAGCTATGAGCAAAGAAACAAGGACGAAACTCCTGCTGGTACGGATTGGCGGCGAAAATGTTTGTGCGCCCTAGAGGCCAAATACAGCCGCAAGAAATAGAGCCTCAAACTGTTTGGGGGTTTCAAGTTATGGGAACTAGATAAACATCAGGGTCCCAATCTAAATATTCTCCAAGTCCATCAGATGTGTCATGAGGACCTTCACAGTGCGTGATAACGATCATAATCAGTCTCCACATGCAGCCGTGAACTTACAACACATCTTCTTAATTGTCATGGTTTCCAGGACGATGGACCACGATAACAGAATGAGTTAATCTCCCAGAAGAGCAGGCTTTGATTGCTGTGAATGAGCCCAAGCTGCTGCTGATAAAAGGTGCACAGACCATCAGAGTCGGACACGACAAACTACATCGGTATGAGATTCAGTCTAGCTGTCACAGGCTCCTCAGTGCAGACCCTCACTTGACTTACAGTCTTCCACGTTAATGATCCGGCCAGGTTTCCAGCCAATCGCTGAGGCTGGCTGAAGAGATCAAACAGATGCACGTTGGCTATACATACAGTAATAACTGGGGGGAGTTATTACCCTTTCAATCTGTCTGCCTGCCTCTGATCTTTACCATTACTGTACATTACAGCTCAAGAGCTTTGCTATCAAAAAGAATGTAGTTTGATTTCATATGTTCATGTACAGTTCATAGCAATAAGAGATCAAGTCTACATCAATTAGACTAGTCTACACATTAGTGATCTGTTGTTATCTTTGACATTGTACTACTAAGAATAACTTATTGTGTGAATCAGGATTTTTCTTATACTAAAAAGTAAATACAATTACATACCAACATTACTGATACCTTTATGTATCGCTCACTACTTATCTTTGCAATATCTTCAGTTGTCACCTTGGGAAATTACATTGTGTTGGATATTTGATCACATTTTTGGCGTTTTATTTAATAACCAATTTATTAAATTAGCTTTAATGGATGAAAATGATTGTTAGTTGAAGCCAAAATGCAGGTTTTTGTAATATTGAACAGTTTGCCCACTTTTATTTGAGAACAACGATTTGACAAAATCTGTTTAAAATGAACTCATGTTGAGGTTAAAAAATGTTTATATTTAAAGGTTAATATTAAACCTAAGACATTGTGTTTATTGAAATATGTTATTTTAAAGGGCGTCCGTGTGCGAGTGTGTTTGTGAGTTGTCAATGTGTGTGGATGTCTGTGTGTCTCAGAGGATTATATCCAATGGTTGATTGTTTGGTGTGAGCTTTGCAAAGGGATCGAGATATAATCCCCTCTCCCCCCCCTCCGTCCTCCACTCATACTACGGAGGCATATGAGGATGGTCACTGCTGCACTACAGTGCTGTCCTACACGACGTCTTGTATGTCATATTTCACACAAGGATGGAAAGGCGTGAATCCAAATAAGAATGTATGCATAGTTTTCTTCACCAGAACTATTTAAGTTTCTAATTGATTGAGGCTGCAGTTACAGATACAAACTCTTTTTTTTCAAAGACTTCACTTCTTTGTTGTCGACACAGCTTACATCATTTGCAAATGTTCCTGAGCCTTTATTAACTCTGCCAAAGGGTTTAGGTTTTTGATGCCGTTTGTTTCTGTTTGTCAGCAGGATTATGAAAAACTACTGGCTTAATTCTCATGAGTTTTGGTGGAAGAGTGTAGCAGGGCCAAATGATGAACCTATAAATGTTTGGAATGGATCGGGATCCAATTTATGAATAACTGTAACGGCAAATCTGAATGACATATCAGGTATGCGAGATGAAATAACAGATCATAGACTATTGTATTTATCAGATTTCTTTGCTGTCCACTCTCCTAGGATGAAGGATTATCAAAGTGCGCTAAAGAACAAGTCATTTTCGCATCACATTTTGTAAGAACATTTTATTTACTGAATCCACTGTTACTACCAGATGTTGTACCAACATGCTCCTGCACACTGCAGTCCAAACTGTACAGTGTGCAGAGTTTGGCTCCTAAAGCTGATTTCTGATCAAAATATCCTAAAGTAGCCAGACGGCAGGGGCGTCAGATAGCCAAGCAGTTATGTTGCTGCCATAAACGGAGGCTTTAGAGATCCCAGCGAGTGGGAGTGAGTCCTCATCCTCATCTCTGTTTCTGACTCTATCCACTGTCCTATCAATATAATTTAAATAAAAACCTAAAGTCCCCACATTTTCTTAGAAAATCTGCTCTTTTCAAATCCATAGATGGTACAAAAATATAGTCTCAGTGACGTTACCCAATGGTTTCTGAAGAGGCATTTGATTGGAAACGATGGAGGTCCGCCGTATGAAATTCGCCATTGAAATTCTGACCGAACTGTGGGTCAAGCTAGTTACAGACAAAGAGGTGTAAGGGAAGCAGGTCTTAAGCCTGCTGGCAAACAGCTACAATACATTAAACATACACCTGTCAGTCAACTCAGCCATGCCTTCAACTATGCAAAGTTATGCAAACCCTGTATCCTTAATATAATAAAAAATGGATGAGTTACCAAAAAGACATCCTTGGTACAGTTTATTCCAAAAGATAAAAAAGCTTTTGACACAGAAACTGATTTTTCTGACCAGGCTGTAAACATGTGTACTCCTGCTTTAATAACAGGCATTTAGACATTGGCTCTAATAGGGATTCCTTGGCTTTGGAGCTATACTGATACTAGCCAAATAGGGTAAATTATGACTTCATATTGCTTATACACAGGTGTTGATATCAAGTACATTTCTAGTAATGGCACAGAGGGAGATTCTGTTTCTCTTCATGTTTTCTCTCTCAGTCACACAAACAGACACATACAGATGGGTTTCCTAATTCCTTCAACATATGCACAACTGCCATTACACTCGTGTCTGGTGCATGGCTTTAGCAGATCTCTACAGCAGTAGTGTGAACATGTGTGTATTAACCCTCTCGCTAAAGGTCAGCATCAATCACATGTGACAGCACACTGTCTTACAGTGGTTGGAAGTGAACATGCATGAGTCAATAATTGTCTACCCAGGAAAATGTAATGCCTTGCTTAGTTATACAGTATGTGGCTCTACTTTGACTTAAACCAGGGAACAGATCACACCACTCAGACTGAAGTGTCTGAGGACTGACGTGATTCCATCGTCCAATAGTGGTCGACACAACACAACATGCTCCTTAACTTTTTTTTTTAAGCGGTGTACTGTCTATTTGGATATCTGCTACAAGTGACTACTGAGGCAGAAGAAAGAAAAACAAACTGGCTGGCCTGGGAACCAGTGGAATTTGTGATTTCATGGTTATTTTCAATGTCAGAGGCATTCGGCTCCCAACTTTTCTGACTGATTAACAATAGGTCTTTTTCATTGGACAAATCACAAAACTCTATCTAAAAATGTGCGGGCCAGACGGGTTTTAAGCACCAAACTTGATGGCAGTTCTCAGTATGTACATTTGATAAGTGTAATTATGTCTTGCTAAACCAAAAGTCCATTAGCCAGAGTAAATTCAATTTTGTGACCATAGCCACATAGCCTAGCAAGGTTTTGTTAGTCTGTATTTGTGCACTGATCTGACTATGCCGGTCCAAAGAGAAATGACATTGAACAATGAAACTGTTGAAACAACCTATCAATTGCAAATTCAAAGAAAAACTAAAATATCAACGTTCAGACGATCGGCAACCTCAAGTGTTGAAAATGGGAGCAAATGCAGAAGTGCAAAAAGAATGCAGTTCTTTGAGTCTACACTTAAGGCTCGGTCCAAAATCCACCACAGAAAAAGGAACCATACGGCCCCAAATCTTAAATCCCATTTTTAGAACAGAAATAAACACTTTTACTGCCTGGCACAAAGACTTGTTTCGACCGGATATTTGGGGCATCAAGCAGCAAGTTAACTACATTCCCAAGACTCTTTTAACGTCTTTAGTCTGTTAAATAAACAACTGTGGTCAGCAACCAATATGAATAGAATCTCACTCTGTGGGAAACACAAGGGTAAACAAGCTCAATGACCAGCTAATGAAATAGCCATGGGTGTCGACTGTACTGGTTTAAAAACTTGGTGTTTGCTAACCCCTCACTGCTTTGACACGACCTTCTCCTCCAATTATGGAAACTTCTGGCTCCAGAGAGCTAACATGGTGACTTCCTGCTGAGCAGAACTTGAGGCTTTGAGAAACAAATGGGTGACGTCAGTGTATCCGTTACTTTCAGTCTATGATCAGATGACAGCAAGCAGAGGAAAAAGCAATGCAGTGTTACCAAGAAATTAAATGTTTGAAAGTCAAGGTTATTACAACGTACTTGAAATTATTTAAAATGTCTGTCCATCAAAATTGTTGAATGATCACTCCAAACACCTTGTGAAGGAGCTAGCTTTGAGGATTAGATGTAATACTTCATTTAGTATTGATTATACAAAACATTTTACACTGAGTAGATGTATCATTTTGTGTGTGTAATTTTCAGTAGATTAAATTTACTTGACAGAAAAAGATGAATGACTTGTTTATGCTTTAAATCGTTGGTTCCCAACCTGGGGTCCAGGCCCCTCTAGGGGGGCTGCTCTGAGTTTGTCAAAGGCACATTCTAACTCAAATCATTACTCCACACTGACTGGATAGTTTAAACAAAGGTCATTTGTGTGGGCATTTTACCAATGAAAACATTTACATCTTGACAGCAATGTACTCACTTGTTGTGGGTCCTTGGGGGACTCACCTTTTCTTAGATATAAGTAGGTGGGGGACAAGAAAGGAACGTTTTGAACTACTGTTTTAAATGATTGAATAGTGTCTTAAATGACATCTCAAGTTGCAGAGCTCAAAGATAACACACATCTATTTAAACATGTTTACTTAAATCTCCAGTTAACACAGATGCTTGATAAATGACTGAATCAATAAATACAAAATAATTTGTTTGAATAATTAAGGAGCTAATTGACTCAAACATTTTGGCACTGAATGGATGTCTGGCAAGAAATTGAGAAGGAAATGCATCCAGAAACCTTCAGGGTTTGTCTTTATTTCAGACAGGAGTGTGAGTGAGAGAAAACACTTGTGTGTGTGTATGTGTGTGTGTGTGCTGGATCCTGCATCTGTGTGTGGGTCCACACATGTTGAACACATGCCCACCCCCCCCACCCCTTCTCTTGGATGATAATCTGAGTGTATTAATCTGTTGTTTGAACTCCTTAAGCACAGACTGTCTATCACATCTGCTCTCCTCACCCTTGTAAAGCTCTGTTATTTATAAACTTTCTCTTTCTCCTCTTCTTTCATTCCTTTTTGTTCTGTCATCGCTATTTCTCTACCGCTCCAGAGCCCAAAACAATGCTGATAAATCGTAGGATGTTACAGGTCCTACACGTTGAAACAAGCGGATGTTAAAAAGTGGAAATCACCTTGGCAGGTAATTTTGCAGAACAAAATTAATTTACTAACTGCTTACTCCAAAGGCAAACATCTTAAAACTCAATCTCCTAGAAATGACACATCATACAAATATCAATAAATGATTGAACATGAAATAAACAAAACAAAAAGCAGTATGGAGACATCTCACGTCAAAGTTTGTCTGCAGTGAATGAATGGGAGCTCACAGAGGGGAGAGACAACAACAAGGAGGAAACCACGCTTACCTGCTGCGCGTCGCTGTCTCCCATCCAACAAGAGCGAGGCATCGGGAGAGAGACAGGCGAGAGGAGGGATGTGGAGATGAAGAGGGAGGCGAAGTCACGGTCTTTGCGTCATCTGAGAAAATTTGCAGATTAATGCAACAGATTGGTGCTCTGAGCCCCCCCCCCCCCGCTGCAACATCCCTCCCTCCCTTTTTTCCCTCCCTCATTCACTCACTTCCCTTCCATCACATGCATATTTTACCGCCTTATTGAAAGCAAGCTGGGAGTAGAATTAAAAGTTAAACTGTTTTTTTTAAAGGAATAGTTTGCAAAATGCATCCTCTTAACAAAGGGGGATTCGGACTCTCACAGGGGGTTCTTAATTACCCTCCCTTCCACAGGAGGGCGCTATGACACTTCACTAGGTGAGGAAATGAGTTCAGCGGGGATCCTTTGACAGGTATCGGTGTCAGTCAGCGAGGCCCCAAAGTGCAGGGAGGCCCGTAGGGTGGAGCTGCTACATACTGTGCATACATGCAGTGATCTGGCTGTTTCCATGAACCGTGACACTTTATCAATCCACAGAATTAGAAATATACTGTAAAAGAAGCTGAACAGTTTCAGGTTTGTCATACCAGAGATGCTCAGGGGAAGAATGTCGGCCTATTATTGAGCTTTATGAGGAGGTCAAGATTGATTTATGAACGCAGCTTCTCAACTATCATATCTGATGTAGTGCAACGACGTGACTTTGCAGACATCAGACAGGCTGACTCTCATGAAGCCTCTGATGCCAAACTTCAAACTACATTTTCTCACCTCTCAATTCCATATTTGATCACTTCAGGCCTTGTAGCTGGGTCAAACTTATTCTCAATTAAACCATGTTCTTGTCCATGTGAGTACAAACTGCAGCCCATTTTCAGATGTTTCGATATTCAACCCTCCAAGAGATTCCCATCCTTTTTATCTTCATCTCTCTCTCTTTCCAGCCGCCTCGCTGTATCTGTGTTGATGGTGAATTTTTGTATCTTGTGAGTTTGTTGTTTTCTGTCCTCTCCCAGGTCTCTATTGTGGAGATAACTCCAGGTCCCTTTGGTGTCTACATCTTCCAGCATCCGTATTCTTCATGCGTGTTTTATCATCCTGGTTGTCCAAAAGGAGCGTCTGTCCATACACTTGTCAGTCCATCCTGAAGAGGGCTCCCTCCTTTGTGTCCCCGAGGTTCCCTACATTACTCCCCGGTTGAAGTGATTGACGGTCAACAGAGAGCGCTTGTTGTTTGCTATGCAGATTGTAAAACAATTTGTGAAATCAGGTTAAAAAATATCTTAATGACTTCACTTGACATTAATATGCAAGCACTCCTTTGGATGGTATGAAACCTTCAAAGCCTCTTGGCATGAAGTATCTGTGCAAACTAGGACTGGATGACATGTCCTAAAAACAGTGTCTTTACCTAATAATTGGATCATTCATAATATGTTGAGGCTGCACGGTGGTGCAGTGGTTAGCGCTGTTGGCTCACAGTGAGAGGTTCCTGGTTGGAATCCCTGTCGCACAGAGCCTCTCTGTGAATGTTTGCATGTTGGGTTCTCTCTGAGTACTCCGGCTTCCTCCCACGGTCCAAAGACATGCTCGTTAGGTTAATTGGGGACTCTACATTACATTGTCCGTACATGCAAGTGTGGCTGGTTGTCTGTCTCTATATACGAACAGTCCAGGGTGTACCCCACTTCTCGCCCAATGACAGTTGTGATTGGCTCCGTCCCCCGGCGACCCCGAATGAGAAAAGCGGTAAAGATAACGGATGGAGGGATAATATCTGGAAGTCCCCCTATAAAGCATACAAACAGGAGAACTAAATATGAACATGATACCAATATTTATTAGTGCTTTATACTGTGTTATTTTAACATTTCATTCGTTTTTGCAATTTGGGCAAATGAATAAATATTTGAATGGATCGCTGCTCATATATAATTCTTGCATGGAGTTCTTTTTTAAACGATAATTAGTACCATACAACATTTTACCCCAAGTGCATACGCATACGCACAGTTATTCAAACACACATGGCCATGCACAGAGCCACACACGGTCCCACACTGTTACAAACACACACAGTCCCTCTGGAGTGACAGATGGAGAGGGGCAGGATGGGAACAGGGGCTTGTACAACAGGGCCGCTGCCTCCATTGTGCAGTGGGTGCGCTGTAAGTCTATCCTCTACTAATTGCCAGAGCAGTTCAAACACAAAGTCTGCTTCTGAAATCTAATCCTGCGGGGTGTTGTACGGTGAGTTAAGTTTACAATGTGTAACATTTTTCCTCTGGCAAGAAAAGGGACAAAACAAGGCTAATGGAAGAGGTGGGAGGGGGGGGGTGAGGGGATGTGGAGAGGTGAGGGAGGACAGCGGGGTGCAAAAAACTGCGGAAAAGAAAGAGGCGTGGATCATGTTGGCGGGGAGGAAGACGTAACTGTAAATAGATCATTCACTATTTAGGCTGCATGTCTAATCCAGGGGCAGCCAGACTGCAAGTGGCAAGAGAATGAAAGTGTAGCCGCTGTAGGTGGACCGAGTCCTGTAAGGAGACACTGAGAAGGAGGCGAGGAGGAGTGATTGAGAGGTGATCCGGGGAGAGAGAGAGAGAGAGAGAGAGAGAGAGAGAGAGAGAGGGAGCAGGCTGCTGTAAGAGGAGAGGGCCGAACGATGTAAACAAGACATGCAGAGTGTGTGCGTACGGCGACGGCTGTGTGTCGGCGTCTGAAGCTGTTTCATAAACTGACAAGGACGGACATCACATGTTTCTCAGAATCTAAACAGACAGACTTGGATCGGGGCAGACTGCCAGGTAAAGCAACACAAGCGCCAGTCTGCGTTTTGCGCCCATTCCAACCTGTTTCTCATTAAGCATTACGCAGAATTACAGAACTAAGTCCTCGATTCCCCTAATGAGGGCTGTGCTGCTCTGATGCTCTCATATTCCCTCTCCCTCCCAATCGGTTTTCCCGAAGGTGAACATTCCTAACACTAATTTCAGTTTCACGCAGGAAAGACTTGTAGGCGCATGTGTTGTTTGTTTGTCAGAGGGTACGTTTCTGTGTATGTGTGTGTGTGCGTTCTTTCCTTGGCAAGCATGTGCTTTGTTTGCATGTTTACATGTGGTCAGGCTCCCAAACCCTGTCACTCATCGTCCTCATTGACCTTTCGTAAGCTGTGAAATGTAATTTCAGGCTTGGGCTGCTTTATCTGCACAAACTTACACCTGTGCCAAACGTGTCCGTCGGGAAGTTGGAGCTAAAAGTGCTGCAGCAGGGGATGTCAAAAGCCTTTTTCACACATGCGCTGCTAAATTTCTACAACGATTCAGGACAGCCTCCCCCTACATCTTCCTGACTTGCCTGTTCACATATGTACCCCAAAGCGGGAAACTTTCATTGTCGGACAAGAGTTGGGGTCTCAGGGAGCAGGACATGACATAAAAAGGACATAATAGAAATGGTGGATGAATCCACAGTCAGATGACAGTTTGTACCTATATCGATGCTGCGTGTACTTACGTGACTTATTCACAGTTTAAAGGAAAGAGTGATGAATACAGATCCCTCCAGTTTCCCACCGGGTTACAGGATGTAAACGCCATCTATCACCACCCGCACGCTCATGGAGAATCTTTTTCTGCTACTACTGACATCATGTGGAAACTTTACAAGGTGTGGCTGGAAAAATACCAGATAAAGTCGGGGTAGGAAATTGTCCCATTTGCGTTCATACATGCAGCTCCCCCTGAAAATTCTGGGAAATTTACAGGAGTTGCGTGCACGTGTGAAAACACCAAAAGGGAAACTGTCAGCCAGACAGGAGCTGATGTTTCATCAGAGTCCAACCCCCCTGTGAACCACCTCACCTTTGACTCTTTACCTTCTTACCACCATGCCTGGCGACATGGCCATTTCCAGGAGGTTTCGGCTAATTGGGTCAGATTGCGGAGAGCGGGGAGCATTACGCCTCAAATTGAAAACACATGCAGCTATAGCTCAGTGTGCATGTGTGTGGTGATGGTGGTGATGAGGGACCAGCTCTCAATAGAGAGAATCTAAGGGAGAAAGTGCAGTGGGGAGATCAGTTTGGTGAGATGAATGACTGAGGAAACAATGAAAATGACTTTTCATGGAAAACAAATCAAACTAAGAGAGTCAAAGTGTGTGAAGGACGGAAGAGGAGATGATAAAGGACTGACTTTGGGTAGCTCAGGGAGGTCTGTAATTGAGGTCTTGACGTCTGACTTGGTGGTGGATGGACAGACTGTTGGCCTCACCCTGACAGCTCAGCTCAGCTATTTGCAATAATTGGCATAATAGCTACCTTCCAATTATGCTCAGATATGAGTTTCAAATGAAGGAGGATGTCCAACATGAAGGTAATGAGTTGATGCTTGATGGCGCTGCGTGTGGGAAAGTATTCTTCGGAGGGGTCGAAGGTAGTGACATCTGGAAACTTCAAAATGTCCCTTTTTTATGATGGAAAGATGAGAATTGGTTGAAGATGTCAAAATTCAAGAAGGTGGAGCAAAATAAGGAGAGAATAATTCCCAGTAAACTGATATCATAGCTACGAGGCACAGTTGTGTGATGTCGCCGGAGGCTTTGCAATCGTACAAGGCAGGGCTGAAAGGTAAAAAGGATCTTCTTTTTTTTTGTCTTTATGGAGGCTTTCATAATAGTCTGAAAATCTGTTGGGTAACAAAATCCCCAAAAGGCACACAGAAAACCCCTGGAGAGTTTTGTGCCACATACTGCGACGTTACCTCGAAGGCTTTCAGCGACTTGTGGATTTAGGAAATCTTTTTACGTTCCATGTTTGTGCAAGAGTAAGAAGGAAAACTTGTTCTGTCAGTGATTGTCTGAAATAAACCTTTGTATCTCCTCCACTGTAAATGGCTGCGGGTTCTTTGGCATGCGTGAAAGTGTAAATGTTTGTGTAAAAAGGTGGGAGCAAGAGGGCAAGAGCCTAAGAAAATTGCATTTTACACGCCCCTTCCCTTTCAATCACCATCTTTATTTGACCGTCACTCCTCTGTCCACACATTGCTCACAACTTTCTCTCACTCTCTTTTTTTTTTCTGCGTCTCTCACTCTTAACTCTCACTGATGCACCCTGAGGCGGAAATATCTAAGTGCACGCAGGGCAAGTTCAGACAGAGACGGAGATGGAGAGAATGGTGGGAGGGTTGAAAGGATTTTGAGTGACTGACACTAAACGCTGAGAGGGAGGAACATGGCGAGGGAGACACAACACAGTGAGTGTAAAGATGGTCTGGTGGATAATTCCTTCAAATGTCATTGTATTGCAGAGGTGGGTTTAGAGAAACTAAAAGAATTGGACAAGAGAACGTGAATGTTTACGGTGCTATCAGTCAATGGGTGCAAGTACATCAACGCTCCCTCCTATCTGCGGGTATTGACAGTGTTAAATGTCTCCGTCTCTGAGTGAAGACTGCACTTTAGTCAGCCTCTCTATACAGAAGTGACCCGTTTTAGCGGCTTTGAGTTTGAAAACCCCCTTTTCATGATCCCCCCTTCTCTTTCTGTGTCTCCTCTCCAGTCTCCTATCTCTCCCATCCCCAAACTCTTTCATGAGCAGTCTCTCAGGGGCAGGGTTGTAACATAACCCTCCCCTCTTTTGTCTCCATTCTTCTCCTTATCCTTTCATCTTTTTAAACATTCAGGGGGAAAGGGGTTTGGTGAGATGGAAACCACGACTTGGTAAAGGAAAGAAAGAGATAGCATGTGAGAGAGGGGGAGGCTGGGGGGGCGGGAGGCAGAGTCTTCCCTCTGCTCTGTTCATCCGCCAATTTATGGCTCTCCTTTTCAACAAGGCCATTCAAGGTGGAGAGTTTCAGTGGACGGGCTGATGTGAGGACGACTTATCTGCTCAGAGGACCCGTTGAACTGTCTGTCGGCCTGCGCGTCCCCCGTGGTCCTCCATTGTGTCTCCTCTGGGCCTGTCGTCGGCTTTCCCCCCAAAGACCTGTGAGTGGACAGAGCAGCCAGTCAACAGGTCCTGTTTGCATCCTTTCAACTATACAGGGGTCCCGAAACCGCCCGCACTCACCCCTAAAAGACATACAGACAGATAACTGGGTTTATTGACTTTTAATTCAACCAAATAACACTGCGGCATTTAACCGTGAAAAACTCAAGATGTTTCCATGTAGGAAATATCTACAGCAAGTTAAGACAAGGTATATGGAATTCACAATATTACATTAAGAGAACCCATCCATTCACGGAGGCCACACAATCTTCTCATTTAGCTCATAAAGTAAAGTAAGTGTTGAAAACTGAAAAAACAAATACAGTGGTAAACAATCATGGGATATGTGCACCAGATGTTTTTACATTACAGTCATTCATAGCAACAAAGTATTATAAATGTTGTGTGTTGCAATGTCAAGAGATGTTCTCAAGTTTTGAGGATTTGGAGCGGCACCAACAACTAATCACTTCTTTCTTAGCCTGCGGTGTCAATAAATATGTTCATAGTTTGAAAGCAAACAACTATCACTTTCTTTTATGGTAAATAATAAAAATACCAGTGCTGACATCTAAATTGAATGATGGAAAAAGATTTGTTAAAGACCAGGAGAGCTTGTCAGGTGTGGAGTTTTCACATGGTACCTGGAAATGTATCAGGAGCTACTGTTCGCTAAACTAAAAGGTTCACTCAGCTCGTTTTGGGTGTAGCTGCTTTGCAATTGCAGTCTAATGATAGACAACAGTCAGAATAATACGTATGCTGACGTACAACAATGATGATTTGGACGCTGCAATAAAGTTCTGCAATTACCGGCATGTGACCAATTAGTTCTGTTAAATGCTGCAAGAGCCCAACCTCCACAGTGACCGTCATTTTGGTATGTACATCCCTCTGAGCAGGACCTGTTTGAGGTTTAAAGTAATCTCCCTCAAACTTGATTTCTATCCAGGTCCGCCTAGTAGAATTTACCCAAAGGTTTCTCGTCCTTGGAAATAGTTCCAGCAGTGGAAATGATGGATGTTCCTTGTCGACTAATTTCCTAGACGATTAAACGGAAATTTTAATTCAGTTTAACAGACTAGTTAAAAGGTAAGAAACCACTTTGGAAAAGTTGAACACAATTCATTTAAAATTGTCAGCGGTAAACAATTCACTTTGTTTTGACGAGTGTGGCTAACATAAGCAGTAAATACACCTACAACCTTCGGTCCTCCCTGCAGCTTAACATACAACTGTCTGTGCTAAATGTGTTTACTCATTGCTCTGGTTGATATGCCAGTTTGACCTGACACAGCCTACATTCAACAGTTACTCCATTTACTTGATCAAAATACTGCCAAACCACAGCGGCCAGGTAGTAGAGCAGTAAGAGATGGCCCATTAACAGGAGCTACAGCCAGTCTATGGCTACTGTCCCAGGTAGCGGTGTGTGGCTGACTACTACTACTACTTACTGACTAGTAATTCATGTGCTGCTGACTAGCAAAGGTGATGGCATTTAACCATTTAATCAACAACACATGCACATTCCTAGTAGAAACATGATTTAAGAGTTAACTCTAGAAATAAAACAACTTGTTGGGTTGCAGGGGGCCAGGGGTCAGATTCATGGGGGCCATGCCTTTAAAATTCCCCCAGGGCCCCAAAAATCAGCAAGTCCATCCCTGTTTAAAAAGTATGTAGAACAAGGAATGCATTTCACAGTACATTTGAGGAGCTGACAGTGTTTCAAGCCATGTTTACAGTTTGAAACATACATTCTTGCGATGTCATTAAAGCTTAGCTAATTTGGGATCCTGCATCTACAAAGTATGAAAATGGGTAAAATTACAGGTCATGCAATCAACATTCAAATCACCCTGCCTTTGCCCTTGAGCAAGGCTTCTAGCTGCCAAACAACGCTTATCCTAACCCCTCCTACCCCCCCGGAAAAAAAAATCTGGCACAAGACGACGGAAGCAATCTGAAAGCAGACTCGTATTTGGCATTAAAACACAGGTTACATCTTCAGGTCTGATTGTGCCAAATGGGGTTAAGTTGCACACTGCATTTGCAGACCCTGACGTCTGAAACCATCCGCTTTCACTACAGCATGTTTGCAATAATACGCACTGTTACCAACAACCCATAATAAGCTCACATCATTACGTGGATCAGCGCCAATACGTTGCTGGTAAATTAATAGACTGTTTTCTTAGGAACAACGGGGCGGGGATGAAAACGAGGGGGAGGTACAGGTAAAACATATCTCTGTCACGCACATGTCTAAATTCACCACACAGTGTTTTTGTGAATGTATCAAACCTAGCTAGCAAAGAAATGTGACTTTTGGCTAATTTGTGTTCACTGACTCCTGTAAAATGCAAGTACATCTGTTTAGAACTCAACTCTTGGATTCCTCTGTCTTAACATGTGTTATTCGTTTAATCTTGTTTGTCTCTTTATAATATACGAACCTCCTGAGGAAAAAAAAAACTTGTCTTTGCGCTTCCCAAGAGAAACCGGGGCAGGAGGTAGCTGCGTTAAGCTAGCAGTAGAGAAGAAGAAATAGCGCCTGGAAGTAGCTATGTCTACCTTCAAAATAAAAGCGGTGTTGTTTATGTCACGTTCCATCCCCTTACGGAATTCTGGAAGTGAGTTTTACTTTGAAGGTCCCGACCTATAGTTGTAATTCTAGCTCGCGCCGGCTTCACGGTTTGTCCGACTTTAACGCGTTTCAGGCGGAGTTCAGATCTTAAAACATTTGGCCAACTTCTTCACCTCTCCACTTCTTCTTCGTTCACATATTTGAACTCAGGCACCTTTTCCCCCCTTTGGCCCGCCTCGGAGGAGTAACAACTCATGGAATACCGAAAGTTTGAGACAAGTTTACATTTTTGATTCCTTTCTGGGCTTATTACTCACTTTACTTTTCTCTCCCCCAAGTGGAAAGCGCTCCCCGGACTTTTTTTTTTTTACCTTGTATTTCTTTTTTTACTCGTCGGATTTTTTTGGGGGGTTCACATGCGATGTCACGGACTATTAAAAGAAGAAAGAAATGTTTGTGTTTAGCCGTGTGGTTGCCGTACGAAGGTGTTTTTTGAGGTTATTTTGTGAAACCAGTTGAGTGACTGGCGACAGGACTCTATAATCAATGTGGTGTCAGCTGGAAGGACGAGGGGTCCGGATCTCACCTAAACGGTATGACTTTAAAACACACACGCAGCACTACACATTGAAAGTGTTACAGCATTTTTATAAAGTTAAAGGATTAATAAAGGTACATTTTAACCTGAATATTGGCTGTTAGATAGACCACTAGTTACATAATGACACTAACTTTTTAATTGGGTCACTTAATCAGCCATATGTTCTTATATAAGTTTGTATTTAATTGTGTATACATTTTTCTAATCAGCTCTTTTTTTACCTTCTATGCAGATTTTAAATGTATTCTTTTTAATTATAGGCTATTTTCTGTTTTGCTTATTTCATGCAACTCCTTGTTACTTGCTCCTCTCACTAGATCAATGCATTTGCAACACGCCAATCCTACTTAACTTTTTATGTTCTTTGGCAGCCCTGCAGTTGTAGCCTATTTCGCATTTTTGTTTTCGCTGGCAGGCAGTCAGTTGAGGTGAGAGCTACCGTCTCCCAGTACAAACCCGCAGGTACAGATCACACAGGTTGCAATAGAAAACAGACCTGCTGCAGCTGATGTCTTAATCCGATATTATCAAGAGATCAGGGGCTGAAAGGGCTCCGTGGGTGGTTTGAGAATATTAATTCATGCAGTATTAAAGCTGGATGACTGAGAACCTACACAGATATTGAAGCGTGTCTTTCTAGCAACATGTTGCCAGGTAAGCCTTAAACAGATTAAGGTATTTCTCATGCTGTTTTCCTGCACCAGTGCTTGTACAGCCCTTTATCAGAAGTGTGTTTATGTTTGTGTGTGAAAGAGAGACCGATCCAGGGAGATGTCACTGATAGAACTGTTCATTTGGAGCCAAGGTTTGAGAGGAGGAGGCTGGATACTGCAGGCTGAGCGTGGCATGAAACAATCACAGACCTGGAATTAATGGCCTGTTTGCACAGTGGGACAGCCAGGCTTTGTAATTGAGCACATGTGGGGCCAAGGCTTTTTACTCGTCTCCTACAGAGAGGAAGAGCGAGAGAGGGAAGACAAACATTTACCTGCCTGTGTTTCCACATCACATGCTGTCACCGCCACTCCTGCTGTCACTATTCTTACACTCAGACGCATTTCTGACACATTAGTCAGACCACGTCTGTCGTTAAATCTGCTGAAAGATGGTAGGTGAGGGGCAAACGGTCTTAACGGACACCTCAGGCCTCCAGACATCTCCCACCCCTGTCGCTCTTTGGGTTACAGGACTTCAAAGAGGCAGGATTAGCATGGGCTGGGGTCTGGTCCTAACACTAACACAGAATGCATTATCCCTGTGTCAGATGGACGTGTCTGACATTAGCCACACATTAGGGGTCGGTGGTTGTAGGGGGGTTACTTTGTTAACTGGATAATAGCACAGTAGCCACTGCCAGGTGTGGATTTACATTATGGCATGTGTTTCCTGGTGAGGGATTCGCAGCATCCTCCCCCCCTCCCCCGTCTGTGCCATAATTCCCCTGGATTCCTCTTTCACTTACGCGGCCTCATCTGGAATAAACCCCCGCGGTTCACACTGGCAGCACTAAGTACAGCAGTCAAACCAATTTTCCAGTTGCCAGTTTCAGTGAAGAAACAATTTTCTTTTTTTCTTTTGATCACATTTTCTGTCAATAGCTTCCCTAGCTGCTACGAGTCAAAAATGTTCATTTATGTGAATTATGCATTTGTAAAGCAGCTCAGTAATTAAGCAACGACTTTAATCATCTTTGCAATGACTTAAGGTGTTTTAGAGTGTGACCACTTTGTGACATACAGTTTCTGCTTTAAAAGGGGACACATCATCAAATACAGATCTTACTTTTTGACTAAAAATGAAAAAACAAAACCTTTTCCTCCATGGATTGTGTTCTGAAAATGTACTGATATGCCAAAGCAAAGCTACTCAGACAGGCTGCTTTCTTAAATAGGTTTCTTGAAGAATATATAACATACATTTTTAACCTGTTCTAGTGCTGAGGATTATACAGTATGCTCTGCTCTGCTAAAGACAATGCTGACAGTATTTAAAACTACAGAGGCACAGTGCTCACTGGGAGACAAACTGCGAGATTAAAATAGTTTTTTTTTTTCATATCCATGCATGTAGGGAAAAGGTAAGCTAACACAAGAATGATCAGTCAGGCTCAAGTCATTCCATGAATAAGTTGTCAAACAGAAAATGATCCGCAACTTTTGTGAATAATAATGTGTCATTTTTTAAGGTCAAATTTTGCTCACAGGTGAACCAGATGTACTTCTTCGTTTGTTAGCTTGATGCTAATTCATAATGGAAATTGCTGTTAACAGGCTAAAAGGATTAGCACTGTCATTGTGGCCGTTTAAATGTAAGAACATTATCTATTTAACTTAAAAATGTTGAATAACCCTCCACATATGATGTAGTGTCATAAGTTAAGAGAAGCTAAGTTAGCGTCTTAGCGTCTCTAGAGTCTGTGACAGTACAGTTGTGTCATTGGCTGAAAGTCAGTGTTCTGTGGGCTGAATGATTTAAGCAGAAATGGTCATCAAATAAAGGGGGCGTTTCCATGACACCCGTGACTTGTTTACACTGTGGAAGAGGATGCTTCAGTGTTTGGGCCTGTTTAGAGATCATTGCGTGTTTTTGTTATTACTTCTAGGTTTGGTTTGCCTCTTTATTTATTACCGACATTTAAAACAATCTGTTGTGATTTATTTCAAGAATACTTTCTTCCACCCTCATTGTATAAAACAGCGATGGCTTGGCCCTGCTCGCCCAGCCATCCCTGGAAGGATAAGATAAGCTACTATTTTGATTAAACTAAAAGATAAAAAGTGGGCGAGTGTGGAGGAAACTTTACATGTGTTAGTTGAAAGCAAAGTAAAACAAATTAGTTTCAAGCTGTCAGTTAAAAATGTTCTCCGAGGTTCTTTGTGTTGCGCAGTCAAAAGGCCTCGCTCCTGCTTTTCTTGTGTTTTCTTTCCACAATCAAACAAACCGTTCACTGCAGAGTGGAAACGAAGCAAGAAGAAACAACAGATCACAAATCAAGTAGACCGGTTCAAATCACATCTGTTTAATGAGTATAATCAATGCTAAATTATACAGGATGCCACTGTTTTTCATGCAGGCCACTCAGATAAAGTCGGAGTTCAGTCTGTTTACTCGCGGATAATTGCTCGGTGACGTGGTCGCCTGCTGCGTGTTTGTTTAGGCCCCGTCCTGCGGTTTCAGGGTGTTCTTCCTGTGATCATTTGGAAGACTTTCAGGCTACGGAGATTAGGATTAACATAAGTGTGCAGTGTTGATTGGGAGTTTGAGGTTTTGATTTCAAGAGACTGGGATTTTCTTTTTGTGTGTGTGTGTGTGCGTGCTTGTCTGGGAGGAAAGGGGGGATTTAGAGTGCTTGGTTCTGGTCCAGAGGGCGGAAGAACGCCATGGTCCTTGTCTAGCCTTGCAGGGAGTGCAAATGATGCGTGTCATTGTAGCAAATGGAGCATGGTGATGAAGTGCTGCTGCTGCTGTTTTACAAAGAAACTACTTAGAGCGACTGTCTGCCTGCCTTCTGTGTGGCATCTGAGCACTCCAAGAAGAAAGCCCTTAAGAAGCGTGTAGCTGCTCGTGCAACAGAAGACTCTCACATTATACAAATCCTCCAGATATTCACCCTGCACCGCCTCCTCTCCACAGTCTGCTGATTTTCGAAACGATCCTCGACTCCTATTAGAGTCACTAGACGTGGTTCACCTGAGCGGCTCACACTTTGTTTTCACCTGTAATTGCTGCTCTCAATGTTTGAGAGGTGTGTCTAACCGCTTAAGTGTCTGTCCTCGCACAAAGCACCTGGGTTTTATTTGTCAAGACCCGGTGCGTCGATCAGTAGCAAGAGAAAACAGGAAGCTCACCACACTTTGATGTGTTTTATCGTCTGCATGACAGGCCGGGACTTTGAGTGCCCGGGGCGACCGCATGAGTGATGTGTCGACCAATCCTTGTTGCTCCCCAGCGGCTTCATTGTGTCCAGGGTGTGGCCCCGCTTCCTGCATGTCCTGTCACTGAAAGGGTTTTTGTCACTCATTCACATGTTCACTTGCTCACTCGCTCAGAGATGGTCACTGATGATGCATCCGTTCAAACAAACACGCCACACGCAAACAAACAGTCATAACATCCACTCCTTCACACTTCTTGTTGCCCTGCAAGTTTATTTCCCCCCCCCCCTCCTCGCTGCCTTGAAGGAGCCTCGCCAGTAAAGCTGCATCACTGACATTCTGATCATTCCACCTATTTTAACTCTTTCCAAGTGACCTCCTCCCTGCTTTCAACAAACTAATATTCACCTCTGACGTGTTGGCTTCTGTGTACTGGCGTTACGCCATCTCACTGTGCACGCCACATGGTTAGGTGACTGGAATATTTTTCTACTTAGTCACTGGTGAACCTCGTTTGAGATCTGAATGAATCACGTTGACTCAGGATTTGTAATCTATCAGACCAAAAAGTCATCTGCATGACAGAAAGTGTTTACATTTGGCTCACAGGAGGGCGTGTTTATTTGAGTTAGCTATTATAATCACTTATTATAACATATAACCACACATCACATTGCGTTACACTAATTAGAAAATAATCCACCTTGAAGTTCTAACTAACAAAAACAATATAAATCTGGCAAAAGAAAATATTCTGACTTTCTACGGAAACCCTGAAGTCCCAAAAAGTCTCGTCTGCTGGTTATTTTCTGGACTAATCAGTTAATAGGTTGATCTTTATACGGGAGACAGAAAGAGACATTGGTTGGTTCAATACTATAATGTAGTATAATATAGTTATAACATTATATAAGCCTTTCAAAGTGAATCTTGAATTTTTACATAACAAACTGAAGCCTTAAAACATGGACGTAGTCTTTGTGATGTCACACTTTGGTTTAATGAAGAGACGGTATGAAGCTGAACGATGGCGGTCACCATATTGGAAAACTTTCGATCAATCTAGTATTGGAGAAAGAGGTGGAGATGGGTGGGCCTTAAGCCACCTGGCAGAAAACCACAACGTGCCCACCTGTCAGTCAACTCAGCCACACCCCTGATTTTGCCAATTTATGCATTACTCTATACCTTCATATAATCAAAACAGATAAGTGCTAAAAGTGAATCCCCAAAAGAGACCAAACAGGCTGTAAACTCGTTGACTTCTGCTCTAAAAATGGGTTCAGTATGGTCTCTTAACGGGATTCCTTGGCTTCAGGTGGACACTTCAGGATCCGCAGTTTTTTTGCACGTCTGCATTGGCTTCATTTTTCAACACTGTTGGTTGGCGCTTGGCTGAAACATTCTTGGGATGATCATTTTCTAAACTAAGCAATAAAAATAAGAGATGGACAGATTTATGGGTCAGCCCATATAATTTAGCCAATGTCTGCCCATCACAGATCTGTATCTGCATCGTGTAGGGTTTGTCCAGCTGCGCCACATGTGTCTATATTCTTTACAACCCTCTGTGCACTTTCTGAAGCACGTGGAGCAGAGCGTCACAGACGAGCAGATGCTGGTCCACACTGGGATTAGCGATAGTTAAAGATAAACAGTCCAGTTTTAACACCAAGTTATTGTTTAAGAAAATGGCCTTCTGAGTATCTTTGCACAGTAATTCATATTATTCAAAACATTTCACAATCCATAGAAGAGGTTGATCAAAATTGAACTCAAAACGTTACATTTGCAACCATACTGGTAATCTCATTATCTGACATAAGACTGATAGATATCGTATCAGTCTTGAATCCCTATATCGGTGGAGATCCACTTTAAATCATCATCAAACTGTAAATGTCCAGCTTCAGTTTATTTCTTTCAATATCTTGTTTTCTCTGACCAACACTCAAACACACTTAATGCAAGAGGAGCAAAGTCTGCAAGGTCTGCATGTCTGTGTGTGAAGGTTCTCAGTCAGCGGGTCATGGTATAGCAAAGGTGAATCCAGAAGATCGACTGGACGTGTCCACTTTGATCTGTACGGCTCCTTCAGAACTAAGTCCACTTTGAATATTGGCATTTTTTGATTAAATTTGATTCAATGAAAGCAAAAAATGAGTCGCTATTGATTGACTGTTTGTGTCAATCAATGTTTTCAACACTGTTTAATATCGCCCAGCATTTCTACATTTCTGCATCCAAAAGAGGATTACCACAAAGATCCTGCGGCGTTTGTTTCACGTTTCCTGCTGCACAAAATCAACTATGAATCCTTTTGTGATTTGAAGCTGCACGGAGTTTAAGTATTGCAGGTTATGAAAAGCAGGATGTTTACAGTAGTGGCGAGCGCACGTCATCAGTTCAGTTCAAAGGGCTTAATGGAATGAAAGTTCTAAATAAACTTTTTGCAGTCTAAAGCAGCAGATGTATTGTATCATGGGCAGGCAAAGAAAACAAATGCAGCCACAGCCCAGGTCTGATCAGGTAGAATACCTGAGGTTTACCTCAGCAAGTATGCAGTGCTTTATTTAATTGGTGTGTTTTTTGCGTGTAGGCCTGAGGTAAGCCATGTTTGTTACCACAGATTTATAGAGAGCCCCTTTGCTTTGGATTGTAGAGAAAGCTGAAACAACTGAAGAGGGAAAAAAAGGAGAAAAAAAATCATGCCCTTAAAAGCTGAAAGGGAAGGCTTGTTTTCTTGGGTCGCAGATGTCTTTTTAATCCACTTCCTTTGGCTGTAAAGTTTCTAACTTGTGGACATAATAGGTTGTCAGTGTCTCTGTTTGAAGGCTGGGAGAATCTACAGCAATCATAGCTGAACTCCATCTTCTCACATGAAGAAGCAGAGGGCGACCCTGCTATACTTGGTCCTATTTTTCCACTAGTTGTGCCAAGATTTTAAAGCCATACCTCAGTGGTTGAAGCAGCAGAGTCATAAAGCTGCGGGCCACCAGTAAAACCTCTCCTTTCACATTTTAATTGAGGTACTTAGGTTAACAGAAGGAGTCACAGTATGCATTGTTTGAAATAACATGTCTTCCTCTCTGTCTCCATGGTCTGTTACCTCCGCCAGCTGATACGTCTTGGGAGTGATGCACTGGCTTCCCCTGGTTGCCATGGTGATTGCCTCGGCCCTGCCCTTCCCTCACAACCCTGTGTCCAGGATTGCTGCCGCGACCACCGAGCCCGGCTTTGACGCCCGCAGAGAGCGCCGTCATGACAAGGCTGCTGGCCTCACAGCTAACCCCGTGGACTACAACTTCCATGGAAATGTCTCACACACGGACTACAACATGGTTGACCCTGTCAGCCAACAAACCAACCGACAAAACCTCCAGAACTTTAAGGATTACATGAAATCCTCTGTAGATAAAGATACTTCAAACTTAAAGGTCGAATATCAAGGAACTTACCGGTTTAATAGCAACTCAGGCGCTAAAGACAAAAGCAGAGTTAGGTTGGATGTTCCAGCAGAAGGAGGAACACTCAGTTTCAAGGATGTTTCTGAGGATAATTCTCTACCAAAGGACTACAACGCTGACAGCAGCAGGCAGGATTACTCAAGTTTTACAGACTTTACCAAGAAGGAAAACCTTCAGGACTCCACAGACGGGTTGCAGGTTTCTACTGCTGGATCTCAAAATGCTGTCAGTCCTGCTGCTAATCTAAAGGTTCAGACAGAACCAGAACAGACAGTGTCCATCATTGGGACAACTGTGGGAGGAAGCGGCCCATCTGAGGAGAATCTAAACCTGGAGGCAGGGCTGGGACTTGGAACCGGGCTGGACTTGGAAGGAGACGAGATGTTTCTGGATGCACATCCTCGAGTACTTTTCTCGCCATCCCCGTCGCCTCCAGAACACCCTCCTCTCCTGCTCATGTTGGAGACCGGCCTGATGGAGGAGGATGGGGACAAGGAGGATCAAGAGGACATGGACGGACATATTGAGGGTCACGGGGACCGGGCACTCGACAGGACCACAACTCTTAGTTGGGCAGAATCTTCCAGAGTGACTGCTGACACTGCCCGTGCCGCTAAAAGGGATAAACGCTCTCATTTGGTCGACAGACGGAGAGGGGAGAAGTCGGTGTGCGAGTCGGAAAGTGTTTGGGTCACTGACAAGACGACCGCCACAGACTCCCACGGTAACAGGGTCACCATCTTGCAGGAAATCCAGACCCAGACCGGCCCCCTCAAACAGTACTTCTATGAGACTCGCTGCCGCCAAGCTGAGCAGCAGAGCAGCGTCGGAAGGGCTAAGGGCGCAGCGGCGAAACCAATGGGGACGGGTGTAGCTGGAGCCGGCTGCTTGGGCGTGGATAAAAAACAGTGGGTGAGCGAGTGCAAAGCCAAGCAGTCGTACGTCCGAGCGCTCACCAGAGACACAAACAACAGAACCGGATGGAGGTGGATTCGAATCGACTCGTCCTGCGTTTGTGTGCTGCTCTCCAGAACCAATCAGGCGCTGGCGAGAGAGGTCTTGACGAGGAAGGGGAGGGGCTGAGAGCGGGGGGGAGGAGGGGGGGGTGGAAAGTGACACAGAGCAGAGCAGCTGTGACGTCTCTCTTTCTTCCAACCTTCCCCTCCGCCAAAACTCCAAAGACTTATAAAAAAACAAGACGACCTCAACACTAGAACTTAGGGAAAAATGTCATATATAGATTTTTCTTTGAAAGTACTGTTTTTGTATGTTTTATCTTTCATAATCTAAGTTATTTTTGATTAGTACATAAGCATGTGTATGTCTTTGATATTAATATATTCCTTTATATATGTGTACAATATGACACCAGTATACCTTTATGTATGAAGCTATGTTTATCTGTGTGTATTTATAGAAGAAGTCTTCATGGAGTGGTAGGTCTCTCCAGTGTCTGATGAAAATTCCAGCCTCTCTGCTCCTCTCGGGTTGTGAGAGGAAGGAGCGCCACCTACTGAGGCTCCGTTTTACTGCTCCACACTGCTCCCATATTACCATGAATACTGTAACAGTGCTTTTGAGAGTCTCATGAGAGGAACATGTATTAGATAAAGAAATGCAGCATGGGCACACCGAAGCGGGATTTCACTCAGGCTGATGATTTGACAGGATACATCTCCATCCGTGAAACTTGTTCAATGTGGTTCATGAATGTTAAACCATGTGGTTTGTAAATTATACGACACCCAAACTAATTTTAACATCTGCTGGTTTGTTCGGTTTGCCTGCCAAAAATTTGGTAATAAAGGATCTTTGTACTTAGCAAATTCTTTTCACACGACTTCTCTGATGTAAACATGCAGAATTGAGTTCATGAAGCACGCTGGGAGGTGTTTACAAAAGTTATCATTTCAAGTACTCCACTGCAGGGAAGTCGTTTCAGGGTTACACAATATTAGGATCAGATAGGGAGATAGAACGGGTGTCAGAATACCAGAATTTTAGACTTTGATTTGATTTAAAAATCAAACAATACCTGTTTCAATATGACTGCGACAGACATCAAACTACTAGGCGAAACATTATTGGGTAATTTATTGTATTAATTTTTTTAGGCCTTTTTGCCTTTGTTTGATGGGACAGCTGAAGAGAGACAGGAAGTGTTGGGAGGAGAGAGTAGGGGATGACCTGCAGCAAAGGGCAGAGGTTCGATTCGAACCCACAGCAATGAGGACCATATAGCATCTGTACATGGGGCACGCGACATAACCGCTAGGCTATCGGCACTCCAATTTCTTGTATTCAATTACCAAAAAACTGCAAAGACGCCTGCACACTATTGTGTAAATTGCACGAGAACATTGGCAACGATTTGGTGCTAAAACAGCAAAAAAAGGAGCACACTCAACTGTAATGCGAGTTTTTCAGGTTCACGACTGCAACAAGACTAAAAAGAGACGGGAAAGTCAGCATGCTAAATGTCCTTCAAATTATGTTTGATCTGGGTAGGGCAGCAGCGTTCAGATCAAGGCCCTCATCAGCGTACGTTTGGGTGCTGAAATGACCATTTCCAATGTTTCATATTTATACCAAGAAAAGCAAACTCCGTCACTCTGGCAGCATTACCAACATGTTTATGTCATTTAGACAGCGCTCGCTCTTTCTCTAACGGCAGCTTTTGGTTAAAAACATGATTGAAGATCTGTTTTTTTTTAAGGCTTTGGTTCTTTTTGATACTATCCACCGTTAAAATAACAGAAGATTAAACCGTTTGTAACAGAAGATTAAAGTGGAGCCGTTTAGTATCAAAGTATCGAAAGATTTTGTCATCCTTAGCCGATATTTTCCTGCTCATTTTAGAGATTAAAACACGTATTCTAGTCCAACTGATTTAGAGTCTCTGCTGCAGTGGTATTAACACGCTCACAGCTACAGCTTCATAAAAAGCAGTCATCATAGTTCTGTACCTTGAAAGCAGCATTGATTGTCATCATCTAAAAATACTGAAGTCAAATTCCTGCTTAAATTGAACATGCAAGGTAGCTTAGTGGCGAGCTAAAACTAGTGAATGCACTAAGTTGAGTATAGCTCGAACCTATAGCTCGAAGCGGGGGGACCGGTAGCCTTTAGTGGTTAGTTCGCCAGCCCCGTGTACGGAGGCCACAGTCCTCCAAACGGGCGGTCTGGGTTCAAATCTGACCTGTGGCTCTTTTCCTGAATGTCATTCCCTCTCTCTCTCTCTCCCTGATTTCTGACTCTATCCACTGTCCTATCTCTATATAAAAGGCCTAAAAAAATATTTTAGTTACATCTTGACTATTATCTTAAAATGTTTCAAACCTGCAGGAAAAGAAAAAAATAAATCAAAAATAGGAAATAGAGAAAGTTTGCGATGATCAGCAAATCCACCTGGGTTGCTTTATTTGTTTCTTCTTTTACATCACCATTTTAATCATCGTCATTATTGTTTATTTTCCAGATGATATTTTCAATTTGTATAACTATCACTTTAATCATGGAAATCTGATAAATCATTGCACAATTTGTTCTCAAAATGTACACATACAGTAGCATATTTGAATGACCATTTTCAATGTCTCATATTTTTACTTTTGAAAACGAGTTCAAAAGAAGTCAAGAATCAACAGAACATGTACATACGTTTATCCAATACATACCTAAAGAAAAATAAATAGATATCGTAAAAAAATCAAAAATACAACTGAAAAAAATACACACATTTTACAAATTGATCCCCAGGCTCCCGACCCCCTGTAGGTTTATCATACAGATATATATTTTTTTAAAGACACCTTATATCATCTTCACCACCAAAAAAATGTTTTTAGGTCATTGTTGTTTGTTTGCCATGCAACGTAAGCACAGAGGCTAAAGGTTTTGTTTCCTGGGCTTCCTCGGGCTCGCCCTCTTTTCCTCCCTCGCTCTGATCCCCCCCCCTCCCTCCCTCCCAACCCCCCCTCTTCCAGAGAGCTCTTGGTTTCTGTTATGGCTTGTGTGTGCAGTATAATGACCGGCATCTGTCCATCCTCTTTAGTTGTTTTTTTTTCTTTCCTCCCTCCCTGTGAGTCGCTGTTTTGTCTCCCTGTCACCTCCCCCATCATCAGGATTACCCCCAGACCCTGAGCTGATGATTACAAGTCATAAACCGAACGACAACATCCTGTAGAGCGAGCGAACGGTCGGACCAACATGTCCAGCATTCCTTGAGATATACCTCGCTCCTGGTACCACTTTCTGATGGAATTCACTTTAAAACGAGTTTTAGCGAGTTGTTCCTTTTTCTTCATCCCAATGACTGCTTGTGTTTTCTTGAGCCATCCCAGCAGTGCCTACATGAACCAGAGAGCATTGCTAAAAAAAATTCCTCTACACTGATGTTTAAGACGGACAGCTTATTGTGTAGTAGTGTAGTGTAGTTGCTGGTTTGCCAAACTGGTGAAGGCTCAGCAACTACTAATCAAAACGGAAATATCCTGTAGATCGTCAGGGCAACTAGCTAAGTTAAAGAGCATTGCTGATTCAGGGAAGACAACACACATATAGGTTGTCCAAACGGATTTGAAAGAGAATTTCTTTGAAGACACCCCTTTGAGTTTTTTTAAAAGGTCTTCCAACAAAATAGCAGACATCACGCCACTTTTTCCCCCACACACTTTAATCTCCTAAAACCAAACGTTAGAACCTACAAACTCTGTTTGAAGTACGTCTTCTCAGAAAGTGGTACCGGCACTAACTGTATGGAGTACCTGCCTTCGACATCATAAAATGTACTTAACACAATGCCTCTGTGGCCTCGCTCCACCCTGTCCCCTCCACCTTGGTGCCTTTGATCTCTATAATGGGGTCCCTTCAAAAGAGATTACTCAGCCTATCGGCTTTCAAGGTGCCAATGGACAAAGCACGAGGAGGGTCCCCTCTGATGTGGCCGGAGCTAAATGTTGGTCTGAATCTGGACGTGTTTGACCAATTGGGGGCACTCAGACGCCCCTGACAGGCCCATAGAAGGCAAGAATTGAGCCACAATGGCCGACACTGGACACCAGCCGACTCGTGAGTAGAAAGGATAACGCCCGTGTTGTTTAGGGTTAAAACCGGTTTAACTCCATGCAGCCATTACTCCCACTATTCCAGCCATTCCTCTTGTTTTTTTTACACCCTTACATTTACGCTGAGGTTAACTTCTCTCTCATTACAAACACCTGTTGTCGAGCAGAAGTCTTAAGGCGGCACGTTGAGTTGTTTTGCGGGAGAGTAAATGGCAGCGAGTGGTTTCCTCTGAAGGTAGGAAAATGAGCCCTGATATTACTAGCTGTGCTGACTGTGTGCAGACAGGAATGAAGAGAGAGGAAACTGGCGCGACTGGCTTAAACCTAACCAACACCGGCGTCGTCCTCCATTAACCCCACTGCACAGTCACACCGAGAGAGAGAGAGAGAGAGAGGGAGAGAGAGAGAGAGAGAGAAATCAGCTGATCCTTTTCAACCTTTACTAGTCTGCTCGGAAAATACGTTCATACATTCTTCATGTCCTTTCCCCATCTCATTTCTTAGCTTCTGTTATTGCAGAATGGTCAGGCCGATAGGTTTTATCTTGTAGTAAATGGTTATATTCATTGCTTCTTTCTCCGTGGATGAGCGAGAGGGTCCTCCAGTCCCAATCCGGTCAGCGCCCTGAGGAGAGAAACAGCATTATTCCTGCATCACTGCGTCCGCGGCCTTGATTCAACTCTTGCCCAAATCCCAACCAACCAACCAAACCCCACCACTTAATGACCTCAGTGGGGACGATTTAAATCCCAGGCTCAAATCCACTACATAAAAACAAAGAGCTGCAAAGCCATGTGTCAGTGTGGCCCGTGTGTGGAGAGCTTTGAGTTTCCTCTGTCACTGATGGATTAAAACATTTCTAGACAGTTTAATTAACGTTGTTCTCACCTCAGCCCTTCAACAGGAGTACGTCCTCACTGAGGCAGATTCACCCCGGGCTCCAGAGTTGGCTGTCAGAGAGCGAGCGAGACAGACACACAGAGAAAGCGTCATTATCGTAACTGTAGCGTCTGAAACAGCGCTGACCTTCCACAGGCATTCGTATTAAGACGGGGAATGAAGGATAATAGCCTCCCTTCGTGCTTTGAAGCGTCTGTTCCTTGTTATTGCCGGCTTTTTTGTTGAAAGGAAACTGAAAATTCCACCGCAGAGTAATGGCACAGTAGCATGAAAACAACCAAACGCTCCAAGCTAGAGACTTTGGTCTCGGAGCTTGCGTAACGTCAAGTATTCTCCAAACTTAAAACAAATAGCAATATCACTTTTATTTATGGAGCTAAATGAATTAAAGGTAGGCTCCGTTTTAAATCAAGTTAAATATGTAAAGTTATAAAATTTGTTTTAAACGTGCTTCTCTTAAACTCGTCCATAAATGTTTAAATCATCAGGCTCCTCAGGTGCTCTGTGACCTCGTGGTTCCACTTAGATTGTCAGGCTCTGTAACCCGTGGAGCATCTAATGGAGACTGTAAGGTGCAAAAAAAAAAAGGCTTCTCTGTTCAGGGGATCAACACATGGAACGCTTTACCTGCAGAGCTCAAACTAAACCAGACCGGAGTCATTTTAACCTCAAAACTGAAACAGCTCTCAAAGAGGACTCAGTCTTGTAGTCATGTGTGATCTTTTACTTCCTGTTGTATTTTGTCTGGTGGTTTGAAGATCTAATGGCCTTGGATTTACTCGAGTTTGTTCACTGGACTCTGAAGTAAAACTGATGAAACAAGTTCCTTTAATCCACAGTTTTGTTAAATCTTCTTACAGGAAGGTTCAAAGTGAAGTTCTCCTAATCAGTAAACTATACTACAGTAAGGAAACCATGTGGCTCGGTCCTTAATTGATCCTCGACTTCCTGAATCTCTTCTAACCCTCGCAAGGCAATACAGAGCTCTTTTTCTTAAAGTGACAGTAACCTACCTCACGGCTTTAAGGGAAAGCTACCATAATGCTATAACTTAAATCTGCCTCTTTGCAAACTCTTTTAAAAATAGATTTTTTTTTTAGCCATTTTTATCCAAACAGAAATGCCGTGTTGAGCGTCTTAAATGTGGAATTTTGAGGTTTTCCTTTAGTTTATTACAGTTAATAAGGGGTTTGTGGGGTTTGGACTGTCGTTTGAACCACATAAGCAGTTTATGAAAGTCCCTTTTGGGCTCTGGGGAATAGTTTTGGGCAGTTGACAGACTAAACGATGAATCTTAAGAAACCCAAACCTTTAGCCATTTATGATCCGATCTACAGAATAGCTGCACCTGATCACAGCTCACCCTTCTTCCACGCTACAACCGACCTTTTGGCCTGATTCCTGTCGTGCTCTTCACGTGAGTAACACCGTATAGAGTAACAGGTCACCCATCACACATCGTCTAATTCAGGACGCGCCTCCGGGGCCTCAGAGGAGCCAAACATGAGAGCGAAAGTGTCAGAGATCACAGGTTGCACTCACCATCGCTCTGAACCTTTCTCAGGGTAACGGAGGGCGTGGCGATGGCTGAGGCACGGAAGTTAGCAGGCAGGGTCTCGGCGGAGTCGGAGGTCACGCCCCGGAGGTCCTTCTCCCTAAACATCTTCCTCCAGGAGGGCGAGCGTGTGAACGTCTTCGTTCCATCCTGACAGACAGACAGAGTGTGTGAACAAAAACATGGCTGCTCACAAAATCCATCTTTCAGTCAAACTTTATTTTTAAACCTCTTCAAGCCGATTAGCATGCTGACCTCATCAGGTCGTCTCTCGGTTCCCATGGAGATGAGGGAGTTGTACTCTTGCTCCAGGAGCTGTCTGGCCTGCAGGAGAGAGGTGATGCAGAGCTTTGAGATTCATTTGGACTCTGCAGATGACACATTTTTCAGGACGGGTGTGCTGCGCTGGCATTCATTAGCTCATGTTTGAACTGCTCTAAACCAGATGAGGTATTTTAAGCCCTTTATTAAAGACAGCAAAGAACGCACAGGAAATAAGAGACACAGATGCAAAAGGCCACACTGGATTGTGTTGTTCGAGGTTGAAGTCTAAACTTCCAAGCCAACAGGGCACCCTGGTGTGCTACTTTCATTATTTAGGGTCCTATATCATACTCTGTCTTATGTGCGGCTCAGAGGATCAAAAGATATTTCAATTATGTTTTGGTTTAAGAACAGACAAATGGTTTAAACCACATATTGTCGTGATCATGAAGGCTCTTGCATGACAAAGCTAGTCCGTCTTAATGTAGAAAAGGCTCCATCATAAATCTAAGAAAGTGAAACGCTAATATAGATGCTTTTAGAACTCAACTTAAACAGCATTGTAGTAAAATTGTTGTATGAGGAAAACAGTCGAATTACATGTGATCAACTTCTATGTTCCATGTTTGTTTGTCAATGGAGTCAGGTGACTTTGAAACCAAAGAATCAGTCGCTTCTGGTTAAAGTTGGGACGCTTTGCAAAACGTTAAATAAAGACAGACGGATGATTTACAAACACTGAATCCTCATATCCTGTTGAGAATAGCCCAAAGCAAACATATCAAATGTTGATTGTTTTTGGATAATTACATGACCATATGAAAGTTGATGCAGGCAACATCTTTAACCAGTCTAACTTGATGTCAGATTTCAGATTGAAAAGATTAGAGTCTGCTTTGTTGTGTTTTATATTTCATGGCGCGCCAAATATTTTCAATGGCTAACAAGCTGGAACTGCAGGCAGACCGGTTTATCAACTCTGTTACTACGGTGTCATGCTGTTTTTATACATGAAGAACGTAGTTTGGTATTGTCTTCCTGAAATAAGCAAGGCTGTCCCTGCAAAAGAAGAAGATGAAATCAAGAGATCATTTGCAGTTTTACGTTGAGATAGTGTTGTAGTCAAGACCACACTAAATGAGACCAAGACACACCCGAGACCAAAGTGCTCCGAGACCGAGACAAGACCAAGACATTTAGGGAAAGAGACAGAGTCAAGACCAAGACCAAGGCAGGGCCATACCAAGACAAGACCAAGACCATAAATATCACAGAAAAATCATCATCTTGTGTGCAGGGGGCGTGTCACTCACAAAGACCGTAACACCGTGAAGGTTGCGGCCGTAACCGGGGGATAAAAAAGTCATTTGTTGTTTTAGAAAGAAGCCTTTCAGTGGTGGTCTTGATATGAAATCCAGAATCCGGCCAGTCTGAGACCGAGATAAGACCGAGTAAAAATGCTTTAGAATCCAAGACGAGACTGAGACCTTCAAAAAGTGAGACGAAGAACGATTTTTAGTACCACAACACCATGTTGAGAAACATCATTTATAAAATCCCAGAGCTGGCTTTTTCAGTCTTTCTTAACACCGTCCCAACTTTTTTTTTTAAACGTGTTGCGGGCATCAAATTTGAAAAGTGCTTCTAGCTGAAGATGGATTACATTGCAGTCACTACATCCTGTTTCACAGCTGCAGGATGAACTGAAGCATTCCAAAACTTTTTATAAGGTCTTTAAATTATACGACTTAAAGGTTTTATTGGGGTAAAAACAGACATAAAGAAAAAAAATCTATTTTGAGGGGATCTTAAATATGAAGATATTTACCCTGATAGACATTCTTCTCACACTTCTGTAGCTCTAATTGCCCTTTATTAAGAGGTATAGACTAGATGCATCCTCCTCAGTGACCACCTGTCCTTTACCTGTGTGTTCTGATTGGGGATCTGCAGCAGCAGGGCCAGGTCAGTGTAGTCGAAGGTGTCGTCCAGAGCTAACAGAGCCCCGTGGACGCCGCTCTCACGCAGGTTGTCGGCGTACTCCTTCAGACCGAGAGTCTGCACCCAGCACATCACACGCTCGTTGGACCAAACCATCACATCTGGGAGAAAGAAGGAAGAGGGTGAAGAGGAAGGAGGAGGAGGAGGTGGGGGGGAGAGGAGGCATCCATCTGCAAACAGCAAGCTGTCTGTGCGCTGTTTTTATAAGCCAGATCAGGTTTCTTAATATTCTGCTCGCTTCCTGAAGCTCAAGCTGGATGAAAGATGCGGGGCTGCTCTGGCTTATTAATGTTCTTCCAAAAGAGGTGTTATTGCCAATGAAGTATCACCGAGTGATCAAGAGAAATGGTTAAAAAAGTATCCTCTTAGCTAATGGGTTCTCTAACATGGACTGCAATGGTCAAGCCATTCATCAGACAAACAAAAAACCCACACATTTCCGAACTCTGGGAATTCTTCTGGGAGGAAATCAGCCAAGATGAATTGACTGTAAATGCACAACATGTGTATTCTTAGGCCGAGCAGTGGGAGAGCAGCAGATTTGGGTTTGTTTAATGACCGTGAGTGTTGACATTTATGTAATCATTATCCAGCCAAATTGCTCTAGAAAGCTGTGGCTTATAATCTCTTGAGGGGGGGGGGGAGCAATAACTAAGAGGTGGTCCAAACATATCCCAGCCGGCACTGCGTTAGACAGCGGAATCAAGGAAATCGTGTGTTTTGTTTACCGTTATCAAGTTGTTGGGTTTTTCTCTCTCAATCTAAGCGGGAGTCTTTCTTTAGTCCAAATGCCAGATCTGAGGTAAGGAATCTTTTAATGGTTTACTGAGTTTGTGAAGCTTTTTTTCCTTTCCCCATTTAAGTTGAATCTTGCAAAGGGAATGTAGCCACAGTTTCCACAATTGATGTAGATGACGCACTGACAAAATACTATTAGTCTTCTGTGTTTTTCTTTTTTAGAATACAACTCACCATTTCAAGGCCATCCACCATTTCCGGGAGATCAGGCGCTAACACCAGATTATTACCAGTGGAGATTTAGGATGGGAACCCCCACCCCAAACGTCATAAATAAATGTGTGATGACTCCATTTGAGATTGGATTTTCTGAACAGCTGCCCTCAAGGAAGACATCCCTGGATTAGTGGGGTGTTATATTTGTTTTTTCTGATTAATTGTATTTTTATTTCGCCACACAGATTAAAATGTAATTTCCACGATGTTGGGCACAAGATTTTTCTGATGAAGGACCTTGCATGTTTGTTAGATTCTGTCCCAGGGTCCCCCTTTTGATTGCATTTTCCTTTTTCAGATGTTTTAGCACAAAGAGTGACCAATGGCCAAATCATCCATACATACTGTGCTACTTATTATTAAGGAATGAATTGCCTTGGATCCCCTGGAAACCCCCTTGATCCTCCTCAACCTGAAATTCAGAACCCCTGATTTAAGGGATTCAATATCAAGTTAAATGTTTTTGATGGTTTGGGAGTTTTCCTGGATGGATGAAATACCCAAACCATGTGCAAAAGTAGGTAAATAATGGGTTGATAAAAGACCAGTAATGGTTATAATCAGTTAGTTTTCTTTAGGTATGCTTTGAACAAGACAATAGCACAGCATGAATGGAGGAATTAGTTGGGTGGATGAGGTCAGATGGATGGGGGCACGAGTAATGGGATAATGGCCGAGCTCACCTTTGTTCTGGTGGACGCTCTCCTCTCGCCTCCTCTCCAGCTCCTTGCGATCGTAGTTTAGACGCTTCAGGCACATGATGCCGTAATGCAAGCTGACCCTGGGAGAGGTCAAAGAGGCAGAGGGAGGTTGAAGCAGGTTAACTGAGGGGCGTGTTCCCACTCTCACCTTCACTCAGAAAGCATTAACCACAACCTGACTCCTTCTGACCCCTTAAGAGAACTTAAAGAGGGCCTAAAGACACACACCTGAGCAGCCAGTGTCCCAACAGCAGCAGCACTCCCTAAATATCTTCTAACACCCTTATATTTCCCATTCGAGGCAGGAACAGAGCCTCAACAGAGGAGAATGAGAGTGAGTTCTTTCTTCAATCGAAGAAATAATGAAAGGAATGATTTCGGTGGTTAACTGAGGTTGTATGTTTTACTTTTTTGTGGGTTTAAAAATCAAAAATTGGTCCAAGAAAATGATTTAGATTTTTCTTATGTTGAAACACTTATGACATCTTGTTAAAAGTTATTACGGCGGGCACCGGTAGCCTAGTGATTAGTACGCAATGCCCATGTACGGGGACTATAGTCCGGACAGTGCAGGTCCGGATCTGACCTCCACCACTCTCTCGCTCACCGATTTCTGACTCTGTCCACTGTCCTATCTCTAAATATAGGCATAACAACTTGAAAATTCTGCCACCGCTTTCACTTCTGATAGTGGTAGGCATATTAATCACCACTAAACCGTGGGATGATCCTGACTAAAAGGATGTAACTCTGATGTTGAGGTAAATTATTTGACTTTCAGTCTATGACTTTATGATGATACACACTCTTACTCGTGGGATATGAGTAAGATCTGCAGAAGATGCTTTAAGGGTATTTCCAGTGTTTATAAACCCTTCTTGTGTTTAGATTTTAGTAAATAGAGGTTATAGGGTAGGGTAAGCAGACGTTTCGAGCTCTACCTGTGGAAGCTGTCCACCATCTTTAGCTGTCCTCTCAGCTCCTTCTTTGTCAGGTGGTCCAGCATGCGAGCATCCACCAGGGACTCCATGAAATAGCTGCGATACTGCGGCAGGCCCAGGCTGGGCAGCCAGTCGTTTCCCACCCACTCATGATTCATATCGCCATAGGCCAGTATCTGGAAGGGGACAACCGCAAATAATCAACACTGGTTCATGCTCGGCTTAATATGTGATGGCGCACAAGACTCACTGCGGCTAGCCTCACTGGAGATCAAATCACTGACATTCATGATGTGTTAATTCTGACTTTTTGAGAAGGTGCAGTTGATCCTTACCTGATCCCAGCTGAACTCCTTCAGCTCCTGCAGCGCAAATATGAGAGAGAGGAGGCAGACAGAGAGAAACGGAGACAGGTAGAGAGAGGGATGTGGAGGTGGAGAGGGAAAAAGTGGAGCAGGGGGTTGAGAGCAGGGTGGACGGATGGAGAGATGATGGAGGAGAAGCAGAGGAGGAGGGAGCAGCAGCAGCAGGAAAAGAGGACAATAGGAAGGAATAGTGTGTTAGTGAACGGGTATTTAGTTGGAAGCAGTTCACACAGAAACAGCTACCAGAGGGAGAGAAGAAGATGCACAACACTATGGCCTGGGCCCACAAAGAAAGAAAAACAGAGACATAAAGAGAAAGGAATAAAAAAAAAAAAGGAACAGAGAGAGGAAGGGGGGAGACCTGTCAACATGATTTAGACTAGACGAGACGTTTAAAATAATTCAAAACTGAGTAAAATAATTATGAAGAACTTAAAAAGGGTTTGTGTGACAGAGACTGGACAGAAGGCGACACTGACCGGAGGCTTGATGGCTGCGTTTAGGGACTCCATCTCTGCGTGGGTCATCCACACGTTACTGGTTGACTGAAGAAATAAAAGAGAAGGAAACCATTAAATTAAAACGCACTGCATAAAAGTAAGGATTAAAAAACCATCAAGCAATCAAATACAATATTTTGTGATATAAACAAATTGTCTGTTAAGAAAACAAGAAAATATCTTTGCAAAGATTTTTAAAAGCTTGTCAAATGTATCTAATGTTAATGTAAGAGACCCTCTGGATATCTTTAAAGTAGTCTGTCCAGATAAACATTTTTCTTTTTTCAACACAGAACATTTTTCTGATACAAAGAGAAGAAATATTTTCTTTATTATGGGAAAAGTATGCTGGTAGTTTAGCATCTGCAAGTGCAATCGTCTTAAAATAATTACAGTTTTAGCAAATATAAATCGTTACAACAAAAACAAAATTGCAAGTACATACAACCAGATGTCAAAAAAAGTTGATGTGCTTAACTTTTTAGGAAACTGTTCTTAACTTTAGCATCCAATGCTAAAGTTAACAGAAATCCATAAAGAAATGTGAGTGATTAAAAAAGTATTAATGACTTAATATTCAAATAGAAAATGGTTTGCTTCACATTCGTCAAATAGCTCTTTACCAAAGATGTGATATGTACCATTTTAAAGCTCCTGTGAGGAACTTTAGGTTTGTGTTGATTCTGGCGCCCCCCTGTGGACAAAGCTGACTTTGCCCTGTACATGGGTAAGTAGTGTTTTTTAACAAAAGATCTCAACCTACTTTCTTTTAACATCATAAGTATGACTCATTAAGAATCTTTGCCAGGAAAAAATGTTAAAAAAAAGGCTGTAATGATGCAGTAAATCAATTCTCCGACACCTACCCTGCTGCAGCAGTTTTAGGCATTCATAATAACAATCTAAAAATATTTTATCTTGTGGCTGATGATCATGTTTACATTTGTAGGTCATATAAAGACATCAGTATTAATTTCAGTCTGTTCCGTAACCAGCTAAAAACTCCTCACAGGAGCTTTAAGGAATCTTTTTGGTTGTGCTGTTGTGTAAGATTGACGATACAGCAGTGAATTATTTGAGGTCACTCTGTCTTTAATGTATGAAGAGATGGAAAATGTCATATCCTTGAGATAGGATATTTGGACTTTGGCAAAGTAGTTTTTCTACTAATTCTAGTTTCAGGCCTGAAACTGTTTAGAACCAGTCAACAAAAATCTGAGTTACATGAAATATCAACTTAAGATAATCAAAGGCAAATAAAGCGTGAAACTAGTGAATTGCTTCAATGTACAAACGGGCTTGTTAGAAATATATCGGTCAAAATAGGCGTTGATTGCTTTGATTTCAGTTATTTTAACCTTAATTTCAATTTTTTGCAGTGTTCTCTCTTCCTTGCCTAAAGCACTGACTCAACACTGCTCTGCCAAAAAAAAAGCCACATCACTAAATATTAACCAACCACAACAGCAGACTGCTTTCTCGTTGCCCTGGTGATTAGATGAACAAGAGGTGCAGCTGGTTTGTGTAAAGTGACAGAATCAGACCGTTAAATGTGTTGAGGAGTATGTGTGACTGATCACTTCTCCCCATTATTGTGAGTCCTGCTGTAAATTAACATGAAGCCAAACCATGAGCAGACCATGGTTTTTTTTTGGTTTAACTTAACTTCTTCTTCCTTAGAACTGCAGACATTAAAGCAGAAATGTGTGTGCGTGCAGCAGTTTTACTACACTTTTCAACATCTGGTTTGTCTTTGTGGCTGTGTGGGAAGGCTACACTTTGGGAGAGTGTACCTTTTTGTGTTAAATTTCTAAAACTTTACCATGACAAATATAGATTCCTTTCGTTCTTCCTTGGAAAGTATAAATTGCTTTTGACATTTATCACATGCAGGATACATTTAATGTAATAAAGTATGTAATATGTATGGGTGACTTTTGAACTCAGTCAGATGAACAGGCGCCCCACTCTCTTCCCCACGTTTCCTATTTCTCTTCAGTTTTCCCAAATGTAATCTTTAAAAAGATATACTACACGTGTTCCTGCCTCTGATTTGTACCTCAGGCAGCTTTACACGTCTGACAAATAGGGTTAGGGTTCTTTCACTCATCCCACTTAACAAAATCTGTTTGTTTTTTTCATTGTATTTTACATCTTTTTTTATGGGATGTTCTACAGAAGCCTAAAGAATTTTTTGTTTTGTTTTTCATTTGTGAAAGTTGAAAGGTGATGGAAAATTGGATAAGGGGAAAAAAAGTTTTGATTTATTCATTATTATTTCTTTAAGTTTCTGTTTCTTTCATTTGTGACCTGGGCGAAAGAGTAATGGGTTGTTGTAATTCTCATTTTGACCACAAGAGGCTTAAGTGCCCCATGAACTTAGAAACCTTTTCAAGAAATCTTAGAAATCTTTAATGATTCCCACTGAGTTTAAATTTCGCCATGCACTCTCAACAAAAGGTTGCTTCTCCTGCATACGTTGTGTTAGAAAGCTATCTAACACTTCTGTCATGTCAGTTTTTCTTGGCTCTATATGTGTTTAAGATTTTGTTTTCATCCTCTTCCCTGTTTTAAAATTAGTAAAATTAGAAAACTATCCTGGAAAGCTTCTATGTTACATCATTGATCTTCCTTTTTTAAAACAATTTCAATGGATTTATAAAAAAGTAAAAAGCCATTATACAAAAAAACAACTGTTTTCTACAAGGCAATCACCACCCTCCTGTTTCAAAAAAGCAAAACATGATAGTTATAAGATTGTGTTGTAGACTTCATAAACCCTCAATTACATAATATTTCTTTTTTTTCCTATCATATTAACACCCATTATACTTCAATCAAGGCTTCCTCACTTTGGGTGTTATATGAAAGCTAGACTGGGATTTTTTAATCACATCTCTGTGGTCATACGTTTTCTTTTTCCTTCTTGGTAAATTAAAAGTATGCTCACAGAGCGAGTGCTGGCCGGGGCAGAGGGGCTCGTGAGGGACACCATTTCCTGGATGGCCAGTCGCAGTTTGAGGCGATGAAGTGGGTTACTGATGCCTATCTCCCTCTGGATCTCTGTGTCCGACAGGTTTGCCATGATGGCTCCGCTCTTCACGTTAGCACGACAGGCTGCGACATACCAGGCCGGCATTCCCACCCACAGCTGGAAGAAGGCAAGAAAAGAGATGTCATAAATGGGAATTATAAAGGGAATTAAAATGGAACCAAAAGTTGTTATCTAAATTGTGTTCCCCAGTCGTTTAGGTTTCTGTGATTGCAAAGTACCTCCAACCAAGACACAACAGTTGGGCCGTCCCATGATGCAAAGGGAAGTCCTTGGCGACACGCTTCCTCAAGTAGCTCATGCCTAAAAAGGAAGAGGAGGAGCTCGGGTCAGGGATCAAAATAGTATCCTGATAACCAAATCGAGAAAAAGGAGAAATAAATCACTTACTTCTTCTTGCTGCGGCGGTCTTTATCTGCTGGACCCAGAGTCCCAGTCTTGTTTATCCCCATTGGGTCACCAGAGGCCAGGTCTTCAGAGGGTGTGGAAGCTGGGAGAGTCACAGTGAGATCATAGGAGAATTAAAGATCATTTATATACCTGACTCAAGCAGTGTGTGTGATCCCTACTTTATCTTTTATTTGTTTACCAAGAGAGGCAGATCCATCCCGCCCAGGTTGGCCCATCCTTCCCTTCTCCTTCTTCCCAAACAGCCGACCGATGGAAGACTTGATGCTTTTCTTCTTACTGGACTTGTGGAGAGAATCTTGGCTGCTGTTGGAGCTGCTCCCATCTGCCGAGAGACTGGGAGGGACAAAATAAATCACTGGTGGGGAAAAGCCGGAAAAGAAGATACAATGTCTTAATGTCTGATATATCTGCCCTACCTGCGAAACTCTCTAGGGTCATCAAGCATCGCTCCAGGGTGGGTGAGGGCCATCCTGTCCAAGCGCAGAGCACGAGGAGTAGGCGGAGGTGTAGAGTCGAGGAGAGCGAGGGACCGATCATCATCTTTGCTGTTCTGAAAATGTTAAATAGAAAAGGGCTAATTAAGAAAAACAAATATTTTTCAAAATGTGCAGTTGGATGGTTCATCCAGATGGCTTAGGGGCTTTTGTTCCTCCAAAGTAGCTCAGTCATTGAGACCTAAAATGTAATTACACCAGTTAAAATGTCTCTTGCGGGTAACAGAGACGTTATAATTTCAATTTTAAGAGAAGAAGACATTAATGAAACCAAATAATTTTACTGAGTCTCTTTATTCTCATTGCTAATTAGCTTGCTGGTTCATCTAGCAAAAGGACACTGTTCATATTGCTAATTATAGTAACAGGGTTGCTGTGAGTGACGATTAATTCATGCTTTTTTTTAACAATGCAAACTTGCTAGCTAAGTAAGTATGCTAACTAACTAGTCAGGTAGCTAAGTAAACAAAAGGGAAATAAGCTATTAACAATTCCAACTAAATTGATCAAATTGAATTGATGAGAAAACTGGACTTTTGAGTGGGAATCTGAATGATTGGATTTTTTTCTAGACTTCTATCTGTCCATTACAGCCAGCAGATGGTTAGCTTAGCTTAATACGTGAACAGTAAAAAGCTAGCATGGCTCCGCCTGTCTCTGCCCATACTCAAAAGATAACAGAGAAACGGATCTTCTGAAGCTCCCTAACTAACACACTACATCTGAATTGTTTAACGTGCAGATAAAAACATATTAAAAGCACAACTTTTCACATTAAAGAGGGTCATAGGGGTGAATTCAGAAAGCTACCGCGGCTCGTTAACACAATTTAGGTTTAGCTAAAGCTAAAACCTTAGATGACTGGGAAAACCAAAACAATTTCCAACAACTTTTACACAAATTTTAAGTCTTTGACAATAATCACGAAACATTTTTAGTTTGAGTAGATATACTAGCCGGCACACTGAAAGACTGTTAGCGACTGGAGCTCTGGCGGTATGATTGCTAAAATAGCACAAGAACACAAATTGTTGTTCCTGTTACATAACAAACAACAATGTCAACCAGCAATTTACGCTAAAAAAAAGCCCAAACATAAGGAAGAAAATTCTACGTTTGGATAGTTTTGTTCATGTCAGTTGTCCAGTAAACTCACACATTCAAAACATTCGTGCAAACAGTCTTTTCCAATTGTATCTTTTTCTCTCTCTCTCTCTCTCTCTCTCTCTCTCTCTCTCTCTCTCTCTCTCTCTCTCGATTGAGCGAGCGAGCGACACACAAAATACATTATTGTTGCCATGTCAGTAGCAAACATCAAATACGTTAAATCTTAATTGGTACAATTGTCAAATTTGAGTTAATAAACTTAACGCATCACACTACCAGACAACCTGTCAACAACATCCAAGCGTGACCTGATGCAGATCTGTCGTCACATTCAAATCACATTTAAAGTCAGTCCAACAGCTGAAAGGAGTGTCCCTGCCTTGAGCTAAACCACGCCTGGCTTCATATAAAAAAAGAAAACATCTGCCATCACGTTTCTGTTTTTGCGCCACAGTGGCAGCCCTGGTTTTTTCGTCTGTCTTTAGTTTTTGGCGCTCTGTTACTGTCCTACACAGTTTTTTTGGTCTTTGTATACGCTGATAACTTGTGCCATAATTTTAACAATTCTTGCCATTCTATTCTGAACTCCCACATCAACATTACCGCTTTCACAATCGCCGCTGACTGCATGATTCCGTGTTTATTGCACCATCTTTTGAAATCCATCCGCCCATTTTCGTAGAACCTGGAACCAGTGTGTCTGGCACCAACCATCACACCATCTACGAGGTATTTAATCAGTCCTGCCCGGGTCTAACACGCTGCTGATGAATAACTTAACTTCTCCTGACCCTGTCTGCATGATTTACTTTTGCTTTATTTACATGACTCACTGTCTGGAGGAGCTGTTTGCATAAACAGGGAGGTGGATACAGAGTCGAGATAAAAAAAAGAAAGAAGTTCAACACAGATGGGAATAAAAGTTTGTTTCCTTTCACTCCAGCAGTACCTGTCTGTCATTCTCTCGGGCTGGGGAGTGAGGCAGGCGAGGGGTGGAGTGTCCGGAGCTCGGGGGCGAGGGGGAGGCGAGGGTGGAGGAAGTGATGGACGAGGGGATGAACCCCCGGCCTGTGCTGTCTCTCCCCAGGGTGGACGGAGGGATGGGCGGACTGTCCAAAGCCACGCTGACCCGGCTCTCGATCTCTTCGGCTCTCAACTCTGTGTTCTCCTTCTCCTCCTGGATCAGTCTGGTTTTGTAAAATAGTCAAGTTAAAATAGTGAACTGTTGTGCCATACTTTCACACTTTTTACTGAAACAGAAGTTTGAATAAAAGGCTTAAAGTTACTAGTTCTGATACTTAACAGTATTTTAAAGTCAGGCATTACTTTAGGTAGGAATGACTGGTGTGTGTAAAAGAAACAAGGAATTCAAAAAACAAATACAGAGAGGCGTTTGCAACCTTCTCCCTCCCTTTTATAACTGCAGAGGGCCTCCTTACTTGATCTCCTTATTAATGGCCTCCAGCTGTTCCTGCAGCATGATGGCCAGTGTCTGCACGTCTGTCTGTCCGCTGGGAGACAGCAGTTCAGAGCCGAATCGATGCTCTCTGTCGTCCTCGTCGTCAGAGCAGCCCACATCGAGGCCTGGCTCGAACCCGGTCCCAAGCAGAGCCCCGCTATCCCAGTCTGGGTACTGCACAACGGGGGAAAGAAAGGGGACTTTTTATCCATTCATTAAATCATTAAGTTCCAAAAATACATGTTTTCAGCTATGCTAGAGGCACTAACTAAGCAAATGTTGGTATGCTTATACACCAAACTTACTTTATTTATTGTAAAGTAATTCAAATTAAATTGCAGTTTGTGAATGTACTTAGAAGTGGTAGGGATGTCTGTCCTCACCTTGGTAGCGTCCTCTCGGGCAGAGCTCCAACGGGCCCGGTGACTCCGCCTGACCACGCCCCCTGTGGAGGCATTACCGAAGGCATCCAGGTGAGTGGTGGAGCCTGACGGGAGGGACCCGCCCCCATGGGAATACCTCAACTCCAGAGCGCTACCTGGCAGAGAGCGACTGGAGAGATGGAAAGGACGATAAGATAGCACAAGATAAAGTATAACTGCAATTATCCCTGCGGGGTGAATCAGGCTGTGACTGAAACTACAATAAGACGTTAAACCACAGAAAAACACACATGGTGAGGTATTGTCTACAACACAAAAGGCAGTATGCACAACAGAACACAAGGTCATGACACAAACAATCAATCCAAATAGAGAGTATCTGATTTCAAACTATAAGAAACACGTGAAATATGAAGAAAAATAGGGCTTCAAATACATATGGAATCCTAAACGTCTTTAAATTCAGGTTCACTGAGGGCTTAAAAGGAGATCGAGAATGACGGGTATTTGTGCATTAAGTCCACCAGTGTTTTAATTGATTGCATTTGACAAGATAAGATGCAAAGCAACACATTTTTACAGTCAGGCGAGGCCACGCTGAATTGTTTTCTGATGTCGTCTTAAAGGGACTAACCTGGAATAGGAGCCCCCGGGCCTCGCTCTCAGCTGATCCAGCTCCAGCTGAAGCCTTTCCAGCTCTGCTATCAGTTGGTCCTAGGGTAAAAAAAACAGACATAGTTGGTGAACAAGTGATGAATGTATGTCAAATATGTTTCTACTTATTTTAACTAACGATGAAGCTAAGACGGGGGAAGCCACCTTGTTTGCTATGAGGTCATCCTGGAGTTTCTTCATGTTGGACAGTTCTTCAGACAGGGCGTTCTGGAGACGGAAGAACACAAAGCTTAATTGTTGTATAATGACGAGCACAGTATATTTCACTGATGTTTGTTAGGATAGGTCGAAGAACTGGGGTCCCATGCTGCACATCCTGTTTTAACATATTTTGTTACCATATTTAATCTCCAACATTAAGCAAGTGTTAGCTAACTTCATCAATCTCTGCTCTTTTATTGCTTGAACTCATCCAACATCATGAGAGATGTTTGCGATTCCATTGTATTTTCCCTAAATCTGAATATGAAAACAAGGCCTCAGCGCTGGCAAACAAAACATCTCCAGTACTGGTGTGATAAAAAAAAAAAAGCCAAATATTTTTTTAAACATTTAATATTAACCTTGAAACGATGTCATATGGTTTGGCTCTTTTTTCAAAAGGAATCCCATTGACTGTATTATATTTGGAATAACATCACCCACTGGTTTCTGAAGTGGAGTTTTGAAGTTTAACGATGGTGGTTGCCATATTGGTAATGCTACCCCCACCTAACTTTGGATCAATCTAGAAACAGGCAAAGAGGTGGAGCTAAAGCGGGCCTTAAGTCAACTCAGCCATGCCACATTTGACATGTTTATTTCTGCTGCATAATAAGCATCGTAACATGGGACCTAATGGGGTATTCTTGGCTTTTGTAACCAGCCTCAAGTGGACACTCGAGGAACGGCAGATTTTTGCACTTTAGCATTGGTTTCATTTTTTCAGCACCAGAGGTTGCTCTTGGAGAATCGTCATCTGAACACAAAACCACGGACAAAGCAACAAGCTAAGCTAACGTCATGGGAGCAGTGGGCCAAGCTGCCCAGCTGATGTCAGTGAAACTTTGAATCTAGACATAAAACTGCTTTTTTTTAAAACCTGTTTTTACTATCTACATTTTAAACACATAAAACACTCATGGACACTCACGCATGGTTATTATTTGCTGTGGTCACATAATAATGTACGCTAAAAACAATGTAACATCAATATTCTCATGTTTGATGAGAACGTAGGATCTCATCAGCTAGGATAAGATAGGATGAAGCGTAAGGTGTCTGTTGTTATTAAGGAGGCTGGTTTGTAATTCATTGAAACTTGAACTGGTCACTAGCTAAAAGGCAGAAAGGTTATTGGATTTGTGGAGTTGTGATTGAGGGAATGGGACGTTTCCTGACACTTTTTTTAAGGTTTAGATGAAACTAAAGAGATGTTTTGAGTTTTGCTTCAGTCTGAGATGGTCACCTTTTCCTCCAGGGCGGCCATTCTCTCCTTCAGATGGAGCTGCAGCCTTTCATGGGACTCTGACAGAAGCTTGTCCACCGTGTCAGAGAGACGCTTGTTGTGTTCATCGTTCATCCTCTCCCTCTGCCTCGCCTGAGGGGGAAATAAAGAGAGAGCGAGACGGGTGAGAGCGAATTTGGAGAAAAGTAAAAGGGAGGGCGGCGGGAGAGTTAATAACAAGCATTCTGCCTGACTGAGAGCGAGAGACAAAGATTTCTATCTGAGTGTGCCCGGTCAAATAGAGGGTTTAGAAAATTAGTGCGCCTTTGTGCGGCGTAAAGCCTGACAAAAGCAGTGGCGTGAAAGAGGGGGAGGATGAAAAAAGAGAAAGATGGAAAAGCAAGCATGACTCACCCTCTGTAGCTCCTGGTTCTTCTCCTCCAGTTGCGCCTCCATCTGTCGCAGTCGCTCCTCAAAGTTACCATGACGCTCCTCTGCCTGAATGATTGGAAAGGAAGGAAGCGGGGTTAGAGCGTGAACCGTGTTGCGACAACAATACGAATCCACACAAAGGAAACAGCTTGTTGACCGAGCCTTGGTCTAATTAGTTACCTGCCTGTACAGATCACAGCGTAACATGAACGTTTGTTTGTCTGTGTCTCATCAGGCATTGATCTTATCGTTGCGGGGAGGACATGTTGCCCGAACATGTAAGGTGTAAGTGTAGCCAGTGAAGCGGTTTGGCTACTGCGAGAGGAGTAAATGTGCGTATTCTTGGCATGACTGAAAACTGTGTTTACAGGAATGCTAGAAGTGAACCTATGAGCAATTAAACCAGTCAGTCATGAAGAATTTGTGTGGCGTACAGTTCTTGACGTGTTGAGCGCCCAAGGATCAAATAGCTGTGCTGACTCCGTGCCCTGGCCCGGCTTTCATCTCCGATTGTTTGCTTATGAATTTCTGGCTCCATTTGCCTGAAATATTTGGTATTAATCTGTCGTTTGACATCTCATGTTCCGTTTCCCTCATGTATGAAAACGTACACGCACAGACACATACATAGGTTTATACTACACTGAGTCGACGTGCCCACACATGCCCACTCACATACACAGATTTCATGCAATTGTGTCTGTGCACAGAAGCATATTCTAACATGCACAGATTTGTGCACACACTCAATCTGAACTCAATGGAGATTTATTGGGTTAAAAAAAACTGTTTTTTTAGATTTATCTAAGGTCTTTGTTCTCTATGTTTAAAGCTGCACCAAAAGGCCTCAAGTAGGTCTTAATAACCAAAAGCCTAATGGTGTATTTTGAAGACCTTATTACCTTTAAAATATACATTTCTTGCATATAAATACATATATATGTTTAAGGGTATTTACAATATGTAACTCTGACACCCAGTGTTTAAATTAGCACTGCAGTCCAAGTTCAAAACATTAGAGAGAGCTGTCTCCCCCGCCCCCTCCTCCCTAAAGTCAATACTCACGCAGGGTGCAGACACTGAAGCTTCACTTTAACCAGCTCTGCATCGGTCTGTAAACCTTTCTGCGTTCTAACCTCTCTCCATTTTTCAAAAGCATCTCCAATATTGATCCTAGTTTGACCACGTTTCTGCTCGTGGAGCTTATTAGAAAAATGTGTTTCTAGGTCGGGTAGAATCGGTTCTATCTGAACCAGTTCGCTTGCCCGCTTCCATCACTGCAACACCTGTTAGTTTGCTGTTTGCCTGGCAAACCGAGGGGCAAAACGTCCGTGTAGGGGTGCCTTTAAACAGGATACCATTCAAGACTGGAAGCTAAACTTAGAAGGAGGACATACTGGCTGCTGCGCTGTTGTCAGAGAAGCCATCACTTCAACATAGCATGATCATACAGTAAGGTTATTTCATTTTTCAACATACCACAAATCTTAACCTTGCTTTATTCTTACAGTCAAATTCACCACTTGAAAAGTGACAATAGCCTGTTAGTCACTTCATACGACACCTAACCTGCAGCAGCAGTTTGAGGTATTAATAACATCTATAAACATAGAAGTACTCTTGTAACTGATGTCAAATAGAGGCACAAGTATTAATTTCTATTAGTTTGATATCCATCTAAAAACTCCTCACAGGAACTTTAATGTCATAATTCACTGCTCTCTGAATGCTGTGTATCTACATGAACATATATTTGTGTCTATAGATTAGACGTGCATTAAATAACTGTACATTGAATCCCTGCAGTGTTTCAATGTTTATTTGGCATTCAATCTATCACACCTGTCAGGTGATAAGAAAATGCACCAACTGATATCGTTGCACACAAACAAACACACACACACCTTGTTGAGTGCTGCCACTCTCTGTGCAAGCTGGGCTTCGATCTCAGGCAGCGTCTCGGCCCTTTGCAGAGTCTGCTGCAGCTTCTGCTTGGCATCATCCAGACGCTCCTGAAGCTGCCGGTTCTTCTCCTCGCCCTGCAAATAAAACAGGATGAGTGGGAAAGGGTAGCCGGGAGCTGGAGGGGCAGCAGACGTGATTGAAGCTACCAGGGGGGGAAAGAAAAAGCACTGATGGCACGCTCAGTGTGCCAACATTACGTGACGCCAAGCTGCCAATCAACAGTAGAAACAAGGACACACACGGAGATGAAAGAGAGATTTCCAACCTGTCTGTAGAGGGAGTCTTTGCTGGCCAGATCGTTCTCTAGCTTGTCTTTAATGTCGTGGAGAGACGTCGCCTCCCTCTGGGCGCTCAGGTACCTGCAAACAAGAACAAACGGGCCGCAGAAAGCCGCAGCAGTGAGCAAGGCACATTTTTCAGTGGGGCAAATAGAGTTCACAGACATGGGAAGAAATTCACAAACCTGCGTTCTAACGTTGTGATTCTCTCTTCCATGTCTTCCCTTTGACAGAGAGCCTGGGAAAATGAAAGGAGAGAAAATGAAAGATTTGCAGACCTGGAAGGAACGAAAGAAAGAGTAGACATACTGTAGGAGGCAGGATAGGTCAAGTTCAAACATACAGGTGTCGATCAAAGGAAATTCACTTGACTTGCTCAGCTTCTAGCTAAGGAATGATAATGACGGCCTAATAGTTGTTGTTGACAGATTTCAGAAGCAGCCACTTAAGCGGTTGCACAAGAGAGACGGGGGAAAAGGAGGAAGAGTAACGATTTATGAAGAGGGCTTAGTCACAAAGTCATGTGTGATCTCATGCCTACTATTTTACAGTGTTTCATTATATGGTAGACTGCATTGTTTTGTCTTTTTATTTTTTGAACTTGCTTCATAGTGTTTCTTATGTGTTTGTTTAGTACACGGCCTGTGTTAATTAGTTGATTCTGATTGGCCAATTACCCATTGCCACAGTCTGCTATCCCTTGATACGTGTACAGTAGATCATCATTGTTAAGAAGAACAAACCGTTACTAAGTAGAGCACATGGTTGCTAGGGACGCAGCTCCAGAGGTGCTGCTTGGAAACAGGCAAGGCAGGCAACTGCTTGGGGCCCCAGACGAGTAGGGGGCCCCAGAGGGCTGACGAAATTTAAACTAAAGCAGCGACCCATAATGTGAAAATTTTGCAATAACAGTAGGAAACCTCCCTAAGGGGGCCCCATCTGACAGCATTCACTCTCATAGACCTGCTCAACGCTGGTTCGAGGGGCCCCCCAACTGATTTTTGCCTTGGGCCCTAACAGACTCTAGAATCGCCTCTGCACAGCTCTAATCACAGAATCTGGAGGACTAAATGTAATCTTATCAATCTGCAGAAAGAAGTCTAGTTAATTTGAGGTTGGTATGTTAACTGTTTGAAAAAAAGAGTGTGGAGACGAAAACAACTGAGAAAAGAGGAGAAAAAAGGATTTAAGATACAAAATCTATGACAGAGAAATCTAATAAACTGAAGATGGCACAAGAAGGCACCACGTAACCGGCCGTGCTGTGTGATGCTTTGTTGTTTAACGACTGACGAATGGAAAGAAAATGTCGACAGAGTCCGGCAGTGACGAGGCATAAAAACTCAGTCAGGTGCTGTGCTGATTCATGCGGATCTGTTCACCTTGTCTCACTTCACCATCAGTGGAGACGTTCAGTTTAAAGTGAGTAATAACAGCTAGCTTAGCTCATTTTATGAAGGCTAGCTGCTGCCATAGATACAGCTCTAACAGATTGTTAGTTTAGTGGAAGAAATAAATCATTTTTAGATCAATGAAATAATTTCCAAAATGTTCAAATGATTGATTTCTCAAGTAAATAGCTGTGTAATTAGCAGGATAATGTAATGTGTGAGGGGGGCATTGAGAAAACACCCCTCCTGCTCACCCTCGCAGGGTTCCTTACACGATAACATCCCGCTCACTGTTCTTTATCCCTTAGAGAGCGAGAAGGGGGTCCTTGACTCTTGAGTTTCAAAACACAGGTTTTTATTTAAATGAATTCATGTATTGACTTCGTCGTATACCTGGTCACCTCACTCCACTCTGTTTGTTTCAGTTCTTCGACCCACCCTCGCTTCCCTTTCCTCTCTCTCATCCATCAACCCTCCTTCCTCATCCCTTCATGTTCAACTTGGCGCATGCATATCCTATGTGTTTGACTAATTCTAGGCACAGTCTGGGCATAAATCAGCTCAGGTAGGATTAGAGATGGAACCCCCATCATGAGTCTTCCTCTGCCTGGCCTTCAGTCCATCCTCCCCGACCAGCCAAACAGTCCACATCCTCTTCCACTGTCCTTGTCATCTCAACATACATGCATAAGTCTCAACATTCATTATACCAGTAAGTCATTAACTATTTAAAATGCATCTTGTTGTGGCATGGTCTTTGCACGCCACAGTGAAGTGACCGTTCTCAGAGAGCTGCGGTAAAAGAAAATGCTTGCTGAGTTAACTGTCGCACACATCTTTCAATCAAATGGCAGCACACTGACTGATTCACCACTAGAGAGCGCCTGCAGCTCTGCCCACAGCACTGTCACTGTGGCTACAGCGAAGACTTTCTTGTGCTAACAGTGACATCTGCCAAGTACTCAAATGGCTTTGTAACCATAGCATATATGAGCAAAACATACGCCGCTGCGACAGATTCTCACAGTGGTGTTTATTCTCACCTCCTTCACATCCCTCTGGAGTTTCTGGTTGGCCTCTTCCGATCGGGCCAGCTCCCTCCTGGCGGACGTCAGCTGCTCCTCGATCTCCCCAACCTGACAGAAAGTGACAGCGTAGAATGTAAGGCGGAGTGAGCGCACATGGCTTTTTGTTTTCCGTTAGCATCTCCGGCTTGAGATCTTTTGTTTGTTTTGGTGAAGGCATTAGACCATAAGAGCATCTCTGAATCGAGTACCTGTCGGCACATGAGAGCCAGTCTTTCTTTCAGCTGCCCGAGCTCTGACCTCTGACGCTCGATCTCGCCCTCTCTCTGCCTGTCGATTTCGCCGTCGTCCAAGATAGAGGAAGGTCCATTCGGGAGCCGCTGAATGAAGGAAAATAATTATTCTCATTCTTAAAAAACACAGATCGTGACCAGGTCCACTCTTGGACATTCATCCTTAGAAAACTACACTTTATGGCCTAAAATGTGTTTCCAGACGTTTTTAACTGGGACACTGACTTCTGCAGGGTGTGCATGGAGTATGTGTGCACACCAACGGTGAGATAAGAGTCTGTTGATCGTTGCATGTATGATTGATCATTGTAGGGAAAAGACAGTTTGTTGTTACGCTGATTAAAGCACTAGAGATACAGATAGTTCCAGTGCTGTTATTCTCTACATCAGCACTAATGGAAAGCCAACATGAATCAGGGTAATGTCACAGCTAACTGACAGTGTAGGATTTTCTATGGTGATGCATTAAACTAAATCTCTCTACTGGAGAAATGTGATTAGTTTGTGTGAAGCATAAGCTGAATGTGGTGTTTTAAGTTAGAATGAGTCAGCCGTCTTTTTAAAGTTACCTCTTTGCCGTTGTCTAATCCCTGCTGCCGTCGCTTGATTTGATCCCTCAAAGACACGACCTAATACACACAGGAAAAAACTCGTCAGGAGTCACTGAATTCCCTGAAACATGAAAATTCAAACAAACCAGAATAGAGATGTGGACTCACCTCTTGAGATGAGGACTGCAGCTCTTCTTCCAGGGTCGCCACTCGCTCCAAAGCCACCCGTAGCCTCTCCCTCACCTTCTCATCCAGAGCTTTGTGGTGCTCAAACAAGGACTTGAGGGCCTTTAGAACCTCCACCTCGCTGGAGACCCCTGCTGGAGACTGGGCCTGCCTTTTCACCACGGTCATCCTCAGGCTGCGCTCGTGACGGGACACCAGGCACTCCAGATGTTCAAGCAGCAGCTGGAAACACATGTGGATCCCATACAATGAAAGCTCTCCACAGTGTAACTCTAATCTGTTTGAAACTGTCTCAGCTGGTTACACATGCAAGAAAAACCTGAACAGAGCTTTAATCAAACAAATAAATATAAGACCATGATGTTAAACAAATGTAGCGTTGAATTAAGAGTGCACTGACTCGTGTGTTGTTCCTCTCGGCCTTCAGCTCTGCGATCTCCTCCTCTCTCTCCAGCAGCTGTTCCCGACAGAGGTTCAGCTCTTTGGTCAGCACTGCAAATTCCTGCAGGATCACAAGAGGGCGCTGTTAGTGACTGAATGCTGCTGCACGAGGTCATGATCACACTCATGAGACTGTAAGGTTCACTGCATCCACAATCTGTTTTATGGAGAAGCACTGCACTTAAATAAAAACATGTTCATGTCTGCTTCACCTTGCTTTGGTGACTTCCTTCATTTCCCAGAATTCCCTCAGGGAACTCATATTAACTAAGCTAACCTGGCTGATTTTACAGATGGAAGGATTACTAATAAACAGCAGGGGGATTGAACGTGTCCATGCTTTTTGGTGAATGGCCGGCTTACATTGAATCTGCACTGCAAGCATTTTTTTTTTACCTATAAAAAAACCCCCATGATCAGTGGAAATATGCAACCAAACTGCACGGAAACTGAACTGGAAATATCTCAAAGGGAGGTCACCTGCTTCAGAGATTGGTTTGGCTAGCTAGAAACAATCAGAAGTAAAATCAAACACAGAAACTGCTGACTGTAACATTAATCGCCAGTATTTCCTGTAAGCCCACCCAGCACAATTTACTACAATTCTAACAATCTTGAATTTATTAGCAAACTCAAACCTTTACAGACGTTAAATGCAAAAAAAACAGCTTCAATTTGGCTGAAAAAAACCCCCATGCAATTTAACTTTTGCCATATCTACAACAGCGCTCACGGTTAATGCCACTGGGACTCATAAACCAGACCCATGTAAAAAGTTTAACAATCAGGTTTATTGCACATGTTGCACCTGAAATTGGTTTGATTGTGTAATAACTGTGACTGGCTGTGCGTTTGTCTGTCATTAAAACAAACGCCAAGGGTTCAAACAAGCATGAAAGTAACTGGAGCTAGACGTACTGGTGGAGCCAGACTTTTTAGACTGGGGTGGCCTAACTGGGGCACTGACTTATCTAGGGTTGGCCTGAAGTGTGAAGTGTGCGCGCACACATATGAATGATGACCATTTATTTGGATCTCCGCCAATCATATCTCCTTTGCTGCTAACGTTACAAATCTGAAAGATGTTATTTCCTGTGAATAATTTTCTAGCTTAAAAAAGGCAACATGAGAGGCAACAGTTAAATCTTCTTAGCTTATTTCTTTAAAGATCTTTGCAAGACAGCCAGAAGAGTTGATTTGGACCTAAATCCAGCCTCTGACCTGGACACCAGCCAATCAAAACTTTGGATAGCCACTTGTTTGGCCAATCAGATTTCAAGGTTGGCCACCTCTGGCTCCGCCCCTGGTTAGGCGACATGTAAAGTCTTAATTTTCCAACTAAATTGTTGTAATTTAGCGTTTTTAATTTCAATTTTGTCTCATGTGAAGTCAGCTACAAAATAGTTAACAATGAAAAAACTGTTGCCCTTGACGACAGAAATGATGAATTCTTTGGACTGAATCAAACTTGTAGTTGTGTTGATCCCTTTGTTTCTGTAATCAGGACACTTTAAAAAAAAACCTGCAAACAGGCCGCTAAAGGGCACCGAAGCATGCATCGGGCTGCTGTTGTCTTTTGTCTGCGTTAACATTGTTCAGTTTACCCACACAGCAGCAAACAGGCGTCTGTACGTCACACCCTCTTCTAGCTAAAATGCAAGTAAAAAAGTACAGTACATCATGTAACGAGCCGCTGAGCTGACGTGCTTGCTGGGCTGAGATAAGGGAGGAAGTAAAGGGAAGGTTTGAAGAGAGCGAAGAGGAAGGATCAGAGAGGAAATTGCTCTGTACAGATGGTGTGTTCTGCGCCCAAAGGATATCCTAATTCTGGGATTAATTCATGTAAAAGATGGACCACCCCGCTATCAGTCACTTTCTACATTCCTTTCTGTCAGTCGCCATCATTTTGGCTACATGAACGATGCAAATCATTCTCACTTTTCATTTTCTGCTCTCCCCTACTTTCATCCATTTCTATCAACCCCTGTCATGATCCACGACATCTAAAACACACTCCTGACGCCACCTTATTAGTATGCAGCACTATGCAAATAGGCTCGATTTGTTAGTCTCTGTGTGTTTCATATCACCAGGTTTTCTCCATCTCTCTCTCTCTCTCCCTTCTCTGTGCCATGCTGTCGCTCTTTCCCTCCATCCCAGTCTCCTATTTTTCTCTCTTGGCAACGTCTCCACACACAGACGAACTCGCTGAACTCATCTACTGTAGATTGTATCGCAGCCCTCCATGTGTTCCTCTATCTGTGTGTGTGTTTCTACACGTGTGCACCATATTGATCCCCCTTCACAGTGAGGTAATACAGCCTTTTAATGTCCAGTCCAGCACCGCTACATCTGTTATTCCATTTTGATTTTCCAGGCGTAGTGACGGAGAAAAATAGGTACTAACAATAAGGGAGGCATCATCGCCGCCTGAGGCATCCAACAATGACTCCGGCCTGAAAATAGAGATGGAGCCCTTGTATGTTGAGTGGAATTACAAAATGATTAGCTCTCCAGCTCAGGGATGTGGGATAATATAATAATTGGCTTCTGTGCTGCAGGGGCAAATACAACATTTCTGCCATCAGCTCCAGGGTTTAGGTTTGTGCCTCTCATGTTCAACTCCAAAGCTTAGCATCCGATATACCCCCGAAATTTGACAATATCTTAAAAGTCCTGATGGTCTTTTACAACAGATACCAGTTTAAAAAGTTTTCCTAACATCTGGATGAAGAAACAGTTAACCAGTCACAACATTAAAAGATTCAAAGCTTCTTTCTCCAGATACGACAGTATGTCACAGAGATTTGCCGAACAGGATATGTACAAAGGGAACGTATATGTTTTTGTTGCAGGGATAAATTCTTAATGCTGATCGTTTCTGCGCTAAAATTAGGCTAATATCGGCCGATATTATCGGCAGGGCGATTAAGCGGTCGGGCTCTGGTAGGTAGTAGACCTTTGAGGTTTTTCAAATGTCAAAGTTTATATATTGTTCGGATACTCAGTAACTGAATCTCAGTAGCTGAAATGTAATAGTAAAAAAGGGGACAGAAAGTAAGGCTACGTTTACAGAAGTTTTAGCTGAATCTATTGCTCACCTCAGCCGTCAGGGTTTCTGAATGATCATCATTTAGCTTCATTATGTTGAGAGTCCGACTGAAGCTAACAGGTCTGTGTAGTAACTAGAGACATGTGTATACAGATGTTGTGGTCTGCATCCGTTAATGATAGGAAACTGAAAGAGGACGAGGAGTATTCTCAAAGTCATGACATATTCGGCTAATTTAGAAATCTCTTTACTACATTTTATTTACCTTTGCAACTTTTGCTCCCTCAAAGAATCAACTAGATTGAAGAGTTGCATATGATTACATATGAAATTCATTCAAACTAGACTTTAAATCTTACTCTCTAGTCCCCCCCCCCCACCCGCGCAAATTGAAGTAGCCATTTTTTTGTAGACGTAATAAATGTTTCCATCCTTATGTTTAGTTTCCAAGTTGTAGTAGTTCATGCCTCATAGTTACTCATCATTCTGCAGATTATAACTCAAGTTCTACATGTAATGTCCTCGTATATCAGCCATGATTATGATGACATACATACGGCATAATGTTAGCGTCAGGATGTCACGTGTAGTATTTATCATGAGCTTCATCTGTTATCATGCTTTAAACTGCACATCAGCTCTACAATAAAGACTCTCACTCAACATTACAATCCTTCTTACAGGTTAACACATCAATAATTCATGAGTGTGAAAGGAAACCATTTTCCATCAGAGTGCAGGAGCACAGTCTACTGATAATACTTCCACAATTGTTCTACATGCATGCAGAATCCCTATGTACTTTTTCTGTTTTGATTTTTTTTATAAAAACACTGGTGCAGATTTCAATTATTGCCATGTTTTAAGGTATTCTCTTCTGTGTTATCATGTGTTTTTTTTTGTTTACATCTGACAGACATGTCATTTTGAGCCTATCAAACTTGAGATAACAAGCTGAGCTTCATTACACTGGATTACAAAATGGTAAATGGACTTGAGCTTGTATAGCGCTTTTCTAGTCTTCAGACTACTCAAAGCGCTTTTACACCGCAGGTCACACCTACACATTCACACACTGATGGTAGAGGCTGCTATGTAAAGTGTCCATCAGAAGATACTAACCCATTCATACACATTCACACACTGCCGCCAAAGCAGCGGGAGCAACTTAGGGTTAAATGTCTTGCCCAAGGACACATCAGATATGTTGCTGCAGGAGCTGGGGATCAAACCCCCGACCTTTCGGTTGACAGACGGCCGACTCTACCAACTGAGCTACAGTACACCCCCAATACTCAGATAGACAATTATACATCAACTTCAAAACAAAAAACAAACCACACCCCTAGTCAACGTGTATGTAGAATCATAACCATGAAGCAAATTCTACCAACACCACGACTGTAAGCGTGAAGAAGGTACCTTAGATAATGTCATACAATTGGGGATCATCAATCGTAGAACTTGTCATTTTGAGCTAATGCACAGAAAACTTGATGATGCTGCAAAGCATGATTTTATCAACAGCTCCAGTCTCACGTTGACAGTACAAAAGTCAAATATTTCAATTCAGGTCTAAAAGCCGTGTACAGATGTCGATTCAGGATGGGAAGTGCTGGATTATTGAAAGAGACTTGTGTAAAATATTAGCATATTAGCTTGTCTGAATTAGCGGCCTGTAGCGTAAAGAACGGGATTAAGAATCTCACCTGCAAAGCTCATTAAGGTCAGACATTGTCATACCTTCAAGAGAAAACGGTTTCCTATTACCCGTCTCAATTTTTGCTCGGCAAAATCAAGAGTTTCAAAAGTCTCCAAAAGTAGTATGGGAGGTAGAGCAATCAAAGATTAGGGCCCAACCCGGGGGGGAGAGGGTTATTCACTACTCTGCTTCAGGGAGGATTATGTTCTCCCTTTTTATAAAGAGAAGGCCTATATGCTAAAGCGTTTAGTACTAGTTCAGGCTTTCCTTGTAACAGCCCCCAGTTATGCTGCTATAGGCTTAGACCTCTTGAGGTATACGAATGTTGCTTCTCTTTCCTTCTCCCTCTTTTCTTCTTCATGCATTTATGTCCTATTGATGCACGTTACTAACTTTGTATCTCCCCCTGAGTATCATCTTGCAGGTTGTTGCCGAGTGCCTGCTGGTGTTTACTTGATATTTTCAAAATGATTAGTCATATTTTGAGAGTTATGTCTACTGTAATAACGGTATTACTGTCTCTGTCTGTTGATCCTTTTCATCTCTTTAAGACTGATCCTGTTATTTTTAATTCAGTTGTTTATTGGTCTGTAAAATATCAGTGTTCTTTTAAGATCTCTCCTCGTATATTTGCTCTCTTGTGTATAATTGTTATCTGTACATCCCTGTGCTCTTTTATTTATTTAACGTACCAGCTGCTCCAAACTGAGTGGCCCAAGAGGGATTAATAAAGTTGTTTGAATACAGTATGAACTGATTTAGTCTCTCTGACTATCTATATCCTACTTGTGGATGGCCCTCCACCTACAATAGATTTCAGTTCTGCTCAAGGTTTCTGCCTTTTTAAAGGAGGTGTTCTCCTTGCTACTGTTGCCAACTGCTTGCAAATTGTGTAATATGGTTGGGTTAGGCTGTAAAATATTACAGAAAGCATAGTCTAGACCTGCTCTGAATGTCTTCGTACCTGTGGAAGGGCGATGGACAGCTGCCTCTGAAGCGACTCCTTCTCGTGACCCAGCTCTCTCAGGCGTAGGTGTGCCGTCCCGAGGCAATCCTGGGTCTCCCTCAGGCTCTCCAGCAGCCTCTCCCTCTCCGTCAGCATGTTCACCATCAGCGACTCAAGGTTGCCTGTGCTGCCTCCCTCATCACTGCCGCCTCCACTTCCACCTCCACTGCGGGGATCCCGTCCACTGTAGCCCCCAATGCCAGCTATCCCTCCGCCAATCCCTCCACTGCCGCCAGCAGGGGAAGATGAGCCACCTCCTCCGCCGCGCCCATCCTCCGAGATGGTGGGCATCACCTCGCACATCATCTTGAGGCCTGGGTGTGAGAGGCGTTATCTAAGAAGCTGTCGAGGACACCTAACCTTAGTGTCTGGTGAACGCCAAGAAAGGGTCACAGTGCTGGTTAGGGGGTTGTTCCTCTCAAGCTGATTGGGTGAGGCTGACAGGCAGGAAGCAGGTGGTGTGGGTCGGGGAAAATGGGCCGGTTCCTTGGATGTGCGAGTGAGAAAAGTGGGGGAAAGGAGATAAGTTTGGTGGAGGGGTGGGGTGGGGTGCAGGGGTGAGAGGGGAGAAGTGTAGGTTTGGTAGACCACCTCAGACCCCCGGCCCAGGCTTCACTGAGATGCGAGACGAACCTGAAAAGAGAAGACAGGAAGAAGAAATGGAAAGGAGGCTTTTTGTGAATAACGTGGATTTGATAGAAGCCAGAAGACGAAACTATGTGACACACACACACACACACACACACACACACACACACACACACACACACACCAATACACCGACAGCACATGCACATGCACATTTCTCCAACCTCCAAGAAAGCACAACCATTGCTTTTATCGCAGCTGAGCTCTCTTCTTCTGACTGACATCGCGATACTCTGGAATAATTCATCCATCAGTGCATGTCTCCGTTTTATGTATCCTAACGTCCATACTTATAATGGGGGGAAAATGAAGGCGCATGATGATGTACGGAAATGAATCGTGAATGGCAGCTTCACCTCAGCCTCAGCAGCCTACAAACCGCCCGTCACGCAAACACGGAACAATTAGGGGGCCTGATGTGGAAGAGAGATGCGGTGCTGTTTCATATATAGACTGTGTGAGGAAAAAGGGTGTCATCATGAATTGTAATTACGGGCTGTATCCAGGAGGAAATAAGCTTCTTTTAGCCTGTCTAAGGCTCCGGAACCCATCCGTAAAAATATTCCTTGTGCATCAGGAGGCTTATTGTTATCATCAGGGTGTTAACACAGGAAATGAATTGATGTCTTTATAAAATAAAGGGCTTAAACGGGGAGAAATTGCATTTTATTTTACAATCCCAGGCTGTGCTGGATAGCCTCACATCGCTTTAACATCGTGGTGGGAGGTGCCAATCATCCTGTAAATGATGAAGGCCTAATTAACAGATTAAACACACAAGATAGTTTACAATTATGTTAATTATAATAGTAGAGAACAGCTAAATGTCTGAAAACGCAGCGTCGCTTCGGTTTTACTCCGTCTTCAAGGCGTTTATTTCCTATCAACACCCCACTGCCCTCCTCCCCTCCCCTCCCCTCCCCACCCCACACCATCCAACCCCCCCACCCATAAAAACAGCTGGATGGTCTAACGCACGGCTAGATCTGTGCACCGTGCATCAACGTGGATTTCAGTAGCCACCGGACGGTTCGTGGATCTTACCCTCTCCATGATCGACAGAGAACGGACAGAAACGCGCATCGTTGCCCGGTTCACTCCATCAGAGCATCTGAGAAACGGAGGCAGCAGCTTATCCCCGTTACAGCCCGGTTGCCAGCCTGCCCCATCCCCTCCCTCTCTCTCTGCTGAGGGAGCGAAGCTGGCCTCAGCCGCTTCGTCAAGGTACACGCTACAATATGAGCTGCATCCGGTCTATACTTTCAGAATAAGAGCATGATATTCTGAATCATCCGGGTTGATACTTTTGATAGATTAAAGTTTATACAGCTGATTTATACATCGAGGTAAGATTAAGCATTTTGAGGAGTGCTTATATGAAAAATATTTAGCCTAATTGAATTATATTCTCATTTCGTCTAATCTTTTCTGGTATCTTAATTTTTGAATTCCATATTTTGACGAGTCATTTTCTTTTTTTTCCTCAGTTTTAATTATCAGCCTGTTTATTACACTAGCCTTGGTTATTCGAGCCTTTATTGACCTTTCAGAAGGGAAATTGGATTGTTTCAGCAAGAAAAGGGCAAAATGACATGACGACAAGTGGAGTGTAAAGACCATACTAAAACTACAAATATAGCCTAAACTAGAAAAAGAAAGATTCAGAGCAAACTTCAAGAGAAATATGAGATTGGTGTAATGTGATTATTTGCAGTAGACATCATCTTTTTTAATTCTCTTATTATTTCACAACAGATATTTTTTTAAATCTGAATTCCCTGTATTTAGTGCCGGTAATTGTGTTATCTATAGCAACAATATAAAGGGTTGAGGGGCTTTATGATTAACTTCTTAAGAAGAAATCTGACATTATGTCTGTGGTAGGATTTTATTTTATTTTTTTAAATTTTGCTCAAGTGTTTGCTCCTCTAAATTAGAGAGCCTTGTAAATAAAACACTAATCTACCTTTTTAGGCTCCTAAAAGATACTCAAAGTCGACATTTTGAGGAGCTAACAACACATTTAATTGAAGTGCAAAACCTTTAAAAAAAAGTCTAAGTAAACATTTCTCTGCCTTGAAGGACCGCAGCCTGAAAAAGGATACAAGAAAACATGGTGAGCAACATAGAAAAGGTGTAATGACATACTGGCCTTACCTTGTCGATATAATAATAATTAGCAAACACCCTGCTTGACAAAAAAAACAACAACAGTCATGACTGACAAGATAAAACTTTATTCTGAAGTCAAGAGATAGTGCTTCCGTGGTGGTTTTGTTTAACTTCTACATTTCGCTTCCCTCACAGCTCCTCCTGGACCTTAAAGGTACAGGCCACCGCCTAATTACCCCCTCACATCCTGACATTCACCTCTACACGCTTTTATTTTGCTTTTTTTTTTTACCTTCAAAAAGAAAATCTTCTTTTGAGTTACTTGTTAGTTATTCCTCAGTCATGGGTTACTATGCAGCCCAGACACCTGCCCATGCTTAATAATGTAACAACGGCACCCCCCTGGTGGCTCAATAATGTAAATGCAATACACTGCTGCCAGGTTTCAGGCCAAAGGTCTTGATTTTCAACAACTATCATTCATAGTTTTGTTTTGCAAATAAAGGATTAGAGAACATTTCAAGAGGTCACTGTCTTCGATAAATACATCAACAATTGAACTTGAACTTGAACTTGATTGCAGTTTAAGTTTTTTTAGTACCCAGAGAGGAGAGAGTGGATTTTAAGGGAATAAAAATATCATGATGATTTAAAATGAGACACTTTTCTTCTGTTATTCAACAGATTGAATAACATGTAGTCACGTAAGGAGAATGACAAAAGGTGTCTGTAAAAATGAACCAGTTATGAAAGGTTTGGTCTGTGAGCCAATCAGACCTCAGGGGAGGCAGGCCTTAGGTCCCCAGGTGATATCTGACAGGATGGGGAGGAGGGGGTGACGTAATGTCCCCTCCAGAGACGATGATGTACAGAACAGACAGCAGTCAAATTCAAAGTGAATCTGAAAGAAATTCAAAGTGAATCTGAAAGAAATTCCAAGTGAATCTGAAAGAGAGATTTCAGAAAACAAGAAAGATTTAAAGAAAGAAGAAAGGAATGAAAGATAGTTCCCAGAATGGAAAAATAATCAAAAAGAAAAAAAGTTTCCCTTAATAAATAAAGATTCGGATAAGGATGAAAGAATGGTTTGGATTGATTCATGATGGAAAGACTCCAGAAAGCTTTTATATAAAATTAAGAAGAATATTTTTTCAACTTTTGAGAATTTGAGTTTGAGAACTTTCTAAAACTTTCATTGGAAACTTTTTGTAAACATTGGAAACCTTTTGGGAAGTTTCTGAAACTTTCAACAGATTTTTTCTAACTTTAAAAAAAAAAAATTGTTTTTGTTTGAAACTTTTGTCTAAAACTTAGGAAATCTCGTCAGGAATCTTTGTATAAAAAAAGTCAATGCAGTTGATTATGAAATCTCAGGTTTATTGTTGAAAACTTTTGATAGAACCTTAAAAATCATTGTTGAAAATTTTCAGGCATTTCATCATATTAATTTTTTTGGAATTCTAAACAGAAATTTTTGGCAATTATATTCACAGAAGTTCTCTTGTATGCTGTTTTTAATTTGTTTTTGGAGGACATTTTCTGAAGGACTTTTGAGAATGTATTTCATGCATTTTTGTCTGATTTGAAGTGTTTAACACTTTTGGGGCATTTTTCTAAAAGTTTTGAAAGAATTTCTAAATGTTTTATCTTAAGTTTTGGGAAATCAGGAAACTTTGAAAGATTTCAAGAAATTAAGCCTATCTGAAATTTTGGTAGGAAATTTAAATTGAAAGTCGCTGGAAGAATATTTTTTGCTGGAAAATTCTCAGGAAAAGCTTGTGGATGTTCTGAAAGCTTGATCAATCAGTGATTTACAAAAGAGCAGAAAAGTGATTGACTTAAGTTAATTTCTTAAAACGATTTAGAGACTGATGCACACCAAGAAGAATTCAATAAAAGAAAACAAAGATGGATGACAAAACACCAAGAGACAAGAAATAAAAGACCAAGCAAGACAATAACAACATTTTTACACACAAAAACTCCATTGTAAATAATTATGTGTTAATAAAGTACAATAAAAATAAAATAATCACGGTGATAGAATATATATATATATACTATTGTGTGCTTCATGTACAGAGGCTGTAGTCCTCCAGGCGGGCGGCCTGGGTTCAAATCCGACCTGTGACTCCTTTCCCGTATGTCATTCCCCACTCTCTCTCTCTCTCTCTCTCTCTCTCTCTCTCTCTCTCTCTCTCTCTCTCTCTCTCTCTCTCTCTCTGATTTCTGACTCTTTCCACCGTCCTATCTCTAAATAAGGGCATAAAAGCCCATAATAAACCTTTAAAAAAAAAACATGAGAATTTGTGAGACTTTCAAGATGGTAATTTTCGCAGGGATTCTCCGAAGAAAATGCAATTCTTTTTTGTCTCTTTACCTCCATCACTGGCTTGCTCTGTAGATTTCTCCTCTCTTGTCTGTTTTCTGATCACATCCTCCTCTCTCTCTCTCTCTCCCTCTGCAGCAGCTCCGTCTGCTGCCTTAGAAACAAAAGTCAAACATGTTAGCCACTTCAGCTTCCTACCCTCAGTCCTGCTTTGTCGTGTAATATATTAAATATAAATGAGCAGAACAAACAGTGCAGACAGATGAAACAGTCTGAGAGAAACTTTGAGTGCGTGCAGATAATCTTCATCAGGATTTAGTTCACACAGATTTAATATGAAGTCACTTGAATAGATTTGATTCTTCACTAGACTGTTTTTTTGTATGCGTACATTTTTTTTTGTGTTAATGATTTTCTGTTCCTGTGTTTGAGCTCTCTATATAAAAACATCCTCTACTTAACCCTCCTATCGTCTTCGGGTCAATTTGACCCGTTTTGAAAAGTTATTTTGTCATAACTTTGGTTTTCTTCAATATAATTGCCTGAAAATGACATGGATGGTCCCCTACTATGGTCTTTGCAAGTAAAATTAATTATGACTATTTTTATTAAATTATGTGTGTTTAATTAAAATTTATAGCACCTGTTGTCTTCCCGGGTCAATTTGACCCGAACATATTTAGTGGTGCAATGGGTCACACTATTGCGCTTTCCAGCACAATGAACATACACACACACACACACAGACACACAAAATGACCTCTAACACACACACACACACACACACACACACACACACACACATGCACACACACACACACACACACACGCACACACACACACACACACGCACATACACACCAACGCTACAGCTGTGAACACCTGATTTCATCAAAACTTCTGATCTACCTACATGGGGCTACAAACACACACACGCACACACACACGCACACACACAAGTACACACACACACACACACAGATGCACACACACACATACACACACACACACACACACACACACATCAAAGCTACAGCGGGGTAAACCTGATTTCATCATAACTTCTGATCTAGCTACATGGGGCCAAAAAATACACACGCACACACGCACACCCACACACCCCCACACACACACACACACACACGCACACGCCCCCACACACACACACACACACCATTGGGAATTGCACTGCATTGGGCCTCAAGACAATAAACTAGCTACACACTTGTACAGTACATGTTGACATTTGATATGCCACGCACCTTCCAGCACAATGAACATACACACACACTCAGACACACAAAATGACCTCTACTGCACACGCGCACACACACACACGCACACACGCACACGCACACACGCGTGCACACGCAGACACAGACAGGCACAACTTCAAAGCTACAGATATGTAAACTTGATTTCATCAAAACTTCTTATTTACCTACATGGGACTACAGATGCAGATGCACGCACACACACACACACGCACACACACATACATAAACACACACACACACACACACACACACACACACACACACACATCAAAGCTACAGCTGTGTAAACCTGATTTCATCAGAACTTCTTATTTACCTACATGGGGCTACAAATACACACACACGCACACACACACACACACACACAAACACACACACACACACACACACACACACACACACACACACACACACACACACACACACACACACACACCATTGGGAATTGCACTGCATTGGGCCTCAAGACAACAAACTAGCTACACACTTGTACAGTACATGTTGACATTTGATATGCCACTCACCTTCCAGCACAATGCACGCAGACACAGACAGGCACAACTTCAAAGCTACAGATATGTAAAATTGATTTCATGCAGACGCACATGCACACACACACACACACATGCACGCACACACACACAGACACATACACACACACACACAGACACACACACACACACACCCACACACATACTGTTTTTCTGTTGTTTTATATTATGATGAAGTTGCACACACGCACACAGTTTCTCTGTTTATTGTATTATTCTTTAAAAGTTCAAAATAGTTTTGGAGAACTTTTGCAAGAAGTATTGTGCTTTGAAAATCATATTTGTTTGCTCTCTCTTATTTATGACTACAATTGCATCAGTCAACTTTGAACTGGGTATATCCTGGCTAATGTTTGTCACATACCAGTAAGTGGTTGTCCAAAATAACTAATAATTTCTGCTTATTTTGATTCAGTTTTATGAGGTGTAAAAGATGTTTAAAATATGTGGTAATGAGTTGGACTGAAGTTGGCTAAAAGTATGGTACACAGAATGGTGTGATCATTTAACACTATATGCTTTATAAACAGTACTAGAACTAGACCCAGGTGTGACTATTCTGCTGCCATATGCTGCCATTCAAAAAATTGAAATGGTTTCAAAACAATATCCTGTCTACATTTTGACATATACCAGTCTGTGATATTCCATCTACTTTTGTGCCTCTGATCATAACCATAGTGAAAATAATTCAGAATTTCTGCTTTTTTTTACTCCAAAATGAGGTATAATTTCATGTAAATGAGGTCTATCACACCATGAATTACAAAAAATAAGTTTAAAATTCATGTTAATGTGTTGGAAACAAGTTCACTAAGAAGGTGAAACAAAAAAATTTGGTGATCATTTTACACTATATGCTTTATAAGCAGTCAAACTAGACGGGTCAATTTGACCCGGGAGGACAACAGGTGTGACTATTTGCTGCCATTCAAAAAATTGAAATGGTTTCAAAACAATATCATGTCTAAATTTTGACATATACCAGTCTGTGATATTCCATCTACTTTTGTTCCTCTGATCATAACCATAGTGAAAAAAATTCAGAATTTCTGCTTTTTTTTACTCAAAAATGAGGTATCATTTTATGTAAATGAGGTCTATCACACCATAAATTACAAAAAAATATTGAAAAATTCATGTTAATGTGTTGGAAACAAGTTCACTAAAAAGGTGAAACAAAAAAATTTGGTGATCATTTTATACCTCATGCTTTATAAGCAGTCAAAACAGAACGGGTCAATTTGACCCGGGAGGACAACAGGTGCGCATTTAATGGGAAGACAATAGGAGGGTTAAAGGGACTTGTTAGAATTTTTTGAATTGAATTGATTTTTGTTTTACATACCTCTCCAGCTACCAGACTAACTTCCATATTTTGGTCCGCACCAGGAGTTAAGCCGGCGACCCTCCAGTTCCCAACCCAGCTCTCCCTACAGACTGAGATACTGCCGCCAACAAATCAACAGCAAAGCATCCTCTGATAGTACTGTGCACACACACACAAGCTACTCTACTGATCCATAAACTGCATGAAAGATTTAACAAAATGACATTTTATGTTCATTATTAAATATTCACTCTTTCCCCGTTTATATATGTGAGCAGACAGAGTTTGTTGCATTGAAATGGGAAAAACTTTAAACCTCTGTTTAGTGATTTTGCTGTATAAGATTCAGACGTCCTGCTGGGAGTGTGTGTTTATATTTATACGATTCAGCCTGCAGACGTGACTCATTACAGCTCAGCAGACACTCGGCTCAGTGGTTTCTCAGCTTCAGAGGGCAGTTTGAGTTTATTGGGGCAGAATCATGTGACCGACATACAGCAGAGCAGAGCTGAACGCCGGTCTCAGTGGGTTTTTTTACCATTTCATACGAAAATTTTGAAGCAGGAAAAATCAGAGTTCATCTCTTTGCTTTCAATCTGCTCATAAGAGTCCAGCTACTTTTCAAAATTCCTTATTTCATCTTCAGTGAGCTGACAGAAACAGCAGCACATCATTAACTGAACATCAGACATGTTAACGTGAAATAAAACAAGAGGAAAGATTTCCAGCTGTACCTGAAACAACACGAACTATAGAGCAAACATTTACGACAAAAAGCAGAACTGACCATGATATAATAAATGATTGTGTTAATGTTTGCATCCAGACGATATAGCCTACGTATGTCAAGCACGTCCTGATGACTTACGGGTTTATGCCAATGTCTGATTTACTCAGCTAACAGATTATTTTGTATCTGAAATAAGAACTTCTAGACACTTAATGCGACACATATTTACCATGAGCTACTCTATCCTAACACTGGAGATCCTGTTAAATTTATCAAATTACGTTTTTACTACAAAATGAATGATAGCATAAATTGGAAAAAGCCTTAATGATATGCTAACATTAGGGGTTGTCTTTGTTAGGGTTTAATAAAAGTAGATGTAAGCCCAAACTCAGATTGTGAAGCAGAACTGATACACCACATTTCATTTTATCTACTTTTCCCGACCTCCCAGTTTGAACTTAGACAGTTATTCATTTAGCCTACTTCCAAATATTTTTACATTCAGAAGCGCTAGCGTAATGTAGCCTAAACATGTAGCCCTTTTTGCTGGAAAAACTGCATGAAAATTCAGGTGGATAAATACATAAAGGTAGGATTTAAAAAAATCACTTTTATTCATCACACTAGCATACAGATTCATTGAAAAAACAGCCTACCTTTACATTTATTCGCCGTTGACGTTAGCTTAGCAGAAACACTGGTAACAGCTAGCTTAGCGCAACCAAAGAGAATACAAATGTACAATTAGCCTCTTGTATCTTTGAATCTCAAAAAATAAAGTCAGGTAAAATAGGCAACAAAAGATGTGTTTGTAGCAGATTCAGTTCCTTGCCAACGTTAGCTGAAGTATCAGAGATTCTACTGCTAGGAAACAGTCTCACATATAAAGACTCCAAAACACTATTTTTTGGTCTTCTGTCAGGGACAACGAGGCCTAAGGCATGAGACACAGGAGTCATTTTAAAGAAAAAACTTTATTTTAAACCAAATAAAGAAAAACATATGAACCAAACCAAATTGTAAGAACTAGGCCGAGGAACACAAAAGATGAATCATGTAGTGGTTTAGCCAAACATCAAATACAAGGGGTCGACAAAATGGACGCCAAGTTAACTAAACACAAAGGAAAACAAAGATCTCTCAAAAGGCCTCACTCGGTAACATACATCGAGATAAATTCTGTCAAGCTGTTGTCCTTCAAATTTCACAAACTGATGGCGTTTCCTCCTTCTCCCCTTCTTTAAACCTTCTTGGTCTTAATCTCTAAAAATCTCTCCCCGTCCACTGACTGACACGCTCACAATACCTTTCTTCTTTACTCCCAGTCCGAGCTGAAAGTCACAGCCGTAGTCACCAAATGTTCTTTTATCCCTCTGTTGCTTAGAAAGACATTCAACGACAACCATACCTCCTCTTGTTGTCCTGACATCTTCCCTAAGTGTCTCTCCTACAAACTTCCCCACCACATGAGGATCCTTGAAGATCCATTTGGGTGACAGCAACCATTCCGATGACAGTCTCCTGTTCCCCCCAAATTGTTTGGATTTCATCTCTAGAAAGGTTTTTTTTTTTTAAATCAGTTAAAATTTTGCTTTCCTCCAGCTCTAACTGTTGACACCAATTCCACTCTGACCTTACAGAAGGCAACTAAAGGGAGCTTATATAGTATTAAGCCAAACCAAATCAAACACAAGGGGTAGACAAAATGGACGCCAAGTTAGCCAAATAGCTACTAAGAAAAAAATGAATTTAACCCAAATCCCCCCCATGACATCAGAGCACATGGTCTGCTCCAAAGACCTGGCTCCAGCATAATGCTGCCTTCATGTGCTTCTCGGAAAAATCTAACTTCCCAGTAATGACTACATCCACGCATTCAAATGCTCTGGTCAGAAAAAAGCAACAAACATGGACGCTAGCATTCAGGTTGTTTTTTCTTATTCTCACATTGCATGTAAATTTACACGGAACAACTGTGATCAAAAAATGATTATGTGACATGGAAACAAGCAGCTATTTTATTCTTCTTTTCTGTAGTCAGACTAAAACAGCTTTTATACGTAGCCGTCCTTGTAAACACGGCTCCAACGACAACACAACTAGCAGGACTCAAGCTTCTCAGTTATTGAAGACAGTCATGACTCAGAGAGACATTTACAGAGGATATACTTGATTTCTGCTTTATTTATGTGTAAAATGTTGCACATTCTTCCTTTAAGCTAATGTAGCTAACATTAGCAATCAGATGCTAGCTATAGCTTCTCCATTGAGTTGCTATTTTGAAAAGATTAACTACAATTTAAGCAGAAAAAAATACAACAGATGTAAAGGCTTTTTTTAATTTCAAGGGTTTTATTTCTTTTCAACACAGTAATTTCACTTCATGCAACACTTCAGCAGAACATAAAAACAGAGTGACATCTGAGACATCTAGTCCCAAAATCTATAAAGGCTTTTTTTCTTGCATTTTCTACATTTGTCCATCACGTCTTTCAAGTTCAGAGTTTTATTTTCTGATGAACATTACACAAAAATAATTAAATTCAGAATGGGTGGAAGGGGATGTCTGAACCAAAATGCCTATTTTATAATGAAATCCACGTATTTAATGTTTAATATAATTTGTGGATCTTGCCCTATTTGTAGAAAAAAAAAAGTCCAAAGACATCCCTTGTTAGATACTTATGTCATCTGCTCAATTAAAGGCAGGGTTGGTAATTTTCTCCAGATACACTTTTAAAATTAATAATTCATGTTCTCTGAAAAAGGAACAAAGAAAATCCGTCATCTGTAGCAGTTCGTACCAATTTGATGAACCAATCAGGCCTCCCTGTCTCCCTGCTCGTTCTCTACCTCTCGTGTGCACTAGCCCACAATCAAAGCGCGATGACAGAGTTTATACTGTGAGTTTACTTAGACGATGTAGTTTCTACACAATGCAAGCGATGAGCTGATGTCCGCTTCTGGAGCAACGTTGCTCGTGCATGTAAGTGAGGGGCGTGGCTTTTGAAGGAGCACAGAGAGGAGGGGGTGGGTGAAGACGGAGCACTGAGGGAATGCTACTTTCAAAATCATGCTAGTTTTCGAAAATGACCAACCCTGCCTTTAAAGGTGCAGTGTTTATTTCCTGTTACTAACCATGCAGATAGAGAATGAGGATTATTCGTGACACTTTTAAATATCACATGAAGAAGCCTTGAAGTACAATGTGTCCGTTTTGGTCCCATTTGACTTTAACAAGACGACTGATGAAAAGAATTCAAAGATAACCCTCAGCGCTGACCGTGAGGTGCCTCCAGCAGCTCTCTCTCTCTCTCCATGTCATTCGCTACTTTAAAGGTGCTTCAGGTATCACAGGGGAACTTGAAAAAAAAAGACATTTAGGGGAGAAAAAGAGAGGCTACATATGTCTGTTATTACATTAAATTCACAAGAAGTGGATGATGAATATGTAAATTCAAATGTAGGTCAGTAAAGCCTGCTTCTACAGCCATTTACATTTCTACAGAATTCAATTGTAACTTCACTGAAAGGAATAAAAAACAGATTTCAGACCTCAGGTGACCAAAACAAAAATCATAAATATAACACCTAAATGAATAAATAAATAATTTAAAAGTACATAAAAACACACACAGGAAGAACACATGTTACAGACAGAAACCTACAATCAAAACACATTTCATGATAACACACAACAGAGCCACCAGTCACATAAATCAATTTGACTGAAAACGTATCTTGTTCATCTCAGATTACGTTTTTGCCATAACTCAATGATTCAAAACGTTTCAACATTTTGCTTCTGATTATGAGGATTTTTTGCTTTTTTCACGTTTTTAGTTTTAACAACAGACTTCAAGTTTCTGTGACTGAAGTTCCAAAGTACAACTGAAGCACACTGGAACTGTAGTGCCGCGGTCTTGAGCTCAGTCGTATAAACCACAGACAGGATTCTCTGGCTCGTCTCTCTGCTCATCTCCTCAGAACTCGTCTTCATCAGGAAATGAGTCGATCCAAAGTGAAGCTTCAACTTCGCACGGCGGAAGCTGAACACCAACCGCCACACTTTGCTCCGTCATGTGTCTCCCTCATTTTCTTGGAGACGTTTTCTTCTTTTTAGCCTCCAGTGTTGACCAGACTTCCTGTAACCCCACCAAGGATTGCTTACATGCTAATGTTTCTGAGGTATAATCAGCACCTCTACACACAAATCTCTATGGGCGTGGTCACCAGGATGCGTCCTCGCTCGTTGTTTTCTCGGTTGACTCGTTCGTAGCTGCCGGGGGAGGATTGCAAGCTGTTGGCAGACATGGAGGAATAGTGGGTGTCCATCATGATGCCCGTCTTTGATGCCACACATGGAGGGGACAGACTCTGCTGCATCAGACGGTCTACCAACCCCTCCTCCTCAGATGAGGATGAGCTGATGTCCAGAGGAAGAACGTTGTTTGCTAAACTGCCGCCGCCACTGTTCCTGTTCTCCGTGTCCAGCATCCAGTTGTGGTTAAAGGAGTTGAAGACATCTTTTACCGAGCAGCGGCGCTCCTGCTCAACTGACAGGAGCCGGCGAAACATTCGGAGAGCGTCATCCGTGAAGCGACGCCACTGTGATGGCACTGTTGCAGTCCTGCGCCGCTGCCAGCGCACAAACTCCTCGTAGAAGGCATCACCAGGCATCGCCTTCTCCCAGGGGAAGTTTCCTGTCAGCATGCAGAACAGCAGGACGCCAAACGCCCACACATCTGTGCTGAAGTCCACGTAGAAACCCTCCTGCTGCGATGTTTCACACAGCTCAGGTGCCGTGTAAGGGATCGTACCGCTGACACGCTTTACCGGAGAGCCAGCGCGCCGCGTCATACCGAAGTCAGACAGCTTGACCTTTCTGCACTCTTTGTCAAAAATGAGGACGTTCTCAGGTTTGATGTCTCGGTGGACCAGCTTCTTACAGTGCAAGTAGTCAAGGGCGATCGCCACCTGGTGGACGCAACGCTTTGCCACCGTCTCCGGGAGTCCGACCTGAACACAGAGAAGAAGGAGGGGAATCAAACCATGACAGGACTCGTTCAGTGCGTCACAAGTTTAACAATTCATGTTTGTAGTTAACACAAGCTTGAAAGACTTTGACACTTTGCTCTATGACATAATTTAATGGATTTTTAGACCACTCATTGTGAGTCTAAAAAAAGGTGCTAACATGGTTAAAATGAGACTACAGGGGTTGTGAAGGACTTTGAATATTGTCCCCACAAAAACCTGGATGAGTCACCTGAGGCGGGATGATGTCAAACAGATCTCCAGCGAGGGCGTACTCCTGAGCAAAGATGTAGTATTCATCCGTTTCGAAGGCGATGCCGAACATGTTGATGATGAAGGGGCAGGGTGACAGGTAGAGCGACACACTGTACTCTCTCAGGAAACTCTTCAGTTTCGTTGTCTTCTTCCTCAGAAACTTCAGCGCCATTTTAGTCCCTAAATAAAAAAAAACAAGGACATTGAAGATTACATTACTCATTTTTAATTTCTTTCATCCTATTCCTCCTTCAGCACATTAAAGCGCTTTAGGATTCATTTCCTAGACGCATAATTGTGTTCAGAAAACTTAATTAAAATCATTAAAAAATGTGATGGATAACTAAAATCTCCAATGTCACAGAATGAAATGGTGCTGGGGTTTCCAGGAGATTTAAACTCTTCCAGACTGCCTCTGTTGCCACAGTAACCAGTATGTTGCTTTAAATGGAGTTAACGTGAAGCTTAGTCCTTACAGAGAGCTAAAACAAGTTTACAAAAACAAAAGTTGAGGAAAATAGTCTCTTTTTGCCTGTAAATAATTTCACTTTATATCAGATTAAAAAAATACTCATAACAACAAGCAAAGCCGCCTGAAGCTGGAGCTGGAGGAGCCGTGACACATTAAAGGGTTAATCTGAAATAATAGAGACTATACAGTAGCCTGGATATCTGCCACGTCTGCCTGTGTCTGCACTTACAGTCAGCAAAGAGGAGACTCTTCTCCAATAGCACCAGGTCAGCTCTGAAAAGTGCTCCGTTTGTTGTAACACTTTAGCAAAAGGTCAAGAGGGGAGTGAGTGCTTGTTCTTAATGTGGTTATACAAGAGGAGTTCCCACACGATGACAGGACTGTCTCCGCAACATTTGGAATATGCCGAATTAACTATTTGTTGTTTCTGTTATTATAGAAACCTAAATGTACAGACAGTTATCACAGGGTAACTTTAAAGGTCACATATTATGCAAAAAATTTTTTTCCTTGTTTCTCTAACCCTAATATGTGTGCCCCAAGCCTGTCTGGAAATCTCCCAAATTAAGTCCATCCGCTCCATCCTCTGCCTGCTCCACTTTCAGAAAATGTGTGCTCACTTTTAATTTGTGATGTCACAAAGGGCAGTAACCCCTCCCCCAGGTGGGTGACACTCCCACTGATAGGTGTTTGTTCTGCCTTCCGAGTCTGCCTTCTGTCCATATAAGATTGGGCGTGGCGCAAGAAAGCCCAAGAAACCCAAGGCCCTCCAGAGGAGCGTGGCCGAACACAGCTCATTTACATTTAAAGCTACAGACACAGAAACGGCCTGTTCTGAGCAGGGCTGAAATAGAGGGGTTTATAGGCATGATCAAATACAGGATCAGAGTGGATTTTTGGCAAGACACGTCACAGATATATTTTGGGGAGCTCTGAGACTTATTCAAAATAGTTGAAAATTAGTATGATATCTGACCTTTAATGCAAAAGTCAAATCAGGCTAATACTCAAGCAAGTTCTGCAGTTCTTCTGTAATCTGAGAAGATTTGAGGATGTTTACTCGATATCTATTATAGAGATTAAAGCTTCAAGCAGCGTCGAACGAACCCTCACACCTTCATGCAGGTCAAGGTGTGTCTCAGCTGCTGCAGAGAGGCCACACTAATCCACAGACAGCCCTTAACCGGTTTGGAGATAGATCAGATTGAACTGTGTATATAAGAGTTTATAACTGCTTACTTCTACTAGATGGCATTATGACGATGACCCGATATTACTATGTAGATCTGGGCAGGGTTGGACTGTGTAAAAACATGGGGAAGTTGGAGCAGATTGTTTAATGTGTTTGAAAGTTTGTACTGCATCATTTCAGTAGGAGGTGCCTTGACTATGACTGATGATTAATATGTGGATCTGTTCAAGGCGGGACTTTAGAGTGACAGCCAAAGGTTTCAGCTCCACAGATGTTAAAAGTTTCTGTTAATCAGGATTAGAGTTTTTAAATGTGTTAAAGCTCATCCCAGGGTGTGAAGATGTTTAAGGTTGTTCTGCTTTAAATAAAACAACGTCCACAGATGAAGAAATACCACGAACCCTCTAAAATAAACCTTCAGTATCATCTTCAACTCGCAGTAGTTACCTCGGATCTTGTGTATAACCAGGTCCACTTTCCCGTAGGTGCCCTTGCCCAGCTCACACACCACCTCGTAGTATTTGTTGATGTCCAATTTCTCCAGGTTCTGAGCAGCGATGAGCTGCAGCTCCTCCAGGATGTCCATGGAGGCACGAGAGCCATGTGGTGAGGATGTCATTGTTGAGGGGAGAGACTGGAGACAAGGCAGACAGGATGGGGTTGTTGGGGGGCCGGGAAAGAGCTGAGAGGGGGGGCTGGTCAGAGGTGGAGAATCCTGTGGAATAGAAGGAGTAACAAGCAAAGGACAAATCAGTATGACTGTTTTCACTTCTAATTTTCCTCAGTTGCTTATTCCCCTCACAGTGGGAAGTTTTCCTGTCGGACAGGAAGTGGGTGGTGTCTCAGGAGACAAGACATTATAAAGACGTTGCAGAAATCCAATATGGCAGACGAAGCGTCTGAGTCCGACCTTTATAACAATGCTGTGTGTAAATGGACATTTTCACAGTTTCAGAAGCAAAATGAAACAAAGTCCGTCAACAGGAGCTGTGAATGTGAATACTGCAAGAAAAATGCAGGTGAAGGCAATCAATCAAATAAAAACCTTTTGAAATTAAAGTGTGAACAAGTCAAATTAGGTCTGAGAGAATTGAAACATTTACACAACATATCATGTGAAGTTGTTTAATGATCCCCCTGCATCAACAAATGTCTTAATCTCATCTTAGGTGTTTCCTGCTGACTTCACATCCTTAGCAGATCTGTCTCAACTTCCTCCCCCCTCTCCCTTGTCCTCCTTCTCGTCCTCCTCAGCTGATCTACACTCACATGTCTCCTTGTCTTGGCCTTGGAGATCTCTGAAAGATGGGGAGACTTCACAGCTCTGATGGTGCGGCAGAATTCCAACATCTCTCATTAACGGGGCTGAGAAAGTGTTGAACGAGACAGGATGTCCATCTGTGCTGCTGCTGCTCTCTGCGTGCGTGCGTGTGTTTGTGTTTGTGTGTGTGTGTGTTTCACATAACTCGAGTTCAGCGTGTGAAAACAATAAAAGCAAACAGATAATTCAGTCTGTTTATGTGGTAAGAAAAGCAGCGACTGTAAAACTGTCTCTTATTGTTTTTCATTATATCCTTGTAACTTTCATGAAATAAGACCTCAGACACTTCTTGGATTTAATAAGGACATAGCGACAACTTCATTTGAAAGTCAATGACATTTCACTGGTGAGATAAACAAAAAAATTAAATCACTCCAAACATGGGAACTGTAGTTTCAAGCACCTTCACTGCAGAAAAAGCCAACAGGTTACGACCCCTGCAGGTATCATCCATTTTTAAAGTCCCAACAAAGACACATGCAGAGTCAAATATTTTTTTCCGACCGACACAAAGGTTTTTTTTTCTAACAATTCCCTCCTGTTTGGAATATTTTTAGTTTCTGAATCGCCTTTTTGCTTTCAGTCCTTCTTCTGTGTTTGCCAATGTTTTTTCACTTCTTTTCCATCCTTATATTTCAGACCTAAGGATAATCTATTGACTTCACAGCTATGCTGATGACTCACATCTCTATAAAAGGTGTTGATTCTAAACACTGCTTGTTCTTGCAGTCTCAACTCAGTCACATAACACTACAGCTGTACTTATCAGGAGACTATATGCAAGTAATTTTCTCAGAAAAATTAATTATAGACTGTATAAAACATGGACGCTGCCTTAGCGTACAAAAAAGCACACTGAATCCATGGTATCAGCATACTTTCTGTTAACATCCGCACAGCATTATGGGAACTGTGGTTTCAAAACTTCTGATGAAAACGATAGTACAAAAAATAATAATCAGTATGTTGAAATCCATTGACACAACTCTTTGTCATGAGGCAGAGGCAGATTTTTGGGATTCAGACTGTCCATTCAAATGGTTTTATATTTCTATACCACTGTCAACGTCTCTATCGAATCATACAGATATTTACCCTAAGCTAAATAGAAACATATCATTTATAATTACTGAAAGATTTTGTTGCCAGAACATGTTCATGAGACATGCTTGGTAAAACCAAAATGCAAATGAAAGTAGATTTAGAAAATCCCCTCAATCATGAAAGGTTTGTTGGACTAATCTGGTTTTATTTTAAGTACACAGAAACAGATTTTATCTTAAGGTCAGAACATTTTCTTCTTTTCTCTGCACAGTGAAGCTTTTGCAAACTTTTATTTCACAGTCTTCAACTACTGCAAAGCAAATCTCTAGGGTCTTCCTCGGAAAGTCAGGAAATCAATTACAGCTCGAACAGAGCGGTGCTGACAGAGTTTAACTGGAAAAACAAACCCCAAACATCTCCTGTTTTACAGTCTCTGCACCAACATTCAGGTAGTGTAGGATAGATTTCAACACTTTTTTATGCATCTTTTCATCATGGTCTTGGCTGACTGCTGTTGCTCTGCACAGGTATGATCCTGATCCACAGACAATGTGCTGCTCATTGAATAAAAACGCATCATACACATAGGTTGAAGAATAAAGCCTTGATCACGTGCGCTCTGAACCACTACATGTTGTTCCTACATGTCACATTAACGTGACGAACCTAAGACTTACATGCAAAGTAATGACCTCTCTGGAGGAAAAACTGCACCTCATTTGTGCTGAGGCCAACATCGACCTGTAAAACATCAGCACCTAATTAATCACCGTAATGTGAACTCAATACATCAGCTAACTGAAAAAATACTTAATGAACAAATGATGCTAGGTAGAGACTTATCTGACTCGCTATACAGTTGGAGGTAAATTCTGCGTTTAAAAACGGGGCAGATGCTGTAAATTCCTTTTGGAAATGAGCCGTTAGTAGGTTGTTTTATTACCTGCCCTGTTCACCTGTTGGTCCTGTGGAGCCTGAATTCTGTTACTGCCTCATAAACAACCGGAGAGGGAAGGCTTCTCTACAGCTCAAGAAGTTAGTCAATCATATGAAAATATCACAAATATTAAATCAAATGAATCAATTTATTGGGAAGAAAAGAAAAATCAAACATTCTTGAGTTTCAGCCTCTGAAATATGAGGATTTTGTCAACAGAGAAATGTCGATCATGACGTTACATTTGGTCTGTTTTCCATCAAATAACTCAATAAAAGGAAACTACACAAAAGAATGAACACTTGGGACACAAATCAGTGTGATACTATCAGGACAGAATCCATGGTTTGACACACATTTCTTCCGTGTGTATTTTAACTAGTTTGCCCCATGTTTCATCTGTTAACATGGAGGAGGCAAGGTTTACGACCTATTCTGCGGCAGGGCAGCAGGGAGAGCTTTAAATATTTTGGCTTCACTTTCAGGCAGCTGTTGCTTCATCTATTTTGATATACAGTCTACAATCTGTATTCACAAAGTTTAATTTACATAAATGTATTGAGGTTGTTTCAGGCTCACTCCCATGTCTTCTCACAGATTGAACACTGCGTGAGTAATTGGTCTAACATGTTCAAAACTCTCTGAATCTGCCCGCAGAGAAAACACAACCTCAGAGACTATTTCTGCCTCCACAAATGTGTGTGTGTGTGTATTTGTGCGTCTGTGGTGCAGTGAGGCTCTGTGACACTTTGAGTCCATGTGTCGGATGCTCACTGTCACCGAGTGCAATCCGATAATGCGAACACATCTCTTCTTCTGCTGTGAACTCAAGGCTAACCTCACCGCTGTCTGCTTTCCTCTCTTCCTTTCAATGTTGAATGTACCAGCTGTGAACACGTGCAACAAAACCAGACAGACCTCAGTGTCCAACAAAAAAACTACTATTGAGCTTAAACTAAGGACTATTTTCCAACAATTTCTTGAAAAGGTGTGTTCTCTAAAATGTCAGATAATAGAGGTAAACACAGCTCGACACCAGAGTTCAAGTTTTTAACATTTTCAACACGCACAAAGAATTGGCAATTTCTTAATAAATGCTTCATGTTCAGGTAGATTCAATGCAAACAGCAGGATAAAACATAGACAAAAAAAAAGCTTAATCAAAAGGAAAAATGTGTGGGGTTTATTCAGCAGCTACTTCAATGATATGATCACATGTGTCACTGGGGAGATATTAGGGATTTTCAGCAGTTGATGGATTACATTACCTCATTACCTGTTTGAAAACACCGACTTAATCTAGCTCATAGGCTCGAGATATCATGCTAACACAAATTGCAAATCACTAGAAAAACAGAGCTCAAAATTATCATTTTTCAATATAAATGAATCTACCTGTAGAAATGTAAAGAAGCAGAACTTCTTCAGGCCAAGCTTAAAACCAGAATACAGATTTATTCAAACAAAAGACCTGAAGATCCATTTTGGGGTCTGTCTCTGATGTTTGTAGCTTTAGCTAGCTTTCCTGTCCGAAACCACATTGCCTCGAACCTACTTCCTACATCATACTCAAACAATATAAAGCCCCAATTCCACCAAGCGGTCCCGTTCAGTTCAGTTTAGCATGTTACAATATGCATTTCTTGGTGTTTCCACTGTCCAAAGTTGGGAATGGTATCAAAATGCAATCCATATTTTTGCTACCCTTCTGTTGGGTGCCAACTATACCGATCCGACTCTAAAGACTGGAGCTAGACACACTGCAGTCAGTTGATTGGTCGAAAGAATCGTCACTTCAAATGGAAGGCCAAACACAAAACATGCTGTGTTTAAGACCTACGGAGATCCATAACCGTTTTATCTTGAACCTGCAGACATCACATTTTCAAAATGGTGGAAATAATCTCACTTAAGCAGATTAAACCAAAATTGTTCAGGTCTAGGATATTTTTCCCCTTTTTTCAAACATATTTGCTTTGAAAACGCCTAATATGGGTAATTATCAAACATTTGTCCATCAGCACATAGATTAATTGACTAGCCATTCTGTGAGGGCCCTGAAGGCATCATCTCTGCAGCACAATGAGAAAGTGGACATTATTTTTTATTTTTTACAAAGAACGAAAGAAACTCAATTGCAAACACATTAATTAATATTGATATTAACATTTAGGCTATATTAATAATAATAATCACACCATTAAGCTTCCACACCATCTGCTGTCAGGTTCAGCCAGTGTTTACAGTGTGCACAGTCTGTTCAGCTGCACAAAGACATGAAGCAGCTCTGCAGACACAAAGCTTCAGCATCATTATCACAGCGTGCTGCAAATGTGCAGCCAGGTACAGCTGGAGTGTGTGCACGTGAACGTGTGTGTGCGTGGGTAGAATCCTTAAAAATGTTGTGACCAATAATCGAAACGTGAACAATAAAAGATAAAGACATGTACGGGTGAGAAGCAGGAGAGCAGCTCTATTGTTCTGCTCAGTCACTTTGTGTCTTGTGGTGCATCTTGAACTTTGAGTGCAAGAATTTTAATATGATTTACAGTTTTTTTTTTAACACAGCTTTTTAAAAATGAGCAGAGAATATTTACAGGTGACTGTGAACACAACATCAGTCCTGTGATGGTTTGTAATTGTAACTGAGCTGCACACACAGACACCATAAAGAGACATCAGCTCGTGCAAAGAATCCAGACACATTAAAGGACACAAACGAGCATTCACAATCAGTAAATTGATTTGAACACCTGATCAGGACTCACCTTTAAAAATGCAGAATCTGTAAATCAATCCAGACAGCACGTGTCTCTATGACCACGAGAGGAACTGTCTCCGGTCTTTAAATTGTCTATTTTCTTGCTCTTCACGCTGATGATGAAGAGCCTCCTTCTCCTCTTCCTCCTCCTGTCTGTCACTCTCTCCGCTCCGCTGCTGATCAGCAGCTCTATTGTCTGCACACACAGCAAGAGGCCCCGCCCACAGCCGATACCAGCCAATCAGAGCGCAGAGCGGCGGTACGCTCCTCTGCGACGACGCTGCCTCCAAGGAACCTAGGAATTTACAACTTCATAGTGTCGAGTATATTGTTTGGTAAATTTAAGCTATGCTGGCCATGGCTACTGCTACAGCTTTAGTTTTTTTTTTTTTTTTTTTTTACATATGGGTAAATAAAATGTCTGATGTGGGTTCACATTTAAGATTTCCTTTATTCATACTGAAACAATTATTTCCAATATAAAAGCACCAAATGGTCCATTAACTAGCCTAGATAACATCAGCACACCATATTTTCAATAACCCAAATAACAAAACAAAGATCACTAATTGAAACATTTATTTCAGTGTTACAAAGTGCTTTACACAGTTAAAATGGAATAAAATAACAGAGATATATTAAAAAGAAAACATACCATTCAATAATCAGAATACAAGAAACTAGCTTTAGAAATAAAAAAAAGTATGCTTGTATTCATTAACCTTTAAAATATGTGTTTTGGGGAACAAACTTTTAGATGTCATAATTCATGTTTTTTTGACACTCTGCTTTTTTAGAGTTAAATAGAAACTCTTTATTGTCATTAGACATTTCTATGATGAAATCAAGAGATACTTTCACCTTAAGTGCCTGACAGGCCGACATCTACATTAACATGTGAAAGCATGCGCTCAAGAAACAGAACATTGCACCGTAAATAATAAACACATTTAAAACGTTTTAAAATGCACCAGTGTTGCACTACAACCAAATATAGAGAAACGAGCACCAAACGGGAGAGCTGTGAGACTCTGCATCCATGTGTGCCACCATCTTAACCAGCTGAGATTTCAAACTTTCATAAACACCACTGACACAGATACTACTTTCTAGAATTTGTTCCATTGTCATTTAAAAAAAATAAAACAGTAGATTGTGAGTTTTCCGACGTCCTGTGAAGGCAGCATACAGATGAAAGCAGAGCACAGCATGTCCTGGTCCTGATGTGAGGCTGAGACTCTGCTGCATATTTAAATCAGAGGTTTTCAATGAACGAGTATTTGAAGCTGCTGAAGCTTCACTGAGTGACAACATCAGACAAACATCAGAGGTTCCTGAGATGTTAGGTTTGTCTCTCCTTGTGCATTAAAGTTGTTAAAGGCTGCTCCAGTAATTCAAAGAAACTACAGTAACAGAAATAATGCATATACTGCTGTGCACTGTAAAAATAAATCCAGTTGTTTAAAGTTAAAGTTAGTGTCTGGGCTGCAGTAAAGTATTACATTGACTGAATTTGAGATGAGTTAAGATACATTTCTATTCATTCAAAACAAAAAACTTTCCTTGTCAAACTTACTTGTAATCTTTGAGTGTCACTAACTCATATCAACTGTTATGTTGTCATGTCAACACGGTATCTCCTTTTTTATTTAACGCCAAACTTGGACATGAACGAGGAACCGTCTAGCTATGTGAGGCGACAGCGGTAACTCCTGAAGTATCCACTTCAATGCAATCTTTAGCATCTATATTTATATCACGGTGAACTTTTAATAGAAGGTATATCCTTTCGACTCGTATTCTTGATTTCAGTTGAATCATTTTTGTAAATTCAACAGTTTTAGGCTGGATTAGTTGGGAAGACATAACAGAAAATATTCAGTCATTTTCACTCACTCAGTTAAACTGACAATGATTGTTTGTTTTTTTACAGTGTAATACTGAAGTATTTTTTCATGTCTTAAGAATCGGAAGAAGCAGCAGGTCCATTAAGTAGGTCGGATACAGAATTGCCCAAACCATGCATTCTTCTTAACGTCCAGCAGGGGCAAATAGAAGCAAGATTGTGAGACCTTCTGATGGGGTCATGAGTCATCCGAGCTTTAAAGCATTTTTAATGCTTGGCTTTGTATCCATGACGATCTGAACACATAGAAACATTTCTATGACTTAACATGAGCTGAAGTGGTGTATTAATATATCTTTTGGCTTTTTATTGATTACAGTTTTTTAGTATACTATCATAGTTTTCTAGATTGTTTGGACAAAGGGGAAGATATTCAATGTGTTGGTCACATTAACAGAGTCAGAGAAGATGGTAACCAATGTGGATGAAGATATTCTTTGGATGACGGTGAATCATAAAGTGAGCTGCAGAACGGCCCTGTAGATTGTTTCAGTGTTATCTGTTAGCTCGTTAGCATACAGACACCTGTCTGACTGCATTAGTATGATTCATTCTCCTCACACACACACACACACACACACACACACACACACACACACACACACACACACACACGCACACACACACACACACGCACACGTGTTAAGAACAGCATTAGTAGATTAGTGTCTTAACTCGCACTTTGTTTACCACCACATACGCACACACACACAAAAAAACCCTGAACAGCTGGGACTCCTTCTATCAAGGTTACAGTGGCCATATCCCAGAATGCCGAGCAGCATCCTCCCCCAGTGTGTTGTGTTTAATCTACAGGAGTGGGTCACAGAGGAGCCTCTCCTCAGATAACCAGACTCTGTTTCCTGATGATGAGAGGACAGATCAGGTGAGAGATGACTGCTGTGACTTCTTTATGTTAATGTAGCGTTAGCATAGCATGAAGAGAAACAGGTTAGCTGCTGCAGTGATTCATCCTGGAAATCCTGTTTTCTTATTTTTTAACCCAAACCAGAGATGTTTTTTTCCCTTCTATGTCCAGGAGAGCTAAGCCCAGCAGCTGCTCACTATTTTAATGTCTCAACATACTCAGTAAAAAGGTTCAATTCACAAGCCCCCTAAACACCTTGTCCTTTTTATTATTGATATATGTCTCACTTGTATTTAATGGGAGATGTAAACAGCTGTGTCCTGCTGTGTGTGTTAATAATGTCTGTATATTCAGGAGGATTATGAAGCTGATGAGGACTCTGCAGACCGGTCTGTCCTCAGTCTGTCCGCCCCCCCAGGGTCAAATCATCAGAACTATAACTCCTCTGTGATTCTGCTGCTGCTGCTTCCTGCTGTCTGTTGAAAGGACAGAGGTAGCAGCAGGTGAATGTTTGAAAATGAACACCTGATCACTGAAGATGTGTTTGAGATGTGAGGATCGTCCACCCACACACACAAGCTGGAGAGAGAGAGAGAGAGAGAGAGAGAGAGAGAGAGAGAGAGAGAGAGAGAGAGAGAGAGAGAGGGCAACACGTGTGGACGCTGCACTTACAGCTCACGTGCTCACAGGAAATAAACTGAACCCTGACATTGAGTTTTTTTCCCTTTTAGACAGCAGCTCTGTATTTATTTATTTTTTACATCCTTCCTGTGTGTGTGTGTGTGTGTGTGTGTGTGTGTGTGTGTGTGTGTGTGTGTGTGTGTGTGATGTGTCTCCTTAGAAACATGTTAATAAAGCCAGTGTGTCACAGTCCTCAATAAAGCACAAAAGTATCAGGGCATGTTCTCGTGAAATTTTCCAGATGAGGATGATTAAAATGATGAACATCTTCATAGCTGAATCACAAGAACAGACAGCAAAATTACCCACAATCCTCTGCAGTAAACAATGAGTCAGAGTCACACGTGAAGCTCGTAGCTATCAGTGATCAGTAAATTCTGAATATACACTTTATAAGATGGCAAAGGCAGTCTGTCATTTTACCTAAACATCCTCAACTGAAATATCACAAGCTGTTGGCAGATTAGAAAGTTAAGATGCCTTTATTTCCTTTAAGGTGAAGAAACTAAGAAATCTATTGTTTTTTCAGTACAAACATCAGGACAAACGTTCACTTGGTTAAATACTTTAGTGCAGAACACAAAAAAAAGACTGGAATCAAGAAATAAAGTGAGTGGAAGATTATTTCAATTTATTTGAATTTGGAGAACAAGATTAAATGTTGGAACATTGACTGAATACAAAGATGGACAATACGTCTCCACGTCCAGCCATTGTATGAAAATAAAGACATAAAACCCACGTGACCGACGCTGATGTATTGCTCTTTTGGAGCCAGAATAAAGTGTGCAGAAGGGATCAGCTGGTTGAATCAGGGTATTGACATCAGGCAGCTTCCACTAAAACCCAATACACATTGAACATACCGATAAAGGACTGTTTCTACTGACGGCTCGTTTTGAGCTGGCAGCACTCAAAAGATTAATTTCAGAGTGCTTCTAACCAGCCCGTACTGCTGATAGGTTAAGAAAATTGTCTAAAGTCACTTAAGCTTCTTTTGGTGACAGTTAGGTCTGTTTTCAATTGCTACTTAAGATTAATATTGTTTTTTTACCCAAGGAAATTTCACCATGAAAACATAAACACAATGCAAAGTAAGAGTATACTGGCATAATCAGCAGCTCTAGACCTTGAAATAAATACAGCCTCAAAAAAATGATTCAGGGCCGCCATTGTTGTTGACAAAGTTAATATCTTATTGACTTTGTTTGGTAAATGATGGAGAATTGACATTTACAAGCAGCTGTGTTCCAAGAAGTCAAATTATGTGAGCGGAGCAGCAAAACACAGCTGATGCTGAGGAGGGGAGATTGCTTAAGACGCTTAGCGCTGAAAACTCTAAAATCTCTGAAAATGCTTAAAACTCTAAAAAGGCTGAAAATACTGAAGACACTGAAAACTCTGAAAACTCTTAAAACACTGAAAATGCTGAAAACTCAGAAAAAAGCTGAAAACTGAAAACTCTAAAAACGCTGAAAACTCTAAAAACAATGGAAACTGAAAATGCTGAAAACTCTTAAAATGCTGAAAACTCTTAAAATGCTGAAAACTCAAAAAACACTGAAATCTCTGAAAATACTAAAAAGTCTGAAAACACTGAACTGCTTTACACTTTGTACATAAAATAGACACTGCTGGTTACAAAAAACTCCCCACTGTTAGGGGACACAAGCCTTATGAAAGACAGACATTTAGAAACAAAATGAGAGTAGGAAGATTATTTAGCATTTTAAGGATCGATATGAATGTTGAACTTTCACATCTGAATAGTAAATGACATAATTCAGAGGAGGGACATATTTTTCCTTACGTATGTCCTTTTTAACATATTAAAAAGATAGATTTATTAAACAACAAAACCTCGGTCACGATTCTGTGAGGCAGGATGAATTCAGCCTTTTGTCTCTGGGCTCTGCAGCTGCAGGATGTAATTCAAGCAGGCACATAATTAGCTGATGAAACAGACAGGACGAGCCCAGAGCTGCTGCACTACACGCAGAGAACATTTACATCCATTTACATGACTGTTTAAAAAGACCAAAGATATTCTGAACAGATTATCTGATTCATTCTTTTAGGAAAGATTAATCTGGAGAAAAAATGAAGAACTAAATGATTTAGTATGCATTGTCTTTAAAAAAAGAATCCCCTAAAATTAATACATCATTGGAAATAAACCCCAGCAGCTACATGTTTCTGTTGTTACAGTTTAAGTGGAGATTATTCCTTCAGTTTAAAACCACACACGCTGCATGTACAGACTCTACTGATAATAAGGATTATCCCAACCATCTTTACATGGATTTACAAACGAAGAGCATTCATGGTCCCAGAAGATGAACCCTAATAACCCCTAACTTTGAGTCAAGTACCACCGTGAGGCTCCTGTCTGTGTGGGTTTAAAAAAAAAAGTTTGGCTAAATGCCAACTAAATAAGTTTCAATAGTCTTAACTTTGGTGAATCCTTCATTTTCATTTGCAGCATCCTCTCATCTAAACCTCATTGCATCAAAGACATGAGACTAATAATCAACATTGAGTCTTTGTGGTAAGAGCTTAAAATGTCAACATGCCAATCCAACATGCTTAATCCTCTGCCGAGCCCAGGTAAAAGCCTGATTTATGTCATTTTGTGTCACATTCAATGTAAGAAATGTGACAAATTGAGCTGAATCTACTCTTCTAGTGTCACAAAGAATGCAACACCGGAGGTTTTCATACCCTTTCAATTCAAATTGTCTACTGAGGAACATATCAGAGAAAAGAAGACAAAACAGCAGCAGGAAACCAGAAAATAAATCATGCAGGGAAGAAGAGAACGTTTTCTACAGAAGTGAGATCTGATATATTCATATGTAAAGAAAGAAATAGGTTAATAGATTAAAGCATCATCAGAGAGAAGAGGAGGGGAAGGAACAAGAAAGTGCATATATGATCTTTAATTAAAGAAGGATATGAATAGACATGAGCGTAACATATAAATCAAACCACACAAAAACATGTATGTAGGGTGAGAGAGAGCAATCTGACTCGATTTTACTTCTCACACTGATGTGCAAATATCAACAGACAGAAGGACACACACGATCACATGTAGAAGTGTTATTTAACACAACCGGCTCTATTATATATGTATACAAATAAAGTTAACACGTATCATCTAAAGCTAATTCTTAAAGAGATTCTATCTAACTCAGGGTTTACTGCAGAGTCTGTTTACTCAAACAGAGAATTTTTAATAATTTTTAATTTAATCCACGTCTTCTTTAGATATACAGTAAAACAAGGTTTCCAAGGTAACGGCAAACCTCTACTAAGTACTTCTTTTTTTTTCTACTAATGCACGCCTGAAAATGTAAGGAGAATTTCGCATTTCCTCTTAGAGTTAAGTTTTCCATGTCGGTCATGGTTTTATTATGTGCACAGAGATTGCAGTGGTTGTGCACTGACTGCAGGACATAAATGTCATCACCCTTGCTCGCTCACAGCGACTTTTACAGAATATTTCCTGCTGCATTATCACATCAGTTTACCCTGAACTCATGCAGAAAATGTTCTTAGGGGGTCTGGTCGAAAAAATTCCATCTAAAGTGGGGGTGAAAAATTCGGCTGTTTGCTTTCACACATGCAACTCACCCCAAGTGCAAAAGGGCTTGTGGCTAACTAAAACATTATAAACTTTAACTTTATTTATTTAAAAAATGGGACAATATGCACAAGTTGCTTTGAAAGGAAAATTAATCCACGATTTTGATGAAATGGAAACTTAAAAAAATGCATTTATTTTACAAATTGCCCCAAAAACTCCTGTTACACAAATCTTTTCCTGGTGGTTATACAAACACAGATTTAACTTTCTGTACATTTTTGATTTAACCAAAGTAAAGAACAATACTTTGAAAAGTACCAGAGCAAAGATACTGATTTAAAGTCAAAGCTCCTTCAGCAGGGAGACTGATGCAGGTCTGTCAGGTGTCAGACGTCGGATGTCTCGGGTGTCTCGGATGTCGTTCACTCTCTTCATCGTCATCATCATCATCAGTGTCCTCAGCTTGTGTCACTTCCTGTTAGAGAAAACGACAGATCACAGATGGAGAATATAACACGAAGACACCAGAAAAAAAACAGACTGTGATTGAAAACGATCCCAAAAAAAGAGCTGAGAAATCATGAATGAATGCATGAAGACTTCTTATATAAATCTATTAACATATTAGATCATGTTTGTTAAGTGAATATTTGGCTTGTTTATTTAAAATGGTTTTGCATAATTTTTTATTCATGATGAAACATGGCACACAAAAAATGAAGTGATTATTATGGTGGCCCTGAAGGTCAACTGTCTAAATATTTCACCTGCTGCAAATATATTTCACAACCCGGAAAGGGAAAGCCCATACTTCTTGTTTATGATTGAACTGAAGTCACATCAGTACAAACATGTGACTCTCTTCTGTCTTCAGTGCTAGACCGGCTTCGGGTGTTTAGTACATACGTGTGTGCAGGGAGGCAGGGAGGGAGGTTTTGCGGCACATCCCCCGTCTCCATTGATATCATGATATCATATCATAATACCATTAATTGTTACTAATGGTAGTAATGATGAAGGTGGCAATAATGATAATTAGGATGATGATATTGTGGATGACATTTAGTATCATTGCTATAACAAGTAAAAAATAATATGATTTTTTTTTTTTTTTTTTTCCCTCTGTCTTCCAAGTCATTTTTTCTCGCGCGATCTCCCGCGAACCCGATCTGACTCCCAGTCTCCACCCGGAGGAGAGCAGGCGGGGAGCGAGAGGTCGCGCGATCTCCCGCGAACCCGATCTGACTCCCAGTCTCCACCGGAGGAGAGCAGGCGGGGAGCGAGAGGTCGCGCGATCTCCCGCGAACCCGATCTGACTCCCAGTCTCCACCCGGAGGAGAGCAGGCGGGGAGCGAGAGGTCGCGCGATCTCCCGCGAACCCGATCTGACTCCCAGTCTCCACCCGGAGGAGAGCAGGCGGGGAGCGAGAGGTCGCGCGATCTCCCGCGAACCCGATCTGACTCCCAGTCTCCACCCGGAGGAGAGCAGGCGGGGAGCGAGAGGTCGCGCGATCTCCCGCGAACCCGATCTGACTCCCAGTCTCCACCCGGAGGAGAGCAGGCGGGGAGCGAGAGGTCGCGCGATCTCCCGCGAACCCGATCTGACTCCCAGTCTCCACCCGGAGGAGAGCAGGCGGGGAGCGAGAGGTCGCGCGATCTCCCGCGAACCCGATCTGACTCCCAGTCTCCACCCGGAGGAGAGCAGGCGGGGAGCGAGAGGTCGCGCGATCTCCCGCGAACCCGATCTGACTCCCAGTCTCCACCCGGAGGAGAGCAGGCGGGGAGCGAGAGGTCGCGCGATCTCCCGCGAACCCGATCTGACTCCCAGTCTCCACCCGGAGGAGAGCAGGCGGGGAGCGAGAGGTCGCGCGATCTCCCGCGAACCCGATCTGACTCCCAGTCTCCACCCGGAGGAGAGCAGGCGGGGAGCGAGAGGTCGCGCGATCTCCCGCGAACCCGATCTGACTCCCAGTCTCCACCCGGAGGAGAGCAGGCGGGGAGCGAGAGGTCGCGCGATCTCCCGCGAACCCGATCTGACTCCCAGTCTCCACCCGGAGGAGAGCAGGCGGGGAGCGAGAGGTCGCGCGATCTCCCGCGAACCCGATCTGACTCCCAGTCTCCACCCGGAGGAGAGCAGGCGGGGAGCGAGAGGTCGCGCGATCTCCCGCGAACCCGATCTGACTCCCAGTCTCCACCCGGAGGAGAGCAGGCGGGGAGCGAGAGGTCGCGCGATCTCCCGCGAACCCGATCTGACTCCCAGTCTCCACCCGGAGGAGAGCAGGCGGGGAGCGAGAGGTCGCGCGATCTCCCGCGAACCCGATCTGACTCCCAGTCTCCACCCGGAGGAGAGCAGGCGGGGAGCGAGAGGTCGCGCGATCTCCCGCGAACCCGATCTGACTCCCAGTCTCCACCCGGAGGAGAGCAGGCGGGGAGCGAGAGGTCGCGCGATCTCCCGCGAACCCGATCTGACTCCCAGTCTCCACCCGGAGGAGAGCAGGCGGGGAGCGAGAGGTCGCGCGATCTCCCGCGAACCCGATCTGACTCCCAGTCTCCACCCGGAGGAGAGCAGGCGGGGAGCGAGAGGTCGCGCGATCTCCCGCGAACCCGATCTGACTCCCAGTCTCCACCCGGAGGAGAGCAGGCGGGGAGCGAGAGGTCGCGCGATCTCCCGCGAACCCGATCTGACTCCCAGTCTCCACCCGGAGGAGAGCAGGCGGGGAGCGAGAGGTCGCGCGATCTCCCGCGAACCCGATCTGACTCCCAGTCTCCACCCGGAGGAGAGCAGGCGGGGAGCGAGAGGTCGCGCGATCTCCCGCGAACCCGATCTGACTCCCAGTCTCCACCCGGAGGAGAGCAGGCGGGGAGCGAGAGGTCGCGCGATCTCCCGCGAACCCGATCTGACTCCCAGTCTCCACCCGGAGGAGAGCAGGCGGGGAGCGAGAGGTCGCGCGATCTCCCGCGAACCCGATCTGACTCCCAGTCTCCACCCGGAGGAGAGCAGGCGGGGAGCGAGAGGTCGCGCGATCTCCCGCGAACCCGATCTGACTCCCAGTCTCCACCCGGAGGAGAGCAGGCGGGGAGCGAGAGGTCGCGCGATCTCCCGCGAACCCGATCTGACTCCCAGTCTCCACCCGGAGGAGAGCAGGCGGGGAGCGAGAGGTCGCGCGATCTCCCGCGAACCCGATCTGACTCCCAGTCTCCACCCGGAGGAGAGCAGGCGGGGAGCGAGAGGTCGCGCGATCTCCCGCGAACCCGATCTGACTCCCAGTCTCCACCCGGAGGAGAGCAGGCGGGGAGCGAGAGGTCGCGCGATCTCCCGCGAACCCGATCTGACTCCCAGTCTCCACCCGGAGGAGAGCAGGCGGGGAGCGAGAGGTCGCGCGATCTCCCGCGAACCCGATCTGACTCCCAGTCTCCACCCGGAGGAGAGCAGGCGGGGAGCGAGAGGTCGCGCGATCTCCCGCGAACCCGATCTGACTCCCAGTCTCCACCCGGAGGAGAGCAGGCGGGGAGCGAGAGGTCGCGCGATCTCCCGCGAACCCGATCTGACTCCCAGTCTCCACCCGGAGGAGAGCAGGCGGGGAGCGAGAGGTCGCGCGATCTCCCGCGAACCCGATCTGACTCCCAGTCTCCACCCGGAGGAGAGCAGGCGGGGAGCGAGAGGTCGCGCGATCTCCCGCGAACCCGATCTGACTCCCAGTCTCCACCCGGAGGAGAGCAGGCGGGGAGCGAGAGGTCGCGCGATCTCCCGCGAACCCGATCTGACTCCCAGTCTCCACCCGGAGGAGAGCAGGCGGGGAGCGAGAGGTCGCGCGATCTCCCGCGAACCCGATCTGACTCCCAGTCTCCACCCGGAGGAGAGCAGGCGGGGAGCGAGAGGTCGCGCGATCTCCCGCGAACCCGATCTGACTCCCAGTCTCCACCCGGAGGAGAGCAGGCGGGGAGCGAGAGGTCGCGCGATCTCCCGCGAACCCGATCTGACTCCCAGTCTCCACCCGGAGGAGAGCAGGCGGGGAGCGAGAGGTCGCGCGATCTCCCGCGAACCCGATCTGACTCCCAGTCTCCACCCGGAGGAGAGCAGGCGGGGAGCGAGAGGTCGCGCGATCTCCCGCGAACCCGATCTGACTCCCAGTCTCCACCCGGAGGAGAGCAGGCGGGGAGCGAGAGGTCGCGCGATCTCCCGCGAACCCGATCTGACTCCCAGTCTCCACCCGGAGGAGAGCAGGCGGGGAGCGAGAGGTCGCGCGATCTCCCGCGAACCCGATCTGACTCCCAGTCTCCACCCGGAGGAGAGCAGGCGGGGAGCGAGAGGTCGCGCGATCTCCCGCGAACCCGATCTGACTCCCAGTCTCCACCCGGAGGAGAGCAGGCGGGGAGCGAGAGGTCGCGCGATCTCCCGCGAACCCGATCTGACTCCCAGTCTCCACCCGGAGGAGAGCAGGCGGGGAGCGAGAGGTCGCGCGATCTCCCGCGAACCCGATCTGACTCCCAGTCTCCACCCGGAGGAGAGCAGGCGGGGAGCGAGAGGTCGCGCGATCTCCCGCGAACCCGATCTGACTCCCAGTCTCCACCCGGAGGAGAGCAGGCGGGGAGCGAGAGGTCGCGCGATCTCCCGCGAACCCGATCTGACTCCCAGTCTCCACCCGGAGGAGAGCAGGCGGGGAGCGAGAGGTCGCGCGATCTCCCGCGAACCCGATCTGACTCCCAGTCTCCACCCGGAGGAGAGCAGGCGGGGAGCGAGAGGTCGCGCGATCTCCCGCGAACCCGATCTGACTCCCAGTCTCCACCCGGAGGAGAGCAGGCGGGGAGCGAGAGGTCGCGCGATCTCCCGCGAACCCGATCTGACTCCCAGTCTCCACCCGGAGGAGAGCAGGCGGGGAGCGAGAGGTCGCGCGATCTCCCGCGAACCCGATCTGACTCCCAGTCTCCACCCGGAGGAGAGCAGGCGGGGAGCGAGAGGTCGCGCGATCTCCCGCGAACCCGATCTGACTCCCAGTCTCCACCCGGAGGAGAGCAGGCGGGGAGCGAGAGGTCGCGCGATCTCCCGCGAACCCGATCTGACTCCCAGTCTCCACCCGGAGGAGAGCAGGCGGGGAGCGAGAGGTCGCGCGATCTCCCGCGAACCCGATCTGACTCCCAGTCTCCACCCGGAGGAGAGCAGGCGGGGAGCGAGAGGTCGCGCGATCTCCCGCGAACCCGATCTGACTCCCAGTCTCCACCCGGAGGAGAGCAGGCGGGGAGCGAGAGGTCGCGCGATCTCCCGCGAACCCGATCTGACTCCCAGTCTCCACCCGGAGGAGAGCAGGCGGGGAGCGAGAGGTCGCGCGATCTCCCGCGAACCCGATCTGACTCCCAGTCTCCACCCGGAGGAGAGCAGGCGGGGAGCGAGAGGTCGCGCGATCTCCCGCGAACCCGATCTGACTCCCAGTCTCCACCCGGAGGAGAGCAGGCGGGGAGCGAGAGGTCGCGCGATCTCCCGCGAACCCGATCTGACTCCCAGTCTCCACCCGGAGGAGAGCAGGCGGGGAGCGAGAGGTCGCGCGATCTCCCGCGAACCCGATCTGACTCCCAGTCTCCACCCGGAGGAGAGCAGGCGGGGAGCGAGAGGTCGCGCGATCTCCCGCGAACCCGATCTGACTCCCAGTCTCCACCCGGAGGAGAGCAGGCGGGGAGCGAGAGGTCGCGCGATCTCCCGCGAACCCGATCTGACTCCCAGTCTCCACCCGGAGGAGAGCAGGCGGGGAGCGAGAGGTCGCGCGATCTCCCGCGAACCCGATCTGACTCCCAGTCTCCACCCGGAGGAGAGCAGGCGGGGAGCGAGAGGTCGCGCGATCTCCCGCGAACCCGATCTGACTCCCAGTCTCCACCCGGAGGAGAGCAGGCGGGGAGCGAGAGGTCGCGCGATCTCCCGCGAACCCGATCTGACTCCCAGTCTCCACCCGGAGGAGAGCAGGCGGGGAGCGAGAGGTCGCGCGATCTCCCGCGAACCCGATCTGACTCCCAGTCTCCACCCGGAGGAGAGCAGGCGGGGAGCGAGAGGTCGCGCGATCTCCCGCGAACCCGATCTGACTCCCAGTCTCCACCCGGAGGAGAGCAGGCGGGGAGCGAGAGGTCGCGCGATCTCCCGCGAACCCGATCTGACTCCCAGTCTCCACCCGGAGGAGAGCAGGCGGGGAGCGAGAGGTCGCGCGATCTCCCGCGAACCCGATCTGACTCCCAGTCTCCACCCGGATCTTTCCCTCTTTCCCTCTTTCCCTCTTTCCCTCTTTCCCTCTTTCCCTCTTTCCCTCTTTCCCTCTTTCCCTCTTTCCCTCTTTCCCTCTTTCCCTCTTTCCCTCTTTCCCTCTTTCCCTCTTTCCCTCTTTCCCTCTTTCCCTCTTTCCCTCTTTCCCTCTTTACCTCTTTCCCTCTTTCCCTCTTTCCCTCTTTCCCTCTTTCCCTCTTTCCCTCTTTCCCTCTTTCCCTCTTTCCCTCTTTCCCTCTTTCCCTCTTTCCCTCTTTCCCTCTTTCCCTCTTTCCGACTACCGGTTCAAAGGGAAAAATGAAAAAAAAATTGCTTTTGAAATATTTATACAATTATAAAGACATTTTATTTTACTTGTTTCTTTTTAACAGTTTAGATATTATGCCCATTTGGAAAAGTGTGTGTTCACAAGCACAAGTGAATACACTTTCAACTGGGCATAATATCTAAACTGTTAAAAAGAAACAAGTAAAATAAAATGTCCTAAAGGAGGCCTACCTCTTGAATGGTAGTGGGATTGCAACCGTTGACAAAACATTGAAAATAATAGAAGCATTTTGTATTTTTCATTTAATCCATTTATTGTGACATGTATGATAGCCTTGCAAAGTAAATATCTTTTTAAAAAATGGAAGAAAGAAATGCATCCAAATAAAGTTACGTACCTGTTCTCATGCAAAGTCTCTCTGAAGCATCTGACGACGACAGAAGAAATCTCCCTCATGCCTCCTTCAGAACCATAATTATCCTCCTTTAAAAGAACAACATTAAAACATAGGTCAGGGTAGGTAATAGAATGCCAAAGTAACTGCACTTTCATCGTTATTCCAATAAAAGGATTTGCAACAAACATCGCAATAGTCAGAATTCATCACAAACAGTAACAGTTTTTGATAAGGACAAGCAATGCTTTCTCACTCAGCATGTTTACATACAGACTGTGCAGACATCTTTACAAACACATTTCAAAAGGGCTGAAAAGTCTCGCCATCACATTTGAGCTGAATTTAGAGTTAAGTGTCTGGATGACTGTCCGCCTGTCTATCTTAGCCTTATTGTACACCAATAAAATATATATTAATGTGTGATTCTGGGAAGAGAGACATTTTAGGATTTTTATTTATTGAAACTTTATTTTGATCATTTTCTCCTGTTTAATATAGTATTTAATAGAACAAAAACAATTCAACAATGCTTTTGCATTTAGAAAGAACACAAAACAGGATATAAATGTATATACTTTAGATATATAAAGCCTCTCTGAAGCATCTGACGACAGAAGAAATCGCCTCTCCTCGACTATCTGTTGAGAAACAAAAGAAAAACAAAGACCTTACTATTTTAAAACTTTTATCATTTTCTTTAGTAGTTATTGGGGGGGGGGGCAAGGAAGCAAAACATAACATAACTTAATAAATCCTTCAAACGGGAGCTTCTTGGTGTGCAGATCTTGTTTTGCTTTCCTTACCTATTTTTTGTTTTGGATGCAGCACCCACTGAGGGATGTGTGTCTTTTTTGATTTTTCATTGTTATCAAGCAGCACATCAAAAATAAAATATATCCAAACTTTCTGGGCACTCACAAATGCCATCAAATAAATAAATGGTATCCTGAAATCAGAAAGAGTAAAATATGTTACTTAAATGTGCAGACATACATGTATTTAATGCATGCAAGATCCATTTAGTACTGTAATAAATGTTGATTGTTTACCATGTTTATTTTTGTCTGGACAATACAGGAGACTGAAGACACATCCAGAGAGTACGGCCATCGAGGGCAGGAATCGTATTTGTAGTGAGCTGATCTGAAAAATCATAAAGCTTTATGTTGAGTTCAGAACAGCCTCGTGAAAATCACATATCACAGTTCTTTAATTTGGATTTGTACAAATACCTGACAGTTGTCTTGTTTGGTCAGTGTAATCATCTTCATGCTGCTTTGGTCTTGGCTGTGAAACAGATATTTTATCATTATTTGAGTCCCATTCCTCTGCATAAATCACAGCTGTAGTATGTTTTAAAACACTGATACCTACGCCACCATGGAGGCAGAGCCGCACTCATGTGGTGAGTTTAAAGTCATGAACGACCAGATCAGGCCAACAGTGAATCATGACAAGGAAGTGAAGGTCCCAAAGACTCAGGGTATCCTTAAGCAGAAGAGAAGACAACAAAAAAAGGCTTATGTACTTGTCCAGATGTGTATCACAGCTTCAAGTGAGAGCACAGAACTCACCTCACTGTCAGGAACATACCAGAGATTTTCCTCCACCACGATCTTCCTCACTCCTTTAAAGCAAATATATGAGAAAATATTAAACAATCGTCACACAATCTTTTCCAACAGGCCTTTTCACTTTGTGCAACTGTTTCTATGTATTTTACTTTCTTTTTTACCCATTAGCTTTGTTTACAGAATATCCTTCGTCTTTCTGTGTGAGGATATAGCTGCACGTTTTCTCGTCGCCACTGGATGGTTTCTCTACCAAAGCCTGAAAAAGAAGAACCCACATCTTAATGTAGGTAATGAAATCCATTGGGATTATTACAACTGGTGACATCATCGAAGCAATAGGTGAAATCAGACAAACATTTCATGGCCAGACACAGGCCTTCACTTGTAGTGTGCCTTATAAAAACTCTTACCGAGATGACAAGGATTCTCTTGCGGGGGCCCAAGCAGTAAGGGACGAGACACAGGAGTAAGTTTAAAGAAAAGGTGGGTTTTTATTTTACCCAAAAAAAAGAAAACCAAGTTTTAAAAACCAAATTATAAGAACTAGGCCTATAAAAGAGGTCAATTTAATATAACTTTAAATCAACAAGGTGAAATCAAATTGAGAAGCTGAATTCAGGTACCTGAAATCAATGCAGAACCTTATGCTTCCATCCTTCTTTGGTACAAGAACCACTGGGTTACACCACTCGCTCTTTAAAGCCTCGATGATCCCCAGGGACAGCATCAGGGTAACCTCCCTCCTCAGTGAGGCCAGCAGGCACTCAGGGATCCTGTAACTTAATCTTCTCACCTCTCATCTTCTCTAACAACATTGTCATGTTCAACAATATTTGTTCTCCCAGGATTCTCCTGGAAAACTTTTGAATTACAGATAGATCTCACCTGAAGCCGTTGGCCATCTGAGATCATGGTCTACCAGGTCACTAGAGAGGTAAGTATTGCTCAACCACTTCTTCATCCAGCACACTTCTTATTAGCATCACTTCTATCACTAGGTAGGAGCACCTGCACTTTCTGTCCTGGGTCGAAGGATCTCTGCCTGGCTGACTTGTCGTACCAGGACTTCTGTTGCTGCTTGGCGTCCGCCATGTGCGATTAGGTCAGCTCACCCATTTTCTCCAGCCGCTCTCTCATCTGGAAGACAAAGGATACAACGATAACATATCCCACCCTCCCCTTGCCTCCCTCCCAGATCTCTCTCAACAGTGCCAACGGGCCCCAAACTTCATGTCCATACAAAATTTCAAAAGGAGAGAAACTAGTGGAGGATTGGGGTACTTCTCTGTATGAAAAGAGGAGGTAGGGCCGCCATTGATTCCAGTCTGTACCAGTGTTGTTTACAAACTTCTGGAGCATCCGTTTCAGGATCTGGTTAAAGTTCTCCGTTAGCCCATCCGTTTAAGGATGATATGGTGTGGTCCTGAGTCTCCTGATACCCAGTAACTGGTACACCTGTTTCAGCAGAGTAGACATAAAGTTAGTTCCTTGATCAGTTAATATTTCACAAGAGAAGCCCACCCTTGAAAAGAACTGTACCAAACAGAAAGCAACTGCTTTTGCCTTATGGATTTTAGTGGAAAGACTTCTGGATACGTGGTGGAATAGTCTGTTATAACCAGCATATAACAGTTTCCTGCTTTGCTTCTCTCTACAGGACAAACAATGTCCATCCCAAGGCGCTCAAATGGGGTGCCAATAATGGGTAGTGTTTGAAGTGGAGCTCTTGGGGTGTTTTAGCAGATGTTATTTGGCACTGAGGGCAACTTTTAAAAAAACTGAGCTTCATCTCTACGCAGGTCAGTAAAAATAGTTTTTATTGCGAGCCGTGTTTTTGTGTTTGCCCAGGTGGCCAGCCCAGGGAACTGAGTGCCCCAAGGCAAGCATGGTGTTTCCAGCTGCTTGAGCAACCACTAGCTGCAACGCTGACTCTTGTTGCTTTCTGGAAAAGAGAGACTAAAGATGGATCAGTTTTCTGCATATCACTTATATTACCCGGAAATTGAAACCCTAGTGGTAACTCTGGCTCAGTGCTGGTTGATAGTGTCACCACTGTCTTTTGGAATTTTTCCTGCCTTCTCCGTCTGCAGGTTTTCCGAGACTTCCAAGGTGTGGTCTCCAACTCCTCATTGAAAATGGGCAGGGCACTGAGAATTGCGGCCGACTCATTGGATTGCTTGGCCTGCATTCTGGTTACCACAGCATTACACTTTCTGCTTTGTTCCGGCTCCAACAAATCAAAAAGAACTGGCAGGTCTCTTCCTAGAACAGCATCAAAAGGCAGATTATCAGCAACCCCAATGTTCAAAAGGAAAGTTTGACCTCCTACCTTAATGTACATGTTAGCTGTTGGATAAGGCTTCTCGTCTCGATGAACACAACAGATAGGGATGGTTTCACTGTCAATGTTGGGAGGTACAAACTTCCTGTGTACCAGTGTCTGATCACTCCCAGAGTCGAGCAAGGCCCTAAGCGTGGCTCCATTAACTTCAATGTTTTGCATTTTAATAGAACAGTAATTTTTAATGCGAGGACGTGGTACAAAGCACATTTGTGCAAGGCAAGATTATTTATATAGCACATTTCAACAAGGCAATTCAAAGTGCTTCACATGACATCAAAAGCATCATGACAGAGAGAAAAAAAAAAAAAAAAAAGAAATATTAAAATAGAAAATTTAAAAATCACTAAAGCAAACAATTCACAATCACAGAGAAGAACCATTTGGACATTCCTTTGCATTTTTACTACCTCCTCTAGATACAAGATTTGAAGGACAGGATGCGTATTTTTAAGGTTGTACGCAAAACCTCCAATTGTTGGTTAACTATAACAGTTGTAATCTTAGCAGAGTTTTTCGGGTACATGGGTTTAGTATGGCCTTAAAGTCCACATAGATAACAAATTAGCTTATTGCTAGATGGTTTTGTTGGCCTGCTAGCTGGCTGGCCCTCCCACATGGGAGACTTACCTGCACTGGTTGCTGCCCCCTGTTGGAACTGTTGGGCTGGTTTGTGGCTGTCCTTTGTCATCCTCCATGCATTGTAGCCCCATGGTTGACTCTTTTTCCGTGCTGCCACAAAGACATCGGCCAGCTTGGCAGCCTCCGTTGCTGAATCTGGGTCATGCTCTTTGATCCATACCTGAAGCTCAGGGGACAACATTCTCAAGTATTGTACAAGGATGATCATTTCAATTACTTCTTGTGTAAGATACTGTAAACGGGGTGGAATGTGGTAATTTCAAAAGAATAATGAATTGAATATTTACAGGGTTCATTTGAATTATTGGGGTGAGAAGAGCGCTGACAGTAATCAAGAGACTTAAAACAATGATATGCTGGTGCAAAACAGATTTATTTATGAGCTAGGTTGTCCTTAAACTGCACCAAATTAAAGCCCAATTAAAATAAATAAAACAATAAAATTGTCCTAAAATGTCTTTGCTAAAACAGAGGAATAAAAGTCAGGTAAAACAAGGGATACAAAGGAGAGCTAAAAGTCCACCACTTAAAACTTAAGAGGCTAAAAAGTCACTGAGCTCCAACAAAATAAAACAGTGAGTAATTTTTCACGATCTTCTGCGACTGATCATGCCTGCTGCTTCCTTCGCAGGGTCTCCTCAAGTCGCTCAGCAAGTACACAGGCTGCAGGACGGGCACTGCAACAAGAAAATACCGCCAGTATTGTGCCTACACACACACCATCGCCATACTTCTAAAACCAGAGTGTTACTACTGTCCCAAAGGGATACTGACTGAGTATTAATAAAAACACAACAACGGCAAACAATAAAACCAACTCATAAATATCACAATATGAATAAAACCAAAAATATTTAAAAACAAAACCCGCAGAGGCCTCACCTTGTGCAGATGGATAGTGCATTGTAGTCAATGGAGCCTCCACATTTGATGGGTCAGAGTCTGAAAACTGAGGATCAGGTACTGGAGTTGTTCTGGCCTGAACTTCTAACTGCAGAAGCTGAATCTGATGTTGAAGTGCTTTAAAGCGCTGTTCTTGCCTTGCAGTTAGCTAATTATGTTTAGCCTCCTGGGCCTCTTGCTGACCCATGTGGGCCTCGAGAATGGACATCAGGTGTGACAGAGATGGCTCCTTACCTTCACCCTCAGTGCTTCCTACAGACCCAGAAGCCCCATTGTCTTCCTCTTCATTGCTGGCTTGCAGAGGTGTAGAGTAACGAATAACATTTACCCACGTTACTGTAATTGAGAAGTTTTTTGTGTACTTGTACTTTTTGAAGTAGTTTTTCAAATCTGTACTTTTACTTAAGTAGGTTTTCTGTTAAGTATTGTTATTCGCTACATTTTAAATCACATGAGGCTCTGACTCATGGGCAATGAAGTGGCTGTGAATGCTCTTTCTCCCGACAGAATCACCGCTGCAGCTCCGTGCGATAAACACATTAACTACCGGAAAGTTATTCCACAATAAAAGTCCCTTATTGCCATCTCTTGTATATGCTTTTATTTTGAAGCAGACGTATCAGGAAGTTGGGTGTTATAAGCTGCAGCAACTTAACATCTCAAATGTGTGAAAATAAATACTTCAAACTAAACAGATTGAGTTAGAAGCTTCAGTGTTGCCTGCTGAGAGATGAACACACCTTTTTAAAACATCTAATACAAACTGAAGGCTGATTTTAAAATAAATGGATTATCTTTCATCTCAGGTTTAGTTGCAGCTAAATCAGCCTTTGAGACTAAGCAGCCTCAGAATAATAAAACTAAAAACACTAAAATACTCTTTACACTGTTTATGAGTCAGACAAATACCCTGTCAGTGTTTTCTTAAATACTTTAAACATTTCCCTTCATAAAACAGCCGATTACTTGAACATTATAAGCCTTGATCATTAAATTATCCATCATTAAAACATACTGCTGGTTAAAAAAAAAAGAGGGGAAATCTTTTTTAATGTCTATAATTATATTTTGATTTTGTTAATGGGGTAGAAAAGAAAATCTTTATCTGAAAAGTTACATCTTTGTAAAGATTGTCCTTCAATTAAAAAAAAAATTGAGATTTAAATCCTCTCGTCCTTTTTGCAGCACAGGACAGATGCCTTTTTTCTTTAAAAAGTAACTAGTAAATTTTACTTTAAGTAAATTTTCAACAAGCTACTTTTTACCCGAGTACATTTTTAAACTGGTACTTTTACTTAAGTAAAATGTTATTAAAGTAACAGTACTTTTACTTGAGTAGAATATTTTAGTACTCTTTACACCTCTGCTTGCCTTTCCTGGGTATCCACTGGGCCGGTAGGCCCTCCTTTGTTCCTTCAACTTTTCCTGCCACGATGCATTCGTCTTCTTTTCAGGGGGAACAGGGTAGAAAACCAAAAAAATCCAAAAGTTGAAGACAAAAAAATAATAATCCTGTGTCGGTCACTGAATGATCCCACCACTGCCATCCATTGTTAACGGTAATGCACGAGTCAGTTTTTATTTTACCCAAAAATAGAAAACCAAGTTTACAAACCAAATTATAAAAACTAAGCCTTTAAAAGAGGTCAACTTTGTAAGGATGGCCTAGTGGCTTAGGCCCAAAGATGAGGGAAAATTCAAAAATGCAGTGAATTAATTTACAGTGAAATAAATCAAGTGCAGCAATATGTACAGTGCAGGCCTGGAGAAAATGTAAAAATGAAAAATAATACTTGCAAGAAAAAACAACATAATGCAAAAAGTGACAAACAAAAGAAGAGGCTGAGCTCTAAACAAAGCCAGTCTGGGCCCTTGAAGCTCTGTACACTCTTTGATAAGTTGTTGAAACTCTCCAGCACTGTGCCACTCCAACTCCAACCTCCAACTACCTAAGAAGCCCTCAAGCCTCCTCTTATATAGAAGCTGGCACCTACCAAAAGGGGTTGGAAATCAATTTACTCTCAGGTGAGTATTACCTGTTCTACAAACAACACATACTATCTGCAATAAGGCTGAAAGCATGTCAAAATACATTTCAGTTAAGTAAAGACTTAAACAGCCTTTTAAATAACATTTTTAATCTCAACAACCTAAACACCCCTCCACTTCTACCAAACATGGCACCTTCCACTTGACACACCCCCATATAAACCCAAGGCTGGGTTCAGTTCTGGTTGACACTTCCTGGTTGAGAGAGAGGAGTGCAGGTAAGGCTGTGGAGCAACAGGTGACTAACAAGATTTATTTGATGTGTAACAATGAATAAAATGTTTTAATGTAATAATAGTCTATGTGTGTTTTCTTTTGGTTGAAAATAAAATGTTTGAAGTCATTTGTCAATGAGTTATTCTTAAGATTTATCAGAAGTCATTCACAGAAAGTACTCCATGCTAGTCATGCTAAGCTAACATTAACACATGCCTCTCAAATTGTCAAAAACTCAAGTCTCGAGTCCGACTCATCAAAGTAGAATCTGAGTCCCCAAAAGCTGAGTGTCTGAACTATTCTAATATAGGCTTCACTTCTCCACTTAAGCACATCAATTATATTGATTTATAATAATTCATTGCTCCAAGCTTAGGCTGTCTTTAACTCTTTGAGTCTTAATGTTCATACTGTACCTATTTAAGGATGTGATTTTGATAAATCCCAGAGCCATATGATCATTACATTATTATAATAAGATGTGCTTGTCATCTAGTTAATTCATTGATTTGTATCGCTGTATGAAGATCTTCTTAACTTTAAAGATTAGAGAAGCTGTTTACACAAACTGTAAAGGTTTGTGTGCAGTATTAGTGCAGCAAATATGATTATATATACATATTTCACTGTATGGACCTCGTGTGGTACGTTTGGGATGTGTAGAAAACACATTTCCTTTGTTAACATTAGATTCTGATCCTGTCAGTATACAGTCACTCTGGAGATTTCACTAAATTAAGTTACAGCGCTGCCGTCCTGCTCACATGAGCACCACGTCTCCCGAGACGCTCTGATCAGCTGAGAGCGCTGCAGGTGTCTAATAATAAAAGAATTAGTGCTACCCATAACAATTGTATTCCACGCATCATCGCAACACGTGAACAATTTCTGAACAAGACGGCACGTAAACACGCATGCATGTGAACACAAGTGTTGTCCTTTTACTCCAAACTATCAACAACTAAGCAGTAGGGTCCTAAATGCTCGAGATGCTCCAAGTCCTGTACTGGACTACTAAACAATTGTGGCTGCACAACAAGTATCCAATTATTTGGAAAATTGACTTTAATGCATCCTGTCTTCCCACACTAAAACTCTCCTGTCAACACCTGAAGCCTGTCTAAGAAACTAGCACCGTAGACGACAGAAGTGAAGTATATTTGCAGCAGGTGAAATATATTTCGCAGAAGGTGAAATATTTAGACAGTTGACCTTCAGGGCCACCGTAGATTATACAACATTTACACAATTTACTCAAATCAGTGCAGCATTGTGAAAAACACTAAAGTCCTGTATTCAAAAACCGTTCAGATTAAAAACAAACAAAACAAACAGGATGGAGATAAAGAATCAAAGTAAAAATATAAACTGTGTAGTTATATCTGCTGTGACAGATTTTTAGATTTAGATATTTCAAACCACAAAACGAGCTTTCGAGATCTTTCTGTCCGATCGAATATCTTCTTTCCTCCTTCATTTATGAAAGCACTTCAGTTCCTTTTTGTCCCAGCAGAGGGAGCTGTAAGCACACATAATGTGCAGAGCTGCAGCGTTGAGCTGTGAGGGAGGGGAACTGATGTTTCAAAATGACTAAAAGCTGTTTTCAGGAGAGGTGGAGGACGTGATAGTATAGTGAAAGTAACAACACCATAAAAGGACTGTTACAAGTTTAATGTCCTAAAGTGAAAATGTGAAAAAAAATAACGTGTAAAAGTACTTGATGCTGGAAAATGTTCCCTGTGATTAAACTATTATCATACATATTCTACCATTCAGAAAGAATACTTGAGGTGCTATATAGCACCTTTAATGGTTCTACATCATTTGACAAATGTGTAAGGTACTAATTGTATATAGCACCATTTGACAAAGGTGTTATATATCACCTTTAAATATAGGTGCTATATACAGTATCTGTCAAAAATGATTCTGAGTTCACTCAGGACACTTAAGGAACTGCAGGTTCTCACTGCTCTGCTCAGAGGTTGCTGCTTGTGTTCACCTCCGTATGATGTCCTGTACTTGTCAAAGAAACATTCAGTTTTGGTCACAGCAGATGAAAGGTCAGATCTTTAAGCAATGAAAGTAATGGCTGCAGCTTTGTGATGTTACGAATATTAATACTTTCCCTGAACAATATAAGGCCATATTTATGCCAAACTAAAGTCTTCACATTGACCCTGATGTCTCTCCTGCAGCTCAGTCTTCCTCACACACCTTCGTCTCCAGACGGGATTTCCTGTCTGAGGGAGGGGCTCTGTCACAGGAACACCCTCCCCAAACTCATCCCCTCAGCTGACACCACCGCCCAGCACTGATACTGGGATCTGTAGTGGGAAATATGAACTGGGACTGAGGAAGCAGTGACAGACTCTTCATATTTAACTGCTTACCGTTCTTTGTTTCCTGCTTTCATTGTTTCACATGAACAGGAAGGATGAACATCACACAACCGTCACTGCTGATCTTATTATTTTGAAATAACGTAATGTACTGGTAAGGGCATGAAGCCTAACAGGCAAGTGCTTCAAGGCATCACATTAGTGTAGTGGTTTGTATTATCACCCCACAGCCAGCAGGTCCTGGTTCAAATCTTCGCCTTCCCGTGTGGAGCTGTTGTTAACTTGTTTGGCTTTCTCCAACTTGTGGTGAAAAGCTCATATAAAACACCAAGCAGTAACAGGCAGTATGATGGTGTAGTAGTTGGGACGGACACCTCACAGACAGATGGTTTGGGTTCAAATCCCGGCCAAAGCCTTCCCTGTGGAGTTGGGGTATTTTGATTTTCTCCATTGGAGCACAGCAGTGATTTTAAACTACCTTGACGTACAGGAAAGTAAATAAATAGTAACAAGTAAGCACCTGACAGCTTCACATCAGTGTGGTCGTTGTCACTGCTGCCTCACAGTCGGATGGTTGTGGCTTTAAATCCCGGCTGAGCCCCCGGCCAAGGGTGGTTAATGATTTTAAACTACCCAAAAGTATCAGAGAGTACATCAATCCGTAAAAACATGAACGTGGCCTTTCTGTGGGAAGATAGAGTTGTCTGCCGTTCTCCCACTGGAGTTTGGACCATGATTTTGAACAACCTTGTATTGTGGAAAGAACATAAACCCTAATACAGTACACACCGACAGGCAGCACAGTGGTATAGTGGGAAGGACTCCTGCATTTCAGTTTAACGGGAGAAGGAAATGCAAGACATGACTTTCTCCACCCCTAAGAGGAAGCTTGCGAAATAGTGAAAACAAATCTGCAAGAGATAATTCTTAAAAAAGCAAAACCAGGTCAGCAGTCTTTATCTGCTGATATTGATAGAAATGTCCATGATTATTGATCTGTACTTTTCTGGCTGCAGGTCAAATGAACTTGAACGTCCTATGTCAGCAGTTTGAGCTCCACATACTGACTCAGCATCTGAAGAACGCAGACGACTTGATCAGTTATTGAGCCCTGAGCAGACAAGACTCTGAGGTAAATAAACTGATTTTAGTGTGTGTGTATGTGTGTGTGTGTTTGTGTTTGTCCGTTTCTGTCGGTAGGAATTCAGGCTTTTTGACCTCACAGACTGAGAGACAGACCAGACCAGAGATCCTCTCTGAGACATCAGAGGATGACTCCTGCTTAAACAGACAAGCTCAACACAGCTGTTACCCCCTGAAAAATACCTCAGGTAGGTTAAACAAAGACAGAGCAATAACTCAAGAACAGCACTGAGGTACTTTACAGGACATTTCCACCAACACTTCCTTATACTCCAGAGAAATATATTTTACTTTTTGTCCAGCACTGCTCAATACACAGGAGTTATACCAGCAGCCAGTTTTAATAGTTACATAATAACAAATAAAGCCATTAAAAACTTTCTGAACAGTAACTCTGTGACTGAACTGGACCAAACTTCAGTTTTAAACCTGCTGTCCAAGGTTAAACTGGAAAAGTTATTTCTGACCCTTAGCAGTAAATCTGTCTGTGACCTCTGACCTCCTGAAACTCCAGGAACAGAAACACAAACAGCTACACAAACACGAACTCATGACCTAAAGACAAGTGTTGTTGCCTTGTTTGACCCGCTGACACAATTGTTGAATTTATGCACAAGTCTGAGTACACACGGTAGTTACAGTGAAGCTGGCTTGCTCATTAAATGAGTAAAAATACATAATAGCACAGTCTGCTGATGACATGCTCCTTACCTTTGGAGATAACGTTTAAGTTGCAGCTAATTAAAGCTAATAAGCTTATTAGCTGAGTAGATAACAAGCAGCTAGCTGGTTAAGAAGAGTTTGCTGTTAACATTAGAACACATAAATTAACTTTAATTTTTTCTTGCGGTGGCAATTTAGATTTTTTGGAAAAAAACAGACTGTAAATATCAACGGTCAAAGCCTGAGTGACATCACACATCTGTTACTGCAGGGGGCTCTGGAGGCTCATCAGTGGCAGCCGCCATGCTGTAAATGCTGTCTCAGCCTCACTTTCAGTCAACTTAACGACAGGCTGAAAGCCGAAGCTGAGGCGGGTTTTAAGCCTCTTGACATACCGTTACATCGCGCCCTTCTGTCAATCATGTCCGCTACACGCCTAACTATGGATAACATGTGTAACCAAAACTAATGCGTTATAAAATAATTCACACCCCGTACAGTGTGTGTCCATGAGGACAAAAACAAATTAGACCTTTTTCATTTTTTGTACCAGGCTGTAAACATGTTAATTTCTGCTGTAAAAACTGGCTTTTTTTATGTGGTGTGTTTGTGACGTCTGGGGTTCTTGGAGCCAGCGTCAAGGTGACACTCGACAAACTGAAGGAGTTTTGTCCACATTGGCTCCATTATTCAACACCTGAGGTTGCCGCTTGGGAGAAAAAAAATGCCATCACAGATTTTTTTATTCTTGAAGTATCAGTGATGTTGTGGTGTTTAAGTAAGAACAGTCCTGCATTCAAAACACTGTAAAAGTATGTCAGTATTATCAGCACATTGTGTCTAAAGGGTAATCCCAGTTTAGATCTGGAGAGTTTATACAAATATTGGGTTTTAAATGACTTACACTTAAAAGTTTTGTAATTGCTTTAGTAGATTTCTTCATCCTGAAAATAGCTGTAATGGTCGAAACACATGGATCAAAGTTCTAGGTTTTGTCAGTGTCAGTGTTAAGATTGTTATTTTGAGGGTCTGAGCACATCACAGAAAGGATCCCTCTGGAGTTAGACCTTTTTGTTGAAGAGGAAGATTCTTGCTGAAAATTCTCGTTAGCACTGTTTTTGTGAGTATTTACGCATGCATTAGTGAAAATGAGCAACAGCTGTTTTTTGTTAGCTTTGAGTTTAATGCTTGTTTCTCTGTGTAATGAGGTGGAGTACAGGTAAAGGTAAAAAAAGTTGCAACGAACTGAAAAACTCTTCCAAACAGCGTGCTTATAAACATAAAGCTACACACTCAGGAAAATGGTCTTAAAAAGATGATTTCTGTTTAAAAGCAGCAGGAAGCTTCACATTCAGCAGCTTTACGTGTGTTTACACTTTAATTACAACCTCAGATGTGTTCACAGATATTCGACTTAGCCAACAGTTTGAAGCACTTTTAAAAGTTCATATCGATATAAAACACAGAGGCTGAACTGTGCAGAGTCAGAGTCAGCGGAAAGAGCTCAGCTGGAAACCACAGAGAGGCTATAAACAGCTGACGGCACACCCAGAAGTTCCACCCGGACACACACACACACACACACACACACACACACACACACACACACACACATGCATAACAGAACAGCATTTACACATGAAGAGAGAAAACAAAAATCCAGCAGGTTTTTGAAGACAAAATATTTTTTATTCCATAGTTTCAAAAATACTGTGAATATAAATATTACAAAAATGAATACTTTGTGTGTCTTATACTAACACTGTGTACATTTGTGCTGAAATCACAGACAGGCTGCAGCAGATTGTTGTTCTGCATTGTTGAACACTCAAACATTTCTGCATTTAAACCATCAGGCAGCTCTGTTTAGAAACCCGGACATTTAAGATTTTAAAGGAACAGTTCAATACTTTTTCAAATACAGTCCTGATGTGGAGTTTTTACGGAGAGACGGAAAGACCTGCGTGAGGCTCTGGAGATCAAAAAGAAAACGACAACTGCTAAAATGAAAATATCTGTTTACATCGTGCCTTACAAAAAAATAAAATGAAAGTAGGTTGAGATGTTTCCCATGTTCCAGGAATGTTCTATAATTGGGATTAAAAGACATAAAGTAGTGCCAGCAAGACGCACGTTTATTGCAGTGTACAGACACAGTTTCACAGTTTATCAGTCATGAAGCCATAATGTTTTGAAAAAGTTTCCAGTTTACTCCAAACATGAATCAGGGGCTGATCCCGGGGCAGCCTGGTGGTTATGTCTGACAGAAAACTGTGGATTCAGACATTTAAATAGATGTTTCACTAATGCCAAAGACGGACTGTTTTCTCCCAACATCCTCCTTCGTGGGTTTTTGTAGACTTTGTTTACTGGCTGGACAGAAGCTGGGCAGCAGAACAGATTGAAAATAGTTGTCCTTGCACACACACTATGGCCATAAACACATAGTCCAAATGTTCCTGATGCATCAGCTGATTGTCTCAACAATTCTGAAATGGAAGCAGGAAGTATGTTTCCTTTGGTAGAGAAATTCTGATTCTGCAGTAGGATGAACTGAACATCCCGCAGAACTCCGATCGGCTTGTGTTTCAGCATTTAGTCGTAATCGAGCCCTCGTTGTTTGTCTTTGAGTCGATCTTAGCCACCAGCAGCCTGAGAGAGTCTCCTGAGGAGCGGATCAGCTCTCTACCTCTGCAACAGAGACACACAAAAAGCTGTGAATACGCATACACACAGAGACAGTGTGTGAGTGTGAAACTGTGCGTACTGAAATACTCACATGTTGTACTCCATGCCCACCAGACTGATGCCGTTCACGGCGAGCACTCGGTCTCCTGTTCTCAGCTTCAGACACTGAGCGGCTGGAGAGTCTGGAACCACCGACTTCACGTAGATACCGCTCATTCTCAGAGGAGTTTTCTACAGAAAGATTAATGTAAAGATTATTTATAACAGTGGACTTTACAAACAGCATCAAGAGAGCGTGATGATGATTCTTTCTCGACTCTCGCCCACACATTTTAGTAAACAAAGAAAAACATCTCAACCAGTGTCCTTTTTTGTGTGCTTGTACAAAAATGTGGTTTTCTAGTGCAAATAACAAATAAACAAAAGAAAAGTATCACATTTATTATTGGAACCATTGAAGTTTGAGCATGATTATGTAAAACATCTAAAAAAAAAGTAATTTTCTATTTATCCTCTTGTGTGGCGGTTCAGGAGCTACAGTAGTTTTGACCTGTGTGTAGATTTCTAGTGTTTTGCCTGTTTGTGTGTTCGAGTGAGTGGTCTGTTGTCTGTGAGGATCTTTGGCTGTCATCCTGCAGGCTACTCATCCTGATAGGTGGAAGTCTTTCTCTACTGGTTTTCCTCATCCACAACAGCTAATCATTCCAAACAGTGTTACTTAAAAACTAAAAACAACTTTACTTTTCATTTGAATTTATTTGCTGTTTAATTTTCAAATTGTTTTTTGGGCCTGGAAGGGAAATACGGAGACGCAGATGTAACACTGGTCATTTAAGCTCTTATATACCTTATATTTTAAGAAGGAAATATACAACACAAAATGTATCACAGTAACATGTAAGCTCTCTCCTGAGATCACAGTCTGTCAACAGGAACTTTAGTGTACTTTAGTGTGTTCTGTCAGTCTGTTCAGCTGAAATCTGTAAAGTCTGATCTGATTAGAGATTTAAGCAGCTACTGAAGGTTTTTTCTCTGTCCGGATTACACTGTGAGAAAACAAAAGCTGATTTAAGAAAATCTGGATAAAAGTCAGCCTTTGAGTTCTTTTCATACAACTGTAACTAACTATTCCCTCAATACTTAAGATGAATTATTTTAGTGATAGAAGAAAAAGAGGTATTTTGCAGAGAAGTGGTTTTCGCACCGTTCCATCAACCAGGGCCAGACCCAGACCGCGAGGTCCTCTGTGCAGCTCCACGGTGAACACTTCCTGACTTGCGTCTTCTTCTATTTCTCCATCGTTCTTCTCTACACGTTCACTCGCTGAACAAACAGAAAGAAAAAAAAAGTTCACATCAGCACAAAGTGGTCCAACAGAAACCAGCACACAAACTGGATTGCACTGATACAGTGACCCAATTCCCTTCAAAACTCTTTATCCTCATTTAGGCCTTTTAGAACAAGAAACAAGAGTTTTTGTATTCAATCGAAAAAAACTACAACAAATAAATTACACGATCATCTTATTTTCATATTCATCACTTCATAAGGACAATATCTTTAAGTTGTTCAACACTTTTGTTTTGACTTTATTCCTACAAATGTGAGCATGTCAGCACCCTTTAACTAACATGGTCAACTGCTGCTACAATCAGCATGTTAGGACTGTCAGTGTGAGCATGTTAGCACACTAACATTAGCATTAGTGTCGTCTCTCCTACGCCTTTTGTGCTAATTTAGTCGTGGTTTTTACATTTATTAATCAGGAAAACAAAAACTCAAGAATTCATAATCCTTCATTCATGGGGACTTCCTCAATAAATCAAAAAGGTTAGCATGCTAACATGCTAAACTATAAGTCAACAGGATCAACCATGCGGGCCAAATATGTTTAAGTATGCTAATGTTGGTATTTGCGTTTGGATGCTAGCGCGCTTAACTGGATTGGTCAATATGGTTAAAATTGTACCATATTAAGTATGGTATGGTAATATGGAATTGCAAGAAAAGCAAACATTTTCTTACATATGCATTGAGCTTAAAGTTTCACATGCTGCTAACATGTCTGTAGTTCCTTGGTAAAGTTTGAAATGATTGTTGTAATAACAGGAAAAAAGCTAACTAAACCCCAAAACTAAATGTTGTTAATCACCATGACTGTGTTTTCACTCAGTAGACTCATCTTTGATTCACAGCAGATGAAAGTGTTTAAACTCATTATTAGTACATCGATATATACGAATTTTAATTGTTAGCTTGTTAGCAGTAGTCACTGAATGTGGACAGGTTAGCATGCTGTTAACCCTTCAAAGGGACTTTCTGTCCGTCTCATGTGGTTCGTCGTCCTGTCACTACAACAACACAGCAACAGTAGCTTCCTAATAAAACCTGTTCCCACCCTGTAGACCCCCCCATGCAGCCTGTCTGCCCCCCACGCAGGACCAACCCCGAACAATGCCGCCCCCCGATTAAGATTCCACGCACCAAGCCGACTGTAAATTCCCATGACGGGCTGCCTGGCTCTTTTCTCTCCTGACATCACTACCTCGCTGTGATTCTTGGGGCCAGATTAAAGGATTAGCAAACTTTCAAAATAACATTAGCTGTTAGCCAAAAACCACAGAGAAGCAGCAACTGGAGCTCAACTCAGGGTGTAAAATTCATAATAATCACAAGGACTTTTCCTACAGATTAATTTACATGACAGAAACGTGACGAGTAAACCATGATTTACGAATACACAGAAAATATGGGGCCAAATTATCTACAATTGAAAACTAAATGCATAAATTCAGCTAATAAATATTGGGTAAAAATCTAAGAAAATCTGAGATATAAACTGAGTGTTGAAAAAAAGTAAAGAAGTATACGTTAATTAAAGTTTATTTCATATCATCTTCTTTTAGAGTGAATTAATTTTAAACAACATTCAAAGATCCTGCCTTTAATCTTTTTCAGGCTTAAACTTACTAGTAAGTAAGTATTTTAAAAATTAAAATTAAAATGCCAGAGAAGATAAAAAGGGGAAATAAAATTAAAAATAAAAATAAAAAGTTCTCAAGTAATGTCATCAAATGGGATTTTCCCCCCAAAATATATTGAATCCACTGAGATGTAGACATGAAAAGGTCATTTTCAAGTAAAATAATCACATTACAAAAAAAACAAAAATACACTCATGCTCAAATTGATGTTTAAAATAAATATATAATTTGTCATATATATAATTTACATATAAATTCAAAGCTTCTAATTACATTTCTGTTAATGAACTATTTGAATAATTGACTTTTTGTGGATAACAGCAAACACTCTGCATATTGAAAAGTATTCAAGTGTGAGAGCAGATCTACGTGCAGGTTTTGTGACAGAAGGTTTTTTCTGTGTAATCCTCAAACTCTTTAAAGAAATTACTTTTATCATCAGAGAAAACCTAAATAATCAAGTGACCAATGAGAGTAAAGAACTCTGATTTAGATTTAAATCCCTCTGACTAAAGACTTCTGAAACACACACACACACACGCGCGCACGCTCGATGCACAATGGGGGGTCTGTTAGGAGCATTAACAGGTTGAACCTCTTACAGTCAAACAAAATCACATGTGACAGAAAGTGTTGAGGTAAGAGGGGGAGGGGGGTTTGTATCAGGATCAAGCTTTAGATCCTGGAAGCACAGCAGAATGAAGCAGCATTTCATGGTTGATTTTATGAGGGACAAATTTGGTCTAAATGTCTTTAAAGAAGAAGAGAGATGCTATGATTTACTTCTTAGTCCAAATTTTACCATCCAGCATGAGCACATGCAGCAGTTTCTCCACTGGCCTTTCTGCAGGACAGAAAAGCAAACCTGTGCGTCACAGTCCTTTAAGATTTTCTTTTAGTGTCATACTGGACTCAAACATTCATCTGTTTCTGAAAGGCTTCGACAATGCTCAGAAAGTGTGAAACTCAATCAGTGCGAGTCAGTGCTAACATTAACATAGTAGGCTAACTTACTCTAAGTCTAATTAACACTTTCCAATGAAACAGAAACTTAATATAACGGTGGGTGTGGGCGGAGGTTTGTTGTTTCTAATTGTGGCTTATATATCAACAGTTCAAGGCGGGATATTTACAGGCTGAATCACAATGTGTAAAGGGCTAAATGTGGGAAAATAGCTGTTTTCACATGAGGCAAGACATGATGTCAAAAGAGTCCACTATAAGATGCTATAAAGAGAACATTTGCCTTTATATCAATACTATGTTTAGTTTGACAGAATCACAATGTCAACTTAACAGGAGAGGAACATACTTTTGAACAGAAAACATAATGCAGCAGTTTCACGACATGCACAGAGATCGACTGGTAGCGTGCATAGAATCTATAGAGGTGCACTAAACGCCACCACAACCTCTCGTCGTCTGCTGGAGGTGAATTCTCCTGCATATGTCCTGCTGTGTTCTCCCATCAGCTCACTCGGACTTCATGAGAAAAATACTAGAAGGCTGGGAGGAGAAACTCCGGATAAAGTGGGAGTTAAAAATGTGGCTGTGTGAGTTCACGTGTGCAGCTCAGCCTGAAGACTTCAGGAGTTTTGTGGATGAATGAAAGTATTATTAGACAGGCAAGTGACCTGGATATATTGACATGTTGCATATGCATATAATTTAATTTCCTGCACAGGAGGAAAACTTTTCATTTGGTGTATTTACAGCCCTTTTTCAGTTGTAAGTTTCCACACAGGACTTGTACACCTTTGTTATGCCTCATCCGTGCTGTGTGTTTGAGTACATGTGAAGCTCCTGCTGTTTGTTTATACATCATGCCTCTCATGCTTTCCCAAAGCCATGAGGCAAGGTCAAACCAAACACTGGGACACGCTGTTGTTGATTCAATGTAAAAGTACAAAGGCGTAATGAGGGGCTGTTGTGGACTTGCAAGGTGCTTATTTTTGACCCGAAGCTGGAAATCAGAAAATGCAGCTTCCAGTGAATACCAGAGACTTTGCATTTCTCCTCCCCCTCCATCAAGACTGAAACACAATCAAAAACTTTGAAGGATGATCAGAATATGTGACTGTCACAGATACAAGTGCCTATCTGTCACATTTTTGTAAAGACATTATTTCAGGAAAAAATAAACATTCGCTGAGTAACAGCCCCAAAGAGTGTGAAAGTGGATTCGTAGTCAAACACTGACTTAATGGACTCTTCCTCCTACAGATGAGCTCATGGCGGAGGCGAACAGAAACAATGAGGGTGGAGAGGAAACACTCTTTCCTGCACGGTGAGCCCTCCCTGACTTTCCTCTTTAAATTCCTGAGCTCAGACTCAGTAAAAATCCTCTTTCAAGTCGAAGGGGGGGAACCTTTAAGACGGACCTGGACCCGCCAGGGACAAATATGCAGCGGGTCCAAAAGGTCAAGTCACTAAAAGTTTTCTGAAAAGACGTCAGAAGGCAAGAGAGAGAGAGAGAGGAGGTTTAGGATCTGACCTTACTCTGAGGAAAAGGTTTCAGTGACAGAGTGGTGTGTCACTCTGATCACAACCTGCTGTGTGAGTGTGTGTGTGTGTGTGTGTGTGTGTTTGAAGTCATGAATGAGCCTTTGTGATGCTGTGCTTGTCACCGTGTTTGAGGTTTTTGAGGTTCGAGCTGTATTCTATGAGTTCAGGTTTCAGTTAATATTCTGCAGCTGTTAGTGGCTCCAAAACAACTTTCTGTGACTTTAAACTGTTTTCAACAGAATGAACGAGGTCAGAGGTCGCTACCTCTGCTAGCTGCATGGATGTTATCATCCTTCCACTTTTTACCACACTGGAGTATTTTAACAACGTTTAGATTGATTTTGTAGAAACATTCATGATCCCCAGAGGATGTTTCTTAAAAACTTTGGTTATGCTACTTATTTTCTTCTGGCGACAGCAACAAGCTTCAATTTTTTTTAAATGGAAGCCGTAAGAAGACACATTTTATTTTCCCCATGTTCTTGACTTTTTAATCTCGTCATCTCATGATAACAAAGCTGTGTTTCCCGTAACCTCGACATAGATAAGTCAAGATATCTCCCGAAATGTGAATAATGCATAAGCTGTCATACAGCTGACAAGAGTTCTCTCCACACCATGCAGGTTTTTGTATTTCTCTTCAGTTACCTCTCTTCAGCTGGCGGACCCCCTCCCGCAGGTCTGCCTCCAGTTCGGCCAGATCAAGGCCCTGGGGGGTGTTTGGGGGGGTCAGCAGGCAGGATGGGTCCAGAGCCAGGCTCTTGTGGTACACCAGATCTGCCTGTCCAGGGAGCGAGTTCTGCAGCTCTAGACTCTTCAGTTTCTGGGTCAGGACCGCCTCGCAGCTACTCAGGTCACCGTGAGACCCCCGGGTCTGAGTCGGCTCAAAGGTAGAGAGGTGGTCAAGATCCGGCTCGGGGGAGGGGTCGGTTACCGGGTCAGAGCCTGCGTGATGGGCCGTATCCTGGAGGACCCTGACGGAAGGTGAGGTCACAGACGGGCTGTCTGTTGTCCCGCTGAGAGTCTGAGAACATAAGGAGGATCAGAACCAGATGCAGAAACATGAACAAGCCTCACCTCCTGTCTGCCAGCGTTTTACCTGGTCCTCCAAGACTGGCTCAGGCTCAGTTTCACTGTCGGGGAGCTGGCGGATGAACTCCTGCAGGTGAGTGACCTGCTGGAAGAGGGTGGGGTCAGCGAGGGGTTTCCCTAGCTCAAGGTGGAAGGAGGAGCTGGGCAGGACGAGGGGGGGATGACTGTCGAAACTCTGTAGGATGTCGGCTGCAGAGAAGGAGAGGGAGAGAGAGAGAGAGAGAGAGAGAGAGAGACCATCGATCACGGATGACCTGACCACCATCATGACCTGAAAACCCTCATTACCCGACCACCATCACAGCTTCAGTTTAAGTAGAGTCTCTGTATTTGCATTACCAGCTAAAAAAAGCGGCACAAAAGTTTAGCAATAATAAAATATGAAATGATTAAATAAGGGTCAGAGTTCATTCAAAGAAGTAATAAAGTAGAGGACTGATGCAGCTGATTCTGGATCAGACGACACAGATTTATCTGAGAGGTCAACACAGGTTGAGAGCGAGGCGAGTGCTGGATTAAAAGGTCAGCTGTGGACAGAAGCTGATAGTTATTGTTTTGATTGAGAGCCCCCGTGGCGGGGGAATTTAAATACCGTGCGTTTAATAAACGACTACAAAAAATGACATGGACATTTTCTAAAAAGTTATTTTTAATCCCTGAAACCAAATTTTCTGAGCAAAGATTTCCAGAGTAATACATTTGAGTGCTAAGAGAGCAGAAAGAGATTTTCTTTGTCATAAATTACCACTTACACATGGACAGGATTCAATCAGCATAAAGATGCTGCTTTGTCCACAGGGGGCGCCAAAATCAACACATGAGAAAAGTTCTTCACAGGAGCTTTCAAACATATTAAAATGGAGCTTTTTCAAAAAAAAGACAAACTGAAAGTCGAGTGACTTAAAAAGCAAGAAGCCGCTAATTTTGTGGCAGAAATATGCTTCTCTGAAAAATAAAATTACTGTTTGTAAAGAAATTCGCTTCATCTCCCAGAGGGTTTACGCCTCTCTGTCTCTTACCTGTCCTGACTGCGTCCTTCACGTCGTCCGGTGATGGTGTCCAGCCAGGGGGGCAGGATTTACCCGAGTTGTACTCCCTCAGCATGTGGTGCAGCTGAGCCGGGTTCAGAGCGGAAAACTCGACCCTGAGGGACGCCCAGGACGCCTGGAAGGACAGACAACAAAGAGACACAGACACTGAGACACATTGAGCAAAAACACTGTTAAAAATATATAATGTATATGATTGTAAAGTCTTTTCATTGTTTGATAATCAGAAGGAGCCAAAGGAGCTCTCTCTAGTCTCTGTGCTAACAATAACAGGCTGAGACAAACAAGTATTTTCCCATCATGCCGCTTTTCAAACAGTCATTGCTCCTCTCTCATTTACATCTAATTATCTTCAACAGTTCTTTGATCTGGAAAAAAGGTTTTGTTTGTGTCACCACAGGGCCAGATGTGGCAGCAAAGCCTCCTGGGAGAATATTTCTCAGTCTGTCGGTCTCATATCTCCACAGCTTGTCTTCAGAGCTCCATAGCTCAGATTATTTTGGATTAAAGGTGAGTTTATTGTACTCAACATGTCATTGTTGTTTTGTGCAGCGTGAGAACAGTGAATCATCTCCCCCCCTCTCAGGCTGATGCAATGTCATGAAATGTTATGACTTCCTGGCAGCTCGCGCTCACTGAGACAGACAAACATTTCTGTCTTAATGTCAGAACGCAGCTGGAGGATATGAAACAGGTGAGTCACATGCAGGGGATCCATCATGTGCTTATTAAAGCAGACAGTACAAACAGTTCAAACTTCTTTCAGCCTGTCTGCAGCCGAATCTCTGGATGAGGATTCTGCCCCGACACGTCTGGGCCACGACACGTGAAAACGTTTTGAATGGAGTCGCTGCTCTACTCAACGACACGCTGAGCTCAGCAGAAGGAGTTTAAATGCTGCCTATAAACAACCAGAATATAAAAACTGTCTGTTTGTTATATCTGAGATTTCATGTTCAGTAGTCTATCCTCCTAAAATATCTCCTCAAATGTTTTCTCCACCAAACAAAGTGCCACATCCCTCGGCTGTTGTTTAAACCAGCACCACGGAGCCTCTTCAGATCTTTAAAAAGTCCAAAATGTCCAGATGGAAACTTCAGAATGTGTGCAGGGTGTGTGCTCTGTGCGCCGCCACAGTGTGACCTCATGCAGGGCGGAGAGGCTGTAAACCGGCAGCCTCCTGACAACCATCCAAACCCACAAACAGACGGGGACGCAGCGCTGACAGCTGTGAGGAGACGACAGGAACCATACATGGAAACAGGTGTCACCTCAGAGAGTTGAAATCGGGCTCCAGTTTAACCCAGATTCTCCAAATATAGAAGTTAGATTCCACAGACGGAGCAAAAATAGTATCAGCTAGGAATCAACTTTGCATGTGGTATATATCATAGATCATACAATCCTTCTACTCCGTTACACGTTTTCAAACAGGGCTACTTTCCCTCGGGCTGTACATGTGCAGCTGTCAGGGAGGACAGGAGAATATAAATCAACTCCACTGAACTCAACTTAAAGACATAAACTGCTTCAAACATTTGATTAGCTTCATATGATTTAAAAACAGCCTAAAAATGAAAAGTAAAAAATGAATACCAGAAAGTAATTTAAAACAGCTGACTTTGTAAACTGCTACAAATATCGGATACACCCCCTCACAGTCAACTCAACCAGACTACTCCTAATTACGCACGTTTATGAATAACTCACAGGCTGTGTCAGAACCCACACACACTAAAGTACAGCCTACCACATACTCAGACAGTATAGACTGCACACTGCATACTAACCCGACCATTAGCTGGCTGTTAGCAACGTGTTCTTGTTATCCTGTTCTTTCACTGATAAAGTTTTTTTTGTTGATCTTGTGAAATATGAGTGATGTCCATAGAGTGTGAAAATATTTGGTATGAGTTTTTCATTGGTATGTGCTTCTCTGTTTACATGCAGATTATTTTTGCCTCTGTATTTTATTTGTATTAATACTACAGTAGAGGCAGCTTAATGGTAACGCATTCATACGCCACCAACTAACTGACAACTTGGGTTTAAGTGTCTTGCCCAAGAACACATCAGACATGAGGCTGCAGGAGCTGGGGATCGAACCCCTGACCTTCCAGTTGAGAGACGACCGACTCTACCAATTGAGCCCCAGCCACACCGTGTAAATGTATGCAGCACTTGGAATCAAAGACACATTTCCCCGAGGGGACAATAAAGTGCATATCCTGTGGTATCGTATGATATCATAGTGACACACAGCTTTCTCAGAACATAAACATTCAGTTTCGTCACTTCACAGACACAAGAAGCCTGTGAGTCAGGAAGAGAGTTGTAATTTTGTAAGCCTGACCTTTAGAATGACCTCTGTTCATCTACTCACATACCTGTGAACCTGTCATACCTGTGTACCTTTCATGTATCGATTTCTCTCTGAATGCCTGTGAGCGCTAAATAAGCAGCAGAGAGAGAGAGAGCTCAACTTCCTCGCTGGTTCACAGTGTAAACAGGATTAGAACGGGTAACTAAGAGAGCACTGTGATTAAGGAGATTAAATGTTTGGTTGGCTAGCTACCACTGCTCAGCACACACCAAACACAGAGAAAAACAAATATAAAGAGCTCTCTTTGTGGAATACAGTATGAGTGATTCAGTTTGTTTTGGCCAGGCCGACACACACAGAGGGTGTGAAATGCTTTAAACAGCCTTTAATATATGTGTGTGTGTCTTTGAACATTCAAAGGACATTTGAGGTCTAAGCTGAATGTTTCCACTATCTGACACACACACACTGTTTCACAAGATATAGTCAGGTCCGTATTATTATTTACACTATGACATCATGTGTTGATTACTTTAAAGCATTTACTTGGACTAGGCAGTTGGAGCTATCTGTTTTTAGTGCTACTATAACCATAAACCGATAAGACTGGTGAGTTTTTATGACATAGTTTAGCATGATAATAGACAAGTAGAACCAGTGCTGCAGTCAGAAAGGTTCAGTGAGTTTCAGATTTCCAGTGTTTTGAACCTAACACATAAACACAGAATATTAATGTCGCTCTCACACTTGTAAGATCATGAAAATGTTCCTGCTGACGCAGACATGAATCGACTCAGAGGGTTACACCCGCCTGCTGTGAGACAAACAGGAAGGAGAAGTGGAGGGTTCCTGACCTGCTGGAGGGTTTCTCTGGGCGTGGCCAGCAGATTGACAGCAGCAGAGAGCTTCTGGAAGAACTCCGTGGCCAGTTCTCCCAGTCCGATACTCTGGATCCAGTCCATCAGCAGGTCCAGGTTGGCCCGGATCTGAACCCCACGGGACCACTGGTAGAACCCTGACACAGATCCTAGAGGATAAATACGCCTGATGTTACAGAATTGCTACATGATTTTAAAGGCAACATACTGTAGCTCATAACATCTTAGCTATGTTCACCTTTACAGTTTAGCATATTAGCATGCTAACATTAGCTAATTAACCAGCAGCTGTGAATGAAAAATACCTAATTTGATTTCAATCACTTCAAACGGTGTTGGGATAGTTCAGTCTGAACTCAAGTGGAGGAACTCGCATTTCTCAAAAACTGGAGAATCAAAACAAAAAAGTCGAGACTTATAAAACATAAAAATGAAAGTGTTACCTCTCTCCATGAGGGTGTTGAACAGCGAGGCGTTGATGAAGAAGAACAGGTAGGCAAACAGCTGTAACGAGATGTCTGGATGGACCTGGAAAGCAGTCAGGAGCTTCAAGGCCTCCTTCAAAACCTCCAGGATGCTGCTGAGTCCGTCAGGAATCCTCAGCTGACCGCTTTCTGAGAACGGATTCCCCTCCAGCAGGCCAGGCAGTGCCGAGTACATGCTCTGTGGGAGTACACAACATAATGACAGAAACACTCAATATAGGAAGATATTCAAAGAGTTCAAGAAAGCTTTGATCATTGGCGTCTTTTCTTTGTTTCCTTTTATGTACTCAAAGATCAGTTAAAGCGGCCTTTAAAAGCATCTCAAGAAAGAAATTCTCTGGAATATATCGAAAACAGGAACAAGAAGGAATTCTGCTGAATCGTCAACAAGCTTTTTTATTGAACCAATAGCTGTTTGTCAGTCGTCACTCAGATAGACTCTTATCTCTACTCCTTCTGACACAGCTCGACCATTGTTTCAAAAGCATGACATCACCTGGTAGCTCCATACAAACACACACAAAGACACGAACACACACACACACACACACACACACACACACACACACACACACACACACACACACACACACACACACACACACACACACTCACCATGACTAAGACAATGACCTCAGACTGAAAGAGGCCATAAAGTTCACAATAAGCTGCATGCCTGAAGCAGCAGGTCAGCTGATAATTTACAGTGTGGTGAGCAGATCTAAAGGTGCTCACCGCTCACCATAGATACAGACTGAACGGCAATGATTGAGGATTTTTAAATACAGCCTGTAGATCGTTCTTTTAAACACTTCGTCATGCTTACACAGTTTCTGTCCATCACATAATTAGGCTACATTACTTTCTTCTTCATTCTGAAATAACGCTCACTGATTATTAACTGCTGTATTAATGCTGTGTTTGATTTTACAAAGACTCCACCAGAAGAGAAAGGAGAAGTAAAGTGATGGTGTCTGTCTTGAACATTTGGTAATATTAAAGCTACTGTGAGGTACTGTCAGTAAGTTTTGATTTTGGTGCCCCCTGTGGCCATTGTAATATAACAGTCCAAAAGAAGACCCCAAAGAATTGCATGAAAAAATACACGTCAGTGGATGTCTATTCCTGGTGTAGAGTGTGGAGGAAATACAGAAATTAACAGGCTTAGGGAACGTCAGGTCTTGGAGGTAAAAGTGCTTTTGTAAGTGAAAAACTTGGCTATAGAGGTTAGCTTTAGTTCTAGTTCTAGAAATTTTGGGAGAAAAGAGTGTTTTTTGTGTGTTAATGCTCCTATTGACACATACAGTATAATTATTCTGATTCAATTTTAAAAAGACTCAGCCAGAAGAGAAAGAAGAGGTTACAAGATGAATTCAAAATTCACTTGATCCCTTTATCGTAATGTTTGCTATGGAAAATGTAAAAAAAAAGAGGCTTCAGACACCTAAATCTATTCATGGCAGCAGTTACAGGGCTTAAAACTTATTAAATAAATATCTAATCTTTTACTAACATTTTCTTTGCTTTTGTAGCTCATAAAGATTCATTAGTCTGTTTCATAAACAGTTCAAATCTCCTCATAGGAGCTTTAACGGAAAAAGATTTGTCATTTCTTCCCTCCTGTCCCCTGTTGGGAGTTTCTCTGATGAAGGTTTACTTCCTCTGCCGACAACACACTGCAGCTCGTAGCTCTTCCTTTCACTGGAAGAGAGAATTAGCAAATACTTCTTTAGACCTAGAAACATAGCCTAGACAGTAAAATGTCTATTTTGATGCATAAGCAATAAAAACATGTCTGAGTATTGAAAACAGCAGCAGAGACTTGGGAAGCGAAGGAAGGAGGCAGGAACAGTCTCTGTACAGGGCAGAGTGTTCTCTGGATTCTGCAGAAACCAGACAGACTTTAATAACCAGCTTTAACATGGGAAAGTCCCATAAATCAGCCTGGGAGGGTCCTGTCAGGCTGTATAACAGGAAGTCTGGCTGTAGTGTCACATATCCAGACTCATCCTCAGATGCAGATTCAGACTTTTTAAAGTGTTTGTTTAGATTGAAGTTGAGGTCTTAATCATTGAAGTTGTTTAAAACAAGCTTTCATCATCATCAGCTTTCCACCCTTTCTGTTACTGTCCTTTGAGGTGTACCCCAAGGCTCCATCTTGGGGCCTTTTCTATTGTTTTTACACATGCTCCTACTGATGTTTCAACACATCCAAATGTTGCTTAGCTGATGACACACAGCTGTAGTTCCTCTTAAAACCTGGAGAAAGCTGCAGCTAACTGTGAGGCGGTTTCTTTTCATCAGCCCAAAACATTTATTTAAGGAGATACTCACTTCTCTTTTGCCTCAGTCTTCACAAAGTCTATTTTGGTGACATGCATAACTGGGGATGTGTTAATATTTTTGTTAACCGAGGCCGCAATGCCTGTCACATGTTGTGTGTGAGAAATAAGGCCAACCGTCACTAGCGGTGTTTGTTGCTTGGGTAAATTGTATTAATTCCATACTGCCATTGTTCTAGTACCCGGATGTAAACGAGCCCAGTGAATAGATGGCATCTTGTAGCGCTGAGTGGTTTGGCAGTATTTTGATCTAGAAAATGAGATAAAGTTGCATGTAAGCTGTGTCAGGTTACACTGGCATATAACCACTTGACTGGAGTAATGCGTAACCAGCACAGGCATGTGAACAAACAAATTTGACATTGTTTAACCACAGACGCTGTGATCCCCTGATAAGCCGTGTTAATGCAATTGTGCTCTATTTTGACTGTCTTTCGGATTGTTTAAAACGTTAGACTAGTTGACTTCTAAAATTGGCGTTTAATTGACTTTCAAATGAGTCAACTACGAATGTCTCTATACATAACTTCACATCTCGACTGCTGCAGCTCTTTGCTGTCTGTTTCCAGCACAGGAACATTTCACAAGGAGGGTTAGGAGGGACTGGAGAGTGTTTTCAAAGCAGAGACCAGGATATAAATCAAGTCTAAAGACATTTTTTTACACTCCAAAAAGTACTTGCTTGGAAAAAGTGTTTTCCTAAACTATGGGACTTTAGAGGCCGGACTTTCAGCTTGAAGTTTTCTTACCAGCAGACCCCAAAGAATTACATTAAAAACATCGGCTAACATTTTCGTACGTTAGCTGAAGTACCTTCAAGGTGGAAACTGTGGCGGAAATGCAGAAATGAACAAGCTGAGGGAACTTTTAAGTCTTTTAAAAAGTAGTTCCAAAGGCTAAGTGGTCCTGCTTATGTCTCTGGAAATGTGCCTATAGATGTTCTCACCTTATCAGGAATCATAGTTTTGTTTTCCAACAAACCAGTGAAACCTTTGGGAGACAAGATTGTCTTTTTGTTTATGTTCCCATCGCTGGAAAATTCACCCTGCTCGATGTGTGACAGCCGTCTTCCTGACTAACCCTAACGGACAAATCAGTGTTTCCATTCTGTGATTGTGTTTCTGTCTGGAAAATGCTCAATGAAAACAGAACATGGTGTTTATGTAGTCTGATTTCCTGCTTCACATGTTAGCCATGCTCTGATTCTACAGGTCAGCAGGAAGTGAAACACTGTGATGTCAATGTGCGTGTTACTTCACAGAGCTGCTGTACTATTTTTAAAAGTCAAATCTAATGCTTTTTAAGTCCTTTTAAGACCCCAAAACATTGAAATTATGTACTTGATATAAAAGAGGATTTATTGAGTCCTACGTCTAAAAAGACTTTTAACTTGTTGCGCACCATCTTTAAATTTTAGAACTACACACATTTACAACAAGTCACTTATTATTTAAGACAATTTATGTGTGTCAGCTGACCTTTGTGAGATAGTAGACGGACTGCTGGAATGTGAACATGATGACTTCCTCCAGGACTGTCATGGCTTCCTCACAGGCTGTCCGAGTGTTGGAAATCTCAGAGTCCAACACAGCTGCTGCACATACAAATGCATATTAAATACACATAAACTTAACACACAAATACACTGCAGCTCAGACAGTTGTGACGGCTGTGTTGAAGGCCTGACCTTCATCCTCTGGCCTGCAGAGCAGCTGGGGAACCTCGTGCTGGATGAAGTGCAGCAGTTCAATGGAGTTGGACATCCAAATCATGAGAGGCTGCAGACCTGGGATCAGCTCCGACATGCTGAGAATCTGAAGGGGATCTGGCTGAACATCAGCAGGGCTCCTGATAGAGAAACACAGAGATTAAGACACATTTCAACATCAGTTCACTCTCAATGTGGACACACATTGATTCAGTAAACAACCAAATGTGAAATACGATCACAATCTCTTCTGTTCCTGGGGTATGGATTAGCTGTCTTCATATTTAAATGAATAATTAGACGTCTGAGTGGAGAAAAAAGGCAGTCACACATGGCAGTATCCACATCCCAATCCAGGTGGCGCTAATGCTTTTTGCTAATGGCTTTTAAACAACATACAAAGAAGAAGCAGCAGACACCACAAAACACACGAAGAAGAAGAGTAATATAGGTGAGCAGGGTGACACAGATAAGCTTGAAGACCCGTCTGCTTCTTTAAATCAGTTATGTAGGTAAACTTCAGGTTCACAGTGTGGCATGTCATTGGAATCACGTCAAACATGCAAATCAATATTAGAAGCCATCGCCCAGAGATGACGATCACTGGACCAAGGGGCGTTTAAAAACTGATCCCAGCTGTTTTCAAAGCCTTGGTTTGTTCAAGCAGAGAGGTTCAAAGACATTACAGAAGATAGTTATTTTAAGGCTCAACACCCGTAGTCGGTAGTCGAGGACCCCAGCTTCAAGCCTCATTACAATGACCCATCCAGTGTCTGTCGTTCTTTACTGGAGTACATGAGCAGTGAGTACGCAAAAATAACTGCTGCACCCGCTGTTAACTACCAAATGATGTGAGAGCTACAGCTAAGTGAACGCACACTGTATAAATAAAAATATTGTATTTATTTAATATTTTCCAATCAGGAGACGTAATTCATTTTCTCGTTGCTCCATTTGTTTTGTTTTCCTCTCTGTTTATTTAATGTTTCATACACTACAGGCTGTTCCAACCATCACAGGTACTTCTAAATAACACAAGATGGAACAAACTGTTACTTGTTAAACTGTCAGTTCAACATTAAAGACACCTAGAATAAAACATACAGGACTTTTTGTTGCTTTTTTCATGTTGAATTGAACTTGTACGGAATCGTGACTCCAAAACAAAAGTTCCAAGCATGACCTCTGTGAACCGTAACACCCCTAGTGCAAAAACACATTTCCTAGTCTATGTTTAGCTTCTTATTATGTTTGTTGTGACAACAGGGTTCAGTGTGACTTCAGGGTTACTCGGAAATGTTTCTTTAGTTCTTCAGTCTTTAGTTTTATCAAAAACTCTGACAGAGGAAGACTGAGGTCAACCCCCGTATTTTAACTTCCTCTAATATTTAGGCAAGTCTGCAAAATGTAAAGTGCAGAGTCACTTCCCACACAGTATTTAGACACTGTTAATGTTTTTTATCTTGTCCTGATTTAACACAATCAAAGTCTCTGCTGGGAAAAAACAAGACCTTCCAGATAGTTTTGTTGCTAAAAATGTTTTACTTATCAGCTGATTAATTCATTAGTAAATACATTTTCTTTGTCGTTTAGTGAGTAAACATGTACACCCCTAAAGTCCAGTTACTTTGACTAGTGTGAGTGCTCCGATCCGTGCTCTTCCTTGGCCCTAGCACTCTTGGAAGAGGTGTGGTTTAGCACGGTACAGTTCATGCACGAACACAAGCACGGGACACAACGTGGACAGCTTTCATTATGGAGAAATCCCGGAGTGTTCTGGCTGTTTCTGACTAAAATGACTCAAAATAAGCCACAAAGTCAGTAAACAAGCTGTCATCATGTGTTATTCTCCGATGTACGGACGCGGACTCGACCGCTCATCCCTTCTATTTTTTATTTTCGAGTCTACCTGTCTTGTGAACTAAGCACATTTCATAATTACGTAAAGCCATGCATGTGTTGTATTAGGACGTTATTTTCAAGAGGTAACCGTGCTCAGGCCCGGTTAGTCCTGGAGCGGTGTGAATGCAGGCCAGCGGGGGAATGGGGAGGTGAGACAATTTTGCTTAAGCACGGTACAGGACAACTGGGCCTAGTGTGAGTGCGCCCTAAATCTAAACATTTGCTGCTTTCTCTTTTCAACATGATTATAAACTGAATATATTAAGCGTGAGACGTTTTTTTTCACACAAAAAAGTTGATATGAGCATTTTCCTCTTTTAACTTTGACTAATTTAATGCCTTTTAGTTACTGTAAATAGAACATATAATTGATGGGTTCAAGGTTCAAATGATGATCAGTTGCAGCTGTTAGACCTCTAACACTTCTGTCTCTCTTTATTTTAACTTCCCGCACACAGACGGATTCAGAGTGAATAAAACTCTGATGCTTCTCTTCCTGATGCAAACAGAGTACCATGGGGACATTTGGTGATGAAGCTCGTACACTCAGCGCTGGTGAAAAACACTCTCCGTTGTTCTTCTCTCTGACAGAACAGACTGTGGGAAATGTTCTCTTTGCACATCCTGTATTTAAAACCCTCTTTGTCCTCTAAGTTGTAAAATCAGACTCTAACTCGTCTTTTATTCAAACAGTAAAACTGAACGGGTTGGGTGTCATATATCATGTGCAGCAGCTGCTCTGCTCTCTGTGTCGCTCTCGGGGTCACTGTCGGATATTTCTGGGGCGATCTGAAAACACTGGATGCTTCTTACTCACGTTTCTGTCTGAATTGCTGCGAGTTCTTTTGTCTTCTCCTGAAAAATAAAAAAGTAAAGAAAACATCAGTTTCATTCAAGCGTTACCAGCAAATATCAACTAACTGATGTACATTATATTCCACCCTGATGGCACATTTGATTCCACTCACACTCAGAGGAACGAAAAGTGATAAGTAGACACACATAACACTTAAGCTGTTTTCACACATGCACTCCTGAACATTTCTGGAATATTTCAGGACAGCCTGTCCCTGAAATCTTCCTGAGATGTTTATTCAAACATGACCCTCACAGCCAGAGTTTCCCTGTCAGACTGTGGGGAGTCTCAGGAGGCAGGACAGCATTAAAAACAACAAAAGGAAATCCAAGACTGCGTGCGAAGCGACTTTTTGACTCTATTATTTGTCTCTAATGACATTTTTCATATATTCACATATTCATAGTAGGCTATCGACAAATGAGTGGAAAAGAACATACTGGCAAACAGAACAGAGTACGAATCAGCTTCATTAAGTGCATAAAAGTAAATCATCAACAACATCACCCCGTCTGTTTGCTCATCGTATATTTTGTACAATAAACCCTTCAGTGTACACAGATATGCTCACTTGAACTTAAAGCAGAAAAAGTCCAGGTAATGTCAGGGTAAAACATCTAGCTGTTTGCATTCACACATGCAGCCCAACCCAAAAAAAAAATGTGGGGAAATTCTCAGGAGTTGAGTGCATTTTTGAAAACAGCTTTATGAAGAGAAAGCAAAGCCTGATCCTCACCCACATCACCAGCTGGATCCGGTTGGCAATTTGGAGCAGCAGCTGTCGGAGGTGAGTCAGAGGGAAGGTGGAGGCCGAGTGCTGGATGCACAGGCTCAGCAGGAAGGCAGGTGTCAGCTTTGGTTCGTTTCCACTTGGGTCCAACATGTCCATAACCTCCTGCAGTATCCGCTCCTCCTGATCCAGCTCATAGACTAGCAGAGCCTCCGTCCCCTCCAGGTCCCTCCATCGAGGCGGTAAAGACCTTCTCTGAAACCTTCTGATACCCACAGAGGAGCCACAGGAAAAACAGGAAGTCTTAGTGTCAGAGTTCAGGCAGAGTCTGCTCATCCAGTGGGGGGTCTGCCGGGGTCCTGAGGTGCTGGTCGGATCCTTAAACAAGAACAGGTAGTGTTCCCCCAGACCCACCAAGTCCCCAGGGTTCAGCTCCTGCTCCTCTTTCAGGAGGAAACCATTTCTGGTGACAGGAGCACCGTGGAGGGGCTTCAGCAGGGTTAAAGTCTTTTTGTGGTCCCCCGCGGACGTCGGGATGGTAGAGTCCAGGCGTCGGACGCAGCAGTGCTGAGGTAACACGTCAGGAGCAAAGAGCAAGATGTCCACCTTCAGCCGCTCCTCATCCTCACCGGTACAGTGCTCCCTGCAGCAGCCGAAGATGGTGCTAGTCCCACTCATCAGGTAGATCACAAAATCCTGCACAAAGAAATTAAAAAAGATTTGTGTAGTGTGGGACACTAAAAAGGTTTATGCCATCAGTTAATATGCTTTTGATTTTAATTTTTAGTCCATTTAATCTTGTGTTCAATCAAATTAATTGAACATCATCTTAAATTAAAACTGATTCAAGGCCAACAAGCAGCTCTTGCAGACTTTATGTAACAGTTTAAGCAAAGTGAAACCAGGAACACGACTTGACAACAATTTGACTTGCTTAAACTATGGTTGACAACATCTTGACTAGCTTGACATTAGCTTTACAACTCTTGACTTGCTCATAAACAACCTGTCCAGCTTGACATTAGCTTGACTAGCTTGAAACAACTTGACTAGAGCTAGAAAACAACATGACTAGCTTGACAAAAACCTTTACTAGCTTGACAACACCTTCACTAGCTTGACAACGCCTTCACTAGCTTGACAACACCTTCACTAGCTTGACAACGCCTTCACTAGCTTGACAACACCTTCACTAGCTTGACAACACCTTCACTAGCTTGACAAAAACCTTCACTAGCTTGACAACACTTTGTCTAGCTTAAAAAAACACTTGACAAGCTCGACAACAAATTGACTAGTTTGACGACACCCTGACTAGCTTAAAAACAACATGACTAGCTCAACAACCACTTTACTAGCATGACAACAACTTAACTAGCTTGAAACAACTTAAATTCCACTTCACACCTTACAACAGCTGGGCCAGCTTGACAACAGCTTAACTAGCTTGACACCAACTTTAGTAGCATTACAAGAAGTTACAGACATTTCTGTTTCACGTCATTGTGATTATGTCAGTAAATTTGATGGGATTGCTGGATTCAAACATCTGGACTCAGGGTTTTAATACATTAAATAGGTTAAAATGTGTCCAAAACTCAATGTTAGAAAGTTAACTATCACATTAGACTGAGGTTACTGAAACTTGAACACGTGTGCTTAATACTGATGTAGACAATTCATTTAATAGTAACAAAATACAAACAAATATATATCAAAACCGAATACCGAGTAATTACATTGCTTAGGAGTTTTACAACCAACGGTTAAGGCCAGAGTTATTTTATAATGTTAAAAAATTAATCATATCCCTTATTGGGGAAGCAAAAACCGTGGAATAAACGAGTCAATCTAAAACTCCAATCTGGTTTAATCCAATAATCTTAAAGAACAGTCTCTTCCTGTTGAAAGTGTGTGTGAAGGATGGGATTTTGCTCTTGTTGTGTAACATTTTGGGAACGATCCAGCCATGTGCGTGTGAACAGCAGCGGGATCAGCTGATGAAAGGACAACCTGCAGACGCAGCGTGAAGACGGACAGGAATGGTTCGGCTTATTAGAGAGACGCAGTGATGTCAGCGACCTCAGGGTCACCACATTAAGCGCATTAGTGAGGACATGATACGGTATCACCAGGAGCATGACTCTTAATGTCTGCACAGCTCGTTCTCCAGCGGGTTAAATGTGAATATGTCCAGGTTCTTGTCCTTCTCTACGACTGAAAACCGGTGATCTTTGAGTTGTGGACAAAATAAGACATCTAAGGACTGTGTCATGCACTGGGACACATTGGACCACATCTTTTACAATGATCTCACTCCACTTGCATCACATCCACTCTGCTGCTAGACACTGCTGTGAAATTCTCCTTCCACCACCCCAACCTCCACCAGCTTCGGTCAGCACATTTTATATTCTAGGATTTATTGTTTACTTGTTATGTCTGCAAGATGTCAGTATCATTACAAGCACATTCAGGTTCCCATGGGGGGAATTAAAGGTTTGGACTCTCAGCAAAATCTGTGGCATGCTGCACTGATACTGCTGAGAGTTAAGAGCAGAACCAATACCGCCAAATACAACTGGACAATCCATAAGTGCAATAAGTGGTTTAATCTATGACAAGAGTATTCCTGACTGAAATAGCTTTACGTGATCATGAAGCGTGCTGAGTTTATAAGACAGGCGAACTCGAAAAATTCAATAAATGAATAAAGAAAAGGCACGCGCGGTGGAGTCCCAACACAGAGAACATGACAGATACTTTACTGACTTTGTGGCTTATTTTGAGTCATTACAGTCAGATACTTACTTACCATTGCCTAGTGTGAGTGTGCCCTTAGTCATTGTGTCTAATTCTTGGTAACTATTTTCACTGTACCACATACATATTGATGCAATGGAATTGTATGTTATTTTAATCGGCTTTGACCTTTAAACATAATAAATAAAGGTGTTCAAAGGACTTCCATGTATCAAATGAAAACCAATACGCTCTCAGAAAAACTGTCATTCGTAATGATGACTAAACTCTCAGGGATAAAACCAGATTGGCCTTTAGGAAAATTACACTTACAGATTCAACAGTAGCAAAGAAGATAAAAAAATACAATCTTGTTCCTCTCAACTCCTTGGATAAAAGTATTGATTAACTACTTTAGAGATATCTCTCTCATAGAAAGATAATTACTATCCACTATACAGGCTTGGGACTTCCTTATTGCTGTTCAGTTCCACTTGTTCCTGAACAGATGTGAGATTCAGATAGATATGTGTTTGGCTCGGTGTTGTCTGACAGATGTAGAGTTAGATCAGCCTGCTGCTGGTCTCTCAGTTTCCTGCACAGTCAGCGATCTCTCAGCAGAGGGATAAACACTGAGCGAGATCAGTGTTCTTCTTAGGGAAGGAGCCGAGGTGAAGCCACAGACTGACTCTCTGGTTTCCTGTAATACATGAGCTGAGCATTCAAACTGCATCGCGCCTCAAATGAGACGTGTTGGAGGGCATATTTCTGATATCTGAAGTGTACTGGTTTAAAGATCGTAGCAGTTTGTTAGTTTATGTTGTCTAAGAAAAGCTGTTGTGCTTTTTGTCCTGCTTACAGTGGGCCTGTGATCATCGTTATCTCCTGTTTTAAATGTCCTCAGCTGATATCTTCCTGTCTGTATGTTGAACAGTCTGTCTTGTCATGTGGACATGCTGACAGACAGCTAGTTCATTGAGTCTCTACAGGACAGCTTCAGTCTGTGTCAGAGTATTTCTAAGAAATCCACAGTGTTTCTTTCCTCTTCCTGTAAATCTCTGCTCTCCCACTCTGGATTTTCTCCTGCAGGTTCTTAAGAACAGGAAAGTGTTGGATTGAAAGTCTTAACGCCCTGGTGTCTCGGCTAAGCTCTTGTTTGTGTCCACCTGCCAACAAACTGAGCAGACTGTCATTGAAGTCAGTACAGAGGAGGAGACGCTTCTTCAAGAACAAACAGTTCAAACAACAGTTTAATCTACAGATAGCTCAGAGGAACCTTAGTCTAGAACGTTTATTTAAATTTATATCCCTGTGACGTTTCACCTTCAATCTGAATGTCGCCGAGGTGTAACAGGGGGCACAAAGTGATCCCCCCTCTGTAACGTCTTAAAGGTAGTAACAGCGGCGTTTCAGGGGCGAGAAGAGATCAGCTGAGCCAGCAAGAGAGTGCAGAGCTGTGTGTGTGTGTGCATGTATGACTGTGTGTGTGTATGTGAAGCTCCTGCTGTGCCGTACATCCACCATACCAAAACGCAATTTGAATTCACAGACTTGGACAAGAATATTACGACATCATAGAATCAATATGAATGTACAAAGATGGCTGAGCTTAGTTGTGGAAACACACTCCGAAGTGGGCTAGGGAATTCTGCCCCCTCACCTGTCTGTGGCTGTAGCCTTGCAGCAGGAGGAAGTAGGGGAAGTCGAATGGCGGGTGGATGGAGTACTGGGTGGTGTTATCGTCGCTGCTCTCTGTTTCCTCCTTCTCCAGGCCGAGTCTCAGCTCCTCCTTGTCGGCTTCAGCCTTACCATCCTCTCTGAGGGCGGAGCTCTGCCGCGTCCGCTCCGCCTCTTTCCCCATGGCTGGCAGGTCCATCTCGCTCAGACTCCTCCAGATGCCGAGTCCGTCTACGTCATTTTCACTGCCGTCCACGAACAGAGACGTCACCCTGCAGCGGCTCCTCTGCAGCTTGCGGGCCTGAGCGTTGATACCTGATCGACCACAAGACGAGAACACGAGGACAAGTACATGTACATTCATTAATTATCCCCGAGTAGGCCAATTACGTTTCCATTTTGTCTAAAATGTGAAAAAATGTCTATAACAGTTCCTCAAAATGGAAAAAATCGAAATATAAAGTTAAATGTGATCTAAATGAAATGCAGGAAACTCCTGTGTTAAAGCTCCTATAAGGACTTCTTTTAGCTGGTTATGAAACAGACTGTAAATGATGCACAAAAGCAAACAAGACCCAATTTGACATTAGTGATTATTTCTATTTAGTTATAGTTATGTTACATTTTTCACAGTTATTTGACTGTTAAAAGTCAAGGCAACAGACTAGCCCTGCAGTGAATAAAACATGGAGTATGTTGCATATAGAGAACAAAATAGGGATGTATGCAAAGATCAAGAAGGGAAGTAGTTATTGAAATTATGTTTAAGAGTAAAATCCATAGACCAGACAAAAACAAACAAGATAAAAGCTCCTGTTGAAACCCCTCTGGTCAAACAGTGTTCTGGCTTCAGTTCAGATGAAACATGAAGCAGAGGAAGGAGAGGAAATGTGCAGGAGAGGGAGGTGATAGCAGCGCTCGGATCCGTCTGACGTAACACAAACACCATTCAGCTGGTTTGGAGCAGACTCCCCACCCGCCACTCTGCTCCGCTTATCAGCTGTGAAAACCAGTGTGCTCCATATTGTTCAGTAGAGCCTGAAACACGCACACTGTGGAGGGGAAAGTTTGTGTCCCTGATCCGAGGAGAGGATAAGAAGGTGTATCACACCTGAAAGAACCACTAGAACTAAGTTTTACTACGGATTTCAGACTGCAGAGTTTGAAATTCTTTAGCTACTGTGTATTAGGACCATTATTGGAAACTAAAACGTTCACATCGAAACCCAGATATTATTAATGTATCTTTAAAAATAACTACAGTAGCTGGAAAAAGCTTGGTACAAAGTCCGGAAACAGCTTTCCCAGCTCTTTCCAAAGGTAACAACATTCTCCTTCAGCACTTTAAAATTTCAAGAACCAACACATTTAATCTTGTTTGTTTAATCCGCATAAAAAACTATGAATAAAACCAACATTTTCCTATTTCATGGGCGTTATGTGCCAGACTATTTCCTGGTATTTTGCTGCTCAGAGCCAAGAAATAGTCTGAAACAAGAAACACCCTCGAACTGTTGTTGTCAAACTTCAGCTTATGTATGGACAAAAAAAACAAGATACGGTGTTAATCGCAGAGCTTTAGAGACGCAGCAGAGCCAGGTTAGCTGTTTCCCCCTGTTTCCATTTTAAGCTAAGCTAAGTAGCTGCTGGCAGGGGAGCACTGTTTCAGAAAGTTGTTTGGTTTTGCAGTGTCTGCCCATTGGTAAACCACAGTCTGCTGTAAAGTTTGTCGGATGTCTGAGGCTTCTAAAAGCAACAACACAATATGTTTATTCCAGCAATTCATGCAGGGGCAACCAGCTGAAAAGCTGCTTATGCTAACATTAGACAAATCATTTTCGAAAAGTCACCGATAAAATGAGAGGCGTCGTCGAGAGGACATTACAGGCGCAGGCGCATCCCACATTGCTGATGATTCGGTGACAGTGAACAGAGGCTGGTTTATAAAATATTGCATAGTAGGCCTACACAATATGAGATAAATACGTAATTAACAATCTTATGTTAGCTCAAAGTTTTTGTCAAGCTGTTCTTTATGTTTCTGACTTCTCAAAGCGTTTTTTTCACCACATTAACACACCGATGGCAGAGGCTGCTAAGTAAAGTGTCCATCAGTATAAACTTATCCATTCATACACATTCACACACCCAAGGACACATTGACGTGTGGCCTTCCGGGTGAGAGACGTCCGACTCTACCACTGAGCCACAGCCCATGTCAACACAATAAATCACATTTCTGATAGTTAGCTTGAGCTTCATCTGACTGCATTAAAATGGTGTGATAGCAGAGATGTCATACGCAGGCCTTCATTCAATGGAGTGAGAAAATGAGGGAGAAAAAATTGCCGTATTTTTATGTGACTGAAGATCTGTTGTTGTTTCTCTAAAGCTATGGGACTACTGGATACTATCAAACAATAAAAATAACAGACTGTATTATTTAAAAAAAGTATGGAAGTGTTGAAACCCAATACACAGATACAATTTAAAGTCTGGATCCTGTTTATATGAAGCTGCACTCAGCAGGAATTTCAAACACATCAGTGGGACCAAGAATAATAGTGATAATAAAAATCGGTGAAGTAAGACAGGAAGAAACACAACAGACCTGTGCCAGAGTCAACATGGTCGCTCAGAGCGCCGTGAGCAGGAAGTGAAAGAATAACAGGGCGAGTGGACACATTCAGAAGGGGGAGCTGCCTCCATGTTTCACGGGGCCCTAATGGAGGGGCCCTTGCAATAAAACAAAGATAAGAGAGGGGCCACAGTGACCTCCCGTGTCCCTCCCTGCTGCTTTTGTTCCTCCTGACCTCCCTCTCTCTTCTGCTCTCCCCGCTGATAAGCTGCACAATGAGGTTTGTAGGAGAGCAGGAGAAAGGCTCCCCATGTCACACAGACTCAATGATTTATTACCAGGAGTACAGATGTAAGGGTCTCTTATGTTTATCACTGAGGATGTTTTTATGTGAGGCCCAACCTCTGGTCCCTGAAGCAGACCAGGGACAGAACATATTAAGGTGTTAGCCACGTTTACCTGCTGTAACTGTGTCTCTGTCCTTTAAGCTCTGCTCCTCTACGCTCGCTCTCAGCTGGATTTCAAAGCGTCTGGAGAATCCTTCCTTTGGTTTCCACAGTGACTGCAGCATGAGGGGCTTCTCGTGGTCTCCCACCACCCGGAAACACTCCCTCCTCCATTGGTTGACTGTCCCCGTCTGTCCGATCACATCACACAGTACGTAGTCGCTGGGGTCTTCTTTTTCCAAACAGTACCTGAAGAACCAGATAGACATTAAAACAAGAGGACCACGTGAAGGGTGGGATAACCACTCTTTGTCTACATTGAAATATCTCAACAACCATAAAGTTGATTGACATGGAATTTTGGTCCAGTACCATCATGACATCAACTGATGTTTTGAAGCCCCTCCCCCTCACCTCTCTAAGGCCTCCTTCAGCAGCTCCTTAGCACTTGACTGAGTGGTGGCCAGTACGCTCTTGTAGTTTGTCCCCTGACAGATGTCGCTGCCAAAGATCTTGAGGATGCCTGGTACGGACATCTGACTGGATAGCTCCGCTGGGTCGTCTGCAGCCTGTATGTCACCGGCCAGGCTGCCTCCACTGGGCGGCAGGCCGTGGCGTCCCCTGTCCCGAAGGTTTGGACTGTGGTTGAAAACGTTAGAGAGCCTGTTATTGTGGCGGCGGATTTTGCTCTTGGCTGGCTGCCGGACCACCACTCTGTCTGAGGATTGGACAATGCTGTCCGAGTTACTGGACCTGAGAGGGAACAGAGGAGTAGACCTGATGAAACCATTTTAAACATGCACGATGAGGTGAAACAAAAAGATTTGCATTTTTAGTATGAGCCTTCCAAAAGGAGTTAATCCCAGGGTGTGAATGTCCACAGGGATTTTCATGGATTAATACAAAGGTGACTAAAACTTGTAGACTTCACAGAGTTGTATATTTTTAAGAAAGCCACTATGTCAAAAGTGCATGTATAACATATAAAGAAAGAAGGAAATTGTTAATTAACTTAAAAAAAAAAACTGGCAGTACTGTAATGGTAAAGTTGAGACATTAGAAAAAACAAATAAAGCAGGCTTAAATACACCTAAAATACATCTGTACAATATCTAAGTTTTTGTGCCACTTTCCCAATAATGTATTTTATGCATTTCTGGAGCATCTGTCATATTTAATCAATATAATGTTATTAAAGGTGGTCACAAATACCAATTTAACAGGTGCTGTTATTTTCGCCAGAATAATTAACACATTACGCAGATAAGAGTAATATTTGATGTTTGTATTATAGTTATGAATAGGACTCCATAAGTAGATGCTGCTGTAAATAAGTGAAACAGTTCTGGCTGACAGACAACGGTACTGTGAATAAACTACATCTGAAATGGTTATAAGTTAAGAGGAACCACCTCACAGTTTGCTATAAAATGGTTTATTTATAGCCTATAGTAATCCGTGCTAAATATCGGGGTGTGTACAGACTTACTGCAGAGATCCATTGCTGGGTTTCCTCCCCAGTTTGGCCAGGCGCTTCTTTGGAGAGCGGATAAGTAAACCCACAGGGAAGTTCAGAGCCTGTTTATTAACGTGACTGCTTCTCTCCTCCGAAATCATCATTACTTTTGGTCTTACATGTACACGACAAAACTGTTAAAATATTAATATGAGAATGAAATAAACATTATTCGCTGGCTGCAGAGGAGAAGAGTATAATCCAGACGATAAATTTCCGCTTCCAAGTCGATTGTTAAATCCGCACAAATCACGAAAAAGTGTCCAACACGACCTTTACAGTATATTCATTAGAGTTTTACAGTAACTCAAAGCATAGGCTTAGTGGATGAGATGGTCTTGAGTTACATTCCCACACAAGTTAGAGGAAAAGCGAAAAAGAGCCGATTATTCAAATCAGTTTTCTGTAATATCAAATCCAAACAGAGTTTGAAAAGAAGTAGAGACATTTTCACTAAAAGTTCCCCTTTTCCTGACTGAGGTAAAACGTTTTCTAAAAATCCGTAGACGTGATTTAGTTCCGAGCGGTCCGGGAAGCTGGAGGGGACTGAATGAAGAGGGAGAACCTGCTGCTGGAGACACGAGCCACTACAAGTGACGTCACTTCAACTCCACGCGCCTGGGCCGAGAGGAGGCGGGAGAAATCATACACACTCATACACACCCACAGGCAAACAGGGGACACTCATTTGACCAGCATCCGTGTGGGGACCACATCACATAACACAGAAGATGCCAATGAATCTTTCAATGTTGTTTTGCGGCTGTGCCCTTTATCTTCATTTCCACATCAGATTCACCTCACATTATTAACAGACAGATGTAAAAGGTAGAGTCAGTAGCAATGTTTGTTGGAGCTTGTGAAGAACATTCAAGACAACTTCAGGACTTAACATGCATGTCAAATGCTTGTACCACTTCAAGCTACCTGAGAATAGGCCTATTGTATTTGTTGTAATTGGAAAAGCAAATAATTGTGCACACTAGCACAAGCTAACTGGCAGTGTTTAGCACCTGCCTGTCCAACAGAAAGCAAGCCAACTCCGCGAGGGTGAAAGCCAACCCAAGATTCACCCTCATTTAGGAACGAGCTTTATCCGCTGAACGTTTCACCTCATTGTGATAATATTTTCTCTTTTATGACGCTAAGTCTGCGTCTGTCTTATTGGCCAGTTTGAATCACGTCCAATTGCTGAATTGTTTCCACTCTGAAACTTACCTGTGCATTGGCTGGGGAAAATACACTAGGTCCCCACCCAGAAATGTCCTGAGTAACCTAAAACAAAACATCAAATACAGACAGAGGACAGGGTGTCAGCAGACACTGTCACCAGGACCATGCATTACTTTTGTATAAGTCTTAATTTTGTTTTTTTAGGGAAAAGCTACTGACTCTATCTTTAACATAGGTCATTTTCTTTGGCTGTCACCCGAATTATCAGACTACACCCCTCACACATGAACAATGTGCCTGTAGCAAAAGCTCTGTCATCAACATCTTCTGTATGGCTTCAATTACATGCTTAATGTGTGAAAAATACAATAAAAGATTTGGGTTTCTGCTGCTGTTGTTAAAAAGTCTTACACATGTGATAGTTTTCAGGTTACAGATTAAAGTTTTCTAGAGACCCAAGGTGTTTCAAGGGAAGGGCCAATGGCAATTGTTATTAATTATCATTAGTGACATGTTAATGAATTTAGGTAACATCTCTTAAAGGAAGAATTATTTAATCTGTTTGAATGCTTTTCAGATGAATGATTGGACAGATCGAGGTCGTGTGAGGCCTTGAATTGGCCTGTTTTAAATATGTCTGCTGTAAGCAAATGAAACATTTGTAATAATAGTGGAATATTTGGCCTGAAAAACATTTAAATTCTTAGTCTTCCTTCGTGGAAATAACATAACAAAAAACAGAATAGGTCCAAAACATAGTTGCAGGAACATCAAAGTAAAGAAAAATTGAGAGCAAACTGACAAAATCATTTAGGAATAGGTTAAAAAAAACGAAGAAAATGTAAAACATTTTTTATGTAAAATAGTTTTAAACCATGTACAACACTGTAATAGGCAGCTTGCCTTGAAGCTTGAGTCCTCATGCATAGGAATATCAATAACTCCATCTAGTGGCGAAGGTGAACTGTCACACAGCATGGTATTTACAAGTATCTACAGTGTGGAAATCAATGATGCAGACTAACTCCTGTTTTGCAGTCAATGTGAACAATTTGTCTGCCAGCTATCAGGTTAATAATGTACTACTACTCACTATGAATGTTTACAGACATGAAAAGATAAAGGTTGATTTTCTTCTTAAAGGATTTACAGCTCTATCATTTGTCTGCAATGGAAAGCAACAGAGTGCTAAAGAGAACAGAAAACTACTTTAATTATTCATGAAGCAAACACACTTTTTGCTCCAAAATATTTCATTGCATTTAATTTCATATATTATTTATCCTCGAAAAGACATGGGGGTTTCCCTTATTTACAATGCATCATTATTGTAACTGAGCTATTGTAAGTCATTATGTTACCGTTCTGTTTAAATTCAAAGAGTTTGGTTGAACAGTTGTAGTTTTATCCTAATTGGTATTACAAGTTCAGGACAGAAGAACATGACCTAATCATGCATGAACTTTGCAGATCTGCTTTCACAGACTAATAATTTATCAGTTCTGCACTTTGGCCCATCCAAATATTTCTCAAGCCACTCAGAACATTTGATGAAGTCTATGCACTTCCATCACTTTGGTCCATCCTTTTGGTTAAATGTATTGCAACTACAATACGATTCTTATAATGAAAGCATCTGACAAATATACAGGTTTTAATGTTATGCACAATAAAAGTTATCTTTGTGGAGATAAGACCATTCAGAAAAAAGATTGATTCAACTCTGTAACCAGTAACAAGTGTTGCTTGCATTAAAAAAGTACAATATTAGCTTCAAAATATGTTATTGGAGAAGGTATACAAACAACAGCATGACATACAAATACTCTAGTAAAGTACATGAATCTCAAAGTTGCACTTAACCTAGTAGTTTGCGGGATTTAGTGCCATCTAGCGGTAAGGTTGTAGAAAGTAACTACATGACAACTGCTGCCCTTTCTCTCCCCTTCCAAGCAGGAAAGGAAATCTACAGTTGCTTCAAAGCTCTGGAGAACAGGAAAATAAATGTTCTATAACCACTGTTAAATCTGTTCATTGTGAGTTAGTATAGAAACATAATGGTGCAACATGCCACTAATAAGACCTGGTTTAGGATGTCTGCATTATGACAACAGCGTCATGCTTTTATCACCTGGTTTGGTAATCTCCCAATAGAAGACAAGAATACAGTAGGTTGCAACAAATCTTTAAAGGGGACATATTATGAAAATCCACTTTTACAGGGTTTTTGAACATATATTTGGGTAACCTGAGTGTCTACCAACCCACAAAATTTGAAATAAATCCATCCAGTCCTTTGTTTGTGATCTGCATAAGTCTTACAACACAGAAAAGTGATCCGTTTCAAATTTTCTCAGTTTGTGACATCACAAGTTGGATTCTGGTAAAAAAAAATACCCTCCTTTCCCCTGGTTTCTCCACCCATGGACTCCACCCCCAGCCTAGAGCAAAACTTTTGCATTTGCCATTTTTATTCTCGCTACAGAGGAGTGATGTCTACTGTGAAACTCAGGGGGGCTCATTGCATTTAAAGAGACACACACACCAAAACGGAGCGTTCTGAGAGAGCTGGTTTATACAGGGTCAAAAAACCTCCTCTGGTGCTTGATTCATGTTATATTTTGACCAAAGCACAGCACAGATGTTTCATTAAGACCACAGGGGACTGTTTGAAAAGGTGGAAAAGAGGTATAATATGTCCCTTTAAAGTTGCCAATAAAATCATTGGGGTGAAATGACCTGATCCATCTCCCCCCCGTCAGTAAGAGAGAAATAGCTATGGCTCAAGATATCCTACAGTGTCCTTGACATCCTCTCTTTGGTGAGTTTGAGCTTAAGCCCTTAGACAGGAGATATTTATTACCAAAGGTTAAGTCCAAGGGTTTGAAAAAATCTTTTATAACTCAGGCCATCAAGCTACTGAATTCTAATGATTATCCTGATGACAGGCTTTTATTTTAGTTTTAATGATTGTTTTAAGGATTTTTTACATATATTCACGATTTCCTGTTGTTACTTGATGAACTCTAGTATTTATGTATTGCATTTTTTATGTTGTTTCTAATGTCTGAGTCTATGTCCCTGTTTTTTCTAAAAGTCTCTTGTTTTCACCTGGCTGCAGGACAACAAAGTTAAAGTTAAATTTGTATTTCATATTTAATCTGTAATAAATTGCATCATTTCTCACTCACAAACTCTCTCTCTCTCTCTCTCTCTCTCTCTCTCTCTCTCTCTCTCTCTCTACCCACACAGTATGTGTAGTTTTCTTTGTGGTATTGTGTAATGTGCTGAGAGGCGGATGTGAGTGAGCTCCACCTGCAGATGCTGTGCACATCAAGTGGTTTGAAGTCAGCAACATTCAGGTCAGACACACAGTTTTAGAAACACACACACACACACACACACACACAAACACACACACACACACACACACACACACACACACACACACACACACACACATACACACACACACTCACAAACTTTTCTGCAAACGGCCTGTTTGCACTGTCTGAATCCACACTAAGAGAACCTCAGTCTTTAGTCAGTCTGCAAACTGAATCTTTCTGGTAGTGAATGTCTATTTTTACCGTATGAAAAGGTATCTTGATCTTAAGAAGGAAACTACAGAAAAATGTTGATGAGGAAAAGATGACGCATTAGATACAGCCATCTGTTTACCCATGTATTAAATGAACAACACACTGTTCTTTTTCATTGCCAAATGTTGAGAATCTTTTCACAAATGACCCTTTCAAGAAATATTAAGTTTAAATTTACTGACATAACATGTAGCAGTCTAGCTTTTCATATAGATAAATAAGGACTACAGATGTTCCATCTGGTGTTTGTCACTTAACTTTACATCTTTTGTAATGCAAATTAGATCTCATCTTGCTTTGTTTAACATCAAATCTATCTCTCATAGTGAATCTTTTCTTATAAGAAATGTAAACTAAGGTTGTTTCAGCAGCAAGCAGTTAATCATTTTGTCTCAAATGTAACTGTTGCAGATATTCAAAATAACTATTTAGAAATAGTCAATCTTTGTACTGGTGGTTTTGCTTTTGCAGGTCAATAAGAGCCATCAGTATTAATATAATCTGTTCTATAACAAGCTCAATACAGCACAGGAGCTTTAACACTTGTTGGGATTTACAGTTTATTATCCAACAAGCGTAATTCTGACTTTACATGGCTGTAAACTATTTCTAAGTGGTGCTGTCGGGGGATTCTGTTTTACCGACTGTCCAGACAGTCTGTGTTTATTTGAAAGTGAGTGCTGTTAAGTACAGTAAAGACTCATTTAACTTTCAGCTAATATGTTCTTGCTTATTAAAAACAACTTTCTTCTGTATAACGTACTAACATCTGACACTGATGACACAAGTTCATGTTCTCTCTCCATAAACTAAATGATACTCCTCTGTGATAACAGAGCGTCCTCTGATTTCCTTTTCAACAGATTCCTTCAACAGATTACTTACCTCGTGTACATTTACAAAATGTCTATAAGGTGATTTTCTTTATGTACTTAAAAGACACAAGTGGATTTTGATGCTACAAGAGCAAACAATTTAGAGTAAAAAAAAGTAAAATCTCTTTTTAAGCATTTTGAGACTATAGAAATGCAAATGTATACACATATATTCTCAGTGTATCTGATGTGTATTTTTCAGTTGAAGTGTTATTTTGAGAGTTTGTATCTTTTTTATTGTAAATATGTGACTGAGCCTCTGTTGTAGAAGTACTTAGAAGTATTGTAGAAGTACTGAGTGTACTAAGCGTTTACAAATGAGGAAGAATAAGTAATGTAAAAGAAAAGAAAAGAAAAGGAAGCTGCATCAAATGAACCACAGAGACACTTAAAAGGGGTGTTAATTCAACTTTTGGAACATTCACCATGTGTATTAATAAATTACAAGCTTTCAGTTCTACATTCAAAATTGAAGCGCTGAAGTACATAATGTAATCTCTTACATTTTTCCCGGTCTAATCCAGTGTTCCTGTGTTAAATATTCATTTATCTGCTATAATCTGCCAAATATATTTCAATAAAGCATTATCTGGGTATTGTTAAATCAAAAATAATTGTATTTTCTCTTTCTGTAAAACGTTTCAAATGTCTGATGACTCATCCTCCACTCAGAAGTGTTTATCTACGGTATTTTTGACCAATTAAAAAGCTTTTTTCCAATCAAATTCATCCCAACATTATGCCCCATCTTCTATCTTGTGATTGGTTCTATCCTGTTTCAGTAGGAAATGCGTCACGACATCGCAGTTACTTTTGAAGTTCCATTTCATGTGGACTTTGACAGATATTTTAAAGCTGAACATTGGTAGTTGCCTGTGTCTGTTTTTCAGGGTTTCAAGAAAGATGAACCAGATACTTTGTTGGTGGGGGAAAGTAAGACGAATTAGACAGTTGCGTTTGAAGGAGCCTTTGATGCACTATTGTGACATAATTGGTCATCAACTGCGCCCTCAAAAGGATGCCACAAATTGGGAACCAGCTTCTACCTAACCTTCGGTCAATATGGTAACAGACAAAGAGGTGAAGTTGAGGCGTGCCTTGCAAAAAGATACAATGGGCCCTCCTGTCAGTCAACTCAGTCCAACCCCTGATTATGCTAATGTATGCCAAAATGAATGAGTTGTAAAAAAAACAAAAACATCCATTACACAGTTTTTACCAATAGAGACATTTTTGACCTTCACTTTAATATAGAATCTAACTGGATTTCCTCCATCTCCAGTGGACGCTCGAGGAACTGCAATGTTTTGTTATGTTTTTTTTTTTTTTTTTTGTCCATTTCCGCATTGGCTTCATTTTTCAACACCGGAGGTTGCGGCTTGGATAAAGCGCTGCGACAAGTGGACTCTTATTTTGAAACCCAGGACGGTAGTGACATTTACTACAGTCGGTGGCTGGTACTGTGAAGAGAGGCGGTGCGGGTCTCGTCACGTTGCAACATCAGAGAGCAGCGGAGCGAGAAACCGCAGTGAACAGACACTCAGAGCTCACTTATCGTCCTTCTTTACTCGAGTGCATGCAAACAGTAGACACATCAGAGCGGGAGAATCATACCCACACGAAACTGGACTTTTTGGGTGTTTTTAACCAGCATCTGACTTCAGCGCACTAACATGCTGTGTTCACACTGTGGACGGAGAGGAGGCCAGCCTTAGAATAAACTCTGCGCAAGTCAAAGAAGTTACTTCAGAGAATACTCGAGGTAAGACTAACATATATTTGATTAAATTTGAAATTTGACAATACTTAGGGTCACTAACACGAGACCTGCATGTGTTTCTTTTTAGTGACTGCTCACTTCTCTTCCTCTTTTTTCTTGTCTTAATTTGTCTCCCTTTCTTCACGTTTAATAAGAAGATAAAAGTTTGTAGTTTTGTAAATAAATTGAGCCTTTTGGAAATATTTGCTGCATGCATAACATCCTACAGTACAGAGAGTATAATGGCCTAGAGCTGTTTAAACTATACTTGTAACCTGTAACCTTCTAGAGCAGGCTGTACACACTGTAGGCTATAGGCCTACTTAATACTGTACAGGTTAAATCTACAATTCTGATCGAATGTGTTTGGTATTCATGTGTTGGTTTGCCGGATGCTGCTGTATGTTTGCTTTTTGTCCCTTTATTTTTCTATTTACCTCTCTTTAGGGAAGTGGTTTAAAGTCTTTTGTAAGTGTGGCTGAGGGAAGTCATCATCGACCGAAACAGTCTTTCATGATTTCAGGGTTTCTAACAAGGAAACTATATGTTTAATATTGGAGTGAATACGTTGAGATCAGACATCAGAGTCCGAGGCTGAGGCTCTGCTTGCTTGCTGGAGCTGTGTGACCTCATGCCAAACATGAAGGTCCACACCCTCCTGCACCCTTCAAGGGAAGAAAACACTGAGCGTTAGCTGGTTAACAGAAGCACCAAGGGATGAGTCAACTGACTTTAAACAAAGTCAGGGCTGCATGAAACTATTATTTTGTTTCGGTTGTTTTCTCATTTTAATGTTTTTTTATTACAGAGAAGGCTGCACACTGTTGTGAAGAAACAACATGTGTGTGTGTTAGTGAACTGTTTTTCATCACACTCGTTTAATGAGTCTACACCGTCTGATCATTCATGCACTTTAACATTGACAGAAAGCCCTGGCTGCCAGGATAGTTGGAAAAGTCCCAATTTCACAGTAGCATCTCTATGAAAACAGTGAGCAGTGCTTTACAGTGAACAGCTCCAAGTACAACTCTAATGTCAAGTATAACTCTAATGGAAAAGACTGATATTAAATTAGCTCATAAAAAAGAATGTGACGCAAACAATTGCAATTTCATTGTTATTGCAAATTTGCATTAAACACATTGCAAAAGTATAAAACTATCACAATAAAGAAAACATATTTGATGTAAACGAGTAGTGCTTTCTTAGTCGGCATGTGTACATTTTAAATATTGGATGGAGGTTTGGGTATAGTGGCCTTGCTTTCACACCATTTTGATGCCGTCAGATGAAGCTCGATCTATCAGCTACTCTCACATAAATCAGTGCCAATTTAGTGGTCAAAGGAAGTTCTGCTTTTTGGACATGTTTTGGATTCAGTAGAAACATTTTTCAAACAGGTATTGTGTTAAAAAAGGAAGAAAAGCAGAGACAAAGTAACTGTGAGTTATAGCTAACATGCACTCATTCTTGTTTACTTATGGTACTTCATTTCTTTATCACGACATTGAACAAGGTTTTTGCCCATTGCATATTTTTCTCATATCGTGCAGGCCTACACTACACAACAACGTTCATTGTATTGGGGGCTCCTTGTCTATGTGGTAATGAACAAGCCGCATGTTCTCACAGTAGAACTAAACCCTGACAGGGTTACTGTGTTGAATCACCCTAAAAGGATTACATTTTTAATATAACAATAATGTACACTTAGTTTGTAATGTAGGAATAAAATATTTGACACAGGTTTGGATTTGAAATACTTGCATTGCTGAATGCAAATAAAACCAGAACGGTATCCTCATCAACTGTCTGTTATTAACAGCATTGGTTTATTTATAAATAACGAATGGTAGACTGTGACAATTAACCAATAAGAATCAAGCATTCAAAAAAGCTCTGTAACAAATTCTCGCAAGTCCAGCCGTTAGTTCCTCACATTGGGCTCAGATCTTTCTAAAGGGTCACCTTGGAAGGACTAAACCCAGGTGTTGGAAACATAAGACTGTAAATATTAATGGACGAAGCCTGAGTGACGTCCCCCATCTGTTATTGCAGGGGGCTCCGGAGGCTCATCGGCAGTAGCTGCCATGTTGGTAATACCGTCTCAGCCTAACTTTCAGTCAACCTAACGACAGGCTGAGAGCTGGAGCTGAGGCGGGTTACAGTGTGTGCCCATGAGGACAATAACTAATCAGACCACTATTGTGTTTTGTACCAGGCTGTAAATGTTAATTTTTACTGTAAAAACTAGCTTATTTGAATGGGTTGTGTGTATGACTTCCCGGGCTCTTAATTTTTTATTTTTTTATTCAGTTTGAAGTTGTACATCATAACATCTCCTACAAGTTTTTCCTACAATTTATTTGTTTTACAGCTTCAGTTATTTTACATGATTCAGATTTTACATGATAAACAGTACGTTGATTTTATACAGTACTATACAATTTCTATATATACATCAGTAATAACAGACAAACATGTCACAAGTAGAAGTACAACACTTTGAAATGTAATCAATTACTTTTGTACTGAAATATTGTTCATATATAAATGATCTTAATATCCCCTCCCCCACTGATCATTAGTGAGTAGTTTGTGGATGGAGAACAACCGTGGGATTGTTCAGTTTTAGCTTCTTCTCTTCTGTTCTCTAAATCAAAAAAATATTTGCATGACAGCCTGAACACACGCACAATCGGCTCATCAGCAGATGCCCAATATGAAAAAAACAGCTCTAAACTTTTTTTAAGACAGCGAAACTTAATGCAACAGTGCAAGCAACACTTGAATGCACACCTGAAACTGTAAATGCAGTTTGATGGTTTAGTACAGTGTGTTATTAGTCAAGGTGATGCATGATGAAACCAACTTGCTCTCAAATCATGTCACCAAATTTTTTTTATTTACAAAATACACAACTGTCACACAACTTGTGTACATCCTCAGTCTTCATATTCTCAGTTATTTATTGTCCACGTTGTGACTTTAATGCAAAAAGATAACAGCTCGTCATGCGTGAATATTTGTTATCAATCTTTAATTTCTACTTTGACAAAATCTGAGTAGTCGGGGGCGTCGTATGAATGGGTGGCCAAATTGAGACAATTGAAGAATCCAATTTGGACTTTGCAAACTTAAAAGTTCTTTTTTTTTCATCAAAAACAATGAATACAAAACAAAGCAGATGAATCGATCATGAAATGAGTTGTTGGTTGCAGCTGTAGATAAAAAACAACAACATTACTGACAATTTTGATAATCAATAAAATTCTGAAAATGCCATTTGGTTCTAAAAGGCAACGTTACACCTTGTTCCAGCTGCTCAAAGCGAAATAAATGCTGCTTTTCTTTTTCTTTCATGTTAGTTAATTACATTTCTTTGCCTCTGTTTTGTTTGTCAGACAAAGTGTGACATTTGAATAATACTTATCTCTTAGTATTATTTAGTCCTGAAGATAGAGAAATAAGTTGCACAGTAATGAATGAAGAAATGAATAGCTTGAGTTCTTGTCTACAGTACAGTGTTTAGGGTGTTAAGTAGGCTACAAGGACAGGAAAACCACAGAGCGGTGTGGTGCTGATAAAATTGCTGACCAGCTCCCTGTTTGCACCTTAAACACAATCACGCAAATGCCATCAAGGACAACTACAAAAGAAAAAACTTCTGAATCCGCATCTAAAACAAATCTGTCACCTTTTCAGGACCAACTACCAATTCTGGTTGAGTATAAATGTTTGACTTCTGTTGGAACAGTTTGATAATTACTGTCAGCAGATCATCATCATCATATCCTACTTTCAGACTGATCAGAGAGTTATCTTATTTTTTACCGTATAGAAACTGATAAGTCGATTAATGTTGATTTTAGAGCTGTGAGTGTGGTGTTATGTTAAAAATCCCCTTTGCCTTACAGGAACAGTTTGTTGTACTAAACTACTTCATTTCCCCTTTTATTTATGTGTGTTTCAAACACATGCTCAGCAGTTTCGACAGAAATAAAAATGAGTCTGTTCCTTTTTTAATGTATTTTATGTGTGAGTGACAATTACAAACAACAGTAACTGACGTTATATAGATTATGAAAGAACCAAATGCTTGTACTCCAATCATTTATTTATGACAATTATTTAACTTTTTCAACAATTTTTCCCCCATTAGTTAACTATTTAAACCATTAGCTAACAATTTCAACCATTTGTCAATGACTTTTAGCTGTTTCAGCTGTTGATCCATTTGGCTGCTACAGTATAAGCTAACTGTTTCAATCATTTTATCAATGACTTTAAACTGTTTGAACAGTTTTCTTTGACTTTAAACTAACTGCTGCTACATTTAACTCATAATTTTAGTTTGCTAGTTTAATCTATTTTAGCTAACTGTGGAGACATGGCAGTGTCTGAAACCCCATGCCGTTAGCAACATACTAATCGTCAGTTCACGTGACTTCCTCAAACATGTATTTCCAAGCTATGTGAGATAAGATAGCACCAAGCTAGAGCGAAAGGCGGTCCATAGAATTCAAGAACAATAGTATGAGAGCTGCAAGGCATTATGGGGCAGTTCGGTATGACCAGTGTTCTCCCGTTTCATTCTTGTCTATCTAGTATACATTTGGGTATTTCTCACATGCACAAAATTGCATACTATGATTTCGGGATGTACTACATACTCAATGTGATGTCATATTTAGTGTGAATCGTATGAAGATATGCGGTTTCAAACCCAGAGCATGACTTTAAACTAACTGCTGCATTTTATCTGTGACTTTAGCTATAAATCTCAACCATTGATCTTTGACTTTCATTTAGCCAACGGTTTATACATTCCTGCTACTTTGAGCCAACTGTCAAAGACAAGGAGGTGATTCAACCATTTTTGGAAGATTTTACGTTCACTGTCTTAACAACTTATCCACGACTTTCAGTTAACTATAACAGCTGCCTGTTTTTAAACAGTGATTGGAATTATTTTTTAAAGGGAACATATAATGAAAAATCCACTTCTATAGTGTTTTTGAACGTTTATTTGAGTCACCTGAGTGTCTAATAACCCAGTGTGAAATAAACCCATCCAGTCCTTTGTTTGTGGTCTGCATAAGTGTTACAACACAGAGAAAATTGCTCTGTTTCAGATTTGCTCTCCTTGTGACATCACAGTGGGATTCTGGTAAAAAAAAAAAAACCCTCCTCCCCTCCACTGGTATCTCCACCCATGGACTCCACCCCCATTCTAGAGCAAAACTTTTGCTCAGGTCCGCCATTTTTATTCTTAGCTAGCAAAGGAGTGATGTCTACTGGGAAAACTCAGGGGGGGTCTCATTGCATTTAAAGAGACACACACATCAAAACGGAGCGTTCTGAGAGAGCTGGTGTATACAGGGTCACAAACCTCCTCTGGTGCTTGATTCATTTGACCAAAGCACAGCACAGATGTTTCATTTAGATCACAGGGTACTGTTTTAAAAGGTGGGAAGGGGGTATATTATGTCCTCTTTAACAGTTTAATTTCTCCATGAGAAGAGGAAATATAGAGGATATTTTTCAGCACTGTATCTACTCATAACACTGGGGTTCAAAGGTGGATAAATGTCAAGTTTTGCAAAATTGCAGCTGCATGAGTTAAGCGAAGTTCAAGGTATTTTTTTCACAATAACTCACCACATCCTTCGCTCAGAAACCGCAAACTGATTGGTATTTTTCACATCTGTGGGAGAATAATCAAACGTAGCACTGAAGCTACACTGTCTGCTTCAAAAGTATTCAAATCCTCACTTGAGCTGCAGACATACATTTCCAGTAACGTGTTGACCTCTGCATCCTGTCACTGTTTGTGTATCTATAAACAGAAGAGAATGAGGAACGACTGCGACTCTTCCTAACTTTAATATAGACAACAAAATCATTTTTCCAGTTCCTTAAATCTGACGTCATTTTGATTCATATCAAACGCTTTTAACTTGAGAGCTGTGTTACACATGAACACATACTGTAAAAATACAGGAACTGAAGTGTTAAATGTTGGAGTTGAACAATAAACACTGCTGATTTTAGTTTCACCACATGACATATTGTTCTCTAAAACAACATCCCATGAAACTCAACAGAAGTTTGATACATCAAAGGTTCAATGTATGTAACAGAACAAGCTCCATGAGCTTATTAGAAATTGCTTAAACCTGTGATTTCTGAAGAGTCATTCTGAAAGAAAACAAGCCAAAGAAAAGTTTAGTATCATTTCCTTCTTGAAAGAAGACTTTAAACATCTTAAAAAATCATCTTGTGACTTCCTGAAGATAATCCTGTGAGTGACTCCAGACCGCAGCGTGTAAAAAATCATCATCATCTCATCAGCAAGTCGACACCTCAGAAAGAAGTTACTCTGATAGATAAAAAGTTTGAACTTAACGATGGAGAGCTGAGAAAGGTCTTCTTAAACTCTGCATATTTCCTTTAACAGATTCTCTTCTCGTGGATTCTCTGATTATCGTTTGCTCCTTGTCTTCGTTTTCTCTAGGACTCTTCAGCTGGTCCTGATGGAGGCCAGAGGGAAATATGATTTCAATGCAACAGCAGACGATGAGCTCAGCTTCAGAAAGGGAGATATACTGAAGGTCCGTGCATGCTGATTGGATCATTTTCTCATTTTTTCACACAACATGTGTTTAATCTTTGTATGATTTTTTTTAAACAGATTTTAAGCCCACAGGATGAGTGGTACAAAGCAGAGATGAACGGACACGAAGGATTTGTTCCACAAAACTATATTGAAATGCAGGCCCCAAGGTGAGATACATTCAACCTCTAAACATGCAACAAATCTGCAGGGGAGTGTCATTCAGTAAAATCATCCCTTAACCTTTGCAAAATGTACTTTCTTCTGAAAGCTGTAAAGATTACAATATTGGAATGAAACAAATGCACTTCTCATTTGAATGCAGACACAACATGGTGTTCAGCTTCTATTATCTATACATTTTTATTCAGGAACACTTAGATGATTGGTTCCCAACATGAGGGCCAGGCCAAACTAGGAGGGTAGTAGAAGATCTAAAGGGGGGCGGGGGCATGTGGCTCTGAGGTTTTAAAAACTAGATTTCAACGTATTAACTTAAGTCATGATAGGACACTTACTGGACTTTGGTATGAACACGTGGTTAGGTCTATTCTGTTTGGAGGTTAGAGAAAAAAAGATTCTAATGAAAACACTTCATGTTTAAGTTGATGTTAAATTGTGACAGCAATGTTTTAGTTTTTTATTTCACGTGGGTCCTGGTGGGCTCAGCTTTTCTTAAATCAAAGTCAGGGGAGCTTTAAGGAAAGGAGGTTGGAAACCACTGACTTAAGCACCTAATAATTCCCTCAAAAACAGGTTTGTCATATGTGAGCTTGTGTATAAAAAGTTGTTCAAGAGAAGTATCAGCAGGTTTTGTGATGCTTCCTGTAGGAGTGTGTTTGCGGTTTACATCTGCTATGTGTAATATCTCCTCTGTGTGTGTGTGTGTGTGTGTGTGTGTGTGTGTGCGTGTGCGTGTGCGTGTGTGTGTGTAGGTGGTTTCAGGAGAACGCGAGTCGAGGTGCTGCGGAGGAAATCCTGAGGTTCAAAGACGTGGGGGACTTTGTGATCCGAGGGTGCCAGAGCTCCCCTGGAGACTTCTCCATCTCTGTAAAGTGAGTCTGAATGTTACTCCACAAATCATACATAACTTTAAACCTTTAAATAACATAAACAGGCGAGTTGTATAAAAACTCCCCCTGTGTATTTGTCATGATAGAGAAATGAGCTGGAGAGAGAAGAACTGTTTTTGTTTAGGCTGTAAACATGTTTTCCTCTGCGTTAAAGTTTTGTATTTTAACATGGGGCTCTATGGGGAGTGACTCACTTTTGGAGACAGCCTCAAGTGGACACTAGAGGAACTGCAGTTTAAAAACAAAATGTCTTCTTTTTTCCGCCCTGTCCCCTCGTCTCTCCCATTTTTTGTCCTCTTGTTTTCTCTTCCTGTGAACTGTGCCTTTCGTCTCTCTCTTTGTCGGCCATGTTTGTTCTTACTTTCCTGTTTTTACTTCATTAGTCAAGTAGCCTACTTAGTGAACTCATGTTTTAAAGGTGTTTTAAGGTTTGTATTACTACTGGAACATCATTACTAATCTAGGGGAAGATTTGGCAGTTTTATCAAATGTTCCTGTGTGAACACAATCTTTTTAAAGGTCATTTACTTTAACTGTCAGAACCAGTAAACCAAAATTTCCTCTCTAAACACGGCATGAAAAAAATTAAACTGTGACTCATAACATCGCCCTCTTTTCTAACGTGCTGCAGATTCTTCAGACACTTCACATGTTTACAGGCAGGACTCGGCTGCAGGCAGAGGTCCAGTAAATGTGGGCTGACAGGAGCAGTTAGTGTGTCTGTCTGCAGATGTTAACACCAGCAGCAGTCTGTGCAGAGTAACAGCTCATATGCTCTGCTCTTATTCGTTGTGGCTGATCTTCAGGGCCCAGTTGTTCAAAAGTAGAACATCGTTTTACAACAGCTGCATCAAATCTTAAAAGAAATGGGTTGTGCAAAAGAAAAAAAGTATTAAGAAATCACTTTAGATTAGGTAATCTTTTTTTTTTTTTTAATCCAGATCAAACCTCCAGTTTGTTTTGGTTCAAACGTTTGAGTTGGATGTGAATAACATTGATTTTAAAAACCAGCAGAGGATTGGATTCAGGCTGGATTTGACAAATAAAATTTCAAAAACTTTGAAATTGGTCAAACAATTCTTTTCAAGGTTGTCAGAGTCTTTGATAATTCAGTACTCTTCGATACCACATGTTTTAAACCAATACTATATTTGTGATTTTAATGATCAATTGTAGCAAAAAGTACCGAAGCTTTAAGAAAACATCAGATCTTCAGTCATGTTTTAACTCAAAGCTGTGGGGAGAGAAAGACAGTGAGCAGCAGTGGTTCATTCAAATTCAAATGTTAGCAAATACTGATGTTTGTCAGATAAATTCAAATGTATTTGTACAGCACATTTCATACAATTAACTAGCAGCCAAAGGCACGAGCGAAATGCAATGTTAAATAGAACTTCAAGTTTCCACAGACCTCAGGTCAGCAAGCAGCTAGTGACCTGATTTAGTTTTGACTTTAGATTCATTCATACCTGCTGATCTGAGGGATCTGGTTGGGCTGTAGTCAGTGAGTAGGTCAGAAAGGTCAAGTCCTGTTGGGGTCTCATAAAGATGCAAAAGTGATGTTTATGTCTCTTACAAGCAGAGGAGGAGAGGACACTGTCTAAATTGCACGTTAAATTGCATTGTGTGCAGGAGTTTGTTTTCGATTTTTGGTGATTAAGCACAAGACATTTCTGGGGGGCACCTAGGATTTTTTTCTTAGTTGCTGGGGTATCAAAACAGGCATCCATATCTTTTGAGGTTTACTAGTTTACTATGGAAGTTTCAAACTCTCAACTCAAAAAGTGCAATTTCCAAATCTGAATCATTCTGATTCTAGGCTCTCATGAACTCCATCATGGCCTCCAGCATGAGACTGAATCCTTTGAGTTTAATGTCGTAGTTCTGTACTCTGACCAGCAGAGGGCGATGCAGTCGAGCAAATATAAAAATAACAAAAACACTTTGCTCTGAAACTTAACGTCTGTCTTCCTGTTTTGTCATCCGCAGACATGAGAGCGACGTTCAGCACTTCAAGGTGATGAAGGACAACAAAGGTCAGTACTTCCTATGGTCGGAGAAGTTCACCTCCCTGAACAAGCTGGTGGACTTTTATAAGAACACGTCCATCTCCAAAACCAGAGAGATCTACCTGAACGACGGCAGCTCGGAGAGCAGGAGCCCGTCCTCGGCTCAGTCGGTGAGAGACTTTTCTGTTAAGTACATAAGAAATATCAGATCAGCTTTGTTTTGGTTTTTAACTTGAAAAAATGTCCAAAAAAGGTCACAACACAGGAACCTAGTAAGATGCCTTACTCTAAAATATTTGTTTTCTGTGGCCGAAGAAATATATACTGCAAGATTATTTGTCACTCCAAACATCAACAAACCTACCAACTGGTACATATGAATTAGAAAAGGTTCTCTTAAGGCTGTGCTGAAGCGACTTTTATCACTTTCATCACCAGGCCTTTTTTTTGTCAAGAAAATGTCGGACAAAATACAGAAGAAAAAGAAACCCACTTCACTTTCCCAGCATTCAAGATTGAAGAATTATTATTTGACCTCTGCTTTAAAAAACAAAATGTGTACAAAATAAACGGAGTGATCCTCAGATGTTATACTCCATGCTTGTAATGTCTTTGTTAATCAATTAGGTTAACAAAGACTCATATTTAAAAATGTCCATTCTGTAATATACAGCGTGGACATATAACGCTTTGATCCTTCCTTCATTATGTTCCCTTGCTTTCTTCCTTCTTCCTACTCTACGTGTGTTTCCCTCCTGCAGGTGAAGAGGGGAAGTTTACCTGAAAGGCAAACCGCAGCTGCAGCTGTAGCTGTAGCCGCACCCCGCAGGGCTTCAGATCAACCTCACAACCAGCTGGTACAAACTTTATAACTCTGCTACCTCATCTCACCTAGAGGCTGGTTTGGAATCAATGCTTTGTCCCTTAATAACTGTGTCTATTTAACCGATTCTGTCTGAACTGTCTGAATCATAAAGTGCCGTCTGTTTGTCTCCACTCAGGCTATGAGAGCAGGTCTTGAGGAGCGAGCTCACACCATCGGCCACACAGGAAGAAGCAGCCCCATCAATTCTGCTTTTCCTCCCCGCCGCACGTCTGAAACCATGCCCCTCCCCCAGGTGAGCAGGTCAAACTTTGTAGTTTAATTAGGGAAAAAAAGCTAAATGAAAATCATGCAATCGTACATGTAAGTTTACAAAATGTCCAAATTATTTTCCATATAAGTTTTCTCAACACAGAAACATTAAAAGAATTATTAATATCAGGAAAACAACAAATCCAATAATCGGAAAATAGTACAGATTTTTTTCGAAGGTTGTTCATGGATTTTATTTTTTACAATTGACTTGTTGTATAATCAGCTGTTGTCCAATATGTGGATCCAATTAATCTGCCAATAAGACTTTCATGTTCCCTAAGTTTGTGTACTTAAATCATCAGGGTTATTCCTTCCAAATGCAATAATCTAAAAAAACAGAGGAACAAAACTGTGTCCATACAGTTCTCCATTACACATAAATAACTCATGGAAGCCTTTTTTTTATTGGTTCCACACAGCAGGAACTCTGAACTATTTTAGTTCCCCGTTTAGAGGAACCCTTTAGCTCCTGCTTCAGAATAGCTACCATGGCGGTTCGAAGGCAGACATAGAAGAAGTCCCCATGGTGTGTAGTTCTCAGGGAACTGCCCTAGTGGATAGTTCCTCATCAAAAAGTCCCCAGAACTGTTTGGTGCGAAAACACCTTTTGAAATTCCTACTGATGTAGAGCAACTCTTAGACCTCAGAAACAAGACATGGAGATGTTGTTTTTGGAAGATTGTTAAGAACTGCTGGTTTTACCTTTAAAAAATATATTGTATTTTGTGAATTGATAAAACTTAAACTTAAATTTGACTTTGAATGAAAGTTGTCAAAATTAACACAAAAGGAAAAAAAACAAATCAATATTCAGCTCTAAAATGTAGCTGGGTAAAATGCAGTACTTCAACATTGGCATATTTTCATTTATTTATCATTTTTATGTATTAACCAGGAAAACCTCACTGAGATGAAGAATCTCATTAACTAGAGTGTCCTGGTGAAGTCAGGCAGCAGCACATCTAACAAGTGTGAGACCAACTAACAAAAAACAAAAGCAGCGATCCTGGGTCACAGAGCAGAAAATCAAAAGTCAGAGCATCTACAACCTGATACATCTTCCTCCAATGCCTTCAATCGACCTTTAAAATGATCTAGAGACCAGCTCCCCCAGACTCAAATCCTCCTGCAGGAGATTCAAGGCTGCAGAAGCAGCGACCCTGAAACTAATCATCCCCATTTCAGAGAGAAAACTGTGGCTTCCAGCACTTCACATGAATAAAATCAAACACATATGAGGGACACAGGTTACATTTTGCCTAATAAATAAGGATGTGCCAATTTGTGAATGATGTAGACAAGCCAAATGGATCATACCGAGGATGATGATGTTTGGGCCTTTAGATTAGTAATGAGCCTCAGAGCTCCAAGGTTTACAGTATCCAAAGACTTAAGGCATTGAGAAGATGCATGCATAAATAAAACATCACCGTAAATAATCAGAGGCATTAAAGTGGCACCAACAAGTCGTCTTTTTGCAGCAAAAGTTAAGCAAGACTTATCAGTATAAATGAAAAACCCAGCTGCAACTTTAACCTCTTTATCAGCTGCCGAATACCGAGCTTTAAAGACTGCCAATCATAAATTAAGAATCCAAGACGGTACAGTAATAATGGTACTGTAAGCAGGGGTGTGTCCAGTCTTTTTGGACTACGGTGGCCCAACTGGGGTACTGACTTGTGCAGGGGTGGCCTGAAGTTTGTGTGCACATACATGAATAAAGAGCATTAATTTACCCCTTCTGTCTGCACCAATCACGTCGACTTTTAAGTAACACAAGATGATGGCAGCTTCCCTAGGGTTAGGGGTTAGGGTAGGGTTAGGGTTAGGGTTAGGGTTAGGGGTTAGGGTTAGGGTTAGGGTTAGGGTTAGGGTAGGGTTAGGGTTAGGGTTAGGGTAAGGGTTAGGGTAAGGGTTAGGGTTAGGGTAAGGGTTAGGGTTAGGGTTAGGGGGTTAGGGTTAGGGTTAGGGTTAGGGGGTTAGGGTTAGGGTTAGGGTTAGGGTAAGGGTTAGGGTTAGGTTAGGGGCAGCTTCATCTTCTAAGCTTAATTCTTCAAGGACTCAAAAACATGTAGGTCCAAAGTCACAATTTAAAGTATTTTAAAAAATTGCCAACAAACATCTGCACACTGAAAACTGTGAGCTGCCTGTTGCAACACAGCTTTTTAGATTTTAAACGCAAGCCCCACCTCTGACAAGGCAAATAATCAATCATAGTTAAGGATTTTGGGGTGGCACCTGGGGTGGCAAATAAGATTTCAAGGGGGTCCCATGCTTATCTGGAACAACAGGTGTTGATCCTAGCTGTTTTTACTCCTCCGTCCCACAGAGGGCGCCCTCGCTGCAGGTCAAAGCGCTGTACGACTTCAGAGCAGAGGAAGAGGATGAGCTGGGTTTCTGCGCCGGTGACATCATTGAGGTTATAGACCGCTCTGACGCCTCGTGGTGGAGAGGACGACTGCGAGGGAAGAGTGGGCTGTTTCCTGCAAACTACACCATACAGCAGTGAGAAAACACAACGCTGTTACCCTGAACACACACACACACTCAACCTGAATGTGTGCGTGTGTGTCTGACACAAACTGAGCTGTCAGGGACTCCAAGCGTCTCTGATACACAAGATTCTGGCGCTGCAAGGACTCGGAGACAGTTTGTGTTTTTACAGAATAAATCATCAAGGAACAGTTTTAGGTTTTATCCAACATCATTTACAAAAAGGCGCTTCTTTCTGAAACCTGTTTCATGTTTATCCGGAGCACAGGATTGGCTGCAGGAGGCACAGAGGAATATTTGATCATAACTTCAATAACCTGCTGACACAAGCTGTTTATTTGCATTTTAGTTTCAACTTTAATCCAAATGTCTCTACCAAAAAAGAAAAAAAAAGAGAGTTGAATATTCTGCAGGTTTCTGAAGAAGCCTAAACTTTTCTCACAGCTCATTGACGTGGAAATAAAATGTTTTTTACAACCTCTGTGATGTTTAATCTTAATCTGAATGACAAAAAAAAAAGATTCAATGTACCTCCCTTAAGGTATTTTTATTTTAAAGAAGAAAAAAAAGGAGATAATTAATTACAGTTATTCTTCATTTTACTTATTAGCTGATTTTTGTGATTATTTTAGGAGTCTTTATTTGGTTGCATGATAGCAAGTACAGTTAACCTTCAAAATAAAAGCTGCCCTTTGGCATGCAGCCTTATTGACAGTCTGTTGAAGGGTTTATAATGAATTAAAGTGTTCGAAAAACAGAAGACGGAGCTAATTTCAGCTCCTTTTCTCAACGCTACGTGACAGTAATCACCGCTCTTTTTCCTTTAGACCTTTATCATAGCATAATGAATGTTTCCATACATCTCATTATCTGTAAACCTCTCATTACACATTACAAGGTGAGTGATGGTAAGTGACTGTAATTATGTTGTGCCTTTATAGCAAAGTGCCTGTCCAAGAATCTGTAATTTAACCACGCACATCTACGATGAGTGGGAGCCGACATAGAGGAAATATTCTGAACTTTAGGAGAAACTTTGATTCTCAATTAGCTGAGCATCGCAACAACAACAACAAGAAAGCATCTCCTAAACACCTTGGACCTGACCATAGGCCCCAACTGGAGACTGATTTTTTTTTAATTTGTAAAGAGTATTTTGAATCTTTATCAAAAGGCTTTTATGTAAAATCTTGGCCAGAAAGCTAACTAGTGTTTCTATGTTTCAGATATTTATATATAGCAGTAAAACTATTAAGGTAACGCTTTAAATTAAGGTCACAATGTTCACCATTACCAAAATGCTTATTAGCATGCTAATTAGTAGCATACCGGCTGCTTATAAGTCATTATAGAGCGCTTACCTTTTTGACATGACCATAGTCTAATAGCTAACCGTGGATTGTAAGTCATGAAGTTGTTAAACATGAAATATGATCTTTGCTCATTATGGCCCTTATAATGTAGAAGTAGGCTAAAACATATAGATCATAATTCATGTTCAACAACTTCCTAACTTACTAAAGAAGTAATCTGGAGGGTATTGAGGGCAAACTTGTAGTTAATGACCCAGTAGCTATAGATATGGTAATTTAGATTAAGGTACTAATAAGCGCTTTATAATTACTAATAACCAGCCAGTATGCTACTAATTAGCATGCTAATAAGCAACTATAGTTCATGGTGAATATTCCGACCTTAATTATAAGTGTTACCACAATTACCACGTTTTCTTTGTAATAGAGGAGTAGAAGTAAAAGGTAGTAAACAACAGGATATCTGTATTTAAGCACTGTACCTGAATAACTGAACTCGTTTCAGATCGGATCAGAGATTTTATTTGTTTATTTGGGGGAAATGTAAACGTTATAGCAGAACCAAGCCCAAGACCAGGATAATCAAGTTGCGGATATCACAATACGAAGGCCTACTGACAGAATAAAATTTTAACAATTATATTACAAATATATACATACACCTTTTATTTATGGAATTGTCAGGTTATTGTCATATATTTGTTCAATGTTATTTCAAACATACAGCATCTCTGAGTGCAACCAGCAGAGACGAACAAAAGGATCACTTCTACCCTCATATATTCTGTTTAGTTTGAAAGGGAAACAGGAAGTTGTGTATTCATACTGCAGCTTTCTGCAGCCATAGCATTTCAAACAGAAGATGGCCCCGCCCCCAACTGCTACCTGTGAGACTCACCTGAGCACACCTGAGTACCTGTAAGCACAGGTCTGTGAGTGAGCAGCGGATCAAGAGGACCTTCAGTCCGTCATGGCGGAGTCTCAAATGCTGTGCATGGACGACGAGCACGTGAACGAGAAGATCCCGGAGTCCAGGCCGGAGTTCTACTACTGCGAGGAGCAGCGCGCGGCGCTCGAGCAGCTGCTGCGGAGCGGCGATGGCGCGTTCAAGACGCGCCTCAAGGAGGACAACATCAAGGACTTCCTGTCCGCCAGGGAGGTCCAGTTCCTTCGGAAGACCTTCACCGAGTATGACCCGAGCAGCGAGTCCGAGTCTGCAGAGCAAGACAAGTCCAAGGGATCCTCGAGTGCGGACTCCGGGGTTCACTCTACATACTGGCCAGAGATGTCCGACACCGAGATCCCAGCTCTGGACATCGGCTGGCCCGCGACCAGCGGCCTCTATAAGGGGGTGACCCGGGTCAACGTGTTCACACACCCACCCAAAGAACCTGGACCGCACATCAAGGAGGTGGTGAGGAGGCTCATCCAGGAGGCGCACAAGGTACTATTTTATATCAACACACGTTTATTGTGATGTAGTAATTACTTTTACACTTCAAAAGAAAACAATACAAAACAATTTTAACTTCCTATGAGTCCAAAAAGTTTAAATATCTTAAACAAAATGAAAAATGTACAATTTTCAACCAGTTGCCATCAAAAAGAAAGCTTATTTACTTGTGACTAATCACATGTGTACTTAAGTAGGCCTAAACTAAATTGAGGTACGTGTAGGCTATTTCCATTTTTCCATTTAACCTACCCCATTCTCAACCTTTAATTCATTTATATGACAGATATATTTACTCTCTAAAATAAAAATGTACAAATAACAAATGTTCATCGTTAACAAATGCAGACACATTTGCCAAAATGATCTCCCCCTAAACTCCACAAAGTATGAAGTATAAAAGTGTTCAAACATGTTTTCTAATGTAGGCAATTTCCATGAAAGGTATCTACACTTCATGCAATGCCATTCACTCAGCCAGGTTTGTATCTGTAAAGAATACACTCGTGGACCACATAGATTTACAGATAAAGTTTGGAAAAGAAAGTTGGATTCCCCTAAAGCCAAAGCTCTTGTGTACTTATAAACTGTTCTAGAGAGACGTTGACCCTGACGTCAGGTCGTCCTATAACACCAAAAAGAAAACAGACTTTTTATGACCGTGTCATATGAAAATATGAGACGTGCAGTAAAAACCTAGCGGCTGATTGTACTTCATGTCCCTGACTCAGTTAACCTGCAGCACAATACAAGTCCCTTATTCAAAATGATTGGCTGCATGTGGTCACGTGACAGAGACCCCAGACTGACTGACACGATTACTGTTCCTCTACATGTCCTGTTTCTATGAAGACACAAGACAACATGTGATGAATGACAGTTGAAGTGATCGCTCTGAGACGTGAAGTATTTATTTGAATCCAAAGTACATAAACTATTTAATTACCCCGTTGATAGTTCTTTCTTTCTTTCTTTCTTTCTTTCTTTCTTTCTTTCTTTCTTTCTTTCTTTCTTTCTAAAGGTTTCCAGTATTTGTTCAATTATAACCCAACCATAAACAAAGCTCTTCAGATGTTGACTTTTTTTAATAGAAGTAGAAATAAAAGTCTAAATGTTTGTGTTAACTGCCTACGTTAAAATAAGGATCATTAAAAGGAGAATTACGGACTTTGTTGCAATTAAAAAAAAAGTAAATTTAAAGTATTTTTTCCTCTGGAGCTGGACTGACACTCTTCAACATGTTGTCTCTAAGTGAGGAAAAAAAGTAATGAAAGTTTGCATAATCCCAGTACAATTCATTTTCATTTTTTAAACTGATTGAAGGTCCAATCATCACCAAAGTGTATGTCATTTTTTCCTCCAATCAAAAGCGAGCTGATATAAAGTATTGAAGACAAAAAGGCTCCAAGAATAACCTTAGAACTGTAACCACACTGTCAGTCTGTATGCAAATCAGTTTTTTGTGCATTTACCAATTTAAATTTTTTTTAAACTTTGGTTCATTTGCTTATATTGTTTGACGCTATGCTAATTAGCTCCATGTTCGGCTAGCGGCTGCATATAACAGTATGTTATATGGTTTTCATAATGTCGGTGTAACATTTGAATGTGTGTTCAGTTAAAGATGACTAATGTGTGTAAACTTTCCACCCAGTGTTAAGTGGTTGTATAACCTTTAAACAGGACACAGCAAAGAGTCAGAGGTGCATTCAGGTACTAAAACAAACAGATTGACATGTCAGGAGACTGAGGAGAGTTTACAGAGGAGACGATGACGGAGACGGGGGGCGGAGGAAGGAAAGGAAACACTCTGCAGATACTGAGAGTAATCTCAGATTTTTTTATATTCATGAAAATATCCAGTTGTATCCGTAACACTGGGAGAAAATGTTTCTTTAACACTTGTGGAGACTTGGATTCTAGAAAGATACACCCAGTCTGTCTGATTCTGGTGTAGGAGTATCATGGACTTTCTTCATTCAGATCTAATCATTGATTTAATATCAGATACCTGCACATGCATTAGGCTATCAACGAGTCTCACAGTGCTTCTGTGGAAGCTGCAGGGAAAACGCATCCGACATGTTTCAACAAGTTCAGTTCACCCTACTTCTCTTTATTTTACGCAGAAGGGGAAAAAAACGACAGCTGAGAGTTATTACTCGTATACAAAATGTTCCTGGAGTATAGCAGCTTTATATTTTGTGTCCGCCTGGAGGAGAGACATACAGCTTTCGTGTCAGGTTTGATGTGAGGCCTCTGCGTTCCCTGGTGACAAAGTCGTAATGTACATGACACTAATGCCAACATAAATCTTTAATGTCTGAACGATGTCAAAGAATGAAAAAGTAAACCAGGTTTTTGTTTGGCTGCATGATAGAAACACCGTTTTTGGCTCCACTTGAAACAGTGTATTCAACAGTGGTAGACATATATTAAAAATTTGAGTAATTAAAACATTTAGTTTTTGATTTTACATAGAAGTGATCAACAACAGGCTTCATATTCCTTACTCACTGGTGGCTGTTCATTTTTCAGGCTGAAAACAGCTGTCACTGACAGAATTCATCACCTGTAGCTAGCTAGTGTCAGTGAATGCTAACGATAACATTTAAAACTCTATCTGCAGCTGATTTTGAAGCTTCAAGATGCTTGTTAATGTCCTTAAAGACTGAGGCTGAAGGTCACTCTCATCGGGATAGGTATTTTTCTAATGCAACTTTTACACACATCATAAAAGCTTTAGTTAGCTTGACGTGCTTTAGTGTTTAAAACAACATTCAATGGTCCCTCCCTACTCATGGTGTGTAGTTAGCAAGCGAGCACGCTAAAGGCTACTACTGATTCTAAAGCTGACAAACAGTTGTTTCCTTGCACTTTTGCTTTTTATATTTTTATTATGTGGTAAAAAAAACAACATTTTTAGTTATAGAATTTCCCTAATTTAACCCCATATACATTATAGGAAAAATTCAAACATTGACAAGTCTGCTGTGACAAATTCCATTACTACGCTAATGTTTCAATACTATGCTCAGTCCAAAATCAGGGTTAGCTTATTTATCTGTGAATTACAAAGAACTTTCATTGCATTTAAGTATTCAATGTATGACTAGAAACCATACTTGTTCTTTAATAACTGCCTTTGAGGGATCAGCACAATAGATGTGTATATCAATATCCATCTCTACAGATCGAACATAGATCTAAGAAAGACATCGGCCGATCAATCGATGTCGGATTTTTTTCCCTCCCCAACATCGATATCGGTATCGGCCCCAAAGAACCCATTGTGGTTGGGCCCTATTTTCTTTATACATGTTACTCAGGCTACTATTAAATCCAATCCAATATGCATTTATCTTAACACCAAATATGTCTTTGCTTGTATCGTCAAGAGGGTGAATATACGATAACAGGATTAAAGGTACTAATTTAACTTTGCATTGCTTTTCAAAGCCAAATTGGGATTATGATAAATGCACCCTATGTCTGAGAGCAGAACCTTCAGATAAGGACAAAGACAGAAAAGGTACAAAAATCCCCTCGGGTACTTTTAACCTTTCCAACATGACATTAAGTATGTGTCATTATTGTGCCATGAATATGTTGCAGTTTCACTTATTACAAACCAACTTGCTTCAATATAGCCTAAAACCTAAATGTGCACACGTAATGTTTGACGCGTGGGGATTTATTCCAGTCAAACATAAGAACAGTAAAGGGTTAACCAGGCCGTTTGCATCAATAATCAAATCTACATCAATGGGAGAGTCTGAGCAGGTTTAAACAGGTTGAGTCCTATAGAGAGCAGACAAGAGGCCGAGCAGAGCTAAATGTCAGCTTCACATCAGGACATGTTCACCTTCCCCTCCCCCTCCATCTCCCACACACTTACAGATTCAAACTGTTCCCCAAGGTGTGTTGACCTCACAAGTATGTGAACGTGAGCTAAAGAAGGAAAAGGCTCACCTGCTTTCTGACGAGTAGCACAAAGACCTCAGTCTCAAGGTACATTCAAACCATAGGCTGTATAAATTATTCAAACAGTTGCCATGTTGGTTTTCTAGGGCCATAAGGGACCATTTTTTGAGAGAAGGGAAATGCTGAGTTATCAAAGCTAATTAGAGGATTACTTATTGGCTGGCTAGCTACTTTGTCGTCATGTTTTCAACAGAATGAGTTTCTATTTGTGGTGGAGGATAGCCGTATTATTTATTATCAGATTAAACAAAGAGAGCTTGTCAAATGTCGATAAGATACTCAGTGAAATATGCATACCAATAAACTTAAAAGAACCAGTCTTCTCGTCACTGCAGCTCGCCACAACCTCAGCGGGAAAAAAGACTTTGACTCCCATGCACGAGCAGCATCAAATAAGTTCATAGATAAAAAAAACACTGAACGTGCTAACAAGCAAGGTATGGTGAATTAGCTGAGTGACACCTAGCAGAGAGCTAGCAGCTCCCACCTGTCACTCAGAGGACACACCCCCAATTATACATAATGTTAAGCCTAAATATCATCCAAAAAAATATCTTATATAAAAATCCACCCCCTATAGAGCTGTCAAGAAAACATTTATAAGCTTTTTCATGCTGTGAAGTTGGATATTTTAACATGGGGCCATATGGAGATTGACTCACTTTAAGAGACAGCCTCTAGTGTTCACTCGATGAACTGAAAATTTTGGCACTTTAAAAGTAGCTTCATTTCTGCTTGGTTCCAACTGAGATAAATCTGGATCAGACTAGCTGAGGGATCTTTAAAAGTGCTGCAGATCTCCTAACAAGTGAACTACTGACCACACATGGAGTCACGAGTTTATCCTCTTTCATTATCTCTTTACAGTAGCCTTCTGACGGCTTAATTATCTGATCACATGCAGAGATTGCTCCCCTTGAGGTCCAGTCAATCATCTACTGCTGAACGCCTGCCAAATACTTAATACAGTACAATCAGTGCCCTGAAGTTTAGATTGTCACACTTATAGAAATACACGCACTGGAGGAATGTCTGCAGGAGGTAATTATCAGGAGACGCCAGTGCTGTGCGATGTGGGTTAAGATGTCCTGAGGTTTATTAGAAGAAATGGGTGTTTCTCTACATACAGTAACAGGTGGAGAGATAACGTTTTCCTGGTTGATCTACATTCAAGGGTTAAAGCAGCAGAAATGTATTTGAAAAACATGAAAAGTTTTGCCAAACGGGAAAATTCGATTCTGTTTTTATGGCGTCTGACTTGCTGCATGTGCATAAAGAAAGGACACTGCACCAGTATGTTTGGAGGAGATTGTAAATGGACTTGAGCTAGTCTTCTGAATACTCAAAGCGCTTTTACACCACATGTCACACTTACCCATTCACACCAATTCACACACTGATGTGAATTGTAAAGTGACCATCAGAAGTAATGAATCCCATTCATACACATTCATACGCCACCGGCGAAGCAGCGGGAGCAATTCGGGGTTAAGTGCCTTGCCCAAGGACAAATCGGACATGATGCCACAGGAGCTGGAGATCGAACTCTCGACCTTCTAGTTGAGAGACGACTGACTCTACCAACTGAGCCACAGCCGCTCGCCCATTGTAAAAGGTTTTAAAGATAGCAGATTATTTTTCTTTATTAATTTGTCTGGCTTTAAAGAGGATTTCCACAAATACATCTACAAATGATATTTAACTCACCCGTCCTTTTTTTTATACCTTTTTTTTAATTCATCGCAACCCTGCAATCAGTTCATCCTAGAGGCAGTTTGGATGTGAGGACAGACATTCAACAGTTTTAGGGGCATTTCACTCCAAACTGCAAAATATTCACGTCATGATCATAAGAAAATCAGCAGGATGCATCCGCTTCTTCTCCTAGGTCTACTCTGCACAGTTAATGTTCATCAATAAAGGGTTGCCGGTGGCCGAGTGGTAAGCTTGTACAGAAGCTGTAGCCCTCGAAGCAGACAGCTTGGGTTCGAATGCACCTGTGGATCCTGTCCTGCATGTGATTCCCCACTCTCTCTCTCTCTCTCTCTCTCTCTCCATCTATCCACTATCCTGTCTCTCCAATAAAGGCATAAAACGTCCCCAAATAAGGGAATCAAATAGCTGTAAAGATATTTTGTCAAACTGTAATTCTGGCAGTGTTATAACAATCCGATTAACACTGAAAGGAGCGGGACGTCTTCGTCATTACATAATCTGAAAACCACTTTAACATGAGTATATGTTGACATGAGCTTTATTTAAATCCACACATGGTTAAATTGAAACGATTGATGTCAGTTTAAACTTTCAGTCGAAGCCGTCTGTCAGGAGACCGAGATGGATCAGAGCCAAACATGAGAGCTGCGTAAGGAAACAGAACGCCTCACTCTTTATTTCGCTACGAGACGTAAAAACGACGACAGAAGAAATGTTCTAATGCAAACAATCACAACTTTCGTTTAATACACAGTACAAGTTTTGGATTGGAAGAATGAATATGCCCAGCTCACAGTCCCGAGGTGTGTGTGTGTGTGTGTGTGTGTGTGTGTGTGTGTGTGTGTGTGTGTGTGTGTGTGTGTGTGTGTGTGTGTGTGTGTGTGTGTGTGTGTGTGTGTGTGTGTGTGTGTGTGTGTGTGTGTGTGTGTGTGTGTGTGTGTGTGTGTGTGTGTGTGTGTGTGTGTGTGTGTGTGTGTGTGTGTGTGTGTGTGTGTGTGTGTGTGTGTGTGTGTGTGTGTGTGTGTGTGTGTGTGTGTGTGTGTGTGTGTGTGTGTGTGTGTGTGTGTGTGTGTGTGTGTGTGTGTGTGTGTGTGTGTGTGTGTGTGTGTGTGTGTGTGTGTGTGTGTGTGTGTGTGTGTGTGTGGGGGTGTGTGTGTGTGCTGATCTGTGTGCTTTCTGACAGGAGGATAGTTGTGTAGATCAGATCCTGGACGCCTTTGTCAGAATCTGAAATAATTATCAGAGCATGTTATTGGAAGCCGTTATTGGACTGAGGCCAAACTTTCTAAGGTCATCTTTAATCGCCTGGAACAACAAGTTCGACTGAATCACCAACTGAACTGGGACTTCCTCCTGAGCAGATGATTTCGTAATAAAACAATAATAGCAGGTTCAATCTCACTGACTTTATGTTTAGTGTGAGACGGGGAGGGATAAAAAAGAAACCCAGTCTCAGGTTGCAAATTGCATGTGGATCTTTTTGCTGCTTTCAAAGGCAGCGAGAGGATAAACTGTAACTCTAACTCTAAGAAATCCCCAGATGTGATGTCGCTTACTGATCTTCACACACCTGTCTGCACGGGAATTTATTTTCCTTTACCGGGAAACAAAACAGACAAAAAGAAAACAGTCTGAGTCATTATGAGTCGTGAGTTGAGCAATTACAGTTGACAAGTGGTGCAATTAACACATGTTCCTCTGAATTGTACAGATAATTTAAAGAGCTTAATAACAAAAGGAACGTTGAATTATCTTAAGTCTGTTCCTGAGGGAAAGTCTGCACGCTGCTGCTGCCCCTCAGCTCGGTTGCTAAGGAAACAGCAGCGAGCTGAAATATGATGATGTCACGATACTTAAGTCAAAATACCAGAACAAGGCCGTTTCAAACATTTTGAAATATGCTCCACATTTCATACAGTATCTTCCCTGAATCAGAACAGTTCAACACTGCTCTTGTTTATTTGTTAATATTGTTCATATACTCAATTCCCTGTGCTTGTATATAGCTAACTATTTCTTCAGGTACCCTGCACTTTGGTGCTAAGTTCTGCCTATTCTACTTATATTTCTATTCTACATTCTATATACATATTTCTATATTTCATACTTTCATATTGTGTTTGAGAGCTGCTGTAAAGACCAAACGTACCCCCAGGGTTAATAAAGTGTTTCTGATTCTGATGTTTTGAGTTTTCTAAACCTTTTTTTTTTTAACTGCAGTTTTTGTCCCTGAAAGAAATTGGACTTAAAATCTTAATTATAAAACATGTACTCATACATGCATACATGCACTTTTCAGTGGGTTCACCAATTATTTTATTTTAGTCAAAAATCAAAACTTACTATCCAACAGACTTGCAGGTGAATTTAACAATGGACCTTTTTCAGAAATGTTTTGCAGCTCCTTCAGCAAATAAAAACCTTTAAAATCTTGATTCAATCCATCTTTGTGTTTTCTTCTTCTCATTTCTGCTGACCTCCTCCGTAAAAAAAAACTCCAAAAAGATCCAAATCCTGGACTGAAAAGTTCATTTTTATCATAAGTTAAACAGAAAATTACGTTTTCACCAGATTATTCACCTTATGAGTATCTCAGTCTGTAGGGAGAATTGGGATGGGAACTGGAGCGTCGCCGGTTCATGTCCCGGGGCGGACCAAATATGGAAGTTGGTCTGGTAGCTGGAGAGGTACCAAGGCACTTCCAGAGTACTGCCAAGGTGCCCTTTAGCAAGGCAGCGAACCCCCAACAGCTCTGGTGCGCTCCTTGAGTAGCAGTGTGTAGCAGCCCCACTTTGACATCTCTCCACTAATGCATGTCCACAGGTCCTGTTTGTGCATGTGTGTGATTCGAGCCTATGTGTGTGAGAAGCATGTCTCTCAATAACAGAGTAAAACCAGAATTTTTTTCAGGGATTAATAAAGTATGTGAAATAAATTTAGAAAATACTGATGTTACACGTATTGCGATATAATGCTGCATTGATTTTTTTACGCAACCTCTGATCGCCGTATTTAATTTGACCCCCCCTCCCCTGTGTTCCTCAGGTGGTGGCCATAGTCATGGACCTGCTGACGGACCTTCAGATCCTTCAGGACCTGCTGGACGCCTCTTCAAAACGTGGGGTCGCTGTCTACGTTCTGCTGGAGGCCAGAGGAATGCCACACTTCCTGGATATGTGCAGCCGGCTGCAGATAAATGCCGTGCACCTGAGGGTGAGGACAAAGTTTAGAAAAAAACACAACATCAACACACAAAGAAACACATGACAAGACAAGAAAACATGGCACGGGGAGTCTGAACACGGCTCTACCTCCCGTAATATATCATAGCAGAACACAACAACATGTGTCATGGATTAAAAACAGTCATGTTTCGATCTCTTTAATAGTTTCTTGCAGTTTAATAATAAGAGCTTTAAGCTGTTTGATTAAGTAACTTATTTTCATGTTGTAACAGGGCACAGATTTGTAATCATGCTGAATCAAACAGTTTTATTCCTCAGATGTTGAATAGCTGCTGTAAGCGTTTCAAGGTTTCAGCGCAGAAAACCACAGATGTGTAAAATAATGAAATCATACTTTACCTCTAACTCCTCCAGTTATCATGCACACAGCCTGAAGTTTATCAAAGATTTCATCTCTGACACATCTGCTCTCATCGCACAAACACTGCAGGGAAAATAATCGTAATTTAGGTGTTTAAGTTCTGCACACCACCCTGATTTTTGAAGTGATGAGGATAACCCAACATGCAAACAATAGTTACTACAGATTCCTGCGGAATAATTTTCTGCTTCAGAAACAAGAGTCAATCTTTGTCAGTATTAGGGCCGTGTGCTACAGGAGAGTAAGCTTTCAGTTGAAAAAAATAGAATCTTCTCTGTTTTTCTGGATTATTGATTTATTTATTTCAGTATGCAGCATCCTGGAAGTGTTGCCACACACGACAGCATTTATAGCAAGAGATCATTTGCAGTGCCTGTAAGGTGTCTGTAGTTAATCTAACTTGATGAAACCAACTTTACCAGACAGATGTAGTTTAGGATCCCAGTGTATATACAATTAAATGTAAACTGCAGGGGGGGGCTAGCGGTTCGATGGAGCCACATGTGTGGAGGCTGTCGTCTTCTGGACGGCTGTCGGGGTTCAGATCCGATCTGTGGCTTCTTTCCCTGCATGTCATTCCTGCTCCTACTCTGTTAGATGGAACTCACTTTATGTCATGACTTATACGAGCAGTCTCTCTTAGTTATTGTTCCTTCCTTCCCTTTTTAAATACATAAATTAGTTTGTAGTTCCAGTGAGCATGTAGAAACAACTGCTTGCTCCTTCAGCTCGCTCCCTTGCTCAAGCTCTCTCCCTCTCTCTCTCGTTGACTGTCCCTTCCCTGAAAAACCACGAAAAGCAAGAAGGCTAAGAATATTTAGTCCAATATTTTAATAGTTAAAACGATTTGGCAAGTTTTTCATGGGCGCAACCCACATACTCAGCTCTGCTGCTCATCCCACAAATGTTCCCTACAAATGTGGCACCATTTAAAAGGGAAATAAACCGGCTTTCCAACGGTAGAAGATTTATTGCTAAGAAGCATTGTTACAACAAAGAAATGATCTACCAAACACAAAGTTCCTTACTTTTTGTGCAAAGTTTATATGTTAATGAGTCTTAAGGCAGTACTCCCATTCGCCAGTCCCCTGGGCACTTGCCCATTTGGCCCATGCGGTGATCTGCCTTTGATCATAATACAGTATAAATCCTAATAAACCATGATATTTGTGATTAACATTTTTAAACTACAACACAAAGTGTATGTTTTATTTTGATAATTAATATTTAGTATGTTGTACGTTTTCTAGCCTGGGGGAGTGGATCTGTTTAAAGCAAACAGCAGCTCACTGAGTCCCCCTGTCATCTTATCCTCTCAGAGACATGATACCAGTCTGATCTGGGACCGGTTTGTATCTGCATGCTGGTCTTATGGGAGCACTGGGCGACCTGTTACCTGTGGTGTCAGGTGATCAGGCTATGAAAGAGCCTTTCAGAGAGCCAGGCTCTGTTACTCTTACTTCTTACAATAAAAACACTCAGAGATCCTGAGAACTGATCCCCACACTGAAACTGGATCCTCCAGCTCACACACAGGGCCTCCTCCAAGTCCTTGTAGTCCTTCAAGTCCTGCGAGTCCTCCCAGTGTCACCTTCTCCCCTCTCTAAGTAAACACCTGAGGGTGAAACTTTTGGTTTTTGAAGTCTTCAGAGCGTGTATTTAATGTTTCAGGTGTGACGTTTGTCTTCTCTTAAATCATCATACCTGACGTAACAGACTGTAACAGTGTGTGCATTCAGACTCACGTGTGATGCCAACAGGTGTGAGTGTTAACTAAGCGTGTGTCCCTCTGCAGAACCTGCGTGTGCGGACAGTGAAGGGTTCAGGACTCCCTCTGTCATTTGGAAGGCTGCCCGGCTCGCTCTGCTCCAGGTACATGCTGGTGGACGGAGAGAAAGTCATGTTCGGATCGTACAGGTGAGCACGTCTCTGGGAATATGCTGCAACACCTGCGAAACTAACAACCTCAGACAAAGGGCAGTCTTAACTTTTGTTATTTTGTCCAAAATTTAAAGAGCAAATCAATATTTTCAATAAAAAGTTGGACGGGGAGTGCCATCGCCATTTTGTTATACTGTTGTCTTCCAACTTCGTATTCGAATCCATACGTAGGCTGAGCACTCTACGTCCAGATTCAGTGCAGGACTTTTATTCAGGTCCGGCCGCAGAAATGGCTGGTCCCCTGAAAGGCCCAGTGAATGGGCCCTCTGAGGATATGCTTTAATTGTATCAACGTATGCACATTTGAACAGTACTGTTAGCACTAGCCTCCTGGCTAACGTAAGTTCCCTCTCCCTGGCTGCCATCAAACTTTGGAGCTGACAGAAATACGTTTGTTTACATGTTGTTCTTGGGGTCAAATGCCCGAGCCTGGCATCTTGACTTTGATGCAGGTCTTGGGGTGACTGTACTCGTTCTGACATTACTAGCATTTCCCCCTTAAAGAAAAAGACTCGTATCATTTTAAGAAGAGAGGGTTTACATTTTTAAACCAGACACATTTTACTGAAGCACTAATGGTATTTAGGTGTAAAATAAAATGTGGTCATTGTTGCTTAAAATTAGGACGGACAGTGTTTTTGCTAACCTCCACGAGCCCGCCCCATGTGTCTGGGCCCCAGAAAGCTTCAACTTTAATGAGTCTAAAACTAATGATCGTACTTGGTTGTAGGGATCTGTGAGACGTCTCTAATTGTGAGGCCTCAGATATTCACTCCACAGTAAACATTAATCACACACTGTCACAATATAATTATTTACAACAGGTTTGTCAAGTCCAGAAAAAAGAGTGCAGTTTAATATTACATGGTACACTTCAAAGAGAAATCCTCCCAGGCTATCTTAACAATGATGAAAAGGTTTGTGGGAAAAAAAGGAGAAGCTGTCTATACAAGTCTGGGCTGCCCCTACTCCAAGCCCCCCATGTACAGAGGCTATAGTCGTCGACGCAGCGACCGTCGGTTCGAATCCGACCTCAGCCCTTTGCTGCATGTCGTCCCCCACTTTCTTCTCCCATTATTTCCTGTCTATAAAGGCAAAACTGTCCCAAAAGAATCACTTTACAAGTCTCTCCTTTGCTCAGAACATCCATTATTGTGTTTTTCCAAAGTTTAAAGTTGATTTAATGACCTTTGTCATCATGGAAGGGAATTTAAATCTGCTGCTGATGTTGACGGTCTGTTTTCACTCTCAGATCTAAATCTTCAAGAAGCTCTTTAAATGCAGACGACAACAACGGTATAACAAATATTTAGCAGGTCACTAATGACTCTTAAAGACTTTGTGAGGCTGTTAAACTCGTGGAATGACGGGAATGCGTTTAGCTCCGCTCTCTCTTTACAGTTTGTGTGTTCACTGAATATAAATCTGTTGTTGTGGATCGACTCGTCTGCTTTATCACTCAGTCAGGTCTTTGTTAGGACGGTAAACACACCTGTGGGCGTCAACTGACAGATTATTTAAAACATTAACGAGGTTCGGATAAATCATTACATGTCCTTTACAAATTAACCCTTAAACTACCATCACATATGGAGATCTATCACAGTACATATGATATTACAGTCATACCGAATATTAATTTCCACATGCGAATGTTCTTTTAGTTTTTAAATTCGATCATATGTTCACATTTTGAATATTCTTTGACAGCCCTAGTGCTATCACACTTTCACAAAACTCTTAAAAATGTCCTGATGTTTTTAATGAGCCGCACGTGTGAACGCAAAATTACCCAGAAATTCTCTTCCCAGTCCCCTTCAAAATTTGCCTTTATGAAGTCAGGGTGAGCTGATGTGAGAATGCAGCAGAAAACATTCAGGGAAAATCAATCACAAGCGAGAGGAGGAGGAGGAGGAGGAGGAGGAGGAGGAGGGGGTGTTGACGTTTGACCTGCGACTGGCGCACGACCAAAGAGCGACATTTTCTAGAAACTTTCAGGAGTGCGAGTACAATTCTAAACCCTGTGTACTCTAAATATTTGTGGTCTGTCTGGTTTTGTGTCCTGTTTGAACCGTTGCACTTCTGATGATGGAAGGTCCTCAAAGAGAAATTCTTTGTTCTTTGTATTGAATCTAATTGAATTACTGAAATGTTTTAGAGTAGTTCTTGTGACAAAAAGTCTCCCTGACTTCAAACAACTTTTGCTGTTAAATTTATTGTCAGTGATCAAATCTTCACACTGAGTTATACTTGTGTTATACAGATAAACATTTGGGACTTAAACCTCCCTGCTCTGTTTGAACAGTGAAATCTCTGAGCCAGAAAAAAACAGATTTTAATGTTTTGGGTACAAAGTATAAAGTAAGGAGTTAATCTCCTGTATACAGAAGCTTCATCTGTATACAGACGACACATGTTTCTACATCATATTTCAAACCTGCATTTCATTTCTTTCAGGCTGAGTCACTCGGTGCCAGCTAGAAGCATGATAAGAACACAATTATGATACTAACAGCCTGTCCTAACAGCATGTGACGCGAGCGAGGGTGAGCAACAAAATCAGCCTGATTCTATTGTTCCCAATTGGAGTGTCCTTACTGGCCACGAGCAACGCCTTGTTTCTATTTTCCTCTCTGTCACTCAAGTCAACGGATGAGGAACGTGGAAGGAGGGGGCTCTACATGGCACTGACACTCCCTTTTCTCACTGCTGTTAGGACACAGTGTTACAAATCAAATCTGGAACAAGTGATTTGTGCATGATTTCCACAGACTATTTCTGTTTTCCACTGGTGGCATGCTCCAGAAATAGTCTGTCAAATAACCCTCCTTAAAATAGTGAATTATTGCATTTGTCCTTTCTGATTTTGTTTAAATGAAAGAGAAAATCACTTTAAATTAATGAGCTTTAAAGGTAATGCTTTGGTCAATTTGCCCTTGGAAAGGCTGGCTCTTAGCCCGCTATTCAGCCTTGATGCTAACATAGGCTAACTTGCAGGTGGCAGGTTGAGGTTGGCGTCTCCTCCTCTAACTTCTCAAATGTTCCTCTAAGGGAAGCTTTATTTATTATAAATGTTTTGATTTATAGTTTGACAGATGTTTATTCTAAGCCACAGTTTTGGATTACTTTCTTCTCTCTTCCAGCTTCACGTGGACTTCCTCTCGGATGGACCGGAACATGATCACCGTGATGTCAGGACAAATTGTGGACACGTTTGATAACGACTTCAGGGAGCTGTACGCCATCTCTGAACAGGTCGACCTCTACAAGGAGTTCACTGTCACCAAGCCGCCTATCCCCGCCCCTATTAGGAAGCCGCAAGTGGAGCCCGTCCGGCCTCCTCCTGTGTCCATGTCCCGCTTTCAGGTATCTGTGGGAGATTCCAGACAGACCGACCTTAAGGTGCCGGCACATAAATACCACAATCCAAAGTACTCTTTAGTGTTTGGGAACAGTATGGGCCTGACAGGTTCCCTACAGGACCTATCAACCACGAGCGACTCCCTGGTCAGCGGGCTGAACCAGAGGAACGGACTGCAGAACAGCAGGACAGGGGGAGTCTCCCCTCAGAGTCCTGGTCCCCCTTCAGAGGAAGAGGACGAGGACGGAAAAGGAGGCCTAAAGAGGAACAAGGCCGCCGGATCCAAGAAAGAATGCAGCTCATTCAGGCACTTCCTGAAAGGTAGAGGAGCCAATCACAGCACAGACACGATACTGGAGGGTGTGGTCACTCCTCCAAACCCGACCCCTGCCTGTAAAGTGCCAGAGACTAATGATGTCACAAGAAATGAGCTGGAGGACTCGTTTGAGATCATTGAGAAACAAGCCCCACTAAAAACCAAAACAAAGAAACCGCCCAAGGTTATCCAGAGAAGTATGTCCCTGCAGACCATCAACACGGTAGACGACGACAGTACGTAACGTATTTTATCATGTCATTTTTCTTTGAATGTATTTGATCAGGCTGCGACTGAAACTTCTTCATGAGTGATTCATCTGAATATTATTCCCTCGATTATTTCCTTCTTCTTTTTAACTCTAAAATAAGTGTGTCCCAGTTGACCTTTTTTATGTGTTTTTGTTTTTTCCAATCTGGGTCTTTGACATGTCGCTATTTGTTCCCACGGCTCTTAAATTGTAATTTTTTCTTCCTGTATACAGATGTATACATCTCATGATCAGCAAAGAGTAGGCAAACCTATTTTTGATCATAGTGGAACATCTTGCTGCTAAAGAACTAGATTTATTTTTTTCCTCAGAAAGTGTTGGAGACAAAAGAAAGAGCAAAAGAGAGATATCAGAACTACTTGTACACAAAAAACGACCACCTGGGGGGTTGCGGGACATTATAGGGGGGTCGCGAGATTCCTTCCAAAAACATCCATTATTGGGAAAATAAATAGAAAAAAGTTATTTCTTACAAAATAATGTGATGGTGTTTGGGCTATTGTGTGGTGATCTAATGCCAGTGTTTGGATAGGCCTGATAGTGTACGTGGCTGAGCGCAACGTTAAATGTTTTAACAATGGGGGTCCCCAGTCTCTAGCACCGTTAAATTGCGGGTCGCAGGCTGAAAAGATTGGGACCCCCTGATTTAGGAGACTACAGTTGATACCATTCAATATGATATGATACAATATAAATTGATACAACGGGATACGAAACAATTAGTTAGTGTCATTGTAGGACTAAATATCTTTAATACTGCACTCCTTTATATTCTTCAGCATGTGATATATAAAACAGTAATCAACATATTAACCACAGACGAGGTATATAGCAGGTTACCCATATAGTAAGAGGTGAGAATGTGTTTATTGCAGTCCTTCACCCTTTAGTTACTGTATTTAAGGCTCATTGTTGAGAATCACAGAATTGTCTGTAGCTTGAATTTTCTGTACATTTTTTTATTAATCTATCGTTGTTATTATTTTCTGCAGGATCCAGAGGCCGGCGGCGACAGAAGAAGAACTGCATCCAGTCGTGAGCTGAAACCAGCGTACCGGCAGTATTAAAGTTTTAAAGAGCGCTTGAGGATCTGTTGGTGAAACCTGCTGAGTCATGATCATCTTCCTGTGACAGGTGATTTCCTGTGGAGAGCACTCAGAGTCTGTGTCTTCAGTTTGGGCTGAAAGTCCTCATTAAACTCATCACGTGATAATCTCATGTGGTCGACAGAGAAAAACGTCATCACATTCATTTGTATTAAATTATTCTCTTTAAGTGTTTTTATATTTCCCACTGGTATGCTTGAACCTGAACACCACACAATAACACAATTGACCCAGGTTAAGTGGGTGGATGACATCACTCCTCCCTGTTAACCAGGTTGCTATGGAGACAGGAAAGCGTTGAGATGTGCTGTTGTCCCTGAGCGTCGTCTTACAGGATCACTCAGTGTAAGGATTTTTAGAGAGTTTATAGAGGCTGTGAATTATGAGCGCTGAGCACAGAGCTGCACAGCTTTTCTTTTTATCCAGGTAAAACTTACAAAGATTAAAATGTGAAGACATGAGAACCACTTGAGATGAAAATAATTGCAGTTTTGTAGAAGAAATGTAAAAAAATACATTAAAAAAACAGTGAAACAAGTTGGTCTGTGTGCTTTAATTTTAAAATGTAGTGTAGTAGGAATGTAGTAAAATTAAAAAAAAAAAATTTTATAAGATGTACATTTTTCCAAAAACATTGGTCTTTGAGTGTTTGATGGAAACCTAAATTACTAACATATTGTGAAAATTGGAAAGTATTTAGGTATATATGTCTAAGATGTAAAAATAGACTCATTATTTGAAGTAAACAATAGGGCATGGAGCGAGAAAGTAAGAGCCACATCTCTTTCCAGAGGGAACACAGCTCATTTTCATTTAAAGCTACAGACACAGGAACAGCCTGTTCTGAGCAGGGCTGAAATAGAGGGGTTTATAGGCATGATCAAATACAGGATCAGAGTGGATTTAGAACAAGAAACTTCACAGACATTATTTGGGGAGCTCTGAGACTTATTTAAACAGGTTAAGACCGGCCTCAGCTCCATCTCTCTGCCTGTTACTAGGTTGACTAAAAGTGAGTATGAGACAGAATTTCCAATATGGCGACCACCATCGAGAGGCTTCAAAAGTCCGCTTCAGAAACCACTGGATGATGCCACTGAGACTCTGTCCATGTTTCATACAGTATATGGGAAAATCACGACATTCAGCAGTTCCACTTCTCCATTACTGACCCATGAAAACAAGAATATTTCCAGGTCCAGGGCTGCTTCCTATCCCAGGACATGACTGCATTTTCTTTTAAAAAATGTCCTCGAATTAAAGCATATATTAGGCATACAGAGCAATCTAAAACAGACTAAATGGGTCACTACCAAGGGAAGTGGAAGTGCTGCGAGAAAACTTTCATAGCAACAGTAAATGCCAGTGAGAACTGAGTGTAGTTAATTTATATTTAAGGGTTAAAACAGACTGTCTCTTTTACAAATCAATCATATACCATTTTGTGAATCCACGTCTACAAAAAGCTTTGTAACTTTTGCATTGTCATCATCTTGTGTTATCCTACCTGTCTTAACATCATCCCACATCCTGCCCCGCCCGCCCTCTCACCTGTGTCTCCCTTATGAGCCCTGCGGTGTTTCTCCGGTCTGTTTACCTTCAGCCAGAACAGCTCCAAGGAGTTTGAATGTTTCCACGTGTACTGGTTTCCAGCCACCTTCACCTTTTCCTGCAGCTGCCTGTCAGCTTTTATTGATCTAACTGGATCAGTAAATCATTGAGCTGTCACTGTTTGTTTTTGGCGTTGACAGAACGATTTATGATGCAAAAAAAACAACTCCTGGATCCTGAACAAGATTTCGATTTCTTTTTTTTGAGAGGCCATTAGATTTTATTTATGGTAATACATCTCAGCACAGTTGAAGCCTAATAAACTTGCAAACTTCTAGCTAAGTCAAACATTTTTCAGTCTGAGAAAGAGCACGCTGGCTCGAAACGTCACTTGGTCAGAGGCGCTGTTTGTCAACAGGCATGGCAGGAAACTGCTTGGGGCCCCAGACCAGAAGGGGGGCCTCGAGGGCTTACAAACTTTAAACAAAGCAGCAGCCCAAAATGTGCAAATTTTTTAATGACAGTAGGAAACCTCCCTAAGGGGTCCCCATCTGACAGTGCTCACTCTTGTTGCTCTGCTGAATGCTGTTTGCCTAGGGACCCAACAGACTCCAGAATCGCCACTGCACTGGGTAATAAAGCCTTTTAACGGGAGCTCCTTAGTGTGTGGATCTTTTCCTTTCTTACCTATTCATTTTTTGGATCCAGGAGCCACTGAGGGATGTGTGTGTCTTTTATTTTTCACAGAAACATTTTCCAGGCCATTCATTTAAAACTTTGGTTTTAATTTGCTGAAAATAAAAATAAAATGACAAAAATACAATGTTATAGTCTACCAGACATCACAAGTTACACAAGTCTGCAAACATTAAGCCTTTATTTTTGAGTTTGAAACAAGCAGTCCAAGAAAGAGCCTCATTCTTTGGAGAACTTATTGTCTGAGTGAGACCTCTGAAACCATATCCTCTCCATTTGTGTGCCATAGCAACAATCTCATTGAGCCATTTTTGAAAGCAAAGAGGGGTGGACAGTTTCCAGTCGGGCAGGATGATTTTCTTATCTGCAATCATCCCGACTCACAAAGACATTGGCTCTTTTACTGTTTGACCGGGGTCCTTTCAATAGCATCCAGAAAGTGTGAGGTCGGGGTCCGGTTTAATGATCTTTTCTGAAGACCATAGAAAACATTCCAAATAGGACAGAGCCAAAAAAGATGTGCCAGATTGCCATCTGCTGTTTGACATTCATCACAAAGATGAGAAATATTGGGGTACATTTTGGTCAACTTAATCTTTGAATAGTTCCATCCATGTATAACCTTGTATTGTATTAGTTTATATCTTGCATTCATTGATCATGCATATGTATTGTGGAAAGCCCCTCCTCCCAAAGTTTATTTTAGAGCGCCATAGTTCACTTGCCCAGGACTCCTTCATATGGTTAGCAGATATTTGGGGCGCCAGTGGCCGAGTTCGTGCGCGCTAGTGTTGTAACCAAGAACAAGACATTCCCGAGATTGGAGTTCTCCGGGACCGAGACATTTAGGGATCGAGACCGAGTCAAGACCAGACCATAAATATCACTGAAAAATCATCATCTTGTGTGCAGTGGGCGTGTCACTTAGACCGTAACACTGGGAAGGTTGTGGCTGTAACCGGGGGGATAAATATCAAACTATTTTTATTCATTCTTTTAGAAAGAGGCGTTTTCCTTCTAATCACAGTAATGTCTTGGAAAAATAGTCGATCAGCAGTGGTCTTGACCGGTCTTGAGTCCTCCCAGTCTCAGACCGAGACAAGACCGAGTAAAAATGCTTTTGATTCCGAGACGAGACCTTCAAAAAGTGGTCTTGAGACCGCAGATGTATTTCAAGTAGCCTACTACAACACTAGAGCGTGTCCCATGTACAGAGGCTGTAGTCCTCGAAGCGGGCGGCCGGGGTTCAAATCCGACATGTGGCTTCTTTCCTGCATGTCATTCCCCACTCTCTCTCTCTCCCTGATTTCCAATTCTATCCACTGTCCTACAATAAAGGCATAAAAAGCCGAAAAATAAATCTTAAATAAAAAGGTTAGCGGATACAAGGTTTAGATTTTCTGTTGCTGCGGTTGCGGTTGCGGTTGCTTTGTGTTTCTGTCTGTGAATGACGTTTAGACAGACTACAGAAATAGGAGTTTGTTTATGCACGACCGATTTACATACTGTACACAACACAAAGTGAGGTAAATGTAATTTATGTATGAAGTAACCATCAAATGAACCGGTTTATTTTTTTAGCAATAGGAAATGTAAATTGTTGTTTACATCTTGGGTTTTAAAACAGTCGGTGTAAACAAGCAGGAGGTAAAACCAAAGTCAGCAAATAGAAAGTTGAGCAGCCCGTCCTCATCCTGACGTTTATTTTTCACAGGTGAGTGACTTAATGACGCCGTCCATGTTTGACGAACATGTTTGGAGGAGATGCAAAGAAACAAACAGAAAAGATGTGTGTTGTGTAGTTGCTTTGAGGAAACCACGACTGTTTATCAGAGCGCACACGCTCACACGACAGGCAGGAAATGCATCACAGCTCCTCTCTTAATCTGGTTATAAAATACTGACAATGTCTCTGCAGTCTGTGTGTGACTTCTGTCATCAGTGCAGAAATAAAGTTATAAAGACTCAGACACTCTGTGAGTTTAAATAAAGGTTAATATTTGAATTTGAGTTTGGTGGTGAGAGGTAACAAGGTGGTGATGTAGCGCCATCTGATGGACAAACACACAAACAAACAGGATGCAGAATACACCGGTTTATTGCACAACATTTAGTTTAAATCTTCCATTAATATAAAGTCATTTAACTAAACAGACAGGAATAAAATAAAACACTTCACCTGCATTAATGCTCTATAATTTATTTACATTAAGACAAGTTGACTGGGTCTCTTTTAGGCTTTATTTACACTTCACTCTATGTACAAATTCATCCGTATTTAAGCACTTCACTGTGAAGGAGGAAGGGTAAAAGGAGAAGTTTAACATAATTTAAAGTGTAAGTGAAGTTAGCACAATGCTAACAGCTCCTTGTTAGCCTGAACTTCAAAATAAAACAGCTTTTTAACATTTATTTTGTATTTCTTTCTTTAAATCTCCCATGAAAAAAAGAGTGTGTGTTGTAAAAAATACTGCTGCAAACTCGTCTGATCCAACAGCTAGATTTAACTTTACATTTTTTACAGTTGCATGAAATGTTTTTATATTCTACACCTCTACAATAGCTGCTATTTATAAGTCCACTAGCCTTTGACACATTGTGAGTAGACAGGCGGCTTCACACAGAAATATAAAAGATTCTCAACGTCCAGCGAGAGAAAGACCGCGAACGAAAATAGACACAAACACCACGGACACACGGTTTGATATTAAGAGTCTCTTTGTGGTCATCTTTCTCTTTTTGCTTTGGTTGTGTTGCCTCTCAATGTTTCTGTGCTCTTTCTGCTGGTGGTTTTGTGTCTATGTGGTAGGTTTGTTTTCTCCTTGTGCTTTCTTTGTATATCTGTTGTTATTTTGTGTGTGTCTGGGTTTATTTCGCATTTAGTTGAAAAACCTTTTATCCTCTTGGTGGTCATTTTTTTGTATCTCTTTCATCTTTTGCTTTTCAATGCAGTTTTTCTTGTCTGAACAAATCACTCTTTTCTTTCCTTTCCTTCTCACTTCAACCTGTGACTGCTTCAGAAACCGCTCCACACCACTACACCGAGGTAAGCTGGTCCAGCTGTTGCAATTTGTCCCCGCAACATCACACCCTGTATTAGCGAATTTCACCCGACACGCAGTGAGCACGCCAGCTTCCATTCTTTGTTTCGTTTTTTTTTGTCTGTTGTCGATAACTTTGCAGGTCTGTGTGGTCATGGTGTGTCTCTGTGTGGTCTTTTTGTGTCCGTTTGTGGACAATATGTGTCCACTTTGATTGTATTTGCAGCAACCTCCCAACAAGGTTGAGATGTTAGCAGTCACTTCATACAGTTTAGTGAGTTCAGTAATTCAGTCCGTCGTCGTAACTTTCACTTTCTTACCCTTGTTGGTTGGTGAACTGGGCTTCTCCCTGCAGCAGGTAGCAGGTGTGTGTCATTAGATTGTCGGTCCCCTGAAGACGGAGCAGCAGAGTGTGCAGTTTGCAGAAGTCAACTAAGGCTTGAACTACTTCTCCTTTATTTCTTTTTACACTTCTTCTAAGTGTGAAACCCGTTTCCTAATTTGAACATTTGCTTTTGGTTCCATTTGTCCTGAACCGACTCATTAAATTAAAAAAACATAACACTTTGCATCTTGTGAGTGTGTCTGAATGTATGAATAGAATATATATTAGTCTCTTATGTGTATCATCTGTATGGTTTTTACTTTTGGGTCTTCTAAGAGCTGCACTGGAGGCATCTCCTAACACTAACATGATCTACGTTATAAATCCACAGGATTCATTAATGATCCACAGTTTCCTTCCAGGATCCACACTCTGCTGTAGTTTGTGTTTCAGTCCTTTGACGGCGAGTTGTTCATGAGCTTTCTCTTCCGCAGAGCCACCAGGTCATAGAAAGGGTCCTTTGTCATACTCGACCTGAGAGACGAGATTCAGGGGGAAAAAATGAGCTTGTGATTGTAGTTTATATTCGTAAACTACAGTGACTAATTGCACTGCACTCAGTGTCTCTGCCAGCTGGGGCTGCAACGGCTGATTATTTTCATCACTAAATATCTGCTGAAAATTCCATTAATGCCAATTAATGGCTTTGTCTAATAAATGTTAGAAAATAGGGGGGGAGAGGCCTGTCCTGATGTCTCAAAACCAAGGCTTACATCTTTGAAGTGCATGATCTGAACGAGGACATGGCAATGTTTGCCTTAAGGTTTGAATCAGAAAAAAATATTAGAGGGGCGCTGGTGGCGCAGTGGTTAGTGCGCGCGCCACATGTTCTCCACTTGGGCTGCCCAGGTTCGAATCTGACCCGTGGCTCCTCTGCACATCATTCCCCACTCTCTCTCTCCCTGATTTCCAAATATGTCCACTGTGCTATCTCTACAATCTCTCCCAGTCGGAGCATACAGGTGGATGCTGTGGGGGGGATGCTGGGGCTGAAAGCCAGAGCTCAGAGCGTGCCATATCACATAATACAGTACTGTATTGAATCATTATGTAAGTCCTGTTATCATAGCGTATATTTTCTATCATCACTTTGTCATAACTTGGCTCAAGGGCCATGACAAATCTGAGAAAGGACACCAGTTAACTGCAAATAAAGAAGGATTTATTGTAACAAAGTAAACTAATGACATGAGAACTACAAACATGGAGTGTGTCCGTCAGTAAAGTCAGTAGTGTGAATGTGGATGTGTGGCATAAATGAAGTGTGTGGTGTTGTGAAGCAAAATGTAAATGTAACTCTCACCTGATGGCGTCCATCCAGTCGTCTCGTTCTTCTTCACTGGCTGCACTCAGCTTATATGACTGATGTTTCCCTTGAACCACTCGGCCCCTGTTCTCCGTCTTACAGGCTTTGATTTTGAGTCCTTTGGGGTTATACAACTCCAGACAATACTGTTCAAACACACACACACACACACACACCACACACACACTGTTAATGTGTTCATATGCTCTCTGTTTATTCTGTTAGCCTTCTGTTAGCCTTGTGACGCACACTTTGAGCTCTTTTGTTAGAATTCATTCAGCTGCTGCTCAATGATTCACGTTGCAGCGGAAATTGTGAGTGGAGGCTCTACCCCGCCTGCCTGCATGAACTGTAAACTATAAAACAGTAAAATTAAATGATAGTGTACCGGTTTGCTGGTGTCCTGCAGCTTCCTCACACTCAGGTTCTCCAGAGGAATGATCCCGATCGGGTCTTTATCCTGCAGGAAGAGACAGCTTTTAAAGACACTTTGAACCTTTTGACTAACTTAAGCATGTTTGACTCTTACATATTGAACCACATGTAGGTTTTATAGCATTAGATAAGCAGACACTCACTGTGGTGTATTGAAAGTAGTAGAGGCAGCTGTCAGTCAGAATGAACCACCTCCTCTTCCAGGTTTTTACTCTGCCTCCTTCAACACAAAAAGTTAAACTTTTTAGAGAGAATCAGGCTCTGACCGTCTGCAGAAAACTCTGATGTGTGTTTGCTCTTCCTCTCACCATTTTTCAGAAGCCATCCTTCTCTGTCCGGGTTGAAAAACGTCAGTGTGAGGTCGTTCCCATCATCCTCAGGGATTTTGAACGGCTCGCTGCGGATGCTCGCGTACAGTTTCTATAAAACATTAAAGCCAGAAGGGAAGATTCAGCGTCCAGCGTAAAATATATTCAGTGTTTAGATTCTGATTTATCTCAATAATTGTGTGTGTGTGTGTGTGTGTGTGTGTGTGTGTGTGTGTGTGTGTGTGTGTGTGTGTGTGTGTGTTATCATGAGTGAGTGTCATCAGACCGTGAGCAGCTCGGTGGGCAGGTCCTCCCCGCTGTTGATCGCTCTGTTCATGGAGACGAATCTCTGCAGGCTCGGCTTCTCCTTCACGTTCGGGTTGTGGAGACTCGTGTTTAGCATGATGATGGAGAAGGACAGGATGTAGCATGTGTCTATTACACGCACACACACACACACACACACACAAGCACACAGAATATAGAAACACTTGTCATTATCACCACTGCAAAGGAATAAATTGCTACCATTAAAAATAATAGCTTTGTGGGGGCGCTGCGACAGAAAAACACTCAAACTGAACAGTCTGTTTACTCCGATCAGGGGGAAGAACATTTGTCTGCGGTGTTTCTTCAATGTAAGACATGAATTATGACTCTTTTTTTTAATGTTCCTTCCTGACAGGCTGAATCCTGCCACGCACAGGCTCTGTGTCGTACCTGTGGATATAAAAACTCCGGGGTTGCAGTCACAGTAACGAGCTGCAAACGCCTCCATCATCCTGTCAATCTTTTGAGCTTCTCCCGGCAGACGGAAGCTCCACAGAAATTGCCTGCAAGACGACAGAGGGGGGAAAGCACACAACAAATCTAACACATGCTGTTAAAAACAAAACTGTGGCAACGTTTTATTCTGATTTCTCTCAAAGAGTCATTGTCAGTGATACATACCTGAGCGCCTGCACTAGATTAAGGTCTGAGAACTCGTGGAGACCAACAAAGGATTTCAGGACCTCTAAATTCATCTCCTCTCTGTGTGAGAATAAACGCAATCATTATAAAAACTGAAAGTACAAGGTACTTAATAAAACTAGAAGGCCAGTCTTTTGTGATATTCAAATCTGCATTAGCAACCATATAGTTCTGTAAATATCTCCCTCTCCTGACTTACGTCATTATGTGGTTGTCCTGAGATGAACTGTGCACTTAGCTGTGCTTTCAATTCACTGCAATGTTCTGAGGTGGCTATCCGAGTCCATCGATGTTTGCTCAAACTACACATTTCTCACAGACACCTACCTATTCAGTCTTTGTAAATGCCTGCTCCTTAATGGGATCCAGATATAGTCATTTACTGCACTGGTTTCTTATGGTTGTTCGCTACATTCTCACAGGTATCTAGCTACGCCATATTAGCCTACGCTGGCGTAAGCACTACATACTTGTGAGTTGGTGTGTCTGCGTAGCTCTGCAATGCTCCACCTACAAATGGTTTCTTAACTGTTTATATCGCCCGTTTTCAGTTCCACAGTATTCTCTGCTTTTTTAAGTACAGGAAACCATGGCAACTGAAACTAAACATTGTGTTGACGTGAGAGTCGATAAATATTGAGCAGCAGTTAGCTTGCAGCCTTCTTCCTTCTGAAGAATTTTGAGAACAGTGGCGATGCCGGAAATTTTGTAAATGCAGGAAATATGGTGATACCCAGTGGTCCAGTTATGAGGCTTGTGGTTGCATCATATCGACACGTAGTTGTGTTTTTGAGGAGGTTCACATCAGTAGTGTTGGCTTCTCAGTGGGCTACACGAACCTACAGCGTATGCTACGGCGAAGATTTGACGCAGTGGTATAAATCAGGCTCCACAAGTTGTATAAATACAGACAGTCTAAGAAGTAATTAATTCAGCACTTTAATTAATAACCAAAAAAAACAAAAATGGATAGTAAAAAGTGGAGGCACATCAGGTCATAACCACATATTTTGAATTGATTACAAATGCTTGACAGAAGCTAGCATAGCATTCAATCATTTCCTAGCTAGTAATCCGTTGAAGAGGGGTTTTGTATTTCCTATCAAATTGACTAAACTATAGAAACAGAAATGTTAGCTAAATGAGGCTTAATGCTCATTCATCTGTCTCTGAGTACAGCAGAAAACCCATGGGACAAAAAGTTTGTCTGCCCAAACTGTCTTCAGCTTTATCTGTGCGGATATGTTTTTTGTGTGCAGTGTTTCATTCAATCCTGTCATCTCAGTGAGCAAGCATGCTAGCTAGCTAATTAGCCAATTTACTATATTTGCCTACCAAAATTGCTAAAATGAGAAGAAACTGAGATGACTTTTGTTCCTTAGTTTAACGACAGAATACCCTCAATAGCCAAGCACTCATGTGAGTGTTCTGTACCTTTCTCCCAGGAAGTTCCCGATGGCGGTCTTGTTCAGTCCCTCCTCTTTGTAAAGAAATTCAGCAAACGACTCTGCTCGCCACTCCAGCAGTCCATTTTCAACCAGGTACTGGACCCCCTGAAAGATAATAGGTGGGGTTAGAGGTCAGATTATTATGGAATATAATTGAATCAGAAGCATGTCACTGGTTACACACACAAACTTTTATTAAAGGTTAAGAAGAGTTGTTCAGAGAGTGCTGGTTCTTTTCACTCATTGATGCATGTCTTCGCCACTCGCTCTTCCACACATTTTTGACTCTGTTCAGCATTAGCCAAAAAATAATCTTTAAAAAAAATATAAAGTAGTTTCTGGTGCAATGGGCTCATTCAAAGCTAATTTTGTAATTAAGGTAGGCTAATTCAGCTTGTTTTTTCGTACGCAGTTCGGGGTTAAGAAGTCACGGTTATTTCATGTAATTTCGTAAGATTGGGTTGGCTAATTCGTCTTATTTTTCGACGTTTCTTCAATAATCAAATCTTGAACATGTGTTACATTTGTGTTTCGCACAAAACTAAACATGTGGAAAGTTTTTTTTCCTCCCAGAGTTGTTGTTAATTATTCGGGTAGCAGATGTGAGGGGTTGATAAATATTTCATGCTTCTGTCTGTTCATCTCAAAGGTGCTCACAGACAGTTCTTTGAAATACAACCCTGTCCTCTGAGTGTGTGCTCCTGTTGAGCACTTCTTCAGATCAATCTCACTTCAAGAACTCCTCAACCCTAACACTTCTCAAACTTCTCATCCTTATCTCATGTTGTACTCAGGTCTGAGCTCGGAGCAAGCACAGGGGGAGTCATTCTGAAACGAGGACGCAGAGAGGAAGATGAGAAGCCGGAGGTAGCTGCAGCAAAGAGACGCTTCTGCCCCACTTCAGAGAACAGGAAGTGGCTTTTCTCGCTATTTTACTCATTTGCATCTGCACAGTATGCACTTCTGCACATCACACACACTTGCACAAACACATCAAAGACTCACACACATTACTCCACATCTGCTCTGTGAGGAGTCCTCTGTCTCCCGATTTTTTTAGATCCTTCAGAGGAGCTGAAGTGAGAGGAGAATTTCAACTCCTCAGATCTTCCTGCCCAGGGACCACAGATGTAAATTAGCTTCATAGCTAACTCCGGCCCAACAGTTGGGTTGTGCATGGCCGCTGTCAAATAAACCAATAAACTAAACTAAACTCAGAGAAACACTGGACTTCATAACACACTCTTTAAGAACAAGAGATCTGCATGAAGGTAGTGTTTACTTTGTATAAGACAATGAGTCACTTCAGAAACACGTCCTAGAACTGGGTCTACAACTATGGAAATCGTCTCTCCTGTTTATTTACAAAAGAATATAACAGAAACTCACTTTTTTGGGATCCATGTTGAACTTCTTTTTCCCTCTTAAAAACCTCCTGTTCCTCACAACACTTTTACTGCAAAGAAACACACATGAAGGAAAGGCTTGTCATTTAAATATATATAATAATCCTTTTTTATTAACATATAAAAGGACAAATTGAGGTCTTTAAAAGCAGAAAGCATCGTCCCTTTGATCCCAAAACGTTGAGGAATTATTTTGAGCAGATTTTCTCTTAAATTGTGTTTTAAATGTTGTACTATGTTCTACATTTCTTTATTTCACTTAATTTTATATTGGTCTTCTCTTTACTTTCTGTTTTCAATTTTGTCATTGCAAAGGCTATCTTTCAGTGTGTCCTCTGCCCTCTAAATGTGTGGTGTGAACAGATGTACCCTATACATGCAGGTTGTTTCAAATGTGTTTTCAATGCATGACTCACAAAAATAAGGAAAAGTCAAACTATGTTGAATACGTTTTTATGAATCATTTATCTTTTAAACTGTCAGATAGCTTTAAATCAGATTAATTCATCTCTAATGCAATATCTAATAAAGTTAACTAAATTAAAATGACCTTTAATCAATAAATAATTAAAATAAACTCCTCAGAGCTATTCCCCCGCAATATGGACTCTATACAAACATTTTAAACTTCAAAGTGTTTTGTTAGCACGTCTGGTGTTTGGGGTTTTGATAGGTGGGGTGTGATATTCTGAAACTGTGGCTGTCATGCCAGTAACACTGATGTTAAAAATAAAATAAATAAGAACGTCAAACCAAACCACTGACATATCTTATCACCTTCTGAAAACAGTGATACCAAAGTAAGTCAGTCAGGCATATTTCATATATGAGTATAAACGAGTGATACTTCTGCAGGTTCAAAGGATATTTATCAACTAATCAGAAAAAAGATAACTTGTTAAAAGCTTCACATTTAAAATGTTGATAAGCTGTAACACCAGAACACCATTATTAATGGGCAATGTTAGCACACTGTTGAGATAGTTAGCAAAAAAGAGAAATATTTAGCTTATAGTAATGGAGTAGGCTAGTTATGCTAATGTTATGGATTTACAAATGAGTAGTTGGCAAACAAATAAATTCAACAAACTTAGCCAAAACATTGTAACAAGCAGTTTATATAGGCTAGTAAGTTTAGATTGTTGGCTTAGCAGTATAGACAACACTAGCAAAACATAACGGATAAACTGTTGAAATAGCTTCAAAGAGCTGTAGAAGAAATTAAGTAACACATATGCACTTAAACAATTTAGAAAACATAATAAAAGTTGGAAAACAAAGCTTTCGGATCAAAACTTGGTTATTTATAAATGGTTAAGTAAAAGTAAAAGCATAGTTGAAACGGTTAGCTTAGAAGATTAACGATGGTCCTAGTGAAAGATTGTGTTAGCTCAGTGATAAATCGTTGAAACGTTTAGATAAAAGCAAAACTGTTGAAGCATTAAGCTGAATAAACAACAGCTAGTTAGCTAAGGCTAAAGGATAGTTGAAAATGTTTGCTAAAAGTAGTAAAGTAGCCTAGTTTGTTAATGTTATAGATATTCATTTAAAATACACAGCAACAATAATTAATTAAAACCGCAAGCGGTGATGAAGGGCCCGAAGCACTTAGTGCATGTCGGGGTTTGTTGCGACCGCGGCAGTGCAACGGCGAGACGTGACCAAGCAGCAGGCCTTACAGTTTGATTTGTGTAAAGGTGAAAGTTTGACAGTACACCGAGGCCACGCCCTTTTATGTAAAATCATGTAGAGTACAACGAAAGATCTTAAACATGTCTAGAACACACTGACACTGAGTTCGCAATGATTGCATGAACAGGGTGTCAGGGAAGTACATTAAAATAGGAAGACTGAAAATGCAAAATTTGGTCATTATTTATACATTCAAAAAATGATGGTGCACTTGTCAGTGCTTCGGGCCCTAAAAATAATCCTAAGGGTTCCAATAGGGTCCTACGCACTTGTCAGTGCTTCGGGCCCTAATTAACAGATTAAAAACTTAGCTTATGAATAAAACCGTAGCAATTGAAAAAAGGTAAATAGACCACTCTAAAAGATGATTAAAATGGTTAGCTTAAATTGATTTGTAAACAGTTGATTCATAAAGGAGAACTAGTAGAAACAGTTACCCAAAAGTAATAAACAAACATTAAAAGCTAGTTTGCAGACATTACAGGATTATTGAAATATGCTAGTTAGCTGCAGTTGATGCATGAACAGTGAACAGAAAGCTAAAGTGAAAGCTTTAGTGTCAAACGCGTAGGCTAAAGGCTAAGGACAACAATGTTTTATATGTCAGCTCTATGTAATGGATTATCATTAACATTATGCTAAAAATAATTTAAGCAGTTAGCTTAAAGAAATGCAGCTGAAATGTTGCGGTGGAAACGGTAAGCTAAAGATTAAAGATAATCATGGTTAGCTTAAATGAAGGTTGATATGTTGGAGTATAGCTTTCAAAATTCAGTTTGTTGATAAATGAAATAAATGGCTGTTCTGTAGTACTCAACATCTGACCTCAGTCAGAAAATAAGATGAGCGCTCTGAGAAAATACAATGTCCTGGATGAGAAGCTGTTATATTTGTATGAAAAGGTTTCAAAAAGGTTTAAAGTCCCCAGGTCAAAGCTGAGTCGCAGGTTTAAAGATTCTTCACTGCAGAGAAAACAAATCATGTTGACTTTTGACTCCAATAAAAAGTCACATTGAAGCTGCTGGATGACTTTGGCAACCTGAGCAAACTGAGCGTAAGGTTTGGTGTGGGAGTTAGACTGAATGAATGTGTCTCTTAAAGAAAGGAAGACGCCTCGCTGCCTCTCAGGCGAGCTGCTCATACTCACTTCTGCTCCTTCAGGTGCGGACGGAGGATCTCTGGCATGTCGTGATTCATCTGACGGAGTTCAGAGAGAGATATTAGTGATTTCAGTTCAGGACCAGGGTGTGACATTTCATCACACACACGCGCGCGCGCGCACACACACACACACACACACACACACACACACACACACACACACACACACACACACACACACACACACACACACACACACACACAATGTTATCATTTCACTTTTCAAAACACAGACTGAATCCTAAAGTACATGACTCAAAGCCAATTTATCTCGAGCATTTATGAAATAACCTTCAAATCTTGCTTTTCTCACTCAAAGTGTGCTTGAATATGAGTCTTTGTATAGATGCAGTGAAAAGCTCTGTAGACGGAGAATGCATGGAGGAGAATATTGTCAGATTTTAATGTGAGACCTTGGGAAGAAATATTCAACACAATACCTGAGAGTCATCAGACAGCCCACAACTGTTAGTGTGCACGCTGCTCTCTCCCGGCGGGGGTTTAGGTGGAGCTGTGGGCACAGACAGTTATTTGATGAGACAGTCAGCAGAAATGTGGACGGTTTTAACAACCTCCCTGACACCTCTGCACGCTCCCACAGACCAGCATGCATCACATTCATCCTCCACAGTTAGTGAAGAGCATGAATTGGAGAGAGACGAGGTCTATAAATAGCAGCTCCCTCTTTCTCTTTTTAATGAACCAGGACTAGTTTGAGAGCAGGGCGGCCATTAAAAGGACATAACTTGTGGATTTTCAGGAAACTGACTAGAAGTTAAGTTTCAGTGTCGGCTAAATAAACAGTTGAGTCAAAACAGTCTATTTTTTTAAATACATACAAAATACGTTAGAATGTACTTAAGTTAATTTAATTTAGAATTATGTTACTAACACATTCTGAATTTATAATAAGAGTAAATTTCATTTTTAAATTCTGAGTAAACGAAGGACATTATGTATCTTAACATATTGCATGATATCTCATAATATTGTAATAATTTGCAGAATTTTAACAAGTATGTTTCAGATCTTAAAACAAAAAAAAGGAGAAGAATAAATCATATGTCAACATTACTAAAACGTTTATAACAAATCCAAATGAGCATTTTAGACACATTTATGGACTATACAAAACAAACTTTATCTAAGAAAAGTTAAAAACATCTAATAAAATCCTCAAACTTTAAATCAGCCATTTCCAAAAGCATGAAATACTAACAATAATAAGATATAAAAGTTTACCTCTCCCCCAGAGGAAGCTGTCTTTCCGCCGTATGTTCATGTTTCTGAAGTGCACAGCGTCTGACGGCTGAACAGGAAACAACTGAGAGTCTGCAGGGACAAAAAAAGAGCTGATTCTGCTTAGCTGACACTCTGAGCTCACTCAAAGGTCTCTTTTTACTTCTACAGTATGATGACCTGATGACCAAATGTTCGCATTTATTCTGTGAGTAAGAAAAGATGTGTCACGTACACTCTGCAACTACTGTACGAAACACAGTATACACAGCCAATATACGTAAGTCAGTATACCTAAAAAATTACAGATGTGTCTGAAAATAAACAACAAATGTGCATAAAAAGTAAGCTAATTGTATTGTCAACTTTATTAAGGAACATAATGGTTAATATTCCCCATTAAACTACACTAAATTGGGCTGTTTGACCAAAGAGATCTTGTCAAGTATTAAACTGTGGTGGTAAAAACAGCTTAATGAAACCAGAAACTTTCACTAAAGGTCGGGATAAAAACTATTATCAGTCAATGAGGAAATGAAACTGAAGCTGAACAAAGGACACTTTATTTCTAAATATAAGGCCCCACCTGCTGGAAACATTTAACATTATTTAATCTCACAGACTGTTGAAAATCATGAAGTATTATTACATGCCACTTTTCATACAGTATGTATAGGAATAAAAAAAAAGGCTGTAACTTCAATCTTGTTCTTTAAGCACTTACCTCTAAATACAAATATATCCCTGCATGTTACCTTCATCAGCACTGTTAATGAGTTCCTGCTGCGATGGGAAACGAAAAACAAAGTTGATGTTCTTAGATATTTTCTCAAAAATGAGGGAACTTTTAGTTGAGTCTAGATAAAAGCGTGTTGCAAGCTCTTTTAAACAGCAGATTTGCTGCTCTAGAAGGGATTTCCAAAAGGACAACAATCTGAGGGATGTCATAATAGAGCTCTATGATACAGATGAAGACGATATAAAAGTGGGTAATATAGTACTTTAAGTTCAGTCAAGGCTTATTTATTTTTATAGCACACTTTCCTACCCTGATAAGATTATATTATGTTCCAAAAATCATGATGTGAGATTTTGTTTCATTCAGCAATCAGCCAAGTCAGACTGAAGAGCTGATTCAATCTGTTATACGTTTTCTTTCCTGGTTAAATAAAGGTTGAATAGATAAATAAAAAGTTAGTTTTAGATGTGTATATTACTGTATCGTCCCTGTAAAGCTGAACACAACACTCAGATTGAGGGGAGGTCATTAAAAAAATATATAAAAAAGAAGAGGACCTAGAGTTGAACCTTGGGGCACGCCGCGCTGTTGAATTAATGTTTTGGAATTGCATCCTTGTATAATAACACTTTGTATTCTGCTGAGAATTGAACCAGAGAAGAGCGTTGCGTGAGAGACCAATAGAGTAGAATATGTGTTGAAGCAAGTAGTGATCAACCAGATCAAAAGCCTTTGCAGCTGCTACATCCACTTAAAGGTATAATATTTCAAATGTGGTCGCTAATGTTTACATTAAAATATGTAGATTCATTAAAAATGGACTAAACCCATGTTATATATAGTTTATTGTTGATTACTTACATCACCTCAAATATTTCCAACAGTTATCAAAGCCAGAGAAATCCGTAATTTTACAGTTGTAACGGACCGTGTCTTGTTGGCGGCCGCCATGATGAGCCGCCATGACAGACACGAAATGTTGATCGTTGCCAAGGAAACACCTGATGTTACATCAAAAACCGCTGCAAAAGGAAGCGCGAGCTGCTACTGAAAGCTGCCGTACTGATGCTGTATGTGCTGCTTTGATAAAAACGTCATGTAAATTATACTTGGATACTTCATTGGTCAACATATTCTCTTTCTCAGGCCGGTTTTACCCGTTCGTATTGACTACGTTCAACACAGAGTTTGTTTTCGCCGGAGGGGGAGGGAGGGAGTAGCAGAGAGAATCACTCCCATGATTCCCCGCGAGACTCAACGCCATCTTTTGTTATTGTTTTGTTTGAGATCCCCCTGGCGGAGTTTTTAACATACTGTGCGTTTAAGACATTTTTACAACAACTGGCATTGTTACATATCTTATGTAGTCAGAGCCATGTCCAACCACAGACTGTTTACACGTTTATGTGTTTAATTAATTATCGACAAACATAAAAATGTATTGCTCTACCCTTACTAATTGATTAGAGATTTAATTATAGGTCCTATATTTTTAGCTGTTTCTTTAGATTCAGGAAAGACAAGTTGAATAAGAGCGAAAAAAACTTCTCAAGATTTCAAGACAAGCAAATCATCATACGTGTGGGGGTGGGGGAGGGGGAGGGGTTATATCTGTGTGATAAGTCAGCTGTTATTTTAAACTTCCAAATGAGTCACTTTGCATTTTAATGCACTTTGTGTGGGAAAGATCAGATCACTAACTGCATCATACTGAAAATTACTTTTCCGTTGAAACAAGGGTTACTTTCTGTAATCATGAAACCTCTTAGTTGTGAATTAAGTGTCCAGTTTTTATGGACATTTTTATTGAAGTATAATATTTTCATTTAAGTGATTCTTAACTGTTAATAAAGGAAAGTGTCAAAAAATATATTGAGGTCCTTGCAGCCATCTTCAGCCTAATTTCAGACGCATTCCAACAGTTATGTTGACTTACGTAAGACATATTCAAGTCGAGCAGGATGAGACTTTGCAAGCTTTAGAAAAATAGCATGCTTCCTCATGCATTGTGTCAGCTCTAATTGGGACAAAATGTGTCTCCTTGCGAACAGTAAAATGCTGTCATCGCAGACATAAATAGGCCACTTGAAATAAATCCTTGACAATGTGTTCCCAGTAGGTCTGTTCGTAGTTGACCCTTTTTAAATTGGTACCACTTCCCTTCTGAAAATCATTGGGAGCGTTATATAACATCAGTTATCTACTGAAGCCTTTTCTCTCTGCAGTGCTTTGATTCTCCTGTAATTGCCTCTGTCATTGTATTATTTTGTCAGTAAAGTGAAATGCATTGTGCCCCGAATTTAATTTTCAGGGTAGTTTGTGCTAAAGCAGGTATGATGGAGTATCAGCCATGAACGGATTCCTTGAGGAGTTACTGGGCACGGAAGCAGCAGTGCAAGGAGTTCGGAGGTCCTTTGAAAAAGCCTTTGTCTGATGTGACTGTTAACATCACTTGTGTTCTCATTAAATACAATTTGACACGACAAAACATGACACAATACGATAAGATAATATACACAGCACTAAGCAACATAATGCAAAGTCACAGTGGCAAGAAAAAAGTGCCTTTTAACAGGGATAAGATGCATTCAGATGCCTGCAGGAAGTTAGGGAATCTAAACGCTGATTGGATTTCATGACAGAGCGTCACGCAGATTTGAGGCTCAAAGAAACATTTTGATCTGTAATTGATTGCTAGCTTTCTTTATACAGATATATGTCCATGTAATTTTATTTCCTGCATACACCAAAGTTTGCTGAAATGTAATTGGTCACTACAGCTTGGACTACAAATGTACTACAAATGGAAACAAGAACACTTCCCATGCTTCAAATCCAGACCATATGTGAAATCTGAAAAAAGACGTTACACATATATGGCCCGCTGCACGTGTTCCAGCTAGAAGTACATTAACCTGATGTCAACATCTATTGAGTGCTTATCCTTTGTCATTTGTCTTACATCTTCAAATTCCTAATTGATTTGTCTAATTTTTTTAGTTTAGGTTTGTCACTTAATCCACACAATACAACAATGATAATAAGAAAGAAGAATGCCTTGAAGGTATTCCACAAAGAGACAAAAAGTTATGAGATATAAGGGTCAAATGACCATTCGGAGACACAAAACAACCACAGTGAGCTTCATAGGAGTGAACTACGACCATAAGCAACCACCAAACGATGCAAAAAATAAAAAACATAGAGACAAAAACATCCAAATAGATGCAGCTCAACCACAAAGCTAAGTGACTGCAAAGAAAGAAAACAGATGAATCAAGTGTGCAATTAAAGCACAAGGAGACACAAACATAGCAAAGCAAAGAGACAACTATGATTTATCTGTCATACACCCTTGTCTGTTTGAAGTGTCAGGAGTGTTCGAAGAAGAAGTGTGACTCCTCAGTTGATAAGTGTGCTGCTCAATTCTCTGTCAGAGCAATCGTAATTGCTTCCAAAGTGGGCTTGAGCAGCTGTTGCGTTGACAGTCTCTCTCATCAACAGGAATGAGCATTTACTGTGGACCCCCTTGCATAAACAACAGCTGCACAAAGAGAGGAAAGAGGGGGAGAATTCATCCTTCATATCTGTGATTACTGAGGTGCCATCCATCCCAATTTGTGCCTTTTAGAGCGCTCCGCTTGCACAAACAGGAGTAATCAGTGCTTAGATTTGTCATTAGGCTCCAACAATATCACCCTCCGTCTGTACCACAGAGGAACATTTGCAAACATCTTAGGTGAAACTTTGGTTCTTAAATGGATACTTCACCCGTTGAAACATGAATCTGTATTGAAATTGGGTCATATATGTAGTAGAAATGTGAAATAAATGTTGAAGTTGGTGCCTTCTTGATCGAGAAAAGGCAGAAAGGGTCTTCTTGGCTCATGTGGATGAAAGACAACAACTCCCAAAATGCACAGCACTGCAGCCCACTCCCACTGAAGCTACGGTGTATTTACAGTCTGTCAACACATACGGCCGTTTTCTCAACTGATTACGAGATTTCTTCCAGAAGGAATTGGCATCTTAAAAATTCCTGGCAGCAAATTGACTCTATGTCTGTGTCCATAGGCAAACAGTGAGAGCTCCGCCCCAGCTCCGCCGGCGACAGACAGGTCTTGTGCCCCAGCTGCTGAGACCTGCCTGTGGGCAGCAGACAGCTCCCGTTCCTCCATTAGCCTGAATTGCTCGCCACTATATTGCGGCTCGTAGAGATAGCCACAAACATCCGATTGGAGCACAAGACCTCCAAAATCCCTTTCATCCATATCATTTTGAAGTTGAAACATACTTTTTTCGCCATTCTCGGTTCTTATCAGCTTTCTCCATAGAGCCTGTTAGCATAGCTTCCTAGCAAGATGGCGGACTTTAAGTTTCGATTTTGGCAGTAAGGTCCCGCCCACTGATCTGTAATAGGTCTGTAGCTTCAGTGGTCGAAAATATGAGGAACTAGCGATGTAGTTTCACCCCTGCTAACCAAAACAGCCTCAGATGACGCAAAATGACGATTTTTGCGTCATCGGAGGCTCTTTTTCAGACAAGAAATGAGGAGCTTTCCCGTCTCAGGGGAACATGAGGGCTGGATGCACGACCATTCGAAAATATTACCAGGTTTCTAATGATACAAAGCTTAATGCAAATGGGTGAAGTATCCCTTTAATATTCCTCTTCAGTCGTGCATTCAAGGTCCTAGTGTTTTTTTTTTCTTTTTTAGTTTCCATAGTAATATGATATCCATAATGCAAATACGGCCTTGTATGATTGGAGACCTTGTGGTAGCTAATGTAAATCTATTTACAGCAGGGGAGTGTAGGCAGAGAGCAGTGACAGGATCCAGGCTCAGATACTGTGTGTATATGATGAACTCGAGTCAGTCTGCAGTGAGAGAATCTACAGCCAGTCTCATAAAACATCCCGAAAGAAACTTGTAAGTGCTTACACAGACCTTCAAATGAAACACAGTATTATTGTAAACTCTCTGGGTGCTGCCACAGACTTTATAAAACATGGACGTATAGTCTCAGTCTTTCAAATTGCCCCTAGGGGACAATAAATATTTTCCAAATCCAAATCCAAAAAATCAGTGACATCACCCATCGGTTTCTGAAGGGAACTTTTTAAGCCCATCGATGATGGTCGCCATAGTGATTCAAATAGATTAGAGACGTGCCACTCATCTCTGCTACTCACTGGTTTTCATTAATTAACGAGGGACACAATGAGGGAAAAAAGCTGTTAAGAAAGTATGTTTGGTCTGCACCGTGTCCGTGAGCCATCGTGCAAAGCATGCTGGGATGGCCTGCATCTTATTTACCTTCCTAAATAGGAAGGCAAAGTTGGTAAATAGTTCTGGTACAGCTGTCGACATTAGTAATGTTAGAACACTTATAATTAGTTAGGGGGGGAAAACAAACATTTATGTATTACAAATAAAGCTCAGTGGAATATATAGTTAAAAGTAAGACCTCATCATTTGAGTTAAGACTCTGAGGAAAAGGCTTAAAGGGCCATCAATCCAAAAAGTTCTTAAAGAGAAACTGAACTGAACTAGTATGTGAACATCTGTTTATCCGCAGAAGCTGACATATCAAGCTATATTTACGCTTTCAGAAAAAATAACTTGACATGCATGATTGTGTGAGAGAGCAAGCTCTGGAGCTGCCATGGCAGGTGTCTGCTCATTAATGACTCTAATGATTATAATGAAATGTGCCAGATCCAGGAAATAGCTTCACAGGGAACACTTTATGGAACGAAGACATCAACAGTTGGTTGTTAGTTGTACTTTTCTCTGCCGTGACAAGTGAACTGCCTGTTATGAAACCATGTGTGTTTATTTTATGTTCTGTGTCGCTTTGCTAGCATCTTTTCAAAAACCAAAAACAGCATCGCCTCTTAGTTGAACCAACTTAAATTAAATCAAAATAGTCTTCAGCCCTGACGCCTTACCAACATTAGCTCATTAGCTAAAGGTCATCACTGATCTGCTGTAATGTTTTAACATGACATTGATTGTAGGATCAAACTGTTTCTGTTACATCTAGCCTAGCCAATGATTATTAAACAGTATCTAATGTTCTTTGAGCCTTTGCTAAGACAGTGGTTCTTTGTGTAAAATGGGATAACCCTAACCCTGGGGTCCGCAGGAAGAATAGCTTCCTGGTCCAATCTTTAAAAATAAAAAATTCAGACTGTTGCAAACCAACTGTTCAACTTTGAAGTCTGTGCAGTTACACTGCTTGCATGGATAAAATGTCCAATTCATTATTTTTTTATTCCTATCTTAGCAAACTTTTCTTTCCCGGTTGCCAAACTGGTGTAAAAACATCATGAACAACGACATCCTTCCGTGGCCCTGCCTGCTGATATTTCAGATTGAGTCTTGTGAAGATCCTCTTTTTGTTTTTGTCTTGTTTTGGGTAACAGAGAAGTGATTCAGTCCTGAAGGTTGGATGACAAAAGCAGCATGATGTATTCTGACTCTTTATTCATCTTTTCCTGAAAGAATGACTAACACCGAACCCTGAAGTTGTTCGGAGCCAAAACTGACTGAAGGTTTCGCCGCTCTTCAACAGAAATAAACTGTTCTGCTCTTTGCTTTTCATTGAACCACATTCACCATTCAGCTTTATCCTTGTCAGAGATTATAAAACACCTCTTTCTACTTAACTGCTGAGTCACTGAGTGTTTTTTTTGTATAGATTCAACAGCTTCAGAAGCAGTATGTCAAGTTAATCAGGAATGATGCAAAAGCGAAGAGATGACAGTTTAAACATGTTGAATATTTTCCCGTCATTGAAGACGCAGAGTATCTGAGCTGCTGTATGAATCACGTGGCCTTGTTCAGAGATGCCCTGATCTGTTTCATTCTATGCAACGAATGTGTCCAGAGAATATCAGGAAGTCAAGACAAATGTTTGAAACTTACTGTAACAGGTCACCGTCAACATATAACACTTACATCCAATCCCCACATACTCCATGCACGCCGCGGCCTGTCAGCGCCACGGTTTTGCTCTGTCGGACGGCGAGCGCATGCCCCACTGGATCCGTTTCTTGAACGTGAGCGCAGCCATGAGCAGCTGTACACACATCTCAGGAGAATTACAAGATCACACCGGAATAAAGAGAAAAATGTGCAAACAACATTTTGCTTTGTCTTTCTGAGGGTGATTTGTTGTTCGTTTGGTGCCTGTTTTGACGTAATGTTGATAAAGTGATGGAAAATACGATCAACGGTCCGTATATTGTGTTTAATTTTGAAATTGACCGGATGCGTATCCTTGTCTGACTTCCTGTCCGGGATGTTATATTCTCTCTGCTGGGGGCACGCTCCGGAGACGGACCGCGACGCTCGCTGTTGAAACACTATGATTGATTAGAGTGGCAGCTAACAATGGTACATGTTGAATTTTTTTTTTTTTTAAGGGGGGCAGAAGTAGTCTTTACAAAAAACTTCCGCTTAATGTGTTTTAGCTTTTGCGAATCCACTCAGATGGGGAAGGTTACAGCTTGTATGTGATGCTTTTGTAGCTACTGAAGATACAAAGAGTAGTGCTCATTCTGTCTGTTTTCTTGCGTGTCAGAGGTCAGAGTCTTTAGCCTTGGTCGGGCTAATCAAGTCATGACAATACAGCAGCTCAACAGAAGGAGCATGAAGGAAAGAATGTAAACTTTTTCTTTAACAACACAGACAGTTTATCCTCCCCCTCCTTATGGTGCTGCGTGTGGAAGAGAAGGACACACATGATCTGTGCTTTCTAGGTAGCGCTCATTTCAGCCAACACTGGACTTCGTTACAGCCGTGAAGAAACAGAACAAAAAGGGTCGAGGTCTTCTAACTGCTGGAAGAAACCGAGAAAAAAAATTGTTACTTTTGAAGAAATATAAGAGAAAATGTACAGAGTAACACAGAGAGATATGGCTATCATTGGTTCTTTTAATCATTGAATTAAAAGTGTGATTATATTTGATGTGTTTTGCACTTATGGAAATACGGATTAATATGAGTCTATGAGGATCTGATCACAGGGGACTGAAGCCTGTAAACATATAAAACATGCACTGGAAACTGAAACATAAACATGTTTCAATTAGTTAAATCAGAGGATACAAACAGATTAAATGAACAGATTCAGAATCACTGCCTCCACTTGATCTTCTCTCTGTTGAACCCCTGTTTGTGTTTTAGTCGTTTTCATCCAATGTGAGCAGCAGAGGAGCACACAGGTTTGGGAGGGATTAAATCAAACTGGGAAACTGTGATGTCTGAAAAAAGAGATTTATCGGAAAAGAGATTTGTCTCATCTGAGCCGCAGCTGCTTCTGTCAGATAAGATACAGTTTTTATTTAAAGGACAGAGATAGACATTCAGCATCAACAGTAGACACACACAGACACACAACATTCAACATTTAACTCTAGGTTTATGGTTTTATCATTAAACTATTTATCACAGAACAGATCGGTAAAAAATCAGGATTTGGACATATATGCCGATTTTCAAACTTGTTACACCCTGTTGCAGCCAAAGCCAGGTTAACCATTAGGGCAACTGTGCAATTGCCCAGGGGCCCGTGATCTGTAGAGGGCCCAGGGCAGTAAGTGCATCAGCAAAAAATCAGGTCAGATCTCGCTCTACTTTAGCCGCTCTGCTGGTGCCACAGCAGCTTTTCACACAGGGTCACTGCAAGCAGTCATACCCCTTTCTGAGGTAGTGGGGGCTGTGGTGTTTGCTGGGAGGAAGATTTCCCATGGGGCACTTGAAAGTTGCTAACAAATGGGACGTTGTTATGTTAATTTGGCCCTGGTTGCCTTTAATAATCAATATGTGCCCTCCTGTAAACCTAGACGAAATAAAACCATGTTGAATATCCTGTGAAGCCCGAGGGGGAACGAGGCAGTGTTTAAATGTTTTCATCTGTTTATTCTTCTCTGAATGAGGAAACAACCCATTAACAGTCCTGATGGAGAACAGCAGACAAACAGAATAGATTTTAATTAAAGTGTCTAATAAAAAAAATGGAGCATGCTTTCCTCTTGTTTGTGTTTTTCTTCTCAGACTCAAAGCAAGACAATTCAAACCTTTAATTAGTTTCTCTTTAAAAGCTTTACGTGTGTTATAGCCTGATTTACACATGCACAAAACTCAATTGTTTAGTTTGAACACAAACAGACACATTTTTGTCCAGAATTTTACCTGCTAGCCCCCTATAGTAACATTTCTGTGGATGTGTGAACGCATCAGGTGATATTCAGGAACATGTAATGTAAGTGGGGGGGATGTGGGGAAGGAGTTTAGCTCCTGTGCCTGGCATATGGCTGTTGCCATCTTTGTGCATGTAATGAAACTGGTGTTCGCCAGTATGTTCTACGACACTCTTTTGCTCATACTGTCAATTTGTCCAATCACACACATCATTGATGTAAAGGCCAAAAACTTTCATCATAGCGTTGGACTCTGTTTCTTGACCTCCATCTTTTTGCGTTTCTTTTTTTTTTTTTTTTTTACAGGTGCATGTGTGAAAAAGCAACTCAGGAAGATTTTAGGGACAGGCTGCCTAAAATGTTTCTGGACATTTTCAGGAGTGCTTGTGAGAGAATGGCTATTTGAGTGTTTGCGCTCAGTAATAATACAGTATAAATATACAGAATATTATAAACAGTGTATATACAAACAACATAGTACCAATTCAGTTTGAACTTCATCAATATTTGAGCTGAAGATCAAAAAATGTTTATTTGAATAGGATGACAGTTCACTCAATACAAAAACCAAGGTGTGATAGAAGTGCTTCGCTTGTTTTAAGCTAAACTAACTAGAAAAAAACAAGAAAAAAGGAGCATACAAATGTTTAGAAAATAAGTTTTGGTTTAGTGTATGAGAGAATTTATCAAGATGCTGAAAGTTTTTTTCCCTTCTGCCTCAGGCTGGCCTTTTCTCGTTCCTTTCTTCCTGAAAGCTAAATTAATGAATGTATTGAATGTCAGACATTTGATCTCTGGAGGTTTAATGGATTTCAGGATCAATGGAGACCAACGGCGCGTTCGGGTGTGAAAGCTGTCAGACTTTCAGCAGGTCGACCTTTAAACTCGAGAACATTTGTTCGTCAGACATTTGTTCACAGATCTGGGGTGAAGTCGAAGAAGTTGTACGATGAGAATTTGATATTTAGAGTTTCCAATCGATGATGGAAAAAATACTCTGTTACAAGTAAAACGCCTGAATTACCACTAATTCTTTGTTAAGAAATAAAAATCAAGTATTATTACAAACATGTCCTTTAGGCATCAAAAGTAAGTCCGCAGTCTGCTTTAATACTGTATGTCTTTAATGATCTATAGTTTATCAGAGCAGTACTTTAGCTGGTTAAGGTGAAGCTCAAGTCTCCTCTTAAGGCTGGCTCTGGAAGCCCTGGAAGACACACAAACCCGTGCTTTCCTTCTGGGAGGCCTCCTGTTGCTGCAAACACTCTTTCCTCATTGAAAACAATTGATAAGAGAAGCTGGCGCTCAACATGGCGACCTCCATTGTTTGGCTTCAAAACACCCCTGACGTCCATGTTTTATACAGTCTATGGTGGAAGCGCAAACTCGATGTACTTTGGTGATATCAACATTTTTAGCTCATGAGGTAAACGTATGTTAGAGTTTTCCCAGGATAAGTCTGCAGCGTCAATAACAATTCGTTCTGCTTAACACACTAGAGTTCTGCCAGACCTTCACAAGACGGCTTCAAGCCTCTATAGGCAGTTAGAGGCCATTTTCATTGGCTGTACCGTGCAGCGTTCTGGCCCCCTGGAAGGGGTGCCTTATCTAACAGTAACTGTTAAAAACATGCTGTCAAATAAATACAGAGGTGTAATAAGAACAATTTTTTCCACTTAAAAGTCGGAGAGTAGAAGTATTATGTTGTTTTAAAATTACATTTAAATTGTATTTGAGAAATGCCTCTCTACTGAAGCATTGAACTGTTGAACAGGTATTTGTTTTACCTTTTTTTGTGCTAGTTCACAATAAAGACGAAAAAAAATCATTACGGTAACAAGCAGAGAGCTCAATAAAAATATTCTCCCTTTATGTTCTCCCTCATCAGTGTTTATGTAGAAATGCATAAAAAAGCTGAAGATCAAAGAGCCTCTCAGAAACATGCTGGTTAATAAATCATGGCTTTATATGAGCCATGGTGTCAGATTGAACAATGCTAATCTCTCTTGAATATGAAGACATTCTGCACTCTCTGGATGTTTTCTTTGTTTTATTCTCCTGCAGGATCCAGTTGATCTTTTACAGATGTTGTTGTTTATTCTGATGAAGGCAGCAGGATGAACGTGGGCTGTTTTTTGACCTTTGTGACGCAGTGGGAGTCAGTCCCTGAGGCACTGTACCCCTCCCCCTACACACACACAAACACACACACTTTATATATTGACAGATTGTGAAATCTATACTTGTGTGATAATCAGGCTCCAGGCTGAATAATTAGATCTCGAAATGGATATTTCTTTCAAGACCAGTTTACAGCTGGCTCTTTTTTTGAGGGGTGCTGGTTTAGTTCAGTCAGTAAAGTAGATATGGAGCTTTTATTGTTTCAAAACTATTTGCAAATGTGTAAATAGATCCACAATTGGATACACAGATCTACAAATGTGTAAACCCATCTACAACTGCATACATACTGTAGATCTATAAATACGTACACAGATCCACAAATTTGAACACAGATGCACAAATTTGACCACATGCAAAAATACACTAGAACAAAAATATACACTCAACACTTTTGTTTTTGCTCCAATTTTCAGTTTCATCTTTAAGTAGGAATCAAAGATGTAAGACTTGTTCTTTGTACAAAACATGTCTATTTCTCTCTGAGGTTTTTTTTTTCATACAATTGTTTAAATCTGTGTCAGTGTGCACTTCTCCTTTGATGAGGTAATTCATCCACCTGAGAGGTGTGGCATATCAAGATGCTGATTAAACAGCATGATTATTGCACAGGTGTGCCTTAGGCTGGTCAAGATAAAAGGCCACTCTTCACGAGGACAGACCTGACAAAGCTAGCATTTTTAGATTTTCTAAATCTAAAAACTGCATGTTGTGTTGTTATGCCAACTTGAGACCTGTTAACTGCTGGTAAGTAAGTAATGCCAACAAGGAAGTTAGTGTCTTTTTCAGAGTCATACTACCAAAGAAGGGCAGACTGAAGCCACTGTTTGACTTCCTATTCAGAGTTAATTAGAGGCTCACCAGAAACAGATGAATGGATGTTGTAGGGGTGAAATTAGCTTAGATTTGATCTAAACACAGTCACTTCTCAAGTTTCTAATTTGACTGTAAATAATGCAGGGCATGGTATAAGGCTATTCAAGTTATTTATGTGATTATTGCTTTACCAAGGAAGTCGAAGCTGGAAGTATTTCAAACTACAGGCTAGGCTACACTAGAATTTCTGAAAAGGATGCAATCGCTCCCCCCGGGCATATATCATCAGAAACACAGAAACATTTGTCTGCGTTTGGCTGTGAACTAGAAACAAAAGTTTCTCTTTTGACATCTCTCTGTAGATTAGCTGCTCCTGGAGTGCCTGTTGCCACGGTAACCTCAGGTGTAACCGAACCAAAGAGAGACATATGAAGGTCAAGACAGACTAGAATTAGATAAAATGTTGGAGGTGTGAAATAAGAGAGATACTCGAGTAGAGTCTTAGAGGAGTCTCTATTTCTATAAGTTCTCTCACAACAACACATGGGTCTTTATTCATATAAAAAAGTGAGGTAGTACAACCACTATCAGTATGTATACATGGATTCAAGTGGGACAAAGTAATGACAGAAGAAGCATATGAAAATACATTTGAATCATTAAGCACTTCTCACTTGTTCACTGGTGCTTTACCTGCATCACTGTGCTGAGGTCTGTAACAACTACATTGTCTGCAGCTATGACACTGTTTATATAAAAAAAGCAATAAGGATAGTTAACAATGAGGAGAATCACACCATCACACTGATTAAAGGGATAGCCTTGTTATTTTTATACATACAGCGTACACTTAACCCCATATTGTTTTCTAAGGTTACGTGTTCAAACTGACTATGTCTCCAGCGGTGTATATCCCAGCTTCAGTGCCAGCACTCCAGCCGGTCCCTCAATGAAGGTGCTGAGCTGCCCCGCATTTGTGTAGAACATCAAAATGTTCAATAGGTGTATAGAAGAGGTAAAGCTTGTGGCAGCTGGTTAAACTTATTGGTAACAATTATTATATTTTAATTACACGCTATTAAGCATCAGCTACTCCTTAGTGAGATGCTGCACAGATGATACTAACAGTGTCAGATAGCCCATTTGTGAGAACAGATCACCTGTATGTCGCTGCTGAGTTTTGTGATTACACATAAAATATAAAGGCTTAAAGGATGATAACTTCTTAGGTTGCAAGTATATTTTCCCACATATTTTTTGGGGCATTTCAAATCTATATTTCTGTCAAAAATGGCTGGAAAATAGGTATATAATTGCTATAACAAGTAAAAAATATTATTAATTTTTTTTTGATATATTTTTTTAATGTTTATTCCTTTTCCTTTTTCTTCCCAAGCTCATTTTTTCTCGGCGATCTCCCGCGAACCCGATCTGACTCCCAGTCTCCACCCGGAGGAGAGCGGGCGGGGAGCGAGAGGTCGCGCGATCTCCCGCGAACCCGATCTGACTCCCAGTCTCCACCCGGAGGAGAGCGGGCGGGGAGCGAGAGGTCGCGCGATCTCCCGCGAACCCGATCTGACTCCCAGTCTCCACCCGGAGGAGAGCGGGCGGGGAGCGAGAGGTCGCGCGATCTCCCGCGAACCCGATCTGACTCCCAGTCTCCACCCGGAGGAGAGCGGGCGGGGAGCGAGAGGTCGCGCGATCTCCCGCGAACCCGATCTGACTCCCAGTCTCCACCCGGAGGAGAGCGGGCGGGGAGCGAGAGGTCGCGCGATCTCCCGCGAACCCGATCTGACTCCCAGTCTCCACCCGGAGGAGAGCGGGCGGGGAGCGAGAGGTCGCGCGATCTCCCGCGAACCCGATCTGACTCCCAGTCTCCACCCGGAGGAGAGCGGGCGGGGAGCGAGAGGTCGCGCGATCTCCCGCGAACCCGATCTGACTCCCAGTCTCCACCCGGAGGAGAGCGGGCGGGGAGCGAGAGGTCGCGCGATCTCCCGCGAACCCGATCTGACTCCCAGTCTCCACCCGGAGGAGAGCGGGCGGGGAGCGAGAGGTCGCGCGATCTCCCGCGAACCCGATCTGACTCCCAGTCTCCACCCGGAGGAGAGCGGGCGGGGAGCGAGAGGTCGCGCGATCTCCCGCGAACCCGATCTGACTCCCAGTCTCCACCCGGAGGAGAGCGGGCGGGGAGCGAGAGGTCGCGCGATCTCCCGCGAACCCGATCTGACTCCCAGTCTCCACCCGGAGGAGAGCGGGCGGGGAGCGAGAGGTCGCGCGATCTCCCGCGAACCCGATCTGACTCCCAGTCTCCACCCGGAGGAGAGCGGGCGGGGAGCGAGAGGTCGCGCGATCTCCCGCGAACCCGATCTGACTCCCAGTCTCCACCCGGAGGAGAGCGGGCGGGGAGCGAGAGGTCGCGCGATCTCCCGCGAACCCGATCTGACTCCCAGTCTCCACCCGGAGGAGAGCGGGCGGGGAGCGAGAGGTCGCGCGATCTCCCGCGAACCCGATCTGACTCCCAGTCTCCACCCGGAGGAGAGCGGGCGGGGAGCGAGAGGTCGCGCGATCTCCCGCGAACCCGATCTGACTCCCAGTCTCCACCCGGAGGAGAGCGGGCGGGGAGCGAGAGGTCGCGCGATCTCCCGCGAACCCGATCTGACTCCCAGTCTCCACCCGGAGGAGAGCGGGCGGGGAGCGAGAGGTCGCGCGATCTCCCGCGAACCCGATCTGACTCCCAGTCTCCACCCGGAGGAGAGCGGGCGGGGAGCGAGAGGTCGCGCGATCTCCCGCGAACCCGATCTGACTCCCAGTCTCCACCCGGAGGAGAGCGGGCGGGGAGCGAGAGGTCGCGCGATCTCCCGCGAACCCGATCTGACTCCCAGTCTCCACCCGGAGGAGAGCGGGCGGGGAGCGAGAGGTCGCGCGATCTCCCGCGAACCCGATCTGACTCCCAGTCTCCACCCGGAGGAGAGCGGGCGGGGAGCGAGAGGTCGCGCGATCTCCCGCGAACCCGATCTGACTCCCAGTCTCCACCCGGAGGAGAGCGGGCGGGGAGCGAGAGGTCGCGCGATCTCCCGCGAACCCGATCTGACTCCCAGTCTCCACCCGGAGGAGAGCGGGCGGGGAGCGAGAGGTCGCGCGATCTCCCGCGAACCCGATCTGACTCCCAGTCTCCACCCGGAGGAGAGCGGGCGGGGAGCGAGAGGTCGCGCGATCTCCCGCGAACCCGATCTGACTCCCAGTCTCCACCCGGAGGAGAGCGGGCGGGGAGCGAGAGGTCGCGCGATCTCCCGCGAACCCGATCTGACTCCCAGTCTCCACCCGGAGGAGAGCGGGCGGGGAGCGAGAGGTCGCGCGATCTCCCGCGAACCCGATCTGACTCCCAGTCTCCACCCGGAGGAGAGCGGGCGGGGAGCGAGAGGTCGCGCGATCTCCCGCGAACCCGATCTGACTCCCAGTCTCCACCCGGAGGAGAGCGGGCGGGGAGCGAGAGGTCGCGCGATCTCCCGCGAACCCGATCTGACTCCCAGTCTCCACCCGGAGGAGAGCGGGCGGGGAGCGAGAGGTCGCGCGATCTCCCGCGAACCCGATCTGACTCCCAGTCTCCACCCGGAGGAGAGCGGGCGGGGAGCGAGAGGTCGCGCGATCTCCCGCGAACCCGATCTGACTCCCAGTCTCCACCCGGAGGAGAGCGGGCGGGGAGCGAGAGGTCGCGCGATCTCCCGCGAACCCGATCTGACTCCCAGTCTCCACCCGGAGGAGAGCGGGCGGGGAGCGAGAGGTCGCGCGATCTCCCGCGAACCCGATCTGACTCCCAGTCTCCACCCGGAGGAGAGCGGGCGGGGAGCGAGAGGTCGCGCGATCTCCCGCGAACCCGATCTGACTCCCAGTCTCCACCCGGAGGAGAGCGGGCGGGGAGCGAGAGGTCGCGCGATCTCCCGCGAACCCGATCTGACTCCCAGTCTCCACCCGGAGGAGAGCGGGCGGGGAGCGAGAGGTCGCGCGATCTCCCGCGAACCCGATCTGACTCCCAGTCTCCACCCGCCTCTTTCCCTCTTTCCCTCTTTCCCTCTTTCCCTCTTTCCCTCTTTCCCTCTTTCCCTCTTTCCCTCTTTCCCTCTTTCCCTCTTTCCCTCTTTCCCTCTTTCCCTCTTTCCCTCTTTCCCTCTTTCCCTCTTTCCCTCTTTCCCTCTTTCCCTCTTTCCCTCTTTCCCTCTTTCCCTCTTTCCCTCTTTCCCTCTTTCCCTCTTTCCCTCTTTCCCTCTTTCCCTCTTTCCCTCTTTCCCTCTTTCCCTCTTTCCCTCTTTCCCTCTTTCCCTCTTTCCCTCTTTCCCTCTTTCCCTCTTTCCCTCTTTCCCTCTTTCCCTCTTTCCCTCTTTCCCTCTTTCCCTCTTTCCCTCTTTCCCTCTTTCCCTCTTTCCCTCTTTCCCTCTTTCCCTCTTTCCCTCTTTCCCTCTTTCCCTCTTTCCCTCTTTCCCTCTTTCCCTCTTTCCCTCTTTCCCTCTTTCCCTCTTTCCCTCTTTCCCTCTTTCCCTCTTTCCCTCTTTCCCTCTTTCCCTCTTTCCCTCTTTCCCTCTTTCCCTCTTTCCCTCTTTCCCTCTTTCCCTCTTTCCCTCTTTCCCTCTTTCCCTCTTTCCCTCTTTCCCTCTTTCCCTCTTTCCGACTACCGGTTCAAAGGGAAAAATGAAAAAAAAAAATTGCTTTTGAAATATTTATACAATTATAAAGACATTTTATTTTACTTGTTTCTTTTTAACAGTTTAGATATTATGCCCATTTGGAAAAGTGTGTTCTCACAAGCACAAGTGAATACACGTCCAACTGGGCATAATATCTAAACTGTTAAAAAAAACCAAGTAAAATAAAATGTCCTAAAGTAGGCCTACCTCTTGAATGGTAGTGGGATTGCAACCGTTGACAAAACACTGAAAATAATAGAAGCATTTTGTATTTTTCATTTAATCCGTTTATTGTGACATGTATGATAGCCTTGCAAAGTAAATATCTTTTTAAAAAATGGAAGAAAGAAATGCATCCAAATAAAGTTACGTACCTGTTCTCATGCAAAGTCTCTCTGAAGCATCTGACGACGACAGAAGAAATCTCCTTCATGCCTCCCAAAGAACCATAATCATCTTCCTTAAAAAGAACAAAATTAAAACATAGGTCAGGGTAGGTAATAGGATGCCACAGTAACTGCAGTTTCATCATTATTCCAATAAAAGGATTTGCAACAAACATCACAATAGTCAGAATTCATCACAAACAGTAACCATTTTTGATAAGGACAAGAAATGCTTTCTCACTCAGCATGTTTACATACAGACTGTGCAGACTTCTTTACAAACACTTTTCAAGAGGCTGAAAAGTCTCACCATCACATTTGAGCTGAATTTAGAGTTAAGTGTCTGGATGACTGTCCGCCTGTCTATCGTGTCTATCTAATGTGTGATTCTGGGAAGAGAGACATTTTAGGATTTTTATTTATTGAAACTTTATTTTGATCATTTTCTCCTGTTTAATATAGTATTAAATAGAACTATAACAATTGAACAATGCTTTTGCATTTAGAAAGAACACAAAACAGGATATAAATGTATATACTTTAGATATATAAAGCCCCTCTGAAGCATCTGATGACAGAAGAAATCAGCTCTCCTCGACTATCTGTTGAGAAACAAAAGAAAAACAAAGACCTTACTATTTTAAAACTTTTATCATTTTCTTGGATAGTTATTGGGGGGGGGCAAGGAAGCAAAACATAACATAACTTAATAAATCCTTCAAACAGGAGCTTCATGGTGTGCAGATCTTGTTTTGCTTTCCTTACCTATTTTTTGTTTTGGATGCAGCACCCACTGAGGGATGTGTGTCTTTCTTGATTTTTCATTGTTATCAAGCAGCACATCAAAAATAAAATATATCCAAACTTTCTGGGTTCTCACAAATGCCATCAACTAAATAAATGGTATCCTGAAATCAGAAAGAGTAAAATATGTTACTTAAATGTGCAGACATACATGTATTTAATGCATGCAAGATCCATTTAGCACTGTAATAAGTGTTGATTGTTTACCATGTTTATTTTTGTCTGGACGAGACAGGAGACTGAAGACACATCCAGAGAGTACAGCCATCGAGGGCAGGAATCGTATTTGCAGTGAGTTGATCTGAAAAATCATAAAGCTTTATGTTGAGTTCAGAACAGCCTCGTGAAAATCACATATAAATGGTATCCTGAAATCAGAAAGAGTAAAATATGTTACTTAAATGTGCAGACATACATGTATTTAATGCATGCAAGATCCATTTAGCACTGTAATAAGTGTTGATTGTTTACCATGTTTATTTTTGTCTGGACGAGACAGGAGACTGAAGACACATCCAGAGAGTACAGCCATCGAGGGCAGGAATCGTATTTGCAGTGAGTTGATCTGAAAAATCATAAAGCTTTATGTTGAGTTCAGAACAGCCTCGTGAAAATCACATATCACAGTTCTTTAATTTGGATTTGTACAAATACCTGACAGTTGTCTTGTTTGGTCAGTGTAATCATCTTCATGCTGCTTTGGTCTGCGCTGTGAAACAGATATTTTATCATTATTTGAGTCCCATTCCTCTGCATAAATCACAGCTGTAGTGTTTTAAAATAATGATGCATACGCCACCATGGAGGCAGAGCCGCACTCTGTGGTGAGTTTAAAGTCATGAACGACCAGATCGGGCCAACAGTGAATCATGACAAGGAAGTAAAGGTCCCAAAGACTCAGGGTATCCTTAAGCAGAAGAAAAGACAAGAAAAAGGCTTATATACTTCTCCAGATGTGTATCACAGCTTCAAGTGAGAGCACAGAACTCACCTCACTGTCAGGAACATACTGGAGATTTTCCACCACCATCTTCCTCACTCCTTTAAAGCAAACATATAAGGAGAAAATATTCAACAATCGTCACACAATCTTTTTCAACAGGCCTTTTAACTTTGTGCAACTGTTTCACGTTGTGTTTCTATTTGTTTTACCCATTAGCTTTGTTTATAAAGCACTTATCAAAAAACAACGCTACAAAGTTCTTTACATAATGTATAAAATCCTGACAATACACAAAAATAAGTCTCAATAAAACCCTGAAACAAAAACAACAATGTAGCAATAAACAAGATGACACAGGGCTTTCACACTTGCAGAAAACTCCTGAAAAGAAGCTGAATGTGTCAATGCAAAGGGCCACATTTTTCAGTCGGACTTCACTTGGAGTTTCTCCTGCCAGACCCCTAGTATTTTTTCCGCAGCAAGACAGAGTGAGCTAATGTGAGATCGCAGCAGGATATTATCCGGAGAATTCACCTCGAATACTGTACTGTACTTGTAAACAAGAGCTGACTGGAATTAAGCCATCGCTGACAGAGTGAGCGAGACGCATCTTGGCCTGATGAGGGTCCATCATCCAGTGAGTCAGAACTTTCTTTATCACCCTGTGAAGAGAACAGAGTTACAAAAATCTACACCAAGAAATACAGGATGGTTTTCAGTCTGTCCAACATTTCTAAGAAAGATTTTACTTAAAGCATAAATTTAGATTAATTTATCGGAATTTAAGGAAGAATGTGTGACTTTTGATCCAGTAGATGTCACCCCCTTGAGCACCAGCATTAAACCAAAACAAACTGCTGATTGGCCACACCTCCGCTATTCTGAAGCCTCTGCTCTCCTCCAGCATCACACCTCAAACCCCTCTCCACTTGAGTTCACACAACGCGAGTGGAGAGGGGAGTTATCAATTAGAACGCACCATAATAGAGTGCCACAGGAATGAGTCCTAAAACCCCAGAAGTGAGTTAGCATTTTAGCCCCATGGGTTCTAAACTCTAAAAGTCAATGGGGATTTTGAATGGGTTTGTGGTTAGACGCCTGAAATAAGGTCTGTGCTTAACACAAGCTTAAGAGAGTCTAAGCAGAGGTCTATCTTGATTTGAGACTGGAGCTGAGTGTGTGGAGAGGTGGAATTAAAGTTCTGCTTATCAGAAAATCAAAATTAGCACCAACAAAAGAGGGTCTCAACTAACCTCTTTCAAAGAGCCTACATCCATTATTTATACAGCTGTGATGACAAAAAGAGGATTTAATGTTTCATTTGGTCAACAATGAAGCTACGATAAAAATCTCTTTGATACCCGTCTCGATCTTTGCCAATGCAAGGTTTGAAATGTGGAAAAACTCACCCTTATGAGTAGAAACGCATTGTATATCGCTGTTGACAAAAAAAAACAACTAACGTGTATTACCATTACATCACAGCAACAAAACCATGCAGAGCAACGATTTAGAGAATGATCCTGAAACAAAGACGGATCAGATTCTTAACTCCCCCGTGTTACATTGCACAGCTTTTTTTTTTTTAAATTGGTACAGAATGGCACACAAGTTTACCTTCAGATCCCTCGTCTTTCTGTGTGAGGAGATAGCCGTATGTTTTCTCATCGCCACTGGATGGTTTCTCTACCAAAGCCTGAAAAAGAAGAACCCACATCTTAATGTAGGTAATGAAATCCATTGGGATTATTACAACTGGTGACATTATCGAAGCAATAGGTGAAATCAGACAAACATTTCATGGCCAGACACAGGCCTTCACTTGTAGTGTGCCGTATAAACACTCTATCTATCTATCTATCTATCTATCTATCTATCTATCTATCTATCTATCTATCTATCTATCTCTTACCGAGATGAGAAGGATTCTCTTGCGGGGGCGGGAGTAACAGCATTCAGTTGACTCTGCGAAACACAACAAAAGATAGAGTAGGCTACATTGAAAACACTGTAAGCTAGGTCAGTGAAGTGCTAATGCTAAGTTAATGTTAGCTTAGGACAAACATTGAATTTATTTAAGTTTCGCACTGTGTCAAAACTATTTTTGGAAATGTGTGTAGGTACAGTCATGAAAAATAGTGAAAATATCTACTTACCGAGTATCTGAATGATTTTTCTTGAAGAAAAAAACGCACCTCTCCCCCTTCTTTCTATGTGTCAGCAGAACAAGTCTGAGCTAATTCACACGTGTCTGCTTTGAAATGATGCACACAGTTGAAAAAGAGAAAGTAATTAAGTTATACTAACTTAATATCTGCAAATGTTAATAGGACACAGAAACATTTGTTTGACATCATTATAAAAGTTAAGACAATGTTCTTTCATTTTGACTTTGACATACTCCTTTATTAATGTGGTGAACTTACTAAATCTAGTACACATAACAAACCTAATTTCTTATGTTGAAAAACCTATTTTAAGTGTATTTTACTAACCCCATGAATCATTATTTATGGTTTCACTGTCAATGTTGGGAGGTACAAACTTCCTGTGTACCAGTGTCTGATCACTCCCAGAGTCGAGCAAGGCCCTCAGCGTGGTTCCATTAACTTCAATGTTTTGCATTTTAATAGAACAGTCATTTTTAATGTGAGGACGTGGTACAAAGCACATTTGTGTCATCTTAGCTGAGTTTTTTCAGGCACATGGGTTTAGTATGGCCTTCAAGTCCACATAGATAACAAATTAGCTTTTTGCTAGAGGGTTTTGTTGGCCTGCTAGCTGGCTGGCCCTCTCACATGGGAGACTTACCTGCACTGGTTGCTGCCCCCTGTTGGAACTGTTGGGCTGGTTTGTGGCTGTCCTTTGTCATCCTCCATGCATTGTAGCTCCATGGTTAACCCTTTTTCCGTGCAGCCACAAAGACATCGGCCATTTTGGCAGCCTCCGTTGCTGAATATGGGTCATGCTCTTTGATCCATACCTGAAGCTCAGGGGACAACATTCTCAAGTATACAAGGATGATCATTTCAATTACTTCTTGTGTAAGGTACTGTTAACGGGGTGGAATGTGGTAATTTCAAAAGAATAACAAATTGAATACAAATAGGGTTCGTTTGAATTATTGGGGTGAGACAGTAATTAAGAGACTTAAAACAATGATATGCTGGTGCAAAACAGATTTATTTATGAGCTAGGTTGTCCTTAAACTGCACCAAATTGAAACTCACTTAAAATAAATAAAACAATAAAATTGTCCTTAAATGTCTTTGCTAAAACACAGGAATAAAAGTCAGGTAAAACAAGGGATACAAAAGGGAGCTAAAAGTCCACCACTTAAAACTTAAGAGGCTAAAAAGTCACTCAGAAGAAGAGGAGAAATCGTCAAGACACGGGCAGACATGATGGTGATGAACGTTGGCCCCCAATGGATTTTTGCCCAGGGCCCCATCAGACTGGCTGTGTGTATTCCACGTCGTAACACTTTCTCTTCTTTTCGGTGGCGGCGGCTGGCTCTCCGGCTTGTCTCTTAAGGTCTCTTACAGCAGGTCCTTTTCTGTCCTTGTGCGAGTGAAAAGGACCTGCAGAGGCCTCAGCTTGGGTGGAAGGATAGTGCATATGGAGCCTCCACATTTGATAGGTCAGAGTCTGAAAACTGAGGATCAGGTACTGGAGTTGTTCTGGCCTGAACTTCTAACTGCAGAAGCTGAAACTGATGTTGAAGTGCTTTAAAGCGCTGTTCCTGCCTTGCAGTTAGCTCATTATGCTTAGCCTTGCGGGCCTCTTGCTGACCCATGTGGGCCTGGAGAATGAACATCAGGTGTGACAGAGATGGCTCCTTACCTTCACCCTCAGTGATTCCTACAGTCCCAGAAGCCCCATTGTCTTCCTCTTCATTGCTGGCCTGCCTTTCCTGGGTATCCACTGGGCCGCTAGGCCCTCCTTTGTTCCTTCCACTTTTCCCGCCACGATGCATTTGTCTTCTTTTCAGGGGGAACAGGGTAGAAAACAAAAAAAATCAAAAAGTTGAAGAGAAAAAAAACAAACCCTATTTCTTTCATTGAATGATCCCACCACTGCCACCAATTGTTGGCAGTAAGGCATGAGAAACATGAGTTAGTTTGAAGAAAAGGTGTGTTTTTATTTTACCCAAAAATAGAAAACCAAGTTTACAAACAAAATGATAAGAAATAGGCCTATAAAAGAGGTCAACTTTGTAAGGATGGCCTAGTGGCTTAGGCCACAAAACGAGGTAAAATTAAAAAATGCAGTGAAATAATTTACAGTGAAATAAATCAAGTGCAGCAATATGTACAGTGCAGGCCTGGAGAAAATGTCAAAATGAAAAATAATACTTGCAAAAAAAAATAACATAATGCAAAAAGTGACAAACAAAAGAAGAGACTGAGCTCTAAACAAAGCCAGTCTGGGCTCTTGCAGCTCTGTACACTCTTTGATAAATTGTTGAAACTCTCCAGCACTGTGCCACTCCAACTCCAGCCTCCAACTACCTAAGAGGCCCTCAAGCCTCCTCTTATATAGGAGCTGGCACCTACCAAAAGGGGTTGGAAATCAATTTACTCTCAGGTGAGTATTACCTGTTCTACAAACAACACATACTATCTGCAATAAGGCTAAAAGCATGTCAAAATACATTTCAGTTACGTAAATACTTAAACAGCCTTTTAAATAACATTTTTAATCTCAACAACCTAAACACCCCTCCACTTCTACCAAACATGGCACCTTCCACTTTACACACCCCCATATAAACCCAAGGCTGGGTTCAGCTCTGGTTGACACTTCCTGGTTGAGAGAGAGGAGTGCAGGTAAGGCTGTGGAGCAACAGGTGACTAACAAGATATATTTGATGTGTAACAATGAATAAAATGTTTTAATGTAAAAATAGTCAATGTGTGTTTTCTTTTGGTTGAAAATACAATGTTTGAAGTCATTTGTCAAGGAGTTATTCTTAAGATTTATCAGAAGTCATTCACACAAAGTACTTGTTGCTAGCCATGCTAAGCTAACATTAACACAGGCGGCTTGATGTTACTACAAGAGTGTCTGTTTTAACATTAGCACATGCAAGTGTGTGTATTACTTTAGAGGGCACGGGTTGCCCCGTGACAAACTTAATATAGCTTTAAATCTTCAAGATGAAAACTAAGGTATGAACTCAAAAAACAGACTTAACACAATGAGACAAAAGGGGAACTTATAAAGTGGTTTGGCCAAACCAACTCCAACACAAGGTGTAGAAAAAAAGATGGACGCCAAATTAACTGCAAACAAGGAAAAACTACGGTGGCTCTGAAGGTCAACTGTCTAAATATTTCACCTGCTGCGAATATATTTCACCTGCTGCGAAATATATTTCACAAACCGGAAAGGGTATGCCCATACTACTTGTTTGTGATTGGACTGAAGTCACGTCAGTACAAACATGTGACTCTCTTCTGCTTTACTGTCTCTGGTGTGTCGTCTCCGGTGCTAGTTTCTCCGACCGGCTTCCGGTGTTGACTGTTGACAGAAGAGTTTTAGTGTGGGAAGACAGGATCCCTTAAAGTCAATTTTCCAAATAATTGGAAACTTGTTGTGCAGCCAGAATTGTTTAGTACCTCAGTCCAGAACTTGGAGCACCTCGAGCATGTAGGACCCTAGCAGGTGAAATATATTTACAGCAGGTGAAATATATTTACAGCAGGTGAAATATTTAGACAGTTGACCTTCAGGGCCACCCCTATGAAAATGTTCTGGCCACTGCACTGCAGAATGAAGAATATAACTATTTCTTAGCGGAGGTCAGATGGTGACGTTCTGCAGAGGTGATCATGAGTCAGAGAGGGAATCATCTATTGTTCTGTCGCCACACTCGATCAATACACCTCAGAGGAAAAGCCAGAAGAAGCACCTGTTTTATGAGCCCCAGGGCAGCAATCAGCTGATGAGCAACAAAGCAGGAGATACATCAGTCTGCAGGCTGTGAAACACTGTAACACACACTCAGAGACACACACGCGCGTTAAAAAGAAATCTAATTAAAATGACTCCTGTTATTTATCACAGAGGCTAAAGACAATTTGAACCACAGAGTCTTAATCTCATGAACCTTTATGTGCCTATGAGGTCTTTATTGGTTTTTATTACATTTTCCTGAAACAAAGGTAGAATTGAAGAAAAAGGATGGGATGCAGAGTAGACAGAAAACATTGGACGAGGACCTGAGCTCACAGTTTGAAATTTGACAGATTTGAAGGATCCGTCTTCCTGATATTCGTATGTCATCTGCTGTTAATCCAGGGACAGATCACACTGAAAGCAGGATAAGCTAAGTAGTCCCGATGTAAGTCTACCTCAAAATGTTTTCTGTCCCACCTTCCCAGACCAGATAAGGTACATAATCTCTCTGTAGTGCTCTTAAAGGCCAGAGACGTGCTTTGGGTAGGATGGACCGTGAGATTGACAGACGGATTGGCTCAGCTTCGACAGTAATGCAGGTGTTGTGCCGGACCGTGGTGGAGAAGAGGGAGCTGGGCTCAGCCTTAGAAATAGGGTGAGGAGCTCAGAGTAGAGCCCCCCCCCCCTTTTTATTAATTGTAAAGCGTCCTTGGGTTTCTTGAAAGGCGCTAGGCTATATAAATCCAAGCTATTATTATTATTACCAAGTGTCCGTTTGAGGTTGGCTGCAGAAGCACCAGCAGCTGAAATGAACATGTTTACAGCCTGCATGGATTAAAAAACGAAATAGGCTCCGATAGGCTCATGTCTTTATGGGCACACACTGATTGTGGGGTGAATTTTTGACAAGTCACCCGTTTTGATTTTATTAAGGATAAGCATTATTCACAATAAGGCGCAAAGCTAATCTGATTGACAGCTGGGTGCGATGTAACAGTTTGTCAAAAAACTTGAAACCCGCCTCAGCTCCAGCTCTCAGCCTGTTAAGTTGACTAAGAGTTAGGTTGAAACAGCATTTTCAGCATGGCGACCGCCATCGATGGGATTCTGGCTTCATCCACTAATATTTATAGTCTATGATGTGAACACATACCCCGAATATGATCAAAACTGGGAGAAGGCTTATGACTGGTAGCCTATACTCGTTGTTGTAATTGTTGTAAGCGTAGGCACTAATTGTCAATTAAAGTTGTTAATCCTTTTTTCATTTTTATTAATATTTAATTTTTTGGTAAAGCTGTCATTTTTGTAATTGTTGTTTTATATGCACACACTTACTCTCTCTCTCTCTCTCTCTCTCTCTCTCTCTCTCTCTCTCTCTCTCTCTCACACACACACACACACACACACACACACACACACACACACACACACACACGCACACACAGTAGGATAGTGTGTGTTCAGTCTGTTACCAGGTTACAGACTGAGACGATCTGCGCTTAGTTTAGCTCTGATGCTGCGGAGTGTCAGAGAGTCTCTCGGTGCAGCTTGCAGTGCAGGCTTGAGTGTCTCTCTGCGCATGTTTCAGAGCTACATCCCGGGATCAGACGGAGGGGAACTGTTGGAGAACATACAAGAGGAGCAGAGGATGAGATACAACTCGTTCTGACCAGGGAATAAATCTGATTATCTCACGGTGTTTCATCGTTTATCCTGAATCACCGGAACACAGCGGGGTGTAGAGTTTCACATTACAGGTGAGTTTGCATCATTCATAGTGGGTTTTTTTACACGAGCCTCAGGAACATTAATAACCTCTAAAATCAGGTGGACGTTCAAATAAATGTCACACAGCCTATCATGTGTCAGCGACTGCTCTGAAGTCTCAGCTCATCTTTTCACTGAGACAATGACGATCTATTCAAATAACATCAAACCACGAAAAAAAGAATAAATACTCTGAACTACTGCGGAGGGTTTAAAGACATGGTTCTCTGCAATGGTAAAGTGCACATTATTGAAGAATCATCATGTTGTTCATTTCACAAAGTTATAGCCTATTCTGAAAAATAAAATATACATTATTGAACGAGCTCCCATGTTTCTCTCCAAACAGCCTATAAATAGAAACGAACATGTTATATGTCAATTTGTTTTGCAGTCTTAATTTGCTTCTTGGGTTTATTTATTTTTGTGGTTGTTTGAATCTTTTTAGTCTTTTAAGTTATTTTGCTTCTCCTTATGTTTTTGTATGTTTGAGTCTCTTACTGTTCATTTCTCTTGTTGGTAGGTTTGTGTCTCTGATTTTGTTGTTTCTCTTGGCTTAGCTAGAGGTTGGTTTACGACTCACCATTAGTCTTTTACATCTCTGTGGTTGTTTGGTGACGGTGTGGTGTTTAGTGTCTTTGTGGTGCGTCTGATAATCTTCTGTCTCTTTGTGGTTGATTCGTGTCATTGGAGTGGATGCTTTACTTTGTTGTTTTGTACTTGACTAATCCCTGACGGAAAGTCTGATTTACACTCTGTTATGATGGACATGCTTTTCACACAGGCGGCTGTGTCTGAGTTGGTAGAGTCGGTCGTCTCTCAACCGGAAGGTCAGGGGTTCGATCCCCAGGTCCTGCAGCAACATGTCCAATGTGTCCTTGGGCAAGACACTTAACCCCAAGTTGCTCCCACTGCTTCGTCAGTGGTGTGTGAATGGGTTTAGTTACTTCTGATGGTCACTTTACAAAACAGCCTCTACCATCAGTGTGTGATTGTGTTTGAATGGGTAAAAGCTCTTTGAGTAGTCAGAAGACTAGAAAAATGCTATACAAGCTCAAGTCCATTTTCCATTTACCATTAACACACATGGCCTTGAAATACACACATACACAGACAAGACCTGCACATGCATCAGTGGAGAGATGTCAGAGTGGGGCTGCTACACACTGCCATGCAGGGAGCGCACCAGAGTTGTTGGGGGTTCGGTGGCTTGCTCAAGGGCACCTCGGCAGTACTCGGGAAGTTGCCTGGCATCTCTCCAACTATCAGACCAACTTCCTTTTTTTTGGGTCCGCACTAGGACTTGAACCGGAGACTCCTACAGTTCCCAACCCAAGTCCCTACAGACTAAGCAACTGCTGCCCAAATGTATGCGGTGTCTCATGTTGGTTTATTTGTGTCTTTGTGGTTAATATGTGTCCCCTGGTAGCTTTGTTTCTCTTCGGTTGGTTTGTAATGTTGTTAGTATTCAGTATCCGTGGTAGTTTTGTGTTACTTTGTTGTTGTTCTGGAAATCTTTGCGATTTATTTGCGTCTCCAGCTGGTAGTTTTGTGTCTCTGTGGTTGATTTGTATTTTCTGTGTCGTGTCTTTGAAGCTGATTTGTATCTCCAATTTGTAGCTTTCTGTCTTTGTGTGTCTTTGTCTTTGTTTCAGTCCATTTTAAGAGGTTTTACTTGTCTCTTTTATAGTGGTTGTAAGTGTATTTTCCAACACAACTTATAGTATGTTCTCAATTGTCACCTCATTAATCAAATTAGGCAATAAACAAAGTTAAATCGACCAATTGGGACTAGCATGTTGTCATTTTTGGTTCCTTAATACTAATGTTTGTTGTATAACAGACACTGAAACATTCATTGTATGTAGCAGCAGGCAGGTTTGTGTTCTGCATCAACATGCTGTATAATAATGAATTCATCCTTGATCATTCCACCTGGTACTGTGAGCACCTGTCACATGATTTACACTCGATCCACCTCACGAAGGAATCAAATTGTACATGTAAAATGTTCCCGGATGTGTTTGTGGCCGATGACATTCCAACGTGAACATCTATTCGGTTCAGTTCAGAGAAAACATCATTATGTCTGCTCCATGAAAAAATAACACACACTTGTGTTAGTGTGTAAAAATGATCCCCTCTAACAACTTTATGCTGCATTCAATCTTGTTTTGTTTTGTTTTATAATCTCAAATGGAGAAAAAAGGGTGTTAAAAAGCTAAATACCCAGAGATAATCTGATGTGTGATCCTGGAGGATGAAATAGGCTTGATGTATTCATGCGCTAAAAGCAATTAAGCCATCATCTGTCCATCCACAGAGTGAATCTGACAAACACACAAACACGCCAACACACACACACACACACACACACACACACACACACACACACACACACACACACACACATGCACACACACACCGCAGGCAGTTTTGAGTCAGCTCAGCATCATTTTAGGCGAAAATTTCCTTAATTTGGAGTCAAAAAGGCAGAAACGATGTTAAATCTTGTAGCCTGCAGCCTTTGCAAGAGCGAATCAACATTAACTTGTTTTTGTAGCTTCCACAGGTTGGAGTGTTTTCCATCTTAAACTCTTGTCAGACATAAAAACCTGGATTATTCCATCCTTTACTGAGGTGAGTTTTGGTTTCAATGCAGTCTGGTTTTTTTATTAACATTTTTAAATACACCTACAAGCAACACAGAAGCATTTATCCCCCAGTATCTTTTGATTTTCCTCTCCCTGTGACTCTGTTCTTCTTTCTCTCTGAAATGTATAGCAGCTGGGTTCAGGCTCCAGGGTAAACGAGAGGCAAAAGTTGATGGGAATCATAATGTATTTTGGCAGCACCTCCAAAGCTAGCTAATTAACATGTTTCATCTTATTTAGCATGTTTACGTGGTAACTGGCTCCATGATTTTCATTCTGAAAGAGTTAATTTCCCAGTTAGCGACTGCTCTCAGGCAAGAAATTGTCAATCACATATCCCAGAAACCTGTAGCCTTCAGATTCAGGAAACAAGATATGACATGCTAATGAGTTAGCTTTACAGCTGGAGTCTGACATCCCTCCAATCTTTGGACAGTTTAGTCACAGTGTGTAAGGTTTTTACAAAGTCGGTATGTCTTTCATGGTCACCATTATCAGACTACAGCTACAGTTTCCTGTTGATATATCCCATCATGCTCCTGGTGCTTTACTAGAAGAAAAACAAACAAAGGATTTTATTTGGACTTAATGTTGAATCTCTATCTTCTACTTTCACTGCATGCTGCTGCAGGCTTGGTGTGGACATCAGGTCAAACTTGTGCGGTGTTAAAGTTAAAACAGATAAAAACAATCGTAGGATTTATTCTGACATGAGATCGACTTGTTAAGCTGCTGTCAGGTTTATGTAAAGAGGTTCCTGTGTGATAGAAGCTTATGTTCCCATTGTTCTCCTGAAAAATAGCAGGTTGTTGTTGCCGTGATGTTTTTTCCTTTGTTCAGTCCATCAGGTTGTCATGCTCACACAGAGGATCAGTAAGACAGCAAAAGGTCAGAAAGCTTCAAGCTAAGGTCACAATAATCTCCTCCCGTATGATTCTCCTGAGTTTATTAAGTCTGACTCACTGAACCCAGAGGAGGAACCGTCAGTTAAAGTAAAGCCTCAGTATGAACTAATCAATTTTGATTTTAACATGCACGATGATTCATTTCAGTCTGTTTCATAACCAGTTAAAATTCCTCACAGGAGCTTTAATCGGCGCTCTGTTTAATCTCTTACATTTTCTATTTTATTCATAAATGTAATTATCAAGCTATTCAGTTCCTGCTGAAAAACATAATTAAGAGGATCATACACTTGAGCTACTACAAATGCTCATAACTTTGCTGGCACTTTGTGTGTGTCTCTTCAAGGCGGTTTTATAACCGGGTTAATCTTTCAAAATCCAATTTTGTCGCTCTTTGTCTTTTATAGTTTGAGGCGGATTTTCTCAGAACAATTTGACTGTTCATCCCCCACAGTCAAGCTCAGAGAAAATCTGAGATTACAACATTTTTCACAAGGTCATCTGAACCTTCTTCAGTAAATACTTCTCAAAGATTTATATCTTATATATTTACCCCCTAACAGAAGCCCTGAGCAGAGTGGATACATTTTATTTACTACATTATCCCGGAATAAAGAGTACGTTTTTGTTTCCCTGAGATCTCAAATTATTTTTCTCGTTTTTCAATGATATTGGTTTCGGTGATGACATAAAGTTATCTAATTACCTTGAGATAAAGAGGCGTGTTTCTCCTGACAACAGGATAATTATAGTGACCAAGAAAATAAAACAATAGGCTGATCACTGTGATAGGCCAGAGCTCGACATGCCATTCTGCCAATGGCCAACACTAATGAGGTGAGTTCAGCCTATTTCTATAGCCCTGTTCATTGAGTCTATGCTTATCATATGAAATGTGCTATACACTTTACTTGACTATTCAGGCTGTAGGAGTGTACATTTAAGGCATGATATTCACACCCCTGTGACGTCTTGCCTTCACTGTGAATGTCATGGACACATAACAGGGGGACGAAGTGATCCCCTCTCTGTATGGCTGTCAGAGGTAACAGATGCAACACAGGGGCAAGACAGGATCGGGGGAGAACTGGGTTGTGTGTGTGTGTGCATGTTTGAGTGTATGTGGAGCTCCCTCTGTTTTTCTACACGTCATGCTTCCACAACATTGTAAGGTACTGCGAATTCAAAGACTGGGTCATCAATATTAAGCTGTTGCAGGATCAGCATGAAAGTACAAAAACTTAATGACGTTGGAGAACTGTTAAAGGCAGTGTTGGTAATTTTCAAAAACTAGCATGATTTTGAAAGTAGCATTCCCTAAGTGCTCCATCTGCACCCACACCCTCCCCTCTGTGCTCCCTGTGCCATGCCCCTTACTTACATGCACATGCTCATGCTTTGAGTGTGGGCTTGTGCACGCATTGGGTAGAGAACGAGCAGCAATTTGATTGGTTCATCAAATTGGTTCCTCGTGGCAGACATTGGTCGAAGTTTTTACAGGCTTACAACTGCTACAGATGACGGATTTTCTTCGCCAGCACATGAATTATTAATTTCTGTCAGGACCTAAAGACAATTTCAAACAAAATCTTAAAAAGTGTAACTGGAGAAAATTACCAACCCTGCATTTAAGGATTTGCACTACGATAAGGGAGTATGTTTGTTTTTGGTGCTTTTTCAACTGTGTGCAGCATAACTCGTTGGATAAGCCCCAAATTTCGCCAGACACTTTTGACAGCTGTAAACATGTTTATTTCTGCTGTATACATAGGGATTTCAACATGAGACCTATGGATTCCTGGGCTTTTAGAGCCAGCCTCAAGTGGACACTCGAGGAACTTCATTTTTTGCACTTCCACATTGGCTTCTTTTTACAACACTGGAGGTTGGTTCAAATGATACCTGCAAACAACGGATCTTAAATTTGCCTCAATAACAACATCATGATGCCGCTTGTAAAATGCAAAAACACAAACAGAAACATTTTTTTTGGACTTAAGAGAAGAAAACAATTTTTAAAATGCTTGTTTGTTGACTCAAGGTCGACGCTGCACATCTTCCAACACCGCCGCAAAACAGATGACCATACAGTAACCTATGTGGACTATGATACAAGCATTTATTTATTATAGCTGAATCGTGGTCATTAGCTTTTATTTAAGAGAAATGTAATCAGCTCAATGTAACATGAAGTCAGTATGTGAACATCACTTAAGAAATGTACCTTCAAAGTCTGCAGGAAGCATCCGAATCAGACTTGACCCGAGCTGCTGCTGAAGAGACTTTATAGTATCTTTGAGGACCTGCCGAGTGTTTTTCTTCCTCCCTCTGAAGCTTCTCGGAGGAGTCGAGAGGGTTAGAGAGAAATCGGTTCTCATATTCTTGCAGTTTATTTGTTTCCATTTGATTTATGACGCTTATCTCTTCTTCTTTCTTCCTCTGGTTTCCATGGTGATCTGAATTGCCAAGTGCAATGTGAAACCTCCGTAATCACGAGGAATTGTAGATATTGGAAAAAGATAAATGTGACAGTCAGTGCGCTGAAAGTTGAAGAAACCACTTTGGTCTCTTGTTTTGCTGCTTCAGGTTGTTTTTCTTCGTTTGATGCTTTTCGCGTGTTTTTAAATTGAACTCCAGTCAGACAGAAAAACTGGATGGCTATTTACAGACCCTGTCACCACAGTGGGAACAATAAGCTTTCACAGGGTTTGTTTGATGAACTCCATCAGGGAGCTCAGGGCACATCTGTGGTTTCCTCTCCGCCGATTTTCTAAAAGCATCATCAAAAAAAATCTCATTTGATTGAAGGAGATGTGCAAAAAATAAAACAATTCTGATATGACTTTCCTCTGAAACAGTGTATGTGATGCCTTTATATTGGTGTAAGATTGAATCCTGTTTCATGCAGCTAATAACAAGGACAATGATCTCTTTCAGTCTGTATCTATATGAAGGGATATCACTTTATATTTTAGATTTAGTGATAAAATGTAGCTGAGGTTTTGTGGATGTTCCCATCTGGTATTTTTTTAAGGAGAAGATTGATACCACTCATGTCTGCTGAATATGAAGTGAAAACTAGCTTAGCATAGAAAGACGGGAAACAGGAGGAAATGGCGATCTTTGCAAAGATGTACAGATTAATCAAAAAAGAACAAGTGCCCTACTTTACACCCTGCACATCTTAGCACACAGTGAAGTGTCCTTACAATTTTTAACCAGACACAGTTGTGATTTTTACGCCAAGTGCCCACGTTTTTTTTGGCTATAACACAAACTATATCTGATTGTTAACATTTTGAAAGCCTCTTTGGTCCATGAATGTTTGTATGCATTTTATGAACTGAAGCAGCTGTTAGGATATGAGAGTCTTAATCGAAGTGAAACAGTTATCATTTCTTAAAACACATTGCAAGAATGCTTCATATTAACTAGTGGTGCTAATATTAGCTTTAGTCAAGGTTATGAATGGTAAGTGACAGTGTGAACTTACCAATTGTTGTTTCACTCGAGTAGTAGGAGATTATTTGAGATATTTGCCAAGTGTGAGACCTCGCACACTCTCACCTTCTCTCAGTGTCCCACTTCATGTTCAGCAGTGTGCTGCTGGGCTGCTAATAAAATGTAATGTATCACCATCGATCATGTGTGGGGAAGCAATCTGTTTAATTTATAAAGCTGCTTTGGTCAAATCAATCAGTTTTTTTTCTGCTTTAGTTGTTTCCTGTCAGACTCCTTTCACAAACATCTTGAACCCTCTATATTCTGTATTTTCCTCCTTGACTTGTCCTCTCAGTCGATTCTTTGCCAGCCTCATGGATCTTCATGCTAAATATGTTGATGTTACCAGGATCAGACATTTTTTATGCTCAGTCTTTGATATCGCAAAGATCCAAAAGTGACGTACAAAATTAAACATTAAATCATGTTATTAAAAGCTTATCACAAAATTAACAAATTACTGAATCATTGGCAGTGTTTGAAGCATCATTACCTTCAAAAACACGGCTAGAACATCTTTTTCCTCTGCCATATCCATTAAAGGATAAGCTGCGAAGGACATCATTATGCCTTGCCTTTGAATTCTTGTTGAAATGGTGAAGTAGCGGTAGAGGTTGCAACTGTCACTGTCCTTGGGTAACAAATGTGTGTTTGCATTCCATTCCTTTTCAGTCTTTTCTGAGATGAAAAATGTAGAAAATGTCAAATATTCATTCAGATTACTGATTTTTTTTTTCCCCCTCTAACAGAACAGATGGGCTGTAGCTGAGGGGCCAGAAGGACAAAGCGTCAGGAAGAGCACATCGGCGGGTGTCTCCTCGCCTCCAGGGCTGGAGATGACGGATGGGACGTGGGTGAACGGCAGCCTGGCCGACCCCTCGCTGGGCCCCCCTCTGTTCCTGCTCATGTTCAACGACAGCGATCTAAACGAGACGCTGCTCAACATCACCAACTCCACCGTCCCCGATGTTTCCTCCGGGCCCAGCGTTGCAGGGGTCCTCATCCCACTCATCTACATTATCGTGTGCATCATCGGCCTTGGGGGAAACACTTTAGTGATTCACATCGTTCTACACTACTCCAAGATTGAGTCTGTGACCAACATCTACATCCTGAACTTAGCCATAGCTGACGAGCTCTTCATGCTCGGCCTGCCCTTCCTGGCGGTGCAGAACACGCTGCAGTCGTGGCCGTTTGGCTCCTTCATGTGCCGCCTTGTTATGACCGTCGATTCCATCAACCAGTTCACCAGCATCTTCTGCCTCACTGTGATGAGCATTGACCGCTACCTCGCCGTTGTCCATCCCATCCGCTCATCAAGGTGGCGACACCCTCAGGTAGCCAAAGTGGTGAACAGCACAGTCTGGGCTCTGTCATTTCTCGTTGTTCTGCCTGTCGTCATATTTGCCAACATCCAGAAAGCTGGAGGGACCTGCAACATCGCCTGGCCTCAGCCAGCCGACATTTGGCGGGCGGCCTTCATCATCTACACATCCACAGTCGGATTCTTCTGCCCCCTCCTCATCATCTGCCTCTGCTACCTGCTAATCGTCTTTAAGATCCGCAGCTCGGGTAAGAAAGTCCACGCCACCTCGACCAAAAGAAGGAAGTCAGAGAGAAAGGTCACACGCATGGTAGTGATTGTAGTTGCTGTGTTTGTGTTTTGCTGGTTGCCTTTCTACGCCCTCAACATCCTCAACCTGCTGGTTTCCCTACCATCTGAGTACCAGGGGCTTTATTATTTCGTTGTAGTGCTCGGCTACGCTAACAGCTGCGCTAACCCCATCGTCTACTGCTTCCTGTCAGACAACTTTAAGAGGGGTTTCCGGAAAGCTCTCTGCCGCTCCACAAGGAAGGTAGAAAACCATGAGCCCATGGAGCGGCAGCAGCAGCAGCAGCAGCAGCAGCAGCAGCAGGAGGAGGGGCGGACGGCGCTCATGCCCAGGGAGAGCCTGAGAAGGGCCATAAGGGACGAAGACGATGATGAGGACGTCTCGGAAATGACTGAGATCTACCAGATCGCCCAAAACGGAAACAGCAGCTTGCAGCAGCAAAGTTCCCAGGCGCAAGACGCAACACCTGGAGCAACAGAACCATCAACCCCGGAGAAGAGGGACACAGCTGGGACACTGAAGGGGACGGACACTGTCAACGGGTCCTCACTGACCGTCCCTCTGCTGCTTAACGGGACAAAGAACGGGAGCATTAAAACTCTACCAGAGGAAAACCAGGACCAGAGCACCTCACTGGAGATCAGTTACTTATAGTTTAAAGCTCAAACTGCGTGTAACTGTAAAGTGGACTCAGTGTTAAGACACAGCAGGCTGACTTCAAGAAAACACAACAATCAGCAGTTTGTAATGAAGCTACATCAGAAAGTGACAGAACAATTTAATGAAACTAAAAGAGGCCTTAGGATCATTTTTCTTACAAGGACACAATTGAAGTTTTCGCCTCATACAGAATGTATTATTGTTTATACTTTGTACATATGCATGGTGGAATGTACAAAGTTGTGCCTTTCCTAAGATTGATTGTATGTTTCTTGTTGATCCTCGTACTTGTAGCCTTTCTATTCCACATTATTGAACATTCCCAGTGCGCATTTTTTGAAGACGTTCAAAACTGGTTAAAAAGTGCAAATCTGTATCACCAGCTATTTTAAAATGTTGAGTAAACATCAATGTCTAGACCAGATTTAACTAGATCAGCTTCTGACAAAAGATTGGTCACACATAATACATCGCAAACTACATATCGCTGCTTTAATGATTGCATTACTGAGCAGTGAATCACACCAACAAAAAATGGAGTGGAGTTGACTTTGATATAAAATGATTCGATTAAATATTAACCACCTTTGGCCATAGAAATCAGTCAAATCATCTCTCCCGTCAGCTATCAAGAAATCATGTCAGCACTCTGGGGGTCTTTCTGCCTCGTAGTAAGAGCTGCACAGCAAAAGTACCTGCACACACTCAGTCTTGTTTCTTCTTCTTGTGTTTGAAATGTGTTAAACTGTTCTCTCAAAAGCCTCTGAAACACTCTGAACCGTCTTGTAAATAGCACACAGGCAATAAAAGTGGCGCATTTAGGATTTTTGTTTGAAGACTAAAACGTATTAAAATTACGTCTTTGAGAAGACTGGATTTCACCAAGCACTTCAAAATGATCTCTGGGAGATGTCCCTGCAATCATCGTATTTTGTCCTCCTTGTTACTGTAAAAGAAAATGGAGATTTTTATTCAACGAAATTGTATTTTGTCACATGATGATGTTAAAACCATATTTAAGTAGGTCAAAAAAATTGGCTGGAAAGATGTCGTGGATGGAATGACCTGATTTCACTTTTCTTTTTTTTTTAAACCATATTTCAACCTTTAAATCACAATTAGCCCCCTCTGGGTTTAAACCATCTACAGATTAGCTAAAGTTATACATCAAAGACATTGCTATAACCTTAAGGTATTAAAAAGTCTTTAAAAGGACTGACCTACTTTCATTTGATGCTTTAAAAATAGACTGTATAAATATTGGACAAGGCCCCCATGATGATCTGTTAGTAAAGTAGACCACACAGCAGGATACATCATTTATCTGATATCTCCAAAAGGCTCCAACACCTCAAACACAGCAGAGAGTTTAAATTCAATGTCTGAAGTAGCGGAGTTGACACATAGCAGACAGCTAAAATGTCCCACCTGTCACTCAAATAGGCCACACCCCTAATTATGCATAACTTTAAGCCTTAACAAAATTAAAACAAGTTTTCTCTATAAAAAAAATCCACCCCATATACAGTCTACATGATAGAAAAATGAGAGAACCATTCTTTTTTTCTAGGCTGTAAAAATCTTTCTGCTGTAAAGTTGGACATGTTTACATGGGGCTCTGTGGGGATTGACTCACTTCTAAATACGACCCCAAGTGGACACTCAAGGAACTGCAGGTTTGCTTAATTTGGATATTTTAGCTTATAGAGAAAAAATACAAACTTCAAACACTTTAACAAGTTTTACGTACCAAAAAAAACAGTTTAAGTGTAGGCTGTATTATAGATCATTTTAGTGTGTCAATGATTCATTTATTTATTATTTCAGATCAAATTAGTTTTTCCAGTTCCCTTCTTTACAATTTCTTAAATGTACGTGCTGCTGCAGAATCCAGTTTGTGTTCTTGATCAAAATCAAATGTAAATAATTGTGTTTGTAGCTGTTGTTTAAACATGAATGGTAAGAAACCAGGTCCAGATCCTTGAAATGTCATACTTTTGTACATGTGACTTTATATAAATGGTTAACTTCAGACCAGGGCCTGTGAAGGATTTACTTCTTTTTTTTCTCTCCGTAGAGCAGAAACAAATCGTTTTTCTCTAAGATCAGGGAGGGGATGTCAGACAGAGCGAGTTAAGCCCCTTTTTGATCGAAAACTTCTCTTCAAGGAACCAAATGTTTCCTGTGGCCAATTGTCAGCATTTCCACCACGGAAAGAAGAAGACTACGATGCCATATAAGGCAACGGACAGACTAGCATCGTCATTTGTGCGACACTAGAGTTAACCTGTTAGCATGGAGGAGATTCACCTTGAGCAGACTCCTCACAGTGATAGCCAAAGACCAGGAACTTCCTCACAGTGTGCTTAAGTTTACAAATGAAATCCCACCCAAAGTTTAAAAATCAATTTAAAAATTGGGGGGTTCCTCGATTTTGACCTAAACACTGCAGGAGCCTGCCAATCAGAGACATTCAACGCTGCAGGCATGCAAGGTCCCAAGGTCCCTGGACCTTTGAAAAGTACTATCCCCTAAACAGGGTCTTTTTTTAGGGGTAGAGCAATTACAACAGAACTAACTTTAGACCCTGGTTCCTGCAGTCGAAATGCATAGAGTTCCTCTAAAGGTCCCTAGTTTTGCGGGGAAAGTTCCTGAAGTCGAAAAGGGGGCTTTACAGAGCGATACCTTTTTTTAAATTCTCCACAGAAAAGATTCTCAACCAGCGATTCATTTAAAGTAAAAAGAAAGCAGGACGAGATTTTTTGTCAAAAACACATCTTACTAATGTGCAGGACAAGTTCAGCAGCAGGAGCTTAAAGGTTGCTTACAGAATATGGATGATTTCGCAAACGTTACCGATCATAAAAAGCTAATTTTACGTATGAATGAGACATTGTTCAAGTTATACCAGCTCTGTTGGTGTGCACATTGAGTAGGACGCTATTATTAAGATAAATCTTTGCAGGTACAAATGTGTTCTTGTCACATTCAATAAGGCAACAACTCTCTCTCATTCATCAAAACTCACCTGAGTGCTGCTCATTCATGACAGCAAACAAACACGCGCTCATAAACACAGGGTATAAACACGCTGGTTATGTTTATCTGTCTGTAAATACAGCTGAATGATGCTTCTGCTCGTTCCCTGTGTTAGCTCTGCTCTCAGCCTGTTTTCAGCCCACACACACACACACACACACACACACACACACACACACACACACGCACACACACTCTCTCTGCAGAGCTCCTCAGAGCAGCAGAAACCATCATTAAAGGCACATTATGAAGGGATTTGCGTGGCTCATATTCTCTTTGCAAGGCCCCCGAGGCTGCAGTCTGATGAGAGATTTTATGTTGTGTGTGCGAGTGTGTTTGTGCTTCCCTGTCTGTTTACATGTGTGTGTGTGTGTGTGTGTGTGTTTGTCTATAAATAATGTCGGTGTGTGCTATGTGATGCAGACTCCCCGCAGTGATAGCCCACCTGAGCACAGAGGTGATGGTCAGCTGATGAGTCAGAGAGATTCTCTGCCCACAGACTGCAGTTAACTCTGACAGGCTGTTTCACTTTGTGTGTCAGAACAAAAAAAAGAAAAAAACACAAACTGTGCAAATGCTAAACACAATGACAGCAACACATCAAGGTAAAAAAAATCATATTGAACAATATTACGTTATTTCTTAGGTCTTATTTAATGATCTCAGAAAGCTTATTCTGTTGCACATTGCCGCATGCAAAAGATGAGGATAGACGCTTTGATGTTTGCTGAGTGTTTAGGACAGGAATCCTCCTGAATTTAGCTGCAGTGATTATTTTTTTTGAGCAGGAACATTTCCCAACAGTCCATAAACCCTCATCACAACAGATTAACCTATAAAACCTTACATCTCTTCAAACTTAATAGTTTAAGATTCATTCAAACCACGAGGGAAATATGCTTTATAATCCTGCTGGATGTAATTTGTGCACCTTATGTTTCCTATTTTTGTTTTTATGTTTTGTTCTTGTTGGAGCAGTTGCAGAATCAAATATTTTGTGCCCTCTTTATCATGTTCCTTAGATTTCAAGAATGAAGAAATAAAAGATGTGTTTCAGTGAAACCATGGTTTTTGTCTTGTTTCTCCTTTGTATAAACAATCCATTAGTGTTGTAGTCAAGACCACACTAACCGAGACCAAGACATACCCGAGACCAGAGTGCTCTGAGATCAAGACAAGACCAAGACATTTAGGGACTGAGTCAAGACCAAGACCATAAATATCACTGAAAAAAAATCATCATCTTGTGTGCAGTAGGCGTGTCACTCACTTAGACGGTAACACCAGGAAGGTTATGGCCGTAACCGGGGGATATGAATTGCAGTTATTTGTTGGTTAAGAAAGGGGCGTTTTTCCTTCTAATCAGTGATGCCGTGGAAAAATAGCCTGTTAGTGGTTCAGTGGTAGTCTTGACAGGTCTTGATTTAAAATCTGGAGTCCACCCAGTCTGAGACTGAAACAAGGCTGAGTAAAAAATGCTTTCAATTCCGAGACCTTTAAAAAGTGGTCTCCAGACCGGATTTCAAGTACTACAACACTACAATCCATTAAAGAAACAATACTTTTAGGGGGCGCCTAGACTAGTGGATAGTGCGCGTGCCCCATGTATACATGCTGTAGTCCTCCAAGCGGGGGGCCCAAGTTCGAATCGGACCTGTGACTCCTTTCCCACGTAATTCCCCACTCTCTCTCTATCTCATCGATTTCTGATCCACCGTCCTACCTCTAAAATAAAGGCGTAAAAAAAGCCCCCCACAAAAACAACAATACTTTTTACCTATCTTAAAGATGAGAGATTATTTCATTGATTTTTATATCAAGACGAGGCTTGGTGATCCGATGTCTGTTCTGAAAATATGGAGCTACAGCCGTTTGCAGGTTAGCATAGCTTAGCTTAGCATAAAGACTTGAATTGTAACAAAATTCACCAACAAGAAACTAAAAACCTCAACCACTGAATGTTTAATAAAAACTGAATGTAGAGTAGTATATCTGCTATTTGGACATGGAGCATCTTTTTTTCTCATCATCGCTCAAACCCTTTGACGCAGCACTCCTCCGTGAGCTGAGTGTGTTCTGCCTGTATGTAAAGGTACATGTAAATTGATCCATCTGTTCTTGTACTGAGATCAATTTAAAAATTATTTTATTTCCAACTGTTCAGCTAGAGTCCCGAGGCAGCTCTGCAAAAGCCAGCGGTAAATTTACCTGATATTGAAGTGCATTCATTACTCATAATACTGCTTTCAGGGCACCTTATAGAATCTACATGCAACATGAATTGGCTGCTCTTAGGGCATTTTTGCTGCACACTTTTTAGTACTGCTCTTAGAGCACCTTACACAGTAAAAAGGTTCTTTTTTTCCTCCGAAGCGCTCTGTCTGGATTGTTTTTATTTTCAGACCTCCGAACCTGGACAAACTGCTCTTTTATACAGATGTTTGTGTCCATGCAGGTGTTATAATCAGGATGGAAGACAAATATTTCATTTTAAAATTGAGTGTTTACCTAAGTATTTAAAGTTGCCAGGGATTTCACTCCTGTTGTCCTTGACTGAATTTGAAATGTGTTCTTCTGGTTTCAGGGTTTTCAGAACCTTTGAGCTGTTTAACACATGCACACCTGGAAATATCTAGACTGTTTTTTTTCTCGATTGCCTGACCCTGAAGTCTTCTTGAGTCGCTTAATCGACAGGGGCGGGTCCAGACTTTTTTTGACAGGGGTGGCCCAACTGGGGCACTGACTTAAGCAGGGGTGGCCTGAGGTTACACACACACACACACACACACACACACACACACACACACACACACACACACACACACACACACACACACACACACACACACACACACACACACACACACACACACACACACACACACACACACACACACACACACACACACACACACACACACACACACACACACACACACACACACGCAAAGAGCTTTTTTTTTAATCGATTCTCTCTCTCTTCTTCCAACTCTTCCAAATAAAACACAGAAGCTTTGTGTTTCAAAAAAAAAAATCTTTTTAAAGACATTATTTAAGATGTCACTGTTCAAGCTGGACAGTCCATAAATAGCCTGACATCAGTGGACTTTTAAGCGAACCAACAATGCTCCCATTGTTGCCAGGCAACAATACTGAAAATGTTTTGTGTATTTCTCTATGAACACAGTTAGAGGAGTGTGTTTGGTACACAATTTACTGTGTGTTTCGGGGGGGGGGGGGGGGGGGGGGGGTCTTTGATTGACCCCAGGTGTTTGTAATCTTCTCCTTATTAACCAGATACACCTGTAAGAGACACACGTGTACCCTCACAAATGCAGACCAAACTAGATAATTTAACAAAAAGACAAATGTAAAAAAGCATTGTTTCTTAAGTTCCAAAAACAAAGTCCATAGAAAGTCAAACTACAATTCCCACAGGACAAGAGCCACAAGGATAAATCAGAAAAGCAAACACAGGGAGGTAAGACATAAAATCCACAAGGAACACAGGCTAGATGTATGAACGGACGCAGAAGGGAACACAGAGGCTAAAGGGGTAATCAAGACCAGGTGTGACAGACAAGACAGGTGAAACTGATGAAGGCAATCAAAAAGGAGCGAAACCAGACAAAGGGAGGAAGTAAGACAATAACTCTGGGGACAAGAACTACAAAGTAAAACAGTAAACACTAAAGACAAGACTAGAGAAATGCACACAGGAAATTATGAAACACAAGGAAGGAAAAGACACAAAAATACACAGGAAACAGAGCAACACAAGGATACAAATGAGAAAACAAAACAGTAAATCACATTCAAGCAACACATCTAAGGAATAAACAAACTAAACAAAGGTAAATCTCAACACTGCCTCCATAAATAAATGTGACTGCAGCTCAGACTGAACTCTCCGTCTGTCTCTCTGAGTGTGAAGGACGACAGTTTGAAGTGACTCACAGACCAGCTGCTCCTCATGACGCCTCCCTCTCAGTGGAATCTCTCCAGAGATAATTAAAGTAATACACAGTCACAGGTGGAGGAGTAAAAGTAACCATCTAAGAAGCCATGGGCTATCATCCCATACCATGATTCTAAGTTGTCTCTGTGAAAACCAGATACACTTGAAAAAAGAAAAACACTCTGTTAGAAAGTTGTGCAGTCTCACAGTGTCAAAGTGCCCCTCTGAAGGACATTAAACCAGCTGTCTCTGTGCAAAGATAACTGACGCTCACCTCATATTTGGTGATAATTTGACAGAAATTATTCTCAATTGAAATCAAAGAACCGTAGAGTAAAATTAAGGAAAACATTTTCTTTGTGTGTAAGTCAGTTCGATGGGGATCGTCTCTCTGCTCCAAATCTGATGTTTGTCCTCGGCCATATTGACTGCTTCACTTTTATCCATGTGGATGAACTCTGGTTTTCCTGTGTTAACAAATAACCTTCAGCTGTTTTCTCAAGATCTCTTCTAATTAACTCATTATCAAGGGAAAGCCAGCGTTGTTAACCAGAGATAACTGTCTGGGTGATAGTAAGATGTCTTTTGGTGTTCAGTTTTGCATTTGGTGTTACTTTGGTGTTTTTCCCCTTGTCTTTCTGTCTCTCTCCGGCAGTGTGTGTGTGTGTGCAGGGGAGGGCGTGGCTGGCTGAGCTGGGTCTCGGAGCAACTGGCTCTCATCATGTAATCACTCCTGCCGTATAAACCTGGTCAAGACACCAGTTACCCCGTTGCAGTTGCCTACTCTTGTGCCTCACCACCCACCAGTGCTTCAGTTTGATCTCGCAGCCTGAGAGTATCTGCTGGTAATGCTTGCCTACTTCTCTTCCAACGCCAGCCCTCAATGGTGTGAATCAGAGGAGATTTGGAAATGGGTATACTCTGTATACCTATGCATACCCTGCACTACACCACTGGTTATGAGTAAACATTGTTGCCAATAAAGCAAGCCAAATGGATTTGTTAATTTTCTTGAATAATGATTAAGGTCTTATAATAAGTATAATATGTTGGCTAGTTTAATCTGCAGCAATGCATTATGGTCTTTCAGATATGTCTGGTGTGTTTCACTAAACCGTCCTCCGTCTCAGGAGAGCAGCTCATTTTCAGCTGTGATGATGCAGCCGTTTTCACATATGCACTCCGGAAAATATCTAGATAATTTCAGGAGGACTGCTCCGGATATTCTCCTGACCTGGCTGTTCACATATGCTCCTCATAGCTGGAGACTATCCCTGTCAGACGGGAGGGGGGGCAGGGGGTACTCCTGAGCTAAGACATGACATAAAAAAACAAGGCTATAATGACAATATTTGCATTTATATCAATGCTATGTGTAGTCCAATGGAATGACAACATCAACAAAAAGCGGAGAACAACATGCTGTCGAACAGAAAACGTAATGCAGCCCTTCAATTACATGCACGGAGATCGTAGTGGTCGCATGCATACACTCTATGCACCGTGCAGCAGTCACAGTATAGAAATGTCACTCCCCCTCCCATTGACTCGAGTTGAATTCTCCAGGGAATATCCTGCTGCGTTCTCACTCCAGCTGAGTCAGACTTGCTGTTAATAAAATATTAGGGGTCTGTCAGGAGAAACTCTGGGTGAAGTCCGAGCGAAACATTCGGCTGTTTGCTCCTCCAGGAAAATATCCTGAGTTTTTCAGGAGATTTCTGCAAGTGTGAAACCCCTGTATGAGTGTTTTTGAAATGTAACCAGAAACTAAGCTGCCATAATAATGTACTTCATAACCGTCCACAGATCAGTGATGGAGTACATGATGTGAGGATGATGCAGATGTGACTCTTTATCATGCAGCAGGTGGACAAATCCCAGGTGAAACAAGTGTCTCTCTGATGGCCATCTGTGTGTGGATTAATGAGATTTCTGACCTTAAGTGTAGAAAAACATCTTTACAAGATCTAAGGATTTGTTAAGAAATCACACTTGAGAGGGTCTGTGTGCGATGAGTGTGTGTTCAGACTGTGATTAGTGTGTTCAGTATTCGATCAGTGTGTGTGTCCCTGAGAGATCAAAAAAGCAGATGGTTGTTATTCTTCTGTTATAATACAGAATCACACTTACACAGAGAGGTGATGATTTCCTCATTTACACTTCTGAAGTAAGGAGCACGCTCTGCATAATTACTGAAGAACAGCATGAATAAGAGGTTAAGAAGCTCTGACTGATGATGACAGAGAAACAATTAGAAAATGCAAAACAAAAAAGAAAGCACACTTCATATAAAAAAAAACAAGCTGCAACCTCAAGTCTTGAAAAATGAAGCCAATGCACATCAGAGCTGTCCTCCCTCCCACCTTTGACCCGCATCAGTTTGCATACAGGGCAAAGGTCCACAGAGATCACCATCTCCACACAGCACGCAATCACCTAGAACACAGAGGGAGCTACGTATAGATTCTCTTTATAGATTATAGCTCAGTGTTCAATACAATCATCCCTGACATTCTGAGCAGAAAACTCTCACCTGGGACTCCACACACACACACACACACACACACACACACACACACACACACACACACACACACACACACACACACACACACACACACACACACACACACCTGTCAAGCTCGACCCCCCCCTCCTCCCCATCCACACTCAGCACTGGCTCCCCACAAGGCCTAGTGCTCAACACATTACTATACTCACTCTACACTCATGACTGTAAACCCATCCACACCACCAATTCCATCACAAATTATGCAGACGACACCACTGTGGTTGTCTCATTTCAGGACGGGATGAATCTGCCTACAGAGATGAGATCAAGAAGCTGTCGTCATGGTGCTCAGAAAACAACCTGATGCCGAACACCAAAAAAAAATAAAGAACTTATCATAGACTTCAGGAAGTGCAGAGCAGAGCCCCTCCACATCTTAATAAATGGTGACTGTGTGGAGAGAGTTCACAGCTTTAAATATCTGGAGACCCACATATCGGACAATCTATCCTGACCCAGCAACACCACGGCTGTGGTCAAAAAGCCACAGCAGCCTCTACACTTCCTGAAAGGCCTCAGGAGAAATAATCTTAATCAAAGGCTAGTGACCTTTTACCGCTCCACAATAGAGATTGTGCTGACTACTGCCTCTCTGTGTGGTATGCTGGCTGCTCAGCAGCTGATAAAAAAAGCACTTTAGAGGGTCATCAATACAGCACAAAAATCATTGGCTGCCCTCTTCCCTCACAAACACCTTCTACCTCTCTAGAGCAGGGGTGTCAAACTCATATTGGGTCGGGGGCCGGATTGGTTCAAATGAGACCTCCAGTGGGCCGGACTAATTTTGCCGACATCACTATAACTCAATCCAAGGAATATAAAGGCTGCTGTATAATGTTTTTAATTAATCATTATGCTATCCTTGCATCAGATAAAAAGATTTATTTCAAATTTGATTTTTTTTTGGCATTCACTTAAGATGAGTTTATAAGACTGCAGGTTACAGATTTAAAACACAGCATGTCTGTCATTACAAACTGGAAGTAAAGAAATGTACCTCAATACAGAGGAAAACAACAATAATGATATTGTGTATTTAAATGTTTTTGAGATTACTCACTTATATTTTTTAATATTGCTGTTCAAGTTTATAAAAACCTTGACACAGGGGTTATTCTACCTGCCCTGGGATCAGTGCTTTAATAATACAGAGTACAGAGAGAGAGAGAGAGAGAGAGAGAGAGAGAGAGAGAGAGAGAGAGAGACTTGAGATGTGTGTGCGTCAGACTACAGCACAGTTTGCACTCTTTAAGGTTCATCACAGACAAAGCCTGCTCACATGTTGTCACAAACACACTGAGTGTCTCTGATGCTAACGATGTCATCATCGGGTATTTTAGTGCCAGGCATTATAACATGATCAAATGTTTCCAAACGAACAGACGTGAACTTTTCCTTCCGCGTTGCGCACTGCAGTCTGATCAGCTCCGTGTGGAGATCCACGTTCTTTAACTGGGCTTAGTAAACTCAGTAAAACGACTTTCACTATGAGCCCGGCAGTCCGTTCTTCTACGTGTCCGTACCATCGTAATCTAACTCTGTCACTGACTTTTTATGCGCCATGATTCTGTGCCATCTCCGTGCGTAATTCAAGGAAGCACTTGAATTGAAGTGCTGCTCCGCGACTTAACCGCAGCGGACCTCTGTATGATCGGACAGCCTGTGCGGAATATCGTTTTCAGATAAGAAGGAAATGTTCAGTTATAATGACATTTTACAGTCTGATGAGAGCTGGTGATAAAGGCGCAACAGCAGGACTCTATTTAGACGTGATGTTACACTGAAACTTTTAAGTGCTCAGCGCGACACTTTCACCTCTGGGTGACCTAAAAATGAACCATCTGTAAATAAAATCAGTTAATATAATTTTAAATGACTGTTTTTACCATAATCAGAGGTCAAATAAGTCGGGAGATGCCAGAGCTCAATGCCGGTGTCCGGAACCGAGACCTAGTCAGGATGTGCTGAGACGGCCTGAGCCGTTACGCATGACGGAGAGGGGTGTTTTTTTCAGTCCAATTCGTATCAGCATTTTACCCTTTTACATTGCTATACATAGTTTATTTTACAACTCAGTGAAAATATTTATTAAAAATATTTGTTTTAAGAAAAAAATCTCATAAAAAATATTTTTCAAAAATTTCCCCATTCTTCCCAAAACGTCTCGCGGGCCAGATGGAAGCTGCTGTCGGGCCGGATTCGGCCCGCGGGCCGTATGTTTGACACCCCCGCTCTAGAGCAACAAGCATTGTTACAGACAGCTCGCACCCGGGACACCTCCAGTTCGACACCCTGCCCTCAGGGAGGCGCTATAGGTCAATAAAGTCACAGACGATCAGACTCTTGAACAGTTTTCACCCTCTTGATCAGCATATAAAATGACTACCTGAGACTGTGCGATAACTAACGTGGACTTATGACTTATGACTTGTGCACCTTAAATCTACATGGCTACTTTTGAATAACTCACCAAGAACTTAGACTCTGGCACTTTATGTATTTGTTGAGTGTGATGAGTTTAGCCTTTTACCTGAATGTGTTTCTCTGTATGGAATATGATTGTCCATACAAATGTTTTTACACTGTTTGAAAGTGCCTACATTTATGTGCATTACTTCCCCCTCCATTTTCATGTCTAAGTAACCTATGCACAATTTTCAGTTTTATTTAGGCTTTTGTTCCATTGCTTTCCTTTGTAAAACACTCTGAAACTGTTGACTAATTTGTCTTGGGGCTATTAAACAAAAACGATATTTTTTTAGGTCTTCTTTAGAAAAGTTACAATAATTCGGAGAACAAGTTTTTATCAATGGAGCTACTTTTAACGTCGTTATAGTCATGACTGTATGCCGCCCTCTTGTGATCGCATGCGGAACTGTAGCTTTGCTTTAGATGCTTTCTTATACATGTAAATCCTTTGATATGTTGTTTTGATAGAGTTATCTGTCTTGATGTTTGTGTAGAGCTCATAATTTGTAATCTTCTCTATTGGTATGTATAAGAAACAAAAGCTCTTTAAAAACCAAAAACTTCATTTCACTAAAATCTACCATTGGTGTCAGTGCAGCTTCAGATTTACGACAATGTCGCTCGTTTTACGGCAGGAACCACTGTCCACTTTACGGCAGCGTCACACTTCCTTTCACACCGGCGCTCTGTCGGGGTTTTACATCGTGAGAGGAGCAGTTGGATTAAAAGGCTCGATAGTGTGTCACATCTTCCACGGTAAGAAAACACTAAACCGTGTGCCGACGTAGGAAAAGTTGTTGTTTTCAGACGTGTATGAAGCTAAATCTTAGCGCGTCCTGCGTACGTGAATGTAGCCTTCCACCCAGTTAGCTTAGCATCTCCGGCGCGGCCACCTGGCAAAATGGCTTAGCATTAGGCGTAGCATTTGTTAGCTAAACGGGTCAGAGCTGAAAAGAGTCCATGGCCCTTACTGTGATCCGAGGGAAAACTACACTCTACTCCTTTGCAATCACAGGAGTGGGAAAGTTCATCCAAACACGTATTTATTAAAGGATTAATCCATCTTCTTGTGTTTGCATGTGACGATGTAGTAACATAAAGGTAACCGTAAGCTAATGCTAGCCAGCTGTGCAAGATGTCATTTGGTACCACCGATCAGAGAAAATGAAAAAATGTAAAAATATAGAAGCGTTTGTTGTTGTAGACACGTCGACCGACGTCTTCGTACACATTCAAATAAAATGTCTATTTATATTTTGTATTTAAAAGGTATTGATTTGGTGTTTCAGTGTCAGCAGAGAGGCTAAGGGTAACTGATGCATTAAGGCCGAAATACTCGTGAGTAACATTCCTGGCTTTTAATGTTTACTTTTTAGTACAACGTCATCCATTCAATCCTCCTCTATTGAAGACACAGACTCCTGCACCCCTTACTTTTCCGAAATAAAGTGTTCGGTGAATAAAGTTATCTTTGGCATCCATTAAATCTATAAAAATATGTGTTTATTCCAATAATCTTGAGATCTGATTACTGTTGATACTTTACTTTATGTTACTCACTCACTGTGAATGAGAGCCAGTGCTTTACTTATTGGTAGCACAACTGTAAACTGATCAGTTCATTAACAGTAATGTGATTTGATTCATTTACAAAAATAAGGTCCATTGCTTGTCCTACTGGGTCGTAGTTTTTCTATAATTTCATGATTATAATCTTAAATGGAAATAAACATCAGGATGTGAAATAGTAATGGTGATAAGTCGTAGAATTGCCAGGTTGTAGTTAGATCTACATTTGAAAAGTAGGTTTCTTGTTGGATGTTTGTTGGTCGATGATGACTAGCCCACTGCGCAAGCTGATCAGTGCATATTTCTAGTGCATTGCTGGAGAAATCAGTGCTGCTTATTGGCTGAGACCCTGTGTGTGTGATGTTTATGTTGTTGTATGTTGTTACTTTTATGTATTACTGAAGTCTCTGTCTGTCTGTCTGTCTCTTTCTGACTTCAGGTCATGGCTAAGTTCAACGCTCCTGTGATCCAGGACAACCCGTCTGGGTGGGGTCCATGTGCGGTCCCAGATAAGTTCAAAGACATGCCGTACCAGCCGTTCAGCAAAGGAGACCGCCTGGGAAAGGTCTGATTTCTTTCATTATATTTACATGAAGTCACTGACTGGATTTCTTCAGCTTTTTTAATCGAGTTTCTTTCATTTGATAAGAAAGATTAAATTAACTGTTTGAATACAAAGTGCCTGCGTTTACAGTTTGATAAAATACACAGTTTTATTGAAATAAGATCTTAAAATACAATAAGATAAAAATGAGTTCAGCCCTGGTTAGCTTGAAGCAGCTCTAAACATTGATGGTGAAAGATGTAACATCTGATATCAATTGTTATTTCCCTTGTTTGTTTTTAAACTGTTGTTTCTCTGACAGGTCGCTGACTGGACTGGAGCCACTTATCAGGACAAGAGATACACAAGTGAGTGAGACACATGTCATATTTAAACCTCCAATTTAAATGTAGTGGAAGATATTTCACCTGAAATTTCTCACTCAGGGGTAGAAGTTGTTACACGCCCCTAAAGCCAGAGGATGTGTTTTATAATCTTATGTAAATACTATACGGAAAAGCTATTTCAATACAGCATGGTTTTTGAAAAGCTGAAGTACAAGTCCTGAGTTCACATCCTGTATTTTACCTGCAGATAAGTACTCGTCTCAGTTCGGAGGAGGAAGTCAGTACGCCTACTTCCACGAGGAGGACGAGACGAGCTTCCAGCTGGTGGACACGGCCAAGACGCAGAAGACTGCCTACCAGAGGAACCGCATGAGGTTTGCTCAGGTAAGAATTCTTTTTTCAATGTGACTCTTTAAGTTTCAGTTGATTGTAGTCTGTTTGAACTCGTCTCCTTTAACATGACGCTATGTGTTTAAACAGAGGAATCTGCGCCGGGACAAAGACCGCAGAAACCTGACCCAGTTCAACATGCAGACTCTCCCCAAGAGCGCCAAGCAGAAAGAGAGGTGAGGCTTTCACATCAAATGTTGAACAGTGTTTCTTCTAAACAAGAGAAGAACAAAGAGCCCGACACGAGGCGACAATCTGTACACTTTGTGTTTAAAATCTGAGCATGTTGGAGACTTCAGCTGAACGTGTGGTTTTGTCTGTTCAGAGATCGAATGCGGCTGCAGAAGAAGTTTCAGAAGCAGTTTGGAGTGCGTCAGAAGTGGGACCAGAAATCTCAGGTAAAGTGGTCTGCTTCCTTTTTGCACACATGTAATGGAAAGATGAATACCTTTGTCTTTCCCCGACCACCAAGGCATTCCACAACGTTAGATTGTGGGGAAATGTAATGAGCATTTCCACTTCTGTTACACTTATTGAAGAATATGACCGGCAGATCAATCTGTCATTATAAAAAACTTTGATCTAAGTTACAAAAAGCTTCACAAATGCAGAGAAATAAAAGAAACAAGTCATTTACACTCTACTACAGGGTTGATTCATTTATTTTCAGGACAGAAAGCTTCTAAAATATCATTAAGAAACACCAATCAAACTGCCTTATTGTTTGGTCAGACACATGAGTAGAGAAGGCACCGGGTGAAAGATGATGATGACGATAACTCTGTAATGTTCAAGGCGCAGCTGAAGCCCAGAGACTCATCAGTGGAGGTTAGAAGCGACTGGGAGGTGAAGGAGGAGATGGACTTCCCCCGACTGATGAAGATGAGATACATGGAGGTGGCCGACCCCGATGACATGTAAGTGAACCTGCCCGTCGTGAAGTCATTAAACCCGTTTCCGAGGGATACGATGATGATTATGAGTGTGTCGTCCCTCCTGCAGAGAGTGCTGCGGCGCCCTGGAGTACTACGACAAGGCCTTCGACCGAGTCACCACCCGTAACGAGAAGCAGCTGAAGAGCATCAAGAGGATCTTCCACACCGTCACCACCACCGACGACCCCGTCATCCGCAAGGTTTGCTAATTAGCTGCATCAGTAAACGCGACGATTAAATCAAAAGTGTATTTCTTTTAAACAGCAGCTGTGTGATTGTCCTTCCACAGCTGGCAAAGACTCAGGGCAACGTGTTCGCCACAGACGCCATCCTGGCCACCCTGATGTGCTGCACGCGCTCAGTCAACTCCTGGGACATCATCGTGCAGAGAGTCGGAAACAAGCTGTTCTTCGACAAGAGGGACAACTCTGACTTTGGTGAGACTGTGAGAAGTTTACTGCAGGGCTTCAACTGTCAAGAGATTTGTCTCTGTCCAGTAGAAGTTAAAGCTCTTTGATAACAGATTGGATTAACGCTGAAGTTCCAGTTGTAAGAAGATGTTTTAAAGGTCACAGGTTTTTTTAATTATACACAACATAACTCCCAACTTGCAAAAAAAAACTGTTTTTTATTGGAAGAGAATAACTCGTGAAGATTTCAAACATTACTGCTCTGGTGATCACCTAGTGAGCCATCGAACAAAGCTGAGCTGCTTGAATCTCAGAGTGGCATAACACAACCCAAGAGCGACACACGAGGAAAGCTGTGATCAAGAATACGGGTCATCCACCAACGGCACTGATTAAATGCTGGCATCTTTGTTTGTCCTCCCATTGTGTTGCTTTGACACTGAACATCTGTTACATGTTTACGCTGTGTAACTTTAACTCCTCGCTTCAGATCTGCTCACCGTAAGCGAGACAGCCAACGAGCCACCGCAAGATGAGGGCAACTCCTTCAACTCTCCTCGCAACCTGGCAATGGAGGCAACTTACATCAACCACAACTTCAGCCAGCAGTGTTTACGAATGGTGAGAGAAATTTTTATTTTTTTATTTAACATCCACTCTGCTAGCTGTTTCCACCTTTTTCCAGTCTTTGTGCTAAGCTAAGCTAACCAGCTCTTTTTAAACAGACTGTTGTCAACGTGGTTGTGTGAAGATACGAGTTTTCTCTTCAAGAAAGAGATCTTTAATACTCTCTAGATTTATTTTAAGGAGAATTTGTCCCGCCTTTTTTTCAGGGTGGAGACCGCCACAAGTTTCCCAACCCAAACCCTTTTGTGGAGGAGGACATTGACAAGAGTGAGGTGGCATCAGTGGCCTACAGGTGAGACGGCGAACGGAGCTGCTGAGTTTAAAAACAACCTCTTACAATTTGTCCTAACAGTACGCGAGCATTAGATGTATTGCGTCACATCGCTGGCTGTCCACACTGTATCCGTTAGATATTTGATTCTTTGCTCAATCAATTTGTTTCCCCTTGCAAACAATATGACATCTAGTGCTTTTGTATTGAAGGTGGACAAACTGAAGTGTGGTGCTTTGTATTTAGGAGCTGTTGACACACAGGCTCGTCAATAAAGTCAGAGCACAACTTTTCAGTCACACATGGATATTATTAATGCACCACTATCTCCACTTTGTAAGATAAGCTAAAAAGCGAGTGTCAGTGCCGTGTAGAGCCACCTCCTTCCTTTTTCCTTGTCCGTCTACGCGAGCGGCAGAGATTAAAATAAATACGGGTCGTTGAGGTAAAGACGGCTCGTCGCTTTGTAGACGTCTGAACTTTGGTTACGAGGTAGTTTAACCCTCTGAGGTCATTATGGGGCTTTAATAACGTTTATAAAATCTTCAGACCCTACATTAGCGTTCTTTATTTTACTGGATGTCATCACTGCTTCCTCTCAGCCTGACGGATGTTTTTGGTTTTTTAGATATCGTCACTGGAAGCTCGGGGAGGACATCGACCTGATTGTCCGCTGTGAGCACGATGGCGTGATGACCGGCGCCAACGGAGAAGTTTCCTTTATCAACGTGAAGACTCTGAATGAGTGGGACTCCAGGGTGAGAGCGCAGGAGAAGCTGATTTGAAATGTATTGGTTTTTAATAATCTGCTAAACTGACCAAGGTCGACAGCTGAATCTGAAAAAAGACCATACTTCATAATACAGCTGAAATGAAGTTCTGGCAGTCTATTGAAAATATCTAGGACATTAAATCAGTGTTACTCATCACATCAGACTAATCATTGTCATGTCAAACAAATAATCTGTATCTTGTTTTTTTTCCCTGTCAGCACTGTAACGGGGTGGACTGGCGTCAGAAGCTGGACTCTCAGAGAGGAGCCGTGCTCGCCACCGAGCTGAAGAACAACAGCTACAAACTGGCCCGCTGGACTTGCTGTGCTATGCTTGCTGGATCAGAGTATCTGAAACTGGGGTGAGGAACACAAACACACCGCACAAACCTCTTCTGTCAGTCTGTGTATGTTAAAGAATTCAGGCTGCAGGCTGTTTTAGCTTCTGGAAGAGATGGTGGAGCTGGTGATGAGCGAGGGGTTAGCAAATGCTAAGCTATCACAGCTAAACAGTCTGTGCCTGTGGCTAATTCATTAGCATCAAAAGCATCATGGCAGAGGAAAAAGAAACAAACAATGTGCTGTTTGCCTGAAGTGAGCCGTGTTTTTTTTAAAGTTAGGACTGACTGTAACTTGATCACCGTGTTCTTCAGGTACGTGTCCCGTTATCACGCGAAGGACTCGGCTCGTCATGTCATCCTCGGCACCCAGCAGTTCAAACCCAACGAGTTCGCCAGCCAGATCAACCTGAGCATGGAGAACGCCTGGGGGATCCTGCGCTGCGTCATCGACATCTGCCGCAAGCTGGACGAGGGGAAGTACCTGATCCTGAAGGACCCCAACAAGGCAAGTCGGCGAGATCCTGCTCCGCCCTGAGCTGGGAGGAGTCAGAAACCCTTACTGTTGAAAGGCAGAGGAGAATCTTACAGCTAATTTGATGATTGTTTTTTTTTCTTCTCTAAACAGCAAGTGATCCGGGTGTACAGCCTGCCTGATGGAACCTTCAGCTCTGATGAAGAGGAGGAGGAAGAGGAAGACGAGGAGGATGAGGAGGAAGAAGGTGAGAGTCAGTTGTTCCTGCAACGACATACTCCTTTTTTTTTTTTTCTTACTCTTATCTTAGGGTATATTTTACTAGTAGGTTCGATTTATATCAAATGTTTTTTCCCCTCTAAATTAATTTAGTTTTGCGTAGTCGTTGTGCGCGGGGCCGGGAGGAGAGAGAGAGAGATAGAGAAGACTCTAGTCAACACAGTAACAAACCATTCAGGCTGGGGCTCATTGACAAAATCTCAAATAAAACTCTACCATACAAAGAGGAGACTGTATATTAACCAGATCTAGAAACGCTGTCGCCTTCTCTTGACCCGAGGTCATTTAATTTGGACTGAGGCGAAGTGGAAAACGTTCCTGTGGATTTAAAGAGTCACACTTTAACTTTGTTTGCACATCACGGATAGCGCCGTGTTCTCTGGGCAAAAGGTGATAGAGATCATTGAGGTTGTCATTAGCGCTCGGTTCAAAGCCAGCATCCCTGATGGGTATGGTGGTGCATTAGTGCACATGCCATGGGGAACCTGCACATTGTGCGAAGACACATCTGCACACGTTTTCTTCTCTCTGCTGTTTTCCAGTGCTCTGCACCTAGGTGATGTGCGTACGACTTTATGTCAGCAGTGAAGGTGATCTTAGAGATAAAATCCTTCAAATATTCTTTATCTTGTTGCACATTTTTTCGGGCAAATCATTTGAAATTGTCAATCAGAAACATGGAAAGAATCCAGAAGGATTTCTTGCCAAACAAAAGTTAAACATTCCCGCTTACTGTGATGTTTTAATCTCATCAGACATTCAGTTTGTTTAGAAAAGCAGGTTCACTCAGGTCATCTGGAGAGTTTGAACAGAGAACAATCCCTGAAGCACGTCCTGTCAGGACCAAAATGAATGATTTCCTACACAGCATTTATCTGATAACTAAGAGAACGTGTTTCCATATTAACTCTGTTTTATTTATTTTCTTTGCAGATGAAGAGAACTAAAGTGTGGAGCTCCAGTGACCAGCAGCCTTTACCCTCCATAAAGAAAATCCGTTTCATTTATGACATTTAATAAAGAGAACAGATTGGCCAACAGAGTTCATTCATGTTTTCTGCTCATTTTGTTCATTTCAGAAGTCCTAACATGAACCTCAAACATGTTAATGATTAGTTATCTGATTCAGTACTCACAGGTACGATAACTGTTTTTAATACAAATGAAAACAGACACAATAATGATGGATGTTGTTTATTCTCAGCAGTAAGAAGTGTAAAGACCTCGAGGTCTGTGTGTGCTCTTTATTCCCAGATAAACTTCAGAGACAGATCCCCGAGTCTCTCCTGAAGCAGGCGATCCACTCGATCACTCTGAGCCGCAGTAAAGGAGTTCTTCCAGTCTCCTATCTTACCTGGATTTTAAAAAAGATTCATAAATAAAGATTTTGGTTGTTGATAAATGTTTATGCTCACAAGTGCTCTGTCACCTTTCCGCATGAAGTGTCCTTTCTGCACCTCAGTTTCCGGCAGAAACTCGTAGTTTGCCTTGGAGTCAGTCTTCATCGTTTTGAATGCAGATTTGTCCATGACCTCCTCAACGGCTGCCTCGCTCAGGTTTTTACCCAGGAAAGTGCAGATCTTCTTCACAACCGTCTTCAGGTCCTAAAAGAGCAACACGAACTCATTAGAGAAAAATATTTTACTTTTATCAAATTTATTTTCCAATCCTTAAGCTCCTTTTAAATGTAATGTAAAAAACATCTTACCAGGATCATATCTTCATAGCTGAGGAACAGGATGTTGTATTGATCTCTCTTTGAGTGCCACTCTCTGATGTGGTTAAACCAGGATGATCCAACAACTGTGAAACAATAGCATTAATTAATCTGTCATTTAAAGGTCACATATTATGCAAAATACACTTTACCATGCTTTTCTGACACTAATGTGTCCCTAGTCTGTCTACAAACTCCCTGATTATGAGAAAAGTCCATCCTCTTTAGCCTGCTCCACTTTTCAGAAAATGTGTGCTCGAAAAGGCAGTTTGGTAATTTTTCCTTCATGACATCACAAAGGGCAGTAACCCCTCCCCCAGGTGGGTGACACTCCCACAGCTAGATGTTTGTTCTGCCCTCTGAGTCTGCCTTTCCACTGTAAACAATAGGATGCAAGAAATCCTGAGCCACATCCCAATGAGGGGCGTGGTCAGATAGCTAATTTACATTTAAAGCTACAGACACAGAAACAGCCTGTTCTGAGCACGGCTGAAATAGAGGGGTTTATAGGCATGATCAAATACAGGATCAGAGTGGATTTTTGGACAAAAAACTTCACAGCCATGTTTTGGGGAGCTCCGAGACTCATTTAAACTGAGACTCATTTAAACTGGTCAAAAAGGAGGATAATATGTGACCTTTGAAGTTGTCCATTAAAAAATACATACATCTACAGTATTCTAAGACAGCCAACATGGTGCAAAGAAAACTGAGGCGAGTTTTGTAGTCCGGTGCTATGAACGATGAAACAATGGGCTGACTTTATTACCTTTATATTTGTTACCTCTACAAACAGATCAATTCAGGGGCTGCATCCATCAGAGGGCATTTGAAAACATTGCATCACAGGCTGTCGGATTTCAAAGGCTCCTTCGAATGCGTCTTACTTTTCCTGGGCCATGAAGGATGGATATGGTGCATCCTTTATGACCCAACATATCCCGGGATTCTTTGTGCTCCAAGTCAAAAAAGTTGACAGACTTCATTTAAACCCGGCCTCTTGCCGGGTTTAAATGACACTTTAATGTAGTTGATTGGTTCCAACTCAATCGAATGGCTATCGTCGATCGATAAAGGGTCTGAAACATTGAATTATCTTTAGTCTCCATGAAACGATAAATTCATTTTTGCAGGTTTTAATCCAGAGTTCCTGCGCTGAATGCTAAACTGCCAAATGTGTTTTCAATAAAGCATTATCTATTAATTTATTTTCTCTTCCTGTGAAACGTTTCAGAACTCATCCTGCACTCTGGTGCATTTACTAACTTTAAAAAAAAGCTTTGTCAACGCTAATGAATTTACATTCTAAGGTCACAATACAGCAGATACTCTCGAAGATCGGTTTTCATGGAAAATAATAAGTAAAGTTTCGTGAAGCTGTTTGTGATGTAACAGAGGGTCACTGTTTCGTTAGTAAAAGGAGAAATGGGTTAGATTAGCGCAGAAGATTGACCTCAACTGTTGTAAGTGTTTTATTTTAATGACAACATCAGTCTGGAAACACTGGAGCATCCTGGCTTCTGGGACAGAGCAGTTAGCATGACTTGATCACCTGTTTATCTTAAACTTTATCATAACACATTGGAAAAAACGTAACTATTTTACATAGTCATACATACATTATACAAACAACAAACTCAGTATAAACTCCGTCATCGGTGCTTTAGAGTGTGGGCAATAGAGAAGGAGCAGCGAGACCGAGGCATGATTGGTTCATCAGATTGGTACCTCGGGGCAAACATTGGTCGAAGTTTTGACAGGCTTACAACTATGGGGCGCCGATTGTAAAGTTGCGCACACTACAAATAACAACAACATTTCTCCACATTTAGCCCTAAAACATCACTTTTTATTCACATTTAGAGAAATACCTGTGAACTTATTGGCACATATAAATGTTAAATATTATATCTAAATGTTGAATGTTTTATCTAAATGTTAAATGTTATATATAAATGTTAAAAATACATGTCCTGATTCTAAATATTTAGCTACGTTTCTAAACATTTAGTTTACATTCTAAATATTTAGCTTTGATCCTATATATTTAGCTAAGATTGTAAATATTTATAATCAAAGCTAAATATATAGAATATAAACTAAATATTTAGCATTGACTTCTAAATATTTAGCTGAGACTCTAAATATTTAGTTAAGATTTCTTCCTCGAACTTTTATTTTGGTGCTTCCGGTTGGCGGTAGAGTGAATTTGCATATTAGCTAAATATTTAGAAATCGTTGCTAAATATTTAGAAATCTTGACTAAATATTTAGAAATCTTAACTAAATATTTAGAAATCTTAATTAAATATTAAGAAATCTTAACTAAATATTTAGAAATCTTAACTAAATATTTAGAAATCTTAACTAAATATTTAGAGTCTCAGCTAAATATTTAGAAGTCGTTGCTAAATATATTTAGTTTATATTCTATATATTTAGCTTTGATTATAAATATTTACAATCTTAGCTAAATATATAGGATCAAAGCTAAATATTTAGAATGTAAACTAAATGTTTAGAAACGTAGCTAAATATTTAGAATCAGGACATGTATTTTTAACATTTATATATAACATTGAACATTTAGATAAAACATTCAACATATAATATTTAACATTTATATTTGCCAATAAGTTCACAGGTATTTCTCTAAATGTGAATAAAAAGTGATGTTTTAGGGCTAAATGTGGAGAAATGTTGTTATTTGTAGTGTGCGCAACTTTACAATCGGCGCCCCATATACAACTGCTACAGATGACGGATTTTCTTTGTTCCTTTTCGGAGTACATGAGTTATTAATTTCTGTCAGGACCTAAAGAAAATTTCAACCAAAATCTTAACAAGAGTATCTCCAGAAAATTACCAACCCTGCATTTAAAGGACTTTAATTTTATGTATATTCTGTTCTTGATTTTACATCGTTAAAACTTATCCGCACTAAACTCTATAACAGACCAATAACACCTCACCCTTGCCGTTCAAATAATCCTCTAAAAAGTTCTCAAAGCTCTGCGGGGTGTCAAAGTAGAGATTGGCAGCGCTGAAGTGAAAAAAAGAGACGGCGATGTCCTTTGGATTCCGTATCACGTAGATAATCTGACAGTAAACAGAAAAAAACAAATAGTTAAACCTACTCATGCATATTTTCCTTTCAAGCCAATCAAATTCTTACTCTTAGTAATGTATCTATGTCGCTGCTTATCTTATGTCTGCTACATCTTTATGTCTTTATGTCATCTTTATGTAGGTGTGGCACCCTGGTTATTTTAGTAGCTAAGACTATGCCTGTGATTATTGTTTAGCAGTTATAATATTACATTGGTGCCCCCCCACTATTATTTTTCTGGTTAAATGTCATTTATTTAGATGATTTGTGTGACTTAAAATAGGAGAGATTCACCTGCTTAGGCTTGAAGTACCTGCAGGGCAATATTCATTGTAGCCAGTAGGTGTCAGTAGCAGTATTGATATGTCAACAACTGGCGCTGTTCCCTGTATATTGCAGGAAGTAAGCACAGTTGTATCGCATCAGACAGTCTGCAAAGCAGCACTATATGCCCGTTCTCATACAATACTGTCTTTCTGTTGTGTTTGCAGTAACGAATGCTGTAAATAAAAACACCTTTCTTATGGAACCCGCATTGTCATAATGCAGTGTGTGTAACATAGGCTATTCATCTTTATGTCTGTAGCTGCAGTTTTTATGTCTGTTTTACAGTGTTGTCGTATCGTGTGTGTTATTTGTTAACCAGGGACAAGGACTGCAAATTAGCCATGGCTAGAAGTCCTAGGCTATATACATTGCATCGGTAGCACTTAAATCAGATGTAACAATTTTTAAATGTAGGCTATTGTCCCTGACAAATAAACTGATAAATAAAATAAATAAAAATCTCCATTCAAAACACTACGTGTTAATCATTCTTTCATTTGTAGCACAGGTGCAAACTTAATTCAGAAGCCCATTCCTGCCAGGAAAAAGATGAACTCAAATCTGAATCCGAAATGATTTGTCAATTCATTCAGAGATGAAATGCAACTCCTTTTTTTATTTATTTATTTTTTTACCAAATGGGTTTTTTAAGCTTTATTTTGCCAAAGATGGTGATTAGTCCAGATTTGTTTTAACCCTAGTGGTGTTCATGTTTATGTTATTCAGCCAGTCTTCATGGGTCCGTTGCATTTGTGGGTGTTCATTCAACACAATCAAACAATTTAATGTTAAAATACTCAACAGATGTTTACTTCATCCCAATTACAAGCAATATAAACAGAAAATGTTGTTAATATTTGCCCTTTACCTTTGTTAGATCACATTTATGAATTAAAGTGCTACTCGTTTTTTGTTTGTTTTTTACTAGAATGTCATTAAAAAAGAAAATCAATTCTAATCAAGATAAGAATGGAATAAAATCTACAAATTTACAAATTAATATCTGTTTTTCCCATTTTAGAATAAAGTGACAAAATTGAAAAATTTGGTCAATTGGTTTTACTGGGGAAAAAGTGATTAAGAGGACCTATTTTCATCCTCTGTTGGCACCCTATGGACAAAACTATTTACTGTTACACTATCGCACTATTTTCATTGAAGACTTTACTTAAATATATACATTTTTATTTTCCTGGCAGGTCCTTACCTTCCCCTTCTTGTCCGTCAGTCCTGGAGGCAGGAGAGCCGGAGTGAGGTGGGAGGTGAAGAGTCGTGGAGACAGCCGTGTTGAGTAATCCTCTCCAATTCCCAAATACTCAATCCATGGCATCTGTACCATGTTGTTTTCATATTCATTCAGACCTCCGTCTAACTCACAGATGGAGATGAGGATCTGCTGAGTCCATATGGTGCCTGAGGAGGGACAAAAGAAAATATGACACACCTTACCAGCTAAAACTGCTCCCAGCAAATGAGCAAAACTGTAAAAACAAAGAATATTTTTGCCTTACTGACCTGACTTTGGATACGTAACCAGGAAGATGTCACTATCTCGTATTTCAAAGCTCTGCAGTGAATCGATGTACTCTGCAGTTGTATGTCCGACGGCAAAGTTATAGTTTTTATACCTTTGAAGTTTGTTGGAGATGTGCTCCATGTTTGCCCTGAATCAGAAGCAAGATGAGAGACTGATGTTTTAATATGAGAACACAGAGGATCAAGAAGCAGCAGCTGGAATCTGGACTGTGGAGGTTTTTTGCTTATGGCTTCTTCTTAATATGTGAAACATTAACTGCTATATACATACTGCTACAAACTGCAGGTTTGAAATATAACACTAAAAGTTGATGTTTTATTTAAAAAACCCTCCCTGGTCTTTTGACAAAAATTGGACACAGTAATGATTCTCTGATGGAAATATTTTCCACAGTAAAATTGGTAGGTGTGACCTGTGACGTAAAAGCACTTTGAGCGCTATACAAGCTCCATTTACCATTTACCATATCAAGATGTTATGACGTAAAGAGGTAACCAGGCTCAGGCCCGATTGGTTCTGGAGCAATGTGGGTGCAGGCCAGTGGCCCGGGGGAATGAGGAGGGGGGGCAATCATACTTCGACACTGTACAGGGCCACTGGGCCTCGTGTGAGTGAGCCCCAAAACAAACTCACATCAAACTAACAAATTTGCTTCTAGCGAGAGATTCCCATTTGAAATTTGTCTGCTAAGCTGTGGGACCACTTTGTTATCTTGACATTTTCGACAGATATTCATGGTCATTATACTCCTCTGGCACAATGTGGCATGGCCATTTGTCATTTTTGAGATGATACTTCGTCATCAACCTTTGAATAGCTGGTTCATATATTGTCGCTCCTCGCAGGAAGAACTGTGATTAATTTAGGTGATCCTGTCACTTCAAATGTAGTGCCGTCAGAAGGTCTGATTTCAAATGTTAAAACTTGTTCAATGAATTTCTTTAGGGAAAAGCTAAATTAAAAAAAACAAAGATCCATTCTTGCAAAAGGAGGAGTGCAGCTGACTTTTTAAATCATCACAAGTTGGTGAGACTGATGGAGAGATAATCGTTTGGTTCTGGGATAATGCAGTCTGTGAATAACTTTAAACTATAGGACATATTTGCTCTGTTGGAACTTATTTAAAGAGTTTCTCTTGGTGCAGCACGTTTTAAGCCTTCGTTGTGTCAAGACATTAAGTCTTAACCTTAATGATGGATGAACTTGAATGGCACATATTGAGCTTCTTTATTCTAAAGACAGTGCAGTGTGAAGTCAGAAACAGTCAATGTCAAACGTATGAATGTTAAGAATAATACTCAATATTCTTATAATTAAGAAGCCCAGAATGTCACGATTTGATCTGGTTTTGTATTTTGTTTCTTTCAGAGTTTAGGTTTCCTTGTTGTTATTTATCCTAGTGTTGCTTGCTTCCCTTGTGTGTTTCCTAGTTTAATCTTTAGTGTTTCCTGTTTATTTTGTAATCTGTTATCCTGGTGTTTCTCTATGTTTTAGTGTGTATTGTTATTGTTACATTCCTGAGTTCTCTGTGTCATTAGTGTTTCTTGATCTAAATTACTGTGACACAGAATCCGAACACAACAGATTTACAGCCTACAAGAATGATGAACTCACTTCATTTCACATGAGAGGTCACTCTTTATTAGCATAATAAATGTGCTGTTTACATTGTACTGGATTTTAATAGTTTATGTGCTTTAGTTTCATTCTTTTGTGAGTCGTTACATGTATTCATGGGTTTTATGGGTAACACAGCAACGATTCATAGAAACAGACTAAAATAAACATTTCAAAGTGAGGCCAAACATACACACCAGCTTTTTGGAAACAGATCACATTTATCACAAGTGTAAAGCACAAAACAAACATTTGACCAAACGTGATTTCTGAATTTGTACAACATATTCTGTTCATTTTGATTAAGGATACATTTTAGTAGCCTTAACAGTTAAAAAATGACGAAAGAATAGTCGGGAGCTCGAGTTCAGAGTCCGATGTTTCTTTATTAAGGTGCAAATCTCACAGAGTACAGAGTAGTCTGTGAGAGGAGTTTCCAGGACTACAGAACACACTGATATTTACACACACACACAGAAACAACTCAGCCGTTTCACCCACAAAAAACTTCATTAGATTAGAAGTTTCTCTTCCATAATTGGAGGTCGTCTTTCATCAAGGTATCCAAAAAGGTCGTGGGAGGCTTTACACATCATGGTTACATACAAGGCTGTGTTCCTTAAGGTTGCATATAAGTATTTTTTTCACAACAGTCAATGTCAATTAATGTAGTAGTAGTAATTTTATTTCACAAAATGATTATAAGTGAAGGTATTCATTACTGCATGTTACATGCATACATAGCAGTCATCAGCATAGAGGCAAAGGTTTGGTATTTAAACATGGACAGGGAAAATGGACAGAGTGAAATATTTTCACAGATATTTCTCTCAACAAGAAAGACTTGAATGTCTTAGAATCCACCTATAACTGTTTACATGTGCTTGTTTTATTTATAGTTGATATGAATGTATGTGGTTCAAAGCTTTGCAAAAAGCGCCATGTTACCTTTTCACAATGTAATACTGTAAACGCTACAGAGCAGGACATGAATACACACAACTAGGGATGGAACAACACACTCAACTCATGATACCATATGTATGTGGTGTGGCTGTTTCACATGGGTTGGATGTGCTTATTGTGTCGTTCATCAATCTCCTGCATTATTTGCACAATTAGCATGTTTCTGCTTACCTCCTATCGACATCCTTGTTTTGAAACAAAACGCATCCAAACTTCAAACCCTGACTTGCTTCCCACCATGTCTGTACACCCCTTTTCTTCAGCTACTGAAGTCGAACAAAAGACGAAAAGAGTAGATAAATATCATGGCAAATCAATTTAAATTGTCCAATTTGTGTCATTTTTTAATTGTATTGTGGGGTATTCTTGCATTCCTTTACAAATCTGTTTCTTCTTTTGTTTGAAGCCCACTTGATAAGACTCAAACAATTTCTCTTTCTCCCTGGTTGACATCAGCACCACATTAAAACGGTGACTCCAGTATGGCACGTTTTTCATCTGATGTCTGCAGACCTTTGCTTAGGGAGTCATAAATCTTCTCCCATGAGTCGATCTCCGACTTCCAGAGAGCGGATCTGGCTCTGATTAACTTTGACAGCTCAGTCTCGCTGCCTTTTGCAAGATCGATGCTGTCTTTACAGATGAAGAAGATATCCATGCCAATGAATAAAACATTCAGCCCAATGGCAGGCAGCGCTCTGAGAGGAGCTTTGATGGCCGCCATCGCTACCTCTGGGATCTCTGAGGCCAATCTGGGCACATCACGCAATGCTCGGCCTTCCTGGAGCGCCACCTCACCTGCATTGACCGCTATCTCTTCGCTTTCCAAAGCTTTAAAATCAGAGACAGCTTCAACCAGTGAAGAAATTTTACTCGTCATAGAGTAAAGTTTACCGGCCACTTTCAAACCATTGCTGAAGACCTCTAGAACATTTGGCTCTACCTTAATGACTTGTTGACTTATCACCTTCTGCAGGTGATCCTGCACACTCTGCACATCATCCATGAACCTCTGGAAGAATCCGTCAGCTTTCTTTTGCTGTGTCTGGTTTACCCCTAACTTTGTGAGTAGGGTGACTAGACTGGTGGCTCCGCCGGTGATTCCCAGCCCTAATCCACTGATTGTCAAAGCAAGTGATCCGCCTAAAGTGAAAGGAGCCAAAACCAAACCAGTGATAATGAGAGTACTTCCAACAGCACCCAACGAGCTTCCCACCACGCCGGAGATTTTCCCCCCCTTATTCATAGAGTCAAGCTGCACTGCAACCCCCTCCAGGTCCTTCAGGAACTGCAGCATCGTGGGCTGATGTTTCACAAAGTCATCCATGAAGCCAGAACACGACACTCCATGGAAAAAGTAAACCATCCTGAAGTCCACATCATTCCTGAAACGACATTTAAAAAAAAAAAAAGAATGGGAAATGTTTTAAAGAATACAATTCTCTCCTCAAGGCTATGATGAGTTCCCCCTCATTTATAGTTTTTACTGGTAACCTTAAAATCTGTTTAGTCTACCAATACCAAACAAGATCCCTTACTGCAGCAATGATCATTTACTTTTCTACCAGTAGCTGGTGTAAATAATGGCTGAGCTAGCGGCGAGGCACTACGTAGAAAACCAAAGGTCAAAAAGTTAGGATAGCAATATGCCTGACTGGGTACTCAAGTAAAAACAACTTTCCTGTAAAGATTCATAATATGTAGGCAATATGGCATTGATTTTATAAGTGGACATGGTTACTGTGATGCCACTTGTTGCTGACATCACCATGGCTACGAGTATTGGATTTGAACTGTATCCATTTGTTTTGTTTTTTTCTTTAATGAGCCCTATAGTGACCTTATTTGGATAAGAGGGTGGAGCTTAAGAGGTACGAGAGGCTAGCAAATGATGTGTCATAGTCAACGACTTTGTAAAAAAAATGGAGATGGAGTCTCAGTGACGTCAGAAATTGGTTTCTGAAGCACAGTTTTGTGTCCTAACGGTGATGGTCGCCATATTGGAAATGCTGTCTCAAACAAACTTTTAGTTGACCTTTCAGCAACAGCAACAGACATCGAGGTGACGCAGGCCTTTATCCACCTGGCAAATGGCTACAACATGACCACCTTTCAGTCAATTCAGCAACACCCCAAATTATGCATAACTCTTAAGCCTTATTTATTCATACTTATTTTATAACAAGTAGAGCAGTAGTTGCCTCCTGCTGGACGTTAAAAAAGAATGAATGTTTGAGGAACTTCTTTACACAGGTTCAATGCCAACTTATTATTTTCTGTTTGAGTTAAATTTGTAACTTTTCAAATTTTAGCGTTGTATTTTCATTAAAGAGAAAATTCCTGTTTTCTTTTATCAGGAATGAAGAACAACATATTTCTTACGATACTGACCTGATTTCAATGAGCTGATTAATGCGAGTAAGCATCCTCTCTATGTCATCATCAGACAAATCCCCATCCAGGTCTACGGCAACTTCCTCTGGACCGTTATCATCAAAAGAGCTGTCAAAGACACAGGTAGATATACGATTTTTACAAAATTGTGTCTTTTATCCTGAAAAACTTTCACAATATTGTGAAAAAGAGTGTGTTTACCATTTCTGTAATAAGTCACAGATCCTCTGGGTGGTCTGCATGTATCGGTCCAGCTGATACGCCAGCACCTCTACATTCTCAACTTTGGGAACGAAGAAGACGTTTGGATCTCTTTTAAACTCGAGAAGCAGAGGACATTTCAGCCTCGCAGCGACGATGATGACCAGAACATGCTCAAGGCTGACCCCTGCTGGCAGATGAACCACCACCTGCTTCTCTGTCAGGAACACATGAAGTGATGAGACTGCCAGCTTCTCCACTGCATCCAGGAAACAGGTGAGAATCTCCAGACCTCCCAGTGTGCCCTTCAGCACTGCAGCCAGGTCCTGATGGTTGGTTTCCTTGTTGATCTTTTTCAGCTCTGTATTCCTGTCATCCATCCATGTAGAGACACTCGCACAAAATCCTCTCACTGTGTCAGTGAGGCTCAGAGTGTCTGAGATGTACAGGCACAAGGCCTCCTGAAGGTTCTCTCTGTCACACACAACAATCTGATCATGAATCTCAGTTTATATAGATAGATAGGTAGATAGTACCACCGTTTCAGCTGCAGCAGTAACACATAACTATGTTATTTTAATTCACAATATGACTCATTCATGCCCCTGCCAGAAAATGAATGTGGTCATTAATAATATTAACAGGAATTTACAAAGTGCTTTGACAACCTTGGAAAAAAGCAGAATAGGCAACAGAACAGCACCCACACATGGCTGACGCAGGGAGGCATATGAAGGCACAGTCAACAACATTATCAACCAAGAGGCCAAAAGATGTGAAGCAGAGAGGTGAGAGGAGGATCAAAGTCAAATCCGTAAGAAGCATAAAAAACCCAACAATAACATTCATAAAGATGCACAAGAAAAGGTGGAAGATTCTTTTACCTGATTGTAAGATACATATAGAGCATAATGACCCTTTATTTTACTACTTTAAACTTGGCAATAGTGATTGTAATGTATTATCATAAGTTTCCACTGGGACTTTGTTGTGTAACGTGAGCGCCCCCTGGTGGGGCTCCTGCAGACATGAGCGGTGCAGCCCCTGGGTGGTTGCCAGGCTGATGCTGTACCCGTGGTAAACTGATTTGTGAAAAGTTCCCCTAAAAACTAAAAAAATAAGGCCATTTTTCTTTGTAAAAGTACAATTTATCTTTGTGATATGTGTGTCAGTGTGTTTGAAATCAATTTAAAACATTTATCTGATGATGTTGATTTGTTGTATTTGAGTAATTTAGGTACACCGTTTTGTTATACTTTATTTGCCAAAATCATAGCTTTCAATATTGATCTCCGTGGTGACTAACAGTTAGCTTAAATATATTTGTCAATGTTTTAACATTTAGCTTATTAGTACAAGAGTGGCTGTGATAGACCAGATGTGCTTCTGTTGTTATTAAGTAAGGTATACCATTTTATTTGTATTGATAGCCTGCACTATTCTCTCTGTGCATTTTTTAATCTTATTTAATTTAAGAGTGGCTGTGACAGACCAGATGTGCTTCTGTTGTTCTCAGAATAAACAGATCCAGATAGGGCTGGGAATGATATCCAGTTTCTAAGATATATCAACATTTTTTCAAACGGGTTAGGCTATAGGATAAGACAATATCGTTAAAATAACATTTGACGTTTCTTCCATATAACAGGTTTGTCTGTTTAAACTGTTATAATAGCGTAGGCTATATAAAGCAAACTTAATAATAGTTAAAACCATTGGTTTATATAATAAACGTTTTTTAATAATTGTGTTTATTTTGAAGTATTGTTGATTTAATTACATAATTTTGAATGAACGTGTAATGTATAAATGTTAATAAGGAAGGAGAGCTGTAACAGCTTGGTCAGAGGGGAGATGCTTGACTCCGGCTCACAACACACATGACTCATTGATTTCTGCGTTTGTATCTGTTGAACCTCTGGTTAAAGTACAATTGAAACATAGATGTATAGCTCATATTTAGGACTTAACAGTTGTAAAATATACATATCTTTTAGCAGAAGAAAGCACTTTACCTTTTTCCCGACATCTTTGTCTGTCTCCTCTGCACACTGATTCCTTGTTAGCTGTAAGCTCTGAGGATAAAAATGCATCAGATATGAGAGTGTTTAAATAAGGGTAATATGTCCTTTAGAACAATAACAATTTAATCCTGATTTAATTGGATTTATTGGAAATGATATACAGTACATGCGATATGCTGAGAGTTATGATACAATATATTGCGATTTAACTTTTTTAACTGCATACTGTGTCCCCAAAATGAAACTAAATCAAGAACTATTTTGTCAAATAAGAAAACATTCTCAGTCTATTCATCTCACTTCAGTCGTCTTATTTCTACACAATGGGAGTCAAGCCCACAGACTGACCAGCACTGATGAAAGCAAAACCTTGTAAAAGGCTGCATACACCTCAATCTGAACTGTTAGTATTTCAGTCTAATGAAATTGAACTGAACACAAACACGTACGGACGACTAAACAATTGCAGTCATTTTAAACAGTGCAACTTGTTCAAAATGAACTGTGCAACCCCTTCAGTCATCAAAAATTAAAAAAGAATATTTGCTATTAATATACTAGTAATAAAAATATCAATACTTGGCGACCATGAATCAATATAATATCGCCACACAACAGCCGCTCAGGTTAAGTAAATCCTGCACTATGAAGCGTGTGTTGTTTGCATGCTGCCTGAAAGTAAAACCTGCAGAGACAACTTAGGGTTGAAATATAGAAATACGTTTTACAGGCAAAAAATAATTTAATATTTCAAACTAAGCATAATGCTTCAAGAAGTAGCGATATAAATAATATCCATGTAAAAATACACATCTCAAATGAAGGAACAGGGAACTTATTGAAATAAACATATCAGGCCATGCCTTAAAACAATCTGTGTATAAAACCAGAGCTTACCACACACTGCTGTCTTCCTCTCTACTGCTCATCTGCAGCTCTCTCTGTGGCTTTTATCCCGTCTGAGACGAAACTGGAAGTAGTGTAGAGCTGAGTGGAGCCAGCACAGCATGACAGGGCCTTTTTCAGTTGTGGGGAACATACAGTAAGTGAAAGCAAAAGGGTGAAAGGAAATCAGGATCAATACAAGCTTATTGATTGTTGTTTTTTATGAGGTTTGTGGAAAATAAAAGCTTTTGGTCAGACTTCTCTGAATATGTCATTTGGGAGATGGTCAAGTTTATAACGAACTTCAACATACAAACATACAATAGAGAGATTTTCTTTTTAACCAGCACAACATTGCAAAAATCAGGCATCATTATGTCTTCAAGAGAGTGCTCCATTACTGCTTTAGAACAACAGACTCACAGATTGCATGCCTGCTGTTGGGCTACCTAAAGTTTCTGAAGTCCCATACTAAAAGTAGTGGGAGGAGCCTTCAACTATTTAGCTACTTTTACTGTTAGATCTTTGTGCTGCATTGACACATCACACCCTGTTACAAAGATTAGAACAATTTGTTGGTATCACACAAACCAAATTAAACCGTAATTAACAGACATCAGTTTGTTCATGTTCATCATAGTCCTATTTAAAGTTAGTCACAGAGTTGTTGTAGTCCACCTACATGTGTGCATGGGTGGAGAGCAAAATGGCACGCAGCTACAACTAGATCTTACGCACAATGCGCATGTGTGTAAGATCCATTTTTGGAAAGAAAAACGTTTCAGTGGTTTACACTGGCGACGGATATGTTGCCGTTTCAGATTGCACTCTGAGACATGGAGCTCAGCTTAAGTTCAGACAGGAAGACTGGTGTTCGTGCACTCATTCATTCACCTCCTCACTTAACTTCAAACCACTCCCCCTACTACTCCCTCTATCTCCTACTCTGGTGATCAGCTGAACACGGGCGTGTATCAATTAAGTAATTAAGCCTCAACCTTTCTCAACCAATCACCCTGCTGTGTCAAATGCGTAAACCAGCTTCTCTCTCCCACAGCCACCTTGTTGTTTCAGTGCAGCCGCTGCAACCCTCCTCCGCCCCAGTCACCTCCATCCAGCTCAGCAGAGTCCAGATTCAGGCGAATCCCACTCCTCATCACAGCCTCCATTCCTCTTCACCACCACCAGTGTCTAGACTCCATAGGGGGGTATCCTATCAGGCGTCGGCCTCACGACCCCTCCGTGTACAGGAAGTCGTCACGATGGAGCCTAGCCCCCCAAAGACTTTGCACATTTCATTATAAAATTGTCGCACATTTCATTGTTAATAAATAATTGTTCATTCTCAATTAGCCTAAGTCTCTCCTGATTGAACTGTTTTTAGGCACTGAAAACGCTGTTGTGTAAAAGAATAGCCAAAATGTAATAAAAGGTTGCCCACTTTTCTGGCTTGTTGCACAGTTGGCTTCAGTGGTCCTTCTAATTGAATCCTTTAAAGTACAAATGTTCTTTTGTATGTATATATTTCTCAAAGTGACTTCATGCCTACTTGATGGAAGGAAATCATAAAAAGCTCATCATTACAAAAGTGAAACTATATGTAGACTATACAGAAGGAAAGTCCCCCTCTCCCCCTTTTCCCTTAAATGATGCATCCAATTTAAATGGTTTCACTTTCTTAGATTAATTTACTTCTGTCATTTTCCTTTTTTATGTCCATCACATAACCAAGACTGAAACCAGCACATCGTCTTAAAAGCATGTTATCAAGGCCAAGTATGACGGGGAACGTTGGATGCTCTTCCAAGAAATATTGGACTGTAAAAGTTGAGGTGATCAGACTGATGGATACTATGACTTTGTTTTTTAGACAAAAAAACTGTTCAAATCTTTCCTGAACACTCACTGATCCATTACATCTGAGCTGTGTGTGACCCCCTGTGACCACCAGAGGGCAGCATCTCATCAAACTACAAAACAAAGTCTCAGAGTAGGTACACTTACTCCCTCACCGTACTTCATTAATGTTCAGAGGTACTTCAACATGAGTATCTTCATTTGATGTTACTTCATAATGTTACTCAGCAGCATCTCAGGAGAAAACAAACTTCAAGTCAACATGAACTTCAAATACATAAAGCTGTACTTTTACTTTGACACTTGAACCATATGACTTTTACTGCAATGATTTAAGTAAATGAAACTTTACTTGTTAAGTGTCTTGTAAATTACATGTACTGACTCTTTAGATAGCCCCTCCTCACGGCCACCAGACTGGATCGACAAATACTGAAAGTTTACCTCACAGAAAATTGTGCAGAGGCCACGCTCCTAATTATACATAATGTTAAGGCTTGATATGATTCAGAAAGGTAACACCCTTGTTTTGACTTATAATGAAATTATCTGTTTACCAAAACTGTATTTTTGTTCCATGCTGTAATCATTTTTATTTCCGCTGTAAAGTTAAGACTTTATTAATGAGGTTGATTGGGGAATGATTCACTTTTGGAGATGGCCTCAAGTGGACACTTGAGGAACTGCATGTTTTGCGCCTACACAAGTGCTTAATCTTTCAACACTGGAGGTTGCAGTCGTTCTGCCGCTGATCTGCTTTCAGCGGTACAAACAGAGACAAAGCAGGGAGGAATTGTTTGCTTTGTTTTTTGCACCTTGTGCCTCTTGTGCTTCCGTAACGCCATTATGCAATGTGAACTCTCACACTGGAACGCCAATAACGCGATATATCTCAAGAGGGAGTATTTTATTTCATTTATTTTGAACGTTTCTTTTTAATTAAAATAAAGTTTATTTGCAAACAACTATGAGAGCATACTTTCTGTAATGTCTCGATTTTTCTTTTTGAACTAGTCAATTCTTGAAAAGGGTGTAAGGATGACGTGAAAAAACGTAGCCAGTCCTACATCTTTTTAGTTTTAGGATTTTTTAATTAATACAAGGCCCAAGCTTTCAAAGTAAAGTCAGTTATTCTAGAAAATGTGTTTGAACTTTCTTAATGTGTGACATGTTTTCATTTCTTCACTGCAGCTGTTTCATACGTTAACCCCCTTTGTTGAGATACAGTTTCTCATTGGTCCTTATTGCTGTTTTTTACATAAATATTCCTCTGAGATCGTGTTTACTTTCCCCTAATATTTAAACATTTGGTACTCAAGTTCACTTTTACACAGGATGAAATGATTCGATTTTGGTTGTCAAAATGTCTTTTTGTATAATCTAAATGAGTGATTATATAGTCAGAGTTCACTGATGAGTTCATGTATTCAGCAGATTGATTTTTTTTTCATGTGAACCACAAAACAAGAAGATCCCAAATAAAGACTTTTACGCACAATGACAAATTAATTTGGGTCTACGGTTCCCAGAGAGTAATGAGACTAATTTAGTGTTTCCACATTCAGCTAAAAAACATTCACAATGATGTTCAAAAATAAAAAAAACATCTCACTTTAGCCTGTGGAAATTACCTAAAAATGTAAAAGACTGAGACCAATTATTGTATATTATTGTATCTAAACAGTTACAAACATGTTTAAAATAAAACATGCAGCTATACAATGTTTCCCTTTTTTTTCTTTATCTACAGAAAAGTTGTCCATATTTGAATGTACATATTCAATCTCGGGGAAATAAACCATTTTCTTCCACCAAAAAAGGTGCATTTATCCTCAGGCTGGGATGAAGCTGTTTTTAGATTATTGGTTGCTGCCCTCTGGTGGTCACAACAGAAAATACATCCTTCATCTGTGAGACTTGAGTGAGGAATACTTAGGCACTTTTTTACTGTGATACCTTAACTACATGAAGTTGAAATACTTGGATACTTGTACGGTGGCCCTGAGAGCCATTTAATAAAACACATGCAAATAGAATAAACACAAGCAAATATCTTCGTCAATTTGACAACACATGCACAGCATTAAGAAACGATCTGCAAATTAAGACAGCACAACACATTACATAAACGAGCTCTAAATTCAGAAAACACAAGCAAATGCACAAAGCTATGGTGGGCCAAAGGGCTCACAACGTCTAGTCACATTTTTACATCTTAATACGTAAAGATATTACGTCTTAACACGTACATTTGTAACGTCTGGATGTTTCGTGGACCAATAACACTTGAAACTTTTGGATGGCTCCCAAATACACACCCCCTTTAGACATAATAGTCATGTGAACCCTACATAGTAGTCACATGACCTCAAACGTGATGGTCATGTGACCTCTTTGTAATTGCTACGTACATATAAAAACCAAGGAGCTCATCGTCGACTTCAGGAGGAGCCAGCCCAATCACACGCCACTCCTCATCAACAACACAGCAGTAGAGAGAGTAAGCAGCACAAAGTTCCTGTGGTGCAGATAACAGACACTTTGACCTGGTCCCATCACACCGGAGCTCTTGTAAAAAGAGCTCAGCAGCGCATGCACTTTCTGCGCCGGATGAAGAGAGCACACCTCCCCCCTCCAATTCTCACCATCTTTTACAGAGGCACTGTAGAGAGAGTACTGACAAACTGCATCCCTGTCTGGTCTGGAGCCTGCAGTGCCTCCGACTGGAAGTCCCTGCAGAGGGTGGTGAGGACAGCGGAAAAAATCATCAGGGCTTCAATTCCTCTCATCCAGGAGATTGCAAAAAACACTGCCTGACCAGGGCTCATAAAATCAGCAAAGACACCTCCCACCCCCACCATGGACTGTTCTCACTGCTGGACTCTGGAAAGAGGTTCCGCAGCCTTCGAAGCAGAACAGCCAGGTTCTGTAACAGCTTCTTCGCACAGGCCATAAGACTATTGAACACAAGATAATAATCCCTCCATCCCCCTCAAGCCCCCACACAGGACTACCTCACTGGACTGTGCAATATAATAGATACATTACACATACGCAATATCTTTTAAAGTAATGTTATACGTACTTTTTCTTTTGATACCTATATTTGCACCTTATTTCTTTATGTAAATACTTGCTGCTGTTTTTTATCCTGCACTACAACGAGCCTACTGCAACGAAATTTCATTCAGATCTGCACTGTAAAGTACAATTGGAATGACAATAAAGAAAAGTCTAAGTCTCTAGTCAATGCATGATAACACAACAGCCTGCACCAGGAGTTGTGTAGCATGTTCTGACAGGTCTGATCTTCTTGTTGTTGTACAGGGCAAATCAACATTATTGGGCAATCGAGGCCAATATTTCACAATTTCATAGTACTGATCAACAGGTTGTTGCTGAAGACACCTGAGATGTGTTTCTGTGTATTGTTCCTTCTTTTTCATCCTTTGCCCAATCCCATCCCTGATAAATACTCACATATTAACTTTTGCTGGGCCCTGATTTGTTGCTTTCAGCTAAGAGGAGGGAACAACACAGATTTTCTAATATAAAAAGGTGAAATTGTAAACTTTTCCAACAACACCACATAAACAGCACCTGGACATCACAGATCATCTGCTTCTACAAGTAAAAGATGGACAGCCAAAACCCTGGTAAGAATATTTCATTTGCATTACTGTGACTGGATAGTATTTCATGTTTTCCTTTGGCTTTGTTAGTTTGCATGTGTCACTAACCTAAGTATGTTTGAAGTGTTTTAAGGACAACTTGATTTTTTCAGTACACAAAGGAAACTAGAGAGTTATGTTTTAAGCCTTCACAGACATATTTGGCATTCTATGTATTTGTTTAGGCTCATAAAAAATCCCTGAAACTACATGTATTCTTTATTCTTTGTTTAAAACACTGCTATATGTTATCAGTGAGTAAACTTAAATGTTGTCTTGAATGTTTGTGTTGATGATTTAACTCCATTATCTTTTACTCTCAGCTCCAAATGTTTCTTGTTTTTTTCAAAATATGTTACAAATGGCTTTATAGAATATATCAGGTTGTTTCAGTCAATATTTGGTGCATATATTTTCTGTGTTTCACCACCCTATTGAAGGATGGGTTATTTTTGACTGGTTAAACATTACTGATGTTTTAGATTGAGCATGGAAATAAATAACTCACTATGAGATTTAAAACATAATGTAATGACTGCTTCAAAGTATCAAATATTTTAATGAATGTTTGCTTCTCAAATAGTTAGAAGGTTTATGTCTACATTTACCTGTTCAATAGTTCATCTTATTTCAGGACACTAGTACATTTTGCTTGCCCCATTGGCAGATTTTTTTATACTTATTATAAGCAATTCAGGCCTTTGTTTTTTATATTTTAAAATAATATTTTAGACTAGAAATTAAACCAATACACTAGATTAGATTTGAGTGTTTGCAGTGTAGGTTTTGTATGTGAGAAAATACTATAAAAGCTAAGTGTTTCCATTGTACCTAGTCAGATGCTTCAGTTAGTCTGCTCTTGTCAATTTTGACAATGAGCCTTAAAAAAATCTTAAAATATTTGGATTTTTAATATTCACTACTATTTTTCCAGAACTGATTGGGTTAATGGACGATACAACTAAGATAAATCTTTTTTTGCAGAAGACTCAAAGAAACCCGAGTTGAGGATGGTCCTCTTGGGAAAAACTGGAGCTGGGAAAAGTGCTTCAGGAAACACCATCCTTGGGTTCGAAGGTTTTGAAGCAAAACCATCTTCATCATCTGTGACAAAAGAGGGCTTGACCAAGAAAAGAGAGTTTGATGGACAGGATCTGAGTGTTGTTGATACTCCTGGCCTGTTCAACACAACGAAGGAGACAAAGGAGATGATGAAAGAGATAGTAAAGTGCATTGTGTCTATTGTCCCAGGTCCTCATGTGTTCCTGTGGGTTATAAAGCCAGGCAGCTTCACAAGAGAAGTTAAAAAATCAATGGAGTTCTTCAAGGAAGTCTTCCCATCAGCCACTGGGTATACCATCGTCCTGTTCACCCATGGAAATACAGGAAAGGTGGAGAGCTTCATTAAGAAGAACCAATATCTGAGCAATTTCATCCGTGAGTGTAGTGGTGGGTACCATGTTTTTGAAAACAACATCCCAGATGATAAACAAGTTTCTGAGCTTTTGGAGAAGATCAACAGCATGGTCCAACAAAATGAAGGAAAGTACTACAGCACAGAGCTGTTAAAAAATGCAGAGGCTGCCATAGCCGAATTAAAGATTAGGCATGAGCAATCAGCAGATGATGTCAAAGAAAGCGCCAGTATGCCTTTGGAGAGCTACATCGATAAAGGAATAAATCAACTTGAAGGTCAGCTTCCAGGTCTGAGGGTGTTCATTGACTTCCTTGTGAAAGTGGTAGAAAACTGCACTAAATAGATTGAAACTGAGGAGTCGAAGCTCGCAAAGCAGTTTTTTTTGATAAACAAACTCAAAATTGAGTTCAAATTGTGTTTAATTCACACAAGAGAATGGCAACATGTCAATATTCTATAGCTTCGATCTTTAAGGACTCAAAAAGAAGACGTTTGTCTAAAGTTACACTTTAAAACTCTTAAAAAAAGATTGCAAATTGCAAAAAAAACTCCTGCACACTGTCTAACTTGCAAATTATTGGCAATGTGTCAGAAACATTGTTGGTTAACTGCAGATTGACAGCGTGCAAGAGTTTGAAAGTAATTGTTTAAGAGACTCATTCCTTTCCTACGCCCCTGTCTTGTGAAATAGGAGTGCAAAGTATTGATTTTCAATTTTAAGTACTAATAGGTTTTTGTGGAGGAGCCTGGGGTGGCCAATCAGATTTCAAGGTTGATAAGTTGTCATAGGTGTGATACCGTTGTTCTGTGTTAATGTTTGTTAAATTTTAAAGGTATGTTGTTGTTTTAGCCTGACACCTCTTTCTAACCAACAGTTTGCAACGAGTGAACTTTATCGGGGCAATAAAAATGTATGGTCCTAGTGACAATATAGCGGAAATTTAAAATCAGAAATGTTGACTATTCTAAAAGTCTGATTGTCTGCATTACAGCTTATGTATAGCATAACCAACATTGAGGGCCTACCTTAAAAAAACATGAATAATTATTTTAACCGACTTGTAACTCTGGTGCTGACTAGCAAGGATGACAACATTTAATCGTTTAGTTGACTCATCATGCAAATCCCTGGGGTACCCCTCTTTATCAATTTGCACATTCAGGACTCCGTGATTGAGTTTGGAAAAATGAACATTCAACATCTGCTTAGACTCTTAAAGCAAAGCTGTCTTTAAAACATTGGCCCAAACATTCATTGATTTATTTCTACTATACTTATTTAGTTCTGAGTTTCTTTAAATTAGAAATTTTCAGGAGGAGAATGGCTTCTTTATGCCCTGAATGCTGCCTTTCAGGCCAAGTTTATGCTGCCTGTTGAAGGCAGTTGAAGCTGTTTGCAGCCTGATAAGATTATCTAACGGATCCTGTAGTGACCAATTTTAACAAATCCAATATTGTTTAGAAAAGTCACTTGAGGGATGAATGTGGACGTTGTTTTCGGACGCGTGCTCAGCTCTAAGAAATTAAACCAGTCCGTTGATGTGATTTGGATATTTCCATCCATTTATTTTTAAACATATTATCAGAAAAGAAAAATAAGACGAACCACTACGCCTATAAATAAAATAAACAAATCTGCTTTGGACGTGATCACAGGCTGACACGGTAGAAAAACTGTTTGCTTCCATTCAATCACCTCTCTCGCCTCACCTGGCGCCTTGATTTAAACTCGGCACCCACTCAGGCTCCACATAGTGCCCAGAAGAGGGACCACACACACAACCAAAAGAAAATACACAACAAACACATATTTTGGCTCCAACAGATCCCAAAAGAAATCACTTCTTATGGAGCATTTATATTTGCAGTAAAAAAAAATCTAAAAATGTCTCTAACCTTCTACGCCTGTAGAAAAGACAAGACAAGGAGTTCTTTGCTTAGCAGATGCCTGTACAAAATTCATGAATATCAGAAACTACATGACACTGACTGGGAATGTGGACATCAAAGTAGTTGTACTGATCAAGATATTGGTTAATTTTGGGTGTGAATTTTCATTTTGTGTTTGAAGAAATCTTTATATGCTTTCTGTGTTTGTATGACACTTTTAAATGTGTACAAACTAATGATTAGATGCAGTTTAAATGTCCCTGGATAATTGTCCTCTTCCTCCTGTCCTCTTCCTCATGTGTTTCTTGACAGATTTTGAATTTCTTTATTACCTGGGAATCACTGATGTTATCTGTTTATGTTGGATCATATGAATAAATTTAAATCTGTGAAACCGATCTGATAAAGCTCATTATTGTTCCAGTCTCTTCTTCAGACAAAATTGTTTCTATAACCGAGAACCGAAAAAGATACATCACTTTCTGAAAACCACCACACTTAATTGACTGGTCTATTGCTTACTTGAACTGTGTTTAAGTTCTGTCTTATTTTGTGTTAAATGAAATATTGTCTAGAATCCTAACTAACAATTCAAAACCCCAAAGTCACACAATGACACGAACATACAAAATGATTAATGTGGCTGTAGCTAAGCAACCAGCATGTTCTTCAAGGTTAAAATGACTATTTGTCCATGTCAAGTCAAGTCAAGTCAAGTTTATTTGTATAGCACATTTAAAAACCGCTTCAGCTGACCAAAGTGCTTTACAGGCAATGCATAAAACAAAACAAAAACAAAACACCAAAGAAAGAATAAAATAAAATAGAGAAAGAAATTTAGATAACAAGAGGAAAACAAAAGTAGAAGACTCCTATATACAGTATATCTACATATAGGTACAAATGTATGCACATGTAGCCTACATACACATACACATACATACACTCATACGTGCATGCACATGCATACATGCAGATACATACCTAAAATAAATATATGGGGGCTGTTTCAGCTTGTTTCAAAGGCCAGGGAAAAAAGGTGAGTTTTGAGTTTAGATTTGAATGAATTTAATGAGTTAATTTCTCTGATGGGGGGAGGCAGCTGATTCCACAGACGGGGGCCAGCCACTGAGAAGGCACGGTCACCTCTGAGTTTTCTCTGAGCTTGAGGGACTACAAGAAGGGACTGTTCAGAGGACCTAAGTGGACTTGATGGGGTGTAAGGGGGTTAAAAGTTCTGTTAAATAAGGGGGGGCTAGACCATGCAGTGACTAAAAAACAAGTAATAGAATTTTAAAATGGATTCTAAGATCTACAGGTAGCCAGTGCACGGAGGCGAGAACAGGGGTGATGTGTTCTCGTTTGCGTGTACCTGTTAAAAATCTTGCAGCAGCGTTCTGAACATACTGCAGCCGTGAGAGGGAGGACTGGCTGACTCCCACATAGAGTTAGTTGCAGTAGTCCAGGCGGGACGTAATAAAAGCATGGATGAGTTTTTCTGTATCTTGGAATGATAGAAATGGTTTTATTTTTGTTAGGGTTCGTAGTTGGAAGAAGCATCCTTTGACAACTGAGTTTATTTGTTTGTCGAATTTGAAGGTTGAATCAAAAGTCGCGCCAAGGTTTTTTGCGCAGGGTTTCACAAAGGAAGACAGTGGGCCAAGTTTTTTGCAGATAAAGTTGGTGGAGTCCGGGGGGGCAAACAGAAGTACCTCAGTTTTTTGTTCATTGAGTTTTAAGAAGTTTAGGGCCATCCAGTCTTTGATTTCTTTGAACCAGTCGAGTAGTGGTTGCAGGGAGTGGGGATTGGTGGTTTTGAGCGGGAGATATATTTGTGTGTCATCCGCAAAGCAGTGGAAGGATAGACCGTGCTTCCTTATAAGGCGGCAGCATGTATAGAGAGAACAATAGAGGCGACAAGACTGATCCCTGGGGTACCCCACAGTTGAGGGCGGCTGAGGGAGAAACAGTATTTCCAAGACATTCTTTAAAACTTATTTTTTCCACATAGGATTTAAACATATTTAGGGCTTGCCCCTGGATCCCAACCCAGTCCATTAGCCTAGTGATGAGTAGGCTGTGTTCAACCGTGTCAAATGCGGCGCTAAGATCTAAGGGCCTGATTTACTGAGATCCCAATTAAAGAGTACAAAATTGCGTGTTCACTCCAAAGAATTGCGCGTTTGGCTTGTGGGCGTTTTGCGGGTGATCTACTAAGAAACTTTGCGTGAATGATAACGGGTGCAAACCTTGAGGGGGCGGTAGTATTTAAGTCAGGCTTTTGCGTGTTCTACTGGGTTACGTCACGGAGAGTTTGGACGGAAAGCAGAATGACTGCAAGCGAAAAATAGGTATTAGTGGGAGAGGCAAATGAACGTACAGTAATTTCGAGTTATAGCAGATAAATCTGTATATAACAAAAAGAACATTTGGCTTATAAGAAAACCTCGGCATTAAACAGGGCCTCTCTTTTCTTCCCTCCATTTTTTGAATGAATTGTCATACATTGCGCAGGAGGTGCGAGCTGTGTCCTCTGTGGCACGGGCGCTCAGGCATGCCCCTTGGGCTATTGTTGCGCACCAAACTGCTGGCCAGCGCTGTGTCTGATCGGACATAATTGCCCTGGCAAGAGGTATCGAAGACGGGGGTACAAGCAGTGGTGAGGTCCCCCAATCCAAGTGCCTAAAGCTTGGCAGCAGGGGGCTGTAGAGGTTGGAGACGAGCGCGATAGGGAGACGAGCGCACCGGAGGAGACAAGCTGGAGAGACGCGCAACCCGAGAAAAAGGAAATGCCCAGTTTAAAATGTAATGTTGCCGAAAAGAGGGAAATAGGACATAAATGTCAATGTGTAAATTCTTTAGAATGCAGAGGCTGTGAATGTTCAGTTATATTAGTTTAATCATGGTGTTTCTCTTTATTAACTATTATTGAATCGAAATAAAAAAATAATGCTTGTCATTTATTTTTACGTCAATCGAAAACATGTTAACATGTTGGGAGAAAAACGTGATCTTTATACCTTCTTTTATTGAGCCTATGTCTCCTCCTAACTGCAGCCTGTTGTGTGTAACACTGGGCTCCTGGATTAGCACCTTCCTTTCAAAGGTGTTAAATTTAGACACTGTCACAATCACCGCAATTTTTGCCTGGCTTGGTAAATCGCAATGCGTGTACTAACTTAACTTATTTGACTTTTCTCCTCCCAGTATTTTGCACGCTACGGCGGAAACGCCCCATATTGCATATTCATTAAGGCAAACGTACTAAATGGACAATGCGTGTTGTTTTGCTCATATGAAAGACGCAATCCTCACTGCATGCTGTTAGTAGATCAGATAGCACAATTTTTGCTGGTGGTATCAAGTTTGCACACGTTTTAAGACATGCAAACCTTTAGTAAATCAGGCCCTAAAAGTATTAAAATTGGACTGTCCCCGTTGTCTACTGCTAAAAACAAATCATTAAGAACTTTTAAAAGGGCTGTTTCAGTACTGTGGTTTTCTCTAAAACCAGATTGGGATGCTTCTAGTACTTTGTTATTGATTAAAAATTGATTAATTTGCTGGTAGATTGCTCTTTCCAGGATTTTGGATAAAAATGGGAGTTTGGAGATTGGTCTGAAATTTGATAAAATGTTGGGATCTAGGTTGGGTTTTTTGAGAAGAGGCTGAACCACCGCATGTTTAAAATCAGTCGGGAAGCTTCCTGTGGAGAGACAGCTGTTGATTATGGAGAGGATGCTAGGGCCGATAGTGCTAAATGCTTCTTTTAGTAGGCGAGGGGGAATACAGTCAGACAGGCATGTTGTGGGCTTCAAGTGAAAGATTATTTCTCGCAGAGAGGAGAGAGATATTGGATCAAATTGATTAAAAATATGCACAGCTGAGGGAGGGTCAGGCTGTGATGCAGAGGATGGCGAAATTCCTTTTTTTATATCGGTGATTTTTTCCACAAAGAATTCTAAAAAATTATTGCAAGTAAATGAGGAGGAGGCTTGAGCGGTGTGGTCAGATGGATTGGTCAGTGAGTTTATGGTTTTAAAAAGAACCTTGGGTCTGTGTTATGAGATTGGAGAAGTATGTTGTCCTTGCTGCTTTGACAGAGTCTTGGTATTGGGCAAAGCAGTTTTTTACCGATTCATACGAGACATGGAGTTTGTCTTTTTTCCATTTTCTTTCCGCTTTTCTACAGCTTCGCAGGAGGGCGTGGGTGGTGTCATTTAGCCAGGGCTGAGATTTTGCCTTTGTTTTCCTGGTCTTGAAAGGAGCAACTGAGTTTATGATATTTGTGCAAGTGGAAGTAAATGATGACAGCATTTCATCAGGATTCAGATGGTCGGAGGGAAGCTGCAGAGAGCGGATGAATGGCGATGCGGAAAAGGTGTTGCAGAAATTGGTGATAGTGGTGGGGTTAATTGGGCGGAAGGAGTGGCTTGGAGCAGAGGAAGTAGCAGGTTTGCAGTGGAGGGGGGCTTCAAATAGGACGGGGCAGTGGTCAGAAAAAGCTGCAGCCACAGGGGTGCAGGAGCTGACATTTACACCCAGAGTAAAAACTAGATCCAGGGTGTGGCCGTGTTTGTGGGTTGGCCCAGACACATGTTGAACAAAGTTATAAGACTGTGTGATATTTAGAAATTCAGTAGCAAGTCTATTTGAGGAGTCGTCAACATGGATGTTGAAATCACCAGCTAAAATGACTTTGTCGAAGTTTAGAACAATAAAAGACATAAAGTCAGAGAATTCAGGCAGAAAAACAGGATTTGGGCGAGGAGGGCGGTAGAAGGTCACACATAGCACTGGCTCTGGGCAGCAAATTTCAAACAGGAGGGTCTCAAATGATGACACAGGCTTAAAAGCAAGTTGGCGATATTTAAATTTGTTCCTAAAAGCGACAGCAAGACCCCCACCTCGGCCTGTGGTTCTTGGGGTGCTAAAATAGTCATGTAGTCTGGTGGCTTTGAGGAGAATCAAAATACATCTTACTGAAAAAAATAATCTTCTTCTTAAACAAAAAGGTTCATCTCTGTATGTATTATTTCCTTAAAGGTGTAAGACAGTAAGATTAACAATCTGACCCTGTCAAAGACAAAAACAGAATTTCCTGTGAATGTATCTGATCGGTAACATTTGCTGCCAAGCATAATGGTGCCAGCTTAAAACTGGAGCCATTCCAAACCCTTTGTACTTATTATTCGTACAGACCCCAAAACATGCACATAAATGACCCTGGTTAAAAGAATAAAATGAAAAACTCATATAATGTGAAGCAGCTTTGTTGTTATGTCTCAATAAAAGAACCAGTTGAATTCATATTATTTACACACAGTAAAAACTTGAACTCCTCCAACAGAAGAGACAAAAAATGAAGAGCAGGCAGAAATAGACGGAGTTTCTGCAGGAAAAGAGAGATGAGACCTGACTTGAAAATTGAGTGTCATTTGAAGTTACACGACGCTGTGACATTTACAACTTCTATAAATATTTTTTTATCTAGCTTCCTTGGGAACAACAGTGGTTCAAATTCTGCAAAAATGAACTTTAGATTTGGCGCTCAGGGGATGGGGTGGCTGTGGCTCAGTTGGTAGTCGTCGCCTCTCAACCGGGAATTGAGGGTTTGATACCCAGCTGTTGCAGCAACATGTCTGATGTGTTCTTGGGCAAGACACTTAACCCCGAATTGCTCCCGCTGCTTCGTCGGCGACAATAAATGCGTATGAATGGGATTAGTTACTTCTGATACTTCTGTTACTGGCATGCATGTAATATGATATGAATGCATAGAAAAAGAGTGAGGGAGAGAGACACAGAAGCTTGGTGTTCTAGGTCCCCTGGCAGTTTAAGCCTATTGGCAACATAATAGGGGTGGGTCAAAGCCTTAGCCATTCCTTTCTATAAGCTTGATCAAAAAGGAGAGCTATAAGCTTACACTTATAGACAGTAGAGCAGGTGTCTTCTTCCTAGACCCTGACTGGAAGATGATACCAAAGGAGAGGAGTCTGATTACTGAAGGCTCTACCTCCCGTACTATTTTCATGGACTATTGGTACCACAAACAGGCCTGCATTCTTGGAGCGCCAACCGAGGTATCCACATTTTATAGCGAGTCACTGCTGAAAGTCACACTTCTAAACAAACCCAAGACCCATTGATTTAAATTAGAGGGGTAATCTGACACTAAGAGCTGTTTAAAATATGATGGAGTCTGACCATTAAGAGTTTTGTCAGTGAGACGAAGTATTTTAAATGATTTTCTAGATTACTGTTATTGGGGCCAGCCAGACAGAACAAAAGGACTCAGGCCTGTATCCCCTTTGTAAAGCCTGAATAAAGTTATTTTGGGACACACAAAGAGGCTTAAGAGACCCAGACTCCCAGAATCCCCTGCGACACCTCACACCTACATGTGAGCTAAAGGGGGGAGCTCTATTCTCTGTCTTTTTGTGGACTCTTTCAGGTTCCTGGGATCCACAATCTCCCGGGACTGGAAGTGGACCTCCCACATAGACACAATCTGGAAAAAGGCCCAGCAGAGGATGTACTTCCTGTGTCAGCTCAGGAAGTTCAACCTGCCCCATGGAGCTGCTGATCATGTTTTACACCTCCATCATCCAGTCTGTTCTCTGCACCTCCATCACTGTCTGGTTTGAATCTGCAACCAAACTGGACAGACACAGACTGCAACGGACAATAAGGGCTGCAGAAAAGATTTTTTTCTCGAGTCCGCCTGTTTGTAAACTGAGCACGCTTCATAATAACATAAAGCGTGCATGTGCTGTATTATGACGTTATGCACAAGAGGTAATCGTGCTCAGGCACGGTTAGTCCTGATGCAGTGTGACTGCGGGCCGTGCTTGCCAGTTGGGGAATGGCGCAGCGGGGGGAAATCGTGCTTGACTACGGCACGTAACAGGTAACCCTCGGCCTCGAGTACGGACAGTGTTCCCATTGGGTCATCGTGTCCTGGGTTTTACTTGTTTAAAACCCTGTTTGTTTCTTTATTGGGCCGCCGCGTCCTGTGTGTGTTGTTCTGCGAACTCCAGCATTATAACCAGGGTAAGACCTTCATGATCACAAAGACCAGTGTAAATTCTGTCTAACTTGAATTCGGCCATTGGCTTCTGGTAGTGAATGGAATTATTCACGAGCTGTGGCGCGTGGAGTTTAAACTGTGATCCAGCCTCTTAAGGCTCTCTCATTTTTCTCTCTCTAACAAACACATAAAGACACACAGACCCACACACACACGCGCCTTCCCACTAAGACACAGATCTGGGGACCAACTCCACGGCCGCGTTATCGCATACACAAACACACATATAAATCTGTACCAGAGCTGGCCCTAAGCCTATACTGCCTATGCCACGGGCCGGCCCTGATCTGTACACTCGTAGTTGTTCAAACTCCTCACAGACACAGATCGTGCAGAGACCGAGCTTAACTCATACGTGGTTACGCCGCCATCTTGCCCTCTCTCTCTCTCTCTCTCTCTCTCTCTCTCTCTCTCTCTCTCTCTCTCTCTCTCTCTCTCTCTCTCTCCTCCTTTCTCTCTGTCTCTCATCCACACACATATATGCACACACACATTCACAACCACACACTCACAACCACACAACTACATAACTACACTCTTACACCTCATTCACCAGTTTTGCTTGATAATGTTTGGTTGCTTTGGATTAGCTTGTAATAGTTGTTGTTGATTGAGTTTCATTGATTTTGAATTGATGTGGCTTTAATTAAATAAACTCTGTTACAATTTAAGAAAGCAGTTGTTCATGATTACTGGTGTATGTGCATTGTAACACAGCTGGGTGTGAGGGCTTTGTGTACGAAAAACCCCAACATAACTGGTGCCCTGTGTGAGGCTCTCAATAAACCAGCTTTATTGCAGTGTTTATGCACAAGGTACTGTTATTTCTAAAGGGATTATTCTGGAGAAAACGTATCTTTTCTTTGTGTGGTAGGATGAGGTTTCTTCCCTACTTCTGCCCATGTTTTATTTCATGGCTGTTGGCAATGATCCAATTGCACCTTGATTGTGGGGCGGTGCTGTGCAGCGCTACATCTGGGTGGGTGTACCACCATACGGATGTGCGCTCTCTGATCTCTTCCTGGAGACTGTTTCCGCATCTGCAGCATGGTTTGGCGTAGTCTGGCATGCTAATGCCCAGCTTGGCTTCTTGGTGTCGTCCTTTCTGCTTGATTTGGCTTTCCTCTGGGACTAAGGTAAGCACTCTAATGGTCTTTAGTGCCGCACAATTACATTTACGATGCATAATTGTTGTTAAATCTGCCTCCACTCTCTTGCTATATAGCATAAAATTGTGTGTCCAGAGTTTTGGAGCTGACTTACCCAGATCCGGGCCTCTGTGTGTGAGATGACGTGCTTTTCTTAGGTAGGCTCGTTCATTTTCTGCACTTTGTTGTTTAATGTTGGCCTTCAACATTAAACTAAATTGTTATTGTGGTCTATGATTGTTGTCAGTTATTAAGCTGCGGTTCTGGTGGCTCATCCTCTCCTGTGAGTGGGAAACGGCATCGCTACTTTCTGGTATGTATAAATATCAATAGATTGATCAATTGTGTACTTTTAAAATTGAACTAGTTCATATTTGGCAATGGAGTGTTTGTGCGCACCATGGCGGCTGGCTCATTAACCCTCAGCCTTTGCTCCCTGGCATTATTGCTGTTTTGTTCGGCTTTGATTTGTCTTACTAATGTTGTTAATCTATATGAATAATTAATAAAGGATAAATTATTCATATTAATTTATATAACCAAATTTGACAAGATAAAACCCAACATAACTGTAGCCCGCGTATTAGCTCCACAAAACCCCAACACTGTTGAACTCAAGGAGGATTCTCCAGCAGGTGTTGTAGCTACCTGCCAAATCTTTCAGTTTAACAGCAGTCAATAACTGAAAATGTAAACTGGCATATTTACTTTTGCTCACCCCACTGGTTTGTCACCAGCAGCCATATTTAATTTGTGATCTGTGATTGGTAAGGTTTTTTTGCAAGGGAACAGATGATGTGTATTTTAGGGGAGGGAGCTGGAAGCACGCTATGGTATATTTAATGAGATTGAAAATTAAAGACAGACAGGACGTCCACAGAGAGAGGACATCATAGACCTTTACCAGAAAAAGATGGACAATGAAGAGTATTTTTTGACTAGTAAGTTTAACTGTTGGAGTATCTTTAACAGGGCTGAAACTTAACGTATTTCAGTACATCTGTTGTATTAATGGTACCTGTGTTTGGCAGCTCATTATAAGTGTTAACCACTTCATTTGTATTAATTTAAATGAACATCTGACAATGATTTTATATCTTTGATATTTTTTGCTTCCATCATGGTTTTCTGCAATGATGATCAAAGAATTACATCCAATGGTCTCTTTGCTTCTTGAAATAAGTTATTGTTTCTGGCTGAGACTTGTGATATCTTATTAAAAATAAGAAATATGGGAACTACTTGAAGTGCACTATATGTGTGATAAAGATATTTTAAGGAAATCAAAAACTCAGGAATGGAGAGTTCTGTGTTTTGTTCACGTCTTGGTGTTTGTTTGGTCTAAAGCAGCAGACTTCAAGATAAGCTTTGTTTGTTTTCAGAGTAGAGACCATTATATGTATTGGTCTGTCTTGTCTGTCAAGCCTGTAAATTAATCTGCCAATTTCTTCTGAATAATATAGTATAATAGGGCTTTGTTAGTAATTTGACATGTCTGTCAAAGATAAAGCCTTAATTTTTCTGGTATTTGGTTTTCAGGGACTTAAAGGGATACTTCACCCATTTGCATTAAGCTTTGTATCAGTAGTAAACTTGTGTTTTTATTGAATGGTCTTGCATCCAGCCCTCATTTCCCCCTAAGATGAGAAATATCTGTAATTTCTTTTCTGACAAGCTGCCTCCAGTGATGCAAAAATCGTCATATTGCATCACTGGCGTCTGTTGTGGTTAGCAGGGATAAACTACATTGCTAGTTCCTCATGTTTTCAACCACTGAAGCTACAGACCAATCACAGATCAGTGGGCGGGACCTCACTCCCAAAAACTAAACTTAACATCCGCCATATTGCTTAGTTGGAAGCTGTGCTAACAGGCTCTGTGGATAAAGCTGAGTAAAACCGACAATGGCGGAAAGTCAACTACAAACTGATAAGAATGAAGGGGATTTTGAAGGTTTTGTGCTCGAAACGGATGTTCGTGGCTCTTTCTACGAGCCGCCCGCAATATTGCTGCCAGGTGCCTTCTGCAGACAGACAGCTGCTGTGAGACAGGGAGCCTGAGCCGGCTCAAGCTGGGTGTCTCTATGGCTAAAGCTGAAGGACAAGAATGGCGAAAAAAGTATGTTTCAACTTCAAACTGATATGGATGGAGGGGATTTTAAAGGTTTGTGCTCGAATCGGATGTTCGTGGCTCTTTCTACGAGCCGCAATGTAGCGGCGAGCTAGCTGCTGGTGCCGACAGGCAGGCTAGCTAGCCTAGCCTAGCTGGCTAGGTCCGCGGCTGTGAGAAGGAAGAAGGAGCCGGGGCAGACTTGTGTTGTCGGTGCTGTGACTGTTTGCCTATGGACACAGATATAGAGTCGGTTTTCTGCCAGGAATTTCCAAGATGCCATTTCCTTCTGAAAGAAATCTCTGATTCAGTTGAGGAAACTGCTGTATTATTGTCCGCGAGTAATGCTGCATTCAGGTAATGCTCGGGTGGTCCAAGTTTCTTAGAGAAATCTTATTGTCAAAAGTTATATTTGAGCAAAAAGTTGATGTGCAATACGTGCATGAATAAAAAGTATGTTAACAAAACACAAAACCGACTTGAGCAGGTGTTTCATGTGCATTTTACAACTCGAAATCTCATTTTTCCGATACCACCTGAATGCACCTCTCCTTCAGCGGGAGTGTCCTGCGGTGCTGTGCATTCTGGGAGTTGTTGTCTTTAATCTACATAAGGCAAAAAGACACTTTCTGCCTTTTCTCGGTCAAGAAGGCACCAACTTCAAAATTTATTTTACATTTCTACTACATATATGACCCAATTTCACTACAGATTCATGTTTCAATGGGTGAAGTATCCCTTTAAAGTTGAAATGAGTATACTTAGCACATTGATACGATTGGTGATTAATTTAGCTGAACATTTTTCTTCCAACTGAATCGTATTATTTTTCAATTCCCTCGCAGAGAGAAACTAAATGACAGAAATTGCTTATTTTCCAACAGGGATTTCAGAGCTGAGGATTGTGCTGATTGGGAGGGTTGGAGATGATAAGACTTCAGTCATGAACATCCTCCTGAGAAGTTCAGAGGAAAAGAAGAAACCTGCAGCTGAGAGTGCCAAAGAAAAGTATCAGAAGGAAGATATAACCATCAGCGGACAGAAGTTGGTTGTTGTCGACACTCCAGGGCTGTGTCACTCAGAGAAGGAAGATGAAGAGGTGATGAAGGAGATCAAAAGTGTTGTCTCAAATGTGGCTCCTGGTCCTCACGTGTTCCTGTTAGTCCTTCCTTTGGAACCTTTCACAGAGGAATTACAGGACATGGTGAAGATTTTCAAGACCTCCTTTGGTGATTGTGTAATTCAGTACACATTGGTTGTATTCCCAGATGGGGAACAACTTCAGGATGAGACAATTGAAAACTTCATTGGTGGCAATGAAGAACTCACCAAGTTCGTCAATGATGATTGTAAGAAGAGATACCATGTTGTTAACAGCACCGATGATCTGAGTGAAGTCACTGAGCTTGTGCAGAAGATCAAAACCATGGTTAAGGCAAATAAAGAAAAATACTACACTGAAGATGAGGCCTTGAAAGGAGGAAAATGGCATTGTCCATAAGTGGCACTGCTTTGGCCTGAAGCAGGTGTGGGGGGAGGAGCAGTGGCTCACTTTGTAGGGAGCACAATCGTCTTAACAGCAGGATTAGCAATAGGTGTTATAGTTGGGGGAGTAGCAGGATGTGTTGGGTACATTGCAGTAGAAAGAGGGAGGAAAAAAGACGGTGTCCTGCAGTGAATTGTATTTTTTCTAATGAGATTCGGGGGGATAGGTTAATTCTTCATAACCCTGACAGAGGCCAAGACTGGTACAGCTTTTTATGAATCACTCCCTTCCCTCCCTGTGATCATAATGTCCTGCCTCTGTCACCTGTGGATGGTTTCAAAATAGTGATTCTCTAAATCAGGTTACCTATTGAGACACACATATCTTAGCTTGAGTTAAGAATGGATAAGAATTCAATAATTTGTTGATCTGTTGCTCAGACAAATTTGTCCTATCCTGAGCAATTTCATATGTTAGCATGAAGTTACTGTATAGCATCGACAGCTAGCCTCCAAACATGACGGTGATAGAGAGTGAAAGATATGTCTTTGAAAAAGTGCAGATTTGTTTTATTTCTGGAATCTATGTGTTTAGTAGTCCTACGATTTATAATGAGATGGAAATACCTGATTATGCTAAGCTAACAGCCATTATTCATTAGTTTATTCTGTTGTTATTTCCACAATGTTTCTTTAATTGAAGCTTTGTTGTGTTCTCTCTCTGACTCCATATTGTTTACCATTCTAATCCTTTAAGATGTCTACACACCAGCACTCTAAACAGGTTATATATTAGCATGCTAATGTTAGCTAAGCCAAGCTTTCGAAATGAAGTCAGTTATTCTAAAAAATGTGTTTGAACTTTCCAAATGTGTGACATGTTTTCATTTCTTCACTGCAGCTGTTTCATACGTTAACCCCCTTTGTTGAGATAGAGTTTCTCATTGGTCCTTACTGCTTGGTTTTTTAAAATAAATATTCCTCTGAGATCGTGTTTACTTTCCCTCAGCTGAAAAAATATTTAAACATTTGGTACTCAAGTCCACTTTTACACAAGATGAAATGATTCAATAATGGATGTCAAAATGTCTTTTTGTATAATCTAAATGAGTGATTATATAGTCAGAGTTCACTGATGTATTCAGCAGATTGATTTTTTCATGTGAACCACAAAACAAGAAGATCCCAAATAAAGACTTTTACGCACAATGACAAATGAATTTGTGTCTTCAGTTCCCAGAGAGTAATGAGACTAATTTAGTGTTTGCACATTTAGCTAAAAAACATTCACAATGTTGTTCAAAAATAAATAACATCTCACTTTATCCTGTGGAAATTACCTAAAAATGTAAAAGACTGAGACCAATTATGATATGATACTTTAATGTGTGACAAGAAACTGAGCCAATCCTACAAAGATGAATTTAACTTTGTATCAAAACAGTTACAAACATGTTTAAAATTAAACATGCAGCTATAAAATCATTATCCTTTTTTTCTTGATCTTCAGAAAAGTTGTATGAATGTATATATTCATTAACAACAAAGTCTGACATTTTGGACAAATTTCTTGTTTACAAATAAATTAGTTACTGACAACAAATAAGAATTTTTGCCACACAATGTTGTACAACGGGCGCCAATCCAGCAATGGGATCTAGGACAAGAAACATGCTCCGTTCTCCCCATCAAAGTAAGCTCTCTTTCAATAAAACACTTCTCCCTGCACTTCTTAAACACAGAGAAATGTGTCACACTTTGCTGTAGAGACATTGGCTGAGACGTCAGGGTTTAAATGTTCTTGCTATTTGTCAAGTGGGCGAAAATGCTGGGCATCTATGTTTGAACAGAGTGTCTGTCGACTTTGCTGCAGCCAAACAGTGTGATACTTTCTAATAGCTGAGGACCTGATCACATCAGGAGTGTGTTGCTTGTGTGTCCGCTAAACCTGAGCAAAAGAGTCAAAAAGACACTTTCTTATTCTCACAGCAAGCTCAAAGGGTTAAATGCACTCCTTATTTCTCTACAGAGCAAACAGCTTCTTTCAGCGCACAGAGAATATAACTACGTAGCTGTATTAGTATATTCATGGGCTGATGGTTTCGCTTTACGTTCAATAGCAAAAGAATATTTGAGGAACATTATTATTGTCTTCTGATATATATTGTTTGATTTTTAAAGTTTGAATTTGGCAGATTCAGCAGTTTGTTTCTCAAGAATCATCAGTACTGAAGTGTCATCGCGTGTTATAATGTAATGACAGCGACTGAATGAGAGGCATCAAACTGGGACAGTTGACTCAATAGATTCACTTCATGCAAACCACATCCTGCAGCAATGTCAACCATTTATATTTAATGATTAAAGTGGAAATGCAGGTTAGGTGTGGCTGCGTGGGATTCTGTTACACTTGTTCCCAACATCAGCATCTGCTCTCAGGCTGCAGGGAAAACAGACTGGTATGAACAACACCCATACCCTATCTTCTTCATAGTAATTTCACTAGAACTCAGACGTTGCCCAACAGGTTTGTTTAATAGGCGTGCTCGTCTCAGATATTTGGCTCTAAAGGGACAATTATGCCAAAAAGAAAACATGTTTAAACTGACAGCTTTCTACAGCAGCAGGAGAGCTTTGTATGTGAGCTTTAGTATTAGAAGCATTTTAATGTTGAAGCAGAAGAGATTTTTGAGTTTAAACAGCAGAAGATTTGTCTGCTATAGGATGGGGCAGTGGACAGTCAGAAGGGAGAGTGTGTGAATTGACATGAGGGAGAGGAGCCACATGTTGGACTCAAACCCGGGCCACCTGCTTCAATCAGCATGATAGGAAATAACTTTGATGACAGAAACCATGTCTGAGAAAAAAAAAAGTTAAGTGTAGGCTATTTTTATTTTCAGTTTGACCCAATGCATTGTGTGACCATTGAGGAGGTGGACCTTATGAACTAAACTACAGCCAGCTAGCAGGTGGCACTCCAATACGTTTACGTATGTCTTTAGCAACATACAAAACTACAGGTGACGTGACTTCATCAATCATGTATCTACCATCCAAGCTATGTAGGAAATGCTAACTTCAAACTAGTGCAACCAGGGCCGTAACCAGGGTTTAGAAAATGATGAGGTCCAGATCATATCATATTCAAGGCATTTCGGGGCATGCACAATTCATGCCCAAATGATACCTACAAATGCAACCCAAGCTAAACACCCAACCAACACAAACTCACACACATTTATTTCCTATTTGTAAAGTGAATGATCTGTGGATCTCTTGCAGCCCGATCCACCATTGGTCATCCAAACAGAGCATCCATGACATTAAAAAGTAACATTTTTATAGTTTGTCTTGGTTGTTCTTGTTTTAAGAGGGGTTAAGACAGATTGATGACTGTCACACTTGCCCGAGAGACAGAGAGAGAGAGAGAGAGAGAGAGAGAGAGAGAGAGAGAGAGAAAACAGTTTTTTCATTTTTCCTAACTGGGCCCTCGGGGCTCCGTGCAACACAATATTACTCTCGTTTTTAAAAGTTTCACTTCTTCCTGTATCACAACACATGAGCCTACTGGGGAGAGAGAATTAAGCGCAGCAAAACCAAGAGAGAGCACAATCACATCAGCAGCAAGCAATTGCACAAAACGAACAAAAGAACGACGTTTGAAGTAGAATAACATACATGAAACAAATGCATCCTACGAGTCTTAACAGTGGACACCGCTCACTTTCTCTCTCTCTGCTCACCTGCAGGGTTTTCTTTCACATGTAGGAGGTGGGTGCTGTAATGGGAAAAAATGTATTTAGTAGATGTGTTAAAATAATTCTGTTGTAAACTGTCTGACATTTTAAAATGAATACTGTTTAGAGTGAGCTAGCTGTAAAAGATCATGTGATTACTGAGGATGTGTTTTGATTAACTCTGAATCTACAATGATGACTGAATGGTCATCTGACTTTTTCTTTGTCTAGGTTGATTGCATTTAAATGGCTTATCTTCTTTTACAGAGCTCGTCAATCGGTTTGTTTCCTCCCTGACATGTATAAAGGGGCTCAGCATTCTGTCTTTCATTTGTGTGACTCTGCAGATTAGGGTACGCTCTGTAGATTCACTCCTTCTTGCAAGAATAAAACCTCACAAAGACGATTGGTTCTAGGTCTTTATCCGGATTCACTAAATATTTTCCACTACAGTGCTTGTCAAGAGCAGCAAGAAACACAGAGGCAGTGTAGGGCGGTCTGTGACTTTGTAGCGTTTCTGTAGGCTATAAGTATTTTCAAAGTAAAAACCATCTAGCGCGTCATGTCGATTGGTAACAAATGTTGCTGTCTTGTTTTTAAAAAAATTATGGAGGTCCAGACCTCGGTGTCCTCATAGCTGATTATGGCCATGAATACAGTTTAGCTTCTGGGGGCAATGGCCAATATTTCAGGGCCTTGAATGTGCCATGTTTTTTACTGTGTACTAGCAACTTGAGTTATTAGCAGAAAGACAGCTCGGACGCTAAGATTGTTAGTTGCTATTAAATGCAGTGTGTCTAGAGCAAATTGACATTAGATGATAGTCCACGCAGACGGTTTTCTGAGATACTTAGCCAGCTGAAAAACAATCAAGCAATAATTGGCCTTGTATTGGTCATGTGTTAGTCTTCATTACATTTCCTCTCGCTGCTCCTCCTATACATGTAGGTATGTACGTCTATAAATATATATATATATTTATGTATTTTATTTCTTTCTCTCTTTTTATGATGGTCACATTACCAACATACCTTTTGTTTTATTATTATTTTTATATACTGTATATAAATATATATATGATGTTCTTTTGTTTCCATTCATCTTTCCATAAATATATTTTTTTAACTTAGTTTTCATTTTAGTTTTTGTTTGTTTTCTCGCTACTTCCCACTCACTGGTGGTCTCTGATTGTTGTCAGTTATTAAGCTGCAGTTCTGGTGGCTCATCCTCTCCTGTGACTGGGAAACAGCATCGCTACTTTCTGGTTTGTATAAATATAAATAGATTGATCAATTTTGTACTTTTAAAATTGAACTAATTCATAATTGGTAATGGAGTGTTTGTGCGCACCATGGCGGCTGGCTCATTAACCCTCAGCCTTTGCTCCCTGGCATTATTGCTGTTTTGTTCGGCTTTGATTTGTCTTACTAATGTTGTTAATCTATATGAATAATTAATTAAGGATAATTATTAATATTAATTTATATAACCAAATTTGACTAGATAATACCCAACATAAATGTTGCCCGCATTTTAACTCCGCAAAACCCCAATGTAACTGGTGCCCCGTGTGAGGCTTTCTGGTATGTATAATTATAAATAGATTGATCAATTTTGTACTTTTAAAATTGAACTAATTCATAATTGGTAATGGAGTGTTTGTGCGCACCATGGCGGACGGCTCAACTAACCCTCAGCCTTTGCTCCCTGACATTATTGCTGTTTTGTTCGGCTTTGATTTGTCTTACTAATGTTGTTAATCTATATGAATAATTAATTTAGGATAATTATTCATATTAATTTATATAACCAAATTTGACTAGATAAAACCCAACATAAATGTTGCCCGCATATTAGCTCCACAAAACCCCAACACTGTTGAACTCAATGAGGATTCACCAGCAGGTGTTGTAGCTACCTGCCAAATCTTTCAGTTTAACAGCAGTCAATAACTGAAAATGTAAACTGGCATATTTACTTTTGCTCACCCCACTGGTTTGTCACCAGCAGCCATATTTAATTTGTGATCTGTGATTGTTGAGGTTTTTTTGCAAGGGAACAGATGATGTGTATTTTAGGGGAGGGAGCTGGAAGCAGGCTGTTATATATTTAATGAGATGGAAAATTAAAGACAGACAGAACGACCACAGAGAGAGGACATCATAGACCTTTACCAGAAAAAGATGGACAATGAAGAGTATTTTTTGACTAGTAAGTTTAACTGTTGGAGTATCTTTAACAGGGCTGAAACTTAACGTATTTCAGTACATCTGTTGTATTAATGGTACCTGTGTTTGGCAGCTCATTATAAGTGTTAACCACTTCATTTGTATTAATTTAAATGAACATCTGACAATGATTTTATATCTTTGATATTTTTTGCTTCCATCATGGTTTTCTGCAATGATGATCAAAAATTACATCCAATGGTCTCTTTGCTTCTTGAAATAAGTTATTGTTTCTGGCTAAGACTTGTGATATCTTATTAAAAATAAGAAATATGGGAATTACAAGAAAAAGTACAATTACAAGAAGTACAATAACACGAAAAATCAGACGAGGCAAGCTTTTGTACGTCATATTTTCTACAGAAAGGACATTTAAAGTGCACTATATGTGTGATAAAGATATTTTAAGGAAATCAAAAACTCAGGAATGGAGAGTTCTGTGTTTTGTTCACATGTCTTGGTGTTTGTTTGGTCTAAAGCAGCAGACTTCAAGATAAGCTTTGTTTGTTTTCAGAGTAGAGACCATTATATTTATTGGTCTGTCTTGTCTGTCAAGCCTGTAAATTAATCCACCAATTTCTTCTGAATAATATGGTATAATAGGGCTTTGTTAGTAATTTGACATGTCTGTCAAAGATAAAGCCTTCCTTTTTCTGGTATTTGGTTTTCAGGGACTTAAAGTAGAAATGAGTATACTTAGCACATTGATACGAGTGGTGATTAATCATTATTATTACATTTTAACTCCGCAAAACCCCAACGTAACTGGTGCCCCGTGTGAGGCTTTCTGGTATGTATAATTATAAATAGATTGATCAATTTTGTACTTTTAAAATTGAACTAGTTACTAATTGGTAATGGAGTGTTTGTGCGCACCATGGCGGACGGCTCAACTAACCCTCAGCCTTTGCTCCCTGACATTATTGCTGTTTTGTTCGGCTTTGATTTGTCTTACTAATGTTGTTAATCTATATGAATAATTATTTAGGATAATTATTCATATTAATTTATATAACCAAATTTGACTAGATAAAACCCAACATAAATGTTGCCCGCGTATTAGCTCCACAAAACCCCAACACTGTTGAACTCAATGAGGATTCTCCAGCAGGTGTTGTAGCTACCTGCCAAATCTTTCAGTTTAACAGCAGTCAATAACTGAAAATGTAAACTGGCATATTTACTTTTGCTCACCCCACTGGTTTGTCACCAGCAGCCATATTTAATTTTTGATCTGTGATTGTTGAGGTTTTTTTGCAAGGGAACAGATGATGTGTATTTTAGGGGAGGGAGCTGGAAGCAAGCTGTTATATATTTAATGAGATGGAAAATTAGAGACAGACAGAACGACCACAGAGAGAGGACATCATAGACCTTTACCAGAAAAAGATGGACAATGAAGAGTATTTTTTGACTAGTAAGTTTAACTGTTGGAGTATCTTTAACAGGGCTGAAACTTAACATATTTCAGTACATCTGTTGTATTAATGGTACCTGTGTTTGGCAGCTCATTATAAGTGTTAACCACTTCATTTGTATTAATTTAAATGAACATCTGACAATGATTTTATATCTTTGATATTTTTTGCTTCCATCATGGTTTTCTGCAATGATGATCAAAAAACTACATCCAGTGGTCTCTTTGCTTCTTGAAATAAGTTATTGTTTCTGGCTAAGACTTGTGATATCTTATTAAAAATAAGAAATATGGGAATTACAAGAAAAAGTACAATTAAAAGAAGTACAATAACACGAAAAATCAGGCGAGGCAAGTTTTTGTATGTCATATTTTCTACAGAAAGGACATTTAAAGTGCACTATATGTGTGATAAAGATATTTTAAGGAAATCAAAAACTCAGGAATGGAGAGTTCTGTGTTTTGTTCACATGTCTTGGTGTTTGCTTGGTCTAAAGCAGCAGACTTCAAGATAAGCTTTGTTTGTTTTCAGAGTAGAGACCATTATATTTATTGGTCTGTCTTGTCTGTCAAGCCTGTAAATTAATCCACCAATTTCTTCTGAATAATATGGTATAATAGGGCTTTGTTAGTAATTTGACATGTCTGTCAAAGATAAAGCCTTCCTTTTTCTGGTATTTGGTTTTCAGGGACTTAAAGTAGAAATGAGTATACTTAGCACATTGATACGAGTGGTGATTAATATAACTGAACATTTTTCTTTCCACTAAATCGTATTATTTTTCAATTCCCTCGCAGAGAGAAACTATGTGACTGAAATTGCTTAATGACTGTAAGATAGATTTGAGTGTTGTCTGCATAGCTGTGATACTTAGGGTTATCGTTAAATGACAATCACTGCTGAGTTTGAATGACAATTATTCTGTATTGGTTGAATGGTATAATCCAGAACAAAAAAAGACATGCACATCCTTTAGTGTGTGCTGGATCCAAAACAAACAGGCATAAAGAAGCAAAAAGATCCGCTTGCACATCAGGAAGCAACAAGTGGTGTTTCGAGCCAACGGGCACAGAGCATAAACTGTGCTAAATGAAGCCTTAAATCCCTTGTCCTTTGTTCCTTTAAAGTAAATTATTATTTAATATTGACACAATTAATGTATGTGTGTATATTCACTATTACCAAAGTTTTAAAAATCAACCTCCAGATCCTCAGTCATATTTTTTAAACAAAGAGAGAGGGCTATGTCCAAATTTATCACAATTTTTGATAATCAAAACCATCAGAATACCCGATATTTGGTGTCTAGGACTTTTTATGTTGCTGTGGTATCGACACTGGTATAGTTAGTGCTTTATTTTACAAGTATCATATTTAAGTTTATAACTGTGGTATCGTGACAACCTTATACTCTAATGTCTTTAATATTTTCCAACAGGGATTCCAGAGCTGAGGATTGTGCTGATTGGGACGGTTGGAGATGAGAAGACCTCAGTCATGAACATCCTCCTGAGAAGTTCAGAGGAAAAGAAGAAACCTGCAGCTGAGAGTGCCAAAGAAAAGTATCAGAAGGAAAACATAACCATCAGCGGACAAAAGTTGGTTGTTGTCGACACTCCAGGGCTGTGTCACTCAGAAAAGGAAGACAAAGAGGTGATGAAGGAGATCAAAAGTTGTGTCTCAAAGGTGGCTCCTGGTCCTCACATGTTCCTGTTAGTTCTGCCTTTGGGACCTTTCACAAAGGAATTACAGGACATGGTGAAGATTTTCAAGACCTCCTTTGGTGACTGTGTATTTCAGTACACATGGGTTGTATTCCCAAAACAACTTCAGGATGAGACCACATCCATTCTTGACAATGTCGAACTCACCAAGTTCCTCAATGTTGATTGTAAGAAGAGATACCATGTTGTTAACAGCACCGATGATCTGTCTCAAGTCGCTCCGTTTGTGCAGGAGTTAAAAACCATGGTTAACAAAAATGAAGGAAAATACTACACTGGAGATGAGGCCTTGAAAAAGAGGAAAATTGTTTTGTCCATAGGTGGCTCTGCTGTGGCTGGAGCAGGTGTGGGGGGAGGAGCAGCGGCTCACTTTGGAGGGGGCACAATCGCCTTAACAGCAGGATTAGCAATAGGTGTTATAGTTGGGGCATTAGCAGGAGGTGCTGGGTACATTTTAGTACATAAATGTAGGAAAAAAGACGGTGTCCTGCAGTGAATTGTCTTTTTTCTAATGAGATTCGGGGGGATAGGTTCATTCTTCATAACCCTGACAGAGACCAAGACTGGTCCAGCTTTTTATGAATCACTCCCTTCACTCCCTGTGATCATAATGTCCTGCCTCTGTCACCTGTGGATGGTTTCAAAATAGTGATTCTCTAAATCAGGTTGAAACACAAATATCTTAGCTTGAGTTAAGAATGGATAAGAATTCAATAATTTGTTGATCTGTTGCTCAGACAAATTTGTCTTATCCTGAGCAATTTCATATGTTAGCATGAAGTTACAGTTTAGCATTGACAGCTAGCCTCCAAACATGACGGTGATACAGGGTGAAAGATATGTCTTTGAAAAAGTGCAGATTTGTTTTATTTCTGGAATCTATGTGTTTAGTAGTCCTACGATTTATAATGAGATGGAAATACCTGATTATGCTAAGCTAACAGCCATTATTCATTAGTTTATTCTGTTGTTATTTCCACAATGTTTCTTTAATTGAAACTTTGTTGTGTTCTTTCTCTGACTCCATATTGTTTACCATTCTAATCCTTTAAGATGTCTACACACCAGCACTCTAAACAGGTTATATATTAGCATGCTAATGTTAGCTAAGCCAAGCTTTCAAAATGAAGTCAGTTATTCTAAAAAATGTGTTTGAACTTTCCAAATGTGTGACATGTTTTCATTTCTTCACTGCTGCTGTTTCATACGTTAACCCCCTTTGTTGAGATACAGTTTCTCATTGGTCCTTACTGCTTGGTTTTTTTAAATAAATATTCCTCTGAGATCGTGTTTACTTTACTTTCCATAGTTAGAGTTAAACGATGAGTTCATGTATTCAGCAGATTGATTTTGTCATGTGAACCACAAAACAAGATGATCCCAAATAAAGACTTTTACGCACAATGACCAATGAATTTGTGTCTTCAGTTCCCAGAGAGTAATGAGACTAATTTAGTGTTTGCACATTTAACTAAAAAACATTCACAATGTTGTTCAAAAATAAATAACATCTCACTTTATCCTGTGGAAATTACCTAAAAATGTAAAAGACTGAGACCAATTATGATATGATACTTTAATGTGTGACAAGAAACTGAGCCAATCCTACAAAGATGAATTTAACTTTGTATCAAAACAGTTACAAACATGTTTAAAATGAAACATGCAGCTATAAAATCATTATCCTTTTTTTCTTGATCTTCAGAAAAGTTGTATGAATGTATATATTCATTAACAACAAAGTCTGACATTTTGGACAAATTTCTTGTTTACAAATAAATTAGTTACTGACAACGAATAAGAATTTTTTCCACACAAAGTTGTACAACGGGCGCCAATCCAGCAATGGGATCTGGGACAAGACACATGCTCCGTTCTCCCCATCAAAGTAAGCTCTCCTTCAATAAAACACTTCTCCCTGCACTTCTTAAACACAGAGAAATGTGTCACACTTTGCTGTAGAGACATTGGCTGAGACGTCAGGGTTTAAATGTTCTTGCTATTTGTCAAGTGGGCGAAAATGCTGGGCATCTATGTTTGAACAGAGTGTCTGTCGACTTTGCTGCAGCCAAACAGTGTGATACTTTCTGATAGCTGCGGACCTGATCACATCAGGAGTGTGTTGCTTGTGTGCCCGCTAAACCTGAGCAAATGAGTCAAAAAGACACTTTCTTATTCTCACAGCAAGCTCAAAGGGTTAAATGCACTCCTTATTTCTCTACAGAGCAAACAGCTTCTTTCAGCGCACAGAGAATATAACTACGTAGCTGTATTAGTATATTCATGGGCTGATGGTTTCGCTTTACGTTCAATAGCAAAAGAATATTTGAGGAACATTATTATTGTCTTCTGATATATATTGTTTGATTTTTAAAGTTTGAATTTGGCAGATTCAGCAGTTTGTTTCTCAAGAATCATCAGTACTGAAGTGTCATCGCGTGTTATAATGTAATGACAGCGACTGAATGAGAGGCATCAAACTGGGACAGTTGACTCAATAGATTCACTTCATGCAAACCACATCCTGCAGCAATGTCAACTATTTATATTTAATGATTAAAGTGGAAATGCAGATTGTATGAACAACACCCATACCCTATCTTCTTCATAGTAATTTCACTAGAACTCAGACGTTGCCCAACAGGTTTGTTTAATAGGCGTGCTCGTCTCAGATATTTGGCTCTAAAGGGACAATGATACCAACAAGAAAACATGTTTAAACTGACAGCCTTCTGCAGCAGCAGGAGAGCTTTGGATGTGAGCTTTAGTATCAGAAGCATTTTAATGTTGAAGCAGAAGAGATTTTTGACTTTAAACAGCAGAAGATTTGTCTGCTATAGGATGGGATGGGGGAGATGGGGGAGGGGGGGGGGGGGGGGGGCAGTGGACAGTCAGAAGAGAGAGTGTGTGAATTGACATGAGGGAAAGGAGCCACATGTTGGACTCAAACCCGGGCCACCTGCTTCAATCAGCATGATAGGAAATAACTTTGATGACAGAAAACATGTCTGAGAAAAAAAAAAAGTTAAGTGTATTTTAATTTTCAGTTTGTATGTATCAAAACAGTTACAAACATGTTTATAATGAAACATGCAGCTATAAACTCTTATCCCTTTTTTTTCCTTTATCTACAGACAAGTTGTCCATATTTGAATGTATATATTCAATCTCGGGGAAATAAACAGTCTTCTTCGACAAACAAAAGGTGCATTTATCCTCAGGCTGGGATGAAGCTGTTTTTAGATAATTGGTTGCTGCCCTCTGGTGGTCACAACAGAAAATACACCCTTCATCTGTGAGACTTGAGTGAGGAGTACTTAGGCACTTTTTTACTGTGATACCTTAACTACATGAAGTTGAAATACTTCGATACAGGTCCTGTGAAAAATATGAAGCTACAAACACGTGTCTACTTTCACTGTGAAACTATAACTTTGTAAAAGTGAGCATTACAGTTTACATGGTTTAAAGGTGCACGATGTAGGTTTGGTAGTGAAATTTGAAAGTTGGAGAAGTGAAGCAATTCTATGCTATATTTTCTGAACTAAATAGAAACATTTTAATCAAAGGAAAAAATGGGTCACCAGGACACTGTAGCTAAAAAGCTACCAAGAGAGTTACGGTTTCACTGTTGCCCACCACCATAACTTCTCGTGTAGCATTTTATCTTCAAACAGTGTTACAGGGACCAAATGTTCCTCTGAGAACAGCTTGTGTATAGAGTTATGAACATATAGTACTGTACATTTCTCCAACTTTCAAATTTCTCTACCAAAACTCCATAGTGCACCTTTGAACTGAGGCTTTCGCTTTACTTACTGTGACTACTTGTAATTTTTGTTTGCAATTTTTTAATAAATAAATGGAATCGATAATTGAAATATTGGTCAAGACCATTCAAGCTATGAAATGACGAAATTATTTCCACAAGATGGCAGTGTTTTAAAAAAGTGTATTTGACGATAACGTTCTGCTTCAGCGAAGAAGAACTCTTCTACCCACAATTCATTGCGTTGTTCCGGTTCCAGGCATTCTAGACCTAAGATGGCGGACCGGCGGCGAAGGAGGAAGCGCGCGTCCCAGGACAGCGAGGACGACGACGAGTCCGGTTCTGGTTCGGACAGCGGGAGGTCGGGGTCTCCTGCTACTAAGAACCGAGGGAAAGAACCCGAACCACCGGAGCCGACAGTGACACGGGTGGAGCCGAAGAGCGCCGCGGAGTCCGAGTGTGTGAGTAGCGAACTCCGGACGCTTTGCTAGCTAAACGAGCCGACGGATACGTCTCCTGGCCCGGAGCGCCGACAGATGCCGCTTCCTTTGAAACTTTTCCCGGGGGCCAAGTCCTCACTTTTGAAGGGCATAGCACGAGTAAATAGTTCTGGTGTCAGTAACTTGACTTTCCGTCAGTAGGAGCATAAAACACAGTCCGACTAGTTAGCTTGTTGACGGTTAAAAAACGTTAGTTAAGCTCTCTGCTCTTTCGCTTCTTCAATTCTGCCAAACATTGTGTTAGAAAACATACATCCTCTTTTGAAACTATCATTTATGTTCAATTTGACTTTTAGTATTTGACATAGGCAGGACAAGCAAATAAAGGCAAAGTCATGCTTTTATTTGCTCTATCGCTGTGAAACGTAGACGAAAAGGCGCCACTTGGAACGTATTTACAGGGACACAAATTTCACCACAACACCGACACTATAGAGCACTGGGTTACTTTCCCTCTTATTAAAGAAACTGTTTGTTCCCAATACACTATTTCGTCCGCTTGCCATCAGAAAAGGGCAGGTCGTTGTGCATGCACTGTTGAAAATCTGCTCTGGATTGGGATTTTTGTTCAACACCCAGCTAGGCCACGCTAACGCTACCGCTCCATGTCGTCAGCTTGCCACGTCCAGCACGCGCTAACGCTGCGGGGAGACGACCAGAAGATGTCTTTACTCCGTTAAATGACTTATCAGCTAAATGCACTTCTCTGGTACTGGAAATATATTGAATTGAAAGCTGTCTCACCCTCAAGTTCACGCATATGTCTGGTAAAACATATAAACTTATTTAAAAGGTAGTACCTGGTAGAGATGTAATGATTCACTCGAGTCACGATACTGGGTTCACGATACGATTCTCTCACGATTTATTTTACAAAATGAGACTGTAGACAAATTGATTCCTTAAGGGGCTGCAAACCCGCTTGTCAGTGTGGTTTGGCCTTTCATTGTTTTGTTTCTCTCAACAAGGGGAGGTGATTGGAGCTTCTCATTGTGGTGTCGATTAAATGCTGCATCATGTTGGTTGTGCTATTTGTGTAGTTCCCTGTCTTCTTGCAATATGTGCACACAATTTTTGTCTTGTCTGCTATCTTCTCACCTCTTTCATTTTCTGTCTTGGGGAAGCCAAAATGCTTCCACACCTCTGATTTACAAGACGGTGGTGCGTCCTCAATTTCAAAATCTTGCTCTGCAGCTGCCAAGCGCCTCTGCTCTACAGCTGCTGACACTCATGATATTATTGAGATTTCATTTTCAGAGTACCAATGTGAACCTTGACACCTTTGAATTGATTCATTACGATTTTACGATTAATCCTTCCATCCCTAGTACCGGGTGGATATGCTTACCCACTGATTCATTACAACACGATACCAGGGTGCTTAGCCCAAATGCATTTTTATATTCGTAATTATGAGGATGTTTTTTTTCCTAACACTTAACCATGGGGGGAAGTGAAAGCATTTCGTATAGAAACTGCATATCATGTCATATATATAACAACAACAATGCACATCTATTTCAATCAGTGTCTCTAAATTCATTTACCGAAAGCATCTGCAGCTTCACAATACTGGGAAGGAGGGGTCCTGCCCAACAGCATGCACTTTAGATGTCAAACCATTTAGGTCAAAGTTTTCTATTATCCAAAGTATTGTTGAAACTGTAAAAATCTTTAAAAAATTAGGTTTCATATTTTAAACTCAGTGTTTTCCTGGCTCTCTTTGGCAGACATGGTGTATCAGAAGGATCTGCTTCTGATTTTAACTCGCCGTGTTCCAAGCAGGGCTGAAAGATCCACAGAGTTCTTATTCCTCCAATACATACAAACCAGACATAACATTTGGTTTCAATACTGATCTGTGTGTTTTTCTTTGCAGGAGAGTGAAGATGGAGGAGTAGGAGAAGGTAAGACTTTCATCAGTTCATACAAATAGCATACAATCTGATAAGTAGAAACAGCTGTCGCTTCAAGCAGCTAGATAATAAGGCAGTAAATACAGCTTCTTCAACAGCGTGGGGAATAGAACCAACAGCAGCACATCCCTGCAGCACATATAGCTTAAGAAATGATGATATTCTATATAACGTTATGTAGGGATGGTTATCGACTCACAGATTAGCATCTCCAATTCAAGGGGTCTACCTGCCAGATGTGTGTTTAAAACCATGTATCGCCTTGTCCTAAGTCCAAGATAATTAAAATATGCAGGAAGTGGCGGTGACTCGTGGTGAGTCAGGCGACGTTTAGGCACCAGTACCGCTTAAAAAGTATTGATTTAGCAAAAGCCAAACCATACCCAACCCAAATGTTATGAATCATTTGCTCTGTTCAGGCTACCTGCGCTGAAGCCTCCAAATGTTGACTTAAAAAGTTTAATCTTTATGTTTTTCTGCTTTGTCCAGCTGTCCTCTCCGACTATGACAGCGCTGATCCAGAGGAAAACGGCTCCCATTCAGAGGTACCACACAAGCTGCATGACACTCGACAAGTTTAACTGAAGTCACTTTGTCACATTCTGTCAAACCTCCAGCAGTGCTGTCACACCAAATTACTTTACAAACAATTTCACTGACGTGCTACTTATAATAAAGTTGGAATCAAATGATTTCAGTCTACTGGGATGAGGTGTGCTCCCTGTCAACTTGTTGGTTTGGTGTCAGTTGGTCTTCTCAGGCCTAACATGCTCTCAGTGCACGCTAGATAGGGTATGCTTTTTGTCCGTTGTGTAGTAATGCTGGAAAACATGTTTCTCACTGCAGCATTAACAGCCTCTTCTTATCTTTGTTTTAAACATAGTTAACCTGGTTTATTTAAAACAGCTGTTGTTTTGAATATAAAGCAAAGGTTCCATCAGTGATTTTCTGGACTACAAAAAAAAAAAACAGTCGACATTTGTTTTACAAGTTACCATAATCCTGTTTCCTCTCAGGGAGTGGAGGAGGAAGAGGAGGCTGAACATGTCAGCGATGAAGAGACTCCTGCAGCAGCCATCGAGTCCAAACCCTCCGCTGCAGATGTCCCACCAGAGGAGGAGGAGCATCATGGGGAAGAGGAAGCTGGGGAAGAAGAGGGGGAGGTAGAGGAGGGGGAGTTAGAGGCAGAGGAAGAGAGTAAAGAGGAGAGTAAGGCAGAGGAAAAGGAAAACCTGGCCGGAGAGAGACAGAGTGGTGACGGACAGGTGAGATTCTCTGCACCTCTTCATGGTTTACTACAAATGATTGTGTCTGCTCAATCTTTCCTTTAGATTGTGAAGCGCTTTGTGACGTCTGCTCTTAAAAAGGTGCTATATAAATAAACTTTACTTACTTACTAGTCTATCAGCACCGTTCTTTACTCTAAAAATTCATCACAGAAAGAACTATGACTAGAAAATAGTCCCCAAAACACCTTTTGCTTCCTTCTCTTTAAGTTCAGGGTGCTAAGAACACCAGTGAGCAAACAGGGATGTGGTTCAGTTTGCATTAAAGTGCGATTGTTCTTGCATCACACGGAGAGAGCAGAGCCAGACAAAATGTGTTAAAACAACCTTCAGGTTTACACACAAACAATCAAACAGCAGCAGTGCTTTTAGTCCATCGATCCAACATTTAGAGCTCAAACTCACAGCCCCCATAACTCTTGAATGATAATAATGAACACAATAGTTAGATATTGTCTATCTCAATGAGTCTCTCTTGGGCTCAAATGTTAACAGAGACATGTCACTCTTTCTATTTTAACTTCAAGTTAAATTGTGCAGCTGGCATTGTTACAAAAGCTTCATTCATAAAATACTTTCTGCTCAAATGTGTAGCTGAAGTTTAACATGTCAACACTGCCCTCATTGTGTCTTTCTCTGTTTCATTTAACACACACACAGGAGTCCACAGATGACCCTGAAACGAAGCCGGGAGGAAAACCGGGTCAGAAGCTGGACGATGACGAGGACCGAAAGAACCCGGCCTTCATCCCAAGGAAGGGTCTGTTCTTCGAGCACGATGTGAGAGGAAACACTCAGGAGGAGGAGAGGTACAAACATCATCCATTAAAAGTCCTCCAATAAATCGTTTTTTTAAATTTAAGGTCGTAAAATCTCTTAAGTCTTCTTCTGTTCTTCAATAAAACTCCACTGAGCTGATAGACGTTTTGCTTCAAGCTGAATAAAATACAGGGAATGGTTGGCAAACACAAACAAGGATTATGGGATGACTTGATTGATGTACAAATGTTTTAATGTAATTCATTCTTTAAAAAACAACACAATGACTTTTTTTTTTTTAAGTGTGCATCAAGCCTGCTGTAGCTGCTGTGTCACATCAATTTAATGTGAGAAAGTTAGTGTACCTCACTGCTGATTCAGAAAAGTTATTTTTATTGGGCAGACAAAGTCACATCTTGTATAAACTCTGATTTGTTTTCATGGTCAAACATGAAAGACAAAGTTGACAGCGTGGGTGTCTCTGGAAAGACCAGCAACATGCAGTTTGTAAGACGTGTTCAGGTGACATCTTTATATAATTGCTATTGGCTAAATGGTTATTTTAAACATCACTGAGTTACAGCGCTGATTTTCAATATCAGTGCACGTCTGTTTGCAACAAATCGTCTGCTTCACTTTGGATCAGAGGTTCTAAAATATAAAAATGTCTAACTGTAAACTGCTTTTGAATTTTTTTTGGCAGTCATTTTTAGTCAAGTATTTTATTTACTGACCCTACTTTCCAGCTCGTAACCAATGTCGCTGCGCAGGTTTTTAGACACATGAAATTTAAACTCACCACGTCTTCATGTTTCAGACCAAAAGGTCGCAACAGGAAGTTGTGGAAGGACGAGGGTCGCTGGGAGCACGACAAGTTCAGGGAAGAGGAGCAGGCACCGAAGAGCCGCGATGAGCTCATTGCCATGTACGGTTACGACATCCGGAACGGAGGAGGGCACGGGGACCGAACATACCGACAGCGCCGACCCAGGTGAGCTCCGGGTTTCCTGAGTGTAACAAACAGCAGAAAGAAACGACAGAAGGAGTTTAATCTGAATGTTTACAGAATCAACACTTTGTAAAAATCAACCCAGACTATGTGGATTTATTTTTCTCTCCTTTTCTCAAAGCAATTTGTGACCTTGTTTAAAAATAGCTTTATAAATATAAGGTTTTTTTAAATATTATTGTTAAATCTAAATGTCTCTGTGTCCTCCTGCAGACAGAACATGTCTCCCAACAGAGATAAGCGGTGGAGAGACGGAGGAGAGCGACCAGTCCGATCCTGGCAGAGCGGAGGAGGAGGAGGTCTAAACCGAGGAGGGGCTCCTCAACCTTCATCCAATCATCCATCCTCTACTCCCCCTTCCTCTGTCCCTCTCTCCTCTGCACAGCGTGGGAGTAATCCCTCCAGACCTCCTCCCTCCCGCAGCAGACCCCCCCACCAGAGTCAGATGCACCTTCCGCCTCAGTCCCAGTACAGGAACAACGAATCAAAAGGACCCCAAACGCATCCCAGAGAACGCCAGGGCTCTAGAGCTCCGTCTGACCCCACAGGAGAGCGGGTCAGCAGGGGAGGGCGAGCTGGTGGGGGCAGAGGAGGTCCCTCTGTGGTCATTGAGGATGTTACAGTCAGCCAAGGAGGTGTTAGGGATCAGGACCTCAATGCTGTAACCACAGCTGTGGCATCACAGCCTGGTGGTTACCAGTCTGCATCACCACGACGACATCAGCAGGATCAAAGAGGAAGCACGGACAGAACAGCACAAGGATTGGCTGCTCCTTCCTCCACCACTGACCCTGCTCTGCACTCGTCTGCACCCACAGCGACCAATCGGGAGGTCTCCCCTCCCACAGAGCGACCCGTGGAGCGTAAATCATATTCACTGGCTCGCAGGACTCGCTCCCGGCCCGCAGATCTGGGCAGCAAACAGCCATCTGTGGAGGAGTCTGCAGCCGGAGGGAACGCCTCCTCCCCAAGCAGCGTGGGAGGGAAAAGCTGGGCGGGTACAGGCGACGGCTCGAGTCAGACCGGAGGAGGAGGAGCGCTGGCAGAACTTGACCAGGACGTTGCTCGACTCAGTCTGGCAGGACAAAGCTGGAGCCAGAGCCCGACTTCCTACATCCGCTCTGAGATGAGAGGTGAGAACACAGGTGTCACACAGCTGTTCTTTAATCTTGATCCAAGTCCTTCAATTATCCCTTTACTTCTGTACGGGCCTATCAGGTGTATTGATGGAAGGTTGTACAAAAGTTGAGGTATGACTTAGTTTTTGCTTGGCAGAGTGAGTTTAATTCCCAGGTCACAGGGTGTAGATGTCGGGGCACAGGTGACAGAAAAAATGGTCGAGGAAGGACCCAAAGTTCTCCCAAGACCATTAAAAAAAAAAAACACAACTTGTACAAAGAAATAAAACTTTCTGTCATCTCTTTATTCAACTATCGAATAATCAGAAAACTTAACTTTGAATAAAATCAACAATATCTGTTTGACTCTGTATTAGAATTTGGCTAATTTTGGTAGGTTGAATATTGCAATGCATTGCCACATTTACTTAATTATTTCTCCAACATAATATTTATCTTTAACGTATTGAGGGAGCAGCTGTAGCAACCAAATTAGACCGAGTATTTAAGTGTCTTTACTGGAAGTCCAGATTTAAACTTTTAACTTGATGTTAATCATTTGAGAAGGAGTTGGGCTCACTCTGAACATTCAAAAGGTCTCGTGATCCTGACAAACCACCTCTGCTTACTTCTCCACCAAAAATCTGTTTCTGCCACTAAATATGTCACTTGCCACAGATTAATTCATTCATTTAATAGTATTGTAAAAAGAAGTGAACATGGCCAACACAACTATATCATTTCACAGTTTGACTACATGTCATAAGATTGATTGACCTTTTCTTATTCTTTCTGGGACAAGAGTAAAGGGTTTGATTTTCAGGGCTGTGGGGAAAATGTCGTCTGCTACCTTACAGAGAATAATAATAACTTTATTTATAAAGCACCTTTAAAACGTATGTTTACAAAGTGCTCTGACAGACAAAGCAAAGGCTCGAACTCAGGATGACGAAATCAAAGAAATCCTGTAAATATTAAAAGCAACAGAGGACAAAAGATTTGAACTTTGACCTTGGAACGACCAGAAGGGCACCACCTGAGGTCACGAGATGGTTCGTAGTGGGTTAACATTTCGCAGATGTAATTCGGGGCAAGACCAAGGCGAGCTTTCAAAGAGATCAGTAAAATCTTCATTCTGAAAAGTGACAGGTAGCCAGTGGAGGGAAGCGAGGATAGGAGTGGTATGATGCCGCCTGTTAAAACCAGTAAGAAGCCGAGCTGCTGCATTCTGGACCAGTTGGAGGCGGGAGAATGATTTTTGAGAAAATAGTAAATTTTGAGGAATATAAAACTTATAATGAGCCTGATTAAAGTATGTATGTATAACCCCTGTGTCAGGTCACCTGTTAGCAACAATGCTCTTGCTAGGCTGTCAAACAATCAGCAGAAGAACATTTTGAAAATATTTCTCCACACTTTATCATCCCTCCTCTGTCCCTGTCAGCTTTACTCTGGGTATTATCAGAGAGAGCCTAGCATGATGATGACATCAACCACTCACTGATATTTGGCTTTATTTAGCTTCAGCGTCTCTCTTTGGCCATGATTAGCACAGTCTTTAAAAAGAGCTTCAACATTCACATATGAACATGTTGAGGCATCAGTAAACACTGAGTAAGCGTTTAAATGAAAGAGTTTCACTTGTAACAGAGTATTTCTTTACTGGAGTAATACTATCTCTACTTTAGTAAAGAGAATACAGGAAATCACAAGTCATAACACGATTGGGATATAGTGGATGTCTATAAAATGTATGTCATTCAAGTAACATTTCCGTCTGCAGGCCTCCCCAACACCATGCACCTCCCTAGCGGCCCGCCTCCGTTCTCCAGCATTGAGGAGATAGGTGTCGCGTCTAACCGGGCCAAACGCTACTCCTCCCAACGTCAGCGAGCCGTACCAGAGGCAGCACCTCCCATGCATCTGGGGGTGATGGAGGGACACTACTACGAACCAAGTAAGAATATAGTGTGGCGTTAAACTCGGAGAGAGAGAGAGTGTTGCTGCCTGTGCTCGATGAGTACAAATGTGTAACGCTGTCAGAGCCCCGTCAGTGACAAAAACAAGACTGTGGATGCACTTTGATTGAGCAAAGATTGTGTTGCAGCCATTACAGCCTGTTTCACTGCTGTTGGATGAAGAATTCTCCTTTAGAAAAACAAACAAAGCTTTTTGTTATTTAGAGACTTGATATGTAAAATTATTGTCATGAGTTTAAGAAATGCGACAATTCCTTTTTAAAAAGCACCCGGCGGCTGACTGGAGCTGAAGGTCCTGATTGATAAATGCAGTATGCGTTTAAAAACATGCTTCATCATGTTGAATTCTGTAGTATGCAGGCCTGCAGGCTTTTGTGCTTTCCTGGCCCACAATATTCTGCAGGGGGCGATGGGTCACATCCACCACTCAGACAAAACAGAACAGACACGTGACAGGTGAATGGTGGTGTCTATATAAGATCTGAGTTACGATGAGGTTAATGTGTTAGCAAGACATTAAAATATCTCCAAGACAGTCTGGCTGTAGAGGGAGAAAGTAGAATGACCTCATACTGTCATAACTGGATACAAACTTCAGACTTTCTTGGGACAGCTGCAGTAAAAAGACAACATCCATGTGTAGCTCTTCCTCCTCCTCCCCAGCAGAGGTCAGTAAAGATCAGTCCTAGCTTTACACATCTGTTGGGTACCAGCAAGTGTTGTCTCTCAGACTGAAGAGTATTTTCATCCTCTCCTTTGAATGAAAGTGTTAAAAACAACTTTGTTTACTTTTGATATGACTTCTGTGCCTGCTGATGTTTAAAATGTTTCCAATGTCAGACAGACTTCTAACCTGTGAGGTCATTAATGAATCCAAGATTAGTAACAGAGGCTTGTTCAGTCTTTTCTCTTTAACAAAGATATGCTGCACTTTAGAAATGTGAAATCTATTAACTAACTGTGCAGTCCTGTTAAACAATACATATTAATAAAGGAAATAAACAATATTCAGATATTGAATAAAGTTAGTTTGAAGTTTGATCACATGCCCCTTTAGTTTGACTTTGAGGTGGATCTTTATATCAGCGTAACTTTGTGATTCATGGATGATTCAGAGAAGTTTTTGAATCCTGCACTGAAAATAAAACCTTTCTCTTGGAAGTCATGGTGGAGATTGTACCAATAGCATGAAACTATTTGTATACACTGCTTCTCATATATTTGGGATGAAAAAAAATTGTCTAAAAGAAACCAAACTGTCACTTGTAAGAAGTACAAGCCTTCCTGGAGTAGAAGTACATCAAGGTTGTACCTCGTTACACTTTATGATTGAATGTACAATAATGTTCTCTTGATTGACCAACTTTTTCCCTCGCAGTGTCATACCAGGGACCAATCTATGCCCACGGGGAAGGCCCCGCCCCCATCCCACCCCAAGGCATGCTGGTCCAGCCAGAGATGCACCTTCCCCACCCTGGTCAGTTTGGCTTTTTCCTTTTCTAGAGTTAAGTTGCAGATGTAACTGTTGTAGACATTATTAATAAGAAAGGTGCTGGAAGCTGCAGCGCGACAGTAAAGATTTGTTTGAGATACTCACCTCTCTGCCTCCTCCTTAGGTCTCCATCCCCACCAGTCAGGTGGCCCTATCGCTAACCCCGCCCTCTATGGAGGCCCTCCTGTCTCCCTGTCGCCAGGGCAACCACCACAGCAGCTGCTGCCACCACCTTTCTACCCTCCACCGGGGGTCATGACCTTCCCGTACCCCACCATGTACCCTACTCCGCAGGTACGTTAGCTAGCTCCTTTACTGTCGCTTTAAATAAAATGGACAAAACGGAATAAAGGCTCAATTCTACTAAAGTTATTGACTTCTACAATCCAAACTTAGTTTTATTAGAATTGGCTTTTTTAAATAATATCATGCTTCTACTGATGAGCCATACATTAAAATACATTTGTACCCGTTGTGGCTGTCTACTAATGTACTTTGAGATGACTGTTTAAAGAATTATTTGTACCTTCAACAGTTCACCTTTTAAACTTGGTGCACATTCTTAGAAATCAGCTGCGTCTCCACTGACTGTCCTTCTGTGGTTAATAAAGTTTTAGGGGATTTGAATGTGTGTTTGTTTGTGTTTGACAGGGTCAGGCACAGGTGACCTACGGAGGTGTAACGTACTACGACACCATGCAGCAGCAGGCTCAGCCCAAACCCTCGCCCCCCCGCCGCACGTCCCAACCCGTCACCATCAAGCCCCCGCCAGAGGTGCACTTCGCATCAGAGTGACCTCGCCCCTCACCCCTCCCCGCCTCCCAGTCTCAGCCTCACTCTGATCGCAAAACTACAGGTGAGATTTCACACCTTTACAGAAGATGAAAACATCTCCTTGTTCTCCGTCATCTAGATTAGAATCTCTAAAACATGTAGTCATTGTTGTATTTAACGTTCAGCCGCCTTCTTTCACTGTGAAGTGTCAGTGATGTTGACGTGCAGGCTGCTAGTTTCTAAATCACAATCATGTTGGTTTTATTCTGAACTCTGATTGGCTCCAGAGTAGCTTGGTAGTCACACATCCTACAAGAGTGAACAGAGATTCCAGCTGATATTCCTTCAGCATGTGATGAAGGTGAAAAACTCCAAACATCAGACGTTATTTTGTTGTACTTCAAACTGTCACTGAACGTATGAAGGACAGACGTTTCAAAATCAAAAATATAACTCTGAATATTCAAAACTAACCTGATGAATATCTCTCTCTCTGTTTCCTTCTTAATTTCCTCTTTTATTGATTGAATTGTGACATTTGTTTGAATTGATGAGTATACCTAAACACTTCATTTTTAGGAGTCATGTTGAAAAATGACAACTGTGTGATGTCCTCAACATGATGCTGCACGGCCACGTTTTCTGGTCTATGTATTTAAAATGTGAAGACGTCTGATTATAACCAGAGATTTAAAAACATTCGGTGTCTGTGTTCTGTGATTCAGGAAGCGGGATGGGAGGGTCGGTGAGGAGCAGCCATCAGATATCCAGGGAGGGACGAGAGGACGGACTCTGCAGGTGGAATCAGACTCTTGTTTTCTTTTTTTCGTAGTTTTCAGGCCTGTAGCAGGCGGGTGAGCCGCGCACGGACTGTTCTGTAACTCAGCGTCGCAGGTTCTGTCCCACCAACGTGTCTTTGATCCTGAAAACGTCTCTTTGATGAGTTCAAACCCTTTAGAGCCTCTTTGAAGCATTTATCTTCACACAGAGTTACATACACGGTTAGAATCTGAGAGGGGGGGGATGTTGGGATCAAGGTTTTCTTTTAGCTCCTTTTCATAGTGATGTGTTCGGTTCAAACAGAAGTCAGACTGAATCCTGAATACTGGCAATATAAACAGTGTGCAGACACTTTTTTTTCTCCTTTTACTTCACACTGTATAGCAGCTGTTTTTGTGACCAACAGGAGGTGAGTTAGCTCTTTTCCATAAAGTTTTAACAAGACAAAAAAACAGACGCGTATATCTATGTTAAAGCAGAGTAAATCTACGGTGTGAGTGGTGTTTGTGTGTGTAGTTTGAGTGCAGGTGTCAGTGTTCAGTCTATCCGGTGCTTCCTGAAAACCTCCACATGTTACTGTCATGTTACAGATGAAGACGGCTGCTTCTTTTTTTTAAATGTTCCTCCTCATTCACACACACAGGTTTTTAAAGTTAAAGAATCTCAAACTTCTGACAGTTTAGGGGATAAAAACTCGGATAAAATAATCAAAATCGTCTTCAAATGTCTTGTTGTTTCCCCCACATGTCAGAGATTTCAGTTTACCGTGATATAAAAGAGAGAAGCTGTGGCCTAAAGTTGGTGAATTGACTTCAGTGTTAAATCTGTTTTCAGAGTTGTCATTCAATTTTCTTTGTCTGTTGAACGTAGATGAATCAAACAATGGAGAATTGTTGGCGTTCTCTACACGGAGCGTTTGCTGTATATATGAATCTAAATGTGTATATAGAAGGAGCGTGAAGAGAGAAAATAGAGCAGGAAACATATTGTAATAAAAGTGCTACAGAACAGTCAGCTTCTGATTGAAGACACATCGGCAGGGACCTCGAATGTTAACGATGGATTTAATTTAGAGAAGTAGTATGGATAAAGAAGCAGTGTGGCTTTAGCTTTGTCTGTTTTCTGTTTTCTTTTTGTCAAATGTCACTCGGTTTGATTTGAATACTGTTTTTTGTTTTGTTTTTTTTAGTGAGTGCAGGAGAGAAATGATTTCTTTGTTTTCACATGTTTAAACCCTTAAAGGCACACTGAGGAAAGCAGTTTATAAAAAGACTAACTCCTCCTCAACAGATAAATAAAAGACATTTTCAGAGTTGGAATTAACCCCGAAAACGTTGTTGCAGTGTGTTTTTCCATTTCTCCTTCTATTCCAGCGGTTCATCTTCTATTCGAGTTTGAACGGTTTGTTATCCTCCAAATAACGTTTAGTCCTGTTCTGACGTCTCAACTCAGGATGATCTTTTAGAAATGGATCAATAAAGAAGAAGCTTGTTCCTGATACACAAACGTAAACTACATCAGTGCTGTGTTTCACATTCACAACATCAACAAAAGAGTGGAGAACGTGCTGGTGAGCAGAGAACATAATGAAGCTGTTTCAGTACGAGCACAGAGATCACACCGGTAGAGTACATGCAGTCTATGGACGTGCGTCAGTCGCTGGATATACACGTCATTATCCCCTCCAACTCGCTCACAGAGAATTTCATGAACATTTCCTGCTGTGTTCTCACTTCAGCTCATCCCGCCTTTGAGTGAAAATGTAACCGGGTGACTGGGAGGAAAAATTGGGGGTAGAGTTGGAGTTAAAGTAGAGATGGTTCAGATCCGATCTCATAACGGTATCGGGTAAAAAAAGTGTAACGATGCATCTGTTAAGTGAAAGTTGTGTTTGCATTGACACCTGAAGCTCACCCCCAAAAATTCCAGGAAGTTTTCAGGAGTTTTGTGCCAATATGAAAAGCACCATTAAGATCCATCTTCAAAACTATCAAGAGAAGAACTTTAATCTGAGATGAAATCAAAGTTCAGCTGTGAGAATGTGACATTAACATGCATAGAACATCTACAAAGAGGACCTCTCACTCTGTTGCATTTGTTGGAACTACAGATAAATAATGCCGTTTTCATTTCTTCTTTAATGAAATTAACTCGCAGTAGAGGAAAGTAAACGAGCACAAAAGGATTGTACAGTGTTCTTTTTTTGTTTTTCTGGTAGTATAGCAGCTTCTAAGGATTTTTAGTGAAGAGAAACTCAACAGTTGTAACTTTGCCTCGGGTGCTTAAAGGAGCAAAATGTAACTAACGCGTATGTCATTTAAAATGGGTACTGCAGTCCAAATTTGAAACATTGGAGAGAGCTGTCTCCCCCCGCACTCTCCTCTCTAGAGTCGATGTTCACTCAGGTGGCCATGTCACAGACTCTGAAGCTTCAGTGTTTAGCCAGCTCTGCATCGGTCTAGAAACCTTCCTGCGTTCTAACCATCTCTCCATTTTTCAAAACCACCTCCAATATTTATCCTAGTTTGACCACTTTGCCGAGGCTTTTTACCGTTGGGTCGGATCAGTTACATCGGAACCAGTTCGCTTGCACGGTTCCATCACTGCAGCACCTGCTGGTTCGAAGTTTGCCTTGCGAACCGAGGGGCATAACAGGCGTGTGGGGGTGCCTTAAAACCGGCTACCTTCTCTGTTCTAAACAAAAACAAAGCATTCTGCACCAAAATCGAAACTTAGAAGGAGAACATACTGGCTGCTACGCTGTTGTCAGAGAAGCCAGCACTTCAGCATGTTTCCTTCATGTCTGATATAGTAAAATCATTTTTATTTCGTTCAGTAGATATCGTACATATCGGACCTTTAAACTGCCCCCCTCAAGTCCTTTTTTTGTTCTCTAAAGTCTCCCTCCAGATTCTGATCAAAGAGAAAAGTTGATTCAATTAAGTTTTTTAAAAAACAATGTTAAAAAAATGAGTTACCACTCTTTCCACCTTTCATCGTTTCTTTTCTCCTTTCACTACCTGTTCTTTTTTCTCCATGCAAACACACGCGCTCATTTGAGGGCCGTTTAATTTGTTTACCCCCTCCCCAGACAAACACGCACACGCCCACAGCTGCTCTGTCGGTTAAAATGAATATGTATAAAGAGGAAGGGGAGGGCAGCACTTATATAAACAGTGTGATTGACAGGCTCTAACAGCCAATCAGCTTGCAGATGGTGGTTGGTGAATATTCAGCAGCAGCTGCCTAACACAAAGAGAGGCTCAGCTGTTGAAGGAGCAAGGCAGCTCATTTTGTTTAACCCTTGGAGTGTCTGACGGCCTCAGCAGAGTTCTGGAGAGGCATCCAAACACGCTGAACACATCTTCACACACTTCACAATAAGTTTATCATATGTATTTCTTTTTTATGACTTTGTCCAGGAGAAAGGAAGGGCGAAAGAAAATGAAAAAACACAGGGCGTTTAAAGAAAGATAAGGGGAAATAGAGTGATGAAGGGAAGAAAGGAAGAAAGGAGGAGTGGATGAAAAGAAAGGCATAGGAATAAAAGGCAGACGATGTGGAAGAAACTCAGGAATAGAGGATGGATAAAACGAAGAAAAGAAGGGGGTAAGGACAAAAAGAAAGATGCAGGAAGAGGAAGGACGTAAGAGGGGATGAAGAAAGTGTAGAAACAGGGTTGAAGAGGGAAGGAAATAAACGGTGAGAAGAGGAAGGAGAAACTAAGACGGAGGATGTGATGGAAGGAAGGGATGAAGATAAAATGGAAATAAAGATGGGCTTAGAGCTAAAGGAAAGGAATAAAGGATGGACATTAAGCTGAAAAAAGAGAGATTGAAACAGGATGGAGAGATGTTGCAAAAGAGGAAGGGGGAGAGTGAGGGGAAAGGAGAAACTTGAAGGGTTGGAAACGAATTTGAAACACGAGGAAGAAGAGATGAAGAAAAAGGAAGACGAGATGGGGAATGAGAATCCGAGAGAAGGTAAAGGAATGGAAGAAATTGAACAATTCAAGGAAGAAAGATACAGGAAACAAGGGAGAAATGAAGGAAAGGTACAATTCAAGGAAAGGGGATGAATAAAGGGGAATGATTTGAGAAAGAAGGGATGGAAGAAAAGGAGAGAAACAACAGGAGAACAGATGGCGTAAAAGGGTTATTGGGGAGTAAGGGGACAATTTTAGGAAGAAGAGATCGAGGAAAAGGATCAGTGAAAAGAGAGGAAGGACGGAGATTGTAAGAAAGCGTGGAGAAAAGGAATGGTGGAAAGGGAGAAAGTAAAAAAAGGGAGACAGGATGGAGAGGAAAGCAAGAAGGAATAGAGGGAAGGGATAAATGGAAAGAGGATGGAGGAAATGATGGAGCATTACAGAGAATGTAAGAAAGGATGGAGGACGAGAGGAATAAAGAGGACACAGGTCGAATGTCAGGTTTTCATTTTGTCCTCCCTGCGTCTGATTGGTCAAGGGCCCTGATGTAACCACGGCAATGAGCTGTGATTGACATCTGAGCGTAGGTGATGATGTAATGACTTCCATCAAAAAACAAAGTGAACTGAAGCCTCCTGCCCTCTGATTGGCTCCTTATCGATGATGTAACAGACCACTCACAACATCTTCCTCCATTTCTCCCCTGCTTTGCTTGACCTCCTTTTTTTTCTTTCATCCATTTTTTTTCTCTTTTCTTCCTCCCTGCCTTCCAACTCTTCTTTCTCCCCTTTTTAAAAAAAATCTTTTTTCCTCCTTTCTCCTGCCTTTTCACCCTTTCATTTTTTCTCTTTATTCTTTATCAATGATTTAAATTGATTTTTGTCTTCTTTCAGAATCCATCTTCATATCTCCTTCCTTCCTTCCTTCCTTCCTTCCTTCCTTCCGTTTCTTTCCTCCACCCTCTCTACTCTCTGTGTCCTGTCCGTCTAAACAGGACTGTTTCCTCTACCTGAATTCCAAACTCCATCACTATTGGCTAATTGATCAGGTGATTTGACGTTTGGACATACAGGGAAATATCAGACACATTTTAAAGCTAAAGTAGTTAGCTTAGCTTTGCACACAGACTGGAAACAGAAACTGCTAGCGTGGTCTGGCCAAATGTAATAACCTTTTAAAATGTGCAGCTTTTTACTTTATGTCATCTTTCTATTTATTCTTCTTTAATTTATTCCCAATTGAAACAGTCAGGATAAAAAGGATCAGAAATCCTCCACAGTGCCGGACGAGGAGGAAGGCAGCAGGCTAATTGTAGCTTCATGCTAACAGTTAAAATGTCACTGTTGCAGAGAGCGGAAGAGAAACAGAAAAAAATCAACCACGACAGGATTTAAATGAGGTCATAATGAAAATATTTCATTTTCACTATAGTTAAAAATCAAACCAATTATATCTTTAAAAAAATAATAATGACATGCTGATTAAAAACAGGTCAATGCACAGATACCCAATTTATTAGAACTAGGCTACATGACTTATTAATGGTGATTCAGTTTTATGACACACCTACATTATGTCTGTACTTTATGTGCGTCCGTGCGTGCGTGTGTGCGCCCCAAACTGACTCATATGTCTGTCTGTCATTTGAGCCACTGAGCGTGTGCAGAAACGAGCTCCCATTCTGTCACCCTGCTGATGTCATACACACACAATAACACACATGTTCAGTGATGCGTTGGACATTAGCATACTGTTTGAATCCAGACATGAGTTCCCACACAAACACACACTTACGTACTCGCACACTGTTATACTGTATTATGTAACACACACACACACACACACACACACACACACACACACACACACACACACACACACACACACAGGGTCCTGTTGTCTTGTTTTGTCGTTGTTCAGTGAAACACAAACAGACCTCAGATCAGTCTGATCCAGCAGAAGAATTTAACTGAGTGCATGAGCTAATGTACTGTGTGAAAGGACACAGTTGAGGTACTTACAGTATACTGCACTTGAAAACAGTATTAATAATCACTCTCTAAACTGTTTCCCTTCAGATTGTCAAACATGGAGCCTTTGAGGTCGTGAAAAGTGTGGGAATATTTAGCCTTTTGCACACATGACCTGAAGCTATAAAAATCAGATTTTCTTAATATTCATAGCTATTTATTTTTCAACGTATGAACTTGGATTAATAAATACATTTGTCTCTGAGCTTAAAGGGCTCTAATTACATTTAAGGATCCCTCAGACGATAAAGTCGATGGAGGAGGTGTCACTTTACAGAATCGTGTTACAAACTGCTCCTGCAGGAGGAGGGGGAGGAGAAGGGAGATGTCAGGGTGTGTCGAGTTACATGTTTGCTGTCCAGCTGATTGTTGTGGTTATGAACCTGTGACCAGGTCAGATTACCACACACACACACGCACAATGACTCCACACACACAATGACTCCCCACACACACACACACACACAATGACTCTACACACAGATCAATAAAGGGTCATACGATTACGCTGAAGATCAATAGTCAGCAAATGTTTACATGTAGCTGTCGACACACGTAAGTACACAGGGATGAATTGTGATGAATTGTTGTGAAGTGTCTCTGACCTGAACCTGATTCTTCTTGTAGCAGGTGAAGACAAATGTCCCATAAAAGGTTGTTGATTTCTAAAAAAATATTTTGGCTGCTTATTTTTAGAAAAAGATCCTCAATGTCAAAAACATTCTTGACTTGACTCATTTTCTAAGATTTCTTTTTCCCTCCAAACAGTGTCCCGATGTTAGAAGATTAACCTCAAGTTTCATGATAACCAAGATGGTAGACCAAAAAAAAACTTGTCTTGTTATTTAAATGTCCTGACAATAATACTAAGAAATTCCACTTTTTCATAAATACTTACAACAGCCCAACATGTCTTTGTTTCCCATTTTGGAAAAAATTTCTCAACTTCCATGAGATATTCCCTCCCCTCCCCCAGAATGTCCCTGATGTGTGAAGAATGTCCTCTCATTCCAGGAGGGTCTTCACTCCACATTTGAGGAATATATATTTTCAACGTTTACTTGTTTTAAGAATACTTCTTCTATTAACAGCTCAAAATGTCTTTATTTATCAGTGGTGTTCTTACAAATGTCCCCAGTTTCTCAAGAATGGCCGCTCTTCAAGAAACGTCTTCACGCTGCTTTTTAGAGAAATAAGTTTTTCTCAATTTACGAAGAAACAGCAACCTAATTTTCCAAGTGTCCCATTTTTTTTTACTTTTTTTTTCCACTTAAGAAAAACGACATATTTCATTCTCTTTCAAGATTGACAAAAATGTCCTCACTTCTCAAAACAGTCTTCACCCCTCACGAGACAAAATTCTCCCCCATCCCTACTTTTTAGGGAGCTCAAAAGCCCTCATGTCCAGCATGTCCTTTGAGAGTGATTTTTTTTTGTGTGGCATAATTTGAACAAAGTCCTCACTTTTTTTAAATGTCACTAGTTTGTCAAGAACCCCCCCATCCCTCTACTAGAAATGTCTTCTCTCCTGGTTTCAAACATCCTCAGCTTCAACAACTGTCCTCATGTCCCCCAAGAAATATCCTCACTTAAGTTCCCATTCCCTAAAAAATCTGTCTTGTGGGCCAGCCATGGTCACTTCTGGCTCCAATAAAAAGAAAAAGATTGTGACGGCAGAATGTTCAAACTCTTCATCCAACAAGAAACCTGAACAGGATCCTCAAACAGAAGTCTGTCAGCCTGACCCTTCGGTGATGATGATGCGTTCATGTCATGAATTAGTGGTAAGCATAGACTGTAAAGGTGGTAAGTCTAAACATATATAATTGTGATACTGTTAGAATTATGTACCCTGCTAGACTGCCCTCTTGTGGCATTTCTGCAGAATAAAAAAAAAACCATGCAGAGTCTTAGCATGGACTGAAATGATTGAATTATTGGTCATAGTGGAACTTTAGTGTCAGAAAAAATATTCACAGCGAGAAACAATGCAGACAATAAAAAATAGATTTAAAATACATATAAAAAACACTAAGCATGCTCCAAAAATACACTATAGATGTCCAAACTATATAATACATCGCAAAATATAAAGGCTAAGACATTGGTTCCCAACCTGGGGTCTGGACTAGGGGAGGGGGCGCCTGAGATCACAGGGGCACGCAAGGCTCTGTCTTCTTCCAAGCAAGGTTGTTAAAATAGATTTATTTAGGACATACTTTGTAGTATTAAATCATTATGATAAAGGAAGAACGTTCAGATGAATATTGCTGCTGCTTGTCGTCAGGGATTTTTCCTTTTCCATCAATTTTACAGCACTGGAAGTAAATGTGCATGCGCGCGCGCCCGGACCGTACGTGTGACGGGAGCGCGCAACTGCAGCAGATGAGAGCGGGAGCAAGGAGGTAGGGAGGGAGGGAGGGAGGAGGAGGAGTGTGAATGTTACGAGTCACTTCTCATTCCACTAATTTAGCAGAAAAGGGGGAGAGAGAGGGATAGAGAGTGCTCGACAGTGTGTCGGTGCAAAGGGACAGTGAGGCGCGTGGACTCTGCGGTATCTGACCTGAAAAAAAGAAGAAGAAGAAAACACAGCGTCTGCTGCTGCTCAGAAGAAGAAAAACTACAGCACCTAAACGCACCGGGCCGGGCGGGTTCTCCTCCTCCAGGTGTGTAAGGAGGAGAAAATAATCCTGTAATATCGATCATTCATCCGGAGATATCACGGAGTAATCTGCCGCTGCTGACGTGACACGAACTCGGTGTCCCAGTCCTCCACACCGAGGAGACACCGGAGCTCTGCGGAGGCACCGGGCAGGCAGCAGGAGCGCCGTCTGGGTGTTATTCTCGGGTTTTTCGCCCGCGGACGGAGCGCTCGGAGCCGGAGCCGCCAATTGGTGTTTACGCGTCGGAGAGCTGTGTGTAGGAGACCGAGAGGCCGGGGAGGAGAGTTGAGGACACTCGGAGCGGGAGTCTAAGATCATTTTTCGGTATAAAGGGGATTTGTGTCTCGGTGTGTTGATATCAGAGAGAGAGAAGGGGGATAAAGAGGGTCTCTCTACCGCCCACCTCCATCCCTCCTTCCGCAGTATCTCCCTCTAGCTCCTCAGATGGGTTAACATCGCTCCGTTCTTCGTGCAGCTCTTCGGAGGGTCAGCTCACACCTGCTTACACCTGCTTACCCCGATTTGCGGGGGCCCTATGATGTAGGAGCCGACCTCCCCTACAGTCTCTGCATCACCAACCCTTAATTCTAACCCCCCTCCCCGCCCCCTATCCACACACCCACCCACCCGTGCATCTCTGCCCCTTTCACCCAGCGTCCCACCATGCCGGCGGGGATGAAACCGCTGGAAAAGTTCCTGAAGAAGCAGACCACGGCTCTGACCCGGGCTGGAGGCTTTGTAGGTGGGGTGACGGACAAGGCCAGTGGGGGGACAGGGGCGTCCCGTCGGAGGGCCAGCTTGTCCCGGGTCGTACCGTTCTTCAGGGAGACGTCGCCTGAGAGTGGCCAGGCCCGGGAGGTGTTCAGGTGAGATATTTGAAGGAGGTGGTGGGTGCTTCAAAATGATTTTTAAAATACAGCATGGCCGGACAAAAGTGTTTGGTGGCACAGGGTTTAAAATGGGCCCCTTTTGGCCCCCTTGTTGGTGTCTTTGGCAACTCCTACCCGCAGTTAGGATATACATATACAAATACCGACATATAAAACTAGGAATATGGTCCATGTAATCTCTGACAGTCTTGTTTTATCATTTAGAAAAGAAGAGGAAAATACTTTTCCATATGGCTGCTCTGATTTATAATTTTGTTATGTGATTACCAATATTCTGTTGTATTCAACGTTTCCCATTATAACGTCAAGAACACAAAAGAAACAGACAATCAAGGCAGAGTTGGAACAGCAACTCCCATGCCCTGTAATGTAAATTTACCATGTTATTTATTTTAATGGAGTCTGCCTGGTAGCTTTGACTTAGGTGATTTGACATTTGTTTCTGGTTAAAAAAAAACATCTTCCTCTTAGAAAAAAGGTCTATCTCTGTTGGGATCCCTTCTGCAATGCTTTCAGACACTTAGAACAGCAATCTGAGTCTGACGGTGACAAATACAAGAACATTTAGTGGACATTCTTTCATCTTTCAAGTTACATGTTGCACCCATTACTACTTGTTTCACTGCTGCAGGCTGAAGGAATGTAGCTTACTTGAGTAATTCAAAACCGTTTTGCACCTATTAGTCATTAAGATGCCACAATATGCAAATTTAAAATGTCCCAGCCAGGTTTAAAAATAACAGAATAACCCTTTAAATCTAAGGGTGTATTGGATTTAATTGTTGTTTTAGTCCGCTGTAAATCATTCCAAAGGTACAGTATCTGAGATTATGTAAGAACTGTACAGATTCAGCTCTCTGCTGGATAACAAACTGGAGCAGGTAACAGGTTTTAGACCCCGGGGCAGTAACTGGCTTTGCTTTGTAGTTAATCCACATTTGTGGTCCAGATTTACCAGTTTTCTTTAATCCCTTAGGTGGGTCCAGCTTTGCTCTGTGTCACTCCTGTTAGAAATACTCCAGTGATTCAGTTTCACGTATCCTTAAATTCTGAAAACTATTGAGTTCGTTTGTAAAGAATCAGTGCAACAGAAGTCAAGATACCTGGATTTATAAAATGAAGTAAATCTCCAAAAGCATCTACATTTCAACGACGCCAGTAATTGACCAGGATGAGGCATTCAGTCAGCACTGTCGAAGAAGAGCACCATGCTTTCATATTCATCTGTCGATCAATGAAAATGATCCAATTATTTTCTTTATTAACTGATGAACCTTTGCATCAAAAACATTTCTCAAAAATATCCAGAAGTCTCTGTTCATGTCTGATTTCTCATTTTGTCTAAAACACAAAGACATTCAGGTTACTGCTATAAAATTGAGAAAAAATCATTTGAAGGTGGCGTCAGTAGCATTTTTCATTGCAGCTTGTAAACACAACGTTTAAACTGGACCCCTCCTCCTGGGCTCAGTGCAACCAGAATGTTTTACTGCCTGTAGCTACACTGCAAGCTAACGCACGCTAGCACAAGCTAACCGTTGGTGTTTGGCTCCTGCCTGTCCAACAGAAAGAAGGCTAACTTCGCATCCACAGGTAAAGCCTACCAAAGCTTCACCCTCGTTTGGGAACGAGCTTGATCTGCTTGGCGTTTCGCCTCACTACGATTTTATTTTCTCTTCTTTGCCACTACGTCAACGTCCGTCATATTCGCCAGTTTGAATCACGTCCAATCGTTGAATTGTGTCCACTCCTAAACTCACACACAGGCTGTCATTGACCAGCTCCCCACCCAGAAATGTCCTGAGTCGACCAAAACAAAACATCAAAATCCAGTCAGAGAACAGGGTCACTGCAGTGTTTACAGCCCAAATAACTTCCAGTTGATATTTATTGTTAACTTTAGATTATCTTAAATTAGAGTAACAAAAACATTCCTCAACTGCTGAGATTTGGCTAATGACAAAGTGTGAAAATATGAAAAGCCTTTCCTCCTAAAGATTTAAACTAACTTTGATTTCCCCCCACTGCAGCCCTGACAGTGAGGACCCCCCCTCGTGGCCCTCAGCCACAGGGACCGGTCTGGTTTCGGTGCCCAGCAGCGCTAATGGTTCTTGCTCTGGCTCTGTTTCTGGTTCTGGTGGAGGAGACGTGCGAAGTCCGTCTCTGTCCAGCGACGAACAGAGCTCTGAGGCGAGCCTGGTCACAGAGAGCAGCAGCAGTGGGGGAGGAGGGGGAGGGACGCCTCTTCCTCCTGACACACCAGACAACTTGACGCTCTCCGTGCTGGACAGCGTGGCGGGAAAACGTCACGCTCACTGCAGAGGTAAGAAGTAAAGCTTTATTCTTGTTTCCAAAATGGCCACCTTACGATGCATCCCGCTCTGCAAGTGTTGCTGCTTGTTTTCACTGAATATCCATGAGCTGCTGTTGCCCATGGTCTGTAGAAAGGAAATGATTTTAATCATCCTGATTTCCTCCATTGGTTGTGGAAAACTGGCTCAAAGTGAAGGATTTGGATTTTAATTGTTGCCTTCTTAGTAAAGTAGGAAGGTTGTCAAATTTGTCAATACTTGGATACTTTTTGATACCACTTTTTAAAAAGATACAATCGCTATTATTTCAACCGGCAGGTCGGCGGTTCAATCCCCAGCTCCTGCAGCCACACGACCGATGTGTCCTTGGGCAACACACAGTTGCTCCTGCCGCTTCATTGGCGCCATATGCATGTGTTTAATGGGATTAGTTAATACTGATGGACACTTTACATAGCAGACTCTGCCATCAGTGTGTGAATGGGAAGGTGTGGTCTGCGGTGTAAAAGCGCTTTGAGGAGTCAGAAGACTAGAAAAGAAATATACAAGCTCAAGTCCATTCACCGTTTACAGTCTGCAGGAGATTGCTTGCAATTTTGGGTGATTAAAAACAAGAAATTAAATCAAATTTGGTGCATAGAGCTTCTATTTTTGTTGCTGTGGTTTAGATCAGTCACTTCCTGCTAAATGCGAAGGCTAGCTCTTTAACTCAGTAGAATGCCAGGAGTAGATCCTGAAGAATGTCCTCATTCAGAAACAGACTTTGAATCATGAATCCAGAAGAGAAATCGAAAATAGATTCTGAATTGAATCGTGACCCCAACAATGAAAATAGAATCGAATCGTGAGACACCCAAAGATTACCAGCCCCTATTCTTAGCATTGACGCTAACAGAGTATCTCTTCATGTTCACCTCTAAAACAAGCTTTGCCACAGTATAAACTAAGATAACAAAGCGTCAGTATGCTAAGTGTTAAACCTGCTTAAAGACTCAGGTGTTACACTTCATGGAGTCTCAGATGAAAAGATGACGATGTAAACCCTGAGATCTGCTGATCGACCCGGAGCTGTTCATGAGCCAAGACCTCGTTGCTTTTAAATCAGATCTTTGTTTTTGTTTGTTGTCTTGGCCTGGTTTGTTATATTTTGTTATCTTTGTTTTAGTTTACATTTTTGTATTTTCTTTTAATTTGAAAGGTTCTATCTAATGTTGTCATGAAATCCTTTAGTTGAGGATCAGGGAGGGAATGTTTTCTTCTAGCCCACTCCTTTGGCTTCACCTCAAGACAGAGGTGTAACATCTGCAACTATTTTGATAATAGGATCATTTTTTAACAAGATTTGTGTGTTTTCTAAATCCCAGTAGAATGAATATTTGTGGGTTTAAGTCTTGTTTAAGTCATCAGTATATTTATTCATCATAAGAATAAATGGTAGGTGCAATCTTAGATTTCATGTTGAGTGCGGAAGACGTCGTGCAAACCCTCCTGTTCAGCAGCTGCTGCAGAGAGATGAAGTGGAAATTATTTCATTTGACATTTCAGGATTCAACCTCGACGTCTCTGCGAGAGTTTCAAAACCCTCGACTGTGTCAGTGCGATCGCTTCAGATTCAGAAACCAGTTCAGATTCAGGCTGTTTGTTTCCCGCAGGATTGTGTTCAGTTCATAGTTCACATCATACAGACTGTTCCTGCAGCCTCCGAGCGCGGTAGTGTGTGTGCGCGTGTGTATTTGTATGTGTGTGTGGTTACATAATCGCTGCCGTTCCTCTTTCAGAAACGCAGCCTGCTTATTACAGCTGAAGTGGGTGTGCATGCATGCGTGTACCTATGTGTTCCTGCAGGAATGTTTGACTGCATGCCTTTGTCAGTGTGTGTGTGTGTGTGTGTGTGTGTGTGTGTGTGTGTGTGTGTGTGTGTGTGTGTGTGTGTGTGTGTGTGTGTGTGTGTGTGTGTGTGTGTGTGTGTGTGTGTGTGTGTGTGTGTGTGTGTGTGTGTGTGTGTGTGTGTGTGTGTGTGTGTGTGTGTGTGTGTGTGTGTGCATGTGTGTGTGTGGAGCAGAGATTGCTGTGTGCTGCAGGGTGTGTACGTGTATTTGTGTCCCTGTTTCATTCAATCTTAAAATTGTATTCTTCCCTTATAGTCAGCCGAATAACACAACATGAACAAGATTAAAATAGTCGATTTCAACATATTTGTAGAAATATGAACTTTTTAAAGATATTTTTTAGGGGTGAAAAACACTTTGAATTTGTATTCTTAAATTAAGAGAAAATATCAAAAGAAAAGGAATCATCAAAATGTTTTCAAAATATAGAAAAAAAACGCTAGACAGTGTTTGCTGTCAAATATGAAACAAATCCTTTGAAACCTCTTAGAAGATCTCTGTTTATTCTGTTAGCATGCTACTCGTCTTAAAAATCTGCTGTCTGTTTGTTTGGCTAGTTAAAGGCCCAGGCAGTATGCTGGAGGGGCTATCTTATTGTTAGCGTGCTAGTTCACTTCACGACTTGTTCATTTCATGTGCAGTCTGTCAGGCTGAATAAAAATGTGTCTGTAAATCACGTTTGCTGTAATCTACAGAAACCTTTGTCTCTTCTCTTTCTGCAACATGACCTCTGACAGTGAGTCACTAGTTCATGCTGACGGCCCGGACACAGACATGCTTTGTTCATGTTTCTACATTAAAAATCATATTGGATCAATATTTAGTGTTTTTAGCAAAATGTGGTGAAATATTAGTTTCAGACTTCAGTTTCAGTTATGGCAGATCGTAATTTCTTGACTTGTTGGGCATATCAAGTTACTTCCATTAAACACACCAGAATAAGCAAAACTACATATGTGTGTTCACTGGCAGACTCCTTTCGAGATTCAAAGGGTCAAAAATGAACATTTAGAGATACTCTTCTTTTCTCTCTGAGAGTCAGGCGTCCTTATATCCGTGAATCAGTCTCCTCTTCGTGCCACAGCGTCACTGAGGTTCTTAAGTGAAAATGTGAGATGGATGGAAGTGTTTGTAGTTTATTTTCGGCTCCTTCGTCCGGCAGGAGGAGAACAAACAGCTGAGAGAGAAAGAAAGAAAAGTCTGCAGAGAAAAAACTCGCGACAGAGACGGAAACATTCAGACGGATGCTTTTAATAAAGCTCCCTGCTCGTCTGGATCTGTGAAATAAATCTCATTATTGATGAACGTCGAGCCTCTTCTCACCTCCGAGGCCAGACGGAAATAAAACATCGTGTTGTTCAGTCTGCTTCACCTTCATCACACCTATCAGGGAGCGGAGTGGATCATCATCAGCAGATCCATCATGATTATTGAGAACTAGAAGGTCCATCAATGACTCGCCTGCAGAGATTTTACAAATAAACTTTATTATTGGAAAAAACGAAGGCTTGTTTTCGATTGAAAGAATTGTTTTCTTAAGGAAATAAAGTTTATAAATGCATCACAACAGTGTAGAAGAGAAACAATCAGTGGTCATTGTCAGGTGTTAAGAGGACGCACACATCCGGCTTTAGAAACAAACGTTTATGTTTGTATTAATCTACGTTACATTCATACAATATCTGAAGCTGTGAGTCATACCAACACAAAAAACACATGCATGAATTATGATAAACCATATACAGATAAAATGACTAAATCAAAAAACAATGCTTGGGGGCACGGATGGCCTAGCGGTTACGTGGCTCCCCGCGCATAGATGCTATCATCCTTGAAGCTGGTGACCCTGTTTCAAATAAGATCTGTGGTCCCTTTCCCACTCTGTCATTCCCTGATCTCTGCCTGGTTTCCAACTCTGGCCACCGTCCTCTTAAATAAAGGCATAAAAGCCAAAAAATATACCATAGCCCACGGGGGCTGGAGCCGATCCCAGCTGTTATTGGGCGAGAAGCGGGGTACACCCTGGTATGTTTACCAGTCAATCACAGGGCTGATAAACACAGACAGACAACCGTCCACACTCACATTCACACCTATGAGCAATTTAGAGTTGCCGATTGACCTAACGAGCATGTCTTTGGACTGTGGGAGGAAGCCAGAGTACCCAGAGAGAGAACCCACAAATGCACGGGGAGAAGAGAGGCTCCTGTCCGATGGGGATTCGAACCAGGAACCTCTTTGCTGTTACGCAGCGCTGTTAGGCACCGTGCAGCTAAAATCAAAAGATGAAAAGCAAAAATCAAGAAGAACACCAAAAACACTTTTAATTGTCTCAGTGGTATTTATGTGGTCAGTGGTATTAAACATAGAGGAAACCACAGGCGTTCAAAAATGAAGCCAACATCTGAATTTACTAAGCTGCAGTTCCTCGAGTGTCCACTTGAGGCTGGCTGCAAAAGCCCTGAAAGTCACATACACACACTTTATTAAAATGTCAATTTTGAGAGCAGAAATAAACATGTTGACAGCCTGGCTCCAACACCGGTTTTCATCTGAATAGCTCATGTCTTTATCTGAACACACTATACAGCGGGCAATTTATTTTATTACTCATCTGTTTTATTTTTGTGAAGGATAAGGATTATGCATAATTAGAGGGCATGGCTGATATGACTGCATGCGGGTGTGCTGTAGCCGTTTGTCAGGAGGCTGGAGATCGGCCTCAGCTCCACCTCTATGACTGTTTCTAGGTTCACCAAAAGTTAGCTTAAAACTGCGAGCGACTACATTATGGCGACCACCATTGATGGGCTTCAAAATTCTCCTCCAGTTACCAACGGGTGACATCACTGTGACTACCTCCATGGTTTATACAGTCTTTGTATTAAACACAAACACACATACTCACACACACGTGCGCATGTGTTTATTGAGTAATGAGGACTTTACTGTATCTGCACTGATCACATTCATGAATAACCCAACAACACGTTCTTCTTGTTAAACAATGGAAGCATTATTACAGCTCTGTGTGCGAGTCTGTGTGTGCGTGTGTAGTGTTTGTGAGTGTGTGGGTGTGTGAGGTGTTGGACGCTGCACATTAGTGTTATGCAACTCATCTCTAGTATTCAGTGAAGTTTGTTTGAGGAGCTTAAGCTTCATGACCAATACAGAAAATTCATGTTTTTAAAATGTGATTTTTCTAAACATTAAACTGCAAAGCACAAAGTTTTCAACCATCAGCTGTCTCTATAACAACAAGTAAGTAGGAAGGAAATCAATTGCAGCTGCAGGGGGTGGCGGGGAGACGTCTCCAATACGCCCTCTGCCAGGAGATGTACTGGTATAGGGGGCGAAACATCAGGGACCAGCGGCTTCCAGCTGACCAAAAAGCCCCGCAGGAGGATGAGACAGGCTGAAAAATGCCCAAGCAGCTAACCTCTACAACAATCTGAACAATGAATGTGATTAGTGATGATTGACTGATTATTTGTGACTTTATTCTAAAAACCCAAATGAATAAAACGTTAAGTATTTTGTAAGTCTTGAGGTACTGTATAGTATTTATACTCTAAAATAAAAGTTAAAAAAAACCCTAAAAGAAAAATGATGTATTTACTGCTGTCTGTCGTATACAGACATATTAAAAAAGAAATAGATTATATATGAAAAATAATATATTTTATCTTGGTGTTAAGATCTTTATCTAAATTTAAAAATATCTAAAGAATTAAAGTGAAAAAGATTTTTTTGATCTTTGTATGTGGTTTCAAAATATTTCTTCTATATATCATATTTTCTATTTTCTGTGATTGGTCAGTGTGAGTTCTCCGGGTTTACAGATAAACCAGTTTTTTAAAGGTTAATGTATTTGACTCGACCTCAGAAACACGTTCATCTTTCAGACTGCAGGTTCACAACACACCTGATCACCGTGTGAAAAGCTCTGCAGCTGATTGCTCGGGCTTTAACTTTAGAGAGAGGGAAACGTGATAGTGATGCACTTTTCAAACAGAGAGGGGCTAATGAACAAGCAGCTAATAACTTGAATGAGCTAGTTAAACACAATAATTCAAGATAAATGTTAAGGTACATTTGTAGATGAAAATGTTCCAAGAGGGGCGCCGGTAGCCTAGTGGTTAGTGCGCACTCCATGTATGGAGGCTATAGTCCTCCAGGCGGGTGGCCTCTGTTCAATTCCGATCTGTGGCTCCTTTCCTGACGTTCCCCATTCCCTCTCTCCCTCCTGCCTCTATCCACTGTCCTGTCTCTAAAATTAATGCATAAAAAGCCCCAAAATGAAAAAAAAAAAAAAAAAAGAGTTTCAAGTGAAAAACTGATCCTTTTTTCAAAAACGGACGAGTCAGAAAAGTAAAAAAGAAAGAAATAGGAGCTGCAGCTGACGCTGGTTTTAATCATGAGCCTTTTTTCAGTTGGAGATTCTGCAACTGGGCCGAAAAGAAGCTCTGAAGTCATTACACCTTAGTACTTTTATATTGACACTGCAACAGTGTAATATTGGTGTCTACCAGCGTGAGTTCACATTGCGTTTCACACACACACACACACACACACACACACACACACACACACACACACACACACACACACACACACACACACACACACACACACACACACACACACACACACACACACACACACACACACACGCGCACACACACACACACACACACACACACACACACACACCACTGTTGACTCTGTGACACTTAGAGTTAAGGGGAGATGACAAAGGGAAGCATAAATATCCACCTTGAACTGGTGGTTTGAAGAGGGCTTTTTTGATTCGTCCTTTGATTATTTTCTTGATTTTTAAAGTATTGTTTAATAGACTTTAAAATAAACATGGAGGAAGCCTGAGTGACGTTACTGAAGGGGGCTTTGGAAGTCTGCCGATGGAGGTCGCCATGCTGGACATTCTGTCTCAACCTAACTTTCAGTCAACCTAACGACAAGCTAAGAGCTGGAGCTGAGGCGGGCCTTAAGCCTCCTGTCAAACAGCTATGCTGCGCCTGCCCGTCAGTCAGGTCAGCTATGCTCCTAATTACGCGTAACTCTTATCCTTCAGTAAAAACAAAATGGATGAGTTATAAAAAAAATGTGATGCCCATTCATAATCAGACCAAAATTGTTCTTTGAACCTGCCTGTAAACATGTTTATTTCTGCTCCATTTTTGAATGGGGTGTGTTTGTGACTTCCGGGGCTTCTGCAGCCAGTTTCAAGTGGTCACTCGAGGAACTACAGGATTTTGCACTTCCGCATTGACTTCATTTTTTCCAACACTGCACGTTGCTAGCTTACCAAAAAAACAAAACAATGGAACATCTCAGAGAACGGTCAAACTTATTGGTTTAAGTAGTTTGGTCTGTTTTTTGTTTTTCTTCTGTTTTTATCAGGAGTAAGAAGAAGTATACGACATAATGTTCCTGCAGCAGGAGATGAAACATGCAGCTGCTGTCGTCATCATGCTGCAGAGACAAACTGTGTCCACTTTGATGGATTTTCTCAGAGTGAGTCAGAGCTGATAAATTATGGATCAAACTTCTGAATGGACGTCCTCTTGGGGTTAAAGAAACTGTAGATTCTGTTTTTGATTCAGAGAGAAATCATAGAAATTAGTTCTTGAAGCTCTCACACATTCACAATCACTCTGACTAAACATTTCTACGTCATCTTCTTCCACCTTTTGGAGTCAAATACAAAACAGTTTACATTGTTTGTCATTCATTTAGCTTCTGTGTATTAGTTATTGTTGGCTGTACTTCTCTGTTATATGTTTTACAAGCTTCTCCAAACCAAGCACTGGTGGAGTTTATAAAGTAGCTTGAGCTGAATTGAAAACACTTTCTGTGGCTGCTGAATGAAAGTTAAAGGAGCAATATGTAATTCTGACAACTAGCGTATAAAATGGGTACTGCAGTCCAAATTCAAAACATTGGAGAGAACTGTCTCCCTCCTCCCAAGAGTCGATGCACACGCAGGTTGCCATGTCGCGGACTAGGAATCAAGTTATCAAAACATTTTTAAAGGAGGTTTAATCCTGCGAGACACTCAAATTATTTCTAGTAGTTTTCAGCAAGTCCGACAAATTTTCCTCAGGCCACATGTTTGAATCTTTAATTATCACCTTCTCCTACAGTGCCCCTGAAGGGACAAGAAGTAGCAGCAGTGAACAGTAACATAAACATTTCAGGGGTGATTTTCTGAACTAAAGAGCTTTCTTTGCTCTGAGCAGTGGGTGATTTCTGTTTCCTGTTATGTTGAACTCAAGGCTGCTGTCCAAAGTTCAGTGATTAACTTACTGTTGTTTTTAACACTTTGATGTTTGTTCTCTCTGCAGATTAGCTGTTCTCAGATTAACACATAGAGGAAACAGATTAAAAATATGGCACAACGTGTGATGATAGTGACCTGCAGGTCAATGCTATTTGTATGGGTGAGATTAGAAACATTAACACAAGTCTATGATTGGCAACATGGCACAAGATTTCCTTTGGTATTAATACAGTTTTATCTTAGCTAGCAGTTCAAATTATGACAAAGTTTGCTTCGTGAATCTATCCTACAGGTAAAAAATCGTACTAATTAAGGCTAATTTAGCATTACATTAGTGATGCTAAGCAATAGATTAGCAGAAGCCAGATATGTTTTAAGATAGCTGCTAGCATAAACAGTGTTGAGCTATTTTCTGTTTTATTTCATCCGAAGACAAAAAAGAATGTAACATTGTTTTATGTATTTGATAAATTAATGGAAGTTATTTTTGGCTAACAGATCACAAAGCTAAATTAAACAAGCGTGGTGCTTCTTCTGCTAATGCAACTCTAGGAAAGACATGAAGCAGTTAGCTAGGCTGTTAGCAAAGCTTGGTTAATAAAACACCCAACAACGTCTCTGCTGTTTGTTAAGGCCCTGACACACCGAGGAGACTGTCGGTCGTCGGTCCTAGTTGGACCCATTAGTCCAACTAGGACTAGTTACTTTGTCATCTGAAGAGAACTCAATAACCTTCTCTTTATTTGTTGCCTCCGCCTCTTTTCTTTTTCCACTAAAAGACCAAGGGCCGACAAAGCCAAGGCCATTTTCAACTTTTTATCAGACATTATACTCGATTAGTAGGCTACCTATAATACGAGTGGTGAGCGACAGTGAAAATGGTCTTTTCGTATCATAACAACGGACTACCGCCGCCTGCTGGCATGGAGAGTTATTTACTCTCACGCATGCGCAGAACATACGTGACGATTGGCCGTCGACTGTAGTCTTTAAGGTGTGTTCTAGTGCAACTTTTTGACCAAGACGTGAGGCGACGCCACAGACGGCCACTAGTTCTTTGCCGTCTGCTTGGTACGTCAGGGCCTTTAGCTTGGTATTAACGAGCAGAAAACCCAGAGGTTGCAGTTATCATGCTTATTTTCTTTACTTCAAAAGCTAAAATGCATCTCTCCCGCTTTAAAATGAGCTTTGACTGATTATTGTCAGTTAGTTGATAGCTAACAGGATTCAAAGCTAGCCAAGCACTCGCAGTCCTTTGTTTCTTCTAATGCCACCCCAGTTTAAGACACAGCAGTTTGCTGAGCTTTTAGCAAAGCTTGTTAAATAAATCATGCTCCACAATCTCTGTTGTTTGTTAAGTGTGTCACAAACGTGCAAATGACCTCTCAACATTGATGATTAATTTAGGAGTGACTGTTGTCTTTCTTTTCTTGATTTTAAAATCAAGAGGATAGCAATCAGTCTCTCCTTCTACCCTAAGCTAATTTAGCATTAGCGGCAGTTGTCTTAGCAGTACTTGTGTCTTTATGTGACAGTTATCTCCATGAGAGGTGTTATATATGAGATATATGATTCACAGAGCAGAGAGAGGCTGAGTCTCAATCAGACTGGAAGTTAAACTCAGTCTGAATGTCGTCCTGATCTGATGTGTTTTTGTCTGCAGTTAAATTACACCGTGTTTCATATTTAATTACTGCAGAGCCTGAGTCTGTTGATCTCTTCAGTCAGTGTGACCCATATCCAGCTTTTTATTTTAGCTCAGTGTGTCTGCGTCACACCCACAACACACACACACACACACACACACACACACACACACACACATACACGCACAGTCCCAGCGACGCCTCACGTCCTCTTTGTTTTATGAATTTTAACATTCTTCTCTCAGTGTCTGTTTGTTCTGATGTTCTTCTCGTTCCACGTCACTTGTTCTGTTCACTGCCGACTGATTCTTACCTGGCTGGTTTTACCTGCTTCAGCCATGAGCTTCACACACGTTGTACTTTACGCACGTTTTTCACACACACACCTTCTGAAGTAGTTGTACTTTCAAACCTTTGCCAAAACAGTTTTTTTTATTGTTTGCAAAGAAAGAGGGAAGCCCTGCATCTCTCTGACAGCTGATCTAACGGATGAAAATACAGAGAAAAACAGAAAACAAATTCTGGATTTCAAAAATATGAAGGCTACATCCACTGACAATAAATGCTTATGTGACAAATTGATTGTATGTGTAATCCTTAATAATCACCCCAAAGAAATTAACAAAAAAAAAAAGAATTGAGAGAAAGTGGACTTCTTTCAGTAGATGCTTATGTTGATAAAGTTTAAACAACATTTGGCTTCAAACACTTTGTTATTCAGGAGCTGATGACCAATCTGTCAATCTTTATACAGTGCCAAATCATTACAGAAGTTATCTCAGGACACTTTACTAAAAGACCAGACCCAGGCCGTACTCTTTTTTATTAGATGAAATAATGGATTGATGGAATTGTCTATCGAGTGAGCAAGCCAGTATTTTCACTTTTGAGAGTTGCACATGCTCAGTGCTGATCCTTAAGGATGTATGGATTGGGTAACATCAAATTAATTTGGCTGTACACTGGATTGAAACCATAGACATATAATAAAGACCTGGCATACGGACTAAGTTTTCAATAAGAATGCCTTTCCTTGTGGTTTATGTTCTGCAGCTGAGCATGTGCAGTAGTGCGTTGGGCTGTATTTGATTGGATTGTTAGCTTCGACAAAGCTTTTTAATTGGTCGAAAAAATTGTAAAACGCCCCTGAGTGCATGGGGACTTTAAGGGTTTTATAAGTGTTTGTGTTTGTGTTGCTCAGACAGTAAGAAAATAATGAGTGTGTGTTTGTGCATCTTCATCAGTGACATCATTTCATGTTAGCGCTCCTCAGGCTGCGTGTTCACCACGTGTGTATGAAAAATGTTTAGTTTTACTCTGCAATTTCTCGTTGTGATACTTAATGTAAATTGTAAAATGTGATTTTGATCCAACGTTAAAATTGACAAATGCAGACGAACTTTAAAGAAGTAGCTTGTGCGTTCCTGGCTGAAAGCATTCACAACATCTCATTCACTTACATGTTGTTTATCTTCTCAAATCATTCAGCTCTTTTCACTTTAAAGAGTTCTGTAATGTCAGAGTATTTATGATTCATTTGTAAACGTATTCGATTATTAGCTAATGTTATTCTGCTTTAAACACTAAATCTGCTCCACAAAGAGAGACACAAAAGCGAACCTGAGAAGCTGCTTTTCAGAGGATTTTAGAAAGCTCCGGAAAAAACACAACAACAATTAGGAGCGGTTGCCATGGGCGACATCTGCCTACCATACAATAATATTGTGTGTGTGTGTGTGTGTGTGTGTGTGTAAACAGCTGATGCACAGGTAAAACAGAGGTGATAAGTTTCCTGACAGTTTGATAAAAGAGGAACAAACCTGGCAGAGCTTCTTATGTAACACACGTCCACGGAAACATTTACACAGCCACACAAACACCACACACACCACACACACACACACACACACACACACACACACACACACACACACACACACACACACACACACACACACACAGGTAAGCGTGTTGAGGCAGGCAGGTGTTCAGGGGTGCCAGTGTTTCCCGTGAAACAGTATGTAAATAACATTTCTACTGAATGAAGTCTTTAGTGTGGGAATCCTGTCACTTCACTAGCTTAACTTTTAGCATCATTAGCTAACGGGTTTTTGTGCAGGAGCTTGTCCTGGATGTTAGCAGGTTAGCATGTTAGCAGGCTTTAAGCTGAAGTTAGAAACGTTTTTCATTCAGTTTTTAAGGCTCCAACAAACGTTCTTTCGTGACCCTTTCAGAAAGAGCAGGTCTAGATCGAAAAGAGCAAGATAAACGTCTTTTAACAGGCAGAAAGCTCGAGCAGAAACAGACTCATGGTGAACAGACATCTGCTGAGACTGTGTTGGCCAAGAAAGAGAGAGATACAAATCTTCAGACTGACAAGAAAACGACTGCTGATCATGTGTTGTTGTCAAAATGGAAAGTTATAAGCCAACTCTTAAAAGAAAGGAGTGTCTCTTATGCCGTTCCCTGATTGGTAGAAGATTACTAAAGGAGAGGGGATTGGTGATTGAAAGCTCTACCTCCCCTACTACTTTTTAAAACCACAAGCATGCCTGCATTCTGGTACCTTAAGGCTCAAGAGGGGTAATAGGGCACTATTAGCTCTTTGAGTTATGATGGTGCTGTTTTATTTTGTGATTTTGTGCTCTCTGCGGAAACATTCTCTGTCCGTATCGATGGTGTGGGTTTGATTCCCGTACCGCTGCAGACGAGTCGACAGCGTGACAGAGCCGCTCGGTGTGGGAGGATATAATCTTTCTCTTCAGATAAAGAAGAAGTGAACAAGCTGCCCACTCGTTTTACCTCCCTCTTTCTCTCTCCTCCGTCTGCCTTCGACCCCTCTCCACCTGCAGCTTCCTTCAACTTCCCGTTTGTGGAGATGTGCAGGCGAAAGTGTGCATTTTCTTTTTGTTTGTTTTATGGACATGCATGTACTGTGTGAGTGTGTGTGTGCACATACATAAGAGGCCCTTCAGCACCTGTTCACATAGCAACCGGCTCTCAACAAGACATTTGGAGAAGAGGAGTGGGAGGAAGAGAGAGAGAGAGAGAGAGAGAGAGAGAGAGAGAGAGAGAGAGAGAGAGAGAAAGCAGAGGAGGTGGGAGGAGAAAAAAACTCAAATTAGAGGCTTCAGACTGAAATAAGAGCAAAGACAAACCTCCAACTTCTCACCAGAAATATACAAACCCACTTCATTTTGCTCCTAACTTTACAGGACATTTTCCTGTAAACTACAAATTAGGGCCCGACCGATATGAGATTTATTGGCCGATATCTTTCTTAGATCTCTCTTGGATCTGTAGAGAGAGATAGATACACATTTATTGCGTTGATCACTAATGCAGTAATCAAACTCTTGTGTAAAGATATTTAATGAAGACAAGACGGTCACTCATCTGGAAAGTAACTGTGCATGTACGTGCATCACCGCTTGACACTCTGGAGAGAGATAATGCTTGTTGTGATGCATATAGCGCCCTCAGCTGGTGACAGCCAGAAAGAGAACTGCTTGTGTAATACAACAATACTCAAATGAAATGCTATTTGACTGGTGAATAAATCTGGTAATATCGGTGCAATAAATTAGCCGATACAGGTAGTCACTTGATATGCTAATATCGGCCGATATATCGGCTGGTCGATGAATCGGTCGGGCTAAAAATCAAATGCTTCTCTTGATTATTTCCATTTGCCGGTACATTTTACTTTGACTCAACCAAATCACAGAGGGATTTGTTGTATCTGTACTAAGATACCACGTTTGTTAGCTGCTTTCTACTCTCTTTCCAAACTGTCTTTAACTGCGTTTCTGTTCTGTCCTCTGCTTTATTGGAATGCTTCCCTGTGCAGCTTTTAACATCCGCTCAGAAATGTGACACATTTTGATTCCAAAGAGACGTCAAAGTCTGATCAATCAGGAGATGAGGTGTTTCAGTCGAGGTCACATTGCTAATCTTGTTCCACGGTTTATTTTGTCATTTTTAAAATGTCTTTATCAGATTTTTCTTCCCTGTCAGTTTTTCTCTATGACACAATCAGTCCTCTCTTTCTCTCTCACTTCTTCTCCTCGTGGGCGTTCTTTACATCCCTCCTGGATTCAGCTGCTTTCTCTCCTCTTCCTCCCACGTTCACACTTTTCTTCTCTGTCCTCCTTCCACATTCACACCATCTCTCCTCACATGGCTCTGACTGCAGTTTCATTAATATGTGCATGTTTCCCTCGAAACATTCAGCCTCTTAGTGTGTGTGTGTGCGTATGTATGTGTGTGTGTGTGTGTGATCATATTTACGTTTACACACACGAGCTGATTGATGCTCACTGTGAGGATGATATAACTGGATGTCCTCATGGATCAGTATGCAGGAACAAAACAACAGGAAAAAAACGCCTCCAAAGAAGTTTGATCTCGGACAGACACCACTGCAGATGATGATTCATAAACTGATTGATTTCATTTACAGCCTTTTTGTTCCAGTTCATGAAATAGTTATTGACAGCTGCAAACATCTTTAGTTGCAGGGGTAGATTTAGTACAGTTATATCACCATGTTTAAGTTCAGACGGGATTTTGCAGTTTAGGCTTTTTTAGTTTTGTAGATAAATCATCTGATACATTACCACAGCTTACATGTCAAAACTTTTATTTGCGTTTATCCTGATTCTAGTAAAAATTAATTTGTATTGGTTGCTATTTCAAAACCACAGCAACAAAAATGCAAGTCCTAGAAACCCAATATTGGATAATTTCTTGTAGTGTTGTAGAACTACAAATCGGTCTTGGTCTCCAGACCAATTTTAAAAGGTCTCAGTCTAGTCTAGGAATCAAAAGCATTTTTACTCGGTCTTGTCTCAGTCTCACAGTGGGCAGAGTCCGGATTTTAAATCAAGACCACCACTGACGCCATTTTTCTATGTGATTACTGTGATTAGAACACGCCACTTTCTCAAAGAACGAATAACTTCAATTCACTCATAATTTCATTTTTATCCCCTGGTTACAGTCACAACCTTCCCAGTGTTACGGTCTAAGTGAGTGACACGTCCACTGCACACAAGATGATTATTTTTCAGTGATATTCATGGTCTTGGTCTTGTCTCGGTCTCGCTGAGTAGGATAGGATGTCCTCTTTTACGTAATGTCCCGTTCTGTGATTCTGTACCCGCTGTATTGCACAACTTTACTTCAATCTTTTGCACTTCTTCACTGCGCATCTCTGCGTTTCTGCAGTTCTGTCTGTAATGCAATGAATGTATGTATCCTTTACTGTGTTTATTTACTCTGTGTTGCTTGACTTCCCTGTACTGTGTTTCTGTAATGTCCTGTATATCTGCACGTCTGAACGGCCCTCTGTGCTGCGTATGTTTGCTGTCTTCTACTTCTTTTAAAGCTGTCCTATTCTACACCTTTTTACTGCTCTTCTTACCTTTTTTTACTGTCCTGCACTGGACATTTTTCTGTCCAGTACTGCCTTTTGTACAACTCTGTATGGCATTTAAGAAACTACCCTTTACACTCGTTTCTGTCCTGTCTCGTGCTTTATCTTTACTTTCCTTTACTTCATTTGTACTGCCCTGTTGCATGTCCTTACTGTACTCTTTCCTGGATTCCTCTGGATATCTTCTGCGTGTCTTGCTCTGAACTTTACGGCTTTCTGTGATAAGCCATCAGCTGATCGAACATCAGTTTCAGGAGTCTTATTAGAAGTTATTCAGTCATTTTAAAGATAGTTTCCTATCAGGACTGTCAGTTGTTCTTTAAGTAGCTCCTAAAATGAAGTGTTAGATTTACTATCATCATCTTCTTTCATATCTCTAAGTATCTGATCCATGAAGCTTTACGCAGATAATCAATACTGAATGAATGGGATCATGATCAATAACACTTACTCCTCAGAATAAGACTGTAAATTAGTAAAACTCTCCGCTAGACCTCAAACAGACCGCTGAGACTTTACAGCTGGGATAAATCCACTGAGGTATTGATTATGTGACCAATCAATCAACCACATTGTCAGTATCAGAGGTCCATTATCAGTTACACTGTGGCGTCAATACAAACACAACTCACGCACACGCATATGTGACTTTCATCTCTTTTCAGCTCTCTCACATTTCCCTCCTCATCCTCTCTCTCTCGGCAATGTGGTGTCTCTATGGTAACCGCCTGCAGAGAGGCGGACCCCAGCAGGTCACGCCCACTGCAGCATGCATCACACACGCTCACAGACACACACACACACACACGCACGCACACACACACACACGCGCACACACACACACACACACACACACACACACACACACACACACACACACACACACACACACACACACACACACACAGTCCAGCAGTATATTTTAGAGAATGTTCCTTTGGTTTTGTCAGCGTCTTAAATTACAGCCGTTTCTTGCTGCAGCCGCTCATCACAGTCAGTTTATTACAGTTTAGTTCAGGAAAACAGGTTTTATGTGATTTTTTTTCTCTCTGCAGGGTACAGTGTTTCTCTTTTTATATTACAACCTTTCTTTAGAACCAAACCAATACTACTTTGTGTCCTCTGTTTGTTCCATAAAAGCTTCAGATCTGTTTTTGTAAATCAGAAACAACCAGGCTAAATATGTCTGCATGGTGGCCTAAATTTAGTGTGTGTGTGTGTGTGTGTGTGTGTGTGTGTGTGTGTGTGTGTGTGTGTGTGTGTGTGTGTGTGTGTGTGTGTTTATTCTTTCTTTCAGGGTTTCTTTTGGAAACAGGATGTGTGTGTAATTTAAATATATTTGATGTACTTTAAAGCTCCTGTGAGGAATTTTTATCCTGTTATGAAATAGATCAATATTGTTAAGGATGCCTCTATATGACCTATAAAAGCGAACCAAACCTTTAGAGAGAAGACTGATCATATCTGTTTTCTCATTTTATATACCCGTCATACCTGTCGCAGGGTAGGTGTCAAACAAGGAGATCAACATCATGCTGTCAAAATGCCCTTTTCAAAAGACAATTCCAGATGCCAGGTTACACATTTAGAATAAAGAAGGATGCATTTTGTTAGAAAACACTACTTACACATGTATGGGACAAAATCAGCACAGAGATAAGACACATGGCATTGCTTTGTCCACAGGGGGCGTAAAAATTGACAAAACCCAAAAGTTCCTCACAGGAACTTGTTCCCAAGTGCAAATTATGACTTTTAGAAATATCTGGAAACTCATTTAAACTCAAAGACAGCTTCTTAATTGTTGAATTGTGCTTTTGTTTTTGCTTTTAAAGGTAGCCATGGTAGCTGTTTCCCTCTCATTTTTGTCTTTGTGCTAAGCTAGGCTAAACACATGTTGGATACAAAGAGAGGTTAAGCTAATGTTTTGGTTTGAGTTCCTCCTCTTTTGCTCTCCACTCAGGCTGTTTGCCTGCATACAGACTAGAAGGAGACAGAAAAGTCAGCACACAACTGTCCTTAGGTTTCCTTTATCCGGGTAAGAACAGCAAAACAACAATGGACGCGTTTCGGCACTAGGCCTTCATCAGCGTTGCAGACAGTAGCAGAAATGCATACAGACTAGGGCTGAACAATATATATTGTTTAAACATCGCAATCGGGATGTGCGCATGTGCAATAGTCACATCGCAGGACGAGCAATGCCAATCATATGACCTGTAGCATTTAATGCTGCCACTTTTCTGTTGTTTAATGCTAACAAAAAGCGCATTTTTTGTTGTTTTCTGTGACTTATTTACAATTAAAGACTGTCTGACATTACCTTCAATGGTCACAGAACTGAACTGAACACTAATTTGCAGCTTTTTTCAACTGTATGCCTTTGTCTGTTATATTAACACTTCCTGCTTAAGTGTCAATGATGTAACAACTTGCACACAAAATAGCAAAGAATTGAAAATTAAAATGAAAAAAAAAAAGCGTGGAAAATTTGGATCATTCTTATGTGAATGTATTATAATAAAACACAGAAAACCAAACTTCCTCTCTGTGGTTTTAACCTGGTTTTTAGAAAGTGGCAGGGCCTCTTTTTGTTCGTGCTTTATTGAAAAGTTGCCGATGTGTTCAGGTACACTCTGTAAATCTAACCTTTGCTTGTCTCTGTGTCTCTGTGTAGAAACTCTGCTGGATGACTTCATGTTGACACATCCCATCTTCCTGACGGCCGACAGGTTCCAGCAAGTTCTGCTGCAGCAGTATCCTTCTTACACACACACACACGTTCACATGCATAATTACCTGGACAGAATGTGCTCACAGGGCTCTGTGTGAATAATTGAGGTAAGCATGAGCCTCCATTCACGTGTTTGACTGCAAAGCTGAAAATCTTCTGTGTGTGTCAGTTTCAGAGCTCTGCTCTAGTTTTTAAAGCCCTTATTTTATTCAACACATTTCTTCTTCTTTTTTAAATTCTGATCCAGTTTGGTCAAACACATGTTCTTCTGCTCAGGAATCAGTCTGTTAGTTTCAGTCTTGTAACTGCGGGTTTGTGTTTTCTCCCTCAAAGTGCCTACATTTCTGACCTCTCTGAGCAACTTAAACTTTATAGTATGCCCCGCTCCCTTCTGTCTGTTTAAGGTTAGATTCATATTAAGCCCCGCCCCTTCTGTCCTTGTTTAGCCTCATGTTTAACCCCACCCTACTGCCTTCAAACGTCATGTTTAGCCCCGCTAAAGCCTTTGGCTTGGCTTGCCAACTAACCGTGTGTGTGGTCGCTAGTGAAGATGAATAATTTCATATAGAACACACATTCTCAAGTTAAAGGTACAATATGTAGAATTGTATTACAATCTTAACACTCAAATATCTAAATTAATTAAAAATGTACTAAACCCATGTTATATTCTTTTTTAGTTGAGTACTTACATCACCTCAAATATTTCCAACAGTTATCAAGGCCAGAGAAATCCGTAATTTTATAGTTGTAACGGGACGTGTCTTGTCGTGGCAGACGCCATGATGAGCCGCCATGACAGACACAAAATGTTGATCGTTGCCATGGAAACACCTGATGTTACATCAAAGACCGCTGCATAAGGAAGCGGGAGCTGCTACTGAAAGCTGCCGTTCTGTCGCTGTATGTGCTGCTGTGATAAAAACGTCATGTAAATTATACTTGGATACATCGTCGGTAAACATATTCTCTTTCTCAGGTCGGTTTCGCCCGTTCGTCTTGACTACGGGCAACATGGAGTTCGTTTTCACCGGGGGGTCGGGGGAGAGTAGCGGAGAGAACTTCCATGATTCCCCGCCAGCATCGACGTCATCTTTTGTTATTGTTTTGATTGAGGGCCCCCTGGCGGCGGATTTTACACACTGTGCGTTTAAGTTGGTTGTTAAAATATTTTCAGAACATCAGGTTTAAATTAAATTGTTAAAACCTGAGCTGTTCTTTGCTAAATCTGCCTTCTGGGACAAACATTTACAGAGAGAACATGTTGAAAAAATACAGCCCCATTGACGGTAACATATAGAGTGAAAGTAGCCTGTTTAAAAAAAGATAAAGACAGATATTAGGGTTAAACTGCTGACTCATGGGATGCAAAAGTTTAATTTGATGCTGCGTCGTTTAAAATGCAAAAGATTTTTTTCCTGTGCTGTGACAGCGTGATGGCCGTCCACGTGAACACTCACCCACACACACCGAGATAAAGTGCAGAGAGCTGGAGGGAGGCTGAGGAGGGAGGAGAGGAAGTGGAGCAGAGAGGGATGTGGGCGTAAGAAGAGTGGGAGGGATGGACGGAGAGAAACACTCGTCTTCATCTTTTTCTGACAGAAACACAGAAATCTTCTGTCAGAAAAAAAGATTAAATGAAATCATGAAACATTCTGCCTGTCCTCTCACAGTATTACATTTCATTTCCAGAAAATCAACTGAGTCATATCTAAACATACAGACATCAGAGGTAGACCCTCGGACACACACACACACACACACACACACACAACATGTAGACCCCATTATTACAATATTATTTAAAAAAACAACTAAATGAAAGGTCACATATTATGCAAAATACACTTTACCATGTTTTTCTAACACTATTATGTGTCCTAAGCATGTTTACAAACCCCCCAATTGTGAGAAAAGTCCATCCTCTTCGTCTATTGCCTGCTCCACTTTTCAGAAAATGTGTGCTCAAACAGGCCGTTTGGAGACTTTCCCTTTGTGACATCACAAAGGGCAGTAACCCCTCCCCCAGATGGGAGACACTCCCACAGCTAGGTGTTAGTTCTGCCCTCTGAGTCTGCCTTCTCACTGTTAAAAATCGGGCATGGAGTGTGAAAGCCGGTGCCACGCTTTGGGGTCTATTGTGGTCCAGGTCAGATGTACCGAGTGTGTGCAGGTGAGGTCGGTGTTGTAACTAATGGGTGCTCTATGATGACATCACCTGTGTGTTGGTGATGGAGACACTCTCTTTTAACCTTGTTAGATCCCCATGGTAACTAACTCTACACTCCTGACCAGGACCAGGTTGTGTTAAATGGACTGAAAAGTGTCGTCCTTGCAGTAATTACTTCCTACTGACCCTATAGATGCTCAACTGAAGTCACATGTTTATGAAAACTTTGGGAACTGTTGTCAGGGTTATGATGCCTCCTGAATTCGTCACTAAAATACAGACATATTGTTTTAGCTCCTGACATTTTGCGTGGCCAGTTGCCCTCTCCAAAGCATTATGGAAATTGTAGTTTTGAATCCTAGAACGACCCCCAATAGATAAGCTATAACTTTTTAAAGTATTTTTTGGCTCTATTATTACTCAGAATATCCCATCATCCATTCATGGTCACTTTTTTTACTCAGGCACCAAAACCTTTGAGCCTCGCTCTGAACAGCGATAGACACCAGCGGATCTCAGCTGCGGAAGTAAAACCCAGCAGCAGCAGAGAAACGACTGAAAATAACTGCTGGATTTTTACTTTTGTCACTCTCCTCAGGTTGCTGCATGCACTGCGTTAAGTGTGATCACAGTGTATGTGGAGAGACAGAGGCAGCTCTGTGTGTGTGGTGTGTGTGTCTGTATGCTAGTGTGTGTGTGCAGATATATGTGGGTCATCATGGCGGCTCTGTCTCTCTGTAGTTACAGTTTCTCCTCAGAGATGCTGCCTCTGTGAGACATTAAACCGGAGCTCATTAAAGATAGATTTATAAACTGCTCTTATTCTCATTACAAAGATAAATTGGATATTAATGAAATGACTGAAATTGTTTGGATTTTTAAAGTGTTGCAGTTAATTCTGCTTAACTCGTTAACATTTGTCTCTTGACAAAATTAAATAGACATTAATTTCTATCTTTTTGAATTTGGAGTATATATTTATTACATTTTAAAATGTAATTTCCATTTTGCTTTTCAACTTTTCATTATGACCTGACTATCTCGAGCAATATAAATATTTAAAATGTGTGTTGAATTTTTCTCCTCATTCTTATTCCGTATAAAATTTGCGTCCTGTCGTCGGAGTTTTGTTTAAAGACAAATCCAGTGTCTTCCTTAACTCAAACTTTCCCAGATTCTCTCTTGAGACCGAGATGAAGGATGGAGAGGTGAGAGGGAGGGAGGCAAAGGGCGAGAGAAGAGAGGGAGGAGGAGGAGGTGGAGGAAGAGAGGGGGATGAGGAGACAGAGGTGGAGAGTGATGGAGCAATGGACGGAGCAGAGAGGAAGCATGCGGTGCTGAACGTGGCGTTTAGATATCTGGACACTTACAGAGAGCTGCTGCAGGAGGAGGGGGAGCGCAGCAACAACTTCCCAAAGGTAACACCATACACACACACACACACACACACACACACACACAGAGGAAAATACACAAGATTTAAGATGCAATATAACACACACTCACAAACATAAAACAAAACATAACACACATAAAAATAACACACACACTTATTGAGAGCTGCTGCTGGAGGAGGGGGAGAGCAGAAACAACAACTTCCTAAAAATAACACACACACACACACACACACATACACACACACACATCTTTGTTGTAGCTAGCGATCCAATTAAATACATCCCAACGTTATGTCCCGCCTCCTATCTGGTAGGTCACAACACAGTAGTTAGATGGTCTTGAAGATCCGTTTCTCCGTTTCTTACCACAACCCAAACAAGTTTTCAACCTAAACCTAAATCACAGGAACCAAATCAGCGACTCACATACGGGAGACACTACTTTTGTCCCAATTTGCAATACACACACACACGCCCATGAACACAGAAATAAGAACAGCAAGCTAAAAAACAACCAGAAAGTAAAAGGAAAACAACAAGATTCCGCTTCAACCGTATGGGATAATTAGTAATAATTGAAACACACACAGGAGACAACACCTCTGCAGGGTGGGACATGTTTTTGGTACAAGGTTGTCACAGTTACAGAAAAACAGACCAACTCAGATCAACACACACCTTTTTTTCCACAAACACACACATGTAATGTGTCCTCTCTTGTTTACAAACTGTGCTTACATTTATGCCTTTGTGTGTGTGTAATGTGTTTGTAGGAGCTTTACCTGTGTGCGGTTCAGGAGTTGAGTCGGTATCCTGAGCTGGTGGATGACGTGCTAAAACTGCAGAGATGGACCGAGATCTTACACTGCCCGTAAGATAAACACCAGTCATAAACATATTTTTTTATACTTGTGTTTAGAAATACATCACATCATTATCATGTACAGAATATATTGTGCACAATGTTACGCTTATTTGTTTGTTCAATTGTTTGTTTTGTTTTTTGTGTGTGTGTGCGATGTGTTTGTAGCTCTGATGAAGAGAAGGAGAGCAGGAAGAAGCAGGTCCGTCCTCTGTTCAGACACTTCAGACGCATCGATGCGTGTCTGCAACCGCGAGAGGCCTTCAGAGGCTCAGATGAGAGTACGAGACACACTGAAAAACACACACGTCCGTACACAAACACCTTCGCACACCTGCACACGTGCAAGGACAGAAATACAAGGCTATACCACACTGTACACACACTCACACACACAGTTGAAATGCAAACACACCTGCAGTCTGTGGTCTGCAAATAAAAATCAAACTGAGTGACACACCCAGGACACACACATACACACACGCACACACATGCACACACTGTTTACATCTTCTCAAAGAGTATCACAAATCCTGAATGGTATTAAACATAGCTTAACATAAAGACTGGAAGCAGGGGGAAACTACCAGCCTTGCACCATCAAAGGAGAAAAAAACTTGACCGTCTTATTTACATGTGGTATCTTGTTAGCCTAAAAGCTAAGTCATCCATCAATCCAGTAGGCTATGTAGCTGTGTTTGTTTGAGTAAAGCTACGGGGCAAAAGAAGCTCAAACTGAGTAGAATTAGAGGCTCATTTTTAGCTAAGAAGAGGCTAACGCTGTCTTTAAAATAACAAGACCCAGAAGCTAATGTTGGCACAACCTAGCTTATGGGTCCTGCTAGATAAGAGTTAGCTTGTGGTTCCTCTAGGTCCTTTAGTCACTAGATGTTCTCTTTATGATAAATGAAGCTAGCAGGGGCTGTAACTCTCAACTAGCAAAACCTTTAAGCTAACTGTACTTAAATAACCAATGCAACAAACTGTGACTGTAACTAACCCGACCTGGATGACTGTAAGCAAAAGAAGGCTATAAACTCTAATAGGACCTACAGTTTAAGTTAACTCTATGGCGGAGCTACATGCTAAAACCTACAGGTTAACCAATAAGATCATGCTAAATGGACCTAGATACCATCCTTGCGCCAATGAAACCCCAGAAGCTTTGTTCGTGTAAGCTAATAAAGCAAGTTAAATTTAAACTAAAAGCACCCAAAGGTTAACTGAAACTAATAGAAACTAGAAGCTAAATCTTAACAAACAGATCCTAAAATAACCCAGAAGCTAACTTGTTACCAGCAGGGCCTTAAAAGCTAGCTGTGAGCTATAAGCTCCTCTAAATTAAGGTAACACAACCTAGAAACCAGAGGCTAACTAGACCAGCTTAAGGAAAACTGAAAGATCTAGAAGCTAACTCAAACCAGAGGAACACAAAAGCTACAGTATCAAGCCAAAGTGACCTTGTAGCGAAATCTAAATTATTGGGACCTTAAAGGTCTCACTAAGCTTCTAAAACCTCTTAATCCTTTTAATTAGAGAACAAAAAGATTGCGCTCATGTTATCATGTTCTTTTAAGGAAAAAAAGGCCACGTAATGCTGCTAAAATACCTCAGAATTTATTGAATTAATATCAACTTTGTTTATTCTAAAGACGTGTCTGTCGATGTGTGTGTCCAGTCTTCTGCAGGGTCTACACTCCAGATCATTCCTACGTCACCATCAGGAGCCGTCTGTCCTGTCGGGTCGGAGAGATTCTGGCTCTGGTCCGAGAGAAACTCCAGTACAGTGAAGACCAACCAGTCCTGCCAGGACATCTCATACTGGTGGCCGTCACATCAGCTGGAGGTCAGGAAACCCAGACCACAAAGGATTATCTGACTTCAACCATAGACATTAGCTTTCTTCACCAACATCCACATTTTCTTGACATTGTGTTTCAGAAAAGGCAGTGTTTCGTCCCAGTGATGAGGCCGTGTTCACCACACTGGGAGTCAACACACACCTGTTTGCTTGTGAACCTTCTGAGCTTGACACACTGGTGAGGAACTGATCGATGAAAACATTATTTAGTTTTTTTTTTTCAACAAAAGCATTGACCAAAATAACAGAAAATGTTGACATTTTGCTTCTGTTTTTCTTTTATTCTCATGAAAATTGGAAATAGGAAACACGCGATGTTATCTTCAATTTTTGATGAAGACAAAATTTCTGTTTTGCTAATTAAATAAAAGGAAGTAATAATAATTAATACCTGAACAGTTTATACACGGATGTTAATTAAAAACAGGAACAATTCAGGTATATTTCATAAATGTTTTCGAAGATGTATTTGCTGATGGCTTGAAATAGGAAACAGCATCTCATATTTCAAAATATGAGGGAGTGGCTCAGATGGTAGTTTTTAGCTCATGTGCCCCATGTACAGAGGCTGTCGCCCACAAAGCGGGCGGCCTAGGTTAGAATCCAATCTGTTGCTTTTTTCCTGCATGTCATTTGCCACTCTCTCTCTCCCTGATTTCAGACTCTATCCACTGCCCTACTGCTCCAATAAAGCCACAAAAAAGAGTGAATAGTTCTCAAATATCTCTGCGAGTGTTATCAGACTTTGGGACATTGTGTTGCAAAAAGGTACCAGACTGGCAGCGTTTGTGGTTAGGATTTCCCCTGCATTGTCCCTTGGAGGCCTCGAGGGTTTGTTGCCTCCACAGAAGCCTGCGAGTGATTTCACAGAGCAGTTGTACTCTTGTTTTAGCAGCCAAGTAAAATACTGACTGTGTTTTTTTTAATTTGGTGATGTAACTTCTTCCACCCTCAGCTTCCTCTTCCCGAGGAGATCCACTGGACGCCAGGTGACAGTAAACTCCACGACATGTCGGCAGAGGAGGTGGCCAATCAGCTAGTGGTGTTCGACTGGGAGCTCTTCAGCTGTGTGCACGAGGTCAGTCACGGTTTCTTTACTCGAAGTTCTGCAAAATTTACAGTGGAGTTTGATTAGTGCAAAATCCAAAGAGTTCTCTTTACCCAAAACATGAAAGAGCTTGGAGATTTCTTTTCACAATTTATCTTAACCTTTTATTTTGTTTCTCCCAAAGTACAACCCTTACCCCACACGTGTCCCAATGTTTTTTGTGTATGTTTGTCTTTTTGTACCCGGGTACATAAATTCATGCTTGACTGTGTTAGATTTTTGACTCTTTTATATCATGACCTCCTCTTTGACTCCTCGCATGTCACTCTATTAGAAAGGTAGAGGGCTCATTTGTAAATGACTGTCACTTGACTTTACAGCACACAGGTGTTGCTGGTTTGTCCTCATTTGTTACGTTGGTGTTTTAAATGGTTAGTTTGAATCAAATTCAGCATGTGTGAGAAATACAAAGATTCGTACAGAAGAACTGATCAGGAGAGCCGTCGATCAGAAACTCCTGTGCTCTGTGAAGTACAATTACAGTTTTTTGAACGGGTTCTGAGGACTTTAAGTAGAGCGATGTAATAGCTGTTTCTGGTTTGAAAAATAATCTCCCTCTCTAACAAATTGATCTATTTCTGTAGGGCTACTTTCTGTACTTCAACTAATCATTTGAGTCTGTCAGTGACCAAAACAAGAACTTTAAATGGATGGACTTTGATCGATATTAGAAATGCCAGATTCAGGGAACAACCTGAAAGAAGCTTTAATAATGTTTCTGCATGTCTTTATGTCCAAACCTCTTTATCTTAAAATAAGCTGTAGCATCTTTATATTTCTTCACATAAAGGTGCATTTTGTCCAGTTTCTGTCTGACTTATATTTAAAGGTGTGCAGGAATTTTACTAACTCTTGATTATCAAACATTGCTTGAAATAAATCAAACAGAATTACAATGTAAGCATACATCTCACACTGTAACTGTACAAATCCACCACAGAGTTTAAATCATTGTGTCTTCTTCGTTTGTGTCTCCTGCAGGTTGAGTTTGTGTGTTATGTTTTTCATGGCGAGCAGTCTCGCTGGCGCCCACTGAACCTGGAGCTGGTCCTGCAGCGCTGCAGCGAGGTGCAGCACTGGGTCGCAACAGAGATCCTGCAGTGTCAGTCTTTACCGAAGAGGATCCAGCTGCTCCGCAAGTTCATCAAGATCGCAGCTCTGTGAGTCCACCGCTGGAGACTGAGTCAGAGAGAGCAGGATTACATAAAGCCTGACTTTATATTTAATGGAATCTGTTTCGTGACTTTCATGAAACACCGTGTGCTGCAAAAACTGATCAACCAATGAGGTTACAGCTCACCAAACTCAACTCCTCAACTTGCTAACTATAAGCTTTATCAAAATGGAAAGTTGAGTGTACTTTGAGTGTACTTTGTCCTGCAGAGGGCGCTCCGACCTCTTTGTTAAGATGTTTAATAGTGTTAATAACAGTCTTATTGTAACAGACAGAAGATGATGATGATGATAATGATGTGTGTGTGTGTGTGTTTCAGCTGTAAGCAGCAGCAGGACCTGCTGTCCTTCCTGGCTGTAGTTCTGGGTTTAGACAACCCGGCTGTCAGCAGGCTCCGACTCACCTGGGAGGTAAAAACTCACCTGTCATTTAAATGTTCCTGCTCTGCTACTTGATCAGAACACATGTCGTTCCATTTTTCCAGCTGTGTGTGTGTTTGTGTGTCAGTGCTATAACGACATCTGTGTGTGTGTGTTCAGGGTTTGCCGGGGAAGTTCAGGAAGCAGTTTCAGCAGTTTGAGAGCACGGCGGTGAGTAACAAATATTTCCGACTGTTTTAAACTGAAACCTTCAGTTACTGATATAATACTCAGTATATTAACATGTAGTTAAAATATGTTGATCTATTGTTAGTCTGACTAAAAACCGGACTTGTAAACATGTTAGTCTGACTGAAATAGTTCTACATTGAATTTCTGAAAGTCGGACAAAACACATCAAGATAAGTGATAAGTGCAGTTAGTGATCGATTTACTCTCGGACCCAAACTGGCCTAGGTGTTCTGCTGTTGCTCAACAATTCACACGCCAGTTTGGGTCCGATTCCCATAAATGTGTAGAAGAAAGCCATAAAGAAAACAAGACCAAGGTATGAACATGGCGAGTGATTGAACTAGAACCACTCCGTTTTGGAGAGACGACATGTTGTGTCAGCTGTAGGAGTCAAATTGAGGACTGTCGATTGTCAAAGAATAATCGATGGAGCCAATCAGTTTGAAATCTTGGTAAAAAGGCGCACATGTTAATGTCATCTGATCTTCTCTTCAGGACCCGTCCAGGAATCACAAGTCCTACAGAGATCTGATCACCAGCCTGAGACCTCCGCTGATCCCCTTCACTCCTCTGCTGCTCAAAGGTGAGAACCAAACCCTGTGTACTCCAGGAAGTAAACATCTACACCTGAGCTTGTTTTTAGTTGAATGATCAAAACCTGAAAGTTTTGCGAATCTGTGTGTGTGTTCAAGGACAGTCCAGTTCCTCCACAGTTCATCCTCTTCCAGCACAGGATGCTCGCTGTCCACTGGGACTATCTGAATCAGGATCAGGGACTAAAGAGCCTCAAAAACACTTTGAAGTATTGATCAGCTGATCACAGATCTCTTGATCGTTTAATAAACCTTATTTTATGTCTCCCCTGAGACTCGTTTCCCTCCAGCTGTACACCAGATGCTGCTGCACGTTAGCACGTTAGCTCCACCTCGCTAATTAGCACTCCTGGCTAATCGGCTCCATATTAACCTGTGCTACACACACACACACACACACACACACACATCAAAGACTCCTCTTCATCAACGTTTCCTCTTCACTTCATTTTTTCTTTTAATCTTGTCTTCAGCTGCTCCCATTTTACCTAGAAGGTGTTCACACACACACACACACACACACACACGCACACATACACATTTGTCTCCCCCTCTGCTTTCACACGTTCAGTTTGAAAAGACTTAAAATGAGATTACTGTACACACTCTGTGTGTGTGTGTGTGTGTGTGTGTGCGCGCGTGTGTGTGTGTGCGTGTGCGTGTGCGTGTGTGTGTGTGTGTGTGTGTTTAGCCTTAAGCTCTGTCTCCATGGGAACACGTCTTGTGAAATAGAAAGAGAGAGGAATAAATAGAAGAAGAAAAAAGAGGTTAAAAAAGGAGAAGTGGTAAAAGCAGCTTGTCAAGTTTGGAGAGTTCACTCTGCTGCCCCCTGTGGTCAAACGGACAATTGCAAAATTGAAGAGTTTCTCAACCAATAACCAATCATCAACAATTTCCCTGGCAATAAATATTGTTCATGTAAAGCTTAAACTATTGTAACACAAAAGAATTCTTAATTGGATTGATCATTCCTTTAAGCATCTGTGTAATGATTTAATGAAGTAAAGATGTCCATCAGAGTTTCTTCAGAGGACTAATGAGTTTGACTCGCGTTTTTTTTTCAGTTTGGTTTCTGTTTGTTAATCTGATTAATGAATGATCTGTTTTCTATTCCTTTTGGTCAGATTTGACGTTCCTTCACGAGAGCTGTAAGACGTTTCACGGTGAACTTGTCAACTTTGAGAAGATGGTGAGTCGACTGATGATTGGTTTCTGTTCTGTAAGCACAACTAATCTCTGGAAGTCGTTTTGGGACATTTATTTCCTAGAAGACCTAAACTTAAAAATCTTTAGTTGCAAACCGTCCTGGTTTTACTGGAAAATACGATACAATCAAAAACAATGCGTACGTGCTGTTGGGGAAACTCGTCTTAAGCCTCCTACAGACTTTGCGATTTTTATAATCTTTTAATTTTATTGCAAGCCACAGTGTGTGACACAGATCTAATAATGTTGATACGACGTGCATGCACACTGTGTGATGACGTACCTCGTAGGCGATGAGGCAAGTAAAACGCAGCATCAGTGTGCATCTGAGGTTGCCATGGCGGCCAGCAGAAAGCAAGCTTTTGCCATAGAGGCGTTCATGTGTAAGGAAAAAGTGGAGGGAATAGAAAAAAGTGGAAACGGCCCTGGTGAGTGAAAAGAGGTCAATTTGGGTTCTTAGTGTTGCAAAGAGAGCTTGTGATAAGTCGTGTTATTGTTAGCATACGCTTTCGACAGCTCCGACGCCTGTCATGGTCGCGCTGATTAGTTAGTCGTTTCATACTGCATTCCTATTGGTTGATAGTTGATATAGCTCGTAGAAGCACTCACATCTGCAAAAAAATGGATACAGTAAAATAAGACTCACCAGTTTCTCCTCCTTCTCTTCTCCTATTTCCTCCTCCTCCTCCTCCTGCAGCATAAAGTGGCAGAGATGGTGAGGATCATCAGACGATACAGGAGCAGCCAGCTAGGTAAAAATAACACACACACACACACACACACACACACACACACACACACACACACACGAACAAACAATATGTGATGATTTTAAATGTTCATCTGTCGACATGATGCAGCAGCTTTGACCTTTGACCTCTAAATGAAAAACAGGCTTGTTGGGCAGAAAATGTTGAATTCAATTTGAATAATAATAATACAGTTATATCTCAAGAGTATCAGCTCTGCTCTGATTGGTTAATGAATCAGACTGAAATTAATACTACTGCCTCTAAATGACCTACAAAAGCAAACTAGACCATCAGCGTCAAAACTGATGATTTTTATATTTGGGGTCGTAGTCGGCAATTCCTTTATTTTCCATAGCAAATAAAGAATATTCTGTACAATACGTGATACATTTATCAGAAAACACTTCCTACACACGTCAGTAGTGTCGTAAAGACATTCATGAAAAGATCAGACGTACCATTTTGTCTGCACTGGTTTCAACTAGATTATCAAACAAATGTTATCTAATTATTTGTAAAATTATTATATGTGAGACAAACAGAGTGACTGCTTCCAACACACACGTTAAACTCTGTCTCCACCTGCTGGTGGTTATGTGTCACTGCATCTCTGTTTTCTGTGTCTGATGATTTGCTCTGAGGATTGATGAATATCTCTGACATCGCTGTTTGTGTCTTTTCTTCCTGTGTCCCCTGGTAGCCATGGATACGGAGACATCCCCCTCCCACCTGCAGACAAAGGCCTACGTCCGGCAGCTGCAGGTGATCGACAACCAGAACTTGTTGTTTGACATGTCCTGCAAACTGGAGCCCAAAGACACATAGAAGAAGAAGAGGGTAGAGAGTAAAGACTGACGAGGAGGAGGAAGGGGGACAAGGAAGAAGGAAACGTGTGAACGAGGTTCAGGAAAGACTCAGACACCTACAAACTCGTCTTCCTCACTGACCTTCTTATCCTCCCTCATCCTCACTTCTACTGTGTTTTTAATTAACTAAATATTCTCTTTTCCTCCTCATCCTCTGTCCTCACTCAGTCAGAAGTCTCAGAAACAAGGAGGGACCTTGAACTCATCACAAGATGTTTTTTTGCTCTCAGAGTTACTGGATCAGATCAGTTTCATTCTGCGTCGGCCATTTTTTCCTTAAAACCTGGAGTTCGTCCATCTGAAACTGTGTCGGAACATTTTTCAAGGTTTAATGGACGTATTTGACACTTCAGGAAAGGACAACTGAAGATTCCTCAGCAGACTCAAACGTGATGATGTGAGGATAAGATGGTGATGCAGACGGGAGACGGAGAGTCGCTCTGCGGTGTCTTGGATGAGTGAATCGGATTTTCTGATTGATTTACTTACAGACGAAGCTAAAAGGACACAAATCAGAAGAAGTGAAAACAAATCCGAGGGGAAATGTGGAATCGTTCTGACATGCAGCCGTGTGAGCAAAATGATGCAGAATGTATTTTTCCTACAAAATGTTGTTTATCATTTAGAGGAAGTTTAGACTTTGTGGATCCCCATTCATTTAAATATTCCATCAACTCAAGAATATGGAAGCTCTAAACCAGATTTTATTTCCTAGTGTTATTTATTTATTTGTTATGGCTCCTAATGAATCACGTGCATTTTGATTAATTACTTGTTGGAGAAAATAGCATGTCATCTTCTGTGAGGATCTCTATATGACCATCCAAAGCAAATGAAAGCATCAGGGAGAATATTTTTTTATTTTGATAAAATTATGTGTACCTGCAGCAGCGTGGGTCATATGAGAAGATCAATAGTTCACTGCAGAAACAAAAACTGGCCACGCCAAATATTCAAGTTGCAAGTTAGACATTCGAGATGAGATTCCTCATCAGTAAACACTGCTTACACATGAACATGACAAGATTGGCAAAGAGATCAATGTTCCTGCTTTGTCCATAGGGGGCGCCAAAATCAACACAAACTGAAATGTCCTCACAAGCGCTTAATCCCACTCCATCATTCCCCCTGTCCTGAAACATCACTGAGTGTACAACTAACCACAGCAGCTTTTCAACATGATGGAAGCAGAGAATAAACCTGACTCTGCTTTTCATTTGTATCTGTCTGAGGGAACAACACCATCCACCGTCCGCTTCACTATTGTACATTATTACACATCATGTCCTCCACCTTAAAGATTTTCAGCAAATATAACTTAACTCAAACCTCCTGATCAGTACAGCAGAAGAAGAGGTCACAGGAATCCAGCTCTGACGTCCTCTTCTGTGTTTTAGTTTAGTTTTTAAAACTGGTGTTCGGCAAAGAGACACATTTTGACCTTGTTGATTTCCAATATCAGAAACGGACATCCCTAACCCTAACCCTAACCCGTTTGCAAACAAAACGTGACTGCAACTAAAGCAGAAAATACAGAGCTGCTGTGACAGGTGGCCATCATTTAATCTATCCTTAACAAAACTACTTAGCTTGTCTGATACCATGTTTCAGACCTTTCACAGGTTCAAAGCTTTCACTTTAAACAGACAGAACAACAGGGACTAATGGACTGTTCAGTTTGCTCTGTTTTTGCTCACACGCTGCATGTTCAGAGAGGATGATGAAGGAACCGTCCTAAAAGAGATGTTGAGATTGATTGATTTCTCCTGACTCTGTAAACTTGGGGTCGTGCTGAAAGATCAAACCAAACCTCAAACTGACGTCGCCTCATCAGGAGATGAACATTGGGGGGGGGGAACTCTTCAAAACACGAGAAACGGAGAGGACACAATAAAAGTGACATGAGTGAAGAAGAAGAAGGAGAAATGAAAAGGTTACATTATGTTTCCTCATTTCCTGCACTTTCCCTCCTCCTGTGGCGGCTGACCAATCAGATTGCAGACAATCTGACCACAGTCGGGCAGATGCAATATGGCACTTCTACAAGAGGACGTATGAACATATGAATCCACGCAGCAAATAGAGATAGATTCTCTTGAAAAGTCCAAACAGCTGACTGGTTCATCCCACTTTCTGTTTGAGAGCGAAAAATCCATCTGGGAGAGAATGTTTACGTGTCTGAATGACAACTGGCAGATGGAGAAAATGTTCACAACAGAGGATGTAAAATCAGACAAATCCCTCAGTTTCAAAGACGGGAAAACGTGGATTCATGTCATGATTTTGTTCTCTAGAATTTTTGACAGACTCCTGGTGTGCAAATCAAATCTCTGCAGGAACATACAAACAAGTCGCGTGACGGTAAAACATCGTGGGAGCCTTTTTGACGCAGGTGTAACCACATTTCAGGTGACACTCAGAAATCTATCATCACTGTTTTAAAGCTGAATATGTTTTCCCATCAAAGCTCCTTTACACCAGAGGACACAGCAGATCTTGTTATTGATTAGTGTCTGCACTCACAGGTTTCTTTCATTGTGTCTGTGGTTTACATCAGAGGTTTGTGACCTCCGACCTCGGACAGTCCTAACAAAAATCAGACACTTGTTTCTTTACGCTGAGTCCTCCCTCATTTAACCATTGCAGTGACGATGCATTCACTTGCACCATCTGCGACAGACTTATGGACAGTTTTGAGACATGGTCACGGTGCGTTCAAGGACTCAGATCACATGAAAGGACTTGTTGGTGGAGGAAATTTGTCTTGCTGGATCAGAGTTTGTAGATGCTGGTTTTCTACAAAACGTGATCTCAGTTTCAGTCAGAAGGTGTTTTCTGATTTTTTTTTCAGGACTTGAATGAAAAACAAATGTTGGTTCTCTCAGAAAGGTTGGAAAATTCATGCCAAACTCCCTTTAAAGGACTATACTGCTGTTTTGGTATGTTTAAACCAGTTTACTACTCATCATATACACAATACATCCAAACCACAACACAATGGTTCATCATTCCCAGTTTTTGGTAAAGAAGAAACAGCCACAGGTGTCACTTCATTTCTACACAAAAAACCGCATAGGATATTTCTCATTAGATGTTAGTGTAAGCCAATATATCATGCAATACATTACTGCTTGCTCTGACTCCAGACCATAGATTGTACATAGGATGAAGATGTCGCCACTCGGATTTCCCTGATTGGTTTGTGGACTTTGGTTGTCGCCATCTTGGTTTCTCTGAGCCAGAAATGACTGTATTTTGAAGAGAGGTTAGCAAATGCTATGTCTAAAGCTAATGCTAGCACTAGCTTAGGTGACATTGTGATATCTTTGCCTTTTTTCAATGTCCAGCAGGATAATTCAGGCACCTTTACTTTTGCTTCAAATTTTGAAACCTAAGGATTCATTTGGATAAAGAGTCTATTGTATGGTTATGTGTGACCTTCCTAAAAGACCTCTATATAATCAGCTTTTTTATCCAGTGAAGTTGCCCCCTACTGGTCATTAGACAGAATGCAGGTTTAAGACACATGGCTACATTACATTAAAACCTTGAGGCTACATATACTTCTTTAATACAGTCTGTCTATGTTCTAGTTCAAAACTCCGCAGAACAAAAAGAACACATTCAAACCAAAGTTAGCGCCACCGTCTGTTTATTAGAGGATAATGTGAGAATAAAAAGTAAACCAGACACAACTGGAAAGGGATTCTGGTTTATTTAAAAGGTTTCAGTTGACCCTTAAACTCTCTTTTCCTGTGATTATTATTGGTAGATTTTAATCAAGACACCTGTGGCTACGATTGATGTTTGCTTTTTGAAGCAGATTGTTTTTAGGAAAATGAATGGTTGAAATTTGCCTTGAAAACTTAATCTCAAATGCTTTTACAACACTTTGGTGAAAATGGTTTAAACATGCAGAAAACAAACAGGTATGGCCCTTTAAGAAAGTGACTGAAAATGATCACTTTTGATTGGACTGATAATAAAACAGCAGCCTATCAGCTGTGTTTACAGGATGACATCACACCAGAGAGAAAACAAACATATACAAAGAGTGGACAATAATTTTTTTTCAGCGTTTGTATCTTACTGCTGTCACATTATAACGACCAATCAGCTTAAAGGAAGGACCAGATCACGCCCGCAGAGCTGCCCTGCTATTGGTCGGTTCTGCGAATGGGCGGGTTTGAAGGTCCGAGGCAATAACAGAGCGACAGAAAGTGAAGCTGGTTGGTCAATTTATCGCCGCAACGAAGCACTTTTGCCAAACCTCAGGGCTCAGAGACACAGAGAGGTTTTGTTTACTCTTTATTCTAGGTTTTCAGTCGGTTCAGTTGAGTCCAGTTGTGTTGCGATCGATTGGTTCTGTGTTTGTACAGCTGATCACACTTGAGTCATATTTACTACAATAATAGATATCTAAAGAGATGTTGTTTTATTGCTGTGATCACCTCCAATAGTCCACCTTGCTCACACTGAAACGTTACTTTAGTTTTTTGAGTCAGAGCCGTCTGCACTGTAAAAAAAATCTGAAATCATTTTGTCTGAGCTTAAATCTTTAAACATTGAAGGTTGAACAAAGTGCGTGCTATTACACACCTGGAAGAGTCTATGGATATGTTTAACTAACAAGACAGAAACAGCTGCAAGTCATGTCTCATATAATTTATTAATTCAGCTTTTTAATTTGTAAAAGAACAAATATATTTATTTTCTCTTAATTCACATACAATGAGATTTAAGGATCAGGCTCATGACTAAATGATTTAGAATCAAATGTTTTTTGCAGTTCACTGAAGAGTTTCATTCTTACATCTTTCAATGAAAATATGTTTGTTTCATTTTATATTATGCTTTTTCAGCAGCTGCTTGGAGTATTAGCCTTCCAGCTGCTCACAAACCCAGAGAGTTCAATAATAATTCAATACTTTGGGGGAAAGTCACCTTACATCAAGACCGATTAGTCAAATGTTAAGTCTTTCTTGTGGTTATTATCTGATGATTTCCAGTAGATGTTCAGATTCCTCGGTGTCAATGAAACTCTTCAGTGTTCGGATGGTTCACTTGTTTGTAAAAAAACTAAAAGATGTAAATGGTTTGAACATTTTTCTCTGTGCTCAGTTCTGGTGGCCAGTGAGACTTTTTATCATTCTCCATTTGTACCATAACATCCTCTTTGTAAAAGCTCAGCGAGGATGATCCTGTCCAGAAACAAGTTCATGAGTCCTGACCGAGTCACATGGAGACCCGCTCATATCCGACTCAACGAGTTAAACTATATTGATGTGTTTTTTATGTAGTTTTCAAACCAGACACAGAGCATCAATCCTATTGTTTACAGTCTTAATCTGTAACTACACCTGCTTGTGATGTCACAGTGGACTGACCACACCATCAGTACATTTCTACATCACTGCAGCTAGCACAGAGCATCTATCGAAATGTTCAACTGCTCTTTGGTTACTGAGATTTTTAAGTTATTCATTTAGTTTAATGATGTAAAAATACAGCTGTAAATTAATAGTCGGAAATTTTCCTTACATGGTTACTAACATTAGGTTGTTCCTGTCATGTTTTTACACGAGATCTCTGATTCGAGGTAACAGGACAGTAACTCAACAGGATTTTGAAAAACATGATGTGTGAAATGCTTGATTCTGGACAGGACAAAACCTGCAAAACGTCTCTTTTTTAATAAGACCATATCTGATTATTGATTCTTAACATCTTTTTTTTAAACTCAAAACAGACAAAAAACCTTTCCTGAATTGCCAAGAACACAAGCTTAATTTCAAAACTGCTGAAGCTTAATTCCAAGTTTGGACATTGGAAATGTTCAACTCCTAGGAACAATAGTACAAACCAATAACTAAAGTTTGGGTTTATCTCCAAAAGAACCAGAAGCTTAGAGTTCCCAATTTAACTCCCCAAACCAAGGCCAGAAACCCAAAAACCCAAATTTGGTCTTTTAAAAAGTGTTCTTGAAAAAACAGTTATAACACAGAATGTCCCATTTAAAAAACACTCTACAAGTCCAAATTCCCAAGTTCCTAGTGTTCCCAAGAAAAGAAGTTAGCCTTCAAGCCGTCATAAACACTCAACTGTCATCAACATAAGGTCGAATTTTCAAGATCAATTATTGAAATCCCCAAAAACAAAAGCTCAAACTTTTCTTGAAACCAATTGAGACTCTTAAGAAAAATGAAAAGTAATTAGAAAACATATTAAAACTCAAATTTAAAAAGTTTGAGTTCAAAGTCCCAAGAAACACCAGACTCTCATCAACATAAGGTCAAACTTCCAAGAACACTCGTTTACAATGTTAAAAACATGAGCTCAAACTTTCTAGGACAGACAGTTTTATACTGAAGAATACTAGAAAATATATTCCAATATCATTTCAAACTCATACAGAACTCAGATTTCCAAGAAAACAAGTTTTGAGTTCAAACGTTTTACACAGACTGAACTCTGTGCGACAAAGCTAACGACCTAAGAGCAAACTTCCAAGGCAAGCTTTTTAAGCTTTCAAGAATACTTGTAGAATATTGAAACTCAAATAACAAAAAAATGTGTTTCATCCCCAGAGAACATGAATTTAAACTCACAAAAACACGAGTTGTAGAAGCATTGGTAATAGTTTGTCATGTTTTTAGTCCTGAGACTCCTGATTTTTTTTTTTTCCAGGGCTCTGTATTTCTTGTTTAAGGTCTTGTTGAACCAGAGATGTTTGCAGAAGTTTGGTCGGGTACAAAGTGTGGAACCCAGTGAAGAATTCATCATCACTAGTCTGCCAGTGGCTCTCTCAGGACCACTTCCTGGGTGTCGGGCGCTTTATTATGGATCCCATCGTAGTTCTGGGCAGAAACAGAAGTCGAGAATCCCACATGTCTCTAATATCAACCAGATTAAAACATTCTTCGAACAAAAACTAAACAGACCAAACCTTTGGACCAATCACAGATTCTGCCTGAAATTCAGCTGGGATGCATAATTATCGTAAACGGGCGGCCTCTTGGGTCGAGGCTGTCCGCAGTGTCGCCTGTTTGAAACACTGAAAAAATAAAATGTGTACATATTGCAACCCTGTAAATAAGCAAATACTAACGGAGACTCTATTTTATGTATGAGCTGAGAGAGAGAGAGTGAAGCTAACTTAAGGCGAAGTATTTGAGTTGATGTTTTTTTTTATTTGTAAAAGTGCGAGAAAGTGTACAGTAATGACAGAAAGAGAAAGAAATGATGATGAATTTATGACTTTATGAATTGTACAGTTGAATATCTTTGGTTTGATTGTTTTTTGTTTTCTATATAAAGCTTGGGGTTGTTTCTGTTTGTTTTTTTGTACAGAAGTGGTTGTTTACATCCATACAAGTCCTTATTTCTGTCAATGGCGGACAGGCGATGTGATTGGAGCAGAGGCTTCGGAGGAGGTGGGGCCTGGAGGGGTGGGGTTATAGGGGCGAAAAATTCAGGGAAAACAGAAGACAGCGAAAAAGAATTGCCATGAGCTAGTTCTGCCTAATTTGATTTACGGGGTTCAACAATTACTGTTTAAAGTAAATAAAATAAAAAATCAGGAATTAGGTTAAATATTTTGAAGGTCATATTTGTTAAATACTAAAAAAATAGAAGAATAAGTTGCTATTTCAAAGACAAAATGTCACAATATTTGAAGATTAAGAGCTTGATACTTTGAATCTATCATCAACTATCATAAGATATATTATGCTATTTAAAAACCTGAAAAGGGGATTTCAGTGATTTTCTTTCCATTTCTATCTAAGTGTTTCTCTAAATATTGCCATATTCCTTCCCATTCTGCCAGAGTAACAGTATTTTGAATCAAGACAGATATCTCATAATATCACACACCAAGAAAAGTGTTATAACAGATGTCTTGAAATCTGTATAAGGCAGACACAAATAAAGATGTAGAATTTTAATGTGTTAAAGTGATCATATTGACTTATTCTGATTGATTTATTGGAAGGATATAGGATCTAAATCTATTGGACATTTCATACAAGGCAGGTTTTCTGCATGGATTGAATAGTCTGTCTCGTCACCTCCGGACTCTCTGCTTCCTCTGCTGTCGCACTACAGACACTGAAATAAAACCTCTGGACAACAACAACAACAACAACAAGACTGTCCACTTCTTTGTGTGTCTATCTCACTTTTGTCTGCTACACACCCTTCATACAAGCAGCACTGTAGGCTTAAGAAAGGACTATGTTGTCAGTAAGCATGCTAACTTGCTAAACTAAGAGAGCACAGTTTACATGAAATCTGCTAAACAGTAGCATGAGGGCACTGTTATTGTTACTGTGTTAGCATTTAGCTTGAGAAACCATTGTGAAAAAGTAAACCCTAACAGAGGGAGGAAAGTTTAGTTGGGGTTGTTAGCATGCTAACATTAGCTAATAAGCTGGAAACACAAGGCCTACAGCTGTCACTTCATGTGGATGTATTATTCAGTCCAAAGTATATGACACATTAAAATATTGACATTATGATGGCACTAGATTATTTGGAATTTAAAATACTCCAACACAAGTAGAATTCCTTCACAATACAGCTAACCTATGTGATATTATGTGTTGTTAAACAAAGTTATCTTCATGTATTTGCATTCAAACCCTAGAAGAGGGTTTTACACCCAAATCTACAAAAATATTCCTTTAACTGGTTTAATTGTTTTAGGCTCTGCTGCTTTCCGGACTACAATTTCTACACTTTTTGATGGATTGTGATTGATTTTGAAAATCCTGTTGAAATTCAGGCTAACCTGCTGTGGCAGAAAATAACAAGAAAAGCATTGACTTACTACTAATTCTAATGTAATCTTCTATTCCACTACATGTTGGAGGTAGATATTGCATTTATTACTGGAAAATGACTACTCACAAAGCTGCTTTCTTACATAATGAATACTTTTTATCTCCTTTTTTTTCTTCCATTACATAGTGCAAATAATAATTTCATACTTTTAGTTTTTGAATGAAGGACTTGTAGAGTATTTTTAACATGTGGATGCACTAAGGATGTGAATACTTCTTCCACCACATATTTAGACATTGTTCTTATACATTTAAAGAAGTCAATCAATCAATCTTTATTTGTATATTGCCAATTCATAACAAATATCTCAAGACACTTTACAAAAAACAGGTGAAATACTTTACTCTTAGTCATATTATGTTACAAAAGAGTAGGTAAAAGACCTTACTAATTGTAATACTGTATTATCTACCAAGCCCCAAAATTAATCCACCATGAGCACAGCCCTAAGCAACATTTAGCAAAGTTCCTGTGGCCAAAAAAAACTTCCTTTTGAGAGGCAGAACCAGACTCATGATGAACAGCCATCTGCCAAAACTGTGCTGGGCTTGAAAAATGGGATAAAGTGAGATGCAGTAGGAACGATAGGGACAAACAGAGCAGCAACAACAATGAATAAGGTAGTTTTATAGCTTTTATAGCTGTTAGTAGTAATGGTAAAAGTTTGTGTAGTATAAGCAGTAACAACTTAGTGAAGTGAGTTAGGTCGGTAACATTAGAGGCCACACAGCTGGGTCTCTATGATCCAAATGCTCTGCAATGTAAGACGGGTTAAAATCTGGAGTGTGTGCATAAGAGGGGAGGTGTGTTTTAAATTCAGCTGATAGGGTCCCAGCATCCCCCCCTCAGGACTCCAGACTGAACCAGTACCCCCAAGAGAGGACAGCTTTCCATCCCTGATTAGGAGAAGGTTTATATTTAGGGTCAAATTTGGGGGAAGGGTAATGGTTGGAGCTTCAGATTAAAGACACATATAGTAGAGAGTGTTGGAGTGTGTGTGTGTGAGTTTCAGTCTAAATTCAGGTATTATATAACAGGTGCGGAATGACCCCCACTTATATAATACATTACACCTGTTCCCTGACAGCAGGAGTGAACTGTGATGGAAAATGTGATCAAATGTAGAAATACTTCATCATAAGTAGAAGTCCTGCAATTTACTTCAGCTAAAGTACAATAAGCAAAATAAATAAGTATAGGTAAAAGTACCATAGTGCATACCTAAGCGCCTCTGTGCAGGTGGAAATGCTTCTATCAAAGGCCTTTGGAATAATATTACTGATGCATTATATCTTTTTCATTCAATATATGTAAATATCATAACAAAGAGTAAGGTCTGGACCTGCACTTCAATGGCGGAGCCAGAGATTTTTGACTGGGATGGCCGAACTGGGCCACTGACAAATGTAGGGGTGGCTGAAAGTGTTAAGAGGGTGCACGCACACACACAGATGATAAGTCGAGATAGAAAAGGTAAAAAAAATGCTATTCAAATCTAATTTCAATACTTACATTAAAGTATTAAATAAATGTAACTGTGTATAACCTTTAACTATAAAAAGAGTAGCAAAATTAAAACCATATGGCAACACCATGCAGTAGAGGGTTAATTGTAGTTTAATAGAGACATCAGGTCAAGGAAAAACATTACTTAAGTTGAATAAAAGTAGCTTAGAACTGAATTTCAGAACAATTTCCAACATAAGCAAAATATGTTCATAATTTTTCTCCCCTAAAAAATGTTAATTAACAAATGAATGATTAAAAAAGGCATAATCAGGCGACAGCTTGCTGGTAAGGTAACCATTGCTAGCCTCATCTAATTTTTTTTTCTCCCAGTTACCTTATCCAGTATTCAGTCTGACTGTTAGCCTTAGCCTTTTGACTAAAATGAGAAAAAACTCAACTTTTGTCTGCTTTTCTGCTAACAAAAAGGAGAAGCTGCTTTTCAAGTTTTGATTGATGCCAAAGTTTCTTTTTTTAACTGTCATTTGTGAAAACAACTTCCAGATTTTTTCAGTGCCTTCCACAGAGATAAACCTCAAACCTGATACCGCCTTCAGCTGCATGGCAACATAATTTGAAGCTCTCTGATTGGAAGTCTCTCAATGCTCTCTTATGGTGAAGCAAAAAATTAGGTCAGTAACATTAGAGGCCACACAACTTGTGACGGACAAACCATTTTTCCGTGTGGTGAAGCATAAAAGATGCCCATTTGCATCACTTTTTGAAAGCATTTTTTAATAAGACAAAATGTGTTTTTTTTGTCAATTTTGCATTTAGAACTTCTGACAGGTTTCTATCTGTGCTTCTGACCGTCTGATGGACTCATGAACAGACTGATGCAGCAGGAAATCTGAACGCTGATATCTGAGTGAAGCAGCAGCTGACTGAGTTCAGACTGAGGCTCAAACATGATTGTGCTGACAGGACTGAGCCTAAGCCAAACACTGACTGTATGTGGAGGACATATGTTCTTCACATGTGCGACTATAAATATAAAAATGTGCTTCATGTAGCAAAAAGAGTTACATCAAGTGTAGACTGGTAAGGTAGCCACGGCTAGGCTTTAGCTAAAGGTATTTATCGTTGTTGTAACTTTTTTTTTCAGATTGCAATATATCTATTTAAATAAAGATACAGTTTTAACAAATCTTGTTTTGAGTTATTTTATCTATTGCTATTTTTAAACAGTAAAAAAGACAGACACGATAGACATGAACACCCAGCAATAATACACATATATCTTCATATGCTAATAGAAAAGGAGTTGTAAAACAAAATTGAAAAAAGGCACATTTTGCAGTTCAGACAACTGCAGTAGTAAAGGATTTTACAGTAAAAGTATATGCTGCATTCAGATGGTACCAACTACTAACTGATATCCATATGAAAGTATCTACAGTACATTTGAGCTGCACGGTGGTACAGTGGTTATTGCTGTCGCCTCACAGCATGTTCTCCCTGTGCATGTGTGGGTTCCCTGTCAGGTACTACGGCTACCTCCGACAGTCAATATACTCTAAATTGCCCGTAGGTGTGAGTTTGAGTGTGCCTGGTTGTTTGTCTCTACATGTCAGCCCTGCAGTCTAGGGTATACCAATGACATCTGTGATCAGCTCCTGCCACCCTTGACCCTGAACGGTATAAGATAATAGATGGATGGGTGGAGTATCTACATTTAAGTTTGTCCTGATAGTGACTCAGTAAATACTATCTGATACTTTTGATTGCTCCTCCATCAAATATACATTAAGTGTGTTGGCTAAGGCAGTCCTGTCACCATTACATTCACCTGCTGTTTCACTCACATATTAGCTGTCCACATCTTCTCCCTCTGCTCCATCCCTGATCGTTTCACGTAATCTTGAATGTTAGTTCAGTTTTATTTGTATCATGCCCAACCTGACTTATGCATTGATTTGCAGTGTATGGAAGTATTTTATTTGTGCCTTTGAAGGTTAAGGTTAACTTAAAATCAAAATGTCATCACTTTGCGCAATTGTCCCCATATCTAAAGAAATCTAAAACACGTGTCTCCACAAAGATAGATTGGCAGACACACACAGACACACACTGAACTTGTTACTCTTCAAACTGATCTGTCAACCAGCAACACAGTTTCAGCCACTTGTACTGTACACCCCCTGACCTGACACACAAACACACACACACACACACACACACACACACACAAGCACACACAAGCACATACATCCAAACACATACACACAAACACATTTTTGGACCTCTCCTACCCCTCCCCCATCATTAAGGCCTTTAAATAGAGCTCCTCTTCGGGTCTTCTGCCTTGGTGATCGCATCCCCGCTGAAAGTCTTCACAAGTTCTACTCAACCCTAAACCAAGGTAGGTACACACACACATCAAAGTCAGTTTGTGTTATTTTTCTTACAGATTTTGTCTCATCGAGTTTAACATGACAAACTAAAGACGACTGACCTCTAATGTTACCGACCTAATTTTAACCCTAAAATAAGCTTATTCATGTCTGCATGCTGCACATGTTCAGCTACTTCAGTGACAGACTGTGATGAGGCAACGTTCTCATGATTCTATCTTAAATGTATTTTAGTAAGATCTAGTATCCCACACTTCTGTGTCTTCTATCTTAGCTGCAAGAAATATTTTAGGTCAGTTAGTGTTAATAGTTTTCCTGCTGCTTCATGTTATGCACATGTGTTGCCTCTGCTCTAAGAATTTGGAATCTGCAAACATGTTTCTGATGTAATTTGTTTCTTCTCAAAACTAAACAATGTAATATTTACTTGATATAAAGTAGTATAAAAAGCAAAGTAGTTTGAAAACAGTTGTCATTTTTCTGAGAAAGATGTTCCAGCAGCAACACGTGCTTTTCCTACAGAGACATGCTGGACAGCTGCACACAGGCGGTGCATTCAATGACCATACATGACAGGCGACAATTTCCACAAGTTCACATTCACATAGAGAAAAATTCTAGTTTCTGTTCTTTGGGATCATATGAAATATACAAGTTTTTTAATCTTATGAATTGACTTTAAAATTAATTGTAAAACATGATTATCAATAATTCTAATTTAAGAGATACTTAAATATAATGTAAAAATGCTTACCTTCCTTCGACACAAATATGACTTGGTAGTTGGGTTCTTACTTGTTACCAAACAGTGATAACACATTTAAAGCAATAGATACATTATTGATTTCATAAACTTTAGACAATACAATTTGGTTTAATCTGAGGCACCACAATTCAGCTTACTGACACAAGACATATTTTTCTCTTTCCTAAATTGAGGAAACTTTCTATGCATGGAGAGACCAAAATTTAGGCATAAGTTCTGAAATCATGAAACAGCTTATAATTGTAAATAATCACATTTCTGGAGTGAATTTCACGACAGTAACCGATTAAGGAATGTTTTACTCTGATGTGTCAGAGCACCCTGTGCTTCAAACAGCTGTTCTCTGCAGACACAAACTCCACCTCACAGTTGGTCAAGTCCTGATTGGTTCACTGAAGCTGGACGTCATAAAGTAGTGTTTCTGTCTGAGTAGATGAGCTGATTTATTTTGTATTAATTTTATGTAATTTACTCTTTTGCAGGAATTTCGTATTTAGAGGTCAATTGTATCATGTTCAAGGAGACATTGAATGTTTTTTTCACACATTAACTTTTTAAGTAACCAAACAAATAATAGCAAGATGAAATAGAAAAGTTTCAAAGAGTTAACCAGTACAGATTATGGTAGAGTATTAAGTGGTAGACTATTATGTAATATATTGTAGTGGTAGTTTGTTAATGGCCTGATGGCTATACCAGAGGTTCACTTAACCTATAAGGGTATACCCTTCCAGGACAAAGAATATTAACAATGAATTTGATTGAAGACTTATCAGAGTTGCCCAGAGTTTGACCTGCAGAGCTGTCTAGTCAAATTTGTGCAGAATAAGGGCTGTTAAACTGTCCAACCTTCAATTATCTTCCATCATCATGCAGCTCATGGGACAGATAAGGAGTCGTAAAATGTTATGTTTGATAATTCAGCAGAACATAACCTCGCTATCTGACCCTGAACCCTAATTAGACTTCAGAAACATCACCCCCCAAAGCTGACAGGCTTTTTTCCGCTCTCTCAGCCTGAAGTCCTGCCAGAGCCACCTGCCTTCAGCTCATATCGGCTTCACATGAACAGATACCAACAGGCAGTATAATTAGAAAGCCTCGCAGCCAAAGCTTTGTCCGAGCTGGTGTCGTCTTTCAGTGAATGGTTTCTCTGTGCTGAGAGAGAAGAAAACACTGCCAGAAAAAAAGTCAGAGGGCAGTTTTTAATTTCTCTAATGATTAGTAGCTTACATAAGAAACACATCTGAGGGTGGTACTGAGCTGCTGTCATCTACAATTATCAAGTCATGCACGATGGACGAATTGGAAATTTAAACATGTGGTATAAAATGAAAGCACAGAGAGCCCTTTGTGGCCCAAATAAAGTCATAGACTGTAGGCTTATTTCCTCATAGACTTCTATACTATCCGACTATCTTTTGCAACCCCTAGAGTCGCCCCTTGCTGGACATTAAAAAAGAATGCAGTATATGTTTTTTGGCATTTGAAAACATGATTTTAAGTGCACTTCTTTAATACAGTCATTGACCAAACATCACTGAAAACTTCTGAAGTTTAAAATTGTTTAAAGTTTTTCAGATCTGTTCTACCTTGAAAAACAGACATCATCAGTGCAGAAGATTTATGTCGATTTTAAACCCTAACTGTAATACAAACGCATTCTTAAGTCATGACATTCTTCTTCTTCAGATCTTACTGTTAAATTGTGCTTTTTCTTCTTCTGTGTCGATTGTGTGTCCGTAGCCTTCTCTTAGCCGAAATGGAGCGTACCTTCATTGCCGTGAAGCCCGATGGCGTCCAGAGAGGACTGTGTGGTGAGATCATCAAGCGTTTTGAGACCAGAGGCTACAAGCTGGTTGCCGCCAAATTTGTGCAGGTAACCAAGAAGACAGCAAGATAACAGTTATTTAAACAGGACTTTGTTTCAAGGTTCAGATGTAGGCTATATAGTAACATTTTAGATATAAAGCTTCTTGTTTGCAGTAAATTTAGATCCTTTTCAACTCATTTTAGAATGCCTCATATACATACAACAAGTAAACTAGTCCTCACAAAGATAGAAGTACAAGAGCACTCTGAGTAGGTATGAGATTTGTGAAAGAAGATGACAGCTGCTGAGTTGTTGAATGTTACAGCTCCTCTGAAGGACTCATACTGGTATCACTATCAAACACTATTCCCAGCTGTTGTTGTGTTTGGCAAGGTTAATCCCTTCACTGTCTGTGTGAATCAATAAACTATGTACATTAAAGGATGAACTCAAACAGAGGTTCACCTCGATCAGAAATAACATAAACTGGACTTAAAAATGAATGCTGCTTCCATCGTCACACAAAGCACAGATATAGAGTTGTGTGTCATCAGCGTAGAAGTTGTAAATTATTCTTTTTAAGATGAGACAACCTCTTGGCTGCATGTACGGAGAGAAAAATTATGTTTAACTTATGCTAAGCTAGGCTCCCGCACTGCCCTGTACTGTGCTGAAATTAAACACAAAGAAGTGAAATATAGTCTAGTCTTCTCACTCAGAAAGAAAGAACTGAAAGGGATTTCTTGAACTGCTGTTTAAAATTTGGGAATGAATAAGGTCAAGCTAATCCAGAATTCAGTGCTTCATTAATTCACTCAGGTATAAGAACCTAAGAATGATACTTTAGTGAATGTATTTACTTTGCACAGCTTTGTATTTGCATTAATATTCTATATTTTGTGTGGGTTTCAAGGCCTCTGAGGAACACATGAAGAAGCACTACCTGGACCTGAAGGACATGCCTTTCTACGCTGGACTGTGCAAATACATGTCCTCTGGACCCGTCTTCGCCATGGTAACACACATAAATAAGCATTAACAAACAAACCCACGCACACTACACAGTCATCCTGAACATCTCCGGCACTCTGTCAGATATCTTTCTCTTTTTATATCTCTTTCCATTTAATCAACGCCGTCTCACTTTTCCTTTTCTATCTGTGCTCGCTCGCCCAGCTGTCCTCGTTCTCTCTTCACACCCTCTTTGTGTTCAAGGTCTCACTCCCTTCATGGAGTCGACCACTGTCACATTCAGACTGAGAGGTCGTAACCCCTAAAAGGACATTCACATGACAAATCAGCTTCAACGTGTTACAGATTCCTTTTCACATTACAGCCTATGTTCGACATCATTTCTTTGCATACGGATCTTAATAGCAGTAACAAAAAGAAATTCTTGATTACGAGCAAAAGTCCTGCAATGAAAATGTTAATCAAGTTGGAGCCCAAACGTATTATCAGGATGTGCTCAATACAGAAATGTCCTCTGTGACTGTCATGCTGTTCTACCACTGTGCAGTTTGTCATTTTTAAACATGCACCAATAGAAGTTGAGGTGAATCTCAAATTAGTTCTCACTTCCTGATAACCAAAATGTCTGATTCAGATGTTTAGTATGTCATCAGCGTAACAACAGATACAAGAAAGTAATGGCAGCAATTAAAGACAAAACTGTCTTTATTCATGCTAAGCTAACCAAACTACAGTCTGGTTCAAATACTTGAGCTATTAGGTTGATATCCATTGTCACCTTGCATATTTGACTTCACTATGTCAAACTTTTACTAAGATCAATGTTACAGTTGTTAATTGCTCTGAACAATCCAGAAAGGCTCAGTTTGATTATCAAGCATACCTTCGTGATCACACAGGTAACCGGTGTGTAAATGTGTCCACAGGTGTGGGAGGGTCAGAACATTGTGAAGCTGGCCAGGATGATGCTGGGTGAGACCAACCCCGCTGACTCCAAGCCTGGCAGCATCCGTGGTGACCTGTGCATCAACATCGGCAGGTGAGCAGAGATAAACGCACATACTATATATAAAATGTCTCTGATAGTGATAGTGTAATGGCTTTCCATCGTCTGTAGCTAGTTTCCGTTATCTGCAAGTTAACAGTTTGCAGAATAAACTTAAAATACCCTACCCTTGCCAAAACACGTATATATCTAAAGTTAAATCATTAAGTTAAACCTGAAAAGGTCCTTTTAAATGTATTTGTCAATTTACATTTTAAATATTGTGTTTAAACATGAGCATCCATGCAACCATTCCTTCACTAACCTTTCTCCTCTGTTTTCTCAGGAACATCATCCACGGCAGCGACACCCTGGAGAACGCCAAGAATGAGATCGACCTGTGGTTCAAGGCCGAGGAGTTCGTCACCTACACTTCCTGCGCCCAGACCTGGCTGTACGAGTAAACCTGCCAACCAAAAACCAGTAAACTACACCCAACTGGACCTCATCCACCCCACTGACCCCGCCCCCGTCACACCTGTCGTCCCCTGCAGTCGATTCTCTTACTTGGTCTTCATTCATCAATCCCAAACATGTAGCACTTATCAATAAAGTCTAAATGTTAACAAAAACGTTCACACTCTCTGTATCCGTTTCATTTGAAAGTTTTTAATATGTTCTGTTATCAGCCCGTAGTTTGCAGTAATGCTGGCAGCTTTGTGAGCTTCACACTAACATGCAGAAATGTAGAAGCTGTAATGTGTGCCCTGACTCTATGTCACCACAGGGTCTTAAAAGTAAGGCAAATGCAATTCCATGTACAAAGTTGTGCCTAAACGTGCAAATATTTTTGGTGAACTGAATGAATCATTGTGTGACTCATGAACAAGATTGTTAGCGTTGGTCACTCTGGAGACAGTGATGTTCGCTCACGTCCCAAGGTACCCAGAGTTGCAGAGCACCGAAGTTGAATACGTGGCACCCGGCATGGATCCTGGGTGCTGTTTGAAGTAAAAGCCTGATCTGCTCTTTTCTGTGATGAAGCTACCCTTGTTTTCACACAGTGCTTTTTTCAGAGTTTTTGTCCGGGACCATTTTTAAATGAATGAAGTCTCTTGGTAAGCTGTAAGCTCTTTCATGGAGTCCCTTTTCAGACATAGTCATAAATCACACCAAAGTACCTTGCCACGGCCACGCCCTTTGATCCTAACACATGCTTTCGATAACTCTTCCCCCTTAAGGTCTTTTCTATGAATGGACCAGGTTTCAGGTGGATCAGATTAGCCCCCAAAAGCAATAGTCTCCTCTAACCGCTGTCAACTGTATTAAAAAGTTAAAAGAAGATTGAGAACAATTGCAGAGTCGGCAAGAATGTGGAGAACATTTACAGGGAATGAAGAAAAAGCCCTTTTTTTTTCTCATAACTTTTTATTGCATAAAAATGTAAAGTGAGTCGTCTAAATGTCATTTCTTCACAATCATGCTGCCAAAAATTGCACAATGTATTACAAAAGTTCCATGAAAGTTAACATAAGTACATTACATTTCTTTTGTCATACACTTCCAGTATAGATTTTTTTTTTGTATCATACATAGACTTTAAAAAAACATTTGTCTTTTTTAATAAGAGCTCAGTAAATTTCATGTTCACAGCACGAACGTGTGGACCAAGTGGACATTAACAGACACAGAGAGACTCTAATTAAAAATTGTTTATCCAATGCCACGTGTATTTAAATTATAAATATATGAAACTTAACTGTCTCTGCAAACGTTAGCTTAGTGAAGGTTCTTTTTTTCTGGTTTTCTTTTCGTCGGCTCTGTTTTGCAGGTTTTGAAGGCTACATGTGAAGTACTGCAATGTCTACATTTACATTTACAACAAGTAAGCACAAGACAGAGGCTTGATTATTTGCCTGTTTTAAAAAAAGAGCATCAAAAGAAGACAAAATAAAAACAGTGCTGTTGATGTCGAACAGCCTTAGAGCTTGAGAGTCGCCATGGTTGCTTGTAATTCTTCAGGATCAAGAATCAAGATGTGACTGAATACTCGATGATGACTCAGAACTTCTTTTTTTTTTAAGAGGACAAAATGCTGGTTTGGCACAAATGAATCACATCAGGACTCAAATGAAGCCGAAATTACAGTCACTCTTATCAGGTAAAAAAAACAGATGCTTTAAATTCAGCCTTGGATGAGATGCAAAAATGTGTGTATGCATCTTAACCCTGCTTTGAGACAAGACTCAGTCTTTACCTAAAAATCTTCTTTACTTCGGCCCTGTCCGAACGCCTCTTCTTCAGCTACTGATGTCGAACAAGAGAAGCCAAAAGCAGATAGCGCCCTCTGTTGATGAAACAGAGGGTCCTAATATATTTTTAGTCGATTTGAATTTTCCCTTATTTGTATCCATTTTTAATTGTATCACGAGGTATTCCCTAATCCATTACACTTTCTTATCTAATCACCTGGAAGTAAAACATATGTTTCCAGTTATGATCCGTGATACCTCGAGATTACAAGTTTAAAAACTGAAAAGCAACCACAGCTGGTCTCGTTCTCCAGACTCTCAAAAAAAACTAATTTACTCTCTGCCACATCAGTAAGTCACTGTACAACCAACAGAAAACCACTGAGTCCCTGTTCCTATTCTTGACATACTAATACAACTTCACAAACTGACAAAGAGGATCATAGAATAGGGGAGAAATGAAATCAATAACTCCAGTGACAGCGCACACTGTTCCTTAAACTGAGCAGGTTAAACCTTAAACACAAATCAATAGTTTTTCTTCATAAACAAAAATCTTCAAAAAAAAACAAAATACAACTTCTTCACCAGAGTCACAAATAATCTGTCCAAATCATCCCTTAAAATTGTATCAAATGTGATTGATGAATAGATAGCACCATGATACAAAAAATACTTCAAGACATTCACGTACAAAAAGACGACAAGCACAGACAGACGACATACACACAGTACAGTAGTGCATGTAACAAGAACTACAGCTAGTAGATTAGTGTGCAAACTGCTTAGACTGATGCATGCACACACACTGTTGACTTCAAAACACACACAAGTCCTTTTTGTTATACACTGTGAGCCCTATAACACATTAGTTGTGCATTTTTATCATTTTACTTTTATTGTGGAGGAAATGCAACTAAATGAAGGCCTCAAACACCTACTTAGATTTTGTGAGATTCATAGACTGAATAAAAATATGGACAACATGACCAAAACATTTAAAGCTCCCCCTGGTGACTGGCTGCAGTATAGGTCATAAGCTCCGCCTACTTACTGTTAACAGATGGTGAAACTATTAAATCAAAATACAAGTCAAATACATTTTTCTCCAACATGGTTTCTGTCTTCTGTCTTCGTTGTTATAATACTGATTCATGCTAAGTGTTCACTTTTTTGAGAAGTTTAAAGTCTCAATTAGTTATTTGATGCTATAAGAAGAGGTGTAAAGCCATGAGAAATGCAGCGCTTGTGCCTCTGTGTGCATCATATTAGCAGAGAGGCTGTGAGAGGAAACATTACAAACACTCACAAAAGAGCCATTGAACTTTCCATAACCATGAAAATCTGCATCAAACCACAACAATCTGTTCTGCTGTGGACTGTACTGACCTGAGACATTTTATCCAAGTCAAATGTGTTTAGCAGAAGGGGCAGGATGTCAGTACTGCGGCTCTACCAGCTGTTTACTACTGCACAGACTCTGGCGCCAAAACACCAATTTGTCAGCACCTGTCACTGGGGATAATTTGGCTTCAACTGTGTGCAACAGGAGGATGTCGTACATTTTTATATACGGTCAATTGTATGGAACTTAAGCCAAGTTCATCTTTCTTTTGTTAAACTGCTAAAGATAAAAATAACATAGGAGGCTAACTTGCCAATGTGCTAAATGTTAGCATTCTACCGTTAACATGTTATTTTTTGCGCTGTAGACAAGCCACCCCAGCATCTCCCTGTACTCACAGTGATGGAAAATAACGACCCTGCAGCTCCTTTGAAATTAATTATTTCCCTTTAGCTGTTTTCATTTACTTTACGATACGTAACGTGTTCCTTTATCCGTGGTTGAGTTAATGTTGTAGCCTACGATCTACTGGAACTTCCTCAGTTTCTTCCAAAATAAAAGCAGGTTTGAACCCTAACAGGAAGTAAAGTACCCTTAGCTTAAGATAGTACAAAAATTGATAATGAAAGCATAGCAAAAACGGTTTAGAAATGCAATATAATGACATTTCAAACATTCAATTAAAATGTGATTTATCACGGTTAACTATTGAAAGTCAGTGACTAATTACAATTACAAATTGAACTCGTTTGACAGCCCTAATTTTCACACATTAGCATCAAAAAGCTGCTCTGACAATATCTTCTCTCAGGTGAAATTAGCCACATGGAGCCTGAAATTGTGTTTAAAGTCCATGTTGTCCATGGTGTGTAATAAAACTATTTGTCAACTGGAGCCAACAAATTGAACTGAATCAAAAACATTCTATCATGAGTACAAACCGAACTTGCTCGTACGTTTTTTTTTTAGCTAAACAGTTCCTGGAGAACCTACTCGCAGAGCAGAATTGTAATATGTCCAAGTCTATGTCTGTCAAGTGTAACTGGCTGAAAATAATCATCTTCATTTGTATTGTCAGTAACATACGCTAACATAGAGTTTTGGCATGTTAGCAGTGTAAAGACTGCTCTAACATAAAGAAATGATGCTATACAGAGGTCATAGAGATTTTTTTTACTGTTGTGAATGCAGTGATGAAAAACTCAAATGTGTTATGTATGATAGTATAGTTGTAGTGGTATATTTTTAAACACATATTTAGTTTAGTGTCTCTATAAATCTGTGGGTTGATACATTAAAATTTTAAAGGTTATTTTTGTGTCTCTTGTCAAAAATGTTTTGATCCTCATTACTTAAGTTTTTTCTAATACTATAAACTCTTAAGTGTTTTTTTTAAATAAGCTGTGATATTTCTGTTAGATTCCTTAGATCCTCACGTAACAAACTCTTTATTGAGGTATCAAGAAGTCACATTTTAGATTTATCAACAGAAGTGTGTAATTTCTATACCAACACCCTGCAACGGATGAATTTACTGTTCCTCTCTTTAGTGTAAAAAGGACTTAAAATTGTCCAAATATATTTTTTTAAAGCAGCCAATATCTGATAAAAATATTAATTAAAACATATTTTTGATGCTAACTATCTTCAATAGCTACTCAGTTTGCTATTTTAGCTAGCTCTGGTCGGATATTAAAGGAGCTATTAAAATGTAATCATCATTCCTGACTTAAATATAATTGTACTACTTTCAAGTTTAATGTTAAAGGTCACATATTATTCTCAGAGCTCCCCAAAACATGTCTGTGAAGTTTCTTGTTATAAATCCACTCTGATCCTGTATTTGATCATGCCTATAAACCCCTCTATTTCAGCCCTGCTCAGAACAGGCTGTTTCTGTGTCTGTAGCTTTAAATGTAAATGAGCTGTGTCTGACCACGCCCCTCTCTGGAAGGGCTTGGGTGGCTCTGGCTTTCTCGCTCCATGCCGTATTGTTCACGATGAGAAGGCAGACTCAGAGGGCAGAACAAACACCTAGCTGTGGGAGTGTCACCCACGTGGGGGAGGGGTTACTTCACTTTGTGATGTCATAGAGGGAAAATCTCCAAACGGCCTGTTTGAGCACACATTTTCTGAAAAGTGGAGCAGGTGAAAGACGGGGAGGATGGACTTTTCTCATAATTGGGGGGTTTGTAGTCAGTCCAGGGACACATATTAGTGTTAAAAAAAACATAGTGAAGTGTATTTTGCATAATATGTGACCTTTAAGACATGAAACTTAGATTTATTTGAGAAGTTTGACATTTTGTCTAGAAAAATCAAGAGCATAAAGGCGTTAAATTATTTTACATTGTTCAGGAAGTCAACAACATAAATCTCTTATTGCAATATTTGGGATATTTATTTATTGCAGCTACTCTTAACTTTAAGAGGTGAGGTGATTTTCAGAATAAAAGCGTGTTTTACACTCAAGAGGAATTTAACAATCTGCTTATCTGTTTGATAAAACACCTTCAACCAAACCTCACCCACTTTTGGCTCACTAAGCGACATTGAAAGTAAAGGAACAATACTGTATATTATTATTATTGTAGTAGTAGACAGATTATCTTACAACTGCAGAAAACTGGCCTTCTGAACAAGCTTCTGAAACAATACAATTAAGGATTTGAAAAACTAAACCAGTTTTACTGCTGTGGCTCCTATAGGCTGGTTTCTTGTTTCATTATGTTCTGATAACTTTTCAGAATCAAAACGTCAACATACACGCCCAAACGCACAAACACACACACACGCAAGTTTTTTTTAAATCACTGCTAATCTCAACATGACATTACACAGCATCCAGTATTAACATTATTACGTCAAGAGTTCTGACCCTTGAAAACCACATCAACATATACAAACAACAAAGAAATGTATGTTAAAAAACATTCTATAAAAGTTTTCTTATCTTGTTATTTTTCTTTTTCGGTGGAACTCTTCTCTCTTTGTTCTTTCTTTTTTTGCCCTTTTTAAACCAGAAGAGTTTTAAGAGTTTTTAGTGATACTTCAGGTAGAACGACAGCTTTTACAACATGTCAGTGAAATGTGTGAAAGGTCTTTTGTTCCTGGGAAAGTGCAGGAACGATTTGAGGGAAAGTTTGGAAAATAAAGAATGAAACCCGGGCAAACCAGCACTACATTTACGCTTACAAGTAATTCCATTCATACTTAATGACAGAGATTGATTCATAAATATATTCAATGAAAGACTTACATTTTAATAAAAGCTGCCTAATGTACAAACTAGCTAGTTTTCTGACTTATTGTGGCAAGCTAGCATGTTTTTAGCAAGAATATGGCCCTGAAAAAACAGATTAAAAATTGTCAAGTCATGAGAAAAAATATGTTATATAATATTATGAGTGAAGGTATATCATGCAGAGGAGAATGACGCTAAATAGCCTTTAGCCAGACTCCTCTAATGTTTAGATAGCTCTAAACTTTGCCCTTTTAATGCTTCACAACGATAGATGCAACTGTTTTGGTTAATCCGGTTTTTGACGTGTTAGCCGCTGAACTAGCTAGCTAGAACTGACAGTCTGTAGCAGCTAGCTTTATGTGCTTCTGTGGCTGACTTTAAAAACAGAAGTAGCACACAAGAACAAAGACAATTAAGGCGGGAAATCAACAACTGTCAAAAAACCTAGACTAGTTTGTCACATGCCAACTGGCAGTTAGCATGCTAGCGTTATACTGTGGTTGACTTTTAAACATAGTTTATGAATAGATTACTCTGTTGCGGTGGATGTACTACATGAAACATAAGCATCTTTAATAATTTGTCTGGAGTCAAATCCTTAAAAAGAAGAGAAAACCAGATTTCTAACTGACAGTTTGCTACCAGCTAGCTTGGTGGGCTATTATCGTGCCCGACTAGCATTAGTACAGCCAGCTAGCCTGTGAGGCAGTCCCACAAACACACTCTTTTCAGGGCTGTATCCAGGATAGGAGTTATACTTATTTTCTTATTGAAAATCTGAAATTCTATTTTCTTTAAAATGATTGTTCAACATGCAGGTCCAAAAAATGAAGGTTTTAGTTCAGATAAAATCTTCTGTTTAGGATATAAAAAGTCTAAAAGATCGATTTCTTTAATTTTAGAAACAACCCTGACTTCATGAACAAGCTTTCAAAACTTCATGGGAGTTCATTAATGTGTGAATAAATGGATCTGTTTCACTTCCTGGTCTGACCGGGCACAGAGATAAATACTGAGGAGGAGAAAGAAATGGATTTTGAATTGAAGGAGGGCCACATTTAGGGGTTTGATGGATAGAGCGAGAGACAAAGGGATGGATTAGGCCTACTGGTCCTGGTTGTTAAATAATTCTCCAGAAGATCCATTGGTTTCTGTTTCAGTCCTCTCTGAAGAAAACTCTGATCCCTCCACGTTCTCCTCTTTAATCTGTGAACCTGCAGGAGCAAAGAGGACGTTTAGGAAGACATCGCAGGGTTAAACATAGAGGCTTTAAATAATAAATGTAAACCTGCGAGAAAACAAAAGCTGATAGGTATATAGGGAAGGTAAAAAGTAAGAAAACAACACACTATCAAAAGAGATTATTTTCCTGTCGGACGTTTAGCCTGCTTTCCACTCCAACCTTGAGAGGAATTTAATAATTAATAAAAATATTAAAGACATAAATAAACAATTGAAAATTAAATTTTAAAGTGAAAATTGATGTGAAAATGTTAATTTTTACTGATACAACAGTTTGCAAAATGATTAAATGTATTACTACTCAATCATTTAACTTAACTTAAAACATAAGGAACTTGTAACAGGGGCGCCGGATAGCCTAGTGTTTATATGGCGCACCCCATTCACTGACGCTAAAGCCCTCAAGGCGAGCTGCGCGGCAGCAGTGTGTGTGTGTGTGTGTGTGTGTGTGTGTGTGTGTGTGTGTGTGTGTGTGTGTGTGTGTACCTGGCCCCCCCTCAGTGTTGGGGCTGCTCTGGGGGTCGACAGAGGGGGGCTGGGCTGCTGAGGCAGGAGTTGGGGGTGATGGGTAATTAGGTGGAGTCTCATTCTCATCTCCTGAAAGGCTCCTAGGGACGCCCGTTACCACGGCGCCGGAGAGACTGACGGGTCGCTTAGCTATGGGTAACTTCCTCTCTGAGAAAACAGAGTCAGACAGGAAGGAAATCAGTTTTTAAAAAACTATTTGTGATGATTTGGGATTTGTTTTAAACATAAAAGTATGAGTTGTAAGAGAAATCTTTAAATGCTGTTGAGTTGACTGTGTTCTGGAGACGTACTTTTCTTCTGTCCTCTGTACTGCTGAGATTTCTTCCTCTGTTTGGATGCTGCTGACTGAAGATCTCTTGAGCCTGAAACAAGTTTTTTTAATTTTCAACAAGTTCTCCAAACCCTCTGACAGCACAGGTTGTTTTTTCCATCTCTAATGTGACACACAGGAGAATTTTCTTAATTTGTATATTTTCAGTTCAGTACTGACCTGCGTTGACGGCGGGTGGCTGCAGCTGGTACCCAGTCAGCTGACACCAGCCAACCGGGTACAGGTCAGGTGATTCACAGTCCACCCACTGATCGTACTCGTCCTCCCAGCCGTCAAAGTGTATCCGTAGCAACCGGTGTACGATGCGGGTCACTGTGGCAACGCAGACCAACCTGGGCTCCATGAGGTCCACGGCCTCCAGCTTCATCCCAGGACGGAAACCGTGATTAGGAACATCCTGACCAAGGAAACACAGAACAGAGTTTACTCATATTAAAGAGGAAGGAAACATATTTCAGAACAGATCAAATGTCCAGTGGTTATTAATGCTACATTCATATATAGATAGATACATTTCATCATTTTATTATGTGACTGGGCAAGCTAACGTCACGTTGCTTCAAATGTTTAAAGGGAGAATTCTAATTATGTGTAAAATCAGAAGAAAAAAGCTTCAGTGTCAAGAAGAAATAAATAAGGGCAGTCAAACAATAATGTTTTTTAATCATAATTCATCTCTAAATGTCAATAGTTAATCGTAATAAATCACGTTGTTAATGGCATGTTTGAAATGTCATTATTTCACATTTAAAAATAAAAATGGTTAGACTTTTATTTTGAATTTTTGTATAGTCTTAAACTGAGAGTACTTTCTGTTTAAATTCATCCCTGCTTTTATTTTGAAACAAAGTAAGGACTTTCTCCTGGATCGAAGAGTACAACATTAACTTCACCACGGAAAAAGGAACTCGTAACGGATCCAAAACGAAATAAAAACAGCTCAAAGGAACAGCAACAAAGGTAAATGTTTGACGTCATGAGGTGTTTATTACAGCTGAGCTGAGCTGCACGTAGTTTTCTGGCGTTTGTTCTCTGACCTTGTTGAAGAGGGTGACAGGAGCAGCCACAGATTTAGTCTCCTTCAGATACTCGAACCACCTGAAGGGAAGAGTGCTGTAACCTGACAGACACAAAGACAAGACAAGAGGAAGAGGAGTGATGTATATACAGAAAGAAGTGAAAAGGTTTTATGGGATTCTGTGTTTCTTTGAAAAAAATGTACCACTGTAGGGAAAGAAATATCACCTTCAACAGCTGCTACCATTCATTATAAGATTCTAGTAAAAATCTAACAAATTCAATACCTGTTCTGATACCACAGCAAAACCTAACATTGGGAAATGTCTTGGTATTAATGACCAAAAAGGCATGTAAACTCCAGCAAGCTGTCTAAATTCTCTCACACATTTATTCCATTTTCTTCATTCAACTTGGCCACTCCCTCTCTACCACTTCATCCATCTCCCTGCTCAGGGGCCTCGTGTGTAAAAAACTGCGCGGCTTCCATACTGAAAGATGGCGTATTGCAAAATTGGGAAAGAACTTACGCACAGAAATGTCCACAACAGTGCACGCCTGTTCCTGGACACCTTTCCTTTCTACATCCCAGTGCTTATGTGTAAAATGTTGCACATTCTGCCTTTAATCTTGTCAGAGTGGGGTTAAGTGGAATAAAGCTGGATTGGGATATTCCTGGTCCAAATCCCTATGATTTATGAATGCTGAAGGTCAATGAAACAACTTAGAAAAAACCTGGAATTCTGCGTTTCACTTGACACAAAAACTTGTACAAAGTGAAACGGTAGTTTTTCCTGGGAAAAGAGCAAAAGATGTATTGTTTAATACGTATATAATCTGATTCCTCAATGCGTTTATCAACGATTTATACGATTCGTTTAGAGGTAGAGTCAGTAGAAATGTTGGTTGCAGCTTGTAAACACAACATTCAAAGTGGGCCCCTCCTCCTGGGCTCATCGCCCACAAGAAGCGCACACCCACTGCAGCGTGTAAGTTTACTGCCTGTAGCTACACTGCAAGCTACCCGAGAAGAGGCCTGTTGCATTTGTTGTAATGGAAAAGCCAATCATTTAGCAAGCTAGCACAAGCTTACGGCTGTAGCTTGGCACCTGCCCGTCCAACAGAAAGCAGGCCAACTCCACCCTGGTTTTGGAACGAGCTTTTATCTCCTTGGCTATTCACCTCACTGTGATTTTATTTTCTCTTCTTTGAAGTATTCAATTCTGGACTTGCATGAATGAGTTGTGCTGTCGGCCCATGTGTGCTTCATAACACAGTATTAAACATTTAACTCATTCATTCCGAGTTTCTCTAAATATTTGTACGTAGATGTACCTCTGGGAGGCGTCAGCTCGATGTTGTTGATCTCACAGAATCCAGCGGGGAAGACTGAAGGAGAGGTGGAGTGATAACAGAACCAGTCTGACCCATCAGCTGCCTCCGAGCCATCGATCCCGATCATCAGATATCCGTCAGCTAGGACCTGATGAAGAGAGGGTACAGGTGGTTTATGGACTGAGTTTGGATCTGGTTTACAGTACTAGTCGACTGGTGTGTTTAATCATCGCTAGTTGTCACCTTCCTCACTGTCGCCACACAGATGGCAGACAGGTTCAGAGGGTCGATGGCCTCCAACTTCATCCCATCTTCAAACCAGGAGCCACTCTGGTCCACCTCCTTCACCTGCACAGGTACAAACAGTACTTGACTCAGGTTTAATCAAACAAAATGTAACAGATAAAAGGGTCAACATTTGGATACACATTTGAGTTGATGTGAAATAAAAAGCCAGGCGTTGCTTTGCTCTGTTTGGGTACCAGCAGACACACTGACTGATGGCCATGTTTATTTACATTCTCACCTTTGCAAACAGCTGTCCAGGAGCGTCCATTAAACTGCCTAGCTTCTTGGAAACATCTGGAAACACACACAGCTTTTCCTTAAAACAGAGCATCTGATTATTACTTCAGTGTTTCTTTAAATTAAAGGTTTTCTGGTGCACAAATATCATTGGTCTATACGATATTCATTTTGTACCAGGCTGTAAACATGAATATTTGTGCAGTATAGTTGGAGATTTTAGCATTGGGCTCTTTAAGGATAGACTCACTTTTGGAACCAGCCTCAAGTGGACACTCGAGGAACTGCAGTTTTTTGCACTTTTACTTTGGCTTCGTTTATCAGCTCTGGAAGTTGCTGCTCGTTCTTGAAAAATGTGTGTGAAGATGTACAACGTAGGTTGTTGTAAACTGTTGCTTTATTAGGAGCAACACAAACACACAAAGATTAGAGATACTTCACTTCAGAGGTCTGATCAAAACAAAGAGATGTCAGCTGCTCTGATTTCATTCGTCTGCAGACCGTACAAGTTTCAATCCCTTTCAAACTGCTGATCTTAATCTTCAGTCGGAATAAAAGCTTGTGCATGTAACTGCATCTAGTGGTGATTTTTTTCGAGCTCATTACAAATCAGAAACTTGAACCCACCGGACCGCTTGAATCGGTGTCCGATGGATCGGGACCAGCCTATGTTGTGGATCAGAGGACTGTACATGTGACACCAGAAGTCGTCGGTCCCGTCTTCACACTCCTCGTACACCAGACGGAGACGACCGCCAATCACCTGCAACAACAACAACAACAACACACACACACAAATAAATAAAAACACACAATCATAAGACATGGGCACTCTTTTCTGTCCAAGTCTCACCTGCTCCACTAAGGCGACCCGCGTCCTGCACAGGTGAGTTTTATCCACCACCTCCACCCTCATCTGCTTCTTAAAGGGGACCTGCATGCTCTCCTGCACCTGAGGAGGAGGAGGAGGAGGAGGAGGAGGAGGAGGAGGAGGAGGAGGAGGAGGAGGAGGAGACGACAATGTGAGGAAGTGAGACATTTTGTTTGAAGGTTCAGACGTAAGAGTTAAAACAAGGTTCCAGTTGGCAGAGTGGATTACATGATTCAGGGACCTCACAAGTAGACAAGCGTAGAAATGTGTGTCTGACCTTGGAAGCGAAGTCTGGCGGCAGCGTTTTGGATCCCGTCAGTCTTTTGACCAGAAACGTCTTCCAGTTTGTGAATCTGTGCAGAATGGCTGAGTGTACACACACACACACACACACACACACACACACACACACACACACACACACACACACACACACAAACACACACCCACACACACACACACACACACACACACACACACACGCGCATTACACCATAAATATCAGTTGTTTCAACCCTTTTCCTTGGAGCCCCCTCTACTTGATTCAAAGGGAAGCTGAGCCTCTCAAGGATTACATAGCAGCCATCACAGCCTGTTTCACTGCTGCAGGCTGAAGAAAACTACTGGAGCAATTAAAAAAACTTTGTATACTTCAGTCATTTAGACCCCATAATATGGACGAGGTCTGAAATAGTAGTCTCAATCTTCAAATTGAGCTCATTTCATTCCAGTAGCCGGATGCTGCTCCAGTGTGACTCTGCATGTAGTGTTGTGTTGTGTCTCTTACTCTGGGGGGGGACCAGAGGTTTGCCCCCTGCAGCACACCAGCCCACAGGGTGGATGTCCGGCACACACAGGTTCAACCAGAAGTCTCTGGTGGAGTCGCTGTCGAATCCCTCGTACCGCAGCAAAGCTTTAAAACCTGCACATACACACCCTCATCACTTTCCAAAAGGTATCCTGAATGCTTTCATTAAAGCTCAACACATACTAAAACGGAAAACAAGTAATTTGGGGTTATTATTAACAGATTTCATCGTGTTTACCGGCCAGTTTGATGATTCCAGCAATCCAGTAAACCTTCAACGGCAGACCGCTGTCACTGTTTGGGACTTCAACCCGCACGCCTTCACTGATGTCGCCCCATGACATCCCCATCGGGACCTGAGCGCAACAAGACAATAAGTGACAGAGAATCACAGGAATAAATGATTTTATTTCTTCCTCTCTGCTCTTTTTAATCAGGGGCGTTCTACCTTACAAACACCTCCACCAAACAAACTGAATACACAGAAAGAATCCCCCTTCCACTAAAACCAGTCAGTGTTTTCAAGTGAGTTAAATGTAATCTTCTGAACAAATGTTTCATAAAACAAGCGGGTAGTTTGTGTGTAAGTGTACGATACACCCACATGTTTGAAGCTGCTGACTGGTGCTCCCATCACATCTCCGTCTCCCAGGTAACGACCCCAGTCGAACATGTCCAGAGTGACTGCAGACACACAACAAACTAACTGAAACACACTTATAATAATTAAAAAAAGGGGTTAATAGACTCTGCAGAGAGCCTGCATGTCCACAGAACGCTGACCGGACTCACCGCTCTTCTTGACTCCGCCCTGCTGGTGAGTCTGATGCTGAGCGTACGCAGCCAGTTTACTCATCAGAGGCTGTTTCTGCAGAACTTTGGCCTTCTTGGTGGGAGGCTTCCCCTTAAAGACACGAAGAGAGAAAGGTGAGTCAGACTTCCCCTTTAAGACGACAAAAACATTAACCCTGCAGTTTTTGTTTTTAGCTTCCTCCTTGACAGAAATCACCACATAAACCTGAACAATCTGGTTTCTTACCTGCAACAAATAGGGATAAACTTTCCCAAACTAAAAGGGTCCCAAACTAGGATAATTTATTGACGCCTACACTAATAAAACTTCAACTCTAAATACATCGTATTTGTCTTTATGCAGATGATATTGTCTTATATAATTAATGCTAGAACAAAAAACTCCAGCACATCTTCAAACCTTGTAGTAACAGATGTTTTTTTTTAGGGAAAAAGCCTTTATCAGGTTACTTGGACTTTGTTCTCATTGTTTATAAGTTGCAAAACATCCTTTAAACACTTTGTGACGACTGAAGGACATTTTTATTGAATCTTATAAAACTTTAAGAGGTGAGAAAAAGGTGAGATCAGCTTCAAGAACATGACCAGAGGAGGTGTTACTACTGCCATTTAAAAAAAGAGAAATATTTTCTTCTTGACACAAAAGGAAGTCTCCAGATGGGAAACATTCCATTTTGTGTATAGTCAGTGTTGGTGTACCTGGAGTCTGGCGAGGATGCTGGCCTTCTTGGAGTTGGAGGAGAAACTTCTGGAACAGGAGACACTGCAGAAACGTTTGGTTTTACTGTAGAAGGCATCTCTGACCCCCACCATACCACACATCTCACAGGTCGCTGAGAAGAGCAGAAAGACAAGACAACTTGAGCAATCAAATCGCTGAAGGATCCCACAGAGATAGGACGTTTTTTTGGGGGGGAAAACAAAACACACACAGACTAACTGAGGCAACAGTAGAGCAGCAACTCCAGTATTCTGTGAATTAACATTACAGTTTTTGTCAACGGGGTCTGCTGGTTTTGAGGAGGGTTATGTAACAGCTGTTAAAAAGTATTATCCTCTTCAGTAAAAAAGTTATATCTCTTTAAGGATCCTTTCTATTTTCAGCAGCAGATTAATCCACATAGAAAAGCCGATAATTTTAGAGTAGAATTAGGATCCTTTGCTTAAGTATAGAGCTATACTAGGCAGAAAGAAAGCACTTCATGACAAGAAAAAGCACAAGAGTATGGTCAATTAAATGTACCTGGTTATCAAAAGTACTTCTTTCAAAGTAAAGCTAATGTAAGACCGATATTTTTAGGTCGCATATTATTCTAAATACACTTTACTATGTTTTTCTAACACTAATCTGTCTAGTCTGTCTACAAAGTCCATCCTCTCCGTCTTCTGCCTGCTCCACTTTTCAGAAAATGCTCAAATAGGCCGCTTGGAGATTTTCCCCTCATGACACCAAAAAGGGCAGTAACCCCTCCCCCAGGCGGGTGACACTCCCACAGCTAGGTGTTTGTTCTGCCCTTGAGCCACCCAAGCCCTTCCAGAGAGGGGCGTGGTCAGACACAGCTCATTTGCATTTAAAGCTACAGGCCTGAAATAGAGGGGTTAATAGGCATGATCAAATACAGGATCAGAGTGGATTTAGAACAAGAAACTTCACAGACATGTTTTAGGGACCTCTGAGACTTATTTAAACTTGTGGAAAAGGAGGATAATATGTGACCTTTAATTTATAATTTGGAAAACAATGATGAAAAATGAGATGATAGTGCTTTTGTGGGGGACTATTTTCAGCAGCGGATGAATTTAGGAAGCATATTTGTCAGCAGGACGGTGTGTGTGAGACAAAAAAAAAAAAAAAACTTCAGCTGTGAGGCTCATTGAGGAGTGTAAAAGAAAAGGAAGAAAACATCAGACTTAGACTGACCCATGCCAGCCTTTCCATCAGGGTAGGTGTACACCTGTCCGTTAGTCTTAATGAGAGTCAGGGAGGAGTTGGAGGAGGAGGTGAGGTGAGTCCCCCCTCCTCCCCCTATTCCGTAATCTTCATCCTCGCTGTCCTCTGGACTGGAGCCTCCGCTGCCCCCGCTGGACTCAGAGCTGCAGCTGCTGCGGTCCTCCTCCAGGCCGTCCAGCAGTCCGAAGGAGTCACAGCGCTTCCTGGACGGACGCTCCACCTGCAGGCGGAGGACACGCAGATAGAGAGGGGATGCAAACACATAGGAGACAAAGGCACATGAAGGCAGGGACAGAGAAGAGTTGAGACAGAGAGGAGACAGAGACAGAGGGAAGACACAGACATCGAGGACACACAGACAGGAGAGATTCAGACAGACAGGAAACACAGACAGAAAAGAAACAAACACTCAAAACCAAAAAATATTAAGTTTTGAGACTGAACTTTACAGCAATTCTGAGACATTCAAGAAACTTCAACAGGAACATACGAGTCATTTTTATTTATTTTATTTCATATACATTTTTTGACATACTCCAAATCAATGATTATACTGATCGATTCAACTGGGAAATCACCTCATCGATAACCTATATCACAAATAGGTAAAAGGCTCATGGTTGTGACTAACTACGCCTGTGCGCGCGCACACACACACACACACACACACACACACACACACACACACACACACACACACACACACACACACACACACACACACACACACACACACACAACTGTTGCATCCAGAGGTTTCCTTTGTGAGTGAGTTTGCAGCTGTGTGACCCCCTGTACCACTGCAGTGCGGTGTGTGAGAGAGTGAGTGAGAGAGAGAGAGAGAGAGAGAGAGAGAGAGAGAGTGAGAGAGAGAGAGAGAGAGAGAGAGAGAGAGAGAGAGAGATATGACTGACAACAAAGAGTCAGAACTGGCGGCTGTGTCAGAGCGAGAACAGTTGACTGGATGAGAAACCAAATGACCTCCAGAATTGTGTCATTTTTAAATTTCTTTCATTGATGACTCCAAAAATGGGTGTCACTTTTTATTACCCAGAGCTGGGTTCAATTCGGGTAAAGCCCTTAAAATCGGCGTCTATAAAATGCACGTGCAACGCAGATTGCAAATGAAATCGCGGTCTAATTGATTTACCTTGCAGTGTAGCCTACTGTGGGTGATGCCGCGTAAAAATAGCAAAGCGATAATAAAAAGGAAATTTACCTGAACAAATAGGAACTTGGTAAAGAACACCTACGCCGAACAACAGATCCTTAAAGCCTTGTTTTCTCGAATGAAATTGCTGATCAGTAATCAAGGTGCCATTTTTTACACGAGATAAATCTAATAGTGCATGACATTTCAATGCCGGTTTGGCAGGTGAATAACGGGCAATACAATTATTAAAGGCTATGTTTTGACAAAAAATTATACATACTTAGCGCAGAATATATATGACGAATGAAAGTGTATATAGAGCTCCTACATTAAAATGTATAATCACATGTCCATGTGGTATATATTCCTATTAGAGACCTGGGGAACTGTAAAGTACTGCTTTTTTTAAAGGAGTTTTTGACTGACTTCTCAGCGGTCGCTCTGAGGCAGCCTTGAACACCGCTATCACAACCATAACAAAGGGGGGGGGGGGATTCGCTTTCCAGTCGGAGAGACAAGCCTAAGAACTTACCAGGTCTCTCGGGTTCTCCATAAGGCTGGGCCGCGGAGGGTCACACTCACTCAAACACGAAAACACTTAAATATAACCATTAAAAACCAGAGCCAGACATATCTACAAAAATATCCCTTTTCAAGTGCGCAGGCGCAGGGACCGCGGCTCCTGGTCTCTGATTGGCTGTTGCCTCTGCTTCGTGTGTGGAGTTCAGATAAGGTGGTCTTTTCTGCTAGCGACCTCTGCTGGACAGAACATGAATAACAGTTTTACCTCAACACAAAATATAAATCATATACTAACATTACATTAGATTTACTCTCCTAATCATTAAATCAACATTGTGTATTTAAACTCTAAAGATTGTTAAAGTAGCGGATTTCTTAATGGATCCTGGTACTGATTGAGCCCTTGTAGGTGATTAAAATGTATTTAATGTGAAGAATAGTTAGCAGTATTGGGTATTGAGTAATGGAGTTCTTGTTTTCTAATTTCTTGTTTTCACTCTCTTAAACTGTTTATTTTTCATGCTTGAAATGAAAAACACAAAATCATTCTTTCTCCTTTACACGATGGATCCAGAAGCTAAAAAAGAGCACCAACATAATGCTTAATAGTATATATGTGATGTATTTTAAAGGGAGGAACATTTTTAATGAACAGATTCCAACAGAGCTTTGTCCCTACTGATTACAATGTTCAACTTAATGTGTATCTTTTATGATCATTCTGTCGCTGAATTGTGAATTATATCGTTTTCAAACCAATGTACACATTGATGACACATTAATTCAGATTATAGATGATATATGAAGAAAATTAGTCTGTCATGTAAGATATAATGTGTTTAGGACAGTTGCCATTTGGCCCTCAGGTCAAAGAAAACCTGCAGAACAGGTAAGTACTTGATGTTCTTTTCTATTTCACTGATCACTAAAATAGCATAAAGGGGCAGGGCGTCCACCGTGCTCAAACCTGTTCTAAATGTCACTATTTAAAGGTTAATGCAGATTAAAGTTACGCTTCACCAAGTCCTGACACATCTGTGGCAGAAACAGCCTCTGATACACCTGAGGGCTGCAAAACCACAGCAGGGAGTTTAGACAGTAGCTGAATAAGGGAGTAGAATAAGGGAGAAAAACCTGTGTTTGCGTCTTAACTTCTGCAGATAATTACTCTTTAAAGGAGCAGTGCATGTTAGGAGCATAGATGAGTCCAGGTGTGACATCCGTACTTAAGAACGTAAACACAAGTGAGTGATTAGATGTCATCGTGGCAGGTTCTTCGTGCAGGCCGAGCGAGCCGGGCAGCTCTGGGTTACCGTGTTCATCATGGACCTGGAGTTCTGGTGCATTACAGCACAACTCCTGCTGCAGCTCGAGACAGTAGAAGCTTCTGTCTGTCCAGGGAGAAAGTCGCCCTGCAGGATCTGAACAGGAGGCTGGCCTCGTACCTGCAGCAGGTAAGAAAAGCAAGACAGGGAAACACAAAAAAAGACTCCCATGATGGATTCAGCAGCAGCAGAAAACAAAATTAATCTAATATTCAAATGTGATTTCCATTGCTGTTTCGAAGCATAAGAAAAAAATACAGCAGGTTTTTTCAATGGAGTTTTGCATTGACTAAAACAAGAACTGTGTGTTTTAAAATCTCTTGTCTCTGCTTTTGTTCTGATCTGTAGCGTGAATCAGAAAAATCCTGCTCGACTTGGTTGATTCAATATCAGTAAAACAGACATAAAATTAAACTTCGAACATGAAGGGAAATTAACCAATGATTTAAGAATCATAAAACACAGAGCTACCAGATTTCTTGATTGAGTTTTCCCATAACAGTGGAAAGTGTGCACTTCTTCTTTATAAGCAATTGCTGAATGTTAGAGGGGAAAAGGAAAGCTTGGTTCAGGATTGTTTTATGCAGTTACTCTTGTTACTATAATACTTTTTTTCTGTTGGGTTTAGGCCTCTAAAATCTACTCAAGCACACCAAGGCTTGCCCGAAGGGTTTCATATTTGACTTCACTTCACCTTAAGAGGCCCAAAGTAAAACAGAATAGGGACTAATGGTTACAAAATAAGACAGAAAACATTACTACATTTGGACTACCAGGAAAATGACTTGTGAAGACACAAGTCCTCTTTATTACCCAGATAAATCGAGCAGCCTCACAGGAAAAACTCACATGAAATTGAGATTTGAAAATTATAAATAATGGTTGTTGTAAGAGCAAGAGAACACAAAAGTAGCAGATTTCTGAGAGGGGTTTGGCATTGGCTAAGCAGAGTGTTTTTTCAATGAAATGACAAAATGAAGAACCTTTATCACCAATGATATTTGGTGACAATCATTATATCTGTTTATTGAATTATTGTTTGACTCCTCTGATTGGTGATTGGTGACTGCAGGTCCAATGTCTGGAGGCCGTCAATCAGAAGCTGGAGCGTCAGATCTATGAAGAACTGGACAAAAAGGGTCCCGGAGAGCTGAGCGAGCTGGACACACACCTGAGGACGGTGTCTCTGCTGCAGCACCAGGTGTGCTAAACCACACGGATAGAAACAAACAAAAGTGAAAGGAAATCTAAACGGTTCAATTAAATAAGAAAAAAAAAACGGAATTGTTTTTGACTGATTTATAATATATGAAAATATGATAGCAAATCAAAGCTAAACATAAGATATGAAATATGAAATACAAATTATGGTAAAATAGATTCAATAAAAATATTTTTTAAATAAACTTCAATAACAGAAAACATGACAAATTCATAAAAAAGGAAGACTTTGAAGAGAGGAAAAGAAAAGGTCAGATGAAGGCAAAAAAGGATCAATAATCAAAGTGGTATTTAAAGGCTGACAGCAGCTGTGCAGATAAACTGCTGTTAATGTTTTTGCATCCCAGGCGAGTTCAGACCTGTCAGAAAGCTTTGCTCTGTTTAAAGGTCAGACTTGTTGAGACTTCTCTGAAGAGACATCTTGCTGTCATCTTGAGATTAAACTGGATCTTGAACAAAAGAAAGTTTTATTGACAAACAGTTACCTCTGAATAGAGATGTGACGTGAACAACGTGAACAACAAGAATTTCCATCGTTAAGTAAAAACCAACTGGTTCAATGGCCTGGTAAAGAGGACAAACAATTCCTCAGTCTACACCAGGCCTATTCAACTGGCGGCCCAAGGGCCAACTCCGGCCTGCGGATGACATCAGACTGGCCGGCGTATCAATTCTATTTACAATTAAAAAATAAACAGCTAATAAACGGGGGAAAACTTGTGAATGACTGTCATTGTTGCCACAGTAAAGTTTTAAAAACAGCACAGTGCTCCCGTTTAATAGAACATCTTTGGTAGCAGCCTATCACAAGCTTGTGTTGTTGATGGGAAAAGCGGCTCTCGCGCAGTGTACTGCTGTGGTCGTCTTGCTTGTCTGGCCCCTGGCTCCTTAACTTTCTAAAAAATTTGGCCCCCTGAACAATATAGTTGAATAGCCCTGGTCTACACCATTGAGTCAAAAGACCTAACTCAAAACAAACACGTGCACAGTAGAAATTCAAGTCCTATACACTATAACTCGATATCCACTCTCACGTAATAAAATGTTGTTTTCACTTTTTCTCTCACTCATAGATTGGCGAATGTCTCTCGGCTCAAGCTCAGGTGAAGCTGCAGCTGCTCAGTGCAGAGCTCACCTCCTTAGACCTCAGTGCCAGGTAGTTACACTCAACATTTAACACATTCATAGGAAATGTAGACATATTCCTTCATACTTTGCTGTGTACACAGGTATGAAAAGGAGCGAGAGCATCGTGGTCGTCTGGAGGCAGAGCTTAGTGACTTAAGGCTGCTTGGGGATGAGCTTAATGTCCACAAACTGCCAGAGCTGCAGAGTCTTCTAAACAAGCACTTACAAGAACTGATGGAGCTGCAGTTTCAACATCAACAGGTGAAACAATTTAAACTTACCTGAATTATTCAAAATAGAAGACCTCCTCTGACTTGATGTTTCCTGTATACATGTTCAGGACATGCAGGGTTGCCCAACCCAGGTGTCAGGTGTTGCAGTGAAGATGCAGACCATCGGGTCATCAGACCTGATCCAGCAGCTGGAAGACCTGAGAGAGTGTGTGACATTGCTGAACAAGAACCAGAACGAGTGCTGGCTCAACACTCAGGTATACAAACATTTACAGCATGTGTTTATTTTGAAGCAAGCCACACATAAGTGAGTATAAACCATTTCAATGTTCAATAGTTTCAATAGTTGATTTTATGAGGTGTGTTGTGTTCAGGTGTCCGTTTTGGCCTGTGACTCTGCAGTAGGGTCAGAGGTTGACCAATCAAAACTGGAGGAACTGAGGAGAACAGCAGCAAGTCTGGAAGAGGAACGAACACAACTTCAGGATTTGGTAAAATAAAACTAAGACAACTCCGACAGTGAATATCCAATCCTAGCTAAGCAATTTGTTTGTTGGAATGACATATCATGAGCTTGGACCATTTATCCTTAGCCTCAATTCTTAATATGATAGTGTTGCCAGGGACCTTTAAACCTGAGCCTCAATTAAGGTTTTCTGGATTTAACAAACTAATTACTTTACAAATGTTGGCCCACACAGCTGTGATGGCCGAGTGGTTAAGGCGTTGGACTCGAAATCCAATGGGGTTTCCCCGCGCAGGTTCAAACCCTGCTCACAGCGCATGGACATCTGAAATGAATTTATAATAACCCAGTCAGAAAATTTGAGAATCTAGAAAATATTTCAGAATACCAGTTAGCGTCGTTGGTCCTGATCTAGGGTTTGTTAGTGATCAGACCGAGTTGCTTGTGTAACAGAACAGGAAACTAGCCGGTGGGTTAGTATCAACAAAATCAAACATTATCACTGTATTCATTTCTGCAACATCTCCTTTCTGTCCCCTGTGTCTGGAAAAGTTCATTTGAATTTAGCGCACAAATCTGGACTCCACCAGCTGTGATGGCAGAATGTTTACAAATTGGACTTAAGAATCCAATAGGGCCTCCCCCTAGAAACTTGAGCATTGGTTGTTTGAATGACATATAATGAGCTTGGACCAGGTATCCTTAGCCTCAATTCTTAATGTGATAGTGTTGCCAGGGACCCTTCAACCTGAGCCTCAATTAAGGTTTTTCTGGATTTGACAAAGTATTTCTTTTTACATAGAGTTGCCCACAGCTGTGATGGCCGAGTGGTTAAGGCGTTGGACTCGAAATCCAATGGGGTTTCCCCGCGCAGGTTCAAACCCTGCTCACAGCGCATGGTTACTTGAAATTAATTTATAACAATGTGTTGAGAATCTAGAAAATGGCTGTTGCCTTATTTGGTCCTGACCTAGGGTTCATCCATGAACAGACTAAGTTGCTTGTGTGACAGAACAGGAAGCTGGGAGATGCTTAAGTAGTGACAAAATCAAACAGTATCACTAGATTCATTTCTGCACCATCTTGCTTCTGTCCCCTGTGTCTGAAAAAGTTAATTTGAATTTAGCGCACAAATCTGGACTCCACCAGCTGTGATGGCAGAGTGTTTATAAATTGGACTTGAAATCCAGAAGGGCCTCCCCCTAGAAACTTGAGCATCGGTTTGTTGGAATGACATATCATGGGACCAGTTATCCTTAGCCTCAATTCTTAATGTGATAGTGTTGCCAGGGACCTTTCAACCTGAGCCTCAATTAAGGTTTTCTGGGTTTAACAAAGTAATTCCTTTATACAAAGAGTTGCCCACAGCTGTGATGGCCGAGAGGTTAAGGCGTTGGACTCGAAATCCAATGGGGTTTCCCCGCGCAGGTTCAAACCCTGCTCACAGCGCATGGACACTCAAAATTAAGTTATAACAACCCTTTGAGAATCAGCAAATACTTCACAATACCAGTAACCTTCTTTGGTCCTGACCTAGGGTTTATTAGTGATCAGACTGACTTGCTTATGTGACAGAATATGAAGCGAGCAGGTGGGTTATTATCAACAAAATCAGAAATACATTCTTGCACCATCCCCTTTCTATCACCCGTGTCTGAAAACGTTAATTTGAATTTAGTGCATAAATCTGGACTCCATCAGCTGTGATGGCAGAGTCGTTGGTCTTGAAATCCAATGGGGTTTTCCAACGCAAATTCAAACCCTGCTCACGGAGCATGGACAAATACTGTACTCTTATGATTAACTCCTTACAAGTTGCCTTGTTTGGTCCTGTACTTGATTTTTTGAGAGCTTATCCAAAACAAAACCGGCTCATTGAACCACTTTTATTCTGATGTTGAATTTTAAATTTCCAATATCTCCCTATTATTAAGTCCTTATATCTGAAAACTGTCCTTTGGAACTTGCTCATCATAGCGAATGATGACGTGTAAAACTTAGTTGTTCTGCCCTCTTGTCTGTCTGTCTGTCTGTCTGTCTGTCTGTCTGTCTGTCTGTCTGTCTGTCTGTCTGTAGAATGCAGTGTTGGAGGCCTCTGGTGTGGAGCAGACAGAGTCCTTCGTTCTGCAGCTGGAGGTCCTGCAGCTGCAAGCAGACAATTTGTGCAGAGACCTTGAATCAGTTTTGCAGGGAACAGCTCAGCAGGCTGCAGACTATCAGGCCCTGCTGTATGTCAAGACAAGACTGCAGACTGAGATAAACGACTACAAGAGGCTGCTGGACGCAATGAGTCAACAAAGGTATGAAGTTTACTATTTAACTTCAAATCAGTCCTCATCACTTGACAATCCTAATAAGTGTTTTTTTCCCGTCCCAGACATGTATTCGTTTTCAACAAGAAAAAGTTGTTATCTAGACTGAAACAATGGTTTAAAACACCCAACACAATGAAAATAGTATATGTCCCATACTCCAAATATCATAAAACAATCAGCAATCACAGTCAAAAGAAAATTTCAAATAAATTCAACAGTAAATGATCATACAATGATGAATATAAACCCAATTTAAATTGTACGTCTTTCCATTATGTCATGAAACATTTTTGTATTTAAAGATTCCACAGAAATAATTATTTGTCTCTGGTTTCCTCTATTTAGCACCAATGTGCATTGGCCTTTTTGGAAAAATTCCCAGTAAATATTTGACAAATGATAGGGTTTTGTTTTAACACCACTGTGCCTTTAACAAAAAATTCAGATCAGTTTTTACCATTCTTCATGTTTGTATTTGTCCTTTTCTTCACAGGTTCTCAAGTCTTCACTCAAACTCTGTGACCAATTTCCCATCTTACTATGCCACAACCAGCCCATCTTCTGTAATGAAAAACTTTACAGTGCACAAAACTGTCAGTAGTCAGGTAGGAAATCAAAGAATGAATCAGGTTCGGACTGTCTCCAGAGACAACATCTGCACTGTCAAAAAAACTCCCGAATTTGGTTCACTCACAGAAATAGCGACCACAGGCCAGACAATCACGGACAACAGCAAACATCCAAAGAGTTTAATACTGAGATCGATTAACACATCAAATCAGACAGGCTCATTCCACAAGTCTCAAAACAAGAAGACTGAAGCTCTTGCTGAGGGGACAGGAAGGGAATCCATGACCACCGGTGCAAAAATTAACAATCAGAGCATCCCTGTGGAAGATAAAATCAACTCTGAAGATCTTGCTCCCCTGAACTCAGGGTTTGATGATTGTCAGATTAGAGAAGATTTCCAAGACAGAGCTGTTTTGAAGGCCTCTAAATTAGAGATACATACATCCAGCAGCATGTTGCTTTCTGGAAAACAATCTGACACAAGTCCTACTGATCAGCCAAAACTAGACATTCTAACTTCCAACCAAGCAACAACAGAGGCCTTTAAACACATAACCCTTCAAACTGAGATTAGCAAAGCCTGTGACACTGATCCCAGCAAACAAACTGCTGCAGAAATAAAGAAAGAGACAGAAACTGTGGTATCCTCACCAATAAATTGCATTGAGGGCGCCATTCAGGCTGAAGAAAAAACAGAACTTTTCACTTCTGAACAAAACACCACTGAAGCTGGTCTACAGGCTAACAGGACAGGTTCAAACATTCATAATGAGATCATCGAAACCATTCCTTGTGCAGAACCAGAATATGCATTCAGTAGCAAAGAAAATAAAGATTCAGGATCTGGCATTGCATTGCATTGCCCAGACACCAATGTTGATCTCCAGAGAAGAACTGAAAGTACAGATATTTTGAACAAAGTAGAAGTAGAAGTGAACGAGAGGGAGGTAGTCAAAAGTTCTAATGATATCAACAAGGTGGAGATGAACCCTGCTGAAATAGATGATGAGATAAATAATCCACCAAGTCAAGAAGCATTGATGAGTACTACAAAGTCCAAAAAGTCTACAAGTCGAACAGATTCTGGTGTGGCTTTGAGTTCATCCAGCACTGATGAGTTTCTCAGTCCAGATGAAGGTCACGTCTTTATGAGCCCATCAAATCCACTCTCAGCTTTGGGTCAAGAAATATGTCTTAGCCCAGTTGAGACAGAGGTGATAATGAGCATGAATGCTCAAGTATTTTGCCCAGTTGATCTAGGAAGTAGAAGTCCTGATTCACTTCTGAGTCCAGAGGACCCAGACATGTTTCTTAGCCCAAATGATCCCAACACATGTTTGAGTCCAGTTGAGGCCAATTTGTGTCGAAGCCCAAATTTTGAAGATGAGGACGAGGAAGCATGCCTAAGTCCATCTGAGGCAAATATGAGGGTGAGACCAGTTGAGAAATACGTTCTTACAACAAAAGAGGAAGGCCGATCCCTGTCGTTTAGTGGAGATCAAGCTTTGCCAGGAGAGGGCAGAAACAGCAGCATTTCAGAGAGCGATGGAGACAGTCTGTGTTTTGGATCATTTGAAGATAACACAGAGAGTAGCTTTAGTGTGAATAGTTCAAAAGTCAACTACAAACCAACCAGTCAAGGGATTGGAAGCCAATCAAAAGGCTTGGAGTTCAGTGGTCCCAGTGGACGTAGTGTCATAGCAGACAAAGAGGAACAGCTAGGTTTTGGAGGGCTGTATCGAAGAAGTACAGGAAATGCACCTAGTCCCCGAGATATGGACAAAAGTACAGGAGACACTAAAGACATAAAGAATATCCTGAATCATGGTAGCAGTCTAGGAGGCACAGACGAACAGAAGGAGGATCCCTGTATTAAAAGTGGGATAAGGGAGCAGAATAATTATAATAATAACTTAGGTGACTTTGGCATTGTACCTGCCAATGAAAGGACTACCTTTATTGGTGTGACTTATAATTTAAATGATGTGGCTACTAACAGTGGTATGGCGAGTGATTCAGCTAGTCTCTGTGAGATGGCTGCTAATTCATTAGGGAAAGTCAGTAATAATGAAGATGCTGCTGCAGAGTTACAGGGAAGATTTAGGAAAGGCAGTGGAGATTGGAAAGTTTATGGTACAGAAAAAACAAGTAGAAGCTTATCCAGCACAGGGAGTGAAGAAGGTCCATCAGGGGCCACACTCCCAGCAACAAGCCGGCCAGAAACAGGGAGGTTTAGTAGAAGGAGAAGTGGGGATTTGATGGTTTATGGCAGTCTTGGGCGTAAGAGCAGCTTATCTAGCACAAGAAAAGAAGAAGCCATGCTTTTTTCAACAAGCCAACCAGACACAACATTTGGTAGCATGGTTAGCACCACTGGAGAGCTGATGGTCGACAGCAGCAGTCTTAAACATACCATCAGCCAGGCTGGCAGTGATGATTTATGCAACACAGAGAGAAGAGAAAGTCTGCCAACAGCCCCGCACCTGGCAACAAGCCCACCAGAAACAGGAAGGTTTGGCAGCAGAGGAAGTGGAGAGTGGAAATTCTATGGTGGAAGTACTGGTCGTATAAGCAGTTGGGCTAGTAGCAGTAGCTTACCAAATGCTGACGACAAAAAAAGCTCATTGGCTGATATCCAACTAGCAACAAGCCCACCGGCAATACCTAGAGCAGGAAGATTTGATGGTGGGGGGAGTGGGGAGTGGAAATTTTATGGTGGGAGTACTCGACGTTTGAGTAGTGCCAGCAGTGCAGATGGAGTCGGTGTCAGTGCAAATTTCAGGCATATCATCAGCCCACCAACTAGTGGACAAAGACTCAGTAGTGCTGGGAGTGGAGGCAGACTCAGCTCTGGAAGTGTTGTTAGGCGCAGTAGTAGTGTAGGTAGTGGGGGCAGGCTCAGCAGCTCATCTGGTAGCCACAGGACTAGCAGCTCTGGGAGATATGCTAGCACTGGCAGCGGTGAACGGAAGACCAGCAGCCAAAGAGCACCAAGCCCTGGGGGTAGAATGAGTGGCAGTATGGGTAGTGGTGGTTGGCTGAACAGTTCAACTGCAGGTGGGAATCACATAAGTAGCCCTGTGAGCAGGCCTAAACTTAACAGTGCAGGCAGCAGCGACAGAATTAGCCGCCAATCAGGGGGTAGGATCAGTAGCTCCTCTGGGTCAGGAAGAGCCAGTAGCACAGGAGGGAGGGTCATCAGCAGCAGTAACTGGCCAATCAGAAGCACTGGCAGCGGAGCAGGAAGCAACAAGGAAAGAATCAGTGTTTGCAAGATGGCAGCTCTGTCAATCTCAGCAGCCGGGAGGGAGAGAAGTCAGGACAGAAGAAGCCAAGCTCAGAAATCCCATCAACAACAACAGGCCGCAGGTGAGAGCACCTACTTTCTATTCAGAACAGCAACAAAAACAAGAGAACATTGTTTTCAAAAAACCCTCTTATTCCTACATTGCAGGTACGTCTCCTCTTCTCCAGCGATGGCTGTCAACAGGTGTCGGGGTCACCAGTGCTGACCCTGAAGGCCTTAATGATGTCATGCATCTCTGATAGGCTAACTAGGGAGGGACAGATTGATACACCACTTAGAGGCTGAACATACTGACACTGGTTCACAAGTCTAAAACTACTAAAACACTGTAAACTGGTTGTTCTTGAATGAGGAGATTAAATACAAGTGGTAGGGAACTTGTTTAAATTGTTTACTTGAGTAAAAGTAAAAATAAAAAACACAAAGACACTCCATTCAATTACAAGTGAGATACTTTCACCAAAAATTAAAAGCATTAGGGGAGGGGTGCCGGTGGCCTAGTGGTTAATATGTGCGTCCCATATACCCATATAAAAGGGCTGAAGTCCTTGAAGCAAACAGCCTCCTTCCCTGCATGTAACTCCCCACTATCTTTCTCCCCGATTTATGACTTTATCCACTGTCCTGACTCTAGGATAAAGGCATGAAAAGCCCAATAATAAATATTTGGAAAAAAATTATTAGGCGAACTATGATGTCATCACAGACATAGTATATTAAAAACATAAAATGTAAATACCCAAGTAGAGTACAGGTACCTAAAAATTGTACTTTATCTGAATATTAGTCTTAATATCTTTCCACTAAAGAACAATACATTACATGTTTGATTATTAACAATTTATGTCATACTTACTTCTTAGTTAAAGTATCAAAATCATTGATAAAGGAACTTACCTAATTTACATTTTTGTTGCTTTTTTGTCTTCAATCACTGTCAATGAACCTTTTTCCTACATATGATACAAATTGTAGATGTTGTGTTGTTTCCCTTTTTGGTTCAGTGGTTTTAAGTGGTTTTAAACCTTATATTTTACAAAAGAGCTCATGTGTGTTTCCATGTGATGTTTGATGTTTTTGTTTAAACCTCTCTTATTGTCGTTGGTCCCTGTACACCCAAAAGTGAGAGTTACCTTTTGATCATAAAATAAATCTGATTAAATAACTCTGTTCTGTATCCTAACATTAAAGAAAATGCTTAGAAACTCTGTTTTTATTAAGAAAAAAGAGTAACATTTATTTAACGGGAATGGGGACATATTCCAAAAGGTACCACAATGCTGGAAGAGTGGTCCTATAAAATTAGGCTTCATCTAATTGACAACCTCACTACATGTTCATGTTTAAAAGCTCCTTAATATTTAACAGCAACAGAACATTTTAAGAAAAAAAAACATAGATCCAGATCTCTTTAATGATGATTTGTGAGGTCGGTTGATACCAGCAGGTGGCAGCAGAATCCAAAGTTGTGACAACTGAAGAAGAGCTGCAGACCAGACCAGAGAACATGGTGACATTAATGAGACTCTGAACAACATTTATGAAGCAGAGCTTTAATAAAACACTTTTGAGGTTGATTAATGCTGAAAATTCTTTGTGTCTTCAGCAGCAGAATGATCCCTGTTGTTGTTTTTTAATCAATTTATTGCAATGGTCATACACAATCAAAATTGTTGTAGACGTTTACTTCTTTAGAATGCATTGCCAAAAACAGCACATAAAACAACACAAGAACAATTACATTTCTAAATGTTTTCCCATCTTTTCTTTCATCTTGTTATCTACAATAGTATGCTACTGCATTATTTTATATGAATTTGAAAGGTTTCCTTTATTTTTTGTATTGAAACAAATGCTGTACAACTTCATTTGTTAATTTGATCCCTGTTTGATGTTCTTTAGTTTAGGAAAAAGAGGTCAGACTCAGAACTCCTCCTCTCACCACCTGTCTGACAATGAATGTTTTAAAGAAAATGATTTTGCTGATCGTAAGAGATTTATAACAACAGCTTTTAATATTTTGATTTGTTTTATTTTCTTAACCTTGTCTTAACACCCTGTAAAGACAATCTTTTTTTCAGTAGCGACTATTCTGATTTCCTCTAAGGTCTTGTCAATTTATTATTCATCTTAATACCACTAACTAGTAGTAGGAGAAGGGTTGGGATGTTGTAAAGCCTACATGTTGACTGGGCATATGAATATAAATAATATATAAAGAATAACAGTGATAACTAATATCTTTATCACCAATATACTACAATTCCAATTCAAGTACAGCTGAATTTTATTAATGACTATAAAAGCTTAAAAAATAAACATTTTACTTCTACTGATGTTCTGTAGGGGGCAGTAATCATCAAATAGCCATGATTTGTTCAAAAGGATGGATAACCTGATAGGTTAGTTTATCCTGCAGTGAGGAGCCTTGTTGGTCCTTTAGTGTTATTCTCACTCTGACCCCTAGGGAGCAACAGAGTGTCAGAGCTCTGATGAGACATTTACCTGCAGAGACCACAGTCAGGTGATATGAAGACACAAAGACAGATTCACAGAGTGTAAGTTAAAAGCAAATAAACTGTACATTAAGAATTTTAAAAAAGCCCCATAAAAAAAAGATGCATTGATGTCCCTGCAAACCACAAAAAGGAATATACCAACATCGAAACAAATGTAGGTCAAAGGATGGGACTTTATTTCAATATGTAGTGTCTGTATGTTATTTAGGAACATTTAAACTGCCCACAATGTATGTGTATTTTGTAAAGGTTTCAGAGTCCACACATCTTTATGTGGACTCAAAGATTTGACCCTTGACCCTCAAAACTGTGGAAAGCTTGAGTGTTGACAGGATTCCTTTTACTGCATACAAACTCAGTTATATTGTGTCTTCTGAACATTCAATCCATGATTTTTTTTAATGTGTTGCTCAGAGAAACATTTAAATGACTTTCAAATTGATCATATTGAATAATATTACTGAGCATTTGCTTTAGGTTACATGCCACCAGGAAGCTACACATTTTTTTTTAATTTTTCAAAAAGTAAAAGAGCATCATAAAGGGGAAATTTTCAAGCTATTTCCGATTTCATTCCATTCCAAAATTAGTTGGTTAAAGTGATCAAGTGCAAATGAGGTTAATATAAATACCATAGAAACAGATAGAGGCTTTGAACACACGTAATATCATCACAATTGCAATTTCCAAAACATTTTTAGTCTTAGACAGACTCTTGACTGAGTTTTATCACCAGTTTCCTCAAAGCTTTAGCTCTTCGTTTCTACTAACTGCAGAAATCTTAATAAACACTTGAAACCTTCACACTCCTCCTTCTCCACAGGATCGACCAATCACTGATCAATGAATTCTGACCCACCTCCTCTACAGCGACTACTCCTTCTTCAGAAATGTAAAGGTCAAGACATTTCACGCAGCCTGCAGCAAAAACGAGGTTTGTTTCTGGAATTTTCTGTAGCCTACTTTCACTATTCATACGTTAAATAAAGTATGTGGTCAGCAGAACATTACCTATTTGACATCTGATAAATGGCCTCAGGTGATGTCACTTGAGCCAGCGCTGATCAGGGTTGATGACTACAAGTTTAAAACGAAACATCCGTCAAGACCTCTGTAGGTAACTGTTTATTTCTTCCATCAGATGACACTAACTGCAGTCGGTATGAAACACCACAAACTCCCACACAACAGTCAGTGGGTTAGCTGCCTTGTAGGGCTGTCAAAAATTAAGTTTTTTTAATCGCTATTAATCGCCAACTTTCAAATGTTAATCACGATTAATCACATTTTTAATCGTATGTTCAAAATTCTGCTTTTATTTTGACATTTTCAAGTGTCATGAACTGAGAGTACTTTCTTTTGATTTCAACCCTGCTTTTATTTTTGAATAAAGCAAGAAATTCTGGCAGATCGAAGATTAGGACACTAACTTAACCACGGAAATAAGGAACTCATTATGTTACAAAAACGAAATGAAAACAGCTAAAAGGAACGGTAAAAAAGTGAAATGTTTAATGTCATGAGGTGTGTGACTCATCAGCTGAGCTGTCTGAAAGTTTTTTAAAGTGAAATTAGACATTCAAAGATGCAGCAGTGTTGTTCTTTTCCATCACTGTGACTACAGGGAGACATTGCAGAGGCTTATCCACAGTGCCCAAAAAGGGACAAAATAGCATGTTATTAATAGTGATTAAAAAAATTTATGCATTAATTAAAGACCTTAATTAATCGTGAAATAACTAGTTAATGCTGACAGCCCTACTTGTGGGTAATGTAGGGTTTTGACAGTCAGAAGTGGACATAGCCTAATTCAGTGAAGCCAATGCACAAGTACCCTTGCATTCTTTGTAATGGCCACAAGGGCTTTAGACGGATTGCAGGTTTGACCGTACTGCTTTCCAAAACAAGTGTGATATGTAGAAGTCTAGAAACCTAAGCAAACATTGTAATGATGATTTTATGTGTGTTATCTCTATGACACTACAGTATGATGTTCATTCAATAAATGATGGTTAGATTAAGAGTCACATAGACCATAAAGCAGGGGATGATTTAGGGCGGGGCTACCTGTGATTGACAAGACACACCCACCGCAATTTTGAAAATGTTTTGTTCAGCGGTTTTTTTGTACTGAAAGACACTCTGAGGAGTTGAGAACATTTTGTTCAAAGCCTGTTTTTCCGCACAGCCCCCTTTTGGTGCCTCAGGGTCTGTAAACCTGAAAGAGAACTTCTGCAGTCCTGCATATGCGTGTCTCCACCTTTACATGAAAAGGGCCCCTTGTAAAGCCTTATCCACATTATCAAGCTTATTGATTAGAAACTGAGCAGTTGGTGTTGATGCTACAGAGAATGTTTTTGGTCAAAAGTCATTAAATATCCATAAACAATTGTTTTTATTATTAGCAAGCAAAATTGAGGAAACTTAAAAAAAATTGGAAAGCATATTTAACTTTTGTTTAAGGATAATGTGAGACTAAAGAAAGCTAAATATTCGGACACATTATTGACGTCAAACACATAAATGGAAAAAACAACTTCATTTCTCCTTGCATAATGTTTGGCACTTTAACGTTTGGCATTTTACATTGCATCTTTTCCCTTTGCAGTTCCAGCATCATGATTAATTAATTCAGGCACGATGTGTGGATTAATGCAAATGTTAGCATTTTGCTGAAATTCAAAATCCAAGTCAAGTCAAAGAACTTTATTTATCCAACCATCAGGGACTTAGTTTGTGTCAAAGCGGCAGTGCAAACACGACACAAAGCTAGATGGACAAACAAAGTAGACAACATTCATGTGCTGTTTTAAAAGATCATCGATAAAAATATGTTTAACATGCATGCTTGCGTGCGTGCGTGTGTGTGTGGAGTATGTTTTTAGTGGCTGCAGGATGAAGGTGACAGGTGGGTGTAGCCTCACTGACAGGTACTCAGCGATGACATGTTTTATGAAGTGAATGCTTTAAAACACTCGAGGTATTTTCCGGGTTGTGAAACAATCAAACAAAGGGCTTCTGTCTGTAACAAAGAATATTTAAAGTGTGGTACAAATATGACATTTTATTTCAACTAAACTTAAATATCAAACTATTCATGTATCTTAAGTAGTCAATATATTAGGTACACTTTATTAGGTACACCTTCCTAGTACCGGGTTGGACCCCCTTTTGCCTTCAGAACTGCCTTAATTCTTTGTGGCATACATTCAACAAGGTGCTGGAAACATTTCTTTAGAGATTTTTGGTCAATATTGACACGATAGCATCACACAGTTGCTGCAGAAATGCATTGAGTTGCTAACATGTGACAGGATGATTAGATATTTGCAATAACAAGCGGTTGAACAGCTGTACATAATAAAGTGGCCGGTGAGTGTAAATACTACAACGCTGAAGTTTTAGTATTTTGTCAGTCTGCAATTAAATGACATATTAATCCAGCATGTTGATGGATCAAATAAAAGAATCTCTGGATTACACAAGGACAAAACAAAATAAATGCCGAAGTTTAAAAAATGTTATGCAAAAGATGGTGAGAGCTTGATTTAAAGTCTGTCAGTCACCTTGCTTTAAAGATTAAAATAACCTACATTATTACCCACGATGATGCGACATTATACACAGTGTGTGCAGGTTACTGGGTGCTGTATGTGCTCTTATACAACCATAGACTCCGGAGAGGGTGTGTGTGTGTGTGGGTTAAAGTGGTTTTTCATGCATGTTCGAACTGGAGTGTGTGTGTTTCTTTCCCCAGAGGCCTGTTGGAACACTTCGGATATTTGAAGTATGAAGAAAAAACAACAGGAGAAAGTATTTTCCCTGTCACTCACTCACTCACACACACACACACACACACACACACACACACACACACACACACACGCACACACAGACAGACAAACCTTATAATGAAATAATTAACCTTTCCCTAATCTCTGCAGTGATCTGTTAATTCCTGTCTCTGTTGTTCATTTTAATCTTTTTTTTTCTCATAGGCGATCAGTCATTCAGCTCGCAGGGCGGTTGCCGTGAAGGCGACACGCCTGTCACTGTGTGTGTCTCTGTCTCTGACAGGTCTGATGCAACCACACCTGGATGTAGATCAAACACAAACATAACCTCTTTAAAGTTGACATTAATCCAATTCTCATCTAAGGACTAAAGTGTTTTCTGATCAGACGGATGACATGAGAAAACAGATCCAGTTAAACCTGCACAAGCTCAACTTTGGCAAACATGGAGCCCGTAATTATTATCAAGGCCCTGCTGGGTTATCAACTCAAGAAAACATGTTTAATTTCTTAAAAAAATGACTGATTTATTCGGAATTATTCTAACAGGTTAGACAAAAAGTTTAATGAAGTTTAGAAGAAGATCCATAAATCTTTATTTGTATAGAGCCAATTCATAACAAATGTTATCTCAAGACACTTTAGAAAAAGAGCAGGTGAAAGACCTTACTGATTGTTATATTATCTATAAAAACCCAACATGAATCCATCATGAACACGAAGCAACTTTTAACAAAATTACAGTGACAATGAAAAACTGCCTTTTAAGAGGCAGAAACCTCGAGCTGAACTCATGATGAACAGCCGTCTGCCGAAACTGTGTTGGGTCAACAATGGGATAGAGAGAGATGCAGGCAGAAGGAGAAGGATACATGCCCTTTGTTAATTGTGTTTTCTCTGAAGAAGCTTTTACCTAAAAAAAAATAAACTGCCACCTACACAGATATGCACGTTCATCACTTCCTGAAAAACACGCATTGTAACATGGGGGCGGTTGTGGCTCAGTTGGTAGAGTCCCTCGTCTCTCAACCAGAAAGTTACCACATGTCTGATGTGTCCTTGGTCAAGACACTTAACTCCAAGTTGCTCCCACTGCTTCATTGCTGGTGTATGAATGTATATAAATGGGATCAGTTAGTTCTGATGGTCTCTTTACATAGCAGCTTCTGCCATCTGTGAGTGACTGTGTAGGTGTGACCTGCGGTGTAAAAGTGCTTTGAGTAATCAGACTAGAAAAGCGTTCTACAAGCTCAAGTCCATTTACCATAACGATTGGACACATTTTTTTACACCAAAATCATTGAATGGAGTTTGGTTTAAAGATGTTGATATCTGAACTCAGAAGGATGTGTGTGTTTTTGTAATGAATCATGGCTTTTACTTAAATTAGAACAATCTCCCACTTGCAATGACTGTTCATCCATGTGTGTGTTCAAAACAGATTGAACATTAAGAGATGATGACTGGTTTTTAATTCAGGCTTTTGTAGTACATAGAAAAGTAGTTCTCTCAACAGGAAACCTGCTGATACAAAGACGCTAGGGATTTCTAGCAGAAGCACAGCATTGGCAGTGTTCACAAATTGTTAAAAAACTGAATGGAGTTTGGTGTAGAATGAGCGTCTCTTAACTTTTTTGGTGATTGACGTCGATCTTTGCAGACTTTCTCGATGCACCAGCAGAAAACTTTGATCACACTGAAAGAAAAACAGAGCTGACAGGTGATGTGTGTGTGTTTTATTAACAGTCTGAGTTAAACGCAGAGAGAGGCAGTGAGTAGAAGAACTGGACCTTGTTGGAATGAAAAAACAGTTTGTGAAATGACATAACAGATTCATTAGTGTGAGAGCGCAGAAACCTGGCAGAAGATGAATAGAAACTGATCTGCTGTCAGTCTTTAGTTTGCAGGGGTGTGTGTGAGTGTTTGATGGTGAAACTTGTACGTTGAAAATAAGAAGCCATTAAACCTTTTATTGTGACTCTCTTCTACCTCGGTTTGATTCTGCAGATCAGCTAAATGTCAGAGCAGTAAACTGATCACTCTCATGTAAACCATTAAAACAAAATATAGGAACAGCATCAGGGTTATAAAACACTGAATCTAACAGGTAACGACTCTTCACTGAGTCACTGATGGTTGTGTAACTGATCAAACTCCTTAATCACCTATAATTGGATAATGACTACATTTAACGGTTCCACACATGGGAACAAACTTTACAGGTGTGTGAAGACCAAAGCGCTAAATCAAAACTATGATTAATTTTTACAGTTTAGATCAGATTATATTACATCAACTTTATTGTCTGTCCCAACAGTGACAGAAATTCTCCTTTGACAAGACTCAGGCTGATAAAAAGTGTCGGGACACTCCCACCCGCACTCTCAGGTCCGCTGACACAAACCTCCTGTCCCCCCCCCGTGCAGGACCAACCATCGGTCCTGGGGGGACGGGGCCTTTTTGTTTGGAATTCCATTTACAAATGTGTCATGTGTTGTCGTTATTTCAGCATCCTTTCAACCTGTAAAGCAATCTAAGCAAACTGAGGTTTCTTTAAAGGGATAAGTCCTGCCTAGTGACAGGGAATAGAAAAAAAGAGTGCAAGTTTTGGACTTACCAAAGAAATAATCTACACACATGAAGCTTTCTCTGTATTGAAGCCATTGAGCGCTGTGCTGTATATCAGAGCGTTCTGTGCTTTATCACAGGTGACTGATTTCAAACTCAACAGGTTGACCTGTATTGCTCTGCAGGCTCGCCCTCGTTGGCCAAACTAAGAAAGCAACGCAGTGTTCTATTTATTTAGAGCACTCATTGCTAAACACCCCCCTTACCTGATTAACCTGCTTTACTATCATCTCAAGCCATACAACCAGAACTCAGACCTGGATCCCCTTTAAAATACCAAGGTTTAGGATTGAATGGGAAAGATTGCTCTTCGTATTGCTGCACTCATTATGTGGAATCATTTTTAAATGGCGGCTAAGCTGCCTTCTCTCATATCATATAGCGTTTTTTAAAGAGCTAATGTCTGAGCTACCTAAGGAAAGTCAATGAAACTGTTTTAAAATTTCATGTTAGCTAGGAAGCATGGCGTTGTGTTCACTACCCCCTTGCTCCTCGTGAGCGCCACCCTCTTGCCTAAACATGGTCACTTCTGGTCAAAAAATTAAGACGGCGACGTCCAAAATGCCAAACTGGAGGCTTCAAAGCAGGTGTACACAAACCAATGTGAAAACTTGGTGGCTATAAGGAGAGTGCAACATGAGTATAAAGTTATGTGAATACTGTGCTTAGCTTTCTGAATCTGCTCGTAGTAGTTGTTGCAGCATCACCAAACAGGTGTGTTTGTTTTCTAAACCTGGACTCAGGTGTCTCAGCTCTGCACCCTGTTCACCCGCTTACACACAACTCTATAAAACACATCAATGTAGAGCTTAACGATTCCTCTAAACATGAACATCAAGTTATGATGTTGATATCAAATTGTAGGGAAATTATTTTGTAAAATATAAATTCTGTCTGCACCTTCAGCTCTATCAGCCACAGGACGTCATGTTGAATATGCCAACAGTGTAAATGTATCAGCAAGAGCAACAGTATAAGTCTTTGCCACTTTACACTCTGATTTCCAGCAGTTACTGCATGCTCTTAAAACTACTGTTGACATGGGCAAATAAAGATTTAGTCACTCTCGCTGTAGCTCAACTTCAGGGCTCAGAACAGCCTCAGGTGAGAACCACCTTGACATTTCCTTTTATGGTAAAAATATTGAGCTGGTGAAGAGAAACAGAGGAGTGGGCATGCTACAACAAACCCTAGTTTATCTGAGCCTCATCAAATAGTGAAAGTTCTCTGCAGGACACAAACGTACAGAGTTGCACAAAGAGCAACAAAATAACTGAAGCTGGGAAAGCTTTGATACCTTTTTACAGATGAGCAGAATGTTGTCATTTTCATTTGACAAACTTAATTTCATCATTAAGAAGTAAGGTTTAGTTTGTCTAAAGTTGTGTTCCTGCAGAATGGCATGCAGAGTTTTGGTTTCCGTGCAGAGTGGTGTGATGTGTATCGAGCTGTGACATCTGAGTGAGTGATTGATGGTCTGTTAATGGGAGAAAGCAAAACAGACGAGGAGGATTTATGAGAGGGAGAGAAAGCCAAAATGTGGTTTGAGGGAAGATCCAGAAAAATGCATGTGCTGTCACACCCTGATTTGGAGGAAGAGAGGAGGGAGGGCATGTTATTATCTGAGTCAGGTGATGTTTGATTTATTGCATGTTTTATGATACGGTCTGGGGACAAGAACAAGCAAATATCGAAACGCCAAGATTTACTGTGAGATTATCCTCAAATAAAGTCACTATGTTGAGGTAGTCAAAGGTGAAAGAAGTATTCTGATCTCTTACAGTTGCTTCTTTGAGCTTCTAAAACTGCTCGGAATTGGTTTACACAAAAGTTTGTTTCAAGTCCCGTTGTTGACACATATTGTAAGGGTTTCTTGTGGGTCTGTTTGATACGTAAAGTGCTGTGACAAAGCATTGGTTACTTAGTCATCTACATCTTGGGAATGTGAACAGTCTGTAAACATATTTACACTTCATCTCTGAACATTTTAAAATAAAGATAATTTAGAATACATTAAGGTTGAGGTCAGGTTAATCTTCCACCTATTAATGGTTATCATACAGACATAATGAACTCTTTTAATAATCACTGCATATCCTCAGGCTTTTCGGAGAAATTCCCTGTGGTATTTCAAATGATTGACAATATCAGTTGCAGCAAGCTTTTACCCTCAGTCCTTTTACGACATCAGATGTCTCTATTGCTCTAAAAAATCTCAACCCTCAAAAACCAGCTGGTCCAGACAATTGAGAGCCTTTTTTTAAAACTTGCGTGAGATCTTTTAGCCTCTCCACCGTGACACATTTTCCATCTTACCTTGAGTGCAAATAAAATCCCTGACGACTGGAAATAATTTGTTGTAATCCCCTTGTTTAAAAGAGGGGATCCCTCTGTTCTTAACAATTATAGACCGATCTTCAAACTTTTTGTGTAGTCTTAATAGCTTGAACCTTAGTCAGTGTAACAGAAAACCTGGCTTTCAACTCTATTTTGTCTGCCTTTCAGTCAAGATGCCAAAAAAACATATTACCTCCACCACTGCCATGAAAGCTGTAAATTATATTCTTGAAGCCTAAGATAGTAAACAGTGTTGTCAGCTTCTTCTTATAGATTTCTCCAAGGCCTTTGATACTTTTGATCACAGCATATCTTTTTATCATCTTTAAACTACTGGGCTCTCAGACCATACTTTTGAGTGGTTTGCTAACCTTACTGGAATAACTTAAGCGGATCAGTAAGAGGGTGTTACCTATGACTTACTACTATTCCACACGTGGGATACATCAGGGTTTGGTTCTGGGCCCACTATTTATTACTATCTATATTAATTGCCTTGGACAGAATATTCCAAATTCTTTCTTTTGTTATTCTATGCAAATGACACTGTTATTTACTGATGTGCACTTTCACCTGCACAAGCTTTTGCACATCTTCAGCATGCATTTTGAGTACGAGAACAGCTCTGTCAGCTGTGATTTGTGCTTAATTGAGACAGAACTAAACCCAAGTTCTTTACATCTTCAAGAAGAGCATTTTCCAAGAAAATTGTTGCAAAAGCCAGTAGAGAAATTGAGTTTGTATCATCTTTTAAATACTTACGGGTTTTTACTTAATGTCTTTCACAGAGCACATTCAGTGTTGCTAAAAAGTTTTCTGGGATTTTACTAGAGAAATAAGTCCTGTGTCTCCTTTTATGTAGAAAAGAAAACTAGTAAAGTCCACCTTTTAACCTGTTCTTGATTATGGTGATGAATAAGAACGCCTCTGCTCAAAGTCTTCATATGCTGGACAGTGTGCATGCACTGAGATTTATTACAAACTGTGGATTCTTTACTCATCGTGGTACTTTATACCCCAAAGTCAATTGGACTGGCATCACACAGTACAAGCAATCTTGCACATTGGTATATCTTCATTTATAAAGACATTGTTGGCAAATTTTGAAATGCCTTCTCTCTCTTTTAATCATGAAGGACAGAATCAACAACCCTCATTCATTGTATATCGTGCAATTTGTAATTCCCAAAGTTAGAACTGAGTAGGAAAGAAAGCTTTAAGGTTTTTCATGTGAACATGCAGTTACTATAAGATTTCAAAGGCTGGTTTGAACACATGAAACTTGTCTGAACATTATCTTTATTATTATAATAACATCCTGACAGTGTTTGACTTGCTCATTTAGAGACACCATCACCTGCAGGCACACACCTGCTGCTACTTGACGGAGGCTGGTTGGGACCCTCTGATGATCTGTTCAAGAACCACAGAAACCCTGGCCTCAGAAGTGCTGGGATATTTTATTTAAGTAAAGCTGTAAAAGCAAAGTCTACAAGTACTTTGTTCAAAGTAAGTATACATGGAAAATTCAGGGGCGTGTAGGGAGTAGCCTCATCAGTGTTTGGCTATCTGACAAGCCAGGTGTGGCACCCAGGAGGGTTGACAAACTGACTTGTCCATCTGAAGATTTGCACAATGTTGTCAACACAATATTCTGCTGGTAATTAACACTATGACTGTTGTTAAATGTGCAGTTTTCTTCGTATGTAGCTGACTGACGACTTAAAGATAAGGTGCATATTACATTTGTTTAGTTTTACTCTGTTGTTTAATAATAAGTAGGAGTATTTATTCATGAATTTGAATATCAGACACATACATCTTAAAAAGTAAGATTCTCTTTTAGTTCTTGAACTTTGTTTGCTATAAACGATTAACGTAAAATCCAGTGTATAAGACGCACTAGTAAAACTTTATTCATCTAGAAAGTTATCTGTGTCCTATATACTGTAGCGTTGCAACAAACATACCAGAATGAAACACGTCATCGTGAGCAAAAGTGCAGTCGCCACCATCACCCACTGCACACGACCTGTGTGTACTTGAACATGGCCCCCATTCATTGTGTATTGCAGGTTGCCGCTTCGCTTTGCAAAATATGTTGGGATATCTAGCACAGACAACACAGACCAGGCTGGCTACGCCATTTTTTAACGCAAGCTCACTAATAAGCTGCGTTTTAAACCAATGGACCAGCGCTGACCAAGTCAGAACAAGTAGAGAGAGAAAGAAGATCAGACTGAAAATCTTTGGAAAATTCAGCTTCATCACTCCTGAAGCACCAGCAAAATATTATGCTGCAAAAATTGAGCAAAACTTTAAATCCACGACCTAAAAAAACCTTACCTGTCACAGTCTTAAAAAAAGAAAAAAAGTTTTACTTTGTGCACCAGCAGCCCTGCCCTCTCAGATAACATCTGTTATACAAGATTGATGCTGCAGGCGAAGAGTAGGGTTCATTTCGGTGGGGGCGAGCTGGAGCAGGTTCAGAGGGTTTCTCTGCAGGTTTCCTTGACGTGGTGGAGGGGATTGTTACCAAAGTATGTGTGTGTGTGTTTTAGAGAATAGCTGTCAGTCAGTGAGCGCAGCCCACGCAAAGTTCTTGTCTCTGACTTTGTTTGAACTGAGACTGATTACGATTTGTGGTTTTGAATATTTATTGTTAGTTTATCAGTTGGTAAGAGAGTTCCCACCTGTTGATACAAAACTCAGTTTTCATAATAAACTATTCTGGAAAGCCAGATTCCTGCTAGATTTTAAGTTTATAACCAGATATTAGTACATTAGTACATTTACTCTGCCATGTAGTGTGCATGACGTAGAACTTTTTTTTTTATTTACTGCTCCAAGTTCACTAAATCTCAGAAAGACATATTGTCCATATATAGTATGAGATAGAAGTTCTCAGGTGTAAGTTATAGTAGCAATGTAGCTTTGATGTTAGCTATTGTTGAAGGAGAGTTTTCATGTAAGCACTAGAAGGAGCAGAGTTGTGATTTTTATTTTATTAGCGGGAGAGTTGTATGAATAGCAGCAGGAGAGCTTTGGATGTGAGCTTTAGTATCAGAAGCGAGTGAATGTTGAAGCAGAAGAGATGTGTGGGTTTAAACAGCAGAAGAGTTGTAGCATTAGCTTTAGTAGCAGGAGAGTTTTTTCTAATAAGCATAGCAGCTGAAGATTTGTAGTGTTATCTGTGTTTGAGGAGATTTTTCTTATATGCTATATTGAGCAGATTTACACATTATAATAGGGAATAAAAAATCATTACAACAAAAACCTTAAATAGGGCATCAAGGTAAGCACTGTTGCCTCACAGTGAGAAGGTTCGTGGTTCGAATCCCTGTTGGACAGGGCCTTTCTGTGTGGAGTTTGCATATTCTCCCTGTGCATGTGTAGGTTCTCTCAGGGTACTCTGGCTTCCTCCCACAGTCCAAAGACATGCTTGTTAGGTTAATTGGTGATTCTACATTGCCTGTAGGTGTGAGTGTGGCAGATGTATGTAACAGTGTGTGTGTGATTAACAATTAAATACCATCTACATATCACTCAAACATGGCAAAAACTACTAATAATAATCTTGATCCTCTTCTGAAGAATATCTTGGTCGTCTACGTGGTCAATGAATCGATGGATGTAAAGAGTCAGGTCTCAAACAGGAAGAATTTAAGGTTTGTGTATTGTGCACGCCCCTTTGCCAAAATCAAAGTTTGTTGTTACTGTTAGTTAGTTAGAGCAGCTGACAACTCAACAGGTCCTTCCCAATGTCCTTTGCAGCATTGTCAAAAAAATAAAGTTAAACAGAAAGTAGCCATCTAAGTAGAAAAGTGCTCACCTCTTAAGACAGATTTCATTCAAACCCCCAGATGTTGTAGGGACACTCCACTGCATGCATGCTTGTCGACTTATGAAAATTAGTCGGATTAGCCTATAGCTGAAGAAGAGTTGCGATGTTAGCTATTCTAGCAAGGTAAAGTTGTTTGAGATCATCGTCTTAATTTGTCCAAGAGAAACAAGAGTGTCAGTCTTGAGAGTTTGTTGTAAATTATTCTACATTTTTGGAGCGGAAAAGCTAAATGCGGATTTTCAAAGATCAGAGAAAACCAGCAGGACTTGAAGCAATAGACAGTCAGTAGAGCGAGTTTGGTCGGGTCCAGTGGTCCAGCTCAGCAGAGACGTTATACAAGATGCTCTACGTCCAATAAAGGATTTATAGATAAAGAGATACATGTGATTGTCATGTTTCTGTACCAGAGAAGACCAACCAACTTTGTTATACAGAATACACTGATGAGTGATTGAGTAATACAGCCGAATCAGAGCATTACATTACCTTCAGGGACCCTGCAGAAGGCTCTCAGTTTGAACATGTTCTTTTGTTGGTCCCTTCAGAGCCAAATATCTGAGACGAGCACGCCTATTAAACAAACATGTTGGGCATTGTATGAATTCAAGTAAAATTAAATTTCCACCTGTAATTACTATGAAGAAGATAGGGTATGGGCGTTGTTCATACCTGTCTGTTTTCCCTGCAGCCTGAGAGCAGATGCGCATGATGGGAACAAGCCTGCAGCAGAATACCACGCAGCCACACCCAACCTGCATTTCCACCTTAATTATTAAACTTAAATGGCTGACATTGCTCCAGGATGCGTTTAAGCATGAAGTGAATCTATTGAGTCATCTGTCCCAGTTTGATGCCTCTCATTCAGTCGCTGTCATTACATTATAACACACGATGACACTTCAGTACTGATGATTCTTGAGAAACAAACTGCTGAATCTGCCAAATTCAAACTTTAAAAATCAAACAATATATATCAGAAGACAATAATAATATTCCTCATGTACTCTTTTGCTATTGAACATGAATACAGTATAGCCTCTGCGGGCAATGGCCAATGCTTCAGGGCCTTGAATGTGCCATGTTTTTACTGTGTACTAGCAACTTGAGTTATTAGCAGAGAGACAGCGTCGACGCTAACATTGTTTGTTGCTATTAAATGCAAAGTGTGTCTCGAGCAAAAATTGACATTAAACGATAGCAGATCGGTTCAGGGATTCCATTAAGCTTCCACGCAAAGTGTTTTACGCAGACGGTTTGCCGAGATACTTTGCCAGCTGAAAAGCAATCAAGCAATAATTGGCCTTGTATTAGTGGTCATGTGCTAGTCTTCATTACATTTCCTACCGCCGTTCCTCCTATACTCTGCTTATCCTGTAAACATCCACTCCTTTTTTTGGGGTGGGGGTGCAGAAACCTGGGAGAAACAGTGTGAAATGAGGAGCCACATGTCGGACTCGAACCACCCGCTTCAATCGGCATGATAAGAAATAATTATGATGACAGAAAACAATGTCTGAGAAAGAAAATTCTGTGACCCAGTGCATTGTGTGACCATTGAGGAGGTGGAGCTTATGAACTAAACTACAGCCAGTTAGCAGGTGGCACTCAAATTACTTCACTTTCTGGGAGCAGCCATCTTTTTATGCAGTCTGTAGCTGTCAGAAAACCACATACTAACTTACTGCCTACTAAATACTCAAACAATAGAAACTGCACACTGATACCAACCTGACCATAACTATGTAGCCTATGTATATACGTATATCTATAGCAACATACAAAACTACAGGTGACGTGACTTCATCAATCATTTATTTACTGTCCAAGCTACGTTGGATATGCTAACTTCAAGCTAGCGTAACCATCAGCCAATGAATATACTTACCTTCATTACTAATACAGCTACGTAGTTATAGTCTCTGTGCACCCCTGCTTCTCAGTGCGCATAGATCCACCAGTGCACAGAAGCTGTTTGCTCTGTAGCGCAATAAGGGGTGCATTAAACCCTTTGTGTGTGGGTTTGAAATGTTGACTCATTTTCTCAGGTCTAGCGGACACAAAAGCAACACAATCCTGTTGTGATCAGGTCCTCAGCTATTAGAAAGTATCACACTGTTTGGCTACAGCAAAGTCAACAGACACTCTGTTCAAACATAAAACAAAACCCTGACGTCTCAGCCAATGTCTCTACAGCAAAGTGTGACACATTTCTCTGTGTGTAAGAAGTGCAGGGAGAAGTGTTTTATTGAAGGAGAGCTTACTTTGATGGGGAGAACGGAGCATGTGTCTTGTCCCAGATCCCATTGCTGGATTTGTGCCTGATGTAGAAATAAATTAAATTAAATAAAATAAAAATTAAATTCGTTTTCATCGTTGTCAGTAACTTATTTATTTTATTAACTAGAAATTAGTCCAAATGTCAGACTTGTCACTCTGTCTTAATGTTGTAAAAAAAGAAGTTGAATCTATCTTTTCCACGACCACTACCACTAGCTATTTGGGACCATCCAGGACGCACAGTAATTTTATTTCTGACTGCCCGGTCATACCAGATTTGCGTTGGGTCCTGCCGGACCTGCAAGATCCAGGTCCCAATGCAGCTCTCTAATGCAAACCACCACACCTTTAACGGTGATTGTGACCGAAAGCTTATTTTGTTTCTGCTCTGTGCTGCTCAGTGTCAGATTTTATTCTTTTCAAAGACTTCTAGTGTTAAGTCAGCTTTTGTCTCCAAGTCCATGGACAAACAGTTGAGTAAAAAAATGTATAATTTTAACTATGGTAAAAATATGTAATAAGTAATCAGATCTTAAATGGCAGTTTTGTGAGGTTAAATACGATGATCTTATGAAGTGTTGTTCAGAGAGCTCATTGACTTTCAAATGACTCATTCAGAGTCATAAAGGGAAGTTAAATGAACACTGGGTTTGACATTCAGCAATGAATGTTGTACAATCGTACAGTGAATGCCGGGCTTTAAGTTAAGTCTGAATACCTATTCACCGTGGATTAAGGGAACAGCATGCGGCTAAATCCACATTCCTAATATCTGGTTCTGCTTGACTGCACCTGTAATTAAAAAATATTATTTAAAGCGTCTATTATATTATATTAAAGATCTTGATGTGTATTATGACAAGCTTAATCCAAATGTCAGAACTAGTGGCGTAATAGTAAATGGTAAAATGAACATGTAGTTGTTGTAGTCTTCCAGACTTCTGGTGTGAAACTGTTATCTTATTTTTATACATTGATCCTGATCCAGTTACTCTGGGTTACACTTCCCTGCCAATATATTACAGAGTTTGGAGACGTAAGGATCATTTTTGGATGCATTAACTCTGCTTTTAAGGTCCTTGGTCCCATCAAACATTGCTTTGTCATTAAAAATATCCTGGTTAAAACATTTGTCCACATGTTAACAACTGGGTCAGCAAATATATGTGTCTTAAATAAAATGAAGAAAGAGTAAAGTGTGTGTTAGTTTCTGAGAAGGGTTACAATTCTGACTGAATTCTTCTCTTAAGGCTGTGTCTGATGGATCTGTGGCCATCTTCTATCTAACTATTTGGCGCCTTTCACATTGTTAATAAAAGTAGGATTTGCAGGCTTACAGTAAGCGGAGATAGATATTGGTCGAAGTAGACATCTTAAAATTCCTCTTCAGCTTGTCTATCTGAATTTTAAAAAGTGTTTTAATTAATGAACTTTTACTTTAGGTGAAAATCTTGTTCTATCTTCTGCCACGGCTTTAACTGCCATGGTTATTTCTGTTTGTGTGTTTATGATGCCAAGCCCAAACCATATGGGTCAAATGTCAATCAATCAGGCCCTACAAGTAAACCATCTGGTGTTAAGGTTAGACCCTTGGTACAGAGGTTAACTTCACTTTGGCCCAGCTCAGATAATCTGGGTCTAGATCAAACCATCTCCAATAGATGTCAGACCGTTGTGTGTTGAGGCCAGATGGGGTTGAGGTCTGCCAGAGAAATCAAACCATCTGGGATTGAAATCAGACCACAGTATGGGGAGAGAGGTAAAATCTTCTTCGGCCTAGCAGGGACCCTCAGGGTTTGAGGTAAAACCGTATGCAGCCGGGACCAGACAATGCAGAAGACAAACCATCTAGGATAAAGAGAGGAATATCTGGGCAAAGGCCGGAAAATATGGGATTGAGACTGGATAATTGAAGCAGAGGTTTGATCATCTTTGACCAAACTAAGACTATCTGGGTCTAGGCTTAAACCCTCTCCAGCAGAGGTCAGATTATCCAGGAGTTGAGGTCAAATGGGGTTGAGGTCATCTAACCATCTTGGGTAGCGGTGGAGCGAGTCTGGACAGAGGGAAGAACATCTTCCTTTAAGGTCAGAGCATCTGAGGAAGTATCCAGACAACATGGGATAGAGATCATGTTTGGCCTGGCTCAGACCATCTCAGTCTGAGGTCAAAGCATCTGGAACTGAGGACAAACAGTCTGGGGTTCAGATTGGCAATCTGGGGCAGAGGTCAGAACATCAGGGGTTAAGGTCCGATGGGTTTGAAACTCTGCTGCAGAGGACAAGCCTCATGGTAGCGGTGGAACAATCTGGGCATAATCAGACCATCTGCATTGAAGGTCAGGGTATCCGCGGCAGAGGCCACATCATTTTGATTGAGACCAAATGATGTGGAAAGATTATTATTGGCTTAGTTTACACCACCCGTTCTAAGGTTAAACCATCTCAGGCAGACGTCAGATCATTGCAGGTTAAGCTCGGTCCTTCTGTGTTAGAGAACATTTGTCAACAGAGCTTTCAATCATTAAGTTATTGCACTCTTTTTCACATCATATAATTGAATCCAAATGTTTTAGAAAAGTGAACACTAGGACATACATTTGCATGTAATAATGTCATGTGTTTCTGTGGTTGGGTTGGCCATCTTTGGAAGGAACTACATTCTTTCTAATTTGGATGTGACCCAGTGGATCAGGGATTAAAGATCAATCTTTTAGGCTTTCATAAATCCACCATGCAAAGTGAACATTTCCAGACATTTTCTCTAGGGTCTTTGCCTCTTTTTTAGTCTGAATTCCATCCTATCTTGATTTATGATGTTAACAAAATTTGACAAACCATTCCTTAGTCTCAGTTCTTTGTCTCTGTTTACTCAAGAGTACTCAGCCGTCAAAGACTCTGTTACATCAAACAAGTGGTTAAGTTTTTAAGGCACTTTGGATCATGAGTTCCACCACAATAACTTGCGGCCAAGAGTTACCCAACCCTGCCCTCATAAAAAATGCAATAACAGATTGTGGTTATTGTGAAGAAGGTCACTCTTTGCCGCTGCTGATTGACTGGATGTGTTTTTGCATGTAGTGAGGGACCTTTACATCTAAATGTCATCCAAGTTTGAACTCGCCTGCAGCCCTTCTAATACTTTAATCTTTTGATACAAGCTGATCTTTCTGTGTGTTCACTAACAGGTGAATGCACTAATGATGGGCGGATTCCGCATTTCTCAGGCACACCTACACACCCATTAACCTTCCTGTTGAGTTAAACAAGGACAGGTGTCTCCTCCCAGACTTGGCTCCATCCATCTCTCCTCCTCCTCACTAACTCCTCTAACAGTATAAAAAATCAGCCGCTCTCTGAGCTCCACAGTCTCGTCTCGTCTCCTCAGCTGAAGCAGAAAGACAGCCTCCTTTACCCTCATCACAATATGTTCACATCAGGGAGCATGTCCAGATCCAGGTCTGTTGGTGGTACCAGTCACTCCATGTACGGTGGAGCTGGATATGGTTCCGTCAAAATCTCCTCCTTTGGTGGAAGTGGTGGTGCAGGAGTAGGTGGTGGAGGTGGTTCATATGGCTACAAGTCCCAAAGTAGTTATTCTTCTGGAGGAGGTGGAGGCGGAGGTGGTGGTGGGTTCTCCTTCACTGGTGGTGCTGGCGGCGGGGGAGGAGTAGAAATGGACATCTCTGCCAACGAGAAGGCCTGCATGCAAAACCTGAATGACCGTCTGGCCTCCTACCTGGAGAAGGTGCGCCTGCTGGAGGCTGCCAATAGCGAACTTGAGCTGAAGATCAGAGAGTTCCTGGAAAGGAAGACCTCCCCATCCTCCAGAGACTACAGCGCCTACTACGCCACCATTGCAGAGCTGCAGGGAAAGGTGAGTTTAATTCCAACATCTATGCAGATATTTAGTCGTGTGACCTTAACACAACAATAGCAACTGAGTTTAATCACTGAATGAAAGTTAGAAACTACCATTTTAGTTGTAGTTTGTAATTATGTTTTAATTATGGTGACTTTAAATTATTAGGTTTATCAAAGCAATACCCTAGATCTGCAATTATCTTCATACTGTTGATGCTGGGCAAAGTGTAGAATTTGCTCTTTTTTCTCTGGGAAGGATTTATGACAACAACAATGTAGTTATTACAGGTAAAATAATCAAATACCTTTCATGCAACAGTTGTTGTGCTAAACCTGTTTTTAGCAATTACCAGATAAAGGGTTTAACAGTGTATTTGAAGATTGACAGCTGACATTTTCAATGGTGGTGCATAATAAGAAGTGTTACTTTTTTGAACTCGTTGAGCAAGAACTCTCTAAAGAAACAGCAGAGTTGAAAAGGAGCACAGATTACGTTTATTCCACTCAAACGCAGATTAAGAACGAGAGATAACGGCTCGGGATGTTTCAGAAAGAGAAACCAGCAAACGTTAAAATAATTATGTTTTTCAAAAGGTATTTAACTTGCCACACCTATCATCACAAAAAATCAATCTGGATATGTCAAACATTCAAATTTGTAATGAAGTAAAAACTCATTTAAATTGCACATTGTACTGCTACAGCTCATATGTCCGTAAATAAGAAAAAAATCTGAAAAATAAAAGTGAGAGAGGATTTTTTGACTCATTCACGGGCTCCTCTAGCTTTGCATCAGTAGTATTTTTTTCATCAATACAGTTACTTTATACAAGAGAAACACAAACTGAAAGATAATAGTATTTATTTTCTCTTTTATCTCTCAGATCCAGGATGCTACCAGAGACAACGGTGGTATCTACCTCTGCATCGACAATGCAAAGCTGGCTGCTGATGATTTCAGGCTCAAGTGAGTGAATTCATTTGTTAATAAGAGGTAAAAGTGTGCGCACATCCAGGCAACACGCATACAGATGCAGGACAAGAAATGTAACAACTTAAGAAAAAGGAAAAGATCCGCACACGGGCAGCTCCCAACGGGCAGGATCATTTAAACAGGGTACCATTTTGTTGCCCGCACACAGCTCAATAAGCAAAATGATTTACGCTGCTAAACAATATGGATCCTTGTTTACAGTGCTGACCTTTGACTGTACGGAGAGCCAGAGAATCCAAATTCTGGTCTTCTGTCAAAGACATATTTAGCACACAGTCTTGAGGGTCAATAACACAATCAGGTCCTTTAGGTTAAACTATCCTCATAGCTTTCAAGTTAATTAGCTAGCCTACTGAAATTGAGTAGACAGATTGAGCAAGAGAAGTGTTTTATCTCTTTCAGTTACAGTTTACAGACAGGAATCTATGATACTTTGATGTCAAACAGTCCAAGCTAATAAGCTTGACACTCAGTTAACTGGAATTTAGCAAACCATCTGTTTTACATTTTTCCAGTAACACTGCTTCTATGGCAGGAGACAAGAGTCCACGATTCTGATACATCTATTCTGCACTGTTAGCTACCAAGCTAATTATCTTGCTAACAGAAAATCACATAGGCTACAGATAGCAAGCAAAAAAGCGCGTGGAGAGGAGTCCATGATAGCAAACACTATCTCTTTAGCTTCCAAGTTAGCTAGCTTTCTCATAGGTTACTGACAGTTTAAGAGAAGAGAGATTTCCCCAGAAAAACTGATTTAAAACGTTTTATTAATTCATCCTCATTGTAGGTACGAGAACGAGCTGGCCATGCGTCAGTCAGTGGAGGCAGATATCGCCGGGCTGAGGAGGGTCCTAGACGAGCTGACAATGAGCAGGTCCGACCTTGAGATGCAGATTGAGGGCCTGAAGGAGGAGCTGATCTTCCTCAGGAAGAACCACGAGGAGGTCAGTGAACCTCTTTTATCCATTTAAGGGGTTCATATAATTTAAGTAAAAATGAAATTAAAGATGTTTATAAATTAGGTTCCCACAGGCTTGAGAAATGTCTTAAAGGACCTTTCTGGTAAAAAAAAAAAAAAAGGCTGGAATTCTACTTTAATTAGTCTCTCTGTTGTTTTTCTGCAGGAGCTGCTTTCCATGCGGACTCAAATGAGTGGTCAGATAAACGTGGAGGTTGACGCCCCTGCAGGACCCGACATTTCTGCGATAATGGAAGATATCAGAGATCAATACGCAGCTGCCGCCGCCAAGAGCCAAAAAGAACTTGAGGCCTGGTTCCAAGCGAAGGTACGACTTCATTTTTTTTGTAGGATTTCAAAAATGTGTATCTAACTGTAATATCTCAACAGCTGTCTGGATTATAATAAACATCTCTCCAGACATTTAGTGTGTTGTTAAGTAAAATTATAAAAAATATGAACGAGTAGCAAAAATTAAAAGTATTATTTTTGAAGGAGCTTTAGATGGGAGATTTTTCCTGCCGAAAGATGAATTGACATGACGATAATATCACAACTTGACACATGTAAATCACTAAATCAGGGGGTACACTTACAGATTGTAATGAACATGCTGTAATTTTTTTCTTCCAAAAAGACAGAAGATTTGAACAAAGAAGTTGCTGTCAGCACAGAAACCATCAATACGTCCAAAACTGAGATCTCAGACCTCAAGCGAATGCTGCAGAGTCTGGAGATCGAGCTGCAGTCACAGCTCAGCATGGTGAGAATAACACACACACACACACACACACACACACACACACACACACCTTTTACATGGAGTGTATGTTATGAGTACTGAACCGGCTCTGCTCTCCTGCAGAAATCGTCACTGGAGAACACCCTGGCTGAAACCAGCAACCGGTATGCCATGCAGCTGGCAGGTTACCAGAACCAGGTGAGCATGCTGTTTCATAGTTCCACTCAGACTATTGCTGCTTGTTGGATTCAACATGTAAACTTTCTTTATTTTTCTTCTGCTTTTTCTTCTTTAGGTGACGAATTTGGAGGAGCAGCTGATGCAGCTGAATTCTAACCTGGAGAGTCAGTCCCAGGAGTACCAGATGCTGCTGGACATCAAGACCAGGCTGGAGATGGAGATCGCCGAGTACAGGAGGCTGCTGGATGGAGAGGGTGGCAGGTGAGAGATTTAAAGAGTTGTTTATTCACCTGCAGGATAAATGTCCTGCAGGTAGAATTAAAGTCAGACATAAACAAACAGTAAAAGACATACTCAGTTGTTCAGGATTGTTTTTGACATGAAAAAAGACATAGGACTGTATGCTCAGTTTAGGAATAGAGAGTCTTTGTGGTCACATGACACTGTCCCAACTTTTGAAACATAATTCTGGCATCAGATTCAGGATGGGCATTTCATTTCCCAAACACAATGAGATTCTCAGTTTAAAAAATTGACATGATGACTTAAATACGGGGGTTTCAATGTTTTAAGTGACATTTTTAACAGCGTGCCAACTTATTTCTCAACAGGATTGTACATTGAAGAGTAAGAAAAATATCAATCTTTATTTGTTTAGCGCCAATTTATAATAAATGTTATCTCAAGACACTTTACAAAAAGAGCAGGTCAAGAGCGTACTTCTTATTATATTCAATATTAAAATACAACTTATAAAATATATTTCACCAGATAATTAAACTGCACTAGTGGTAAAATATATATCATTATCAGAAAAATATTTATCGATTTATTTCCTATTTCAAATAGTATGAATAAATCGAATCTTAGGCGTGCCATAAAAGGAGAATAAACATGCAAAGAAATACCAACAAAGGAATTTTAACAACAATATGTAGAAGAAGAATAACTACAGATGCATTTGGAAACATAAAGGAAAAAATAATAATTCTTATATATATTATTCACCTTAATTTCATTTCTGCATTTATTAATAAAAATCTATGTACTGTTCATATATAATTCACATTTCATGAACATTAATCTTGATAGGGTTAGTGCAAAAATCTACATTATTTATTTGTTGTTCCTTTCATTCTGTGTCTTCTTCTTTATCTACTCATCCTTTTTGCATATTCAGCACAGTGTTTCTCTGTTGACGTTTAGAAGAACAATTCTTTACTTTAATTGTGACTTGAGATGTAAAAATCTATTTTTCTTCCTCCTGCAGTTCCACCACCAAGTCCTCTGGTATGTCCTACTCTGCTTCCTCCTCCTCCTCTGGCGGCAGGTCTTCCTCCGCGACTTCCACCCAGAATACATCCAACTCCTCCAGCAGTACCCTCACCACGGTCACCTCTGCCCCCGTCACGACTTCCGTCACCAAGCAGAAAGTCATCACCATCGTCGAGGAGGTAGTGGATGGGAGGGTTATCAGCTCTTCCAGCTCTGAGGTCACCAAGCAGCTCTGAGCACCTGTGGGTGCCGCACTCACTCAGCTTACATCGAAACAAACGCACAAATAAAAGTCGGCTGAGGTGCCTTAACATTAAAGTTTGTCTGTTGTGTCCTTTTTTTCTCAAATGTCCCTCTAAAGATAGCTAGGTGCTGCTCTTGTACTGAAAGGTTCCCAAGGGCTAGAAATTCAAAAAAATGTAAAGAGTGAACAACAAAATACATAAAAGTGTCTCAAGAAAGAAAAAATTGGTGAACAAAAAGGCTTATAGATGTAAAACATTTTTTATCCATGAAGTTTTTCCAAACCCAGTGTTTCAGTGAGTGTCTCACTTTACAGATTTCAGCACAAAGTATGAGAAAAAAACAAAGGAATTGAACTTGTGACATTCAGAATATTGTAGTCGTACCACAAAGTGCCACAAGGTGGTGCCTCTGTTATGTTTTGAGTTTTTGAGGGAGAAAGTCTATCTATGACAGTCATCTCGTCTGGTGTAAGATCGTGAGAGGACTCTCAACTTAAGTGACCAGTTGGTGCCGGATATCTATGTTTTACTGTTCGTGTATAAACTGTGCACATAGCGCCGTGGATACCTGGCTTTGTATGGTCCATAAAGTATTGTAAAATAAAAATGCTGTGTGGAAATCCCGCACTCTATTGTCTGTTGACTATCTGATGCCTACCAGCTATCCCGGGACTTCAGCTAATTGCTACCTGCCGCTAGCTTCTCCTCCTGTATCAGCCACGTTACAAACTAAAAAAGAGAAATTTGATGAATTTTTTCACTTCATGTGTTTAAAATGCATTAAGAAATGTTTGTAATAATTGAATTATAGTGAATCAATCTAACTCTGCTCTCGACAATGTGTAAAACTGTTAAAGGTTGCAGATTAACGTTCCACTTTATTTAACACCTGAGTTTTTCAATACATATTGTTTTTACTTCAGGACTTTTCAAAACAAAGATAAAAATATGCTTCATATGACTGAATCAGAAGTAAAACATATCAGGATTCAATAAGGCAAACAAAAACGCCCTCTCGTTCATCCCAATGGTAAAAACAAACAAACAGGTTGTCCAGGCCATGAATATGTGTGTAAAGATTTCCTTTTTTATCTTTTTACCAGCGATGTTTATGTTATGTGCTTATACCATGTTTATTCATAGCTTTCACGTGGCGTCACACGCTTATGGAATCGCCCACTTGGTGGGCAAGAAATGCTTCCTACCACTGAAAGCTACAGAGAAGTTGTTGGTCTCAGTTTTCACTTAGCCTACGTGTTTGATTTTTGATTTTTTTTAAATTAAAGACTTAATTTTTGAATGTCATGTACTAACCGACGAGAAGACAAGCCCAGGTTATTCTTCTACAAGAATTGAATGGTTGAAAGAAAACCCAGAGAGGAGGAGGTTGTGGATTAATGCCTAAAGACGCTCCTCTGTCCCTGAGGGAACAAGACAACAGACTTCTCCTAATCCTGACATCAAATATTGTGTTAAGTTCTCAAAAATATTCCTGCCTTTAACTAACATTATCGCCCCAGAACGCTGACTGACAGTGACAGTTGACAGTGATGCTCGTACTATCATTAGCTAACGGTAACTAGCTAATGTTAGCTAGTTAGCACTCACAGATGCTTAGATAAAGAAGAATGTCTTGCCCTTCACATCTCACAGCATTTTTGACCCAGCCACATCAAAAATACATAAAACTGCCTGTACTTTTGTAAACTTTCATCCTACAGCGGTGTAAGGAGAGAGATTCTCCTCTAAATATGAGCAAACATCACTGAAGTGACATTCTGGTGTTAGGGTTAAAAGAGTGACAATGTTTACTGACGACTTTCAGACAAACACGACAGAAAGTGTTCTAACGAATGTCTCTTTGTCAGTTTTTTGAATTATCATAATGTCAAGTACTTATTAGATATGTTTTAATGAAAGCTAGACAAAGAGGCATTTGTTAGGACACGTAATGTCCGCCAACCACAGATGCATGGTTACTCTTTAAAGCGTAACCCTGGCAAGGACTTGCTGTTTCCAGCGATTGCAATAGAGCCCATGTGCTGTATAAAGGTCGCAGGTGCCCAAACTCAGTTTATCCTAATATCTCAGTTTCACTTCGGTTGTCAGGTGATGTAAACATGCGTCGTTTTGAGGAGATGGACAATCAAAAAGCCTGTGCTTCAGTTCTACAGTGTTTTCAATAGTGGCCGCTACTTTCCTAAGCGCTTTTTGCCCTCCAGCCCTTCACGCTCGTCACGTGACGGAAGGCTATGAATACATCATCTGCATTGTGACTTTTCCCATTATAAAGATGGAATTTTCGTCCCCACCTCCTGCTGTTGTATTACGCGAATTCAAAATTCCCCTGCGACCGACGGCTGACACATCACACCCCTTATGTAGACAAAAACAGACATCTAATTAACAGATAAAAATAGAAAGATCCCTCAGGTCAGCTCAGTCAGCAGCAGAACTGATTCTTATGTTGGTTTGGAGCAGACACTCATGGTAACGGAAAGTTCAATGACTCTTGAATGTAAATGAACTTCATGCTGTATTAAAGACTATTTATATACACACAAGAAAAACATTAACTTGGGTAATAAATCAACTGAGAAGTAGGCTTATTTTCAAACAGACTTCTATACTACAGACTTCTTTTTTGCGACAAGTTGAGTCGCCCCCTGCTGGATGTCAGAAATACTGCAGTTTAAAGGCACTTCTGCATTTGCTTCTTTTTGAAACCAGACGCTACCTTTACTTGGATACCGTATACAGTCTATGGTATGAGGACTTGTTTCCAGTCATCAGTAGATGGCTAATTATAGAGACACACCTGTGGGGAATATTGAATGATAGATTCAAATCACTTGTGTGTTTGTGTGGGTTGTAGTGCCCTCTACCTTCCAGTCAAGGAAACACAATGAAGTGCTTTAAAGACTGCCCTACATACCAGTAATGGTATTGTTTTTCTTATACCCATACACACATTATGCATGTTTTCTATGACTATATTCCCATTGTTTAAACCCTTTGAATTTTGAGCAGGGTTTGGAACCATTTCATCGCAAAACCACAGCGGTACCATTTTAGTTTTGTGTTTAGGTTAAGTTTTATACCGTTCAAGGTCTGCCTCTGGTCAAAGTGATCACTTTACAATGAAGAATATAAATGTAAAATCATATTTACTCTGGAAATAATTAAGTGTGTGAAAATTAGAATCTGTTATTTCTGGGATTCTAAAACAACATTATACCTACGATGTAGATTTATGTTCTGCAAATATTCTGCACTGGCTTTAGAAACGTATGCACAGTTTTATCGAGGGCTTTATACCACCCTTGCATACGTTTCCCTCAAACAAATTCAAAGCTGTGCAGTAACAGCAAAGTGTTGAAAGATGTGTAAAAAGCTGCATGAATTTATACAATAGCCTACTGGTAATGTCCAGTTAAATCAATGAATAAGGACCAATGATTTATCCTTTTTTTTTTTTTTTTTCCAGTTTTTCAGGTGTTAGGAGGCAGTGAAAGCAGGCTAAGCAAGTTGGTTAAGTTTTCTCTCCCCGGGAGAATCGTGTGTCCCACTGTGATATGGGAGATATGATACTCTCAGTGAGCTCTGGGCCTACCCCTATAGGAAAAAATGTTTAACCCCTTGGAAGCGTAATCTCATTCTTTTTGTTACTTTTAAAAGCTCATGGAAAATTGTGAAGGTTGGAAGGTAGATCAACTTGTAAATATAAATCTTATCCACAATACTTATGAATAACATTGGTGCTTCGATAAGCAACTGTAATGTCTATTTCTATGCAGATGATATGATGATTATTTGTTGACTAGGTAACTGGCTGTTAAGGGCACCTTCAACCATGTATTGTTCTTTTTTTCTATTGTTACCCCTCTTGAACATCACCCCCCCAGAATGCAGGCCTGGACGTGATATCTTGAGTCTCAAACAGTAGTATGGGAGGTAGAGACATCAGCTAAAGGACCCCTCTTCTTTTGATTCAGCTTCTAGTCAGAGTCTGGGGGGCAGACACCCTCTCTATATTTAAGAGTAGGCTTATAAATGACCTTAAAGCTTATAGTTAGGCCTGGCTAAGGATTCATCATTATCATTTATTTATTTGAATCCTTGGCAAACACACTGAAGGAGAACCCTCAATAGACCCTCATAAGTTTTGAAATAAGAGACTTTTCAAAGTTATCACATTGATTCCTGACGCGAGCGTAACTATCTCAACCACATTTTAGTCACAATCGATCCAAAATATTTTTAGACGTTTCAGTCTGATTTAAAGAGGTTGAGAAACGTTTCTTTTTTATACAGAAATGACTTCTTCTTCTAAAGTGACTCACAGTCCAGGTTCATTATCTGTCCTCACGTTTACTAAGTAAACACGTCTGTTAAAAACCTGCAGACAGTCGTAGTTAATCTTCCACTTTGTAGCAGCCTCAGGGTAATTTTTTCATTATATAAACATGAGAGGAATGCTGATCCCAGTTTTAAACAGCAGCCCCTCATCACGCTCTGAATGTGTGCACTGTCAGAAGCACCAGTTGGAAGACTTTACATTTTTAAGGTGTTCGTAAATAAACATCCATTTCTAAACAAGCTTCAGAAAGATTTCATACGCAGACTGGTGCTTTGTATCCACTTACGTAAGTGACTGGAATCTGTAGATACGTAAATATACGGATGATGCCTCCTAGTGTCCGATGTAGGAAAGTGCATTTCTTTAAAGGTGGATAGAAACCTGATACTACCTGTAGTCATGGGGGACAGGCTAATATTGTCTGATTCTTCGCCATCCAGTAGTTTGGAATATGTGTTTGGAGAATTTCAAACGGATAAAGAGGATGACTATATTTCATAATAAACTGATAAATCTGATTATATGACTTTTTATAATTGTAACCACATTTTAGCAGAATAACATTACTCAGACTCACAATGTGTTCAAACTAGCAATTCTTTAGCTAAACTAGCACGCTGTCATATGGTCTCTCCGAAATCCAACACAAGGGTCTTTTTTTTAAAACCAACACCAGGCAAATTCCAACCAAAATATTAAGAAGGGGAGGAGTTTTGCAGGCACATCGGATATCACAGAAGCCCTCTTCAGACTGCGTTTCTGCCAAAACGCCTTAACTAAGCTCAGACGTCACTACGTAATGGCGTATTTATTCTTATCCCAGTCTGTGAATTCACATTGTGTTTCAGCACTGTCAAGTGGTGTCAGCGACAAGTGGTGTATCCACTACAAAAACACAAGTGACAACATGTTATCACACCAGCATTGAAAGTAACTAAAAACTGAACTTAACTTTACAGGCCCAGTTCATCTACATCGCTGCAGATGGGGCCATTTGTACGTTATAATTAATGGAAATGTAAGTTTTAGCTAGCCTATATTTAGACATTTTTCTGCACATGACTTCACATGACAAAAACATGTGTTCTTACATCCACAAAGCACTGGGTCTATTACGTATAAGTATCAGAATTGTGTAATTGATAGTAATGTTGGGAGTTTTGACATTACTGCATCCCAGTTTGAGAAACGTTTAAGCAACAGATGTTTAAAGATTTTCCAGTGGGCACAGCGCAGTATATGTCAGCAGTGTTTGTTAAGTTACAGCAGCAAGGAAAAACTTCCTTTAAGAGGCAGAAACCTTGAGCAAAATGTCTCTGCATCTTTCGCCTTTCAAGCTTGGAGCAGAACTTGCTGTGGCCATGAAATTCGACATACTGCGAAAGTGTTTGGTTTGTCCGTTCTGGGCAACTGTAGAAACATGTTGGTGCAACATAGTGGACTTTATCCCCATGGATGTAAAATAGAAAGGATACAGCTTTCGAGGTGGAGCCCCGTTCATTCCTGTAAAAGTTGTTGTTGCATTTGTTTTGGAGGTATCCAGCTGATTTTGAAAGTGCAGTTTCTGGATATGCTGCACTTTTTTCTTAATGTATATCGTTTCAGCCTTTGCTGAACCTTTGCACCTACCACCGTACATATATGTTTGAAAAACACTAGAAATGAAGCAAATAAAGAGCAAAGCAGAAAGACAATAAATCAAACATATGTAAGTTATCATATGACAACAAATTTCCCCCTGGGGGACAATAAATTATTGGTATTGAATTTTATAGTATTGATTCCAGCATTTTTGAATATGTTGCACGTTATGAGTTATGCTGCACATTTCTAAATGTACATCATTTCAGCCATTGCAGAGCCTTTGCACCTCCCGGGGCACCATACTTATGTCTATTTAATTGTACATTTAGGTTCAGAGAAGGGACTTTCACTGCTCCAGCATACATTGAAATGTGACTCCCCCCAGGAAATGTTACACCATGCAGGCCAAACTATGTTGACGACCCACATGTTTCAACGGTTTGTCCCTCTCCTGCTTCAACATGGAAAAAAAATTCCATGAGAGCAAAAGTCACAACCAGAGCGGCACAATGCTCAACTTTTTTCTAACCAAAGATTTTGAAGATGTGACATTCAATGGTGTTGCAAGTCGTAGACTGTGTTAATGTAGCACCAGGGGTTCATGATAAGATGTTTAGACATGTTCTACAAGTTGGTGTTACATACATTTTTACTAACTTCTAGTCAAATCTCTTAGGATGTTCATCCCAGTTTTTTAAGCTAAAAATACAAACATGGTACAAACATATGGAGGTTGGATATGAACTATTTATGTCCCAAAGTATGTAGATGCCCCTATTGACAAACTGAAGTACAGTATCAGTCTGTGTCTGCTTTATGGTTTGTCATTTTAGTTTAAATGAAGAGAATCTTTTGTCACAGTATACCAGCTCAAGACTTTATGACTGTGTGCTTCTTGCCCTGTTTTGTCACAGCAAAGAGACCCTGAATGAGGAACTGCCACAAAGGATTTCATTGTTTGCCTGCACAATAAATGTGGAGATAGGGGAGTGTGTGCAGACCTGCTAGCCCGGAATCACACACACACACACACACACACACACACACACACACACACACACACACACACACACACACACACACACACACACACACGCAAACGCACACACACACGCACACGCACACGCACACACACACAAACACACACACAGAACTAAGAAACAACAGACAGGTCTGAACATGAAGGGAGGGATCCAGGTGGATGTGAGACAAAGTAGGGTCGAGGGTCTTCAGGTATTTGAAATGTGCAAGAATCAGCAGCAGATTAGATAAACAAAGATTTCATCAGGTAACACAGGGGAGAAGATTCAGCTGAGCAAATGGATGATTGAGTCACCAGAGAGCAGAAAAAACAGAGGTTCTGGAGGTTAATGTTGTACTCGTAACACTCGTATACTTTACATTCCTGCTGTGATTCGCTTGTTTGTCATGTGGCTCAACCCGCTCAAGTTGCTAGCCCTTAGGCGTGGAGCAGGGGCTGGACCCTTCACCCCTCCCTCACTTTCAGGCAGCATAAAAGGAGCTGAGTCCAACCTTGCATTTATTCTCTCCACTCCATCCAGAGCAGGAAGACACCTCCACCATGGCCTCCTACTCACGCTCAATCAACTACTCGGCTGGAAACCGCATCGGCTCCCAGAGGGCCCCCAGTGTGTATGCCGGCGCCGGAGGCTCTGGTGTCCGCATCTCCAGCATGGGCGCTTCCAGAAGTTTCTCCTCTGCTGGTGCAGGGTTTTCTGCCTCTGGGGCTGGTGGCAATGCTGGCTTCAACCTGTCCGATGCCGTCGACATGTCTGACAACAAGAAGATGGCAATGCAGAACCTGAATGACCGCTTGGCCTCCTACCTGGAGAAGGTGCGCAAGCTTGAGGCAGCCAACGCCGACCTGGAGCTTAAGATCAGACAGTTCCTGGAGAACAAGACCAAACCTGAAGGCCACGACTGGACTGCATTCAAGGTCACCATCAGTGACCTGCAAGACAAGGTGAGACAAAGTTCTGGTTCTGTACACAGATCTGCCTCTATCCTTCCTAAAAAAAAGGCAACTTTAGGCTGTAGCTAAGAGTGAGATCATTTACAAGCATTAGGATAAGAATAATTTGTGTAACTGAAGATGCCAAAAGCTTTCAGGGTCAATAATAAATCTTCTACAGCACAAAAGCTTTAAAAGCCCTGCACCCAAACTCAGGTTTTCAGTCACACAGGCAGAAGGGATGAGTATTTTTTCTGCAGGATGTACACAGGTGCAGCCACACCCTGATCACCACCTGCAACAGAGACATTGCGAGCTGCAGCTCTAAGTTTGCACAGCGTGGGTGAACAAAGAGAAAACCAGTCAAACAATGACAGGAAATTTGCCTCATATTTGCATCTTGTTTATATGACATCATTTGTGAAACTAACTCATGAAACTCTGTACTGGAGTAGAACCAACATTTTAAAAATAAAGTTTCTCTTTAATTTTATAGTAAAGTAGGATAAACCTGCAGTCATGAGGTCTGCTTCTTCAAAGTCTTACAGCGTCGGTATATGTTTCATTTACATACTCTGATAAAAGCAAGAGGAGGAAATGGAACTCTTCTTTTGTGTTTCAGATCTTTTACGCCACTAGTGCCAACGGCTCTCTCTACTTGTCTATCGATAATGCCAAGCTGGCTGCTGATGACTTCAAGGTTAAGTGAGTATATTACAGTAGCCCTGGTTTCAAAATTATCGGAAATTTGTCACACAAGTACAGGGTAAACTGGGATTTCCGTCAAAGAATGTTGGTTTACCTGATTACACTTTGCTGATGCGGGCTTTTGACCAAATGTTTTACCTAAAATGAACAGCTGACTCCTCAGAGTGTCTTTAAGTACAGCTACATCCTGAAAAAGATTTCTTATCAGGTGGCCACACCCTAAATCCTCCATTTGTTATTTCACTCTGAAACAGAACATGATTTACATGGGTTTCCAATTTAAGTGCTTATTTAGGGGCCTGAACATGCCCCAAAACCCACTCAAATTAGCATGCCCATCAGGTGTGGTCAAAAAATTGATATTTTGGTGGTTTTGTAGATGACTTTCGCAAAATGGCTTCACAGCGCCCCCTTGTAATTTTCAAAAAGGGCTCCTCACAGAGGTTACTTGACCTACATGAATGAAACTGGGTGTGCATATTAACCATGTCAAGACCTACAGAAAATTGTCTTGCACCCTTAGCCAAAACCCAATAGGAAGTCCACTATTTTGATTTGAATGACAAAATAATGCCTTCATTTTCATAAACTTGTTCTACGGGTTTCATTTCACACATTGCTATCTATTAGAGTTCTTGCAAGTGTAGCACAGTAGCCCTTTTCCGGCTCTTGATTGTTGTCTGTTGGTGTGCAGGTACGAGAACGAGCTGGCCATGCGTCAATCGGTGGAGGCCGACATCGCCGGGCTGAGAAGGGTCCTGGATGAGCTTACTCTGGGAAGATCAGACCTGGAGATGCAGATCGAATCTCTGAAGGAGGAACTCATCCAGCTCAAGAGGAACCATGAGGAGGTGAGCATGAAACGGCTATTAGCCACAATAAAACATTTGCGTTTAAAGCTACAGACACAGAAACAGCTTGTTCTGAGCAGGGCTGAAATAGAGGGGTTTATAGGCATGATCAAATATAGGATCAGAGTGGATTTTTAACAAGGAGCTCCACAGACATGTTTTTGGGGAGCTCTGAGAATTATTTAAACTTGTAGAAAAGGAGAATAATATGTGACCTTTAAAGTTGGTGTTCTTGTATGAAGGTCAATGAAAACAGACTACAAAAACTCGATATTTTGTCTCATTAACCAACCTTAAAAAACGAATAAGTTTTTGTCATGAACTCATTTTTTTCTTTGCTGTTGATGTGCTTTCCTGCAGGACCTTCTGCATATGAGGGCCCAGGTTGGAGGTCAGGTCAATGTGGAGGTGGATGCTGCTCCTCAGCAGGACCTTTCTGTTGTCATGGCTGAAATCAGAGAACACTATGAGACCGTTGCCAACAAGAGCCGCAAAGACCTGGAGACCTGGTTCTGTGCCAAGGTGAGCTTTAAACAACATCATGTCGACAACCTCTTCGCTACAAACATGCCTCTAAATGTTACTTTCTTTAAGCCTTAAGCTTAAACAACTCCAGTTAGCCATCAGATCATTAAAGTGTTTGGAAAAAGATGGCTAACAGTAGAGTGTCATCTGCATACAGCTTGTTTATAAGCAGTTTTAAATGCGCACATTGTTGATGACATTTAATCTTTGTTTTTGTGTTGTTTGTTCAGTCTGAAGAGCTCAATAAGGAGGTTGCTGCAAGCACAGAGACTCTTCAAACATCACGCTCCGAAATCACAGAGGTCAGACGCAACCTTCAGAGCCTGGAAATCGAGCTCCAAGCTCAGCTTAGCATGGTGAGTTTCTGCTTTTTCTTGGTCCCTTTTCTTGTGAAAAACACAGAATGCAAATCCCCTCACACTGCTCTTTCTCCATTTCAGAAAGCGTCTCTGGAAGGAACCCTAACAGAAACCAATAACCGCTTTGCCAGCATGCTGGCTGGGTACCAGAGGCAGGTGGGGGGTCTGGAGGAGCAGCTCGCCCAGCTGAGAGCAGACCTGGAGCGTCAGGGACATGATTACCAGATGCTGCTGGACATGAAAACCAGACTGGAGATGGAGATTGCTGAGTACAGGAGGCTCCTGGATGGAGAGAGCGTTTCGTGAGTTAACCAGTTCATACTAGGATGATACTAGGATTTAATAAATATTAATAATAATGTTTTTTTGGTCAACATTGTCCAAAAAGATTGTTGTTTTGGTTAAAATAGGTTTACTTAGTATGTTAGTTGAAATACAACAATGGGTTTTGTGACACATAAAACAAAGTCACATAAATGAAATAACTTTAAATAATACAAAGTTGATTTTTGGCTGCATGTTTTACAAAAATCCAGCATAAAGCTGTACTTGTGACTACATGGTATACCCTCGTTTATCACTCAAATGACAGCTGACTCTTGTTGGTGTGTTTTCCTGCAGACCGCCTGTCTCCACAACCACCACGACAACCAGAAGGGTTATAATTGTCACCAAAGAGACCGTGGATGGGGAAGAGGTCAGCTCTGAAACTGTGGAGAGAGAGTGAGACGACAAACATCCGTCAATTTGCTGCCAGCCGTTCTCAGAAATACGACAATAAAAAAACTTCTGATGAACTGAAACATGTGTGTGTGTGTGATTCATGTCTGTATGTATCATTAATGCTCTCACTTTTCATCCTCAAACAAGTAAATATCTTTACTTTTCCTAATTTGGTTCCAACTTTTAGACAGTACAAGATATGAATGAAATATTTTCAAATACTGTATGTAAAATGAATACTAATAATAATAACTTTACTCATATAGCACATTAAAAAGCAGATGTTTACAAAGAGTTTGGAAAGACAAAGCAAAGACATAAACAAAGGACAACAAAAAGAACAGACATCAACCATCAGGACAGAGAGCAGAAAAATAATATAAATGCAAATAACAGGAATAAGAAAGATACAACGGGCAGGTATCAAGAGGCAGTTAACGCTATAAAACAAAACAATTACTGAAAATTAAACAACAGACAACAAGATGCTGAGAACAACTCAAACATAAAGAAGAAGAGGGAGACAACACCACATCACACACACTTAAAACAGAATGAAGATCCATCCATCCATTCTCTTTTACTGCTTTTCCTGTTTGGGGCTGGAGTCGATCTCAGCTGTCATTGGACGAGAGGTGGGGTACACCCTGGACTGTTTGCCATTCATTTACAGGGTTGGCATATGGAGACAGACAACCAGCCACACTCACATTCACACCTACGGACAATTCAGAGTCACCAATTGATCTAACGAGCATGTCTTTGGACTGTGGGGGGAAGCGGGAGTACCCAGAGAGCATGCATGTGGAGAACACAGAGAGGCTCTGTCCGACAGGGATTCGAACCGGGAACCTCTTCGCTGTGAGGCAACAGCAGGATATTAGTTCACGAGATGGTTCGAAGAGGGTTAACAATTTCACAGATGTAATTCGGAGCAAGACCAAGACGAGCTTTAAAAGAGATCAGTAAAAATCTTAAAATCAATTCTAACAGCTAGCCAGTGGAGGGAAGCGAGGATAGGAGTGATGTGACGCCGTCTGTTAAAACCAGTAAGAAGCCTATAGCTGCTGCGTTCTGGACCAGTTGGAGGCGAGTAGGTAATTTATGAGTGATAACAGAAAGAAGGGAGTAGTTGTTAGTCTTGATGAGCGAGCCTTTCGGTGTCTGAGGTCCTTTGTAAACCTCAATAATGATAATGAAAGATTTTCATTTATTTCTGTTATTTGTTTATTAATTTCCCTTTTTTTTAATAACTTCCATAATCTCACTTTAACTCGCTAAATAAACCAATCAGAGCTCAACCCACTAATCTTAAAACATCCGGGTCACAAGGTCACTTCCTCTTTCCTCACTCCCAGCACAGCAATGGCAGGTTGGTGGTCGTGTTGGTGTCTGTCCTGGACAACACACTTGCACACTAAAACCATTCAGCACTCAGCGGTCTGGTGTTTTTTGTGTCAACTCAACTCAGCTTTATTGTGTAGATATAGTATAGATGTCTACTGGGAAAACTCAGGGGGTCTCATTGCATTTAAAGAGACACACACACCAAAACGGAGCGTTCTGAGAGAGCTGGTTTATACAGGGTCACAAACCTCCTCTGGTGCTTGATTCATGTTATATTTTGACCAAAGCACAGCACAGATGTTTCATTTAGACCACAGGGGACTGTTTGAAAAGGTGGAAAAGGGGAATAATATGTCCTCTTTAAATCGCATGATTTGTTAAATTACATGTAACCAAACAACTTTTCTGTGTGTGTGAAATGGTAAATGGACTTTAGCTTGCATAGCGCTTTTCTAGTCTTCTGACTACTCAAAGCGCTTTTTCACCGCATGTCACTTCTACACATTCACACACTGATGGCAGAGGCTGCTATGTAAAGTGTCCATCAGAAGTAACTAACCCATCCATACACAAACGAAGCACCGGAGCAACCTGGGGTTAAGTGTCTTGCCCAAGGACACATAAAACATGTGGCTGCAGAGGCTGGGGATCAAACCCCTGACTCTCTGATTGAGAGACGACCGACTCCCTCACTGAGCCACAAATAAAAACACAAGAACCAGTGAATCCATGCCAAACTTTCGATTTATTGAAGAACTTCAGACATTTCACAGTAGAGTTGATCTGACATCAGCCTCAATGATTCCTAACTTGAGGAATAAGCAAGTTATTTTTTTAATTCTGCTGATCAGAGGGATATTCAATATGCGATTATACTCAAGTCTGGGTGTCAAAATTGATATCAGAGGAGAAAAATGGTTTGGGAACATCTCTACTTCTCAGCTGGTTATTCTGTGACGACTGATTGCTCCTGTAAACTGGAGTTGGAGCTCACAACGTTTCCAGAGGAATCCACTTCCTGCACGATGGTTACGACTCGGGTGGTCTTGGTGGTGGTAGTGGTGCTGCAGCAGAAACACAGGAGAGGAAGAAGTCAATCAGCTTAGCTTGACCTTTTTTATTTTATTTTACTTTATAGGATTAATTTTGGGATGTTATCAGGGAGATCGAGTGGAAGATGACATGCGGGAGGAGAGCCACAGGTCAGACTCGAACCTGGGCCGCTCACTTGGAGGACTATAGCATACACGGGACGAGACCTAACCACTAGGCCATCTGTGCCCCTGGCTTTTTTATTTGTTTTATTAGTCCTGAAGTTTCTGTCTGGTAGGACTTAACCTGATTGATAACAATTGGTAACGTTCAGAAAGTTGAAAAGATGTGGTTCACACATTAGCTTCCCATAGTGATCATTCCTTGTTTCACGTTAACAAATTAATTTGTCCTAGATGGCCACAATAAGGAAGCATTCAATTAATTTATTTTTAACTAAATTGAAAGTACTTCATTTTAAATCAAAAGTGAATAAATGCTCCAGGTAAAATGGCTTTAACAGTAAGTAGTTGCATTCTGAAAAAGAAGAAAACACATTTGGTTTGGTGGTGGTGTAGAAACAACTCTTATAGCTTTATTACCCAATTTCATTTCTACTACCGTTAGCTTATTTGAGTTAGCATTTTACCTTAGCTTAATTTGTTGATTTTATGGTATAAAAGTCATTCATCTTTCTATCCAGTATAGTGTAAGTAAGATACTTATTAAGGTTAGCTTAGTCTGTAAATTTAACAGTAAAAAACAACTTCACACCTTCTTAGGAAAAATATAAATGTAGCCTACGTTAGCTTATTTACGTTAGCTTTTAACTACCGCTTTGTCTGTTAATTAATCAGTTTAATAGTAACATCTAGCAGCCTTCTCTTCTGATCTGCTGTATTTGAGTCAGTTCAAAAGTAATTTTAGATGTTTTATTGATTTGATTGTTGTTGTTTTTTTTACATGTCTGAAGAAGTCCCTGAACTCACCTCTCAGTATCGCCTTCCAGCAGCCTCCTGTACTCGGCAATCTCCATCTCCAGTCTGGTCTTGATGTCCAGCAGGTCGACGTACAGGACCCTCTGGTTCTCCAGGTCGGCCCTCAGCTGGGTCAGCTGCTCCTCCAGGGCCACCACCTGCTTCTGATACCCTATTAGCATGTTAGCGTAGCGACTCTTGGTCTCCTCCAGAGTCACCTCCAGAGCTCTTCTCTGTCAGGGGAAGGAGGAGGAGGAGTGTCAGGTCAGCAGTGTTTCATAGTACTGATCAACATCAGAGTTACAAAACCAAATGTATTTATTTTGAAATGTGAAACTTTTCATTTGAAATGTTAGGTCACCTTGCTGATCTGAGCCTGCAGTTTGATCTCCAGAGTCTGAAGTGTTCGTCTGATATCTCCGATCTCACTCTTCGACGTCTGCAGTGTATCGGTGCTCACAGCCACCACTTTGTTCAGCTCTGCCGTCTGCGGAGAAAAACAGTTGATTATGTTGTTGAGCCAATTACTGGATTCCTCTGGAAGTAGGCTATTTGTTAATCACCAGCTGAAAAAAAGTTACTTTAAAGGTTAAAAGGAAGTGAATATGAGAGCTTTCAACTTGTCATTTAGTCTCTGTTCTTGAGCTTTCAATCACATCACATCATTTTCCAACAATGATGACGGTTCATCGAAAATAAAGAGGCCTCAAAACTTAAATAAACTGGAACTAATAAAAAAAATTTTAATAGCCAGCAGGGAGTCTCACCTTGGCCAGGAACCAGGACTCCAGGTCTTTCTGGTTCTTGATGGCGACGTTTTCGTAGTGTTGTCTGATTCCGGCCATGACGACGGACAGGTCCTCCTGAGGTGCAGCGTCCACCTCCACGTTTACTTGACAGCCCACCTGAGCCCGCAGAGCCAGCAGGTCCTGCAGCAAGAACCCGGTTACTCAGCCTGGTTTTTAATGTTTTCATGTCTTCCTCTCTCTGTTTTTGTTGGTTCTCACCTCCTCATGGTTCCTCTTCAGCTGGACCAGCTCGTCCTTCAGACTCCCCAACTGCTGCTGCAGGTCGGCACGGTTCAGAGTCAATTCGTCACGGACCCTCTTCAGCCCACCGATGTCGGCCTCCACAGACTGACGCATGGCCAGCTCGTTCTCAAACCTAAAAAGAAAACAAAAAACAATTGAGGTTATTAAGCGTTCAAGAAGGACAAGTTTTACAAAAAGACCAAAGTAATACGATTATTTCGTGCTCTGGCCTTTCGTATGGGATGAATTTAAGTGCCACACTTACTTGATTTTGAAGTCATCGATGGCGAGCTTGGCGTTGTCGATGGCGAGGACAAGGGCGGCATTTCCACGAGCAGCCATGTAAATCTGAACAGGAATAACAAAAACTGCATGAGCATCTGATACTTTGGCTTCAGTAGATTGAATCCAGCTTTTTTTTAAGATCAGTGGAGTTGCATGGCCAGAAGGTGGTGCAAAAAACAATCCAATAACAAGTGATAAAATAAAAAAACCAAAGACTCTTTTTTGTGAGTTAAATTTAGATTCCTAAAATCTCTTCTAAAATTCTTACTCTGCTTCACCCTGTTCCATGACGAAGTATTTAATGGATTCTTGATTAATAAAACTGTATATTATCTTAAATTCAAGAATGTCACATTTTTAACACATGCATGACATTTTTAAATCTTTCCTCAAATTGAAACTGACAGAAAGTGAAAGTTATACAACTCAAAAAAACATATAAAGAAGTCTTGAAACTTAATAACTTAACAATGTTAAAGGCAGGGTTGGTAATTTTCGAAAACTAGCATGATTTTGAAAGTAGTTGAACGCCCCTCACTTACATGCACTAGCGCCATTGGTCCAGAAGCGGATTTTAGCTCATGCTTTGAGTGTGGGCTCGTGCATGCATGGGGTAGAGAACGAGCAGGGAGACAGGGAGGCATGATTGGTTCATAAAACTCGTACCGAGTGCAGACATTGGTCGAAGTTTTTACGTTCTTACAACTGCTACAGATGACGGATTTTCTTCGTTTTCTTTTTCAGAGCACATGAATTATACATTTCTGTCAGGACTTATAAAGTCACACATACAGAACGTCTAAACATGAGATCAATATAAATAAAACAGATCAGTAATGTATACGCTTAGAGAGCGTTACACTTAAAAACTTTAAAAGCAAAAAGTAAACTTTAAAAAAACTTTTACTCTTTAAAAAACGTCTCAAGAGAAACTTTGTCCCTTCACTTGGTTAAATTCACCTGTTGCTTGCTGATGCCTGGAACCCCCTCATCCCCCGCCCCGCCCACAACACAAACACAAACACAGACAGACACACACCTGTTTTATCAGACAGGTTTCTCTACTTTGAATATGTCTCTCCTCACCCAGTGTTTGACGTTGTTTTGAAAGTCAAACATAATTTCATGCAAATATGAAGAACACATATTTACTGAGGACTCATGGTGATGAAGAAAAGTGAACATACCTGAACATATTTACACGTTCGCCTCTTTATGTCAACAACGTCCCAGCACTGTTTGTCTCTTATGAAACTTTAACCAGACTCCTTTACAAATGTTCTTGATTGAAACTTTAGAAGAACGAATAAAAATCAATAGAAAAAATATTAAAATTATTATTATTATATTTGTTTATGTTCAAGGGCCAAGCTGTCAATCAACTGCCTTAGGGCAGGGCTTTATGTTTCCACATTAGTTCAATATTTCTTGTTTATTTCTCTTTGAATTCATATTTTATTTATCGTGTGTTCTTCTTTTTTTTTTTACAGATTTATTATTTTAATAGCTCTCCCCCTCTCCATATATTACCTCGCCCTCCCCCTCCCCCCAGCCACAGACAGACCAGAAGTATGTACATTATAAGCATATAAACACATTTATTTATTTCACTTTATGATTTCACCTCAATTCTGGTTCCTGATTGGTTCAACATGTTGAGACCTTTCTGCTAAGATGTGTTGCCTGCGAGGATAAACTCAGGGAAAAACAACCCTCAAAAATCTTTCCTGTGTTCTTTTGCTCAAACTTCTGGTGTTTTGTGTCTGTGTTCTCACCTTTCCCTGCAGGTCTGTAGTTCTGATGGTGTAGCTGCGGTAGTCGTGGACTTCAGGTCCCACTCTGCTCTCCAGAAACTGTCTGATCTTCAGCTCCAGGTCTCCGTTGGCCTTCTCCAGGCTTCGCACCTTCTCCAGGTAGGTGGCCAGGCGGTCGTTTAGGTTCTGCATGGTCTCCTTCTCGCTGACGGCAACGTCGATGGCGTCGGTCAGGTCGAGTCTTCCTCCAGCTGCAGAGCTTGAGGAGAAGTTGAAGGAGGCCTTGGAGACACGGACTCCTGACCCTCCAGCTCCTCCATACACACTGCCGGATCCAGTGCTGCTTCCCCAGCGAGAGGAGGACATGGAGGGGCCCATCACGATGGAGCTCCTGATGGGGGAGAAGCTGCTGCGGCTGGAGTAGGAGGTCATTCTGGTGGTCGGCTCCGAGCGGAGAGTGAGGAGCTGCTGGGATAAGGAGCCTTTTATGGCTCAGTATAAGGCTGGGTGGGCGGTCAGGTCGGGTCGGGTCGGGTCGGACGAGTTGGGTAGTCAAACAAGCCCGAGGGACTCTCAGCGTGGCCCTGGGGTCCGACAGCAAACAGGCCTGTAATGGGCGGGTTGAGGTCCATAGGTTGGGTGGGGTTACAGCTCATAAAGAAAGTCTCAACACTTTCTGTCCACATAAAGCTCAGGGGGTCAGACCTCAAACGCCTTACGGGTCTGACCAGAATTTTTAATTTTTTCTCCACCATAACCTGTGCATCAAACAAAAACACATTAAGAAATGTTAACACCCTCATCTAACAAAAAAATTGAGCGATTCTTCTTGTGATCTTTTTTTGGTTTCAAAGGAGGGAGATAATTCAGAGATGACATGATGTCACATAAATATTTATAAGAAAGTTTTAGCAAAAGTAAACGTCAATATGATTTGATTCATTTCATGGTCTCTGTCTTGTGGCCTTTTTGAATTCTACAATTCTACAATTCACTTAGCAGACGCTCTTATCCAAAGCGACGTAGATCCCAGAGTAAGTACAACACAAGCAAGGATCTAGAAAAGAGGAAACACGTCAGGGAACAGCTCCAAGTCCGATCGGACACACAGGTGCTGACAGACACAGAGGCAAAGCACAACATTGACGGTCCCACACCCTGAACCTCAGATTGCTGACTATGCATAATTTAGTTTTCTTTAAAATGCTCAGAATCGTATCAAGTTTTATTTTTGGGAGGAGAAAAGCGTCGTTAGCAAAGTCACATGAAGTTTGTTAGAGAGGAAATCTCATACTTTAAACCTACACTCTTTTAAAAATATATCTATAAATGACTTATTTATGATTTTGAAAATGTTGCTCAGGTGGATCTGTTCAGCTTGAGGCAGTAAAACAGGCTCTGAAGGCGGTAATGTAATCCTTCGGAGCAAATGCGCTCCATTCACAATAGGTCGACTTAAAGTTCTTGTTTTTGACAGGCTCAGATTGTTAGTATACGTGTCTGATAACATCACAGAGATGATCCCTACAGAGACAGACCATGTTGGTAAAGAGTAGGTTCATTTATTAACCAGTTGTAGAAATATTCTCTTCACAGCCACCAAACTCCATTGACCAAAAAAATAATTTTAAAGTTTCTGTTCTACAGCTGATTAGTTTAGATAGTTAGTTCTTAAGTGTGCTATATTAATATGTTGTGAGTCCATAAATAAGCAAATATAGTCAAACATTAACACAAACAAACTGAGCAAACAGAGCAGGACACGTACGACTCCTACGCAACCTTACAAAACAAAAACAAACAATTTTTCAATGGAGTCCGGGAGTTTGAGTTTATTAGTTTATTTGAATCAGGAGCAGTCTACAAAATAACATCAGGCTCAGAAGAGAAAGGATGCTTTGTACCAGACTTACTAACTATAGCTCATTTCCATCTGTGGTCCCTGGGCAGATGATAGCAAAAGTAGAATGTAGATCAACCAGTCATGCACGCACGCACGCACATTTCATAAGAGAGAAGAAGAACACAGAGCAATACCGAGCAATACACAGATATTAGAACATTATGTACACGTTTCCCTGAGTTGTAGAAAAGTTGTCGAGATGAAAAATAAAGACTGGTTCCTTATAATCCATTTTTTCACTTCATGGGAGAAAGTTTGGAAGTCTGTGTAAAGTATCAGATTAGTCGGGAGATTATTCTTTCATAGCTTTAAAAGCAGAATGTGCAAAGCGGAGCCACGCTTAGGGATACTATACAATGTCCGCTTGAGGCAGACCATGACGCTCTGCTCGTGTGCTCAGAGCGAACAGCATCTGTCTCTGTAGAGATCCTCTCTGTACTGATGTCACACAATCTGAGTCTCAGTGACAAAAACTAGAACTTCAAGTGAACACACTTTGTGCATCCTTATCTGATTTAGACGCCAAAATATTTAAAGAACCCAGGGGGAAAAAAAGAGAGATTTTCCTTCACTGTTTATTTTGTGGTGATGACTTTATTGATCTCTGTGCTCACCTGAGGGGTTAATAAGCAGACTCACCTGACAGTCTGGTTCCTCATCCGGCTCGGCTCTGTCCAGGCGGTCGGACAACAAATGCTTCACAGGTGAGAGGTCTGAGAAGAGAAAAGAAATGAAACAAAAGAAAACAGATTGAAAACTTCATTTTTTTTGTCTTTTTAGGATTTGAACTCTGACCCCTGCACATCTTCTTATTCACTTCTATGTTTGAACGAAAGTGACACCAAATTAAAGATCTGACATCAATTCAATATCACCTACTGAACAAACACCTTTATATTTTGTGATGCTTCAAGCTAAAGACCAATATTACTTTTCTTTTTATTTTACATTGAGTGTGTTTATCTTTTTCTTAATGTTATATTCTTTGTGTGTTTATGTGTTAAAGGAGCAATGTGTCAAATTTAGAAAGACAAACACCGGCTCTTAAGAGGACTTTCAGGGCGTTTTCTTTTCTTTTGTAGTTGTTTTGTTTTTTTATTGTTATTGAGCAATTTTGCTTCCACAGGTTTTCTTACACATTTGGAATCGGAGGCTGGCTGGAGCAATTATCAGTTGAATGCAGTCTGTAAACTCACCACAAGATGTCACCGAACCCTAAACACTGATCTTTAAAATCCTGAAGAAGTCAAACAGTGGGTGTCTGGCTTGGATGTATTATGGAAGTGGATGCTTCATTGGAGGTGAGGTCATGTTCATTTGTTTGAAAGCTGCTCAGTGGCGCATGAAGCAAAAAAAATCCTTCTAAATAAATCTCTAAATTCAAGACATTTAGGGATCGAGACCGAGATAAGACCAAGACCATAAACATCACAGGAAAATCATCATCTTGATTTAAAATCTGGAGTCCGTCCAGTCTGAGACCGAGTAAAAATGCTTTAGTTTCCGAGACCAGACCGAGAACTTCCAAAAGTGGTCTCAAGACCGATTTCAAGTACTACAACGGTACTGAGGCTGTAGTCTTTGAAGCATGCGGCCCTGGTTCATGTCCGACCTGTGGCTCCTCACCTGCATGTCGTTCCCTACTCTCTGTCCTCGATTTCTGACTCTATCCACTGTCCTGTCTCTTTAATAAAGACAAACAAAGGCCCAACATAAACCTTTAAAACAAACAGATATTGTCCTGATTCTTGTTAAACACGTTTTTAAAAGTAAAAAAATGATTTAAGAGCCATAAAACAGTTCAATGAAGATGAATAATTTTAGACTGTGCAGCAGAATGTGAATTAATTTTTATTTTTTGAAATGTGTCTAATGATACCATCATCAGGTGTACTGAGATGACTTTTACTAAGAGGAGTGATTGAGAACAGGTGTTCTGCTGTTGATGATCGCCCTCCTGTGGCGCAAGAAAGAACTGCAGCTGCATCCCTTCGCTGGTGCAATCACTTCATTCTCCCCCTACCTCCCTGTAATTGCTCTCCATAAAAGTTTAAAAAATATATATGTAATACAAAAAAAAGTATTTTCTTTTAATAAATAAAAAAAGTTTGACAAAAGCAGAGAAGTAAAGAGGTGATTTTATCGAGTAATGGTCCTTCAAAGTCGACATAGCATTTCTGTACTGTAAAAAATAGTGCCAACAGACCCAGACGTGTTCTAATGCTGCATTCAGGTGCTCCTCAGATGGTCCTAGTTTAACAGTAGGGATGTCGTTCTTCCTACTTCAGTGTGTTCACATGAATTCAGTCCGGAAAGTCAGAATATTGTAACAACAGCAAAATACAGCGCTACGAAGACGAAGTGTGGAATGTAACTGTTACAAGCTGATGTGCAATACATTAATTAATAAAAAGTATCTTGACTTTAACAAAACATTTTTTGACCCCCACCTGATTTCTTTTCGAGTTTCCGAGTTGTTGGTCCGACTTAAGCAGGCATTAATGTGCATTTTACTCGGAAAATCGTTTTTTCCAATATGTCTGACACCAAATGAATGCACCATAACACCACAAACTGAATGAGAAGGGGGTAGGGCTTTAAACGAGCTGAACAAACCAGAAAGTGCACACAGAGGTTTAGTTACCAAAACTTAACTGAAAGGACCCTGATCACAACACTTGGTTTGACCCTTCTCAGGAAAGCCAGGCTCCGCCCTCAGCACTATCTTTTGTCCAAACCAGGAAGTAGAGCCCAGCATGCAGGTAACTAAGTAAATGAATAGAATAACACCAACCACAGTAACAATTCAATTGAAATACTTTATGGTTCTCCAAATGCTAATAAACAAGAGGGAGTGCTGTTCTGTGCTGATGCTAGTGATGGCCAAATGAGGCTTTGTGAAGCAATGAGGCTTTCCAGCCAATTGTAAAAAATGAACAAGCTCATGTAGACAACTGTTTTGAGCTTTGTGAGGATGCTTTTACTGCTTATCCAACAGGGAAGTTCAATAGTTATTAAGAATGATTGTTGTGTTATCCAACCACGACTGTGTACAGGAAGCTAGCACATTGCTCTTTAATTATTAGCTTCTTTGTGTCCCTTTTGGAGTTTGTGGTGAAACTTTTTTTGACTACTAAACAGACCTGAAACTGACTCCGTGCTCATTTTCACCAAATGTTTATTGATCCTCATCGGCTTGTACTGGCTGCTAGACTGTAAAGTTTGTAAATATGCACTTGAATAATACTGGTGAGTACTCGAGAAGCTCAAGAAGATGACAAGAGATGAAAGCGGTTTCTTCTCAGTCTGACCCCGGGTGTCTCGATGATGTAGGACCTCAGTGTGCCAGCTTTAGATATTACTATCCCTCTCTCCAGCATCTTTTACCCGATCGCCAGGTTGCAGGTGTGACATGACTCGTGCTCTGTGTCTCTGATTGTAGTACTGAGCCGTTGTTTTTGTCTGCATTTTTGTTCTGACCTGTTCACCTCCACACGGTCTGCACATCTTAGGTTGAGCAGGGAAGGCATGACAGGAACAGGGGTTCTGATTTTTCACACCATGAGAAGTTCAGTCAGACTGAATCCATTCTGGAGAGGAGCAGCACGATACACCATGAGGGCCAGGAAAGATCCTTTTCTTTTCATAATCTTTACAGCCCGCTCAGCCTCTCCGTTGCTCTGATGGAAGTGTGGGCTGGATGTCACATGGCTTTAAAGCACCACTCCTGTGCAAACTTTCTGAAACACTCAGAAGCAGATTGTGGTCTGTTGTCCGAGCGTACCACTTCTAGTATTCCATGATGTACTATTATGTGAATACATTTCTCCCAAACTACTGTGTAGATATTTTACACCCTTTGTATCAGGCATACATTTTATTTCCTCTACATGAATTCATGCAATTTGTTCCCTTTGTAATTCCTCTGAAGTGTTTGGGCGTTGAAGCTGGAAAAGATCCAACACCCTGAGGTTTAAAAAGTAGTTTACAGGCTGAGGCTCTGTGTCAGATACAGTACTGAAGAGCAATAAATCACCTGACAGTTATTATAAAACCTGTTCAGAAATAACTTTGAGTTTGTTCCTTGAGTGCAGTGAACTCTAACTCTGCAGTCATACAACAACAGCTTAGATAAGGACAGAAACTGAATAAAAAAATATGCAAACCATTCGTGCTGAAACTCTGTCAGTGTTTAAAAGCTAGCGCTATGTAAGACATGATAGAAACACATAGTTGAACTTTGTATCCTTTTTAATGTACAAATATTTTAATACTTCTAAATGGTGACCTCCACTATTCTCACAATTTGTCAAAAACAAAGAGTAGACCCAAGTGCAGACTCACAAAAATATATATATATATTTTAACAAAAAGGCTAAATAAGGCTTATTTTTCAAAAATCCAAAAGAAGAAACCCAAGAGCCACGAGGAAACTACAAAACAGGAACAAGGGGAACGTCTGACAATGAACTGACACAGGAGGGAAGAAACAGACCCAGGTTTTCTACCTCTGTTTTGAAAAATAATCCCCTCCGCACACGCCAAGTTTTCAAAAATATCTTCGTCCACATGAAAACGCAAAACGCACTGTTACCGCTGTCATGAGCATGCAAAGTCAAAACAATGTCCTTGACATGCTTATATGTTCTCGCCATTCCTCTGCAATGACCATTTCATTTACAAAGTTGTCCATTCAGGCGCCTCTGCCCGTCAACATAGTGGGAGAGCAACTTGTGTCTGTATGTGTAAACATGTAAAAGGTCCAGTTAGCTCCGTTTCAAAGAACTTTGTTGAAATATGAAAATGTACAAACAATCAGACATGCCAGTTTACAGAGGGACATAAGTACAAACAGAATTGTACAAATAAATAAAACAATAATTTCATTGATAGACTCATTTATAAATAAAGTTCTGAACTAATCTCATGTAAAAAAAGAAACTGACAGCGTCACACAATGACGGAGGAGAGACCGGTGCACAGTGTGACATTACAAGCCCAGAACTTTGTTTTCCCCGTCTATAAACACCTTAAACAAATCCTGGAAGGAGATTCCCAAAAAATGCATTTTCAGTGACCTAAAACATGCGTGTGGCCTGACAATGAGCTTACACTGAAGGGAAGAAACACAGACTAAATACAGGAGGCAATCAAACACAGGTGTGACAGACAAGACGCAGGTGAAACTGATAAAGGCAAACAAAAGGGGAGGGAAACACACAAAGGAAGGAAAGACTAGACATGATTCAAGGGGCAAGATATACAAAATAAAACCGGAAACACTGAAAACTAAACTCAGGATTCTCAACAGAAAAATACACAGGAAACAGAGAAACACAAGGATACAAATTACAAAACAAAACAACAACAAGGAACAAAGAAACTAAAGTAAATCGTGAAAAATGACAAGAATTTAAAATCCTCCTCACCAAAGCTCTTAATAGTCAGGCATAAAAACTGTACAAAAAAGATGGACGACGTGACAGCTCCCCAAAAGTGAAGCTAAAACATTTGTAGCTTCCCACACTGACTGCTTCATTTTAGGCCGTTAGCTCCGCTTCCTGGCAGCACCTTTCTGTTGATTTAAACCCACTGATTCAACCAATCATTAAAATGTTCAGTAAATGTGCGCACTGCACAAGATCTCTTCTCTAAAAGTAGAAGTTTTTATATTTGTTGCTTGAGTTGTGCGATAAAGTGATTGTAGGAGTTAAGGCCTTTGCACACTGGGTTATTTTTTCGGATGCCTTTTTGGATCTGTAATCCGAAAAAAAAAAAAACGTTACGCCTGACACCTTGCACACTGAGTTCGAAGTGTTTATTTTTTACTAATCGTGAAAAATTTGCAGTATGAGACAAAATGTCTCATAGGCCTACTCATCCGCAGAGTGATCAAGCTGTGAAGTTGATTTTGGGGTTCTTTCACTTCTTGAAAAAAACAACAGGGTCTGTCCACGTGAAAAAACAAGACGAGCGAGGAGAGTTTCACCTGTCAATAAAGGAGTTTTTCCTGTTGATAAGGAGCTGCAGAATTATCCCAATCGCTACCAGTTGTATTTCAGGATATCACAGGTCCAGTTTGATACACTGCCCTCTATACTGGAACAGCACATTAAAGGCAGAGTTGGTCATTTTCTCCAAATACACTTTTTAAGATTTTGGTTGAAATTGTCTTTAGGTCCTGACAGAAATTAATAACTCATGTGCTCTGAAAAAGGAACGATGAAAAATCTGTCATCTGTAGCAGTTGTCAGCTTGTAAAACTTTAGTTTAGAACCAAGTTTAACTTTGTTCCTTTTTACTTTTATAAACTTTGACAATCCATCATCTGGTTCGTTTTCAGTTTCACTCTTCAGATGAAATTTCGAATGAAACTTTAAAGTATAGGTTACAGAGTACTTTCTGTACGCCTGACGCTCATAAAGAACCTGATTAAGACATTTTTTTAACGAGCTCTGACTTCGTTTAAGTTTGCAATAAGACTGGCCGGGCCTGCAGAGTTGGATTTCTCAGGGGCAGAACTGCTGCCGTTGTGCCAACACCCAGCAGAGAAAGTCATGCATAGCACAGCAGGAACCCCACGTAGTAAGAGTTCAGCCTAAGGGTGTAGAAACAGGTCTGTTAACAAACACAAATTCAGATTCAAACCCAGCGTTGTAGCTAGTTCCATTTATTTTATGATCTCTCTGAAGCGTTGGATTGTTTGCAGTGTTGATGGGGGTGTGATCGCCTCTGTTGAGCCTTGGTGATGAAAGACGGGACGCTGTCAGATGGGTGTGATGTTTGTCAAAGGTTGGAATTGGGAGAGGAGGTCATAAACAGGCTCCTTTAGAGTGATCAGCAAGGTTACAGGGTTACAGATAAACTATGCAAATAGAACTAAAGCTGAAGGGAAAAAGAAGAAATACATTACTGACATTACTGATTGTGTCCAGGGTGCAAAGTGCAAGAAGGACTAAAGAAAATAACTCAATCAGAGCAAAATCCAACATGAGGTGAACACGTCTCGTGAAAAAAGGCAAATGTTTTTATGTAACAGAGATATGGAAATAAAACCAGATGCATGGAAACTTCAAGCCCATGTGAGGCGTAAATAAGTCTCGCCATGTGTGGTTTTAACTGGTCACTTTTCGGTGTCAGATGAGAAGATTTAAAGGAAGAACGTGCGACATTTTACACACAAATACAGCAGAAATCAATCCTTTATTAATATCTCTCTGAGTTATGACTGTCTACAATGAGTGAGAAGTGTGAGTCCTGCCAGCTGTATTGTTGTCGGAGCCGTGTTTACATCATGTTTAAATGGACGGGACGGACTTGGGTGTAAAGCTGTTTTAGTCAAGGTATAGAAAAAAGAAGAATAACATTCTGTGCGTTCTAATTAATAACTCCTTCGTGTGGACGCGAGTGGAGAGGGGTAGAGAGGTGTGTCGCTGGAGGGGAGCGAAGGCTTCAGAAAAGCGGAGGTGTCGCCAAGCAGCAGTTTGTTTTGGTTTCATGCTGGTGCTCAAGGGCGACATCTACTGGATCACACATTCTCCCTTTTAAAGCAGGGGTTTTTAAATATTGGAAGAGTGAACCCCCCTGAAAGAACATCAGCTTTGAGAATGTTTTTCAAAACCACAGTGTCCCGTCCCTGACCACTGGTCGTAATCGCTGCATCTGAACTCCCTGGGTATAATGTTTCAGGTATATTTCAGATAATTAAGAAAAAATATCAAACCGAGTTTATGAACTTTTAAAAGCTTATTCTCCATAAGAGTGAATCATAATCCAGCCTCAAAGACTCTCACACCATCATAGCTAATCCATCTGTGAGATCTAACATTTGAAACGTGTAAAAACTCGTCGCCTGCTGTCGGCCTCGGGCAGCGCTGTTTAACCTTTCAATTCTTCAGGAAGTCTCATTAAATGCAAAGTTCATCTTTCAACAGAGTCTAAAAAACCCCAACAAACACACACACACACAGGGCAGCCTATCCCTTTTTAAAGGTTAGGACTATTACCACTACTACTACTGTTATTTTAGTGGTTACTTATGCTTGGGGTAGGGTACGTGCTCTGAAGGATTGCACCAGCCTGCAGCAGTGAAACATAATCACTAATGTAATCCATGGGGGCAAATATACCCCATCTAAAGGTCTGGTAGCCACTGACAGGCTGAGATTGTGATTGTTGTACAGAAGCTACTAGAAGTTGCTTTTGTTATTACCGATGCTGCAGTTCGTTTGTCTTGGAGTATCTACTGCTTGTTGCACAACTGGTGTTACTGTTTATCCTACTTCACCTTACTCACCCTACAGACAGACTCAAGAACTCTTTCACCCCCCTGGCCATAAGACTGTACAGCATCTCATTGTTATGGAAGGGGGGAAGCACACAGTGTATCTCGGACTAAAGCATTTTTCATTTTTTATTTGTGAGACAGCCTCTGATTGGACACTTTAACGTTTATCTCACCAAATAAAATATTAGCACAATTGACTGTGAGCTAAAGACGCGTACGTGACATCCAAATAAGCAGTGAGTATGTTATGCTTCTTTTCGCTAGTCCTTGACTAAAACAGCTTTATACGCGAGGCCGTCCCGTCCATGTAAACATGATGTAAACACGGCGCTACAATACAGCTGGCGAGACTCACGCTTCTCACTTATTGTAGACAGTCATGACTCAGAGAGACATTTACAGAGGATTTATTTATGTGTAAAATGTCGCACATTCTTCCTTTAAAGATCCCATATTATGCCCTTTTTGGGGTTCATATAACTAATTTATGTGCCTACTAAAGTACGTTCACAATCGCTAATGTTCGAAAAAAGTGTCTGTTTTCATGTACTGACGATCGATGCAGCCCGTCTCATCTGCCTGTGTTTGTTACGCTCAGAAGTGCCCACATCAGGGTCCCCACGTGTGCCAAGTCTTATCTGATTGGTTGGCCGATCTGCTCTGTTGTAATTGGTCACTCGTTCGGACAATTCTCTGAAATGTTACGCCCCTTTTACCATATTGGGAATACAGCTACTGTGCAGCATGAGCTTGTGCTTGCTACAACGAGCCAATGGGCTTGGATCAGTGACACCACACTGGCAAGACGTCACACTGGCAAATTTCAACGACGGGGGCTAGGGACCAAGCGTGACATGCTGCTACTGCTAACAGGAGGACGTAGGCGAAGCCGCGTTTCCGCGGACTTTGAATTTTTGCACATAGATGTGCCTAAACATGCACAAGACACCTGGAAAACACACTAAAGAGCATAGAAAACCAGAAAAATCATAATATGGGACCTTTAAACCAGAATCTGTTTTTTCTGATTTGACAAGTGTTAGAGTTGATGTCGTTTTCCAATAACATTCAAAGTATTTATTCAAGTCTGTATCTAGTACAAACATTTACTAAAAGTCTTTCTTCTTGTCTCCAACATCCATATTGTAAAACACTTTTTTTGAGGGAAGAAATTCGACTCTTTTCATGATATTTGCAAAGGATGTGTTATTTGAAATGTTGCCCACACCTGAAATAAAGACACTAGTTGACCTTAACCTAGTATTACCCTCAAGCTTTTACAGTAAACTTCTGTTCATGACCTTTGATTAAACTTTGGCTTTCCCTGCATCTTTGACAGCTTTGCTTTCAAGTCTCTGCACGCTGATTACAATCTGAAGGTCGCACAAAGCCTGGAGGTTCTGGAGATTTTACACTCTGGCATCAATAAACACAGCTAATTATTGTCACACTGGTAAGCAGGTGTGGAGGTTGCATTTCTTCCCGACCATCCCCTGACACACCTTGCGCAGGCGTTCCATGGACATTCCTCCCGTCATGGTGCCCTAATGATTGATTGACGGCTCTGTGGCTGCAGGAGGTTTAAATAGGAGGCGAGAGACATGTGCCTCCTCACTCTCTTCTCTCTGTGTTGCCTCCAGCCACAGCGGAAAACATCATCCATCATGGCCAGCTTTGTGTCTCGTTCCTCTTCTTCCAGCCTGAGGTCCTCCATGGGGGGCTCTGGCAGCTCCATGATGGGCATGGGTGGTGGACGCTTGATGACCTCCATGAGGGCCGGCAGCGTGTACGCAGGATCAGGAGGCTCAGGGGTCCGAATCTCCTCTGCCAGCGGCGGCGGCGGGGGTGGCTACTCATCCTCCTTCAGCTACAATGTGTCAGGCTCCGACGACAGCGTCATTGGCAACGAAAAGTTCACTATGCAGAACCTGAACGAACGCCTGGCTACCTACCTGGCCAAGGTTGCCACTCTGGAGAAGGCCAACGCCGGGCTGGAGCTGAAGATCATGCAGTTTGTGGAGAGCAAGGTGGGCCCCTCCACCAGAGACTACAGCGCCTTCTACGTCACCATCTCTGACCTCACCGACAAGGTAACTCTCATCATCACCCTCGTCATCCTCATCCTTATGGTAACAGGTGTGAGGGTGCAGAGGTTTGACTCAGGGGCAGAGCAGAAAGAGTTTTCTTCAATGAATGAGCAGGAGGGAGGATGAAGAGTGACGGAGACAGAAGTCAATGCTGCCTCTCTGGAGCTCTTTTATTATAAGTGTAAAAATTGTTCTATACATGTTTTTGTGTAAAGTAAGTTGTGTGTCTTCTCCAGATTCAGGGAGCCATCAGGGTGAACGGAGCTGTCAACCTCAGCATCGACAACGCCCGCCTGGCTGCAGAAGACTTCCGGACCAAGTGAGTCTAAAAACCCCCGTGTGGTAGTAGAAGTTCTTGAACCAACTTTAGCAGAAACAGTCGTACCTGCATTAGAAACTCGTCACTAGAGGCTATTGAGTTGATGGAAAAATGGGTTAAGATGACAGATTTATGGTCATACAGTCGGTCCAGATGAGAAGTCCTAAGTCCAAACAAGTTATGATTCAATCTAATCAAGCTGGAACAGAGTATTTGATAAGTAGGTCTGATTGACTCAGGTGTTCAGACTCTTTTACCTGGACACAAGTCAGAAACCACAACAGCGCACACTTTTAGATTTGGACGGATGTGTTTTGATTGACAGGCTGCGGCAGGTAATGTATTAATGTTTCATCAGGCAGCTCTGACCTCAGGGCTTCATGTCATCATATGAATCACTTTCTAATAACGCAGACACCTTCAAAACCTCTGCTGCGGGAAATCCAAGAGAGGAATGTTTTGTTAACGCATACTGAAACTGTTTCATTACGGTGCCCACATCCTGCCTATTTCTATTAATGACTGCGGTGCTTTTAACATGTTACTGACCTGCTTCAAAACGTTACTTTTAGTTGTAGTTTGAATGGTGGAAGTATTGGTTTTAACGTGTTTGTACAGCTGATTTATGATGGGGTTTGTAGTTTTTATAGTGTTGTTTTGTGTTAAAGTAATGTGACAGTTTAACAACCGCACAGACCGACTCTTAACACACTTTGTAATGTTTGTATAACCGCAGAGCATCACACCTGTCAATCACCTGACTCCTCCCGCTACTACTTCTATTCACCCCGCCATCTTCCTCCTCTTCCTCACCCTCCTTCTGTCCCTCTCTCCTCCTTCTCTGCATCTGCTCCTCCTACCCCCTCCTCTCCATACTTGCCTCCACCGTCCTTCTTCATCGTCCTCCCCCCATACTTCTTCCTCCATTTCCTCCACCTGTCCTTTCCCCTCTCCTCCCCCATCTCCTTCTTCCTCCCCCTCCTTCTTCCTCCTCATCTGCTCCCTTCCCTCGCCCTCCTTCTCACCATTCTACCCCTCACTCCTTCTCCTCCCCATCTTCCTATCTGTCCTCACCTCCTGCCCATGCCCCTCCTCCCTTTGACCACCTTCTTCTTTCACCTTCCTCTCCATCCTCACCTTCCCGAACCTCCTTTCCATCCTTACCTCAACCTCCTCACCCTCACTCTCTCCATCATCCTTCCCCTTCTTCTTACTCCCCTGCAGGTATGAGAACGAGCTGACCATGCGCCAGTCGGTGGAGGCGGACATCAACGGGCTGAAGAGGATCCTGGAGGAGATGAACATGGCGAAGACAGACCTGGCGATGCAGATCGAGGGTCTGAAGGAGGAGCTGATCTACCTCAGGAAGAACCACGAGGAGGTGAGGAAGCACGAAAACAACTTGACCACACTGTGACAATCACACATTGACTCCTTAGTAGATTATAAGGTTGGTCAGAGTTACTGAATTAATTAAATACATTGGACGGCTTTATTTCCTGCACTTTTATGTTCATTGTCCCTGGCCTCTTTAGTGAAATCTGTTAAATGAAGTAGTGAGAAAAAGGAAATGTCCACTAAGTAAACAAATCAATCTTGTAAATCAGGATTGAACAGCAACCTCTTGAGGCAATGCTGCTTATTACATCCAAACACTATTCGTGGTACAGAAAGTAAGCAACAGAATGTTGTCAAAGATACGGATCAGTCAGTTGATCATTTTCAAATGCTTTGGTTTGACCTGCGGTGTAAAAGCGCTTTGAGTAGTCCGAAGACTAGAAAAGCGCTATACAAGCTAAAGTTCATTTACCATTTTGATCAAAGAGTAAGATGAATTTTTAACCAGAAATAGCTGTAAAGCCTCTCTCTCTAAATACAGTTTATTTACAGTTTGTTTTGTGTTAGGGCTTCAGTGCTTAAAAAAAATGTCCTTCCTCTGCAGGAGCTGCTGGCAATGCGCACCCAGATGAGCGGTCAGGTGAGCGTGGAGGTGGACGCCGCTCCGGCAGAGGACCTCACTAAGGTCATGGCTGATATCAGAGAGCAGTATGAGACCGCCGCTGCCAAGAACCAAAAAGAGCTTGAGGCCTGGTTCCAGACCAAGGTAACGCTGCGACATCATTTCCTGTGGACACAGAGCTCACCTGTATGTTCTTGTGTTTTTAGATCTGTGTGTTTTTTTGTGTGTTTGTGCAGTCAGAGGCTCTGAGCAAAGAGGTGATCACTCAGACGACCACTCTGCAGACATCCAGGACAGAAGTCACAGAGGTCAAACGCACGCTGCAGAACCTGCAGATCGAGCTGCAGACCCTGCTCGGCATGGTGAGTCTCTCTCTCTCTCTCTCCGAAAACATTGATCATAATAAGTATCATGTATTACCTTTAAAATCCAGAGTTTTCAAAGTGCTTTGACAACGAGCTTATCTCGAAAATTAGGAGGAGAAAAGCAATGAGAAGCAGTCAAACAAAAACAGGAAACAGGAATACTAAGAAATAAAAACAATAGAAATAAATAAAAGCCATCAACAGAAATGTAAGAAATTGAAATAATACAGATAGAGGACATATAAGCAATGCAACATTTAAAAAAAACAGACAAAAAGGGCTGAAAAAAGTACGGAGCTTATAAGGGGGCATCAGCAGAAGAAAACAAAAACAAATTAAGTTCTGGTGAGCACCAGGTACTTTCTTAAACTCACAAGAAACGTTCTCGTGAAGACGACAGTTTGTGGTGCGAACCAAAAAGCTATTTCTTTATATTTTCTGTCCACGTCACCTTAGGGGCTTTAAAAAACTTGTTTTAGAGGTATTTCTTTCTCTTAGATCATAAAAAAAACGAACTAACATCAGACTTTGAACATGAACCAACAGATTGTCCCCCCCTCTCTCCTCTCAGTTGGATAGTCGGGTGTGAGCTGACATACAAACATTATAAAAAAAATAAAATAATGCCTTCATACTTTAGATGGATCAGTCTTAAAGAAGAGAACATAGTATTTAACAGTAGTGACAGATTTAATGTGTTCTGTGTGTTTTTCTGCAGAAAGCGTCTATGGAGGGAACTCTGGCCGAGACTCAAAACCGCTACGGCATGCAGCTCTCCGGGTACCAGTCTCAGGTGAGACAGGAGAAGAATCAGTGCTGAACTTTTACATTTTAGACTTTTGTTCTTTTAGCTTTAAACTATTCTTCTTCTCATCCTCCTTCCTCGTCTTTACTTCTTCAGGTGATGATGCTGGAGGAGCAGCTGGGGCAGCTGAGGGCCGACATGGAGCGTCAGGGACAGGATTACCAGATGCTGCTGGACATCAAGACCAGACTGGAGATGGAGATTGCCGAGTACAGAAGGCTGCTGGATGGAGAGAGCAGCAGCAGGTGAGACTCAGTGGAGGATCGGGCTGAGGTGTTTTTGACCACACCCGATGGGGGGTGATCAGCTCAGTGTGGAAAAGTTTTGAAAATGTTTCTACCTTTGTTTAGGGAAATTAAACATAATAAACAAACTTAGAAGAGAATGGATGTAACTTATGTTGTTTTCAATCATTAACGTCATCAAATGTCTTATTTAGCTATTTTTCTGTCAGTCTAACTGATCTGCTCTCTGATTGGTCGACAGCATCTCCTCCTCCTCCTCCTCCAGCACCTCGACAACAAAACGGACAGTCACAGTGGTGGAGACGGTGGTTGATGGGAAGGTGGTCTCCTCGTCATCCTCATCCTCCGCCGCTGTCCTGCGGACATGAGGTACAACAGAGGACGACAGCCAGTCTTCATCATCATCATCATCATCATCTTCATTATCATCTTTCAGGGATGTTGATCAGAGATTTTGATGTTTTATCAATAAAACAAGAGTCAAGATTAACTGTGTGTGACATATCCTTCCGAATTTGACTGTGTCTTTGTCAACTTCCGACAGTTACCAGGAATTTAATCATAATATATATATATATTATAAAAAGCATTTTATTCCTCAACAATATACTTCAAACAGTTTCAAGCCCGTACAGATATCAATGAGTATAGAGTAAACCTGGTTAACGGATCATCTTAACAGAACAATAAATACAAAACAAAAATGATGCAAGACCAAAAAAATTTGAACAAAAACATAAAAACTGAAGCTGAGAGCAGCCAGATTTTAAATCGTTATTTTTTAATTACCGTTTCATTGAGATCACCAATAAATGATCTAGTCATTAAAGGCAGGGTGGGTCATTTTCTCCAGATCCACTTTTTAAGATTGAAATTGTCTTTAGGTCCTGACAGAAATTAATAATTCATGTTCTCTGAAAAAGGAACGAAGAAAATCCGTCATCAGTAGAATTTGTAAGCCTGTAAAAACTTTGACCAATGTCTGCCACGAGGTACCAATCTGATGAACCAATCACGCCTCCCTGTCTCCCTGCTCGCTCTCTACCCCTTGCGTGCACTAGCCCACACTCAAAGCGCGTCACAGAAGACGGAGTTTATACTGTGAGTTTGTCGTTGGCCGTTGTGAGTAGTAAAATAGTAACGTTTTTTTTACATGTATTATGATAAAGTTTAGTGTTTACTTACTGAATGAGACATAAGGCGACGTAGTTTTTCACAATGCAAAGCGACGACCTGAGGTCCGCTTCTTGAGCAATGGTGCTTGTGCATGTAAGCGAGGGGCGTGGCATTTGAGAGAGCACAGAGGGGAGGGGGTGGGTGCAGACGGAGCACTGAGGGAATGCTACTTTCAAAATCATGCTAGTTTTTGAAAATTACCAACTCTGCCTTTAATTTTAGATTTGGTAATTAAGGAGAAACAGAACAATGATCTTGTTATTCCAGGATGCTGACTTAATTTGATTTTAAGAAATTAAATGAATGAAAATCTGCAAACTCAATTTTAAAAGTCTCCAGCTTTATTTGTTCTTTAGGCCAACAATGTGGCAACCACCAGCAACAAAAAGTAATTAAAAACATAATGTATTAATTGGACTCTCAATTCCCGTAGACTAATTGCATGGAGTGAAACCAAATCAAAAAGTCTGAATTGAAATAACCTAGTTATTATGGAGTAACACTATATCTACATATCTATAAAAAAAATGTATTTGATATAATATAGTTTGATTATAATATTGCATAACATTTAATTGAGTATAATGTAAAAAAAGCACTATTATTAAAGATAAAACACTACACACTTCACTTCTGCAGGTGGGATAACAACAGCACAACCTGAGTCCATTATCATGATGCCAAAAGCGGCTGTCATAGGACAGGATGTGTGACAATGCTGCCCCCTGCTGCTTCACTTTAGTCATGACTTTCTTCATTCTTTTTAACCATGGTTGTTAATTTCCTTCTTATTTTGTAAATTCTGCTTCTTATTTTGTTGCTGTTTTGCATAATCTCCTCTGAGTCTTGGTGTGCAGGCTGCTTCACGCCGGGGTCACCATGCACAGATTTTATTTCTATCCATCCTGACAGGTGAGATATTCTTTTTCAACCCCTCTGGGCCTCATTCCTCGCTCTACCTGCACAGATTTGAAATGAATACTCCTCTCTTCCATTGTAAAGTTCTCAAATGTTGTTAGAGCGATTTAGGATTGATTGCATGACTTGATTTAGTTGGTTTTCCCATGGAAAATAAAAAAAAACCTCAAGGATTTATTCAATGAAGGTGATGATTTATAAACTAATTCCCCATTTTTTAATTTCTGTGCAGGATCTATGAGTTTTTATTGCAGCCCAGTCTTTGCTTGTTATGTAACTTTTTTTCAAATTTGTCTTTGTGAGACACAGTTGTACGTATATGTCAAAGATTAAATGCCTGTCATTTGCATGTACTGTTTTTCTTTCTGTGTGTAGATGAGTGAATGAATGTTGTCAGACAGAACAACAGAAACTGACTTGGTTGATATAACAAAAGTTTCTTTGTGAATCCAGTCTGACTGAAACCGAATCACTATGAAAACCAGAGGAGACACACCAAACTCATGCTGGTATGAATAGACGTGTAAGGACATCGTATCATCTTAGAATAATTCCCTGAGGGTTAACAACATGAATACTATGAAATAAAACTTACTTTTTTCTCTGATGGGAACTTTGGTCCCCTGATGACACAAACAGGTTGGAGTCCCCACAATGTTATACAAACAAGCACACATCTTTTTAAGCTAAGCCTCTGAAAACAATCACTAGCAACATTTCCAGAGCTTTTTTACACAACCTTTACCTAACTGCAGTCCTAACCACTGAAGGGTTTAAAAAAGCAGTAAAAAAATCCTCATGTCTTCAAATGTCCTCATATTCCAAAAATGTCCTCTTACCACTTACCATAAAGTAAAAAATCCAAAGACATTCTCACTTTTCTCCAACTCACTTCTTAAAACTGTTTTTAACTTTTCAAAAACTGTCTAACTTCTCAAAAATGTCCCTATACTTTAAATAAATGTCCCCCGATTACAGAACTGTTTTCAAATTCCTATAATGTCCACTCTTACCAAAAAGGTCTAGCATTGATTCAAATGTTCCCTAATTTCCTTTAACCTCCTCTCTCTCAGGAATGGGTTCGCCTTCGAATATTATCCCTTCTTCCCAAAGACATCACAAAACTTGTAACATGTCCTGAATTCACGAAAATACACATCTTTGAAATTTCCTTATTTTTTAAACCCCTCATTAGAAATACTACTAACTTTCCAAATGTATCCTTACTTCATTCAAGTCATAACTCCCCTTCAAAAATATCATGGCCAAAAGATAATGTCCCTGCTTTCCAAAAGTGTCCTAACCTCCTATAAGACTCCTCACCCCAAACCTCCCACCTCCAATATAATCAGTTCCTCAAAATGTTCCCATAAAAAAAAAAGATTCTTCACCTCTTAAAAATGTTCTCACCTTTCAACTCAATCTATCAAAGTAGTTACATTTATCAAAGTATTAAAAAAAAGTACATCCAATCATTTTTGAATAACAGGTGGGTGTGTTAGAAAAGACCTTTGTGATTTGTTTACATGCCTAAGCCCCTGTTCTGCCCAATGAAAAGCACTCATTTGGTTTCTCTGATCTGATTCTGATAAGATTAATGCTTTTTTACCCTCAAGCAGTTTGGTGCCCTTTAGAAGCATTAGAAAAAGTTGAATTTGAAAGCAGTCCTACTTTTAGGATTCATGGCCAAGCATACCAACTTGCCCCTCCCCCACCTCAGGCGATCTGTTACACCTCCTGAGTTATATAACTCCGCAGTCTGTTCATAAATCTGATATTTTCTGTCATCATACAATCTGCCGATGGCTCTTTTTTTTCTGAAGGTGTTTGAAGAGCAGAAAATGTGGACAGAAAAATTAAATGAAATAAAAAAGACAATTCTACCGACTGAACTTTACTGTCAGAAAAGAACTGAAGCATTAAGAATGCAAAATGCTGTGCACCTCTATCTGGTCAACAACTCTTTTTAAACTAAATTTTACTTTGAAACTGTTAAAAAGGTAAACATGTACATGTGCCTTTCTTTTTGTCTGTTTTTTTTTTTTGCTTTATTGTTCCCATCAAAACCGTATGTGCGGTGTGTAGAACTACTGTGGAACCAAATTCGCTGCAGTGACTGGTACTTTTTCATTTTGAAAAAAAGTCATGCTGTAACATAACCTTTTTTTATGACATTTTCCGCATGATCTTTTAGATCTTGTGAACCTCCAAGTCTGGCTGCTCGTTGCACTCCGCTGAGTTTGCTCTTCAGAAACGGATCCAGCAGGGTATAGTGTTTGTGTCCAGTGTTTTGCACTTCTGCATTGGATTCATTCAACCAACACCGTAGGTTGCCGCTTGGTTAGAAGGTGATCAGATCATTAAAGCCCAATTTTGACATTTTCAACTTCAAAAGTCAGGAGTGGTACTAAAATAACCAATCCGTACCGTCCTACTTTATGCTACCCTTCTGTTAAGGTGCCAAGCATACCAACTGACCCTAAAGAGTGTAGCTCGACACACTTCAGCCCGTTGATTGTGCGAAAGAATGCGGCAGTGGTAATAGAGGACAAACTCTCTTTAAATATCCCCTGGATTTCAAGACAGCAATTTCTAGGATTTTTTTTTGTGTGAGTAATGTCACAATAGCACTGCCCCATGGGCGACCTCTGAGGTGCAGAACTTCCTAGGTATCATTGATTTTTGTTAACTGTGTCCCGTTCTTCTTGATGGAATTTACTAGAGGACTATACTGTGTTGCACTTCTATGATGTCATGCCAAAGCAGACCATACTAAACTTTACTGAACCGAACTGCTCGGTGGAAACAGGGCTTCAGTAAACAATATCTGTAAAACATGGAAAATAACTGGATTGACTGTTGAGTTTCAATTTTAGTTGTTATATAATTTTCAGAATTGGTTCAGGCTTCTGGTCTGCTGCCCACTGGTTTCTGTTGTAACTTGGAAAGAAAATGGAAAGTTAAGCCTGTTGTGTAAGTTGACTGACAGATGCTTTACAGAGCTTAAAGTCATTCAGATATAAGGTGCGGCTTAGTTGGATGGTTACAAAGTCACCAGAGCAGAGCCTGAAGCCAGCTCAGAGAAACAAAGAGGCAATTCTAAAATAAATCAAAACAGAACTGATAGAATAGCATTCCCCATGTTCAATTCCCCCAACCACAGACACCACCAGCACCACAGTGGATGCCTACGATCCCAATGATGCCCCCATGTGCCTGGCCCATGTCCCCCCAACTAAACCCACCAACACCTATGGAGAACCCCCACAACCCATAACCACGTATGGCTCCACAACACACAAGTTCTTCTGTATGTGTTCTCAACAATTGTTGGGTGAATTGTCATTAAATGTGGTTCATTTGCCCATCAGGATAATGTTTTTTCAGAATCTGAACACAATGGTCGAGAGTTTTGGTGTTGAAAGAATTCCAAGAGGTATTGAGTAATCACATTAGAGCAGGCTTTGGTTGTATTCGGGGCTGTTAATAAAAAATACAACTATACGAAGAAATACAACAGGATAAAAACAATTGTTTGATTTTGCACAAACAGAGTAAAACAAGATTAAACCTGAGTCAACGATTCAGCCTTGAGAGTATAGCTGGCTAATAGCTTCCATCTGCAGCTGTAAAAAGTCATATGAGCTATTTATAATTTAACAAATACCTACAGATATACATGCAGAGACACATGTGCCAGCAAATCCTGCTGCTTATACACGAATAAGTGCATTTCTGGCTGCAGGGTTAATGCTGGAACATGTGACAGCAGTACACTGCCCATCAATAAGCTTTTTTCATTCCTCACATCAGAACACTTCTACCAGCTCAGCAGATTAACTCTGAATGCAGTGAGGTCCAAAATCACAGTTTCTGCTTGCACTTGTTCTTCAACGATATGAGAGGTTTAACTTAATTGTCCAATCTGTAGACAAAGACAGAATAAACATACCGAGCAATATTGCCGAGTTGATCCTTAATTTACAACTAAAATGCAAAAATGTAAAGTGTTGTCAGACTTGAATCTTGTGAAACCTGCCCGAGAACTCTCAAACGACAGCCTGGTTAGTAGCCCTAAGCTTCAAAATGTGAAGCTCTCGGTTTGCCTGTGTATATAGGGCCCTGCAGATGTTTAGCAAGAATAGTTAAGCAATGTCAACATAAACTTTACAAAATAAGAAAGCTGAGAAACACTTTACAGTTATAACTAAACTTCCTTCCTTCTCTGTGCCTTCATTGCCAGGATTTCTCCGATGGACAACAATTACCGATGTTGTGTTTCAGCTGCATGTTCATCAGAATGGCTGTTTCACTGAAGAAGAAGATATCATTTATTTGATATCCTTTATTCATACCACAAGGGGAAATTATTTCCACATTCCTTTTTTTGAGACATGCTACACACATAGGCTGAAATACACACATGCACTAACAGGATCCTATGGACACGCACTTATGGAGAGGCGGTACATGAAAGAGCGCCTGTGCAGTTGAGGGTTTTGTGCCTTGCTCAAGGAAACTCTGCAGTGCTAGTGAACTGGCACCTCTTCAGCTACCAGACCAATTTCCAGACGTGGTCAGCACCGGGACTTAAGCTGCCAACCCTCCGGTTCCCAACCCAAGTCACTACTGCTATTGCCGCCCACAGTGTCTAGCAAGTCCCAGACTGCGGCCAACAAGAGTGACTTTTTTTATAATGTCCCATGCAAGACATATCACAAAAGGGCTGCAAAACAGAACACACCTGGACAGCCAGCTGACAAACTATCTCATCTTGTGCAACACCTTAAATGTTAGTAGTGCATAAAGTCCGTCCCTAATAAGAAATTATGTTTAAGCTAGGCTAAGTTTCAACTTACTTATAGCTGGTGCAACCTGGTGAAGGACATTGGGAGAACCTTAATGTTGAATTACTTTCACAACACAGTGTCACTTGAATTTTTCGCTCAGGTTAATAAAATTGAACTGGCACAAATCCAATTGCTTTGTGTTCCGCAAAAATTAAACTCTGTTTGCAATGGTTTAGTTTGTTACTACCCAGATAAACTAGCTTTCCTTTTTTTTCTCAGTAATCTGCTAACTATGTCGAAACTATTTCAGCTTGTCCAAAATGTTAGTAGCCAATTGTCTCCAAGCTAAATTAGAAATGTGTTTTAGTTTGGTTCCTCTAATTTAACTCATAGCTGGTGATACCTGGGACTAGTGTCCTCCACCACCACTGCCTGCATGTTTACAACATCTCACATACTAATGGATGAAGTTCATGAGCAGCATGTGACAATCCATGCCACCTGTAGCACACACTTGTCATAATAAAAGCGTTTTAAGAAAGCAGTAAAACCTTCTCGAAAGAACAGCGAGTTCACACTAAACACACACACATACATCACACACACATACCACAGCTCACAGGGACCTGCACAGCTCCAGGTCGCTATGGCGACAACAAAAGCGCTGTCTCTTTGTCAGCTAGGGGCGTTTTCCCACAGAGCAACACACCTGAAGAGGGACGCTGACAGATAGACAGGTGAGCACTCGCTGCCAGCAGGAGTTTCAGTCCCTGCTGCCGCTCTGTGAGCTCTTTGTGCTGACAGAGAGAAAAACTGCAGCGATCATGTGTTACATGATTTACTTACATCACACAGCCAGAGAGTACAACAAGTACTCAAGAACATGTAGAGGTCGAAAGTACATCTAATGCTACTACAATGTGATACGCTGCTTGTCAACAGGCAAGGAGGGCAACTGCTTGGGGTCCCAGACTAGTAGGGGGCCCCAAAACAGCAGCCTAAAATTTACAAATTTCGCAATGATGGTAGGAAACCTCCCTAAGGGGGCCCCATCTGACAGCACTCACTCTCGTTGCCCTGCTTTTTACTGGTTGGAGGGCCCTCAATTGAATTTAGCCAAGGGCCCTAACAGACTCTCGAATCGCCACTGACTACAATTACACCACTACGTTTACCCAAATGCTGAAGGTGCTCTGCACGAACATTATATTGTAATGTAGTGTATAAGTCATTTAAAGGGCTCCACCTTTACAAGCTGCAAAATGACAGTGATGACACATTTATGTTAACTAAATAAACACTGCATGATGTGTATTTTTACCTCTGAAACTTCTACTACCACTTCTGATAAACATCACATCATTGTGACACACCCAGTGTTTCCTGAGGAAATTCCCCTTGTTAAGTTGGTAGCTGGGTTGTTGGCCAGGGTGGGGGGTTAAAGGCAGGGTTGGTAATTTTCTCCAGTTACACTTTTTTTTTGGTTGAAATTGTAATCAATAATTCATGTGCTCTGAAAAATGAACAAAGAAAATCCATCATCTGTAGCAGTTGTAAGCCTGTAAAAACTTTGAACAATGTCTGCCACGAGGTACCAATCTGATGAACCAATCACGCCTCTCTGTCACCCTGCTCGTTCTCTACCCCTTGCGTGCACTAGACCACACTCAAAGCGCGTCACCGATGACAGAGTTTCTACTGTGAGTTTGTTTTTGGCTGTTGTGAGTAGTAAAATAGTCACATTATTTTTTACACGTATAATGATAAAGTTTAGTGTTTACTTACCGCTGAATCAGACATGAGACGACGTAGTTTCTACAAAATGCAAGCGATGAGCTGAGGTCCGCTTCTGGAGCAACGTTGCTCGTGCATGTAAGTGAGGGGCGTGGCTTTTGAGGGAGCACAGAGGGGAGGGGGTGGGTGCAGACGGAGCACTGAGGGAATGCTACTTTCAAAATCATGCTAGTTTTTGAAAACTACCTGCCTTTAAGTGATTGAAACACAAAATAAATACATTCAAAACACAAAGCATTCACTTAACATTAATCATTAAAGTAAATGAAAGTGCATGTAGACAAAAAGGCCTGTGGGTTAAGAGTATATCTGTATCGCTAGTTTCTGGACTGAACAAAGCGCTCTGTACTGGAGTTTGTTCGTCTAAGTTTGCAGATAAAGACTACATCAGTACACTGATGGTACATTTCTGACTGTTGTCACCCGTAAACACCAGCTGATACCTGCATGATTGCAGGGGTGATTGACCACAATAAGAAAAAATAATAATAATTGTTTAGGGTTTATGTGGACTGATAATGTATGTGCATTACATAGTTGAGGTAAATAACTTTTGTATTATAATAAATATTTTGTATTATGTATTAACCAGAGCTTTGCATTAAATAAACCACAGAAAAAGAAAACTGGTTATGGAAAAACTCAGTAAAAACAGCTAAAAAGAACAGTGAAAAAGTGAAATGTTTGATGTCACGAGGTGGATATTACATTTAGCTCATCAGCTGAGCTGTCTGTACGTTTTTTTTAAGTGAAATGAGACATTCAAAGATGCAGCAGTTGTTATTTTTCATCACTGCGCCCGCCAGGGAGACACTGTGGAGGCTTATCCACGGTGCACCTAAAGTGACAAAATAGCATGCGATCAATCGGGATTGAAACATTGAATGCATTTATTTTATCGTGATTAACTAGTTAAAGCTGAGATGAAGTGTTTTAAACTGATTTGGAAGAGATTTGTAGCTGCACAGTTTGGAATGAGCTGCAGGACATTCACTGAAGATTTTCAAAGCTTGTCAAATACATTTTACAGTTGTCTTCCACGGATGACATTCAAAGTCCTGCGGTGAAATCCTGAAGCTTTTTTTATATACCTGTGCAGCAGGAAACACGTCTGAACTAGCTTACAACATGGACTGATTTTTTTCACTTTCACAGGTGAATGCAGTTCTGGAGTTACATCCTCCTTCAGGGGATGTGGACCGTCGACCCCGCCCCTCACCTGCAGCTCAGCCCAACTGAGCAGCTTTAAAAGGAGCAAGCTGATCAGTCTCTCCTCACTTCTCTCCTCTTTCCCTCCACCGGAGATCAGACAGAAGGCTCCTCTGCTTACTCCATCATCATGACAACCATGATGTCCTCTTTTTCCTCACGGAACTCCATGATGGGTGGAGGTAGCAGCTTTGGCAGTGGCGGAAGTTTTGGCATGGGAAGAACATCAATGGGCGGAGGCATGAGCTCGTACAGCATGTCAGGAGGAGCGATAGGTGGAGGTGTGAGGGTCTCCCAGGCCAGCAGGAGCTTCTCTGCTGGTGGTGGTGGCAGCGGTGGTGGCTTTGGCTTCGGTGGTGGAGCAGGTGCAGGTTTTGGTGGCGGTGCAGGTTTTGGTGGCGGCGCAGCTGCAGATGACAGCCTCATCGGCAACGAAAAGTTCACCATGCAGAATCTGAATGACCGTTTGGCCACTTACCTGGCCAAGGTGGCTGCTCTGGAGAAGGCCAACGGCGAGCTGGAGCTGCAAATCAGGCAGTTTGTAGAGAGCAAGGTCGGCCCCAGCACCAGGGACTACAGCTCCTTCTACGTCACCATCTCTGAGCTGCAGGGAAAGGTGAGGAAGAGGGGTACTATGGGAAATGTTGTGCACTGTCTGTAGTCTTAGCTGTGGTCCAGGGACTCATTTTCTATATGACAAGTGGTGAGATGTTTTTAGTTGTCTGTTGTTCATAAATGCATAAAATGAAGAAAAAAAACTTTTTTTCCCTGTAATCCTTAAAAAAATCCAAACATTGACAAAATACAGCAGGGAAATGTACTTTGTGGCATCAGCAGCTTTTGACCACCATAAATATTGAAGGGAAAAAAGTCAAAGGAAATACAAAATTCTGAGAACAAGTTCAACTTCTCCACCAAAAAGTTGCGAATTTTAACCATGAAATAGAATGCAATACAGAGGAAAAATAAATGTGCAAGTCAGAAGTGGCCATGATTTAGTAAAAAGGTCAAGCATCCGGCAAAAACAAACAAATATAAGACCAGAGAAAACAATGCAATCCTCTGCCATTTTTTACTTCCATACAAGAAGCAGTCTCGATGGTGGCTAAAGTTCTGTAATGGGAGTCAGTGAAAAGTGATCAGCCATGTGTAAGTGACCCAAGTGAGTCTGACACGCCTCGCACACACCTGAAGCTGCTGCTCATTCACCACATGAAACATTTGATCAAAACTCACTTTTACTTCATTTTTCTTACATCAGAACATCTGTACGTTTTCTTTACTCAGCTAAGAGCGCTTGGGGAAAAAAAATGTTTTTCTTCTTTTCTATACTTTTGGATGTTTCACAGACAAAACAACTTCAAAGCCTTTTTTTCAACATTGGCATCTCTCAACTTCCATACGTAACTAAAACATCTAGAAGATAAAAAGCTGTGGTGAAGCAGAGGAAGCAGGGATCGGATGAATGAAATAAAAACAGGTCGACCACACCCGATAAAAGTGTTAATCGATCCTGGTATATTCAACTCAAGTGTACCTGATGTAGGTCAGTCTGCTACGCCTCGGATCCTTTGATCAGAGTTTATAATGCTGCACGCAAAGCAGATTTCAACTTCACTTCAGCTCATAATTTTATTTTCCAATATTCTTCAGATAATGTGGTTATCTTTGTTTTATAAACCTGCAGCTGTGATTGATCTTAAGGGATTATGTCGTAAAGTCTGATTGGCAGCAGGAGACTCAAAGAGAAGTCTGTGTAACGGATAAATGTTCTGAATGTACCATCTGTGGTTATTTTCAATTTTGTGTACAAAACATTTGTAGTATTTGACGTTTTTGTCTCTCGCTGGATGATACATTTAAAAAATGTACGTCCTCTGGCATCATGTGCGGCTTCAGAAAAAGGAATCTGATCATTGTGTGCGTGTGTGTGTGTGTGTGTGTATGTGTGTGTGTGTGTGTGTGTGTGTGTGTGTGTGTGTGTGTGTGTGTGTGCGTGTGTTCGTGTTTTTACAGATCCAGGACGCCATCCTCCTCAAAGCATCAGTCATGTTGAACATCGATAACGCCAAGCTGGCTCAGGACGACTTCAGAGTGAAGTCAGTAACATCAACTTTTGTGTTTCTTTTTCTTTCCTGCAAGATGTGAAACATAAAACAAACAATAATCATTCACATATGATAGATCCAGAGAGAGTAATTTTCTACATCCTCAGAGATACAGATCCTCCTCATTATGAGCAGCATCACTCCCCCTGGTGGCCACTGTGGGGAATGCAGCAGCTTGATTTACTCAATAACATACCGGGTTCTGTGAAGCAAAGACTTATTATATAGGAATCATTTTGAGAAACCTGCACTGACTTTTATATGATCATCATTATTCCTTAGACTCCGAATCCTTTTTGACCCTACTTTGATGCCGTATAACCTGTGCAGGTTTGAGAACGAGCTGTCGATGCGTCAGTCAGTTGAGGCCGACATTGCCGGGCTGAAGATGCTGCTGGGAGAACTGGGCATGGCCAAGACCGACATGGCCATGCAGATAGAGAGCCTGACGGATGAGCTGGTGTCCATGAAGAAGAACCACGAGGAGGTAACAACACCTGGTTAACACCTGACAATATAAAAGCAGAGAGTAAATAACTAATAACTTAATCAATCTAAACTTCTCAGAGAACAAACACTCGGACATAAAACGTCAGGACTGGAACTAACTAATGATAGAAACTTTCTCTAAACTCAAAATGTTTAGGTTTAGTGTTATGGGAGCTGTCATGTCCATCTTGTAATAAAGTCTGTGTTCATGTTTCAATCACTGGCATTCAGACCGTAATGATCAGCTGACTAACCCCTCCTCCTCCGGCAGGACCTGATGTCTATGCGCACTCAAATGAGCGGGCAGGTGAACGTGGAGGTGGATGCCGCCCCTCAGGCTGACCTCACTAAAGTCTTGGAGGAAGTCAGAGAGACGTATGAGGCAGTCGCCTCCAAGAGCCAGAGAGAGCTCGAGTCCTGGTTCCAGGCTAAGGTGGGGAAAAGAACCTGCACATCTCCACACCTGCATGTTTTCGTTAGCTTTGTTTTTCGTGACCTTCTCCTTATTCTCTTGTCTCAGTCGGAGGTGATCAGTCAGGAAGTGGCAACAACAGAGATGACGCTGAAGACAACAACATCGGAGGTGAAGGACGTGAAGAGTCAGGTTCAGGGTCTGGAGATCGAGCTCCAGTCACAGCTCAGCATGGTGAGGACACTTGATTGATTCCTGATTGAAACCATTGTTTCAGTGTTCTAAGAAAATCCATGTTTATATTGTATTGTTACACTCATTTTAAAGAGTCTGAATTTGCAGAATCATGTTTATTAAAAACCTTCTTGAAAGAGTGATCAAGAACTGTTCAAAAAGAACTCAAAAGAAGCAGAAGATAAAGTGACAGTCAGTTTTGGAGCTTTAAATGTCACCTGTGATAAATAAATTATATGGGATAGATTCTGTAGATATGTTTTGCCAGAAAGAACATCCATCTTGATTTGTTATGATTCTAAGAACAGCTGGTTAAATGTTTAATTTTTAGACTCTTGACTTGTTTGAAAGCCAGCGGCATCATCCAAAGAATGACCCAGAGATTGACGCATGAAGGACAGATGATGTCAAAATAAAGAAAAACTAAATAGCCTTTTATTTGACCAAAAAGGAACCAAATAATAAATTCTTTAACGTAAATGTAGGTGAAAAATGATCAAATGTGACACTGAAGTCCAGTTTCTACCCTCTAACTGGTCTTTCACTCTGCAGAAAGCGTCTCTTGAAGCCACACTGAGCGAGATCCAGAGCCGCTATGGCATGCAGATGAACGCATACCAGATGCAGGTGAGTTGTTACGACTGCTGGGAGCACATTAAAGTCATTTGGCTTTTTTGAGCATCAGCTCTGACACAGAGCATACCTGTGTGCAGGTGACCAGTCTGGAGGAGCAGCTGGTTCAGCTGAGAGCCGACCTCGAGCGTCAGGGACAGGATTACCAGATGCTGCTGGACATCAAGACCAGGCTGGAGATGGAGATTGCCGAGTACAGAAGGCTGCTGGACGGAGAGGGAGTTATGTAAGAAGAGATCCCAGATTTATTTCTGCTTTGAAGTTAAAGGATCATTTAATGTTTTATTTAATCTATTTGTATTTTTTCACTTGTTCTGGGGACTTAAGGACTAAAAGGCACTAAAAAAATGTGTAGTTGCCCCAATAGATGGTTTGACGCACGTGAAACAGGCTGTAATGGCTGCAACGTTATTCTTTAGGATTGTTATTCTAAGTGTCTGAAAACTTCAACAAAAGATCCCTAAAAAAAAAAAAAAGGAAAAAAAAGGTAGATTATTTTTTTTAACCAGAACCAGATGTTATTTCCCTCTCCTTACATACACCAGACCCCATTGAAAAAAACTGTAATTTTACTTCACAGAACACAGGAGTCTTCCTATGCCTCCATCAGTTAGTGTGTTTGTAATATTTGCTGTTTATTATGGTTATTTTGGAGCGGACACAACATTTGTGTTATACGCCCCATACGCTCTCTAAATCATTGCACAGAAGAGTGTCTTAAATTAGAGCATCAGTCTATACTGATAAAAACCTGGACAGCTACAGTTTCTATCTCCAGTTTCATTAAATGCCTTCACTGGTTGATTACGATAAACAAAAACCAACAGGGTAAACCTTGTGACGCCGAGTCTAAATATTATTTTCCCTAACACTTCTACTACTGTTGACCAAAATGAGGAAGTAGTTAGTGGACTTCTAGTGTGTTTTCACTATTTGCATTGAAGGCTGTTTATTTAATTAAGCTGTAAATGTAAATGCCCAACTAAAGACTAGAGCTAAAAAAGAGCGATAGCTATAAACGTCTGTGTGCAGCACATCCTTCTCAAGCTCTGTAATGGAATTTTTTTTACATTGCAATTCCCCTTCAAGTAAAAAATTCAAATCAAAACCGTAGGACGTGCATTATCGCCACCAACTGGAGTGGAGAGGAACAAAGGGGGCGATCACAGGGCAGTGAAATCTGGAAACCAATGATTCAAAAAACAGTTATCAATTATCACTCTTCAAATTGTTTGAACCAAGATTTCTTTGATTGATTTGCAAACATGACAACAGAATATAAAAGTAGAAGGCATTTCACCAATGACACTGGCCAAAGACTCTTGTTGAATGCGAGTTTTGGACATTTAAATTACCATATAAAAAAGTTCAAAGAAATGTGGAAAATGCCCAACCTTGATGATTGAAAACAGCATTTCACTTGGTTTTCTTGTGTTTCTCTGACTTCCTGTATCATCTTTTGCTCTCTCTCTCAGATCTTCAAAGGCAACCTCTTCAATGGTCTCCTCCTCCATGGCCTCCTCTGGTTTATCCTCCTCTGGTTTGGCCTCCTCAGCCATGACCGTCGATTCCTCAGCCGCCTCCTCCACCACCTCCTCCACCACCACCACCACAGTCATCACAAAGGTTATCGAGGTGGAAGAGAGCATCTGAGACCAATTACACGTCTGTCTGACCCGAAGTCAAACCTCAACCAATTAACTTTCTGCATGCTGACCCAGGCTGCAGATATCCCTTTATTCTCTACTCAACTTTAATTCACAATGAGTCCATAGATTCTTGGGGTTAGAGGGGAAACTTAACCTTGTAAGTCTGGGCAGGGCATGAATTAAAAAAAAATCTTCTGTCTGATGCTGCAAGGAATAAAACTTTGCTTAACTCAAACATGTGTCCGAAAGTCTCTGAAGAAAAACGCAATGAAAATCCCTCAACATAAATGGTTCAGTTGACACTTGAAAAACATTGTATTAAGAAACAAAAATCCCAAAGGTCAAAGCTATGAACTATAGTACGGTCTTCTCAGCAGAATCAATGACGAATGAACGACCCACCAACTAATGAAGGCTTCAATATTTCTTTGAAATCTCCAGGAACAACAAGAAGCTGGATGCTAAAGTAGGTTACGCTAAAGCATCTTCCCATACCTTTCAATCAAATCTCAGTCTTCATCAGTGACTGTAATTAGCCGCGTCTCATTTAGGGTGTAGGGTTAGGGCCCAGCCTATGAAGATCAAGCCATTGTGGCCTGCGTAGACGGCTCAGGGCGAACTGAAATGAGACTGTCTGTTCTACGGAAGATTCTCAGTTTGCAACCTTTCGTTTTTAAGTGCCAGCCCTGTAACCTAGCAATCCCAACAGATACTCAGGAACTAGCTAACATAACATAATGTGAGGTTTAAGGCCCCTTTTGTAAGCTATTAAATTTAGTTAAAAACCAATTACTTACATTTGAGAGTGTATTACTCAGCTGCATCAGAGTCCATCAGCTCATTTGAATGAATGTTTAGTGAATCTATGTTGTGCCAGAAAAAGGATGCACCAGATGGATCCCTGGACGGCCGGAGAAAGGACCCAATGTTGGCGTAATTAGGAAGATCCTTTAAAATCAGACAGCCTTTGACTCACTGCTGTGACATAATCGGTCCTTAGATAGTTTACCATCTTTTTCCCACAGAAAGTGATTCTATATGTGGTGGAAGACGTCAAGAGTTTATTAACAGACTAAAGAAGCTAAGATAGCCTGTGGACTGTCGCCGACTTACAGCTAACTCGAGAACCAGTAAGTAACCTAAAGGAGCCGGTCTTCCCGTTGCTACAGCCCGTCTGTCTTCCCTGCAGGGAAGGCCAACAACAATCCTGACTCCCAATGCTCATGCTGCCACAAATAAATCAATGTATGACAACAAGACTCTATGCTAACAGGCAAGGTATGGTGAACACTGACACAGATACCTGCTAATTAATGCTAACATAAAAAAACAAACAGAATTTCACTCGGTGTTAAATTGTGGCAGACATCTTAAATGGTTCGTTAGTACAATAAGCCCCACAGCAAGAAAGAGTATTTACATGAACAAATCTCCATAATGTGACAAAGCAAACTTTGTTGAGAGGTTCAGTTAAGTTACTGAATAAGCTAATGTCCCACCATGCAGACCGCTAGCAGCTCCCACCTGACCTGTCACTTTGAGTCTTAGTATAATTTTAACAGGTGAGTTATATTAAAAACTCAACCAAGTAGCCTAAAGTATTAAGGAATTTTTAGACCAAAACTTGTTTTTTTGTACAAGGCTGAAAACATGTTTATTTCTGCTGTTTAAATTGGACGTTTTAACAGGATTTACTCACTTTTGGAAGCTACGCCAAATGGACACTCGAGGAACTGCAGTTTTTTAGTACTTCAGTGTTCCTAGAAAAGGAACTTGTTCTAAATCAACACCTGCATATTAAACTACATTGTGTTGCTTAAAGGCTGAATTTGCAACATTTTGATCCAGTAGATGTCGCCCTTAAGCATGAAACCAAAACGACTCGAGCTGTTGTTGTGTTAGCATGCTAATTGTAGCGCTCTTTAGTTAGCTCATAGCTTCACATTGCATGTAAATTTGCACGAAAGACCATGATCTAAAATGCTTACCTGACATTATAATAAGCAGTGAGTACAGTATGTTATTCTTCCTTTCTATAGTCCCTCACTTAAACAGCTTTTATACGCAAGGGGATGAGCCGGCCGTCCCGTCCAGGTAAACATGATGTAGATACGGCTCAGACAACAAAACAGCCAGCGGGACTCACACTTATTGTAGACAGTCATGACTCACAGAGATATTTTCAGAGGATGAATTGGATTTCTGCGTAAAATGTTGCACATTCAGCCGTTGACTAAAAACCAAAAGAACACGTAAAGACCACAGAAGACGAGATGTGTCATTAGTTTCTTTAATAATTCTGTTTCCAGTACAAGATGCTGCATCAATTTGCTCTTTCTTGCTGCAGTATTTTTTTTTCATATTTCAAAGTTTTTTTTTAGGAATGACGTTATCAATAGAAGATTTGTACACAGTGAGCGATCTGAAAGGGGGGAGGGTGCTGATGTGTTTGGTCCTATTGGAGTTCATCATGTAACTGGAATGATTTGAAGGAATGTCATCAGCAGATTATCATCAACAACAAAAAGATAATGTGTCCTGATCAATCAATCAATCAATACTGGTTGAAAAGATATATCTAAATGATATCAGATATTTTACAGTACAGTAACAAGAGTGTACACCTGCAAGTACCCATACCTGTAAGGAAATACTACAAAACTGGCAGAAAGTACTCCAAAATAAGTACTCACTTACGCTTGGCAAAGATTGAAAAGTACTCCGGAGTACTTTAACACTTACACTGAGGAATATGAACCAGGACCCTGCTTACCAAACACATGTAAAGGCAAAGATGAGTTTTGATCTCATGGAGGGAGTTCAGATTTTAAAAGCATTTTTAAGGTTCTTCAAAGGTTTTCGAAAGTAACAACGTGCATGGTTTTTATCTCAAACACAGTTTTCTACCTGCTGCCTTTTGACAGAATTACGGCTAAAAAAAAACAATTAGATTAATGAATGTTAATAACCATCTGTGCTTTGATTTGTTGTCGTTCGCTAATGCTGACTAAACCCTCATTGGAGACAGCAAACCAGAAATACTTTTAGACAATCTAACCAAATAGCATTTTAGACAACCAACAAAACCAGATTTTGTATCAGACTTTGAATGGATGATCATTTAAATGAAGGACTGCAGGATGATGGGAGTTCAGAGGGTTTTTTGTCGTGCCATACAGAAGATACATCTGCCTGAATCTTTGTGAATTGCATGGTCATAATGCACCATAGAAAAAGTTTAGAGGTTTCTGGGTTTATAAAACAAGACACAATTAGAGCACTAATGTAAAAAAAAAAATCACTGACACGGTTATCATTTTTATCTCTGATGTCCCTTTTTATCCATTAAAGCTGGAAAACAAAAGCATCACAGAGAAACACTGTGATTATTCAAGCCTTAACTTTGAGTGTTTGTGTTCAAATAAAATGAAAAAAACTCAGCTATGATGTATTAGCTGATTCTTTAACTTCCAAATCTTAGTTTAAATTGGACTATCAGCGGCTCCTCTGGACTGGAGCAGGACCGACCCTCATTCAAATCACAGAAATAAAATATAGATTGTCATCAGATTTGTTTGTGTGTTGAATCTCCTCCAGATTTGATCCAGGTAAGAAACAGACACCTGAAGTGACGAGCTGAACTCTGATTTCACTGTAAAACATTTGTTCTGCTGTTGTTCACACTCTGTGACGGATTAACTCAGATTTACAGTAACAAACAGAACTTGACTCTGAGGTGTCTTAATCACCACAGATATGTACAAGTACTCTCTCTGAAGTACTTTCTGTCCAATACTGCTCTTGGAGCAGTAAAAATAAAAGGTGTTTTTTTCAGTGAACAGGGTCCTGGTCAGTCCGGAGCTGCTGGTCTGTTTCAGTAAAAAAAACTTAAGAAGTACTCGGAGTACTGCGGTATTTGTGCTTGTGTATCAATAAGTACTCCAAAGTAAGTCCTGGGACCTGGACTCAACACTCAGACCAGTTTACAGAGTATCTACACTCATACAGACACACGACCACAACACGCATACACAGACATACACACACACACACACACACACACACACACACAGACACTTGCATAAGAGCAAATGAGTCAGAGTCGCCCTGCCCACAGATAAAAAGAGCACAAAAGGTATGAAAATGTAAGAAAAGTTTGATAAGGAAAGGTAATATATGTTTTTATAAAAAAAGAGGAATAATACTTTGTGTTTTTGCGCGAGGTTAAAGGGTGTTTTAGCTGCTGTCGCTGCCCACGCTGCTGCTGCTGCTGCTGCTACTCGCAGTGTCCACACGCTCTCGCTTGTGGATCTGCTCGTGAGCTTTTAGGTGACCTGACTGGCTGAAAGTCTTCCCACAATGGGGGCAGGCGTACGGCCTCTCCCCTGTGTGGATCTGCTGGTGAGCCTTCAGGTGTCCGAGGCGGCCGAAGCTCTTCCCACACTGCGTGCAGCCAAACGGCCGCTCGCCCGAGTGGATCTTCTCGTGGGTCTTTAAGACTCCCGAGTTGCTGAATGTCTTTCCGCACTGCGAGCAGGTGAAGGGCTTCTCGCCTGTGTGGATCTGCACGTGGTTCTGGTAGCTGGTCTCTTTGCTGAAGCTCTTGCCGCAGTGCTGGCAACAGAATGGCCGCTCGCCCGTGTGGCTCAACTGGTGAGCCTTCAGCTCTTTGGACTGGCCGAAGCTCTTTCCACAGGTGACGCAGATGAACGGACGCTCGCCGGTGTGCAGGCGCTGGTGCGAGCGCAGATCATCCGCTTTGGTGAAACCTTTGGGGCAGTGAGCGCATACATACGGCTTCTGGCCCGTGTGGATAAGCTGGTGGCGTTTGAGGTTCCCAGCCTGGCCGAAGCTCTTGCCGCACTGCGAGCAGGTGTAGGGTCGCTCCCCGGTGTGGATGCGTTGGTGTGTCTTCAGGTTTCCCAGCGTGCTGAAGTTCTTGCCACATTGTGTGCATGAGAACGGCTTCTCGCCCTGCATGTTTCTAGGTTTCCTCACAGTTGGGTTCTGTGTTTTGGTTGTTGGCACAGGACCTCCACTCGCCGCCGTCCCCTCAGCTGAAGTCTTCCTGTCCTGTGCTGGCTGCAGCTCGTACAGCACCCCACCTCCAAGCTCAGGGTCTAATTTGCCCATGCCGTCCAGGAGTAGCGCGTCGGGCCGCAGCTTGTTGAGCTCGGTGCGAAGCTCGGCCATGTGGATGGACTCGAGTGCGTTGTGTGGACCTGACATGATGTTGGCCTCGGGGTATTCACACTTCAGGGAGCCCAGCTCGGTGTAGTAACACTGCAGGTCCACATGGTGGTCCGACTTTATGTACTCAAGCGTGTCCGTCACCTGAAACACAAACACATGAAAAACATAGTCTTATTCATATTTTATTCTCACCAGTCTTTTAACACTACAGTGAGCCTCCTCTATATTTAACACTTGTACTCCTGAGAAACTGAACATTAGTTATTTAATAAACTCCACAGCAAGAGCCTGTGTCCACTCATGACGTTTTCTGCGCTGGCAGCCACTATTTTCTATACAAAACCAAATCAGTTCAGCCTTTTCAGAGCTCAGCATCCTCAACGCGCAAAAGCCCTCAACGCCAGCTGTTGTTTGCTGCTGCGCTCACACTTGAAAATAATCTAACTTTTGGAACACTGCCAATAATGCTGGACATAAATGAAAAAAGAAATGAAATGAAACCAGTCAATACCAAGAAGGGGCGGGAATCCTGATATCATCTTAGTCAAGAACAACAGCATGAGAAGAACTTCAATCAGACTTGTTTTCCGGGGATACTACTTTCAGGTCTAGAGCTGCTACTTGATTTGACCCCTTCCCATTTATTTATTTTTTGAAGGTTTATTTTTGGGCCTCTTATTCCCCCCATCTAGAGACAGGACGGTGGAGAGAATCTGAAGCCGGCGGAGAGAGTGGGGAACGAAATGCAGGAAAGGAGCCAAAGGGCCGACTCGAACCCGGGCCGCCCGCTTGGAGTACCATTGCCTCCATACATGGTGTGTGCACACCAACCACTAGGCTAACAGCGCCCCACTCCTTCCCTTTCTTTTTTTACATTTTCTTTGTAAACTTTCCTTGAATAACAGAAAATACCAGGCACGCTGTAGGGCTTTCAGTAAGCGCCAGCGAGAAGCACTCTGTTAGTGGACTCTGCAGGGATGAACCATCAGAGTTTAATCACTCCCTGTTTGGTCTGTATTGGTTTAGAGTAGCTCAGAGCTGTAAGCAGCTCTCTGTCTAAAGGGATTAGAGGCGTCAGTTAATGATATTAAGATCTCAGCAGGGTAAGACTCTCTGCAACATACTCGTTCAGTTCTGTGTGAGGATGGAGGAGTCAAACATCTCATCATAATATCAGATAAGTGGACCCTGCTGCTATTGTGATGATAAGTCACACTATTTAGAATGATGTTTATGCAGTTTTAGTCATGAGGACGGGGAATGATCCAAAAATACAGAACATCAAGTCTTCTCTCCAAATACAGACATTTCACCTGGTCTGTTTATATCTGAGAGGAGGAAGAGGAGGATGAGGAGGAGGAGGAGGAGGAGGAGGAGGAGCAGAGTCTGTGGTAAAAACTTTGTGAAGAATGAAAACTGAAGGCTCATTTAGAGTATGCAGAGCTGAATTCCTGTCATCTTGTTGCTCCTGCAGCTCTGTCAACAATAAAGCTAATAAAAAAACAACAAAGTTAAAGTTTTAAAGCACGTTTTGTCAGGGATGTCATTCGCACTCACACTAGGTCCAGTTGTCCCGTACCGTGATTAAGAACAATTGCCCACCTACCCATTCCCCCGCTGGCCTGCACTCACACTGCTCCAGAACAAACCAGGCCTGAGCACGGTCACCTCTTGTACATAACGCCGTAATACAACACATGCACGGCTTAGTTTACAAGACAGGCTGACTAAAATAAATAATAATAATAAAAGGGACGCTTAGTCGAGTTTGCGCCAGCACATCGGAGAACAACACAAACCATATGACAGCATTAACTGACTTTGTGGCTTATCTTCAGTCATTTTATTTAGATTCATCCATAACACTCCAGGATTTCTTGATAATGGAGGCGGGGATCGATCGGAGCACTCACACTAGTCAAACAAACTGAACTTTGGGGTTCAAACGTGCTTGGGCTTGGTACAGATTTCCTAGTGTAAGTGCGCCCTTAATATCCGTTTATAGGTTAGTGGTCTATCATGGGGTCTACCCGGGTGCAGGGGTGACAGGGTCCATGTTTACCTGAGAGATGTAGTCGAACACAGAGCTCGGCTCGTAGTGCGACTTGTAGTCCAGCTCTGCGACGTCAGTGTGGTGGAAATGGCCCAGGTGGGGGTTGTCGAGGTGACTGTGATGCTCTGACTTGATGTAGTCGAGGCCGCTGATCTCCATTTTGATCTGATCATGGCCCAGCTCAGCAGTGGACAGTGGCTGGATCTCAGACAGGTCCACGGTCCGGATGGGTTCCAGGTCTCCGTCCTCTGGCTCGCTCTTCACGCACGGCAGCATCACCAGTGGCTCTGCGATCTCCGCCGCCAGCGAGCTTAGTGTGGGGGTGGGGCAATCTGAGGACATGAGGGCCAGGGAGGGCGCTGGGTCAGAGGAGGTGGTCCCTGAGCCACAGTCCACCTGCAGGGAGGTGTCAAGAGGCGGTGGAGGGGATCCGCATTCAGGGGGCATGCCGAGGCTTAAACACTCACTCTCTAAGTCTGTCATGGTGGGGGGCGGAGCTAACCCTCCTCACCTCAATCCGGAACAACACTCTTCCTTCTCCTCGTCCACAAGTCAACCTCTCTCCCTGCTTCGAGTAAGTGTACCTGTCCTGAGAGGGGAGAGGCTTAGAGGTAGGGGACGTGTCCCTGAGTGTCTCTTCTGGGAATCCAACAACCGTTCTTCTGATGGCAGCACCACAACCTGACTTAGACCAGCCTGGGGAGAGCGAGGAGGTGGGAGACAGATGTGATTTAGGTGTTAGTCTGAATACATCACAATAAAAACAAACACAAACAAACCAGTCAAGGTTGCTGAAGAACAGCGTTATTCAACGTTGAATTTGGGTTTTCGTCAACGGAGTGTGGTGGCTTTGAAGAGTGCAATCTAGTCACTATTACTGGGTTAATACATTTATTTCCTCTTCAGGGATCCTTTACGTAATGTTGTCACACACTTTAATTCTAATAGATAACATTATTAATCTGAGCCTGTTCGTGACACACAAAAAAACTTTTAGGAGGACAGACTTTGTCGAACAAAGACTATGTTGCAGGAATTAAAACCTCAAAGAATCTTAAGGAGCAATTCCAAGACTTTGTGTTCCTATTTGTCATTTAGACCACAAAATAAATGAAAATAGGGCTCAGGGTTAAAAATACTGGATGTCCCCTTTAACAAACTTTCAGTAAACCTCGCTTCACTAGGATTTTTTTGTACCAACCAAAAACATCAGACTATAAAACACGTCAAAGTAAGGACCAGGTTTAGACAAACTGATCACTCTTAAGATCATCTTCACATTTACTGACAAATAACAAAAAGTTAAAGGAGACTGAGATGAGCCAATAAAAACACGAGGATATAAATGTAACTTCAGCAAGAAGAACAAATGACAGACCACATCTAAAAGGATGCACATGATCTTTTAGCATTTGTTTTTTTTGAAAGAACTCATTGTTCAGCTGAATGTGGAGAGGAGGACTCAATCAGAATAACCTGAGCTGTGATTTGGCATGCACCTGATGATTGAGCTAAGATGAACAAGAATAAACTGCTTCTTTTTTTTGTTAAATTGTGTGCTGGATTTGTTTGCAAATTGGGATTGCCTTTTCCTGGATGAACTGTCGGGATCTTCCTCTATAATGAACAGTTAGAATAATCAAACTGCAGCAGGAAGTTCAATAAAAAAGAAAATTGTGGCCCAAAAATCTAAACATGCACACTGGATTTAAAAAAAAAAAACAGACAAAAGACAAAGTTTCCTCCAGCAGAGGGAGGAGACGAACCTCTTTGTTTGAAAAGTTCAGTTTTCTGCAAGAAGTTCTGTTTGTGCACAAAGACTTGTGTTTATAAGACTTAAATGTGCATGAGACCTTGAGTACTACAACACTACAGCTGCTACTACTATTACAACTATTCCTGCAGCGGCCGCCCCGCACACACACACAGAAAAGTTTTTAGACTGGTCTCAGCAGTAAGAAGAAGAAAAAACACTCTGTGGCTTTGTCCTGTAAATCAGACTGGAGCAGAATGTCTGTTCCCGGGCTGCAGCCTGCTGTCTCTCTGCTGCAGCTCCGGTGACAAAGTTTGAGCGGCTGAGATTACCTGTCTGTGTCTTCAAACACTCAGGTACCTTTTCAAGCCGCCACGCAGACTGACTGCAGGAATCTGGCGCTGGTTTTCTCTGTCAGCTCCTCATTCACACCACAACCTCCCGTTAATATGCACGAAGTTTAAGTTTTTGTGTTTCTGACGCCCAGAGTGAAAACTCTACATGACAGAGGGGACATAACTGTGTTTAAATCCGCTGTTCTGCCATACAAAGACAGGGCAGGATGCCATGTTTAGCTAGCTAACACGGCTAGCCAGTGGCCATCTTGTTTATCACACTAACGTCGTTGGCAGCCTGCTAAGCTAACTAACGGGGCTAGCTGGTGTTAGCATGGGGGAGAAAGTGAGAGTGCAGCGGGGAGTAGAGCAGGCAGAGGGGGGGCAGAGCGGGTTAGCTGCCCCGCTGTCTGCGGCTCTTTCTGCATTTAGCGGCGCACAAAAGCAGATCACTGCGTCCAAATCTGCGCCGACACTCCGGGTCCGGGTCTGTCACCGAGCCGAGCGGCACACAGAGAGCAGGAAACTGAGCCGAGCGGCGTTCAAAAAAAGCACCTAGGCAGGCTGGTGATAACAGCGGGGACAGCGCTACGTTACCTGCGGGGGGTCCGGGTCATGGTCCGTTTCATGTTCTCGGCTCCGCTGGCCGTCACTTGTAGCTCCCTCCGCCGGACCCGCCACGTCCACCTCGGCAGAACAACCCGCCGCCTCGCCTCCTCTCCTCCCCTCTATCACTGACTAATTCCGCTCCCTCCCTCCTCCTTACCTTCCTCTCCTCCCTCCTTCTTACCTTCCTCTCTTCCCTCCTTCCTCTCTCGCTTATTTGCCCCCTCGATAATCCTTCCTTCCTCCCTTCCTTCCTTTCAGCTGGTGAAGTATCTGTCGGGAATGAGTGGGCTCTAAGATCCGGCTCCTTTAAATGAACCAGAGGAGCCAGTGTTGTGTGATAGTCCTGCCCACCTGCGAGCTACAACTATCAGCCATTGTAATCATTTCTACTATGAGCGCTTTAAAATCTTCATCCCATATCTGGGGGCTGATTTAAATTGACAGAGATGAATTCATACATCTCAATTAATCATTGATGATTGATTGATGAGTGACTGAGGTAGGCTACATGTGACACTCACCTGGTCTGAGAGAGGAGGGGATGCAAATTTGGGCTGGTAATAAAATACAAAAAAAGTAGTCTAATTCATTACGCATGACTATTTCTAAAGATTTGTCAACCAAAAGGTGTTATCAGATGTGTTTTTGGGCCATTAGACTAGACAGTGTCAATATCAGGCTGACAAAATGGTTAGTAGTTATATTTAATTTACAGGTAATCAAAGCTGCAGAGAGAACCATTGGCTGTTACCTCTCCTCTGTGGACACACTTTTCACCCAGCGCTGCAGGAGGAAATCACAGTGAAAAACACCACCTAGCTCATACTCGGTGTCGTTGGAAGTAGACAGAATACAAGCGTATACAATACGAGCATAAGGCCCGCTTACACAACAGATTATTTCCAATCACTGTAAAGCCCTTTTCACACATGCAAAAAAACTCCCCCAAATGAATCCGGATTTTTTTCAGGGTATGGGCTGCATGTGTGAATGCAAACAGATTCAAATTTCACTCTGACTTTCCCTGCGTATTTACTGCCAGCCCCCTAGTAAAATTGCCGCATAAAGTCGGAGTGAACCAAGGTGTAAACACAGCAGGTAATATTAAGGATAATTCCCCACGAGCCAGCTGGAAGGGTGAAGATGTTTGTAACCTGCGGCCGGCCCACAGCCTGTGTGATCTTACTGCATGTACTGAAATTGGATTTTGGCATCTCATGTTCACATTGGGTATAGCAACAAGTCCCATTTAAAGCAGTTGTAACCTGGATATGGAAGTGGATTCACCTATTTGGATTGATCTTGGTCAGTGGTTCTGAATTTGTGGGTCAGGACCTGAAAAAAAGGGTCATGAAAGTGTGCCCAGGAAAAAGAAAATCTCAAAAAGGCCATAAAGAGTTGTTTTTTATAACATGTTTGTTTTATTCAGTTTCTTTGTTCTGTCCCGTTTTGTATCCATCTGAGGTTCATCAAATTAATCTGATTGGTTGAAAAATATCTGACTTTTGGGTAGAGGTCGTCTTTACTCCAGTCTCCTGTAGGCCATGACCACGAAGGACCAGAGCCATATCAGTTTGAACCGTTAGGGCAGGCAGCGAGTGCTGAGATGTAGTTTTTAGAGGGTTTGTTGTCGAAGCTAGTAACACATACTTCACCTGCCTCCAGATCAGCCAATAGAAAAATGTAATTGCTGTAGCCCCGGTTTCAACCTGTAGAGGGCAGTTGCTATGCATATTTCAAACACAATATTTATAGAATTGAAATTCTTTGTACTCAAATGTCGAGATTTGGAACCAAACTGATCAATAACACTACTTAATACCTTTATACAACGGAAAAAAAATGGTCTAAGGTGTTTTACTCTATATATCTTGAAGAAACTTGCCATAGAATTCTGAAATTTTTCACTTTTACTTCCCGGTTTTAACATTATGGGGACTTTAATTTACCGTTCTGTCTCTCTCTTTCTGCATCTCCCTCTATCCCCTCACGACCAACCGTTTCCGCAGACGGCTGTTCAATAGGAGTCTGGTTGTGCTTGAGGTTTCTGCCTCAAAGGCAGTTTTTCCTTGCCGCTGTAATTTTGCTAAATGTTGGTTAGTGCTGTGTTCATGGTGCATTAATGTTGGGACTTTGTAATTAATATAGCAAAAAGTAAGGTCTCGACCTGCTCGTTTCGTAAAGTGTCTTGAGATAACATTTTTTATGAGTTGGATTGGTGATTGATTATCTTGTGTTGTCTTCAGTCACATCACATCTTGACACCACATGAATGCAGAATAAATAAACCCCCTTCAGGCCCAGCTGGTAGTTGTGAACATTTATTGGTTTTATTTCAATTTTAACACTAAAAAGTACCTGGTCTCATCGACTAAAACAGGTAATAAAAACAAAAAAATAAAAACCATCACCATGGCCTCCAACAACACATCATCATGGCAGACAGCTGTAACGAGGTGTACATTGACATTCAGACTGTGCTGTGATCAACACTGGGCACAACACGGTAACAGCCAAATTAAAGTGAACACTTCACCACTTTCAGGTGTAAAAGGTTAATAAGAGTTGACTCAAACTGATATTGGTCACAGAAAGGTCAAAAGTCCTACCAATTCTTAGTTAATTTTTGAATTAACTGACTGTGGACATTTCTTATTTACTGACTGAAAGCTGAGATGTCCCAACTTTTCCATCACTCATCTTCAGCAACTCTGAATTTAATTATTTAGAAGGAATCTCTTTAAGATTTGGTTTTATTAGACCACTGATTTAAAAAAAAAGGGCACATTTTATCAAAAGTATTGCATCAAATCCAAACACACTGAGATGAATTTTCTTTGAAATACAAGAAAAAGTCTGTTCAGAGAATATAGGTTTCAAATCAAAGTCTTGTTTCCCTGTGTCTTTACAAACATACAGTCTGCTTACAAATAATCACTTTAACTGAAAACAATACAACTTTTAAAAATGCTAAAACATCCCTTTCATCCTGTCGTTCCCATGTTTGCGTCAAACAATCAGGGGACCTAGGATCGTTCCCTGAGGAACTCCTGTGTGAAGTTTTTAAAACTCCAGCTGTATTTAAAAAAATTATCCTTAAGGATTTCTCTCTTTTTCCTAAATCTTGGCCCCTCTGGGCTCCCAGTGAAACTGGTTTATATTCCCTTCTTTCACTCTGTTCTCTCTTCACAGCCTTTAGTTTTAACAATGAGGCTAAACTGAAAAAAAACATCATCTTCTCTTCACATGGAAACAACAAAACCGCTTTTCAGTAAACAGCCAACAAATAAAATAAAACTTAGATCACAGGAGGCGAGATGTGCTCAGCGATATGTACACATGAAAGTTGTCTGAATGCGTCTCAGTGCTTAAAATAAAATCATGAATGAATGTTAGAACAAGTTTCATTCATGTCCTCCTTTAAAAACAAAATGTAGAGAGAAATGTATTTGGAGGAGTTTCTAAATAATCAACAGTCTGTGATCACAACAACAAAGCCTGTAAACAATATTTTAATTTAGATGTTTCAATGGACGTCTAACCTAAGCATTGCTATTTAATAAAAAAAATCAAGCAAGAAAGAATGATTAAATGTTGCCAAAGCTAGCTTTTTTCCTTCTTCTTATGTAGATGACATCATCTTTCTCGTGATAACAATGGGTAATCTCAAATTCATCTAGCACACTTAACCATCAATGGGAAAATGAAATAAATATGGGTATTGATTTATTGGGTCCCTGTATTGCTTCAATATTTCTTTAACAGAATCTATTGTTGTTGAAAACTGTTTCTAGACACCCCTGGTTTGGTCTCTATACTTCAAAATGTTCCCTTTTTAAAAATATTAGTTTCCATCCAGACAAACTTCTCTCGTTTATGGCTTTGTAAACAAGGTCGGGAGGAGCTGTGATTAGCTAACAAGTCAAATGACGCTCCTGCTGTCATTAGAAAACCTCATGGCCACCTCTGTATCTCAGATTTTTACTGTAACATTGTTACACCTGGATCAGTGCAGATTTCACTTTTCAGCTGTGGAGATACAAGGTTTTCCTCTGAGCATTTTCTAATCTGTTTACAGTGCAGTGAAGCAGCGGCTGTCCTCTAAAAAACACATAACTGTCATTTTGGAAGTGAGTGTTTGTAGTTTTTTTGTGTTCCAGTTTAGTTGAAAAGAAAACTAAATTAAAAGATGATGCTGCACTTAACATTTACATTATTTGGAAGCTTTTGTGCATATTTTTGTGCCATTTGTGTTTTAACTTCTAGATTGTGATCATTTTAGACCAAGTAAAACGTTTGCAAAATCATCTCAATAGAAAAGTTAAATTAATGCAGTATCTTGTGATTTTGTTAACCCATCATGAGTATTTTATGATTATGGTTTCAGAATTCCAAGTTTGCTTCATTTTGCCCTTTTAGGCATCAATGGGCGTCCATATTTTTGTGATCCTGTTGAGCTCTCATATACCTTTTAAACTTGTTATGAAAGATTTTTTTTACATCCTTAAATCTAAAGTGTAATCTTTTGAGGTAAGTGCTCTAGTCAGGGTTAAGAACTAAAACAAAACAGAGTCTAAAATGTTTTTTTTGTCTTGTAACCTGAGAAGTTTGCGTGTTTTCAGTTGTGTGGTTTTCGCAGCACAGCTTCAAGCTCTGAGACGCATCCAAAATGACACAGATAAAATAAAAGACATACAAATTATTGTAGTCAAATATCAACGCCGTATATCCACTGAGGTAATGAGGTCTGTGTGGAATTAATAAACACTTGAAATGTCTTACGAGAAAAATGAGGTATTTGACAGGTATGGAGGCTGAAAGTGCAACGAGTCAGAAAAACAAATACGCTCAGTGTTTGCAGAAAAGCGGTTGAGTCATTCTGATGAAAGCAAAGCAAGACGACGAGCTTTAGTTATTCAAGCAGAGGCAAAAACAGGCAATTAAACAGTTAATCATTTGTCAAAATCCTAGTACTATTATTTTACTCAAGGAGACCTGTTTTCATGAAATCAATCCAGTCTCAACATTTTCATTCTCGTAGATATTTTGTGGTTTTTTTTGCAAATGAGTGTTCACCAGCGGCTGTGAACGGGAGATCGTCTACCATTTTTCTACGTTGAATCAAGGTCTGGTTGCTCAGCAGAGCTTTAGCTTCATATTGCTTAAAGTTTTTGTTCAAACAGGTTAAAAACAGATTCACCGTCAGGCTAGAAAAAGTTAGCTTATTTACAAAAAAACGAAGATTGTTGGTGCTGAAGCATTGCGGAGCACACACAACATCAGTACATAAAAAAAACATCAGGATACATCACTGATATATTTATATATTTATCTGATCCTTCTTTTCACCTCCATCCATCCCTCCATCCGCCCCACACTGTGGTACAAATGCTACAAAAGGTTGAGTTGTACTACAGAGACTTTGCACACAAACAGATGGTGGGGGAGGAATGATTCAAATAAAAACACCAGTTTTTAAGGTAGAAGAATTCATCCCTACACATTTTAAATCGATATTCTCACGTTTAGATCGTTATTGTTTACTCATATAGGTGGCCATGAAACACTTGATTTTATCTTTGGCGCCCTTCAATCGGATTTGTAACGAAGAACAAGATTACATTATCTGAAAAGGCATAAAAAATATAGTTTTCTGAGTCATATTTTTAATTGCAGGATGCAAAAAGGTGCTTTTTTTAATTTAAGAGCATCATGTAGAGCCTTTAGACGAATAATTAACTTTAGGGTAGAATTTAATAAACTTAAAAAAAAAATGTAAAGAAAACATTAAAGTTTAAAAAAATACAAATTCTTTATTTTGGAAGGAGAAGGCTTCCATATTTGGAACTTATCTTCTTAAGGATTTGGTTAATGAAATTAGAGCTTTAAATATGTGAAGACACCACACTGATTGGATTTGAGAGGCATAATCAGGACTTCCTGTTTGGCCACACGGATATTTGATCCAGCGTGAGGCACACAGGAACAAATAGGCATCGACGGGGTCTTCAGTTTTACTATCGGAGTTATGACAGCATTATTTCTCATCTGTTCGTTTTGATTTTTTGGGGAAATTTTGAAGCCATCAGTTTAAAAATACTTCTCATAATAATTTCTCTTTATTTCGCAGTTTCATTTGTCTCTCTCGCAGGTTTATGTGGAAGCTCGTTGCAACAACATAGGAGCTTTGAAGTGCTAAATTTGTAATTTTTTTAAATAAACTAACCCTAACCCTAACCCTTGATTTAGTCTGGTTTCATTTCCACTTTGAGTCAGGATGCTAGCATACTTTCAAAGTTCTGCCCTGTTTGGCCTCCATAAGGAACAGGATTAGCAAATTAAAAACAGGTCACATAATTAGTGAAAGCCAGGTAATCATTGGTTTCTAGTGATGATGACGTGTTTTTCATGCTTGTTGCTTTTCTATGGGTTGTATTTCTATAAAGGCATTTTTGTGTTTTTTTTTACAAAAAAAAAAAAGATTTGAAGACATCAGTTTAGATTTCATTAATTATTCCTTAATATTGATCAAGTGTTCGAATGGAAGAAAATGTCTGCCAGGAAAAGAGTTAAGAAAAGGTTAGAAATCCAACAGAAAATATTTGTATTAAATCTAAATTAGTTTTTTCCGATGTCCCGTAAAGACCTCGTAATAACAAAAAAGAAACAGTCAACTTGTTTTAACTTTTCCTTTTGGTCTGTGTCTTTATCTTTTGTCTTTGATTAAACTGTAAAGATTTATATAATCATTCATTTTTAACAATTATTCCACACAGATCCAAAAGCAGAAAATCGACTTCATCCACAGAAAAAAAAAAAATGGTTTTCTTACTTTTGTATCTTTTCACACTTTTTTTTCTTTTTGACAGAATGATACAAAGTGCTTACATTCAATAAGCTAACTGAAGGTAATGGTCTCATTGGTCTTTGATTAATCTGACAATTATCAAAATAATTATCTTTGTTTTTCCTGCCAGCGATGGTCTTCCGTACAGATGAGACAGATCAAAGTGAACACGAGAAAATAATTAGTAGAAGACAGAGAAAAGTTGTTTGTAGAAGAATGTAACAAGTTATGTTAACTTCCAGCTTGTTGTTTTTTGTTTTTTTTGTAGGGAGGTATCTATGTGGTAACATGAACCGAACTGGACCGAAGAACGAGGAGAGGATGAAAGAAGGAAGGATGTAAGTAAACACAGGAGGTAAAGGCGTAACCCGTCACAGATTTAAAACCGTCCTCCTTCTTCCTTTTTCTCTCGTTTCATCATCAGTTCTGTCTGAAAAGTTGAAACTGTACAACAAAAAGGATCAAAACTGCAGATTCACATTCAACGAGTCCAAACAATCGATGCCACTGACGAAAGCTTTATCTTCCTTTTGTTTGCAGAAGTGACACAAAAGATCTTCAAAAATCTAAAACATGACGAAAAATGCACCTGACGATATCCAAAACTGTTTTCATAAAAAAAAAAAAGTATCCAGTCTGTCTGTTGAGAAAACAACAAAAACAAGAGCACTTTAAAAACAAACAGGTAGAAAAATCAAAGGTCACTTTTTGTCTGTGTGAGTGACCGTCCACGCTGTACAGATCCACAAAATCATCACCACACAAATGAAACAGGAATAAGGAAAAGGGGAAATGGCGCTCCGACTGTCCTGCTGCTGCGGCGACGAGCTTATTGCAAAAATATTTCACCTGCTCGGACTGAAACTCACCTGCAGCAGCTGGAGCTTGTTCCATGTATAGTAGTAGGACTTGATGTTTTTTACAGGAGTAGAAGAAGAAGAAGATGAGGTGGATGTACAGCAGGAGGAGCAAGAGGAGGAGGAGTTATAACATGATTTTCCCTTCGTCACATCGGGTCTGACGCCTCCTTGTTAAGTGCTTTTGTTTGCCTGGGTCAGTTTTCTTCTCCCCATTTCACTTCAGTGAATTTTGATTTCCCGTGAAGTTAGAGGGGTCAACTGCTCCAGTTTCAGCGTACAACTTTTATTTTATTTTGGAAAACCCTTATTTGTTTTAAAGCCCTTGAGAATGAGCATTCTGGTTCCTGATTGGAGAAGAGGGTTTTTCAGGGCCATTAAGATTTGGTAGATTTCTGGATTTTCAAGTTGAACAAACTACAACCCGAGTGTTTTTAATAAAGTAACGTGTGTCCACTAACGCTGTTTTATGGGATGCTGGTGCATATTATAGAGAAGGACTGCAGTTCAGCTATTTCAGTGCGCAGCGTCCAATTTGCAAAAACACACACAGCGACAGCAGTTTTTTTTTTTCCTGCACTCATAGCGCTCTCAGTTAAAAACAGCTAATCTATTGGAGCACTGCTGAATTTGTGAAAGTCACTTCTCCCTCCCCAACCAATCCAAAGCTGTTATCCTAGAAAACTGTTTGACAGCCTGCCCCGGAAATTTTCCAAAGTTGTTATTCACATATGTCCGTTAAGGCCTGAAGTTTGCGCTGTTGAACTGGACACATTTCTGAGCATGAGAAGCACCCTGAGATTGAGGTTGTGGGCGCTTTCGCATATAAAACACCGTTAGTGGATGTCCTTATGCAGCAAGAGATTTGCTAGCATCTGGAGGTGTGGAACAACATCCTGTTCTATTTCAGAGTAAAATCATCTCTCTCTGTTTCAAAGATGCTTTCTTAGTTAAAGCACGTTTTCTGTTCTGTCACAATAAAAGCATCAGTGTTTGTTTAAAGATGCTTTTCAGAGTTAAAGCATCAATGTGTGTAAACTAAGAAGAGAGCCAAAAGTCAAGTCAGCATTCCTCTTTAGAGTTTAAGAATCTAAGCGTGTATAAAAATGCCTTTCCAAGTACATGTAAGATGTATCTTCCTAATCTTTTTCAAAGTTATCTTTGTGTGTAAGAGTTATAAACTGGTCTATACTCATTGGTTGTGTCTGTGTACCGATTACTTTCTCAGATCTTCAGGTGTTTGTTTCAGTGAACTTGACTCTGAACCAGATGCGTTTCCCTTTCTTGGTTTTCTGAAACCCGGTTCAGATCCGGTCTCAGGTCAGTGGATCCTACACTCTGTACCCAGAGTGTTTTTTTGTTCTGGACTCTGTTAAAGCTCAACTTCAAGCCTGATGTTACGTCATGTCGGGTTCAGGACCTGCTCCCGGGGTGCTGGGTCCGGACGTGGCTGTGGAGGCGGGTTGCCGAGGAGAACCTTTTCCCGCACTCTGAGCAGCGCAGCGCCGAGGAGGAGCTGCTTGGCGGAGACGATGGGGACGAGGTGTCGGCGGCGGCATTTTCAGCGACGTGAGTCTGACGGTGAGCCTTCAAGAGGGACATCCGGCTGAACCTCCGCCCACACTCCTCGCACTCGGACCAAACCCTCCGCCTCTTCTTCTGCACAAACACACAGAACGCTCAATAGCACGGAAACACTTTTTAGATTTCACACAAACCATTCTGTTATACTATTTCTAAGCCACACAGACGAATGTGTTTAAAGCTCCTGTGAGGAACTTCAGTTTGTCTCGATTTTGGCGCCCCCTGTGGACAAATGGGTACCTCTCAGCTCTTAGGGATTTTGTACTGTACATGTGTGGAAAAATCTCTTCCTGCTGCCTTTTAAAAGTCAAATGTATCACTAATCGAGAGTCTCTGCTGACACCTACCCTGCATCAGCTGTTTAGGCCTTTAAAATTACTATCACGAAATAATCCATCTGGACACGGATGGCCTTGTTCGCTTTGGTTACTTTTAAAGAGGCATCAGTGTAAATTTCAGAGTGTTTAATAACCAGATAGAAACTCCTAACAGGAGCTTTAATAATGCTCTGCTGCTCGCTTACAAAACAGCGACAAAAACAGCTCCTCCTTACCTAAACTCTCTCATCCAGGTCTACACTCCCTCACGCCCTCTACACTCTGCCAATGAAAGGCGTCTGATCCAACCTTCACAACACGGCCCTAAGTCTCTAAGACTTTAAATGATTGAAGTTAAAGCCATTACCGCCTGTTTCAGTGCTGCAGGCCGAAGACATCTAGAGGAGCAATTCTTTAAATTGTTCAAAAATTGTCCTTTAAGGGAGAAACTTCAAAAGTTTAAAAAACATTGTATCCCTCCCTCACCTTCCTGCCTTTGTCCTCCTCGCCCTCCTCTTCTTCCTCCTCCTCTTCCTCCTCCTCCCTGGTTATCGGGGGCGACGGGCAGATGGGTACAGGTGGCTCCTCGCCGTTGGTTGCCAGGGCTGCCAGCGTTTCATTGGCAGCTGCAGCGGCGTCTTCATCGTCTTCTTCCAGCAGCTGAGACGGCAGAGTGAGGAGACGATGAAGCATCGAGGCAGAAGAGCGACGACCTGAGGAGCCTGAAGACGTAGACACAAAGAGACAGAGAGTAAAAGTGCTTGTCTACAAGAGGGACTCAAGAAGTCCACATCATGATCCGGGAGTTTTTCCCCCTGCATGGATCAGTAGCATTTAGCACAAAAGTCCAGATGTAAGTCAGTGGAGGTGAGACAGCTAGCAGCCACAGGAAGAAAGCTAATATTAGCCGACATCACTAACAGTCGTCATTGCTCATATTTTAAATGATTTTAACACCATTTTAGAGATTTGGAGTTATCCTCGTAGACCCTACCAAATCTGTGTCTTTATTCTTTCACTGAGACAAAGTTTAGAAAAGAATCAAACCAATAAAATGTCAATAAAAGTCTGTCAAACCGAGGGGCATTTTCAATCGTTACAAATGGGAAGGAGCCCGGCGACGACTAGAGATATTGTCTAACCTAGTGACAGTAACTAAGGAGGGCGGGGCTTAACATAGGGTTACTTCCTGTTCCTGGTGAGGGTGGGGCTTGTTTTGAAAAGCGCTATATAAATTAATGTTTCATTATTATTATTATTATTACATATAATAACCTAAGCTGTCATAAAAATGTTGTGTTTGTGTCTGAGAGAGAGAGAGGTCGAAAATGATGTAAATGGAAACGTCTAAAAAGTGAAAACTCAAGTAAAAAACAAATACCTGAATCCGCCCTGAGCACGTAAATATAAAGTCATACATTTAATCACCATGATCATTTAAATGTGTTTATATTGATGATAACAGTTTTCTTTATTTTTTAACAATTATTTATCTTCAAGCTAAATTATTACGTCACACAAAAATATATTCATGTCACAGGCTTACTTGTTCAGAGCTCAGAGTGTTAATTCATAATCGAATAAGGGAACCGACCAGGAGTCAGCTGCTCTGTGTTCTCATGTTTTCTAAGCGTCCAGCAGAGAGCAGTGAAGAGTCCGAAACACACAAACACATCGCAGACAGAGTGTGTGTGTTTACTCAAGGGACACTCTGGTACTGTGAGCCGTATATACACAGTGTATACATTCTGTACATGAGGCTCCCTCCGTGCATTAAGCTGCAGCAGCAGTCATTAAGGGTGTGGTGTGTGTGTGTGTGTGTGTGCGTGTGTGTGTGTGTGTGTGTGTGTGCGTGTGTGTGTGTGTGTGTGTGTGTGTGTGTGTGTCTGTGCGTGTGTGTGTGGTTTACAGGAAGTGAACTCAAGAGTAAAAAAAAAAAAGAAGCCATAGAGTATACAGTATGTCTCTGTCTCTCTTTCTTTGTTTGAATCCTTTTTTATACTCCCTGCTTCACATCCAGATAATAAAAAAGGATTTTAGTCATGATAACTATTGTTCCTTTTTCATGTTTTTATACTTTTGTTTGTTTGTTTGCTATCGATAGTTTTATTCGGTAAGCACTTTGTTGTTGTTATTTTCGGAGGTTGTGTTTTATTTAAATTTTTGGGTTAGGTTAGGGGTTAGGGGTCATGGTTTTTATTTAAAGTATTTCCAGTTGTGTTTTTATGTAGACTTTATATTTATTTTTCATGTAATCTTCTGCTTTTCATCTTGCCTGTCAGGTGGTTCTGATGTCTCTGTGTTTACCTGTAAAGTTTAATGAAACTCCAATAATAAACTGAAGATGAAGAACTATCAGTTGCTCACCTGTGGGGCTTTGAGGAGGTCCAGGTGAAGGTCCGGTTGAAGGTCCAACGGTGGTGTTGGCTCGTCCCCTGTTGTTCCTCTGACACTCCTCCTCATCAGGAGAAAACACCTCCATGTCCTCCAGAGGAGTCCATCGGGGGTCCTGCTGGGGGGAGGAGGGGGAGGGCTCCAGGGTGACAGAGTGGGTGGGGAGAGACTGTACCTGCCGAGCTCGGTCCTCGCTCAGACTCCGCCCACCAACTTCTCCTCCATCTCCATCTCCGCACCACTTCTGACCGAAGACTTTGTCCAGGATGGGAACCCAGTCCTGAGAGACAGAGATGATGGGGGGCCGCTCCGGGTCTGGGGGGAAGTGGAAAAGAGGAGAGGGCGAGGAGGGAGAGGAGAGGAGAGGAGAAAGGGGACACAAGCAGAAAGGATAATGGGAAGTGTAAAGGAAGCAGAGGAAAGGAGAAGAGGAAGAGCAAGATGAGATGGACAGAGGAGGTGAAGGAATAAGAAGAAAAAGGGTTATAGGACAAGGAGGAGGAGAAGGAAGAATATGGTAAGGAAGCAGGGGAGATAAGGAAGAGATGAAGAAGAGGAAGTAGAGCAGAGGGTAAGAGGGAGTGAGGAGGAGGCGATAGAAGGAGGTAAAGAAGGTGATGAGGGGAAGGAAATAAGGACAAAAACAGAGAGAGCGTAGAGAGAGGAGGAGGATAAGAAGGTGAGGAAAGGAAAAGTGGAAAGGAGATGAGGAGGGAGAGAGGGAGAGAGGGAGAGAGGGAGGAGGGAAGAGGAATGTGAGTGAAACAAGAAAAATGGGGAAAAGAATGGATGAGGAAGATAAGAGGGAAATAACGAAGATGGAGCGAGGAAAAGGAAATAAAAAAGAGAAAGAAATAAGATGAGTGAAGCGACTTTAGAACGCTGTGACATCACAGTTGAACAAACTTTTTTTCATTTACCATCTCTTCGAGCTATTTCTTTGGACCTAAGGACATCGGCCAGCTCCTCCCTGGCATCTTCAGAGTCGCTTGGTGACACCGAGTCATTCTCTGAGCCTCTTCTTCTCCCACCACCTCCTCCTCCTCCTCCTCTCCCCTTCTCCCCTCCTCCTCCTTTGCCAGTGCTTTTGTCCATTCGTTCTTCCAGCACCTGCTGCTCTCGCTCCATCTTTGTGATCTCCAGCAGCAGGTCATCGAATGACGCTTCCACGATCTTTGTCAGCTCCCGCACGGCAAAGTCAAGGACCTGCTCCATGACCGACTTCAGCTGATCTGCAGGGGGGAGAGACGAGAGAGTTGACCACCATCATCATCACCATCATTATCATCAAGATTATATTTTTTTAAGCGGTGCTCATGTATCGATGAGGCGGCATTCTCCAAGGCTGAGAATAAAGCCAACATGCAAGTCACAAAACCTGCAGTCCTTCAAGTGTCCACTTGATGCTAACTCAGCCTATGACTGACAGTCGGAGGTCATTTTGCAGTATGCTAGGCAGGTTTCCAGTCTTGGAATATGGAAGTGATCAACAGCCCAGCTGACGGCAAACGCTTACAGTCTGAAAAAAACTGATAAGCGATTCCATTAAGATTTTCATGATTTAGAGAATCAAAAAAAGATAATTAAGATAAAATGTGATTATTTCCCACGTTACTGTCCGTCATTTAGATCTCTGACCTGGCGCTTTGCATTGTGGGAAACCATCAGGGCTGGGAATCTTTGGGTGTCTCACGATTCGATTTCGATTTCGATTCTTGGGGTAACGATTCGATTCAGAATCGATTTTCGATTCAAAACAGTTCTGGATTCATAAATCCATGGATTCAAAGTCTATTCATGAATTAGTACAAACTTCAGGATCTACTCAAGTCATCTGTGAGACTGGCTGAATTTCTTGTTGCTCTATTTGGAATTCTACTGATTTAAAGAGCAGGGAGTGACTGATTAGCCCCCCCCCCCCCTTATTATTATTATTATTTTTTTTTTTTTTTGTAAAAATGAAATCGATTTTTTGAAATTATGAATCGATTTTAAATCTTAGAAGAGAAGAATCTCGATTTGTACATGAATCGATTTTTTTTACCACCTCTAGAAACCGTACACGAGGGAGACTGGTCTGAAGCATACTGTAGATTTTTCCCAAATCAGTACGGCATCCAGGTATTTCTGGCATAAAGCGGATCTCGCATTTATTCGCATGCTGCATTTTGGCCAAATCAGTACGTACTACTAGGATAGTAGGCGGCTTTGAAAACAGCCCATGTTTACAGCCTGGTACAAAAAAACGTCTCTGTCCCTGTAGTTTATTTTTATTTATTTTTTCAATGGATAATAAGTGATGCTGTGTAAATCAAGTGGTCCCACATTTTATATGTTTGCATATTTCATACAATACATGTTGTTGTAGTTTTTCCTTTACCGTTGTGTTTCTTGACATCAAGGGACACACAATCAGCAGACGCTCGACATGAACCTGAGGAGCTCTGTAAGGAACACAGATCTAATGGCTGAGTCATAACACGCCTGTCGTCATGGTAACCACATGTCTGGCAGACATGTAAATAATCCACAGAGTGAGCTGTAATCAAAGGATCCAGGTCAGACGTTTTTTAAAAGCTTTTTATCTGCGAGACAATGTGTAACTGTGTTACCGTGTGTTTGTGTATTTTTCTTTTTCCTAAAGGGGCATTTCTTTTCTGTTTATATACATCACAAAGCCGCTAATACTCTGCCTTTATTTGTTTGGTATTTGCTTGTCATTGTGGTTATGGAAATGTATCTGTGTGAACCACCAACCTGGCATATTTACATGTTTCTGTGCATTAATGTGCACTGTCCCTATTTTAAATACATAAATGTGTTGTGATTATATAAGCTACATTTTAATGAAGAACATTGTTAACCATGAAGGAGACTCTTTTTTTAGAGCATCTTAAGTGAATTGACAGAACAACAACTCTGTCATGAGATACCTGCTAATTAGTGCTAAAAGCATCCAAATGAATGCTTTTAGTATTGAATGTAATACTGTTTTTAAACAGGTGTATTTTTTTTACTGAACTGTCCTGCTGCTTGTCATATTCATGTTTTACTCTGCATGTAATGTCCCTTTATGACATCATTAACGTAGGTAACATGTGATGACTCTAAAGGAATATCAAAGGTTCTGTCTGATGAAGTTTTTTACAAGACCATTTCAAACAGGGATGTAGTAGGGCCTGCAGTTTGAAGCCAACCACACAGTTGCGCTGTGTTTAACCTCATGCAATGTATCATAATGATTTCATCGACAAACATAACATTGTTGTAATGCAAAAACAGGAGCCTTAGCTTCTGGTGGCAGAAGGAATGAAAGCTCTAGCCCTTTTATTCTAGACTGATTCAAACTGAGCCAAATTAAAAATGGCCTCCAAAAGTCCCGTTTTAAAGGGTTAGATGAAGAAAACGTCAATAACTAATGTGAACACAGGATCTTTGAGAGTGACCCTAATGTGTGTCCATATTTGGACAATCTAGATTTGTTCATCAAACAAAAAGTTCTCTAGAAGCTGAGTCGAGTTAGAGTTATATCTTTTATCTTATCATCTTAACTCTGTGGCTGTGTTCATTCATATCTCCTCATGTGTACAGACAGATCTGTGTTCAGTGAGAGACCAGACCTCTGTGTGCGTGTTTGAATCATTAATCAGGTTTAAGAGTGGAGCTGATCTCAGAACAGATCAGACGACGGGCCTGGAGTTCCCCTTTAACCAGCCTCATTATGAGCTTAATGAGCGTTAATGGAACGAAATGGAGATAAGACTGACACTGTGTCATCTGGTTCATTTTATTACTGAGTACTCACTTCATCTTGGGATATAAATATATTTCCTTGGATAATATGTCTAGAATCAGACTGTGAGCTTAAGTGCTGGTCAGGATATATCTGGATCATTAGCCACATTCAGACTGCCGTATTCCAAGGCGAGATTTTTACGTCCCTGTGACGTTTGGGAGTGCAGAGCTGTGTGTTTGTGCACGTCTAGTGGTCTGCTTTGCCATGCTTGCCCGTTGCATGCCCGCAACGCCGAAACACAATGTGAATTCACAAACTGGGACAAGAATAATACGCTGTTACAGAATCACTATGAACGTACGTTACGGCGCTTTTGCGAAAACGTTAAAGGGCTAATAACTGTACCGTAAAAACTCCTCCCAAAACCCGTATAACAGACTTGATTTTTTAATGCCAAAGAATGATTTAACAGTCGCCCCTTACTTCACACATTCGCCTCCCATTTTCACACATTGGGAGGTCTAAATGTATTTAAAAAAAGGTTATTTAATTGCTCCAGTAGATTTCTTCTACCTCCAGCAAAGAAAGAGCGTTAGCTTCATCTGACTGCATCATTGTGTGATGCTTGGTCATTATACTCAGGCTTCCATCCAATACATAATATCTATGCATGCTGAGTGAGAAAGCATTATTCGTCTGTATAAGCCGTATGTATTCATTGCTAAGAATCCAGAGTCCTGCAGGTGTTTATTGTAAATGCTCAATCACTTTGAAATTGTGATATAATCTGCAGCCCTACACGGCCATGTCATTTATGAATAAAACCGCTTGGAACATTTGCAGCATTCATTTTTTAATTGACAAGAACTGGCAGCCATTATCATATCACTCACATGGGTCTGATTGTGCAATATAACACATTCCTAGCTACTTTTATTGGGCACACTAAAAGCCATGACGCCCGAGTTTTGTTCGATCAAAAATGATCAAAGCCATCAAACACAATAGAACACAAAGGCCAAATTAAAGAGACAGAAGGACAATGACATAATTGGATTAAAAAGTCCAAAAAAGAAAAGCGAGAGACCTTTGGTATTAAGTTCAAAGCCAAGGAATAAAAATGTGCTGGATCAATAGAAACCGGCAGTGTTGGTGCCATCTAAATGATTTTAATCATATGTGGTGACACCTAATTTGCTCGATGCTTCTGCGTCCATCATCTGACCATTAAAACATGAATCGACTCAGGCTGTTTGTTTGTGTGTAGGAGTCGAGGTTTCGGACAAACCTCTTCGGCTCACACAGAAACAAACAGACTAAACAAAAGCAGGAAACAGAAACTGATCTCACTAACCAGCGTCCAGAATCCCGACCACTAACACGCCTGATGAAGACAAACTCGCTGAAGGGAGTTCCCCGCAGTGGAGGGAAACCAGCTCTGACTGTACTGATTTCCTGTCAGTCATTACCCGGGGCAAAGCAAAACACAATAAACCTTTTTGTTCACATATTTCCTGAAATTAAGCACGAACCAAATAAAGATGAATTTTCCTCGAGAACACAAAAGAGGTAGAGTCTTACTGAAACATAGAAACAACAGAGCCTCTCTTCAGTTTAACAGACACGTGCTAAGTGTGGAGGTGGAGGAAATGTAACAATAGCATACCTATACCAAAATGTGAAAAAGGCCTCCATTCTTATTCTGAGTGGAATTCTGGTGTTTTCAAACAAGGACTCTTTTTTAACACATCTGGGGGTTCAAATGAGTAATAGGTACGACAAGTTTCTGAACTGCTTCAGTAGATGTATTCATCCTGCAGCAGTGAAACCTGCTGTAATAACTGCCAGGAAATCCTTTATCTGTCATAGTACATCCACTAAAAAAAAAAAGTTTTTTGCCACCAAAATCCTCAGAATATTATTATAATTGTCTGACAACATCACAAAAAGGTGAAAGAGTGAAGTGATGGACCTTTTTATTTAAAAGAAATATGCTTTATTGAACTAGATACAGCAGTAACTAGAGCCTGACCGATTCATCAGCCAGCCGATAATGTCTATCGGAGTCGGATAATTTTATCTCAGATATGTGCCGTTTGTTTTTATATGTAGTCTTTTTTTTTTTTTTTATAATAGTTCATTTCTAAGTTAAAAAAAAAGTGTTTCAGTGCACTGTTGTTTTTCTGGCTGATAAAGGCTTCTGCTGACTGTAAAAAAGGAACTTGTCTTTAATTGAAATCTTTTCCACAAGTGTTTAATAACTGCATTTGAGGGATCAACGCAATTGATGTGTGTGTATCTAAATCTATCTATCTCTAAAGATCGCAGATAGAACTAAGAAAGATATCGATCAATATATCGGTATCAGATTTTTCTCTTCCTATTATCGGTATAGGTATCGGCCAGTAACACTGCTCTCTTCAAAGCCACCAGATTCCTTTGACAAAAACATTGATTTTACACCTCTGAACATGAGTTAATGGTTAACTGTGACACTTAGATGAGAAACACAAGACAAATATACAATGATAAACTTAACAAAATGACATATGTTAAATGGGTATGTTTCACAATAATGTCTAATTAAGAGCTTCCTTGTGTACACATTGAGTCAGATTTGTTTTGGATGATGCATCGTTCTCTTCAAAGCCACCAGACTCCATTGGTAAAAGCAGTCATTTAAACTTGCAGAACAGAGGAGCTGCTGCTGGTCTACTCCTGACTCTGTTGGTTGGTTTTGTTTTGAAATTATACAAATGTGGAGATAAGAGTTTTTACATAATAGGAATGGGATGTAAAAATGTCTTCTGTAAAGTACTAAAGCTGTCAGATAGTGCAGTGGAAAGTAAAATACATTTGGTGCAGTAAAAGTAAAATGTTGCAAAAATGATGCTATAGTACTGTACATGAGAGTGTCTGGTTTGGGGGGCAGGGTGAAACGACTGTTGTATGATTTTTCAGGGTCAGACTCTTGCTCCATATGTCCATATGTTCACATCTCATGTTGACATGTACGTCCATATGGTCATATGAACACATGGAGGGTGGGAGGAGTCAGAGGCTGTCTGTGTGCACATTAATGAAAAATAGGTTGAAGAGGCTCCCAATCCAAATGCTATCACTTTTTTTTATCACTACAGTGCGTGCCTGCCTGCCCCCCCCCACCCCCGATAATGGATGCATCAGAGATGTATTAATGCTTGCATGTGACAACTGAGGGTCATCAAGAGTTCACAGAGCCATTCTTACATCTGCTACTTTAAACATTTATACCAATAGGAGATTAGCTCAATGCTTACAAGTGAAGCTAACACAGACGTGCCAAAAAACGTTCTTCAAGTGGCCACTTGAGGCTGTCTGCAAAAGTTAGTCCCCATGTTACAATGTCCAGCGTCACAGTAGAAACAAACATGTACAGTGTTTCCCACAGAATGACGCGATACCTGGGCGGTGGAGTTCAGGTATCGCTTGCAGCTGCAAGTTGTATTCTAGCTGTCACCTCAGCGTATCCTGAATATAACCTCTTGGCTATGTTTGTGATGTTGGAGCCATGTGGAGATTCTTTCAGAAAAATGTATTTGTCTTGATGAGCAGTTTATGGTACTAACAGACCGTCCAAGACGTCTGTGCGTCCAATTCTAGTATTACTTCATGTATACAGTATTATAGCACTAATTAGCAGGTATCTTTGCCTGCTCTCACTATACCTAGCTTGTTAGCTCATCTGTCTTTGTGTGTACAATGGTTAACTTGTGGAGGTCCCTGCTGCGTCGGGATTGTTGTTTTATCTCCAAAGAGGTTAGGCAGCTGATGAATTAGTCACTGGTACAGACTATTTAGCTTTGTGAACTAAGTATTTGTTAACCCCTTCCTCCTTTCAAGCTCCCCCCTCTATGTCAAATATGTTTAGTCCGGGCTTCAAAATCGTTATTAAATCAAGTTGCTGGTCAACGCCCAAAGTGACACCCTGAAAAGTTTGGTTTAGTTCGTGTATCAGCAGTTTGGAGTTTCTGAGATTTTAGGTTTTATGTGTTAGTTACTTAAACAACTTTGTATTTGTATAGTTTATTATAAACTACACAATATTAAACCAACATAAGCTTTGGAGAACCGGATGTACATCCTTAAGTATTTAAATTACTTACACCATCCAAATGATTAATTTGTTTAATCAGACAATAATCAAAAGCAAGAACAATCATTAAATGCAGTCTTAAACCAACATGTCAGCTCTAATCCCTTTAGTTTCAGGCCTGAATTACAGTTGATGGACTCCTGCTGGGTTTTTCTTTTTGGTCAGGAGTGTTTTTGTTCAGCGTTAGATCTCTCACTGGGTTCATTTAATAACTTACACTAACACAACCAATTCAGCGATTCTCTTTCCCCTCCACCTCCTTCTTCCTTTGTTTCTCTCCACAGTGAGTAAATCAGAGTGAAAGCTTGGCCTGCTTTTCCACATGTTAAGACCCCACACAAAACAGTGACCTTTGACCAGAGGGTGTTGGGGCCGTGGCCTAATTATCTCCCTGTGCGTTACAGAGTTAGTCCTGCAGACCCTCTGCTGCTTCTGTCAACTCTGCTTACACTTTTCTCGTTTTAACAGTTGGGAAATGTGGACAGCAGCTCCTCAAAAGCTAAGAATTATCCTGACTTTTTAAACACCAAGAAGGCTATAACCATATTTCATTACACTTATATGACTACAAATGTAGTAGTACCATACCTACCAGCAGCCAAACCTTCAACACATGGGACTTTAGCTGAAGCCAGCAAATTAGCAGCCTCTTCTCCTAGAGACATCTGCGTAACTTGGATTAAAATACAAGCAGCTAAAAGAAAACAAATGAAGTGAATTGACCAATAGCTTACCAGCACAATCATGACTACTTAGACACAGGAGGGCTATAAATTTGCACTCGTCCTCTCTGGAACGCTCTCAGTTTAAAGCCTAAGAATAAATCACGTCCCTGGGAAAAAGGAGGACGAGTTATCGCCAGAAAACAGAGCCCTGAGAGCTGATAGTCACTGCTACTGGCCATGCATTGGACAACTAGTGACGCACACCCCCTGACAACCATGTGTTCAGCTGAAACCGATTTGCAACACTGGATCTCTCTTAGGTGACCCCTGGATGACCTCTGATTTAAACAGGAGGGTGCAGACTGCTACCAAGGACATAGGCCCAAACTCAGATTGTTGGTGAATTCTTCTTACTCATATTTATGTTTAATAAATGTTGTTTTGGTCTCCATCAATATTTGTAGGTTTACTCAGAGTCCATATATGAATTGTGCAGTTAAAGATGTAGAAATGATGATAATTAGCCACTCAGGTTTTCCACTCTGCTCTAATCTCAGTCCTCTTCAATACAAAATCTGAGTGATCCCCCTGGTTCTTATTCTATAAAACCTAAAGATATCTCACCTTATGCAGATGACACACTGATTTATATGCAGGTGACTTTTGGTCCAAATCTCTGGTTGGGTGCAGCAAACAATTTTGCTAAAATGTCATGCTATTAAAACAAATCAAAGTCAGTCAACTCAAAATGTTTTTGATTCTGACATACTGCCTTGTACTTAGCAGATGTCTAAGCTGGTATGGGATCAGATCTGCTTCCTGCCCTCTGAGGCCAAACTAAACCACAAGATGAAGTCTGCTATTTTAAAATAAAACGAGAGACTTTTGGGTTTACATTTTAAATAATTGGAGACATTTATTCATGTCTTGCATTTGTATGAGCATATTTTAGCTTTTTATGTGTTCTAGTTTGTGCACCTCTCACTCAGGAGTGTTTTTATATTGCCTTGTGTTTCTTAATGCCTTTCTGCGTTATGTAACAGCTGTTAGAAGGTGTTGCACCAATAAACTTGAAATTTTATGGACGTCTGTTTATGTTTAATTCCTCAACAAGAGCTGATGTTCTTTTGTTTTTTTTGTTAGAGATAAATCCCTCTCAGGTCCGTATGTGATTCGCTGCCTCTGCCGTGATGTCACAATCTATCCTGAGCTCCTCTGTGTTTCTGATCGTGGCGTGTTGTGGCTGTGGCCTGGTTTTATACTGACATGAGGTGGGGGGGGAGCGGGGGGTTAAGGATGGTTTGCGTGTCAGCAGTGCGTTTGCGTTCGAGTGCACAAATGTGTGCATGCATGCATGAGAAAAGTCCTTCTTTCTCACGTGTCTCTGCATGTGGAGAAGTGTCTGTTTGTTTGTGCGGCTGCAGCCGTGCAATAAAAACACACCCAAACAAAGACACACACATATAACAGCGGGGGAATGCTACTAACACCGTTTCTGATGTAGGAAGACGGTCCGGTTGTGATCAGTCTGCATCATCTGGATTAGCATTATCTTGTTCTTGTTTTTTTTACTCGACTCATCAATCATTTTAATAATTGATTTCTCCTTAACGATATTTATTTAAGAAATGCTTTGAAGAAATGCAGATGCTTTCAATTGCCTCCATGTTTACATGTGTCTGATTTTCAGTTTCTCTGTTTTTTAAAGGATACATAATGTCTTTGGGTTTAGGAACTATACGCTACATAATGAAATAATCCACAGACAACATTTGTTTCTGATCATTCGAAGCCAACGATACTTGTTTTAAATTATGTAATCAATGTTTTAATATTATGATTTGTTATTTAAAATGGTTATTCTAGTACTTTTGTACACAGGGTCTATTTTTAAATTTTTTGGGAAATAGGAAACTCGCACTGAGCTCACGATTTGTGTGTGCACACTGTACAACCCGATTGTCAGACCGGACTTGGTTGAAGTCATCTCTGTGTAGGCGATGTCAGTTCTCTCAAATACACACAGACAAAAGCGCTCCATCTCTCTCCCTCTAATAAACACACACCATCTGCATCAGCAACAAACACCTTTACTAGCAGTCAAGCAGGCGATCTGGCCATGATTCACTATTGTGCCTTGACACGCGATCTGGCTCAAATTAAGCCTGACATCAAATTTATTTTTATGACTCAAAACTCGTGTCTAAATCCTGAAAGGGTACAGTGTACGTCTGGCTTAAGAGTTCTTGTTTTTACCGGTGGCAGATGCAGCTTGTCTCACAAGATAACAGAAAAGATCCCTACAAAGATAGACCCTTTTGTTATAATGGACTGTGCTACAGAAACAGCCGTTACATCGGACTCTTAGATACCACTAGACTCCATTTCAAAACAACTATTTTTTTTACACACAGAACACAGGAGTTCCTAGAAGTCACAAGAAATACATACAAGCTAATTGATCTACTTAGCAGCAGACAGTAGCTGTGTTCTGTGGGGTTAAATGACAGTTTTTGTCAATGGAGTCTGATGGCTTAGAAGAAAGTGATACAACAGCTCTCCCTGAGTTATATGTATGTTGTTGCAGCCATTACAGCCGTTTACACTGCTGCAGGCCGAAGCGATATACTGACGCAATCCCCAAACGTTTTTGTTCCCATTTGTCCTGTAGACCCTAAATGAGTAAGAAGAGGACAATGGTTTAAAAATACCTTTTAATTTGTCACGTCATTGATTTTTAAGAGAAAGGCTGGCCAGGGGATCGACAGAGTAACTGTAAAGAAATAAGGATTTATGCGTGTTGTCTTGAGTGTAATTCAATTAGAATTCTACAATTCACTTAGCAGACGCTTTCATCCAACAAGTAACAGTTACCTGTGTGTTAAACTAACAGAGCTCAAATGTAATAGGTTTGTGTTGTGAGTTTATACCTATGGAGTTAAATCATCATGTATGGTGTTGGCGTACCGTTTGTGTATTTTATTTATGTAAATAAACTCATTTCACATTACGTTTTGTTTACCTCCTCAATGCTACTTTGCATTGTTGGGCAAGTGGTGGTGCAGTGAAAAGAGGCAGTTCATGGTGTTGTTGTCTTTTACAGGAGCAGATAAATGCTGGAAAATGAAATGTCCAGACTCCAGACCCTACCTCACATCAGCACACGTCCACAACTCTTATCTTTGAAAACATCAGTTCCTTCTGTTACTGTCAAAGACAAGATAGCTGGAAATGGTTGTAATAGTTCTAAGAAAAGATCATTTGGTATTTGTGCTGATAATTGGGTTTCTTTCGCATGGTTGGGTTTTCTGCCTGTTTAAGCAAGTTTTTTGCTTTCTGTTGTAAGAACGTTTGTTGTAATTTGATTCTTACTACTGAGTATCAAAGTTAGAGTAATAAGAAAAGCAGATATGTTAATGGGGCAATGGGGATGTTTAATTTTTAAGCATTTATTAGATTAAACCATATGAAAGCATATAAAATGATGGACAACATAATCGTTCCTCAAAAGTAAAGCCACCTACTGACTGGCTGCAGTAGGTTATGAAGCCCTCCTCCTCCATGATAACAAATGGTCATGACATTGAAATTAGTCAAATATAAAATCAAAACACTTATAACTTAGTTAGTTCTCATCATGCTGATTCATTTCCAATTATTCATTTTTCTAAGCCATTTAGTTTCAACTAGTTATTTGCAATATAAACTGAGGTATAACGTCATGAGAGAGAGTTCTGTTGACTAGCGTGGCTCGGCTCCTGTGCCGGATACTGCTGTAGACTGTGCTGACCTGCTGTCGACCTGTTGGAGACTGTTGCTAACATGTTGTAGACGATCTGCTGTAAACTGTGCTGACCTGCTGCAGTAGACTGTGCTTACCTATCCATTGGGCAGACCTGTAGACTGGACTTACCTGCAGTAGACTGTGCTGACCTGCTGTAGAATGTGCAAACAGGCAGTAGACAACTTGCTGTAAACTGTGCACTTGCTTGTTTCTATCTATAGATTGAGAAGACATGTATACTGGGCTGACCTGCTTTATTCTGAACAGGCCTGCAGTAGACTGTGCAGATCTGTTGCTGACTGTGTCTACCAGTAGTAGACTGAACCTTCCAGCTGTAGACGACCTGCTGTATTTTTTTTAATTGCTGTAGACTGTGCCAACCAGTAGACTAGGCTGCTCTGATGTAGACATTGCCAACCTGCTGTAGACGACCTGCTGTAAACATTTTAATTGCTGTGTAGACAGTGCCTACCTGCAGTAGATGGTGCCAACCTGCTGTAGATGACCTGCTGTACATTTTTTTATTGCTGTAGACAGTGTCTACCTGCAGTAGACTGTCAAAGACTGTGCCGGCCTAGTGTAGACTGTGCCAACCTGTAGACTAGGCTTCTCTGCTGTAGACAGTGACGACCCCATGTAATCTGTGCCTACCAGCAGTAAACTGTGCCAACCTGCCAAAGACTGTGCTGACTTAGGGTAGACTGTGCCATCTGCTGTAGACTGTGCCGACCTGTAGACTGTGCTGGCTTGTGGGCTCTTTGTCAACTTGCCATTAAGTTTAATGTGACCTTTGGGTCTGGTAAGGGGCCGAATCACAATAACCAATCTCCGTCTACAAACAATTCACCAGTGTGAGGCGTCAGCAATATTTTGGCTTCACTTTAAACAACAGGGGCGGGGGGGTGAGTGTCATCTATCTTTGTATACAGCAAACGGGTAAAATTGTTTATGTCCTTACTCTTACTAAACAAATAGTGCTTCTCGTCACGACAAAAGAGAGCATTTACCGACAAAATGATTGCAAAGTAAAGCAAAATCGTTTCTTTTAAAATGTCCGGGAAAATTGGTACCACGCTGTTCAAAATTGAAAACCTGTTAAAAAAAATTGCTCAGCATGTCGTCTCTACTTGGAACCTGTTGAAAACAAACTTTAACCCGAGGCTTCACCTTGACCTGAATTCAATCTCTTATGTGCAACAACAGTGTAGACCTTCCAAGTTGCCCATTTCAGCCTTTTGTAGTTGAACTGGTGACGCATTTGAGTGCCTCAAAATCTCCCACATAAAAATAGTGGAGGACACTTACTGGCAGTCTGATTATTCACTGCCTGAGCTACATCTTTGTCCTTCGTTTTCCCGCCTCAGCGCCTTTTATTTCCAATGAAACGCTGATTTAAACCTCGCTGGGGTCTGCCTCAATATCCGTCTACAATCCTGTCCACAAGGCCTTCTCTTACAGTCTGTTGCTTCTTTGTCCTGGTCCCCCCGCCACAACCACACTTCCACCTCCGCCCCTCCACCCATGAAGAGGCTGTAAATCTTCATAGTGTTCTACAAGCTTGTGGAATAAAGGTTTGCTTTATTTTTAACTTTGCATTGGTGTTTTCCAGCATGCAGTGCTTGATGAGCCACTTTTCCTCTTGAACCTGTTCTGACAAAAACGCTTCACAATGATTACATGTGATGTGACATGACACCCACACATGGCTTCTGGTTCTCCATTATAATCATTATATCCTGCCTCTGCTCCATTGTATTCCAATTAAAGCCCAATTAAAAGTTGTCCTGACCCTCCAGGCTCTGCTCCTGTCTGTGTCGCAGGTTTTTTTTCTCAGACTGAGACTTCTTTGTCCCTCGGCATGTCAGAAAGCTCATGAATCTTGTTTTATCACCTGAAGGCCTCACTTTCTCTGCAGTTTACTCATAAAGCCTTAAAACGGCCTGCACAGTTACGCAATCCCGCGTGCTGTAGGAGGCAGAGACAGAGGGAGGAGTGCCCAACAACTGCTCGCTAAGAGGGAATCTGTGTTGTGTAACGACTACTCACCCACTACTCGTCCTCTCTGTTCCAGGCGGCGTGTGTCGGTGGGTATGCCGAGCTCGATGCCCTGTAGTCCGGGGGCGTGTTGCTGCCTCTGCTGATGCCTCTGCTCGGGCTTTGTTCTGTCCGCCCGCTCGTCCCCCGCCGCCTTGTGCTTACCAGCCGCCGGGGAGCCTCCGTTGTCCGCGGGGCTGGTATTGGCTCGACCCCGGTTCTCCCACGACTGCAGCTGGAGCCGAAGCCGGTGGTTTTCCTGCTCCTTCACGGCCGTCTCCAGCAGCAGTGTGTTCAGGCTGGAGCCCACCGTCTTGCTTATTTCCTGCACGGCGAGCTGGACGACCTGCTCCAGCACGGACTCCAGCTGGCCCTGGAAAAACGAAATGTACACGGCCCCGTTCATGTTTTCGCCCCCTCCGGTAAGAGGGCTTTCTCATTCTTCTCTACCCGTGCCCCCGACCCACCCCCCTGCCCTGTCTCCCCGACAGAAAGCTGGGTAAAATTCGTCCCCGAGTCTCTCTGCTCCTCCAGCGGGCGATCGGTTCAGTTCTCCGGCTGCTGCTCTCTCCACATCGGCTTCGCAGCGCGTGTTCAGCCCCCTCGGAGGCTGCCGGAAAGACCCGAGTAGAGGCGCAGCAGCATTTTCCCGCCCACATGTCTTGGCCCACGCGCACCGTGCACGCTCGCGCCCTTGCAGTCAGCCACGCCATTTTGGCTTTCAGAAAATAACATCAGTCAAGACCAGACAGACTGAGAAACACACTGACTTACTACTCTGAAATACCCTTAAAATGACGATAGGCCTTCAGTTCTGGCTATTTTTGACTGTGTTCATTTTGACCTTTCTACTGTGTTAAGTCTCACCTGCAGCGTTGCTCTTTTTTAACTGTAGCCTAACATGTTTACTTTGCTTAACTTATATATCTTATAGGCTAGCCTACTTGTTGCTTGGCACTGTTTCTTGCATAACCCTTCCACACAATATATTATACTTCGCTGACAATCTATTGTATAACTTCCTACAAATTCCTTCAAGGTTTTCACAGTTCTCTCTTATCTTTAAAAGCTTAATCTTTTGGGGCGCTTTTGGCGCAGTGGTTAGAGCGCGCGCCCCATGTACAGACGCTACAGTCCTCCACGCAGGCGACCCATGGCTCGAATCCTACCTGTGGCTCCTTTACCACATATCATTACCCACTCTCTCTCCCTGATATCCGACTCTATCCGCACTGTCCTGTCTCTCCATAAAGGCACAAAAAGCCCAAAAATAAATCTTAAAAAATCTTTTAACAAACACAGGCCTTTAAACCACTTTAGGTCCGATTGGGAAACAAAATTCTTTCAAGTTTCCAGTTATCCTAATATCAGTTAAATAGCACGTATAGGCCAAGGTCTAGATTAGCGTGTATTTCAAGCAAAAGCATAAGGCTATCTTTAAAAACCAAATTGAGATGTTTCACCCTCACGCAGGTCATGTTCTATATAAAGACTGTATGTTTAGTTTCCACCTCTGCCTTGTCTGTCAAAAGTTTGCATTGTAAATGAGATGAAGTCTTTACCTCTGTTTCTCCTGAACAGCAAAAACACAGTAAAATACTCTTGTGTAACGTCTGAAGTTAGAACAAAACGTGCACCATGCTGTGTCTCTGGTTTTACAGGTTTTTTTATTCAAAGGTAAAGTCACATTAGACCAAACTTAACCCCCACAATTGGAGTACAAGCAGCATGTATTATATGTGTTTGCAGGTTAAGGATAAGGATGAATGTCATAACATGTGAAACCCCACCATTTCAGCATACCTTATTACAGCCTACAACACACTAATCATATACTGCAGTGTAATTACACTCTGCAAATCCAAAGTCCCACCCACTTCCTGTCGTGTCCCGCTTACACTTTGTAGTTCTTTTTACCAGATAAAAGACCAATAATAAGCTTTCAGGAACTATAGCTATCATCAGGGCTGACAGATCTGCTGTGGTTTTAGTGCTGCCAGATCATTCCCATCATAATAACAGGTGGGAAAAACAGTAGGCCAAACCCTTCTGTTATAGGCAGAGATATAGGCAACTGTTATTTTCTTGCAGTTTTTGAACTAGGCTACATGAGCAATCGTGAAAAAATGGTTGCCAAACTGTTGTCTTTGACTGTTTGTGTCACAATATTGCACTGTGTAAACCAACAGTTTTGCGAGGCTACTTCAGTACAAACATTAGGCCTACAGTAGGTCAAAAAAATGCACGCTGTTTTATTTGACCTTATTCACTTGTCAGCAAGTTAAAAGTAACTGTTGTTTGTATGATCAGAAAAGACAATGAACGTAATGAACATGATTTAAAGCTATAGGGCAAGAATGCTAACAGCACAGTTTGATAGTGTTACAATAGTGAAGACAGGCCTCCTATACTTGTGGTGTTAAATAAAACAATAAGAAATGTGTTTCTTACTTATCTTGGCTAAAGGGTTGAGAAAGCTAACTTCACTTTTTTGAAAGTGAATACAATAGGGGAAATCCTTTTTAACAGGAGGCTACTGTTATAAGGAAGTGGTTAGGCTACACTAAAATCAGTAGCCTAACTTAGGGTTAGCCTCTAAAGGAAAAAGCCACGTAGCCTAAATATCTTGCTATTGCACCCGAGGCTATAGGAAATGGTTGAAACCTCTGTCACACGATAAGACAAGAAAAGGAATATTGGCAGTTCAGGCAGGATGTTGACCCCTGTTATGTCTTGCCTTCAATTTGAATGTCACAGAGGCGTAATGATGGGACCAACTCATTCAACCACTGTGCTTAGGCTACATCAAAGGTACAGGGGGGTTACAGGGGCGAGACGGTGGAGCAGAACAGTCAAAGGGCATTCAGAGGATGCAGTGGGTGCTACGCGCCACTGTCAAACCCATTTATTTTTGTATGTGTTGTGTGCAACCTGTGTTGCCGTCCATATGTGCTGCTTGGAAGTTAAAAGATTTCAACTTGGCCGCAGCGCTCTTTTACGACACCTCAGCGCGTCCAATAGAAAGGAAGATCAGATCACAACAAACAAGACCCACCTCAGACAAATCGCCAGATGTTCTGTTGGAGTTATTGACTGATGTATGTTCTTATTCTTGTGACTCTCTCCAACAGGCTGTCAAATCCTGTTGGAAGCACATGTGAAGTGGCCATTACAGAGCTGCAGCTCCTGGGCGGAGGTAGATTAAGTCATGGGGGCAAAAACTAACCAAAGACCAGCACCCCATCAAATATTTGCCTTAAAGCCTACTTCATAATAATTGTTTATAAGCCATTAGGAGTAGGCCAATAATCATGTTTCTTCATAGATATTACCGGCATTTATAGCCTAGCCATAGGCTATAATCATATAAAATATCTAAATATTTAGTTATTTGAGTTAAATCCCGCATAACCTGGTTGGAGTTATCCGTTTTCATGTAACTGCGGTGTTTGTTATGTATCAGTCAGTAAAATCCTGACTCATCGCCCTTTAATTCAGCATTACATCACTGACAACACCACAGCGTGTCAGCAGCGGGGAGGGAGGGGCGAGCAGCTCTGCTTTGTGTCCGCAGAGACAGCAGCTCTCTCCGGCTCTGATTGAGCAGCATGCCGCAGCAGAGGGACACTCCCCCTAAAAAAAACTGCGTGTTTGCCCGTGGCGTTACGGTAATGGCACAACGCTCGAGCCAGCAGTGTCAGAGGGGGGCGGGGTGGGCATCATGGTCGAGCACCTCCGTGTCTTTGTTGAGAGCAGCAAAAGGAGCATAGTTGTTTACACGCCCCCTTCACCGCGGCCTGTGCTACTTCTGAGGCCGCCTGGGGGAACCCGTAAGGCGGCCTGAGCACAAGCAGAGACCCGCTGGCTGGCTGGATGTATGTCTGCTGGCTGCTGCTACCGTTTTTTTAAGTTTCCATGTGCAGGCCTGTGGTGTGAATGTAACATGTGAATGCAACGCTGTTATGTCATCACAGCGTGTTTACAGAACATGTTCATGCAGACATAGAAAGCAGAGGGGGAAGTGCGGTTCACCTCATTTCCTTCTGATTTATTTTGCTTTACACGAATCAATGACTACAAAATGCTTCAACCATCACTTTTGTCTGCACGCAGGCATTACATCACAGCGATGCTGAAATTCTCTGCAGTTTGGTGCTTTCATTTGATCTTAATGAGCTTGAGGGCTTATAAAAAGCTTTTAATAAATGAAGCACTGAATCCACTTCATTATGATTGTAAGCGCAAACTGAAGAAGACAGTATTAAGTGGTTTATTTGAAATATCTAAGATCAGCATATTCACTTCTTGAAGTGTTATACAATATACCCTTTTTCATGATTTTACAGGTTTTGAAGACTGACAATAAAAGTCACAATTTGTCATTTTAACATCTGCATGATGACTCATTAAAATTACAATTTTGGGCCAAATGAGCAAATGTATTATTGTTAGAATGTATGAGGTATAAAACATCAGACAACAAAACCTTTTTTTTGGAACAGTAAGTTAGTGTTATAGACGGCTGAAGAAAGACGGACACTGTTGGGAGGAAAGAGTGAGGCAGGACATGCAGCAAATGGCTGAGGTCAGATTTGAAGCTATGGCCACTGTGGAGAATGATAGCCTCTGTGGGGCAGAAAACATGGCCGCTGGGCTATCTAAAATGAATGATTTAAGGTCAAATCTCTAACTTTTATGGTAAAAATCTGACTTATTTATGTTTACATTTAACATACAGTTTACCAAATGTGGTATTTGCAGTGCCAAATATGCTGCTGGTTTTCAAATAGAAAGTTCTACATGGAAAATATATGTTGGAAAAAGAAAAACATAAAAAAAGTGACTAAAAAAGTCCTGAATTTAGGATTTTGAAAATTAAAAAAAATGAAAGTATGTTTTGGGATTTTAAATGAAAACCCTTATTAGCAGTAATTGGCCTCCGTACTATCAGCATCAATGTTTTGAAGCTGCAGTTAATTAAAGATTTTCTGTCAGGGTTAAGTGTTCCTTTTTCCTTATAAAAGTTAACATTTTAACCTTTTTATGTTCTGTTTTACTTCCTGTTGTTTGTGCACGTCCATGCCTCTTGTTTCCTGCAGCTCATCCACACAGGGATCATTAAACTCTTCCTCCTTGAAGCCGAGCTGCAGACTCAGGTTGAAGGTTTTGGCAGACGTGGAAAGAGTCGGACCTCTTCCTGCAGCAGAGAGGCCCTGCAGTGGTTTTTATGAGCCCGTATAGGCCTGTATATACGGCCCTCTGCCGTGGTTAATCCTATAGGCTGCTCCTACAGAGAATTTATTGTCTCTGCTTGGATCCCGGCCCGTCCTTAGGAGCGCTTGTTTTTAAGAGTCGGGTGGACAGGCTCAGAAATGATCCAGAGGAAAAACACATGACGCCTGGAGGGGGAAGTTTTAAATGTGGACGGAGCTGCAGGATGAAGGAGAGGCTGCAGGCTGAGTCTCTGATGAGAGTTTGTGTTTGTTTTTGGTGGAGCTGGAGGTTTGTTGGTTCAATAAACGCTGCTGAGAGTCACTGGCGACATGTTACAGAATCACCCTAAATAAAGCAGGGACACCAACTATCTTATCCTCAAGCCCCTCTCGACAAATCCACAGATTCATTAAAATTTCATCAAGCAGTTAACTGGAGTATTCCCAATTGATACTACTTTCCATTTCTACTCCACTTCCTGTCATCTCAGAGGGAAATATTGATCCTGTTTCATCACAGTTTACAGCTTAAGTTACTTTAAAATATTGAGAAAAAACGTCCAAAACAACAAAATCCAGCCTTATCTTGCAACAGTTAAGTGAAATTAACACAGTCTCCTAACACCACAAGGCCAGGATGTGAAATAACATGCAGGCACCAGTAAATCAATGTCCATTACTCCAATAAAAACAGTATGTTCAGGTGAGGTTTTACCTATATACCGTATAAATCAGCTATTAATCAGCCTTAAAAACGATATACATATGTCAATAGTTTGTTTCACTTTAGCAGAAATCATTAATAAGAAGTGAGAAGGACAAAATAAGTGCAGTATTTTGAGACCGAAAGTGATCCGCACCCAGCAGTGTGTTTTTTGTGTTTGTGGGTGAGTTTTTGTATCTAAATATGAGTCTCAGGTGGGAATGTGTGAACATGTCGGTGAGACGCTAAAAACAGAATCATGTGGGAAACTCTGCTTTGAAAACTTAGTGGTTTTGACACGTTGCCCAGTTCCTCCTCCTCCTCCTCCTCCTCCTCTCGACTCCTTCAGCATGAAACTGAATCTTATACTGTCAGGAACAATGTTTACATTTTTTCACTCTACTGAGATTCTGTGAACACAAAAATCCTCAAGAAAATATCATGTGGACATTACTGCTGATATACTATTATTTAAATCAGCAGATCTCATGTTCTGAATACTGAGGGAAACAACTGTTCACCAATGAGTCTGCTCGGGGTTTCTGCCAGTCACATCATCTGGTCTTGTTGGTCTCATTTCATGTTGTTAGGTTCTTGTGATGTTCTTGTGTGGTTTACATAATGTGTATTTTGTTGTCGGGGTTCCTTCGCTGTTGTCTTTGTCTTTTTGATGTTGTTTTCAGATCTTTTGTGTTTAGGTTCTTTATGCTTTGTTCTGCTTTTGCTTGTATGTCATAGCACTTCCTAAACCCGTGTTTTTAAATGTGCTATAAAGTTATTAATATTCTTAAAACATCCAATAAGAGACAGGACTCCAAAGTCCAGAAACAGGCGAGCAGAAGGTTAAACAGAAACAGGTTCTATGAAGGTCGTGTGAAAAATAGAGGTCAAGACAAGACATAAACTCAACTTTACAAGCTGACGAGGAACAAAAGAAGTAGAAGCAGGATCTGTGTATGTGCTGGGGGTGGCAGATGTTGGAAAGGGCTGCAGGTGAGGAGTGGGCGGAGTCAGCCAGGTAACAGGTGTGTTGGATGTAGAAAGTCAAAGAAGTACAAAGAGACTGGGAAGTTGCTGAATTTTGGCACTTTTGTTTTTAATCTCATTTCTTGTTTTTCTCGAAGTGATCGTCTATTTTTCACACTTAAGTTACTGGTATGTTACTTTTTTAAGGTCACACAACTTACCTTTTAACATACTTTACAACTTATTCCTATTTTTGTGTATGTGTTGAGTCTCTTCCTGACTCTCCAGCTGCGACTCAGCCTGTGATCATTCATGTCCGTGCTGTGTGTGGTATCCTGCACACAGAGCACTTTGAGGAAGTCCTCCTATAGATCCTATAAGACGTTAACATGTTAGTGCCGTGTTCACGCGGTTGCAGGCGGAGCTGACTCATGAAGAAAAAGTCGACTGATAGTTTGTTCTTCAGGTGAACTCCCTCTGCTGCCTGCAAGCCCACAGAGCATGTCTGTACCTGTCTCTCTCTCTCTTTCTCTCGGTCTGTCCGTCACCTGCAGAAACATTAACTTGACGAGGCGTTCAAAGACACGTAACGTTACATAACAGGTGAATGGAACACATCTGTCACAGCTGGACGGACAGGAAGATGCTTATTACACAGCAACAGGGAGGAGGAAATTGTTTTTGTGAATTATTTACAGCAGGTTGGCTGAGAGCCTTTTCTCCGACATGTGAAGAATAATATTTGAATATATTGACTGCCCTCCTTCCTCTCTCTCTGCCAGTCCTTTGAGCTCCAGATGTTTGCGATGAAACCAGGATAAAAGATGCAACTGTGTCCTGTTTCTGATTGTTTTCCAATCCCTGAAGTACAAATTATAGGGACTCATACTTTCCTTGAGTCTTTTTACTTCCACTTTATTGTACTTTTCATTTATATCAGTTTCAGTTATTACTTATTGACAAATTCTATGCTCTAAAACTTTGTTACCCAACAGTTTAGGGGCTGCATCCTTTGGAATTTGCATTTGAAAACACAGCGGCGTGCTGAAGGCTGTCCCATTTCGAAAATGGCCCACAAATGCGTCCTACTTTTCCCGGTCCATGAAGGATGCATCTGGCGTATCCTTCAAGGC